>JASDDO010000010.1:315657980-317127359 GCA_030015575.1 Agapanthus africanus | reverse complement strand
GTAAAAAGTACCTTTGTATAATTTTCAAAATACACCTCAAGTATTTAATATTCGTCTTTATTATTATAATGAATGTGGCTTTTATTTGTGTTATTCTAGTAAATATATCCTAATAAAAGAATTAATTATTCGTGGTATTTTAATGTAACTTTTAATCTATGAATTTTAGGAAAAGGTGAGAACTTTATATTATAACAAAATAAGTATTTAAATGATAATTATATATAATTAAACACATGACTAATTTTTAAATGAATATTTTATTTACATAAATATCACTTTCCTTAATTATCGTATTTTAAACCTTTCGAGACCGAATGCTCCTTGCGGAGGTCTGAATCTCGCACTACTAGCCTGCGGGTGCACGATGAACCGTACTAACCCTAACAGGTTCCCCACGAATGGGTTGTAATGGCACTTTGCTCAGGTTTTATAAATACTTTAATTTAGGGAAAAGGTTTTCTAAATATAAGGTATTTATTTGTAAAAGTATAGTTTTCCGTATTTTAGTTATTAGGGTTACCTAGACCTTCTAACCTATTTTCTATGGTCTAAACGATGAGTCATTAGAGCCTCAAATCGCCTCTTCATCGTCGAATGCGGCTAGGTAAGTGCCAGGTAAGTGGGAAGGAACCACGTCGTGGGCCTAATTAAAAACCACTAGCCTTAGACACACTTGCCTAGTCACACGAGACAATTTAGATACGTTCGATGTCCATGACCAATCGTGCTTTCATTTTGTATAAGTTTTATTTAAAAAGAATTCACAATTTAAAGATTAAACTAAAAGTTATAAAGGTTATGGTGTTTTAGTGAAAAGTCCTATAATATCGTATTCTGTATTTTGTTATTTAACAATTAGGGTTATAATGAGTGTGTGTAAGGGTAGGTCGTTACCCCGTGACTTATATTAAGTTTTGGTGAAGTTTCAAGGTGAAATAAGTTATGTTAAAGTTAAGGGTATTAAGATGCAAGAATACGGTTTTCATAAACGTTATCATTTCATGTGTGAAATTTCATCCAAATTGAATGAAACAAGTTTTATTATCAAAATAAACATGATTAGGGGTGGTGTATCCAAATAGAACATGAAAATTTAACTTGATGGTATTTTTATGCAAGAAATACGGTTTTGTAAGGAACTTGTCATTTCATGTGGAAAAGTACAATTGAATTTGATTTAAGGGTGATTAATAGTCAACATGCAAGAGGGTTGATAATATACTTTAGGTGACAAGTGGAATTTTTAAGAAAAAGCCGGATCGGAAATCGTTTTGTCCGATTTCCGTCGGGTTCCAAAAAAATCGTATTTTCACAATTTTAGAAAAGAGAAGTAGAGGGTTGGGACTTACGGGTTTGGACAAGTTAAACGTTCTAAAGGACGTGGTGGTTGCCGATTCGTCGGGAACGTCACGTCGGTCTTGATCCGGTTGCCGGATTCCTTCGTCGGTTTCGGCAGAGCTTCGCTTCTCGTACTTTGCACCAATTCTCAAGAGTTTTAGAGAGTATGCTTAGAGTTGTGAAGAGGAAAGGTAGAGGGTAGGGTCTTTATATAGTGTTAGGCTAGGGTTAGGGTTAGGGTTTAGAAAAAATGTAGAAATAAATAAAAATTTAATAAAAATCATTAACTCTTGGCTTTAAAATGGTTTTAATAAGAATTCTGTAACAGTAAAATAAAAATCAATTGTGCAGGTGAACAGACCAGGTCAACACGAATATTTTTCGTGTTGACGACTCGGCCCACCGACCGAGTCCGGCCGGCGGCGCCGGCCGATTCGCCGGCGGCGCCGGCCGAGTCGGCTCGGTTCCGGCCGAGTCAGGCGGCGTTGGGTCGGGTCCGGTCAGGGGAGGAACATAGGATACTTTATTTTGTCAGATTCTCAATAAATTTGGAGTTATGAGGGTTTGACTCTTTGACTTTCAAGAAAAAATAAAACAAAAAGATTGTAAAAATTATGTGGGATATGGGATTCGAACTCTGGTGGCTTGGTTCAGCAGTGCAAAGTGTTACCAATGAGCTACAAGCTCCTTCTTGTAATTATTGTAAGGACTTAGGTATTTAAGTTGTTTCCAGCAACAGTAATACTCCACTTGTACACTATTTTTAAAGCAAAAATTTTGTATACGAAAATTGGAGTTGTTACACACCGGCATGGAAGGATTTCGATAGAAGGCACGTAATATTCAGTAGCGATCCTCGCAATGTCAGGCTCGGACTGGCTAGTGATGGCTTCTACCCATTCAACTATATGGCTGGAAGTTACAGCACATGGCCCGTTGTAATGATAGTTTATAATCTGTCGCCTTGGTTGACTATAGACCAATCATATTTTATGATGCCTCTTCTTATCGACGGACCAAACCTACCGGGAAACAATATCGACATCTATCTCCGACCTCTGATCGAGGAGTTAAAATCTCTATTTATTGATGGTGTAGAGACTTACGATGCAAACACAAATACAATCTTCATACTGCGTACGGTTTTAATGTGGACAATTAATGACTTTCCTGCGTATGGAATGCTTAAAATAAACTACGGTTTTCCAAACTAATACACAGTTCTATGTATGTATGATTAATCAAACATACATAACCTGATAATGATACGAATTCGACTAATACACAGTTCTTACTCGTTTATTACACACAAAACTGAACAGACGCGACAGAGTACTTCGGCTGAGCCTCCACATGCATCTCCTTCGGCTGCGGCTCCGCAAGCCACTAAATCGGCTGCGGTTGCGCAGACCACTCCTATAGCTCCACAGCCTGCTCAGACTCCCGCAGCTGCGGCTCCGCAACCCACTACCTCGGCGGCGGTTGTGCAGACCACTCCTATAGCTCCACAGCCCGTTCAGACTCCCGCACACACCGCATTGCTCGAGATGTTGACTCAGGGTATATCCGAGGAGCAGGCGCGCTAGATTACGGCGTTTATCAGAGGTGGAGCTGGACCGAGGTAGGGTAGATTTTTTATTCTTATATTTTAAACGTGTATTTACTTAAATGATATATATTGTATAAATTTTGGACGATATTGATATTGGTGGTGTTTGCGTGTTCATATTGATTTAGATTGATATTGTATTCTGCTTGTTGATTTCTTTTATATATTATGCGTGAGATGTTGATTATGAATACTACGGTACATATTCTGCGTGTTGATTACTTTTATATATGATGTATATATTATTGTGCACAGGATAAGGAAAAAACAGGCAGCTCTTTTTTTAAAAAAAAAACCTGATAATATGTACCTACGGATTAATCCATAGGGCCAAAGTTTGCACCTACCGTTTAATCCGTAGGGTGAAAGGTTGCCCTTACACATATATCCGTAGGGACAAAATATCAGGATACCTGATATTTTGCCCCTATGATCTCAGTAAGAGGGGTTAGACTTGTCCCTACGGATTGGACCGTAGGGGCATACACATGCCTCTACATAGTTATCTGTAGGGACAATATATCAGGATGGCTGATATTTTGCCCCTACACATCTGGACCTACGCATGAAGCCGTAGGGACATCTATTAGGCCCTACGGAGTTATCCGTAGGGCCAACTATTTTATTTTATAAACTGATAAATTAAATAACTTTTTGGTCCCTACAGTGTAATCTGTAGGGACAGATGGACCTATGCATTAAGCCGTAGGGGCAAGTATTTAACCGTAGGGGCATGTTTAAGGCTAAGACTTGCACCTACGGCGTGTGTGTTGGATATATGTATGCCCTAGAGGCCATTATATGTATAGTGGATGCTTGGACATGTATATATGTATAGATGATTTTCTTGCTCGACATGATAGTATGCTATATAGTTTTACTTTATCTGACATGTTTACTTGATACTGTTCATTGGATACATGTTGATAAAGCCCTGAGGATATTTGCTTAACTTCCATGGCTATGATGGAGATCATACTAGTGGGGCATATGTAATTTATAAGCATATCCTTAAATGTTCCTAGTCGTACGTATATTGAGACATGGCATCGATATTCCAGAGTAGACTAGCGTATACGTTTCTTGACCCATATGATGGGTGATGGATGATCACATATCCATTGGTGTTATGACATCAAAGATTGTAAGCGGGTGCTCAGTGGAGACTGGGTACACTGAACGGACTCACCGAGAATTCCTATATGGTATTATATCTATCGTCGGATAGCAGTTCTCTGGTGATACTGGTACAGGTTAGTCTGTTGACCCGAGATCGTTATAGAGTCTTGTGTGTTCTCCTACTGTATTTTGATTTCCACCTTACCACAGCTCTACTTAGTCATGCAAACAGGTGGCTTTTGGGTATAGTCCCGAGACACATGGAAACAGTGACCGATAGGAGGGGTTTCGTCTCTACCGGTATTGGGAGTTGATGTTGTGCAATGTGCGATTGGCTCTGACTTGAAGTCCCTGTCCAAGGCTGATGATATTTATTGATAAGTGTTATCAGTAGTTTCTCGACCGGTCATAGTCCATATCGACATGACTTATTGAGTTAATAGGGCTCGACGATTCCATCCCTAGACTTGATATGCAGCATATCAGACGAAGAGACCGGACTGAACGGTAAGTGTTGCCAATGGCTCGATGGGAGTTTTGACGGGTTCACTTGTTTTTCTTCTGATCGCTCAATACCCGGATGGCCGTTACATTTAGCTGACTGCTTGCGGCTTGTGGGTGTTATGATATGATCATCACCTACTGCCGGCGTATTGACGAGTTTTAGAGTCCCACATAGGATTTTTCTAGCTCAGGCGTAACGATGTGGTGTACATATAAGATATGAGCGGGAGCTCGATTAAATGCGAGTATGTAATACCGTATTTTAATCGGGCGTTTATTGTTGCTTGGGTCGTATTTGATATGACCGATTTATTAAATCAAGTGTTGATTTAATATTAACTTTTAGCTCATTTTTAATTAAACCTTTTCTTTTGGATATATGCATATATGTTTATACATACACATGATGATGTGCATGCACACATACATACACACATATGTATCATGGTTGATGATACATAGAAGATGGCAATACAAGACTTACATGGTTGATAAATATCTTCTATTTTGTTTATGAATTAAAGAAAAAGAAAATTAGCTAAATTACTCATTCTTTCTACACAATTCTTAGTTGACCTTTGACTTAACCCTAGTTAGATTTTCTTTGTTCTTTAACTCATTCACAAAATATCTAGATATTTAGATAACCATGGTTATATTTGAGAGTGTTTCATATATATATTCTTTGTTTTTCATTTTATTAAAAAAAAAGTTTTATCACAATATTTTGACAAAAGCTTTGCCATCTTCTTCTTCCTCCTTCTTCAATCTCTCTTGAGTTTTAAAAGAATGAGGAACTTAAAAAGAAAGGGTCTTTTAAGTGAGTTCATAAACCACACAACCATTCTACACTACCCTAACCCTTTAGTGTAGAGTGTTTGAGCTTGACCTAGAAATCTCCGGATGGATCATCGTAGACGACGAAGGACCTTGAACGGAGTCGTTCCAAGCTTCGTGTAAAACCGTAGGAGTCTAAAAGAGTGAAGGAGTTGGCTACAAAGGTTGTATTTCCTTTTCATTTAGTTTAGACTTCATAAATTGTTGCTATTACCCTAAACTCTAGTTACGATTCGTAGTTCGTTTGTAATAGCCCTCTAAAATTTAAAAGTTCACTAGTTTATGATGTTGTAACCTAACTAGAGATGCTACTACACACCAACATGGTATCAGAGCCTAGCTAGAGCTTTAGGGTAAACTAGACGACGTTTAAAAACTCAATCGAACATAAAATTTGTTTTTTATCCATGCTCTCTGGAAATTTTTCGAAAAGTTGAAATTTTTGTAATTAAAAATATTCAGAAAATAGTGCAGGGTTTTCTGTGGATCCCCAAGAAAAACGAGCGCCTAACTTGACACAACGACCGTGGAACTGCGGCCAAATAGGGATATTTGCGGCGGTTCTGCGGCGCCGTTGGTGAGGCTTGGACCGTGCGTTCTTGCGTTGATCCGTAGGTACTATATATGCTCTCTGGGAATTTTTTATGCAGGTTCAAGTGTTGAAATCTATTACAACAGTGGGTATGTTGATGTGTTGATTGATATATTTTAACATCGTCTATGCTTTTCAATTGTTGATGTGATATGATGTATAGAATCGTCGTGATCGAATGGCCAGGGGTTTTATGTGAGAGGAGAGTTTATCTTTTCATTCATGTAAAATTCATTGTATATATTATTCTTTTATTGGGGCACATTCGGGTTAAGGATGATATCTCCATTGATGTATATTTTACTTTTCCACATTAGGATAGACCCAAGGAGGGGAGCACGAGTGACCGGGTTCTGGAGTTCAGTGGGAGGCCAGCTTGAGGAGTCGAGACCGGGTTTCCTAAACTCCAGAATTGGAAGGGTCACTTGCCACTCTCGTAGGGGTCTAAGGGTGTGGGCTTGGCTATTCGTCATGACCATGGAATCCGTATTTTCTATCCTAGGCTAAATATAAAATACGGAGTTCCTAGTATATCCTATATTTTCATATATATGTTTTTGCTGCTGATTATTCTGTGATGTGATTACTTAATATCTGAGACGAATGTAATATTGTTGTATATGTGATATGTAATACTGTTTTTCGTTTCTTTCTGTAATGGCTTATGAACTTAAATGATGGGAATACATTAATGAGATTAATGTAAAAGAAAAGAGACCTAATGATGTTGTAGAATCGGATTTGAAACCCACTCGGCTCTTTTTATTTTATGAAAAAGCAAGTTTCAAAGGATGCGGAGCTTAAACCACTCCTTTTCTAAAACTATTTAGATTCTACAACGAAATCAAGTTCAAAACGTTAAAGGTTTTCATAAAAACCATCCGCAGCCCTCCGTCATTTTAGGAAGCAGAGTACTTAGTATTCGTGCTATGTATGTTGATCATAGTCAAGGCGTAGTGTACGGTAGCTAAGTGATGTCTTTCTACAAAGCATATGATGCGATTAGTTAGGACATTCATGTGATTATATTGATTATAGTCAAGAGTCACATGGGCGGGTCTAGTTAATCTCGAAATGATGGGTAGAACTTGATCAGTACTTATGATATGTTGACCATAGCCAAGGTCATAAATTGCTAGGGGTAAAAACAAAATCGGGAGTTTCAAAAGTTGAAATTTTCAATGAGATTGCATACCATCTATATGATAGTTGGATCCCGATCCTACTGTGAGTAAGAGTTACTCTCAGGAGAGTTTTGCACTTTACAATTAGCTAATCCAGTAGGTGTCTAAAAAGGTGTCAACGGGGTTTGACCTCTAGGAAAACGAGGTTTATTTTAATTAGGTCCGTGCGAAAGCACGGGAAACCTCTCTCAAAGTACCGACACTAGCCTGGCTGACCGGTTAGCGAAACTGTAGAGTGTAATTAATCCTGGCTAGTTTTCTTTTTGAGGTTTTAAAAAAAATTTGATAAAAGCAGTGGGAGACATCGATTAGATAAGATAATAACCAATCTGATCTTTGCAAGAGCATTTCGCTGAGTGTATTCTTTTCTCTCTCCTAATGGCAGATACCTATGACAGAAATGAAACTTCTGTTAGAGAAAAACAAACTGGCTGGAACGAATTATAAAGAATGGTTGAGGAACTAGAACATTGCACTCACATATGATAAAATATCATATGTCCTCACTACCAAAGCCCCCCCCCCGTCCCACGACCTGAATCAACTGTTTTGGATAGGAAGATCCGAAAAACATGGGATATTGACTGTAACACGGCCAAGTGCCTCGCACTTGCTTCTATGGACAGTATTCATCAGAAGCAACACGAGAATATGCAATTCATATTTCTTCATACAAAAGAGTTGTATGAAGAGCAATCTCGCACTTTACGGTACGAGGCATCTAAAAAGTTGTTTCAGATGCATATGGCCGCTGGCACATAAGTAGGAGAACATGTTCTGAAGATGATTGGTCTTATAGAAGAACTTGAGGAACTGGGATGGACCATGGATAATGAGCAATATACAGAAATTATTCTACAGTCTCTTCCCCCTGCCTTTACTCCGTTCATAGTTAACTACAATATGAACGATTTGGAGAAATCATTGCCTGAACTTCTCAATATGTTGAGAAGTGCAGAGAGCACGCTTAAAATAGCAAAAACTCCCGCTCTGCTTTATGGGCCATCTTTCTCTTCAGTCCCAAAAGCCAAGGCCATAGGAAAGAAGAAGAAGAATCCCGCCAAACCGAGAGGTGGAGTTGAAAAGGCGAAGGAGAAAGACAAGTCTGGGGCCGCGGGAAGTGGAAAAGAAGAATGTTTTTACTGCCACAAGTTGGGACATTGGAAACGCAATTGTGCTTTGTACCTTGCTGATCTCAAGAATAAGAAGCATACTGATGCTTCCGCTTCAGGTGTGTTTGTAACTGAAAACTGTTTTTCATTAAACTCTGCATCTTGGGTATTAAATACCGGTTCTGGTTCTCACATTTGTAATTGTGTGCAGGGATTGAGAAACATTAGAGTTTTGAAGACTGGGGACCACACTCTGCGGGTTGGAAATGGTTCCAATGTACATGCTGTATCCGTAGGAGAGTATCATCTGGGGTTGCTTTCAGGATGTATTTTGGTTTTGAACCTTTGTTATTTTTTACCTGGTATGCTATGTAATATAATATCCATATCTTTGTTGGACAATGAAGGGTATCATTTTGTATTGCAAAATAATGTTATGAATATTAAATTGAATCAATAGTTGATTGGGTATGGTACACTAAGTAACGGAATTTACGTCCTAAACCAACACACAGTTTTCAATATACAACATACAAATAAAAGAAAGATTTCAGATATAAATGAATTTTTTCTTTGGCATTGTAGACTTGGTCATATTAATGAAACAAGACTAAACAAGCTACATAAAGATGGATATTTAAAACCTTTTGAATATAAATCTTATGCGACTTGTCAGTCTTGTATCAAAGGTAAAATGACCAAAACTCCGTTTATAGGACACGGAGAGAGAGCTACAGAACTCTTAAGCCTCATACATAGTGATGTATGTGGACCAATGTCTACACATGCTAGAGGCGGTTTTTCACACTTCATCACTTTTATTGATGATTTCTCAAGATTCGGACACGTGTTCTTATTGAAGTATAAATCCGAAGCTTTCGAGAAATTCAAGAAGTACAAACTTGAAGTAGAAAAGCAAACTAGCTCGAGTATCAAGAAATTTCGATCAGATCGAGGTGGAGAGTATTTAAGCACTGAGTTTTCAAACTTCTTAAAAGAGAATGGGATTCTCTCTCAGCTCACTCCTCCTTACACACCACAGCACAATGGTATGTCAGAACGGAGGAATCATACCCTATTGGATATGGTACGGTCCATGATGAGTGATACCGAGTTACCACTTTCCTTTTGGGGACATGCATTAGAGACAACAATTTATCTATTGAACAGGGTTCTAACCAAGACCGTGTCTACCTCTCCATATGAGATGTGGTGTGGGAAGAGACCATCTCTTAAAAGAGTTAGGATATGGGGTTGTCCGACTTATGTCAAAAAGCAGAATCCGGATAAATTCGAGACATGATTGGTTATGTGTACATTTGTGGGATATCCAAAACATTCATATGGATATCTTTTCTACCACAAGGAGGAACAAAAAGTATTTGTTTCTCAACATGCCACATTTTTTGAAAATGAAATTTTTTCAAATAGCACTGATGGCAATGAGGTAGAGCTAGAAGAGGTTTTATTGACACAAATCACTCATGAAGAATTGGTTGAACCTGATGTTGCAGTATAACATCAAGAACCACAGCCACTCCGGAGATCTAGTAGAACTTCTCGCCCACCGGAGAGATACTATGGTTTTCTCATTGATGGTGATAGAGAAGATTGCATCATGGATGATGATGACCCTACTAGTTTTCAATAGGCTATCACGAGTGGAGACTCAGTGAAGTGGCTGGATACCATGAGATCTGAAATGGAGTCCATGTACACCAACAAAGTATGGACTTTGGACGTTGCACCTCCTGGGATAAAACCCGTAGGGTGCAAATGGATCTTTAAGAAAAAGATTGGTGTAGGTGGACAGGTAGAGACCTATAAAGCAAGGCTTGTAGCGAAAGGTTTTCGTCAAAGACCAGGACTGGACTATGATGAAACTTTCTCTCCAGTAGAAATGCTTAAATCCATTCGGATCCTACTTGTTATTTCTGCTCACTATGACTATGAAATCTGGCAGATGGACGTTAAAACTGCATTTCTAAATGGTGATTTAGAAGAGTGCGTTTTTTATGGATCAGCCAGAGGGCTTCACAGATAGTGGGAGTAGAGAAAAAGCGTGTAGGTTGCTTAAATACATTTATGGGTTAAAGCAGGCATCTCGGAGCTGAAACATCTGTTTTGATGATACAATCAAAGAGTTTGATTTTATCAAAAATATAGATGAACCATGCATTTATAAGAAGATTGCAGGGAGTACTGTCATTTTCCTTGTATTGTATGTAAATGTCATTCTCTTGATAGGAAATGATATTCCTATGCTACAATCGGTCATATTATTCTTATCACAAAGGTTCTCCATGAAGGATCTGGGTGATGCCTCTTGTATTTTGGGCATAAGGATCTATAGAGATAGATCCAGGAGGTTATTGAGATTGTCCCAATCAAAGTACATTGATACCATCCTAAAAAGGTTTAGTATGGAAGATTCCAAGCGTAGTGCCTTGCCCGCTTGCCATGGAATCACTCTTTCTGAGGACTTCTGTCCGAAGACTGATGAAGAGAGAGCTCGCATGAGCATTATACCCTACGCTTCAGCCGTAGGATCTATAATGTATGCGATGATATGTACTCGCCTTGATGTAGCTTATGCACTAGTTGTAGTGAGAAGGTATCAATCCAACCCAGGGGAGCAACACTGGATAGCCGTGAAGAACATTTTTAAGTACTTACGAAGGACTAAAGAATTGTTCTTAGTGTATGGTAATGGGGATCTCTAAATGGAGGCCTTTACCGATTCTAGCTTCCAAAGTGATAAGGATGACAGTAAATCTATCTTAGGGTTTGTATTTACCCTCAATGGAGGGGCGGTATGTTGGAAGAGTTCCAAACAGGATACCGTTGCAGACTCCACGATGGAAGCTGAGTATATTGCTGCAAATGATGCTGCCAAGGAAGCCGTCTGAATGAGGAAGTTCATCGCGGAGCTAGGAGTAGTTCCAACCATTATTGATCCAATACCATTGTATTGTGATAATAATGGAGCTATGGCATTGGCAAGAGAACCCAGATCCCATCAGAAGTCTAGACACATCCTCAGGCGATATCATTTGATCCGGGAGATAGTAGATCGCCAAGAGATCGAGATTCGGAGAGTAGACACAAAGAATAACACCGCGGATCCACTCACCAAGGCCCTTCCACAGCCGCAACATGAGCGACTTTTTGAGATGTTGGGTATGAGATATGCCAATAATTGGCCTTAGTGCAAGTGAGAGATTGTTGGATATATGTATTCCCTAGAGGCCATTATATGCATAGTGGATGCTTGGACATGTATATATGTATAGATGACTTTCTTGCTCGACATGATAGTATGCTATCTGGTTTTACTTTATCTGACATATTTACTTGATACTGTTCATTTGATACATGTTGATAAAGCCCTGAGGATATTTGCTTAACTTCCATGGCTATGATGGAGATCATACTAGTGGGGCATGTGAAGTCTATAAGCATATCCTTAAATGTTCCTAGTCGTAGGTATATCGAGATAGGGCATCGATATTCCAGAGTAGACTAGCGTATACGTTTCTTGACCCATATGATCGGCGATGGATGATCCCATATCCATTGGTGTTGTGACATCGAAGATTGTATGCGGGTGCTCAAAGGAGACTGGGTACACTGAGCGGACTCACCGAGAATTCCTATATGGTATTATATATATTGTCGGATAGCAGTTCTCTGGTGACACTGGTACAGGCTAGTCTGTAGACCCGAGATCGTCATAGAGTCTTGTGTGTTTTTCCACTGTACTTTGATTTCCACCCTACCACAGCTCTACTGAGTCGTGCAAACAGGTGGATTTTGGGTATAGTCCCGAGACACATGGAGACAGTGAGCGATAAGAGCGGTTTCGTTTCTCCCGGTATTGGGAGTTGATGTTGTGCAATGTGCGATTGGTTCTGACTTGAAGTCCCTGGCCAGGGCTGATGAGATTTACTGATAAGTGTTATCAGTAGTTTCTCGACCGGTCATAGTCCATATCGACATGACTTATTGAGTTAATAGGGCTCGACGATTCCATCCCTAGACTTGATATGCAGCATATCAGACGAAGAGACCGAACTGTACGGTAAGTGTTGCCAATGGCTCGACAGGAGTTTTGACGGGTTCGCTTGTTTTTCTTCTGATCGCTCAATACCCGGGTGGCCGTTACGTTTAGCTGACCACTTGCGGCTTGTGGATGTTATGATATGATCAGCACCTACTGCCAGCATATTGACGAGTCTTAGAGTCCCACAAAGGATTTTTCTAGTTCAGGCGTAACGATATGGTGTACTTATGATATATGCGCGGGAGCTCGATTAAATGCGAGTATGTGATACCGTATTTTAATCGGGCGTTTATTGTTGGTTGGGTCGTATTTGATATGACCGATTTATTAAATCAAGTATTGATTTAATATTAACTTTTAGCTCATTTTTAATTAAACCTTTTCTTTTGGATGTATGCATATATGTTTATACATACACATGATGATGTGCATGCACACATACATACATACATATGTATCATGGTTGATGATACATAGAAGATAGCAATACAAGACTTACATGGTTGATAAATATCTTCTATTTTGTTTATGAATTAAAGAAAAAGGAAATTAGCTAAATGACTCATTCTTTCTACACAATTCTTAGTTGACCTTTGACTTAACCCTAGTTAGATTTCCTTTGTTCTTTAACTCATCCACAAATATCTAGATATTTAGATAATCATGGTTATATTTGAGAGTGTCTCATATATATATTCTTTGTTTTTCATTTTATTAAAAAAAAGTTTTATCACAATATTTTGACAAAAGCTTTGCCATCTTCTTCTTCCTCCTTCTTCAATCTCTCTTGAGTTTTAAAAGAGTGAGGAACTTAAAAAGAAAAGGGTTTTTTAAGTGAGTTCACAAACCGCACAACCATTCTACACTACCCTAGCCCTTTAGTGTAGAGAGTTTGAGCTTGACCTAGAAATCTCTGGGTGGATCATCGTAGACGACGAAGGACCGAGCGGAGTCGTTCCAAGCTTCATGCAAAGCCGTAGGAGTCTAAAAGAGTGAAGGAGTTGGCTACAAAGGTTGAATTTGCTTTTCCTTTAGTTTAGACTTCATATATTGTTGCTATTACCCTAAACTCTAGTTACGATTCGTAGTTCGTTTGTAATAGCCCTCTAAAATTTAAAATTTCACTACTTTATGATGTTGTAACCTAACTAGAGGTGCTACCACACACCAACAGTGTGCACCTATGATGTATTTTCGTGCCCCTACGGCTATAGCCATAGGGGCAGTGGTTTGCTCCTACAGATTTATCTGTAGGGGAAACCCCTATTTGTATTAGTGAAATCAATAAAAAGTGTTCAATTTCCATATTAATATCTCATCTCATTGAATCTCCAAACCTTATCCTTTCTTAACTTTGCTTCCCTGGGTCAACCTCTAATATCCAAAACCATGTGCAGAAAAATCTATTTCAACTCTTGTTTTTGTTCGAGGATGTGTGTATGGTGGTTTGATTACTCAAAGAGGGTAAGAAATGGAGAAGTGTCCATCGATGGGTTTTTTGGGAGGGAGGGGGAAAGAGAGAGAATGCCTACTGGGTGAATGAGAAAGAAAAAGAAATGAGGTAGAATGAAAGAAAGGGTGAAAGATGAGTTTATCAAGAAAAGGGAGAAAGAAAAGATTCATGATTAAAAAAAATCTACGCATGTGCCAACTTTTAAAATCCGGAAGAATGGGCATATTTGCGGGGTTTTGCCCCTTCGAAATAGCAACATGAATGCATGTGAATCGTATAACTTGCGCTCTTGCATAGAATGCGTCTTATGGGGAAAAGCTTAAGCTTTTTAGTGAAGCGTATGCTTCTGTATGTTGAAGGCTAAGCTTATGTGTATTCCCTCCCTTTATGAATGGGGTGTGGTTTAGAGTACATCACTCTACACCTCCAATATACTGTGTTGTAATCTCTCAGCATCTTCGGAAAGATGGTGGGTCCCTGCGACAACCGATTCCCCATCTTCTTCCTCCTCCCACTGAAGCCTAGTGATGGACTGGATCTCCTATAGATGTTACCTTTTGTTGATCTATTGCGAGCGCTGACAGACTGCTAGGATTGAATTTGGAAAGTTGGCTCCTGGAGCGTGTAGATCTTAATGGGTTTTGTGGTTGAGGCCGAGCTACTTGTAAAGAAGTCCCGGGGTGATTGTGCCACCGAGGACCCCCCGGCGATCAAGTTAGTCGATGTATTTTGGCAGAGTAACGGCCTATTGGAGTAAAATTGGCTTACCTTAACCGTCTGAGAGATCGGTTTATATAGCAGCCGCAATGGGCAAGCGGGCGCGAGATTCAAGCCGGCCGTTACGCCCCTGGCGTCACGCACACGTGATAGGCGGGATCCCGCATTAATAACGAGACATGCTCGTTAATGGGGGATCGTGATGGCGTGGGACGCGGGATCGTGGGCGGCAGATATCTCACGCATGGTAAGATTCGCGGAGCCGTGGCAGAGGCGCCTGTGATCAGTGCCGTGGGTCGGTCGGTGAGGCTGAAGAAGATGAGCTCGGCGGGAGGCTTGGGCACGAGCGGGAGGCCGAGGCATATTGGTTCCTTGATAGCTCGGAGGCGATCTGGGGGGTGGTCTGGAAGGCCACGGAAGGTCGGGAGACTCCTCGGGACGGAGGCCTGAGTTATGATCCCAACTGTAGTTCTTGATCCTTTTTTGTATGTTCTGGGACACGTCATCTGGAACATGTCAGCATCTGGAGAGTTACCGATATCGAGCCTCATCATTAGACCCCACTCTTGTCTCGACCTGTTCCTAGGTCGGGTTGAGAGTGGTCTGACTGATCACCCGGGGTGAGCTCTCACTCGAAAATATCATCGGTGCGCATTCCCGAGTAAAGAGTAGTATTCTCTTAATGATGTCGGCGGATCAAGGGAAAGATCTAGCATTAAAAGGGAAGCGCTGGATCATGTGTACGTTCGTCGAAGCGACAACCCACGTATCTGGCACTGGTTGGCTGGCAAGAAGTGCCACAGGCGTTCCCACGCTCGAAAGGACACGCCCAAATGTGAGTGCGACAGGTGGAACGTTGTCGGCCGTTGGTTGCGAAACGTTGTTTTGGAGGGAGGAGATCGGAGCCGTAGGATGCATATGCCGACAGCTATAAATAGAGGTGGGATCCCCATCAGGGCTCATACCTCTTCATAATTTCCTCGTCTCCAATTGTGTTAGCTCGTCGCTCTTCTCCTTAGGTCAGATTCCTTGCGTTTGATCTCTCAAGGACACCTCCCTTTGATCAGGTTAGATGTCTTCTTCTGAGGAGTCTGTAGATGTAGTCCGGCTAGAGTCTAGAGAGTCTTCTGGAGCTTCCTCTTCTACTTCGTCCTCTTCCTCCTCTGAGTCGGAGTCCCCCCGGGAGTTAGTCTAGTAATGCTCCCTGGGGTCGTGCGACGGGGGCGGTCCCCAGAGCACAGGTCGCGGGTGTTCTTGGCGTGCGATCCTCGCTGAGGCGTGCGGAGGAGCTCGTCAACATCAAGGTTCATTTCCTCATTCCTCCCGGTTATTCGCTTCGTCTGGCCGAGGAGGGGGAGAGGGCGGGCCAGGCATGGGGCAAGGAGATTGCCTTGTACTTGGAAGCCTTTTGGGCCGGGATGCGCCTGCCCTTCTCCCCCGAGGCGAGTGAGGCATTGAATTATTTTGGGTTAGCCCCTGGCTAGCTAGTGCTGAACTCTTGGAGGATCCTCCTTAGGTTCCTGGTCCGGTTGAGACTGAGTTAGATCCCTTTCAGCCTGAGCCTCCTCGTTTCTTCTCTTTGCTACAAAAACTACCCTGGCGCTGGTAGGGGCGAGCCGAGCTGGGTATACTTCTCTTTTAGGAAACAACGGGGGGACGCTGCCAGGTCGGGGATCGTCATAGTACCTTCTTCCATTCAAGAATGGAAGAAGATGTTTTTCTTTATTGCGCCGCCCAAGGGCGAGGATTGGCCTGTGCCTACCCAGTGGCAATGGGCCAGCTGTCCGCGGGTGAGTCGGTCGAATGATCCCGACGTGGTGGCGGTGTCGAAGTGGGAACCCCTCCCCCGGGCTGATGTGCTGCTGTCTGAGCGGGCCTTCAGTTGGGCCGGGCTCAGCCCCACCTATTACGCGGGTAAGTTGGGAGCTTTCAGACAACCTGTTTTAGACTTATGCATTCTTTCATTTTTCCTGGCATTGCCGACTCCTTGTATTTGGCCTTATGCAGGACCCATGGACCTAAGCAAGTTCCAGGCGGCAGTGGTTGATGTGAAGAAGGGGAAGAAGACCGGAGGTGCCGGCCCTTCTCGCCCGTCGTCGGCTCCGGCCCTACCGGCAGCCGCTCCATCCAAGCGCCCAAGCATGCCTCGGGCCCTGAGTCCAGCCGAGCGCCAGTCCGAAAGCGTGCTCGGGAGCAAGAGCCCTGAGCTCCCGAGGTGGGATTCGAGACTGGTTCTCCCGCGTCGCTCCTCAAGAGGTTTCATAGGACGGTGCCCCGCTCCCCGGCTTCCCCTATCCTCGTAGACGATGGGGAGCTTCGCTTCAAGGTGCCCTCGGGGCTTTCCGTCCCCGACAGCTTGCTCTCAGAGATGGAGTGGTCGGCCGGGGGCAGAATCGCTCGGGGGACCCTCCATGCCCAAATGGCGGCCATAGCTCAAGAGGCCGTGCAGGTTAGTGTTCGCACCCCACTTGGTTCTTCGTTTAGTTTTTTTTGCGTAATTGGGTGCCTCCCTTTCCTTTTTAACCCTTTTTCTTTTCTTTAGGTCTTTCAGCATGTTGCCCTCATCGTCAACATGGAGGACGAGGAAATTGCCTCGATGATGCGGGCCGCGGGCGAGCTCTCCTCACGGGAGGATAGCATAAGGCTAGAGCTAGAGGTGGCGATGGAGAGGGTCGCTACCCTTGAAGACCGGGTGGCGGCCGGGAACCGGGAAGTCGCCAGGTGCCGAGAGGCCGCCCGAGCCGCCTAGGCACAGTTGGAAGACTCCCAGGTGCTCGTCGCCCCCTTGAAAAAGGCGGCGAGCACCCTCCAAATGGAGAATGAGGCGGCGAAGGAGGGGACGAGGCGTGCCGAGCTTCGGGCGTCGAAGGCTGAGCTTCTGGCATCGAAGGCAGTGGAGAGCTATAAGAAGTCGGACCAGTTCTACGCCGACCTTGCTGAAGCTGCCGGCGTTATTTGGCACGACGCCCTCTACGCTGTCAAGGCCTAGATGCCGGAGTTTCCTGACGGCAAGCTCCGGGCTGAGTAGCCCCATGGGAAAGAGGTGCAGGGGGATGCTCCCGGCCGTGCTGCAAGGGAAGGGGCCCCTGATGGGCCCGTTGGGGATCAGTCGGTCGACCCGGCTACCGGCACCGAGGTTCCCGCCATGGGTGTCGACCCTGAAGATGCCTCCGTGGTGGTCGCAGTGGACGCGCGGCTCATCGAGGTTCTTCCCAGCCTTGAGGCCTGAACTTCCTCGCATCCTTATTTTGTGCCAAAATTTTGTAAGCCTCCGGGCATTTTTGTAAGGCTGGGAAGCCCATAATACCTTTGTAAAGACTTCTAATTTTTATGAATAGAAAATCCATTTTCCAGTGTTCTTTTGTTTGTGGTAAACATTTATATTTGCCCGGTACTGCTTTCATGTTAAGTCGGTTTTTCGTCTAGCGATTACACGTCGAGTTGAGAGTTAAAGTCGACCATTTGCTAAGTGTGCAAAGACCGGTGAAAGGTCGGTATCTCCATGGCCCCGAAGTCGAGGTGGAGATCGCTTAGACGTGGATGGACCGAGCAGGGTAGCTGCGCGATGGCCTCTCGATGAGGGCTTTGATCCCTGGTGTCAGTGGGTAGGGAAATACCAGCCAGGGATAACCGAGCAGGGTTGCTGCTCGGTTGCCTCTTGGTGAGGGCTTCGATCCTTAGCGCGGGAGGGCATAGAGAGGCCTGCTGAGGAGTGACCGAGCAGGGTTGCTGCCCGGTTGCCTCTTGGCAAGGGCTTTGATCCCTGGCATTGGTGGGTAGGGATCTACAAGCCAGGGATAACCGAGCAGGGTTGCTGCCCGGTTGCCTCTTGGTGAGGGCTTTGATCTTTAGCGCGGGAGGGCATAGGGGGGCCTGTGAAGGAGTGACTAAGCAGGGTTGTTGCCCGATTGCCTCTTGGCGAGGGCTTTGATCCCTGGCATTGGTGGGCAGGGATCTACAAGCTAAGGATAACCGAGCAGGGTTGCTTTCCGGTTTCCTCTTGGTGAGGGCATTGATCCCTGGTGTCGATTGGTAGGGATCTACCAGCCAGGGATAACCGAGGAGGGTTGTTGCCCAGTTTTCTCTTGGTGAGGGCTTCAATCCTTAGCGCAGAAGGGTATAGGGAGGCCTGCTAAGGATGGACCGAGCAGGGTTGCTTCCCGGTTGCCTCTTGGCGAGGGCTTTGATCCCTAGCGTCAGTGGGTAGGGAACTACCAGCCAGGGATAACCGAGAAAAGTTGCTGCCCGGTTGCCTCTTGGTGAGGGCTTCGATCCTTGGCGTGGGAGGGCAGTGGGAGGCCTGTTAAGGATAGACCGAGCAGGGCTGCTGCCCAGTTGCCTCTTGTCGAGGGCTTTGATCCCTGGCATCGGTGGGTAGGGATCTACCAGCCAGGGATAACCGAGCAGGGTTGCTGCCCGGTTTCCTCTTGGTGAGGGCTTCAATCCTTAGCACGGGAGGGCATAGGAAGGCCTGCTAAGGATGTACCGAGTAGGGTTGCTACCCAATTGCCTCTTGGCGAGGGCTTTGATCCCTGGCGTCAGTGGGTAGGGAACTACCAGCCAGGGATAACTGAGCAGGGTTGCTGCCCGGTTGCCTCTTGGTGAGGGCTTCGATCCTTAGCGCGGGAGGGCAGTGGGAGGCCTGCTAAGGATGGGCCGAGCAGGGTTGCTGCCCGGTTGCCTCTTAGCGAGGGCTTTGATCCCTGGCGTTGGTGGGTAGTGATCTACAAGCTAGGGATAATTGAGTAGGGTTGCTGCCCGTTTGCCTCTTGGTGAGGGCTTCGAACCTTAGCACGGGAGGGCATAGGGAGGCCTGCTAAGGATGGATTGAGCAGGGTTGCTGCTCGGTTGCCTCTTGGCGAGGGCTTTGATCCTTGGCGTCAGTGGGTAGGGAACTACTAGCCAGGGATAACCGAGCAGGGTTGCTGCCCGGTTGTCTCTTGGTAGCGCGGGAGGGCAGTGGGAGGCCTGCTAAGGATAGACCGAGCAGGGTAGCCGCTCGGCCTTGTGAGGTTCCGTTCGACCCTCCCTGGTTCGTGGCATAAGCGTTAGGAAGAGCGACCGTCATAGGTGACACGTGTCATGAACGCGTGGAGGGAGGCGAAGCTTAAGAGCCGCGTCGTTTCGATTTCGGTTTTCCGAAAGAGGCGGGATATCCGCCGCGTGGCGGTACGGTGTTGGAAGGATGAGCGACTGTTGGGCTCTTGAGGGCGCTATGGGGCTATAAAATGGAGGGCTTGTCGAGCACTCCTTTCTCTATCCAAAACGTAAGAATGGAGGACTTCCCTTTTACCATCCCCGACATCATAAACTTCGAGGACGTGTACCTGTACGACCAGTATTAAACCGAGGATACAGTGCATTTAGTGATAAGCCGCATTGAGGACCATTTCGGCTAACTGCTTCCCCAGCGCTCACCCCTGCTCCAATTGTTCATGTACTCCATTTGGAGGTCATCGCCGGGGTTGTACAACCCATTGTCCGAGCAGTTGAAGGATGAGGCGGTTGGTAAGCTGTGGTCTTTGTACCGCTTCGGCCTGATCTCAGTGGCTCGGCGGGATCGCTCGGTGGCACTCGTCCTTGAGTGCTACCAATTGAGTCATCACGCCGACATTTTCGAACGGCATCAGAGGCAGGCGTCCGAGGGGCGAGGGCTCGGCTGGCGGAAATATTCTCGGAGTACCACGAGCAATGTTTCCTGCACCCCTTCCCCGCTACTGTAATTTTTCTAATTTTTCTTTCTTTTTCAATGTACGGCTGAGGAGCTAATAATACTTTTTTGAATGAATAAAATTCTTCTTTTCTGCAATGCTCTTTCGTGTCCTTCTTGTTTGTTTAAATAAAAAGAACTTAGAAGAATTTACACTGCTTTGTTGAAGAATCTAAGTAGCGGTCTGCGAAGGATGGACCGAGCAGGGTAGCTGCTCGGTGGATCCGGAGGCTATGCCCAACCTTCCCTGGTTTGCGAACATTGGGAGGGGCGACCGTCGTAGGCTTTACGTGCCAGGAATTCTTGGGGGAGGCGTGATGTTTCGAGAAGTTGCGTCAGTTCTTGCTACGTGGAGGCACGGTATTGGATTAATCTTGGCAGATCCCAGGATTCGCGCGCGAATCTGGGCCTTCAAGGATTCCATTTGGGGTTATAAATAGAGAAGGAGATGGCAGCTTCTTCAACATCGCTTTATGAGATGACTGGGCGCGTGTACTCGATCGAAGAGATCATTTCCTTCGATGACATCTCCGTGTATGACCAATCCCTGGTCGAGGATGTGTACCGGGGAGTGGTTCAGCGTCTCGAGGGTCACTTCGGCCGGCTCCTCCCTCGGCGGTCGTCCCTCCTACAGTTGTTGATGTACGCAATTTGGAGGAGGTCCCTGGGGTTGAACAACCCTATCTCCGAGGAGTTGCTGGACGAGGCGCTCGACAAGGTGCGCTCGATCTTCCTGCTCGGCCTCATCTCGAAGGCCAGGCACGACCGATCCTTGGCGCTCATTTTAGAGTGCTTCAAACAGAGGTATATCGTGAGCCAAGGAGGAGGGGATGAAGTGTCAGGTGCTTCCGTGGCGTCGCGGGTTCATGTGCAACATCGACGGGAGTGGGCTGCAGAGGCTGGGGCCTGGCTGGCGGAGATCTACTCCGAGTACCACCAGGAGTACTTCCTCGATCCCGCTCCACCTCTGCTGTAACTGTTTCTTCTTTATTTTTCTATAAGGTTGAGGATCCGATAATACCCTTTGGAATAAATAAAACTCTTCTTTTTGCAATGTTCTATTGTTCCTTTCTTATTATATAAACAGAAACAACTTTTAGAAAAGTTTTACATTGCCTTTATGAAAGAAGAAATACATGCTCGTAGATATTCTTTTCATTGGTACAGCTTGAGCTTCTCAGCGTTGTAAGGCCATTGAAACTTACGTCCATCCGCATCTTGCAAGCGGTAGGCTCCACCGGGCAGGACCTCGGAGACGAGAAAAAGACCGTCCCACTTCGGGGAAAACTTATGCAGCTTGCCTTGATCGACGAACTCGTTCCGCCTGAGGACCAAATCTTCGGTCTTAAAGAAATGATGCTTAACTCGCGCATTGTAGTAGAGGGCAGTTTGCTGTTGATAGGCGGCAGTCCTGATCTGAGCCCGGTCCTGTTTCTATAACAAGATGCCCAAGTTAGTTCGAAGGGCTGAGGTGTTCTCCTCTTCGTCGAAGTGCTCGACCCGGTGACTGGGGAGCCCAATCTCCGCTGGGACCATTACCTCAGTACCGTAGCATAGGCTGAAAGGGGTCTCCCCGGTGGGAGTTTTCTTCGACGTGCGTAGGGCCTATAAGACCCGGGGTAAATTCTCGACCAAACTGCCTTGGCGTCCTTCTAGGCGTGTCCGAAGACCTCTGAAGACATCCCGATTAGCGACCTCAGCTTGCCCGTTGCATTGGGGATGTACGACCACGGCAAACTTTATGAGGATATGATATTTGCTGCAGAACTCCTTAAATTTTTCGTTTTCGAAATTCGTCCCGTGGTCGGTGATGGTACACCTCGGGATGCCGAATCGGAGTATTACGTTGTTCTGCAGGAACTTGATAGTTGTGGTAGCGTCAGGTTTCCTGATCGGAATGGCCTCGATCCACTTTGTGAAGTAGTCCACTGCGACGAGGACGTACTTGTGTCCATCCGTACCGGTAGGGAACTAGCCTATCATGTCCATTCCCCACTGGGGAAACAACCACGGAGAGGTTAGGGCGGTCAGCTCGGTAGCCGGAAGACGAGGTATGCTACCATAGAGCTGGCAGCTTTTGCATCTCCTGATGAGCTTCTGGGCGTCCTGGTGAATGGTTGGCCAGTAGTACCCGTGGAGCAATGCTTTCTGGATTAAGGTGCGGGCCCTTTGGTGTGCGCCGCTGACCCTTTCATGGATCTCGCGGAGGACGTAGTCGGCTTCGTGAGGGTCGACGCATCGGAGCAGTGGCTGAGTGAAGGACTTCTTGTAGAGGTTCCCATTGCTGCAGACGAAATGACGAGCTTCAGCTCGGAGACGGTGGGCTTCTCCCCGATCTTCTGGGAGCGTACCTTCCTCAGAAATTCCATAAGGGGCTTTCTCCAATCCCGGTCTTCTTCCCGGGCTGTATATACTTGGAGTGGCGTCGCCCGGTCTTCCACACTGGGTCGTGGTAAGACCTCGAAGAGGATGTTCCTCTTGCTGTTGGCCGAGAAGGATGAAGCTAGCTAACTTAAGGCGTCGGCTTGGGCGTTGAGCTGTCTGGGGATCTGCTCTACCTGGACTTCGTTGAAGTCCTTTCGCAGTCTTCTTACCTCGGCAAGATATTTCACCAACAGAGGCTCCCGTGCTTCGAATCGGCCAATCACTTGGCCAATGAACAGGGCGGAGTCGCTGCGGATCCGGATCGTTTTCAGCCCCAGTCCGAAGGCTATGCGCAGTCCGGCCAGCAAGGCCTCGTATTCCGCTGCGTTATTTGTGGCTTTGAATCCGAGCTTCAGAGAATACTCCATTTCCGCCTCGTTCGGTCCCTGAATGATGAGGCCGGCACCATAATCTTCCTCGATCGAGGAGCCGTCGATGTAAAAGATCCAGTCAGGGATGGAGTCGGGCTTCCCATCGATTGAGGGTTGAGCTGCGGGGGCCGGCGTGGACTCCGGCTCCTTGCTGGGGATGGTGCACTCGACGATAAAATCGACTAGGGCTAGTGCTTTGATAGCCTGCCTCAGGCGGTATTTTATGTCGAACTGGGACAATTCCCACCCCCATTTCTCCAAGCGGACGGAGGACTCAGGGGAGGCGAGGATAGCCCCCAAAGGGCGCTCGGTAAGAACGAGGATGGTGTGCACCTGGAAATAGTACCGCAGCTTCCTTGAGGCCATGCTGAGTACCAAGACGATCTTCTTTATAGCTGGGTACATCGTCTCTGTGTCTTTGAAGACGTGGCTCACATAGTATACCGGCTTCTGGACTCCGTTGACCTCTCGGACGACCACTGCGCCCGCTGCTTGGTCGGATACTGCCAGATATAGCGATAGCTCATCCCCTTCAACTGGCCGGGTAGGCAGCGGTGGAGTCGCGATGTGCCTCTTTAGTTGTTCAAAGGCGGTCTGGCATTCCTTCGACCAATCGAACCTTGGAATCTTCCTCATAATTTTGAAGAACAGGAGGCATTTCTCTCCAGACCTCGACATGAAATGACTTAGGGCGGCTACCCGCCCTGTCAGTTGCATAATCTCGACGTTAGTCTTGGGCACGGCCATGTTGAGGATGGCGTTGATTTTCTCCAGGTTAGCTTTGATTCCACGATGGGTGACCATGAAACCGAGGAACTTTCCACCGGTGACCCCGAATGCGCACTTGGAGGGGTTCAGTTTCATCTTGTATTTGCGGATGACGTCGAAGGCCTCGCCCAGATCCATTATGTGTTCGTCCGATGAGACCGATTTGACTAGCATATCGTCGACATAGACTTCCATGTTCCTGCCGATTTGCGGCTTGAACATGCGATTGACCAAGCGTTGGTACGTAGCTCCAGCATTTTTGAGGCTGAATGGCATCACCTTGTAGCAGTAAACCCCCCGGTCCGTTGTGAATACGGTGAGATCCTCGTCTGCCGGATTCATACGGATCTGGTTGTAGCCGGAAAAAGCATCCATGAAGCTAAGTAGCTCATGGCCTGCCAAGCTGTCGACAAGCTGATCTATCCGAGGGTGGGGATAGTTGTCTTTCGGGCAGGCCTTGTTGAGGTCGGTGAATTCGACGCACATGCGCAACTTCCCGCTTGACTTTTTGACCAGGACTACGTTCGCTAGCCATTCCGAGTAAGGCACATTTCGAATGATATTGGCGGCGAGGAGCCTGTTTACCTCGTCCTCGATCGCCTTCTGTTTGATCGGGACGAAGCTTCGCTTTTTCTGCCTGACGGGTTGGGCCGTAGGATCTACCCCGAGCTTGTGAGATATGATTTTGGGGTCGATCCCAGGCATGTCAGCAGGTGCCCAGGCGAACACGTCAGAGTTTTTTCTGAGGAAATGAACCAGGTCGTCTCGCTGAGTCCCCGTTAAAAGTAACCCGACCTGAACTGTTCGTTCGTCGTCCCCTTCTACGAGGGGGACCTCTGTCAGTGGCTCCATCGGGGTTCCTCGGACCTCTTTTTGCTCGGCTCGAGTGTCCAGAGAACCCCTGATGTCACCCTCGCCCTCAACATCGTTGTTTGGCCTCTCAGACGAAGATGTTACGGTGAAGCAAACATTTGCAGTTCGTTGGTCCCCGTAGGCCCGACCTATGCCGCCTTGGTCGAGCGAGAATTTCATCGCAAGGTGGTAAGTCGATATCTGGGCCCTGAGGGAGTTCATTGTAGGGCGGCTGAGGAGGATGTTGTAGGCTGACGGGATTCTCGCTATGATGAATTCTACAGGCACGGTGCGTGTACGGCCGGCCTCCCCGATGTTAAATTGAAGAGTAATTACCCATTCCGCTAGGATGGAGTGATTGGTGAATCTTGACAGGACATGGGAGGTTGGCCTTAGGTCCGACGGGGTGAGTCCCATACGCAGGAAGCAGTCATAAAATAGAATGTCCACCGAGCTTCCCGAGTCGACCAGTATCCTCTGCACCTCATAGCGGTGGACCCGAGCTATGATCACCAGCGGGTCGTTGTGAGGCAGGGATATACCGTGGAGGTCCTCGTTAGTAAAAACGATCGGCTCGGTTTCTCTGGCCTTCTTCCTCGCGTGGTTGCCAGTCTCCTTGATCGGTGAGGGGCGCCTAGCCTCATCGGTCTTAACCGTACCCCCCGTTGATATGACCATGATCTGGCCGATCGTCAATTCGCCGGGAGGGGGACGTTTCTCTTGCTCACGGTCAGTTTGCCGCTTGTCTCACAAGTATGTTGCCAGATGCCCCGAATGGATGAGCTCCTCGATGTAGTCTCGGAGCTGCTTGCATTTCTCCGTGGAGTGGCCTTGCCACCGGTGGAAGCCGCAGTAGGGGCCCCGGGTGCACTTTGCCCCCATGCACGAGACTGGGGGGAGCTTGAAGAACCTCTCGCCCTTTTCCTCCTCCAGCAGTACCGTCTGGGAGACGTTTAGCGGGGTGTACTCCTAAAACTTCGGGGAGTAGGGCTTCGGCCGCTCAATATTCTTTTTCTCTTCCCGGGCCCTTTTCTTGTGATCAGTTTGTTCTGTCCGAGGCAGATTGGTGTTCACCTCGGATTCAAGCTGGATCTCACGCTCGGTCCAGGCCTTCACCTCGGCCATGGTCTTAGGTTAAATTAATGCAAAGGAGCATAACCACTCCTTGTGTCTAAGACCCGACCTAAGTGCCGTAATGACTGTTTCGTCCCGGTGTTCTGGGACTTCGAGGAGGGCGTTGTACAAGCGGGTGACGTACCCTTTGAAGGTTTCTTTGTCCCTGCTTTTTATTGTGAATAGATGGTCGATGGTCCGCTTCTGCCGTCTGTTCCCGAAAAAATGGCCGAGGAATTGGATGGCTAGCTCATCAAAGGTTAAGATTGAGCGTGGCGCGTGTCCTCAGAACCAGTCTCGTCCGGAGCGGCTGAGAGTGGCCGGGAAAGCGCGGCATTGGGCGGCATCGGAACAGTCCTGGAAACTCATCCCGGCTGTGAACGCGTCCAAATAGTCCTTCGGGTCGGACATCCCGTCGAAGAGTGAGACCTTCGGGGGCTTGTTCCGGGAGGAGACATGGACGATGAGTAGTTCCTCGGTGAAGGGCTTCGTGAGCAATTCGGCAACGTATTTAGCCACATCGCTCGAATGATGACCTTCCTGATGCATACCCTCGATCTTCTTTTCGAGAGCGTCGAGTCGGCCGTGGTATCCCAATGATTCAGCATACTCTGATTTTTTGTCTCTATGGCCGGAGACCTCTTCCTGGACACGGCCCCGATTCCATTCGATGACGTTCCTCAGGTCTCCTAGAGAGGTCATTTTTGAGCTTTCGTGACGAGTCCCGTCCACGCGACCCCGTCGAGGGAGGGGGTGCCGGTCATGCCTGGGCACAGGCGAGCTGACCGACACTTCCTCGGGAGGGACAGGGACATGATGGAGCTCGAGGCGAGGCGCTCTAGCGATGGATCTCGGTGTTGAGCTGTGAGGCGCCAGCGAATCATCGAATATGTCGGCCCGGGGGATCTGCGACCGCCGGACGCAGCGAGGCGGTGGTCAGCAGTGCCGACGCGGACAGAGTCTTCATGAAAATTTAAGTTCTAAAAGAACTTTGAAAGGTTAACCTTTCTGGTCCAAGAAAACAGAGCTTAAACTCTCAAGCCCTGGCGCTGCGCCATGTGTAATAAACATGCGCCAGCGCCATATGCAATGCACATGCGCTAGCGCCAATGATATTTCTGCCAGGTTACGCCAAAGCGCTACGTGCAAAGCACGTGTGCTAGCCAACCCCTACCAAGTGTGTTAGCGCCAATTTTCATTACACAGCGCCAGGTACAAAGCACGTGCACCAGTGTCAGTGCCAAAACCAGCACCATGTCCCATCGAGCGTGTCTGAATCTGTTTACCGCCGAAAACTGGAGACAGCTTGGGTTAGAACATCTTGCCTGAATTTGAGAGCAGATGCATAGGTTAATCCATTCACCTCTCCGAAAAAGCTAAGGGATTAAGCGTCGTATATTAGAGGTTTGAATAGATGCGGCCGATGTAATTTGACTTCAGATTCCTTCTCAAGGTGAGAGCTTTATTGATTGTGGGGATATACTTTTTCTACAGGCGTAAGCCTCTGTAGTTAATCATGTTTAAGTGAACGACAACAACTTTCTACATTCCAGGTTGTTTTTTCGTGTGTTCCTACAGGCGCGCACCCTATACGATTCACATGCATTCCTGAAGTAAAGTTGGGATTTTTTAACATATGCATTTTTTGACAATTTTGGGATAAGGACTAGTTAATAAGTGTATGTCCAAAAACGTTACATGGCCATTTCATCAAACACTTGTAAGGCATATTAATAGACATAAACTGAACATTAACTAACGACCATCAAATCCAACTCTAAGCGTAAACCATATACCAAATCTTTATATGAATCAATAAAAAGTGTTTAATTTCCATATTGATCTCTCATCTCATTGAATCTCCAAACCTCATCTTTCCTAACTTCTTTTTTCTAAAATAATCATGGGTCAACCTCAAATATCCAAAATCATGTGCAGAAAAATCTATTTCAACTCTCGTTTTTTGTTAGAGGATGAGTGTACAGTGGTTTGATTACTCAAAGATGGTATGAATTGGAGAAGAGTCCATCGATGGGGGTTTTCTTCTTTGGAAATGGGGAGAGAATGCCTGTTGGATGAGTGAGAAAGAAAAAGAAATGGGGTAGAATGAAAGAAAGGGTTAAAGATGAGGTTATCAAGAAAAAGGAGAAATAAAAGGTTCATGATTAAAAAAATCTAGGTATGTGCCAATTTTTAAATTATGGAAGAATGAGCATCTTTGCGGGGGTTTTCCCCTTCGGAAGAGTAAATCCGAAGGGGCAAAACTCCGCAAATATGCGCATTCTTCCGGATTTTAAAAATTGGCACATACCAAGTTTTTTTTAAACATGAACCTTTTCTTTCTACCTTTTCTTGAAAACTCATCTTTATCCCTTTCTTTCATTCTCCCCTATTTTTTTTCTTTTTCATTCACCTGGTAGACATTCTCTCTCCTTCCCCAATGAAAAAACCCCCTTCGATGGACTCAATTGGATACAGTGCTCTCAAGGCAATTATCGTGATCGCAAGTAGGCGATTATGATAATTGAGAGAGGACATATACAAGTATTGTTGTATTACGGCATCGCCTCGGTCATCACACCATGGCCAAATATGGAACAAAAATTTTCTAAACTGGCACTACTATTACCCGATACCCGGATCTACCCTAAACCATATACTAGCAATATGTAAAACTAGGAGTTAGATGGTTATACCGAGTTGATCCAAGTCCTTCAGTTTTCAACCATCATCCTAAGCTCCTAGTGGTTGTGGATCAAGTTTGGTTGCCGGTCTTCCTCCATTTACGATGATCCACCTGAGGGAAACGACGCAAGCTTCAGCCTCGCCAAGCGAGGAAACCGACGCTCTAAGGTTGCTAGCAATGGAGAGTGGAGGTGTAGGAATATGTCACTATAATTTTTCTTTCATCACAAATACTCCATGAGCAACTCAAGAAGATGAAGAGGAGGTGAGGAAACATGTGGCATGAGCAACTAAAGAAAGTGCTAAGTCTCCAAGTGAGTGAGAATGTGAAAATGAGATGAAGCAAAGAAAATGAGCAAGCCCATGTCAAGAATGGTGGCTGCCCCCCCCTCTCTCTCATGCACACAAAAAAAATCTCCTCATTTTACCAATAAACAAATGCATGCCATACCTATCTACATGCTTAAGCCCATGCTCATGCCAACTCACCCCTCCACCTCATTTCCAAAATGATTTTCTAAAAAGAAAATCAATAATGAGGTGGCCATCATCTAGAAGCTATTCCGTATAAATACGGAATACTTCCCAGTACACATATCGAAATACATATACGCGTATTCGTACAAAAATACGAATTTCTAAGAGAGAAAATGAATAGTGAACAATAATACTAGAATACATACATACATATATATATATATATATATATATACATATATAAATTATTAAATCAAAACCTGATTTAATAATCCAGATAATCCTAAGCTACTAGTATTATCAACCGTCCGATAAAGTCTGTGCAGCCTGTACACATATTTAATCGGACACCTGTATGTACCAATATACGTCATCTACACCATATCACCTAAACCATGAAAAATCTCTATGTGGGACTATAAAGACTCGTCAATACGCTGGCAGTAGGTTTAACCACAAGCACGTCAGCGGTACTAGCTGTACGTAACGGCTACCCAGGTATTGAGCGAAAGGAAGGCCAACGAGCAAACTCATCCAAACCCCTACTGAGCCTGACAGTGACAATATCCGTACAGTCCGGTCTGTTCGTCTAAGAGTATCGCATATCAAGTCTAGGGGTGGATAAAGTCAGACCCCTAATAAAGAGATAATTAGTGTCGGTATGTAACCCATCACCACCTGAGAAACTATCGATCCTGGATCGGTAATTCTCGACTATCTCGGCCGAGGATTTCTAGTGATGGCCATCCGTGCACAACGCGGCATCAACCCCCAATACCGGGAGAGGCGAATCCCCGACTATCCGCTCACTGCGTCCATGTGGTTCGGGACTGTACCCAACTAAAACCTGTTTGCATGACTCCTTTGAGCCTGGTAGGGTAGTAATCAAAGCACAGTGGGAACTCACACAAGACAAATGACAATCTCAGGTCGACAGACTAACCTGTATACGTCACCTGAGAACTGCTATCTGACAATAGGTATAATAACAACTAGCAGGTTCCCGGCGAGTCCGTCCAGTATACTCATAACCCAATGAGCACCTGTATACTATCTTAGTTGAACAAACTAACACCAATGGCTTGTGAGACTTGGCCACCGCCCCTCTTCGGGGTCTCAATCAGTATATATCAGTCTACACTGGAGTATCGATGCCCAGTCTCGAAACTCCCACGACTAGGGACATTTAAGGATCTGCTTATAGACCTCCAGCTCCCATGTATATGATCGCCATCATAATGCTGGTAGTCAAGCAAGAATCCTATGGGCTCTATCAACATGTAATAGTGATGATAAAGAAAAACCAGATAGTATACTATCATCTCGAATAAGACTGTTCTATCGGTATAGGTCATCCCTCAATCATCATAATCACCTGCCTGCGACTACGATAATTGCCTTAAGGGCACTATAGCCAACAGGTATAACAGTCTTACTCACGATAATAGTATGATATCTGGTTTGTCTTCGTCATTGATGAAGCCCGTAGGATTGTTACTTGACAACCAGCATTATGATGGCGATCATATATGTGGGAGCTGGGTTGTCCATAATTACATCCTTAAATGTCTATAGTCGTGAGAATATCTAGACTGGGCATTGATATTCCGGAGTAGACTAGTAGCCATTAATGTCGTGTCACCTAAGATAGCATACATGTGCTCACTGGAGGTGAGTACACTCGATGGAATTACCGAGAACTTCTAGATGGTATTATATCTATCGTTAGATGGAAGTTCTCAGGTGGCATGAATATAGGTTAGTCTTTTGACCTGAAGTCTTCATTTGTCTCGTGTGAGTTCCCACTGTAATTTGATTACTACCCTACCACGGCTCCAAGGAGTCGTGCAAACAGGTTTTAGTTGGGTACAGTCCTGAACCACATGGAGGCAGTGGTCGACTGTCAGGGATTCGTCTCTCCTGGTATTAGGAGTCGATGTCGCGCTGTATTCAGTTGACTATCACCAGAAATCCGTGGCCACAGTGGATGAGATTAACTGATAGTTGATCAGTAGTATCTCTGTTGGTAACGAGCTTGCTTATCGGTTAGTAGTGGTTTGACGTTATCCACCCCTAGACCCGATATGCGATACTCTTTGAGGAAAAGACCGGAGTGTACGGAGATAGTCACATTCAGGCTCAGTAGGGTAAGGACGTACTTGATTGTCGACCCCCTTTTCGACAAGTACCTGGGTAGCCGTTACGTATAGCTAGTGCCGCTGATGTACTTATGGTTAAACCCACTGCCAGCGTATTGTCGAGTCTTTAGAGTCCTACACAGAGGGTTTTTCCGGTTAAGGCGATAGATGTAGGAGCCGTACGTTGGTACGTGTAAGGGTCCGATTAAATACGTGTACAGGATACACAGACTTTAATTGGGCGGTTAATAATACTAGCCGGCTTAGGATTAAGCCGGATTATTAAATCAGGATTTAATTTAATAATTTATATATGTATTTTGATACATATATTTTAGTATTATTATTCACTATTCATTTTCTCTCTTTGGTGCTATCCGTATTTTTATACGTATACGCATATATGTAGCGATACATATACTAGGTGAAGTATTCCGTATTTATACGGGAATGCTTCTAGAAGAAGGACACCTCATATTTATTTTTCTTTTTAGAAAAACAAATGGAAAATGAGGTGTTAATAAGATGGCAATGAAGCATGGTGATGCATATGGCTTGGGCATTTATTGTGCAATATTGCATCATGGTTGTGTTATATGTAGCCATCCTTTTTCATTTAGACTTGATGATTTTTCCATCTAACTTGAGCATGCTTCATGGTTGCAAGCTTGAGCAACCATCTCCTCATGTCTTCCCATTCTTCTTCCTCCTCTTGCTCTTATGAGCTTGAGATAAAAAAGAAAGAAAGATTTAGTGAGATATTCCTACATCACCGAACAACCACACCTAGCAAGTTTGGATCATCGATTAGAGCCTCCTCCGGTTTCTCTTGGGTAGATCGTCTTCGGCAAGGATGGTCGATTTTCAAGCGCGATCCCGACGGCTACGAGCTTGGAGGGGTCTTCTAAAATTGAGTGGACACACGACAAAGGTTGTAGATTCTCAATTCTTACACTCTTAGTTAGCTAGTTTAGCTTATTGGACCATATCTTGGGTGTTCTCCGCCGAAATACGTGATCGGGACGTTGGGACGTCTGGCCTGAATTTTGGGGGCATATGCTATTTGGTTTTATCTGTCCACCTCTCCAAAAATACCAAGTTGATTTATGGCACCGTGTATCGGAGGTTTAGACGGATGCGGCCGTTGTAGCAGACTTCGTCAGATTCCCCCTCATTTGAGGGGTTTTTGATTGTGGGGACGCTCTTCCCTATAAGCACTAGCCCCTGCAGTTAATTACGCTACCGCATCGCGGTAATCACTTTCTCCTTCTCCAAATGGTCACTTCGTGTCATGTATGTTTGTTTTATTTTTGATTGCCCATAGATTGTATACGGAGACTAATTTATGTTGTCGCCCGTAGGGCGTGGATTAGTCCAAATCCGTATCTTCTTAAATTTGGGTTTGGGTTGGGTTTAAGAATCGTTAATCTCATTTGAGACTAAGATCAACTTAAACGTTTTTTAAGGATACGTTAGTCTAATTTTAGACTAAGATCTACTCAACAGGATCATTTAGATCCAACAAAAGAGCATTTGGGCTCTATTGTTTTAGTTTAGGGACTTTGCGGTCCATAAGTTTAAGGACATCATAGTCCATGGAGTTTAAGGACATCATAGTTCATAGTTTAAAGACGTCATAGACTGTAAAGTTTAAAAACATCATAGTCTATGAGTTTAAGGACCTCATGATAGTTTAGAGACATCATACTCTGTAAAGTTTAAGGACATCATAGTCCATGAGTTTAAGGACCCCACAGTCCGTGGAATGTCTGGTTGTCGGGACCCGTCACCTCTCTGAAGACGTTGAAGGATTACAACGACAAATATCATAGGAGTGAAGAGATGTACCCTTAAACCAAATGCCAAATTTAGAAGGAATGGGATGAACATTACTTTGAATGCTATCTAAGATCAATTTTGAAAGACTTAGGTATAATTAGAACTCGGGTGTTGACTTTGGGAGACTTGGTTGATCTGTGCTAAGGTTAGCCTCTCGTAGTGTTAAACACTAGTGTATGCTCAGCGCTCATGTGCTCCCACGTGAGGAGATGAAGTAGTATTAAACACTGAGAATTGAGGCGCTCACGTGGGGTCACGCGAGGCACTTGAAATAGCGTTAAACACTGAAGATATGAAGCGCTCACGTGGGGTCACGTGAGAAGCACTCACGTGGGGTCACGTGAGGTGTTTGAAGTAGTGTTAAACACTGAAGATTTAAAGCGCCCACGTGAGGTCACGTGAGGTGTTTGAAGTAGTGTTAAACACTGAAGATTTGAAGCGCTCACGTAGGGTCACGTGAGGGGTTTGAAGTAGTGTTAAACACTAAGAACGAAGCGCTCATGTGGGGTCACGTGAGGCACCCGAAGATTGGGCCTTACTTCTATCATATAAGCATTAAAAACTTGATCTTTATGATCCTCACGTGTGGACACGTGAGGGTACCCATGCGTTGGATATTAATCCTTCAGTTTTACTCCATTTTCTCTTTAAAAAGGTGTTTGTCAAGGGTCACGTGGAGACACGTGAGGCATCCTTTAGGTGGGCATTACCTTTGGGTAGAATCCTCTTTTTAATGAGTGTTTGATAATTACTAGGGGTCACGTGGGAACATGTGAGACGCCCAAAAAGTGAAACTGCCTTGGCTTTACTCCATTTTTATTTTGAGAAGCTTGTTCAAGGGTCATGTGGGAGCACGTGAACTAAAATTATTCATTCTCTTTTGATCATTGAGGGGGATCACGTGGACACACGTGATCATATTGGGTACTGATCTATTTTACGTGCATGGAGAGTTAAATCCCTTGTTTAAGAATTAAATTCTTTTATAGGGTTAAACCCCAGTTTTATGTAGAGGTATTAAATTTCTCTGTGTTTGAAAGAATTAAATTCTTTAAACCCAATTCCCCCTCTAAGTTTTGGATCTGCATGGCAGAATCTCCCCGATGAGAATTAAATTCTCAACTTATGGGGAGATCTGCTTCTGCAGATCTTCAACCAGAGGAAGAACTGAGTTCTTATTTAGAAGAGTTAAACTCTTGGTTTGAGAATTAAATTCTCTTTTATTTTGTGGGAGCTTATAGAATGATCTCCTTCCTTCTCTTACCTAGAGTTTCTTTCTTCTCTGAACAGATCTTCTTCTCTATTTCTCTCTGTTGTATTCTCTCTTCTTTTTTTTTTGTATCCCCCCTCTTTTCTTCTTGGCTCCTATTTATAAGAGAAAGAAAAGAATCGGTTTGTTCAGCCAATCTCACATTGAGAGATTTTGATTGATTTTATAACCAACATGATCTTTTAGATCACTTGATGAATTTTATTCACCATTGGATTTTTAATCGAAAAGATATTTTATTTGTTGTTCATGGCAAATTTTAGGAAAATATTTCCTTGTATAGAATCTTTCTATAAATTGGTGATTTTTAATCACTATTGGATTTTTAATCCAACGGTGCTCCCTTTTACAGAGTGCAATCTTTTTTGTTTGGAAAGATCTAGGAAAATATTTTTCCAATTAGGGTTTTTGATTCCTTTTAATTAGAATTTAATTCTATTAGTTCGGAGCGTTCAAGAGTCTATCACGTGGTAGCACGTGATCCCACTGATTAATCATTTAATTAGAATTTAATTCTATTGGTTCAGAGGGCTCAGGAACCCATCACGTGTTGGCATGTGACCCTACTGATTAAGCATTTAATTAGAATTTAATTCTATTAGTTCAGAGGGCTCAGGAACCCATCACGTGTTGGCATGTAACCCCACTAATTAAGAATTTAATTAGAATTTAATTCCATTAGTTCAGAGGGCTAAGGAACCCATCATGTGTTGGCACGTGACCCCACTGATTAAGCATTTCCAATTGTTTATTTCATTTAGCGCCTATAGGCTTTGCCTGTAAAAGGTCACGTGCCTGCACGTGAGACCCGGTCACATGTGGGCATGTGATACCCCCTTTGGGGGTTTTCCTCGCTGCTTTATTTGTATTTCATTCAGTTCCCATGAGGGAAAAAATGCTTTTAATTCCTTTTAATTAGAATTTAATTCTATTAATTCAGTGGGTTCAAGAGCCCATCACATGTGGGCACGTGACCTTACCAATTAGGCATTCAGGTGTAGATAGAATCTGCCCATAAAAGTTCACGTGTTTGCACGTGAGGTCCGGTCACCTGTGAGCACGTGATGCCCCATTTGGGGGTTTTCCTTGCTGCTTTATTTATATTTTATTCAGTTTCCATGAGGGAACAAATGCCCCCACAGCGTTGTTCTCACGTGTTTGCACGTGAGTGCAACGCTGTCATCTTTGTGGCCATTGGATTTGCCTAGGGAACGGGGCAGATGAACCGTTTCCTATCACGTCCTATAAATGCAGCGGTCTCATCAGTAACGCCTCCATTCCTTCATCTTCTTCCTTCTTCATTTTCTTTGAGAATTTAATTCTCTTCCTCAGAGCTCAGTTCTCTGTTCAACAAAACAAAATCCAGAGTTTAACTCTGTCAACAAAAAAGAATCCTTTTTTAGGTAAGGATCTTGAACGGCCGATGAACTTTTTATAAAATTCTCTTTGGATTTTAAATCCACACCAAGGGTTTTTCCCTTTAATAAAAACTCATCTTTCCATGTTCTAAGAATGCACGATCTTTAGGTAGTAAGCCCCCAATGTTAGGCATTTTTCTGCTCTTAGGGGATTGATGATGGTACTTGTTTTCTTCTGGAATTTAATTCCATTCCAAAGAGCTCAGTTCTAAAAATTTTCTTAGAATTTAATTCCTCTGTTCAAAAGAAATTTAATTCTCTCAGAGAACTTAGTTCTAACAAGAAGACCTCTTGGGATTTTTAACCTCAGTTGTTCTTGACAAAAAATTTTAGGAGAGATCCTGTTTGATTTGCACAGAGTTCATGATGGGCTTTTCCTTGGGGGAATGTGCAGAGATGTTTGAACTCCACTATTCATTTATTGAGAACCTTCCTTTTGTTCTCATAATGATTATCCTGCCTCATCATTAATGAGCCGCCATATTGATTTTGTGGGGCCCATTTGTTTTGCCACTAATGGTCCCATGAAATAAGCTGCTTGTCGTTTTCTTTCATTGTCTTTTTATAAATATATATATATATATATATAAATATATATATATATATATATACACACACACGTGTGGGTTTCATTAACAGTTTTCCCTTCTCTTATTTTAGGAACAATGGCTTCTCTTCCATACTTTCCTTTTACCCGCTCAGAGGCTGCTTTTCCTCAATCACCGTCTGACGAAGAAGTGATGGCAATGATTAGGGCTCATGACCCGGATTGCACCAATCTGCTTTTGTGGGGAACCTGGTACGTGCATATCATTCGGGGCTACCGCAGCTTTCTTTGCAAGGTGCCAACAGAGCCTCTCCACCCATTCTTACCGATGGAGCGTCCGCAGACTGCCTTTGCCGTGGAGGTGCTGGATTAGACTCCTACGGGCTAGCTTGAGCCATCGACTACTGGGATACCAAACCACCCTTTGCCAGCCATAGACATCTTGGGGCGTCCTATTTGCCAAGGTGAAGCCCAGCCCTGGGGACAAGTCTATAAGATAGGGCTTATCCCTCGCCATCCAACGGGCTATCTTCTCTGGGCTCGTTGTATCTTGTCTGCCCATCGTGCGTGACTGCAGAAGGTCGGGCGTTATCAGGCGGTGTACGCGTCTTTCTTTCATTATCAATCTCCCCATGTCTGGTGGGTTAAAGCTTTCCTAAATCAATGGAATTTTCCCACCAACACTTTCTTGTTAGGGGATCGTGAAGTTTCGATTTCTTTGGAAGAGTTTCGCGAGATCTCCGGATTGCCGATCAGGAGAGTGCCCTATGAAAAATTCCTGCCTCCTGACGAGTATGCATTTGCAACTGTGCCTGCTACGCTTGACGGCTTATCGACCGAAAATGTCGTCCGTCACAAGTATCCAAGTCTAATCAAGACTTTGGGTATTTTCGAGAAGCTGTTTGCAGAGTCAGAGAAACAGGGCGTCACTTTTAAGAGTTTTATCACCTGCTTCCTTCGTGGAGACGTCCTATCAAAGGAGGCTCTAAAATTCGCAAATATTAATGACCCCTTCGGGTTTGGGCTAAATAACCTACCGGACAGAGAAGAAGATTTGCCACAGTTTTACATTCCAATCTTGTCGGTCGTACCTTTTGAGTCGATTGCGGCTCCCAATATGGATGAAGAAACATTCTTCGTCGGTTTTATCAACCTTTGACTCAGTTGGTTTGTCATTCCAACTCATCTTCACTTTATGATAGCCTTGGTCATTTATCCTGCTCATCACATTGCCGAAGGGACACGACTAGCCGTGGGTATTGCAGGGTTATCGCATTTGTACTATAGGCTGAGTACTGCGGCCAATACCTCGAACCCGGGTGTGGATGTGGTGAGTTTTTCTCTTCATTATTTTATGTCATGGATTGAGATGCATGTGTTAGGGGCATTCGCCGCGCACCAGAGACCGGGTTTTTATGATACTTATACCTTCCCGCGGCTCATGAGGTTGGTGTATGCTTCTGCTCCTGATCCGACTCAGTTAGGGGCTCTTCGTGTGCTACTTAATCCTTATGCCAACAAAGGTGGGATGATATTCAATGATCGAGTCCCCTCTGCTCCTTCAGGACCTATTCAGCAGCTGTTTGATTTATCGAAAGAGGGAGCACCATCCTTGAAGCCTAGGGAAGCCATGCACTTGTATTCGATCAGACCGGGTTATTTGGTATTCCGTCTAAACAATGCGGTTCTTTTTATGCGGTATAATCCACACCGCTTATTGGTGTGTAGTAGCGCCTCTAGTAAGGTTGCAACATCATAAAGTAGCGAACTTTCATTTTAAAGAGGGCTATTACAAACGAACTACGAATCGTAACTAGAGATTAGGGTAATAACATTATTATATGAAGTCTAAACTAAAGGAAAAGGAAATACAACCTTTGTAGCCAACTCCTTCGATCTTTAAGATTCCTACGGCTTTGTACAAGGTTTGGAACGACTCCGCTCGAGGTTCTTCGTCGTCTACGATGATCCACCTGGAGATTTCTAGATCAAGCTCTTAGCTTCACAAAATGAAGCAAACACTCTATACTAAAAGGCTAGGGTAGTGTAGAATGGTTGTGTGGTTTGTAAACTCACTTAAAAACTTTTTCTTTTTAAGTTCCTCACTCAAAACAAAACTCAAGAGAGCTTGGAGAAGGAGGAAGGTGAAGATAGCAAAAGCTTTTGTGAATAATAATGAAAACTTATTTCTAAAAAGAAAAAGAAAAGAATATATATGAGACATTCTCAAATATAACTATAGTTAACTAAATATCTAGATATTTTGTAGATGGGTTAAAGAACAAAGGAAATTAAACCATGGTTAAAGTCAATGGTCAAAGAAGAAGTGTGTAGAAAATAAATCATTTTGCTAATTTCCTTTTTCCTTTAAATCATTAACAAAAATCTAGATATTTATCAACCAAGTAAGTCTTGCATTGCCATCTCCTTTGTATCATCAACCATGACACATATGTATATGTGTATGTGTGCATGCATATCATCATGTGTATGTGTGAACATACATGCATACATCCAAAAGAAAAATGGTTAATTAAAAGTGAGCTAATGGATAATATTAAATCAACACTTGATTTAATAAATCGGTCATATCAAATACGACCCAACTAATATTGAACGTCTGATTAAAATACGGTATCATATATTCGTATTTAATCGAGCTCCTGCGCATATCACATATGCACACCACATCATTTCGCCTGAGCTAGAAAAATCCTGTGTGGGACTCTAAGACTCGTCAATACGCTGGCAGTAGGTGATGATCATATCAAAACACCTACCAACCGCAAGCGGTCGGCTAAACGTAACGGCCACCCGGGTATTGAGCGATCAGAAGAAAAACAAGCGAACCTGTCAAAACTCCCGTCGAGCCATTGGCAACACTTACCGTACAGTCCGGTCTCTTCGTCTGAAATGCTGCATATCAAGTCTAGGGATGGAATCGCCGAGCCCTAACAACTCAATAAGTCATGTTAATTTGGTCTATGACCGGTTGAGAAACTACTGATAACACTTATCAGTAAATCTCATCAGCCCTGACCAGGGACTTCAAGTCAGAGCCAATCGCACATAGCACAACATCAACTCCCAATACCGGGAGAGAAGAAACCCCTCCTCTCGCTCATTGTCTCCATGTGTCTCAGGACTATACCCAAAAGCCAACTGTTTGCATGACTCAGTAGAGCCGTGGTAGGTTGGAAATCAAAGTACAGTTGGAGAACACACAAGACTCTATGGCGATCTCGGGTCTACAGACTAACCTGTACCAGTGTCACCAAATAACTTTTATCCGACAATAGATATAATACCATATAAGAATTCTCTGTGAGTCCGTTCAGTGTACCCAGTCTCCACTGAGAACCCGTATACAATCTTCGATGTCTCCATCGCCCATCATATGGGTCAAGAAACGTATACGCTAGTCTACTCTGGAATATCGATGCCCTATCTCGATATACCTATGACTAGGAACATTTAAGGATATGCTTATAAACTACTCATGCCCCACTAGTATGATCTCCATCATAGCCATGGAAGTCAAGCAAATATCCTTAGGGCTTTATCAACATGTATTAAATGAACAGTATCAAGTAAACATGCCAGACAAAGTAAAATCAGATAGCAAACTATCATGTTGAGCAAGAGAGTCATATATCAAAATATACATATCAATACATACATACATACATACATACATATATGTGTGTGTGTGTGTGTGTGTGTGTGTGTGTGTGTGTGTGTGTCCAAGCATCCACTATACATATAATGGCCTCTAGGGCATACATATATCCAACAATCTCCAACTTGCACTAAGACCAATTATTGGCGTATCTCATACCCAACATCTCAAAAAATCGCTCATGCTGTGGCTATGGAAGGGCTTTGGTGAGTGGATCCGCGGTGTTATCCTTTGTATCTACTCTCCGAATCTCGATCTCTTGTGGATCAACTATCTCCCGGATCAGATGATATCGCCTGAGGATGTGTCTGGACTTTTGATGGGATCTGGGTTCTTTGACCAACGCCATAGCTCAATTATTATCACAATACAATGGTTGGAACTACTCCTAGCTCCACAACGAACTTCCTCATCCAGACGGCTTCCTTGGCAGCATCAATTTCAGCAATATACTCAGCTTCTATCGTGGAGTCTGCAACGGTATCTTATTTGGAACTCTTCCAACATACCGCCCCTCCATTGAGGGTAAATACAAACCCTGAGATAGATTTACTGTCATCCTTATCACTTTGGAAGCTAGAATCAGTAAAGGCCTCCATTTGGAGATCCCCATTACCATACACCAAGAACAATTCTTTAGTCCTTCGCAAGTACTTAAGAATGTTCTTCACGGCTATCCAGTATTGCTCCCCTAGGTTGGATTGATACCTGCTCATTATAGCTAGTGCATAAGCTACATCAGGGCGAGTACATATCATCGCATATATTATAGATCCTATGGCTGCAGCATAGGGTATAATACTCATGCGAGCTCTCTCTTCATCAGTCTTCGGACAGAAGTCCTTAGAGAGAGTGATTCCATGGCAAGCGGGCAAGGCACCACACTTGGAATCTTCCATAGTAAATCTTTTTAGGATGGTATCAATGTACTTTGATTGGGACAATCCCAATAATCTCTTGGATCTATCTCTATAGATCCTTATGTCCAAAATGCAAGAGGCATCACCCAGGTCCTTCATGGAGAACCTTTGTGATAAGAATAATTTGACCGATTGTAGCATAGGAATATCATTTCCTATCAAGAGAATGTCAACTACGTACAATACGAGGAAAGTGACAGTACTCCCTACAATCTTTTTATAAATGCATGGTTCATCTATATTTTTGATAAAATCAAACTCTTTGATTGTATCATCAAAACAGATGTTCCAGCTTCGAGATGCCTGCTTTAATCCATAAATGGATTTAAGCAACCTACACGCTTTTTCGCTGCTCCCACTGTCAATGAAGCCCTCTGGCTGATCCATAAAAACGCACTCTTCTAAATCACCATTTAGAAATGCAGTTTTAACGTCCATCTGCCAGATTTCATAGTCGTAGTGAGCAGAAATAGCAAGTAGGATCCGAATGGATTTAAGCATTGCTACTGGAGAGAAGTTTCATCATAGTCCAGTCCTGGTGTTTGACGAAATCCTTTTGCTACAAGCCTTGCTTTGTAGGTCTCTACCTGTCCATCTACACCAATCTTTCTCTTAAAGATCCATTTGCACCCAACGGGTTTTATCCCAGGAGGTGCAACTTCCAAAGTCCATACTTTGTTGGTATACATGGACTCCATTTCGGATCTCATGGCATCCAGCCACTTCACTGAGTCACCACTCGTGATAGCTTGCTGAAAACTAGTAGGGTCATCATCATCCATGATCCAATCTTCTCTATCACCATCAATGAGAAACCCATAGTATCTCTCCGGCGGGCGAGAAGTTCTACTAGATCTCCGGAGCGGCTGAGATTCTTGAAGTTCTACTGCAATATCAGTGTCAACCAATTCGTCCTGAGTAATTTGTATCTCTAGAATCTCTTCTAGTTCTACCACTTTGCCATCAGTACTGTCTGTAAAGATTTCATTTTCCAAAAATGTGGCATGTTGAGAAACAAACACTTTTTGTTCCTCCTTGTGGTAAAATAGATATCCATATGAGTGTTTTGGATATCCCACAAATTTACACATGACCGATCGTGTCTCGAGTTTATCCGGATTCTGCTTTTTGATATAAGCCGGACAACCCCAAATCCTAACTCTTTTAAGAGATGGTCTCCTTCCACACCATATCTCATATGGGGTGGTAGACACGGTCTTTGATGGAACCCTGTTCAATAAATAAATTGCCGTCTCTAATGCATGTCCCCAAAAGGATAGTGGTAACTCAGCATCACTCGTCATGGACCGTACCATATCTAATAGAGTATGATTCCTCCTTTCTAACACACCGTTGTGCTGTGGTGTCTACGGAGGAGTGAGCTGAGAGAGAATCCCATTCTCTTTTAAGAAGTTTGAAAACTCAATGCTTCAATACTCTCCACCTCGATATGATCGAAATTTCTTGATACTCGAGCCAGTTTGTTTTTCTACTTCAAGTTTGTACTCCTTGAATTTCTCGAAAGCTTCGGATTTATGCTTTAATAAAAACACGTGTCCGAATCTTGAGAAATTATCAGTAAAAGTAATGAAGTATGAAAAACCGCCTCTAGCATGTGTAGACATGGGTCCGCATACATGACTATGTATGAGGCTTAAGCGCTCTGTAGCTCTCTCTCCATGTCCTATAAACGGAGTTTTGGTCATTTTACCTTTGATACAAGACTGACAAGTTGCATAAGATTTATATTCAAAATGTTTTAAATATCCATTTTTATGTAGCTTGTTTAGTCTTGTTTCATTCATATGACCAATTCTACAATGCCAAAGAAAAGATTCATTTATTTCTGAAATCTTTCTTTTATTTGTATGTTGTATATTAAAAACTGTGTGTTGGTTTAGAACGTAAATTCCGTTACTTAGTGTACCATACCCAATCAACTGTTGATTCAAGTTAATGTTCATAACATTATTTTGCAACACAAAATGATATCCTTCATTGTCCAACAAGGATACGGATATTATATTACATAGCATACCAGGTGGAAATTAACAAGGGTTCAAAACCAAAATACATCCTGAAAGCAACCCCAGATGATACTCTCCTACGGATACAGCATGTACATTGGAACCATTCCAACCCGTAAAGTGTAGTCCCCAGTCTTCAAAACTCTACTGTTTCTCAATCTCTGCATACAATTACAGATGTGAGAACCAGAACCGGTATCTAATACCCAAGATGCAGAGTTTAATGAAAAACAGTTTTCAGTTACAAAAACACCTGTAGTGGAAGTATCAACATGCTTCTTCTTCTTGAGATCTGCAAGGTACAAAGCACAATTGCGTTTCCAGTGTCCCGACTTGTGGCAGTAAAAACATTCTCCTTTTCCACTTCCCGCGGTCCCAGATTTGTCTTTCCCCTTCGCCTTTTCAACTCCACCTCTCGGCTTGGTGGGATTCTTCTTCTTCTTTCCCTTGGCCTTGGCTTTTGGGACTGAAGAGGAAGATGGCCCATAAAGTAGAGCGGGAGTTTTCGCTATCTTAAGCGTGCTATCTGCATTTCATAACATATTCAGAAGTTCAGGCAATGATTTCTCCAAATCGTTCATATTGAAATTCATGATTAACGGAGCAAAGGCGGGGGAGAGAGACTGTAGAACAATATCTGTATATTGCTCATTATCCATAGTCCATCCCAGTTCCTCAAGTTCTTCTATAAGACCAATCATCTTCAGAACATGGTCTCCTACTGATGCACCGGGGGCCAACCGCATCTGAAACAGCTTTCGAGATGCGTCGTAGCGTAAAGTACGAGATTGATCTTCATACAACTCCTTGGTATAAAGAAAGATGGATTGTATATCCATCTTCTCGTGCTGTTTCTGATAGATACTGTCCATAGAAGCAAGCTCAAGGCACGTGGCCGTGTTGCAATCAATATCCCATATTTTTCGGATCTCCTTATCCGAAACAGATGATTCAGGTCCTGGGATGGGTGGGGTTTTGGTAGTGAGGGCATATGATACTTTATCATATGTGAGTGCAATGTTCAAGTTCCTCAACCATTCTTTATAATTTGGTCCAGTCAGTTTATTTTTCTCTAAAAGAAGCTTAAGTCTCGTCATCGGTATCTGCCATTAGGAGAGAGAAAAGAATACACTCAGCGAAATGCTCTTGTAAAGATTAGATTGGTTATTATATTATCTAATCAATGTCTCCCACTGCTTTTATCAAATTTTCTTTCAAACCTTAAAAGAAAACCAGCCAGGATTAATTGCATTCTACAGTTTCGCTAATCGGTTAGCCAGGCCAGTGTCGGTACATTGAGGGAGGTTCCCCGTGCTTGTGCACAGACCTAATTAAAATAAACCTCGTATTTCCAAGAGGTCAAACCCCGTTAACACCTTTCTAGACACCTACTGGATTGGCTAATTGTAAAGTGCAAAAATTCTCCTGGGAGTAACTCCTACTCACAGTGGGATCGGGATCCAAATATCATATAGATGGTATGCAATCTCAACTCTTGAAACTCCCGATATGGTTTTTACCCCTAGATGCTTATGACCTTGGCTATGGTCAACATATCATAAGCACTAGTCAAGTTCTACCCATCATTTCGAGATTAACTAGACCCACCCATATGACCCTTGACTATGATCAACATAATCACATGAATGTCCTAACTGATCGCATCATATGCTTTGTAGGAAGACATCACTTAGCTACCGTACACTACGCCTTGATTATAATAAACATACGTAGCACGAATACTAAGTACTCTGCTTCCTAAAATGACGGAGGGTTGCGGATGGTTTTTATGAAAACCATTAACGCTTTGAACTTGAATTCGTTGTAGAATCTAAGTTGTTTTTAGAAATGGAGTGGCTTAAGCCCCGCATCTTTTGAAACTTGCTTTTTCATAAAAAGGAGCCGAGTGGGTTTCAAAACCGATTCTAAAACATTTTTAGGTTTCTTTTCAATTACATTAATCTCATTAATGTGTTCCCATCATTTAAGTTCCTAAGCCATTACAGAAAGAAACGAAAAACAGTATTACATATCACATATATAACAATATCACATTCATCTCAGATATTAAGCAATCACATCACAGAATAATTAGCAGCAGAAACACATATATGAAAATATAGAATATACTAAGAACTCTGTATTTTCTACTTAGCCTAAGATAGAAAATACAGATTCCACGGTCGTGATGAATAGCCAAGCCCACACCCTTAGACCCCTACGAGAGCGGCAAGTGATCCTTCCAATTCTGGAGTTTAGGAGACCCGGTCCGACTCCTCGAGATGGCCTCCCACTGAACTCCAGAACCCGGTCACTCGTGCTCCCCTCCTTGGGTCTATCCTAATGCGGAAAAGTAAAATATACATCAATGCAGACATCATCCTCAACCCGGATGTGCCCCAATAAAAGAATAATATATACAATGAATTTTACATGAATGAAAAGATAAACTCTCGTCTCACATAAAACCCCCGGCCATTCGATCACGACGATCCTATATATCATATCACATCAACAATTGAAAATCATAGACGACGTTAAAATATATCAATCAACACATCAATATACCCATTGCTGTAATATATCTCAACACTTGAACCTGCATAAAAAATTCCCAGAGAGCATATATAGTACCTATGGATCAACGCAGGAGCGCAAGGTCCAAGCCTCACCAACGGCGCCGCGGAACCGCCGCAAATACATCTATTTGGCCACGGTTCCACGGTCGTTATGTCGAGTTAGGCGCTCGTTTTTCTTGGGGATCCATAGAAAACCCTGCTCTATTTTCTGCATAATTTTAATTACAAAAATTCTAAATTTTGAAAAAATTTCCAGCGAGAATGCAAAAACATCGTTTTTCATGTTCGATTGAGTTTTTAAACGTCGTCCGGTTTACCTTAAAGCTCTAGCTAGGCTCTGATACCATGTTGGTGTGTAGTAGCGCCTCTAGCAAGGTTGCAATATCATAAAGTAGCGAACTTTCATTTTAAAGAGGGCTATTACAAACGAACTACGAATCGTAACTAGAGATTAGGGTAATAACATTATTATATGAAGTCTAAACTAAAGGAAATGGAAATACAACCTTTTTAGCCAACTCCTTCGGTCTTTAGAACTCCTACGTCTTTGCACAAGGTTTGGAATGACTCCGCTCGAGGTCCTTCGTCGTCTACGATGATCCACCCGGAGATTTCTAGATCAAACTCTTAGCTTCACAAAAAGAAGCAACCACTCTACACTAAAGGGCTAGGATAGTGTAGAATGGTTGTGTGGTTTGTAAACTCACTTAAAAACCCTTTCTTTTTAAGTTCCTCACTCAAAACAAAACTCAAGAGAGCTTGGAGAAGGAGGAAGGTGAAGATGGCAAAAGCTTGTTGGAATAATAATGAAAACTTATTTCTAAAAAGAAAAAGAAAAGAATATATATGAGACATTCTCAAATATAACTATAGTTAACTAAATGTCTAGATATTTTGTAGATGGGTTGAAGAACAAAGGAAATTAAAACATGGTTAAAGTCAATGGTCAAAGAAGAAGTGTGTAGAAAATGAGTTATTATGCTAATTTACTTTTTCCTTTAAATCATTAACAAAAATGTAGATATTTATCAACCATGTAAGTCTTGCATTACCATCTCCTTTATATCATCAACCATGACACATATGTATGTGTGTATGTGTGTATTCATATCATCATGTGTATGTGTGAACATACATGCATACATCTAAAAGAAAAATGGTTAATTAAAAGTGAGCTAATGGATAATATTAAATCAACACTTGATTTAATAAATCAGTTATATCAAATAAGACCTAACAAATATTGAACGTCCGATTAAAATACGGTATCACATATTCGTATTTAATCGAGCTCCTGCGCATATCGCATATCACATATGCACATCATTTCGCTTGAGCAAGAAAAATCTTGTGTGGGACTCTAAGACTCTTCAATACGCCGGCAGTAGGTGATGATCATATCAAAACACCTATAAACCACAAGTGGTCAGCTAAACGTAACGGCCACCCGGGTATTGAGCGATCAGAAGAAAAACAAGCGAACCCGTCAAAACTCCCGTCGAGCCATTGGCAACACTTACCGTACAGTCCGGTCTCTTCGTCTGAAATGTTGCATATCAAGTCTAGGGATGGAATCGCCGAGCCCTAATAACTCAATAAGTCATGTCGATTTGGTCTATGACCGGTCGAGAAACTACTGATAACACTTATCAGTAAATCTCATCAGCCCTGGCCAAGGACTTCAAGTCAGAGCCAATCGCACATAGCACAACATCAACTCCCAATACCGGGAGAGACGAAACCCTCCTATCGCTCACTGTCTCCATGTGTCTCGGGACTATACCCAAAAGCCACATGTTTGCACGACTCAGTAGAGCCGTGGTAGGGTGGAAATCAAAGTACATCTGGAGAACACACAAGACTCTATGACGATCTTGGGTCTACAGACTAACCTATACCAGTGTTACCAGAGAACTGCTATCCGACAATAGATATAATACCATATAGGAATTCTCTGTGAGTCTGTTAAGTGTACCCAGTCTCTACTGAGAACCCTTATACAATCTTCGATGTCACAATACCAATGGATATGGGATCATCCATTGCCTATCATATGAGTCAAGTAACGTATACGCTAGTCTACTCTGGAATATCGATGCCCTATCTCGATATACCTACGACTAGGAATATTTAAGGATATGCTTATAGACTACTCATGCCCCACTAGTATGATCTCCATCATAGCCATGGAAGTCAAGCAAATATCCTTAGGGTTTTATCAACATGTATTAAATGAACAGTATCAAGTAAACATATCAGACAAAGTAAAACCAGATAGACAACTATCATGTCGAGCAAGAGAGTCATATATCAAAATACACACACACACACACACATATGTGTGTGTGTGTGTCCAAGCATCCACTACACATATAATGGCCTCTAGGGCATACATATATCCAACAATCTCCTACTTGCACTAAGGCCAATTATTAGCGTATCTCATATCCAACATCTCAAAAAGTCGCTCATGTTGTGGCTGTGGAAGGGCTTTGGTGAGTGGATCCACGGTGTTGTCCTTTATATCTACTCTCCGAATCTCGATCTCTTGTGGATCAACTATCTCTCGGATCAAATGATATCGCCTGAGGATGTGTCTGGACTTTTGATGGGATCTGGGTTCTTTGGCCAACGCCATAGATCCATTATTATCACAATATAATGGTATTAGATTAATAATGGTTGGAACTGCTCCTAGCTCCGCAACGAACTTCCTCATCCAGACGGCTTCCTTGGCAGCATCATTTGCAGCAATATACTCAGCTTCCATCGTGGAGTCTGCAATGGTATCTTGTTTGGAACTCTTCCAACATACCGCCCCTCCATTGAGGGTAAATACAAACTCTGAGATAGATTTACTGTCATCCTTATCACTTTGGAAGCTAGAATCAGTAAAGGCCTCCATTTGGAGATCCTCATTACCATACACCAAGAACAATTCTTTAGTCCTTCGTAAGTACTTAAGAATGTTCTTCACGGCTATCCAGTATTGCTCCCCTGGGTTGGATTGATACCTGCTCACTACAGCTAGTGCATAAGCTACATCAGGGCGAGTACATATCATCGCATACATTATAGATCCTACGGCTGAAGTATAGGGTATAATTCTCATGCGAGCTCTCTCTTCATCAGTCTTTAGACAGAAGTCCTTAGAGAAAGTGATTCCATGGCAAGCGGGCAAGGCACCGCGCTTGGAATCTTCCATACTAAACCATTTTAGGATGGTATCAATGTACTTTAATTGGGACAATCCCAATAATCTCTTGGATCTATCTCTATAGATCCTTATGCCCAAAATGTAAGAGGCATCACCCAGGTCCTTCATGGAGAACCTTTGTGATAAAAATAATTTGACCGATTGTCGCATAGGAATATCATTTCCTATCAAGAGAATGTCATCTACGTACAATACGAGGAAAGTGACGGTACTCCCTACAATCTTTTTATAAATGCATGGTTCATCTATATTTTTGTTAAAATCAAACTCTTTGATTGTATCATCAAAACAGATGTTCCAGCTCCGAGATGCCTGCTTTAATCCATAAATGGATTTAAGCAACCTACACGCTTTTTCGCTGCTCCCACTGTCAATGAAGCTCTCTGGCTGATCCATAAAAATGCACTCTTCTAAATTACCAATTATAAATGCAGTCTTAACGTCCATCTGCCAGATTTCATAGTCGTAGTGAGCAGAAATAGCAAGTAGGATCAGAATGGATTTAAGCATTGCTACTGGAGAGAAGTTTCATCATAGTCCAGTCCTGGTGTTTGACGAAAACCTTTCGCTATAAGTCTTGCTTTGTAGGTCCCTAGCTGTCCATCTACGCCAATCTTTCTCTTAAAGATCCATTTGCACCCAACGGGTTTTATCCCAGGAGGTGCAATATCCAAAGTCCATACTTTGTTAGTGTACGTGGACACCATTTTGGATCTCATGGCATCCAGCCACTTCACTGAGTCACCACTCGTGATAGCTTGCTGAAAACTAGTAGGGTCATCATCATCCATGATGCAATCTTCTCTATCACCATCAATGAGAAACCCATAGTATCTCTCCGGCGGACGAGAAGTTCTACTAGATCTCCGGAGTTGCTGAGATTCTTGAAGTTCTACTGCAACATCAGTGTCAACCAATTCGTCCTGAGTAATTTGTGTCTCTAGAACCACTTCTAGTTCTGCCGCTTTGCCATCAGTACTGTCTGTAAAGATTTCATTTTCCAAAAATGTGGCATGTTGAGAAACAAACACCTTTTATTCCTCCTTGTGGTAAAATAGATATCCATACGAGTGTTTTGGATATCCCATAAATTTACACATGATCGATCGTGTCTCGAGTTTATCCGGATTCTGCTTTTTGAAATAAGCCGGACAACCCCAAATCCTAACTCTTTTAAGAGATGGTCTCCTTCCACACTATATATCATATGGAGTGGTAGACACGGTCTTTGATGGAGCCCTGTTCAATAGATAAATTGCTGTCTCTAATGCATGTCCCCAAAAGGAAAGTGGTAACTCAGTATCACTCATCATGGACCATACCATATCTAATAGGGTATGATTCCTCCATTCTAACACACCGTTGTGCTGTGGTGTGTACGGAGGAGTGAGCTGAGAGAGAATCCCATTCTCTTTTAAGAAGTCTGAAAACTCAGTGCTTAAATACTCTCCACCTCGATCTGATCGAAGTTTCTTGATACTCGAGCCAGTTTGTTTTTCTACTTCAAGTTTGTACTCCTTGAATTTCTCGAAAGCTTCGGATTTATGCTTCAATAAAAACACGTGCCTGAATCTTGAGAAATCATCAGTAAAAGTGATGAAGTATGAAAAACCGCCTCTAGCATGTGTAGACATTGGTCCGCATACATCACTATGAATGAGGCTTAAGAGTTCTGTAGCTCTCTCTCCGTGTCCTATAAGCGGAGTTTTGGTCAATTTATCTTTGATACAAGTCCGACAAGTCGCATAAGATTTATATTCAAAAGGTTTTAAATATCCATTTTTATGTATCTTGTTTAGTCTTGTTTCATTAATATGACCAAGTCTACAATGCCAAAGAAAAGATTCATTTATTTCTGAAATCTTTCTTTAATTTGTATGTTGTATATTAAAAACTGTATGTTGGTTTAGGACGTAAATTCCGTTACTTAGTGTACCATACCCAATCAACTGTTGATTCAAGTTAATGTTCATAACATTATTTTGCAACACAAAATGATATCCTTCATTGTCCAACAAGGATACGGATATTATATTACATAGCATACCATATACAAAATAACAAGGGTTCAAAACTAAAATACATCCTGAAAGCAACCCCGGATGATACTATCCTATGGATACAGCATGGACATTGGAACCATTTCCAACCCGTAGAGTGTGGTCCCCAGTCTTCAAAACTCTACTATTTCTCAATCTTTGCATACAATTATAGTTGTGAGAACCAGAACCGGTATCTAATTTCCAAAATGCAGAGTTTAATGAAAAACAGTTTTCAATTACAAACACACCTGAAGCGGAAGCATCAACATGCTTCTTCTTCTTGAGATCTGCAAGGTACAAAGCACAATTGTGTTTCCAGTGTCCCGACTTGTGGCAGTAAAAACATTCTCCATTTCCACTTCCCGCGGTCCCAGATTTGTCTTTCCCCTTCGCCTTTTCAACTCCACCTCTCGGCTTGGTGGGATTCTTCTTCTTCTTTCCTTTGGCCTTGGCTTTCGGGACTGAAGAGGAAGATGGCCCATAAAGTAGAGAGGGAGTTTTCGCTGTCTTAAGCGTGCTCTCTGTATTTCTCAACATATTGAGAAGTTCAGGCAATGATTTCTCCAAATCGTTCATATTGAAATTCATGATGAACGGAGCAAAGGCGGGGGATAGAGACTGTAGAACAATATCTGTATATTGCTCATTATCCATAGTCCATCCCAGTTCCTCAAGTTCTTCTATAAGACCAATCATCTTCGGAACATGGTCTCCTACTGATGCACCGGGGGCCAACCGCATCTGAAACAGCTTTCGAGATGCGTCGTAGCGTAAAGTACGAGATTACTCTTCATACAACTCCTTTGTATGAAGAAAGATGGATTGTATATCCATCTTCTCGTGCTGTTTCTGATGGATACTGTCCATAGAAGCTAGCGCAAGGCACGTGGCCGTGTTGCAATCAATATCCCATGTTTTTCAGATCTCCTTATCCGAAACATATGATTCAGGTCCTGGGACGGGTGGGGCTTTGGTAGTGAGGGCATATGATACTTTATCATATGTGAGTGCAATATTCAAGTTCCTCAACCATTCTTTATAATTTAGTCCAGTCAGTTTGTTTTTCTCTAAAATAAGCTTAAGTCCTGTCATCGGTATCTGCCATTAGGAAACACATATATGAAAATATAGGATATACTAGGAACTCCGTATTTTCTACTTAGCCTAAGATAGAAAATACGAATTCCACGGTCGTGATGAATAGCCAAGCCCACACCCTTAGACCTCTACGAGAGCAGCAAGTGACCTTTCCAATTCTGGAGTTTAGGAGAGCCGGTCTGACTCCTCGAGATGGCCTCCCATTGAACTCCAGAACCCGGTCACTCGTGCTCCCCTCCTTGGGTCTATCCTAATGCGGAAAAGTAAAATATACATCAATGGAAACATCATCCTCAATCCGGATGTGCCCCAATAAAAGAATAATATATACAATGAATTTTACATGAATGAAAAAATAAACTCTCGTCTCACATAAAACCCCCGGCCATTCGATCACGACGATCCTATACATCATATCACATCAACAATTGAAAAGCATAGACGATGTTAAAATATATCAATCAACACATTAACATACCCACTGTTGTAATAGATCTCAACACTTGAACCTGCATAAAAAATTCCCAGAGAGTATATATAGTACATACGGATCAACGCAAGAGCGCACGGTCCAAGCCTCACCAACGGCGCCGCGGAACCGCCGCAAATACACCTATTTGGCCGCGGTTCCGCGGTCGTTATGTCGAGTTAGGCGCTCGTTTTTCTTGGCGATCCATAGAAAACCCTGCTTTATTTTCTGCATATTTTTAATTACAAAAATTCCTACTTTTGAAAAAATTTCCAGTGAGCATGCAAAAACATCGTTTTTCATGTTCGATTTAGTTTGTAAACGTCGTTCGGTTTACCTTAAAGCTCTAGCTAAACTCTGATACCATGTTGGTGTGTAGTAGCGCCTCTAGTAAGGTTGCAACATCATAAATTAGTGAACTTTCATTTTAAAGAGGGCTATTACAAACGAACTACGAATCGTAACTAAAGATTAGGGTCATAACATTATTATATGAAGTCTAAACTAAAGGAAAAGGAAATACAACCTTTGTAACCAACTCCTTCAGTCTTTAGAACTCCTACAGCTTTGTACAAGGTTTGGAACGACTCTGCTCGAGATCCTTCGTCGTCTACGATGATCCACCCGGAGATTCCTAGATCAAGCTCTTAGCTTCACAAAATGAAGCAAACACTCTACACTAAAGGGCTAGGGTAGTGTAGAATGGTTGTGTGGTTTGTAAACTCATTTAAAAACCCTTTCTTTTTAAGTTCCTCACTCAAAACAAAACTCAAGAGAGCTTGGAGAAGGAGGAAGGTGAAGATGGCAAAAGCTTTTGTGAATAATAATGAAAACTTATTTCTAAAAAGAAAAAGAAAAGAATATATATGAGACATTCTCAAATATAACTATAGTTAACTAAATATCTAGAGCCTACCCCATATGCTTGGGATAAAAAGCTCAGTTGTTGTTGTTAACTAAATATCTAGATATTTTGTAGATGGGTTAAAGAACAAAGAAAATTAAACCATGGGTAAAGTCAATGATCAAAGAAGAAGTGTGTAGAAAATGAGTCATTATGCTAATTTCCTTTTTCCTTTAAATCATTAACAAAAATCTAGATATTTATCAACCATGTAAGTCTTGCATTGCCATCTCCTTTGTATCATCAACCATGACACATATGTATGTGTGTATGTGTACATGCACATCATCATGTGTATGTGTGAACATACATGCATACATCCAAAAGAAAATGGGTTAATTAAAAGTGAGCTAATGGATAATATTAAATCAACACTTGATTTAATAAATCGGTCATATCAAATACGACCCAACTAATATTAAACGTCCGATTAAAATACGGTATCACATATTCGTATTTAATCGAGCTCCTGCGCATATCACATATGCACACCACATTATTTCGCCTGAGCTAGAAAAATCCTGTATGGGACTCTAAGACTCATCAGTACGCCGGCAATATGTGATGATCATATCAAAACACCTACAAACCGCAAGCGGTCAGCTAAACGTAACGGCCACCCGGGTATTGAGCGATCAGAAGAAAAACAAGCGAACCCGTCAAAACTCCCATCGAGCCATTGACAACACTTACCGTACAGTCCGGTGTCTTCGTCTGAAATATTGCATATCAAGTCTAGGGATGGAATCGCCGAGCCCTAATAACTCAATAAGTCATGTCAATTTGGTCTATGACCGGTCAAGAAACTATTAATAACACTTATCTGTAAATCTCATCATCCCTGGCCAAGGAGTTCAAGTCAGAGCCAATCGCATATAGAACAACATTAAGTCCCAATACCGAGAGAGACGAAACCCTCCTATTGCGCACTGTCTCCATGTGTCTCGGGACTATACCCAAAAGCCACCTATTTGCACGACTCAGTAGAGCCGTGGTAGGATGGTAATCAAAGTACAGTTGGAGAATACACAAGACTCTATGATGATCTCGAGTCTACAGACTAACCTGTACCAGTGTCACCAGAGAATTGCTATCCGACAATAGATATAATACCATATAGGAATTCTCTGTGAGTCCGTTCAGTGTACCCAGTCTCCACTGAGAACCCGTATATAATCTTCGATGTCACAATACCAATGAATATAGGATCATCCATCGCCCATCATATGGGTCAAGAAACGTATACGCTAGTCTACTCTGGAATATCGATGCCCTATCTCGATATACCTACGACTAGGAACATTTAAGGATATGCTTATAGACTACTCATGCCCCACTAGTATGATCTCCATCATAGCCATGGAAATCAAGCAAATATCCTTAGGGCTTTATCAACATGTATTAAATGAACAGTATCAAGTAAACATGTCAGACAAAGTAAAACCAGATAGGAAACTATCATGTCGAGCAAGAAAGTCATATATCAAAATATACATAAATATATATATATATATATATACATAAATATATATATATATATATATATATATATCCAAGCGTCCACTATACATATAATGGCCTCTAGGGCATACATATATCCAACACCGCTTTGCCCGGCAATTGGGTTATAGCCAGGGTCTTCCCTTCGAGGCATTCATAGTGGAGCCCAGCTCGTCTTTAGAAGTTATTCATGACGCCACTCATCACTTCATGCGGCTGAACATCGGCTCTCGCTTCATGATCCCGGAGGCCGACTACATTCCAAGGTGTGTGGGGGCTTTTACGGGTTAGTACCGCCACCGAGTTGGTCCCATCATTGTTGATGAGAAGAGGATACTTTTTGGACATAAAGCTCCCGCCCCGATCCAGGCTATAGGAGTCCCACCGCGACTGTGAACAATGGTTCGCCCTCCTTTGAGGGGTACTGGTGCCTTACTTATTCCCGAGGCGGTGGATGCGGGCTTGACTCCACCCACAGTTGGTATGCCGATGCGCACTAGAGCTCAGGCAAGGGCTTCTGATGAGGAGTCAGTAGCAGTTCCATCAGTTGCGGCATCATCGATGGCAGTGTCATCAATGGTAGCACCGCTAAAAGAGGATACTGGAGGCGAGGTTGGGCAACGTCGCACCAAAGCGCCGAAGGGATGGAAGCGATCATCTTCCAGTGCTAGTTCCGGGTCGAAGCGAAGGAAGAAGACGGTCACCGGTTTGCTTGACTTTTTGGTGGATCCGAGCCTATTTTTCAAGACGAACCAATATCCATGCAAGAGCCAGATGATGGTCTTCTCTTTCCGGGTTCATCTGCCGAGGAAGCCGCACAATTGGCTGAGGCTATAAGGCGTTCCCAGGATGAGACTGAGAACGTTCGTGTAACGATCTAGAAATCGTTTTGTGTTTGTTTCTGTTTTTGGGTGAAATTCGTCGGTATTGTCAGTTTTATACCGATTGTGATCAAACGGCCATATCGACTTGCCAGCACCTAGTTTTGATAAAATAAAGCTTGTGCGCACACTTTGAGAGTATATGGGACGTTTTGGTGCAATTTGAATTTTTCCCATTTTTAATGTTATTTTAATCCGGTTTGCACTTTTCTGGAAATCTTTTCTTTGCAACTTTTCTTAAAAATTTTCCTAAGTAATCTAAACCATAGCATATTGAGTGTGTGGCCTAGGATTAAAGAGGGAATTAGAAAAGAAAAGAATAGAAAAGAAAGGGTTAGAAGGTGCATGCATGTGGATTATTGAGTGTGTATGCATTTATTGTAGGAAATAGCTAGGAAATTGCCTCTCTCTCTCCTCCCTCCACATGGCCGAGCCCTCTCCCTCTCACTTCTGCACTTAGCCAATTTCTTACTCTCTTTTCATCACTAATCATTTCATTCCATTCAAAGTTCACAAAAATCCCATTTTCTTCATGGTTTTGCCTCTTGCTTGACTTGGAGTGCTCTTGAACTTGGGTTCTTGATGTTCTTTGCTGTAGGTAATATTCCTTTACTGTTATTTATATGTTTTTAGTGTTGTTTAGCTAGATAGTTTCAGTTTAGAATGTTTAAATTAGGTTTTGATACGAAATATCGTATTTTGGTGTCGGTTTGTAGTTTCTAGGACCTGCTTTGATCCGGGATGTTTACTGATAAATTAAACATAGTGGTTGTGTTGTACTAGAGGACCTGGAGCACCACCAGAGAGACGAACCCCATGGCACCGGCCTGGGCCGGCGACGGCAAGAGGAGGGGCCGGCGACGCCGGCCATCTTGTAGAGTTAGGGTTTGGGTTTTGGTCAGTAGGTGTCTGCTAGGGTTTGGGTTCCTCTGGTCTTATTGAAATTGTTTAGTTTTCACAGTAGGAAAATCTGGGATCAATTGTGCAGTTTCTAGTGTTTCGTGTTCGTGCGATACGTGTTACGACACGCGTCGTACAGTTTTCGTGGGTTCGCTCTTAAGTTGTTTTCGTCGTGTTGCTACTCTCGTTAGCCACGATACGGACACTTAAGAGGTGGTTGTGTGTTGTTGTGTCGGTTAGTTGTAGCTAGTTCGTGTTTCGTAGCTATTATTGATATATGTATATTGTTGTTGTTTATATGTTGCAGGTTCGCAGACGAGGACTACGGACACTGCCACAGGGGGATTCAGGTGGTAGATTTCATCTAGCTTGGAGTGTGGGTGAGTAGATTTAACATCTACAGGGGAATCGCCCGCATGGCGTTATGCGTCTGGGCTAGAAACCTTTACCTTGTCGCATATTCTATATCATGTTTAGAATTGCGCATATACCTTACTGTTTAGTGATAGTTGTGATTGGACTAGTATCCTTAGGACACTGCACTATTATTGACGGCTCAGATTGCGAGAGCACTGATTGTATGCCACTCACACCGTCAATAATTGCCATGTCATACACGAACCATATTTAGAAATGCTATTGTATGGTTAGGAACATTGTGACTTTGATACATATTTCTTATCGTTATACTTAGACTTGACATGCTAGTTCCTGTTTACCTATAGGATGTTGTACCATTAGTGCTAGGTACATATACACCTAGGGACATAGATACAGGTGTACTTCCATTTCATACTTATACCTGATAGGTATATCACATTAGCATACAGGTAGGTGTACTTGTATTTCATACTTATACCTACTAGGTATATCACATCATCATATAGGTAGATACCTATATTTCTGCTTTACGATTCATGTATTCATTTATATCTGGTGAATGCTATGCTGTTCTTTTATACGCTTTCATTACAGTTTCATATTGCGTATATTTAATCATGGATTATCGCATTGGTATATGGATTTTTCATGATGTTTTCTGGATTTGGGAACCGTGGTAGTTCATAAAATTATGCATACAATGAAACACCCGGTTTCCTTGAGATGATATTATAGCATCCACCATGAGATTTATCGGTGCAGATATATATATATCCTATGCGAGGAGGCGTCGTGAGCCGCATGAGGATACATGGTGGGGCCCGGAGGTACCCCGAAGCAAGAATGTTGTCGGAGTGAGTCGACGTCGCATTGAGGCGATGAGGCCTAGGGGAGCCATACTTTCCGGTGACATTACCAAAGACTCGGCGGATATCAGGGGGATACCGTTGGGAGTCCTGTACGTATGGATACGTGGAAAGACGGGAGGGTCAGAGATGGACACTCGTGCTTTCCGGATAGCGTGTGATACGTACTTATCAGTTTTTCTGTGTCGATGCTTGACACATTGGTTTCATGATATTTCTAAATACTCTTTGTATATATAACAGGGGATTTTGCCGCTGATATATATGCCTTTACACCAATATTAGTGGAATGGGACGCTAATATATGTGTATTGCCCTCATCATATTTATTTATGTCATTATATTTAGGATGTTAGAACTGTGCTGGAGATTTGACTTGGGATTTATGAGATTCATTGGGATTGGATGATGATATTGTACACACTAGAGATGTGAGATCCACTTAGTGTTGTACATATGATATATTGTGAGATATACTGATATTGTACAGACGAGATATGTGGGATCCACTTGCTGTTGTACATTGATATATGTGAGATATACCTGATATTGTACATACGAGAGATGTGAGATCCACTAGCTGTTGTACATTGGATATTGAGAGATATACTGATATTGTACATACGAGAGATGTGAGATCCACTAGCTGTTGTACATTGGATATTGAGAGATATACTGATATTGTACATACGAGAGATGTGAGATCCACTAGCTGTTGTACATTAGATATTGAGAGATATACTGATACTGTACATACGAGAGATGTGAGATCCACCTACTGTTGTATATTTGATATGGGGGATATACTGTTGTTGTACCTATTAGATATGTGAGATCTACTTGATATGTACATTCGACACTTATGTGAAATACATTTGATATTGTGTAGTTGAGGAGATGTGACACTTAGATGATATGAGAGCCAGTTTGGTGACTGATTTGAGGGATTGGGAATTGATTTGTCTTATTGGATTGTGATCCTACCACGATGTCAGGATTCCGTGGAAATGACATATTTCACTCCATACCTCATCTTTATATACTTGTGCACTATTCCATGTATTAGGAGTACCTGTGAGCGTACCTTCATGAGTGTAGCACATTTACTTTCTCATATCCCCAGTGCATGATTATTGCATACTGTTGTCATATCATTATTGCTGGACATATTGGTGGTACTTGTGAGTGTACTTTCCATTATTTCGTACTCATGACATGTTATTATTCAAATGTCATATCTTAGATTCATGTTGTACGTTCATTCTTGCGATTACCTGCATATGTTATTTACTATTCACGAGTTGGCAACTCACCCCCGTTGTGCCACAGGTATTGCAGGTGTTTCCCCAAAGTAGTCAAGGCAAGCTATTCAGCTATTCAGCTATTCAGCTTTTCAGCTATACACTCATCTATCATCTTTTGGGTTGCGGATACCACTTCGCCTGTTAGTGTGCAGTTTTGCCAGGTGGGTTTTGTGGGTATTCAGAGATTTGTATTGTATATATTCGTTGTATCTTGTACTCTCCATCTACTAGCAGTTGTTGTGACTTAGAGACTTGGTGAGGACGACTTTGTATATATTGTGGATTTTATACAGTTCCTTTTCTTTTGTCTCTTATTGCTTCGCTACGGCGTCGTATATCTGTTGTGGTGTTGTTTTCCGCCGTTGGGCGTGGATTTTGCTCCCGTTTGGGATGCTTTACTTTATATTCATGTTGTACCCTTTTTAGGGGCTTGTTTTATAAAGGAGATGCTGCCAAAATTTTAAAGAAAATGTGGACTCTTTTAAAGAATTTGGGTTGTGATTTCAAACGTTTCAAAACTTTATATTATCTTTTCCGTATTTTTATGGTTTAGATTTCTGGGTTTTGGCTTTCTTTTACTGCGTTACGTCTGGAGGCGTTGCGTAGTATTAGGGCCATCACGTACCTTTTTCGGGTCGTGACAAAGTTGGTATCAGAGCGTGGTTTTACCTTTCGGAGTGTAGGATGACCTGGTATGATGGAGTAGGTAACCTAAGCGGAGTAACGTAGTGTGTGTATATCTGCAGCATACCCACGATGCAGTATTTCGCTTAAGGTGCCTAAGTACAAGTTGTTTGAGATTCCTTCTTTGATGATTCATATCCTTGTGATTCGATTTCCTTGTTCTTATCGAATCCTATCTCTATTTATAGCCTTGCCATCGATGACTATGGGGACTCAGAGTGATGCAGCGAGAGCCGAGGTCAGGGTTAGCTCGGGTGAGACGAGCACTGACCAGGAGGGCACTCGTGTTGCACAGTTGCAGACGGATCAGCCTTCGACTGATCAGCTCGCTAGACTTGTGACAGAGATGCAGGATTTGCGCCAGACGATGAGATCATTAGTTGATGCCGTTCGAGCGCAGCGACAGGAGGTTGTCACCCCAGTTGGACAGTTGTTCCTTGGGATCAGCGTGCAGCAGTCTGTTACTTACGTAACATCAGTGGATGTAGCTCCAGTCGACGAGACACGTATTCCAGAGACTTTGCGAGTTCTAGGACAGTGGAGGACCCACACAGGTGTGCCAGTCCAGGGACAGAGGTTCAGTCGTCGTGACAGGTTTCGTGCACGGCATAGGAGTATAAGAGGTGTGAGACGAGGACAGTCGTCTAGCTCTTATCCCCAGGATGGTCAGCAGTTTTCTTCCGGATGTTATCGGTGCGGGAGTTTGGATCATCGGGTTAGAGTTTGTACTGAGCCACGTAGACGCGAGACAGCTATACCGCAGGGTGGAGGATTTCAGCCAGTTGTGGGTAGAAGGCAGACACGAGGGTTTGTTTCTACTCAACCGGACGCCCGGACGTCCAGTGCAGATGTGTCAGGTATACTTGGTGGTTTTTCGCACTTTGTGCCGTGGTTGGGACGATGATCGTGTTAGTTAGATCAGCCGTTTTGTTGTGTTAATTTCTGTCAGCGATTCTTTTGTTGCGCGACACATATTTCAGTCGTATGCCAATCGGTGAGGAGATTTTGCCGTCATTGGATCCTTCTAGAGATGTTGGATTTGACGTTCTCCTGGGCATGGATTGGTTAGTTACGTGTTAGGCGTCTGTGGACTACCGTGTGGAAACAGTCAGGAATTGTTTTCCCGGCAAGTCAGTTCTTGTTGTGCAGGTGGATAGTTGTACCGCCTCTCACAGCTTGAATTCAGCCTTTTTCGCTAGTCAGCTTTGGAGGAGATGTCGTGGATTCTTGGCGTTCATTCGAGATACCGGAGCCACATTGGGATTGTTGGACCGGGTAGTTATCGTGCAAGAGTTTTCGACGATGTTCCAAGAAAGCTAGTGAAAATTCAGGGAGCTTAAGGATCTGCTGCAGAGTTGTTTGTTGGGAGGTTTGTATGTCCGAGTGTTTCGCTTTTAGGAGTTCCTAATTCTGTTCGTTCAGGAGGATGACGACAGTTTGCGGTTGTGGATTGATGGATCGTCAATTGAACCGGCTTATGGTGCGGTTAGGTATCTTTTACCTCGCTTTGACGATTTCTTCGATCAGCTCCAGAGTGCGAGACTTTTTCTAAGTTTGTTTGGGATCAGGTCATCATTGTTGCGGGTTCGGAGTGGTGGCATTCCGAATACTGTTTTTGTGCGTGCTACGGGCAGTTTTTGTTTTGGTGGTGTCGTTGGACTCGCCAATGCCCTAGCAGCATTTGTGGATATGATGTACCAGATTTCTTCAGGCCGTTCCTCGACCAGTTGCTATTGTGTTTTTACGACATTCTGGTCAATTCCTTGTGTCTTGAGGAACAGGAGCAGCATTTGAGAATTTGTTTTGCAGACATTGGGAGAGCCCAGCTGTTTGCTAGATTCTCGGAGTGTTCCTTCAGGCTTGTTTGTGTTGACTCCTAGGTCTTGTAGTTACGGGAGACGGTTTCGTATGGTTCCGAGGGAGATCGTGACAGTACAGCTTAGACCCAGACTTGTGTACGGACAGAGGTCCTTTGATGTTGGGTTTAGCAGGTTGTTACCGCCGTTTCGTGCAGGATTACTAGAGTTTTGTTGCACCGTTAACTGTACAGACCTGAAAGGAGGTTTCTTTTCTTTGGACTGAGGCATGTGTGCAGAGTTTTCAGCAGTTGGAGATTTGGTTAGCAATTGCATCAGTTCTTGCTTTTGATTCGGAGCCTTGATTGTGACGAGGTTGTGCTAAGTTAGGAGTGCGTTTGTGTACCTGATGTTATCGGGTAGAGACGTGCAATCCTAAAGTAAGCACATCAGTCAACTCTCTATGTTCGTTCAAGTTCCGCCAACATTGACGTGACTGGTGAGATAGTTACGGGTGGACAGGAATGTGAAGAGAAATTTCAGGTTTCGTTTCAAGGTGTTTGTTTGGTTTGTTGTTTGCGGCAGTTGGGATCGTCACTCGCCATTGTTAGGATACTTCTGGATAGCTGTTATCATGAGACATTTCAATTGGCAACCTTTAGGTTTAGTCAGGTAGTGTCGATCACCAGTCTGTTTTTCTGACTCAGCGTAGTAGGATTTTTGGACCTCAGCTTGTCTAGCGACTTCGGAGATGTTCAAGTTGGTCTTTTAAGATCCTTTATGTGAGTTAGTTTTCGTTGCTTTAATTTGGCACTTCCGCCCAGATTATAGATTATTCACCCCGTTTTCATGGTGTTGATTTTTGGCAAATACCTTCATGATTTTTTCACATGATTCAGCACAGACCATTGGTTTGGACTCGATCTTTTCGTTCACCGACAGCCATGTGTGTAATGGTTTGGCAGGTGAAGAAACTTCGGTCAAGGGTCTTGCCATCTGTGTAGAGTTTTCTTGGACGTAGATGTATAGTGAGGGGATCACTTGGGAAGCTGCGAGTGAGATTTGGGAGTTTTGTACTCTTCTCTTTGAAGGTATGTTTGGTGAAGATTTTAAATTCGGGGGCGAATTTTTATAAGGGGGGGGGGGAGATTGTAACGATCTAGAAATCGTTTTGTGTTTGTTTCTGTTTTTGGGTGAAATTCGTCGGTATTGTCAGTTTTATACCGATTGTGATCAAACGGCCATATCGACTTGCCAGCACCTAGTTTTGATAAAATAAAGCTTGTGCGCACACTTTGAGAGTATATGGGACGTTTTGGTGCAATTTGAATTTTTCCCATTTTTAATGTTATTTTAATCCGGTTTGCACTTTTCTGGAAATCTTTTCTTTGCAACTTTTCTTAAAAATTTTCCTAAGTAATCTAAACCATAGCATATTGAGTGTGTGGCCTAGGATTAAAGAGGGAATTAGAAAAGAAAAGAATAGAAAAGAAAGGGTTAGAAGGTGCATGCATGTGGATTATTGAGTGTGTATGCATTTATTGTAGGAAATAGCTAGGAAATTGCCTCTCTCTCTCCTCCCTCCACATGGCCGAGCCCTCTCCCTCTCACTTCTGCACTTAGCCAATTTCTTACTCTCTTTTCATCACAAATCATTTCATTCCATTCAAAGTTCACAAAAATCCCATTTTCTTCATGGTTTTGCCTCTTGCTTGACTTGGAGTGCTCTTGAACTTGGGTTCTTGATGTTCTTTGCTGTAGGTAATATTCCTTTACTGTTATTTATATGTTTTTAGTGTTGTTTAGCTAGATAGTTTCAGTTTAGAATGTTTAAATTAGGTTTTGATACGAAATATCGTATTTTGGTGTCGGTTTGTAGTTTCTAGGACCTGCTTTGATCCGGGATGTTTACTGATAAATTAAACATAGTGGTTGTGTTGTACTAGAGGACCTGGAGCACCACCAGAGAGACGAACCCCATGGCACCGGCCTGGGCCGGCGACGGCAAGAGGAGGGGCCGGCGACGCCGGCCATCTTGTAGAGTTAGGGTTTGGGTTTTGGTCAGTAGGTGTCTGCTAGGGTTTGGGTTCCTCTGGTCTTATTGAAATTGTTTAGTTTTCACAGTAGGAAAATCTGGGATCAATTGTGCAGTTTCTAGTGTTTCGTGTTCGTGCGATACGTGTTACGACACGCGTCGTGCAGTTTTCGTGGGTTCGCTCTTAAGTTGTTTTCGTCGTGTTGCTACTCTCGTTAGCCACGATACGGACACTTAAGAGGTGGTTGTTTGTTGTTGTGTCGGTTAGTTGTAGCTAGTTCGTGTTTCGTAGCTATTATTGATATATGTATATTGTTGTTGTTTATATGTTGCAGGTTCGCAGACGAGGACTACGGACACTGCCACAGGGGGATTCAGTTGGTAGATTTCATCTAGCTTGGAGTGTGGGTGAGTATATTTAACATCTACAGGGGAATCGCCCGCATGGCGTTATGCGTCTGGGCTAGAAACCTTTACCTTGTCGCATATTCTATATCATGTTTAGAATTGCGCATATACCTTACTGTTTAGTGATAGTTGTGATTGGACTAGTATCCTTAGGACACTGCACTATTATTGACGGCTCAGATTGCGAGAGCACTGATTGTATGCCACACACACCGTCAATAATTGCCATGTCATACACGAACCATATTTAGAAATGCTATTGTATGGTTAGGGACATTGTGACTTTGATACATATTTCTTATCGTTATACTTAGACTTGACATGCTAGTTCCTGTTTACCTATAGGATGTTGTACCATTAGTGCTAGGTACATATACACCTAGGGACATAGATACAGGTGTACTTGCATTTCATACTTATACCTGATAGGTATATCACATCAGCATACAGGTAGGTGTACTTGTATTTCATACTTATACCTAATAGGTATATCACATCATCATATAGGTAGATACCTATATTTCTGCTTTACGATTCATGTATTCATTTATATCTGGTGAATGCTATGCTGTTCTTTTATACGCTTTCATTACAGTTTCATATTGCGTATATTTATTCATGGATTATCGCATTAGTATATGGATTTTTCATGATGTTTTCTGGATTTGGGAACCGTGGTAGTTCATAAAATTATGCATACAATGAAACACCCGGTTTCCTTGAGATGATATTATAGCATCCACCATGAGATTTATCGGTGCAGATATATATATATCCTATGCGAGGAGGCGTCGTGAGCCGCATGAGGATACATGGTGGGGCCCGGAGGTACCCCGAAGCAAGAATGTTGTCGGAGTGAGTCGACGTCGCATTGAGGCGATGAGGCCTAGGGGAGCCATACATTCCGGTGACATTACCAGAGACTCGGCGGATATCAGGGGGATACCGTTGGGAGTCCTGTACGTATGGATACGTGGAAAGACGGGAGGGTCAGAGATGGACACTCGTGCTTTCCGGATAGCGTATGATACGTACTTATCAGTTTTTCTGTGTCGATGCTTGACACATTGGTTTCATGATATTTCTAAATACTCTTTGTATATATAACAGGGGATTTAGCCGCTGTTATATATGCCTTTACACCAATATTAGTGGAATGGGACGCTAATATATGTGTATTGCCCTCATCATATTTATTTATGTCATTATATTTAGGATGTTAGAACTGTGCTGGAGATTTGACTTGGGATTTATGAGATTCATTGGGATTGGATGATGATATTGTACATACTAGAGATGTGAGATCCACTTAGTGTTGTACATATGATATATTGTGAGATATACTGATATTGTACAGACGAGATATGTGGGATCCACTTGCTGTTGTACATTGATATATGTGAGATATACCTGATATTGTACATACGAGAGATGTGAGATCCACTAGCTGTTGTACATTGGATATTAAGAGATATACTGATATTGTACATACGAGAGATGTGAGATCCACTAGCTGTTGTACATTGGATATTGAGAGATATACTGATATTGTACATACGAGAGATGTGAGATCCACTAGCTGTTGTACATTGGATATTGAGAGATATACTGATACTGTACATATGAGAGATGTGAGATCCACCTACTGTTGTATATTTGATATGGGGGATATACTGTTGTTGTACCTATTAGATATGTGAGATCTACTTGATATGTACATTCGACACTTATGTGAAATACATTTGATATTGTGTAGTTGAGGAGATGTGACACTTAGATGATATGAGAGCCAGTTTGGTGACTGATTTGAGGGATTGGGAATTGATTTGTCTTATTGGATTATGATCCTACCACGATGTCAGGATTCCGTGGAAATGACATATTTCACTCCATACCTCATCTTTATATACTTGTGCACTATTCCATGTATTAGGAGTACCTGTGAGCGTACCTTCATGAGTGTTGCACATTTACTTTCTCATATCCCCAGTGCATGATTATTGCATACTGTTGTCATATCATTATTGCTGGACATATTGGTGGTACTTGTGAGTGTACTTTCCATTATTTCGTACTCATGACATGTTATTATTCAAATGTCATATCTTAGATTCATGCTGTACGTTCATTCTTGCGATTACCTGCATATGTTATTTACTATTCACGAGTTGGCAACTCACCCCCGTTGTGCCACAGGTATTGCAGGTGTTTCCCCAAAGTAGTCAAGGCAAGCTATTCAGCTATTCAGCTTTTCGGCTATACACTCATCTATCATCTTTTGGGTTGCGGATACCACTTCGCCTGTTAGTGTGCAGTTTTGCCAGGTGGGTTTTGTGGGTATTCAGAGATTTGTATTGTATATATTCGTTGTATCTTGTACTCTCCATCTACTAGCAGTTGTTGTGACTTAGAGACTTGGTGAGGACGACTTTGTATATATTGTGGATTTTATACAGTTCCTTTTCTTTTGTCTCTTATTGCTTCGCTACGGCGTCGTATATCTGTTGTGGTGTTGTTTTCCGCCGTTGGGCGTGGATTTTGCTCCCGTTTGGGATGCTTTACTTTATATTCATGTTGTACCCTTTTTAGGGGCTTGTTTTATAAAGGAGATGCTGCCAAAATTTTAAAGAAAATGTGGACTCTTTTAAAGAATTTGGGTTGTGATTTCAAACGTTTCAAAACTTTATATTATCTTTTCCGTATTTTTATGGTTTAGATTTCTGGGTTTTGGCTTTCTTTTACTGCGTTACGTCTGGAGGCGTTGCGTAGTATTAGGGCCATCACGTACCTTTTTCGGGTCGTGACAGTTCGCGTCCCGAAGAATTATTATCCTGCCGTCATATTCTACGAAGATCCTCCATCAATACGGTGAGTATTTATAGGTCCTCTGGAAGAGGGAGGTGAGATAGCCCTCAAATACCCTATCTCAGCCGCTTCTGAAGATGAGTTGTCGTTGTGGACCGGCGGCCATGAATCTACACTTGAACCCCGGCGAGCATACCTTCTCAGGAAGGAACGTCGGCTTGAAAAAGCCATACTAGAGGTATTTTGGCGTATCGGTATGCACGTTTTATGTATTTTTCCTTTAGCAAGTAATTTTTTTTGCTTTCTATGTCTTCTTATCTTCGTAAAACTTTGCAGGGACTTCAGCCATGGCAGAGAATCTGAGCTTGAGTAGCATCTTGACCGTGGACACTATAAATATCCCCGATGAGACATCAGTATGTTAGTTATGTATATGCCCTAGAGTCCATTGTTGTACATATGATGTATATTATAATAGATGCTTGGATATATATAGAGAGGACTTTCTTGCTCGACATGATAGTATGCTATATGGTTTCACTTTGTCTAAACATGTTGACTTATATTAGTTTACTGTCTTACTCTCACAAGTTGATAAAGCCCTTAGGATTTGTACTCGACTACTAGGACTATGATAAGATCATACTAGTAGGGCCATGGTAGTCCACGAGTACATCCTATAACTGTTTCTAGTCGCGGGTGTATCGAGATAGGGCATCGATACTCCAGAGTAGACTAGCGTATACGCATCTTGACCCATATGATGGGCGATGGATTATCCCACATCCATTGGTGTGTGACATCAAAGATGGTATACGGGTGCTCAGTGGAGACTGGGTACACTGAACGGACACGCCGAGAACTCTTAGATGGTATTATACCTATAGTCAGATAGCAGTTCTCCGGTGACCTGGTACAGGTTAGTCTGTAAACCCGAGATCGTCATAGAGTCTTGTGTGATTCCTACTGTGCTTTGATTTCTACCTTACCACATCCAATAGGGCGTGCAAAACGGTGGCTTTTGGGTACAGTCCCGAATCACATGGAGGCAATGAGCAATAGGAGGGGTTTTGTCTCTTCCGGTATTGGGAGTTGATGATGCGCTGTGTTCGATTGGCTATAACTGGAAGTCCCTGGCCAGGGCTGATATGAAAATTTACTGGTAAGTGTTATCAGTAGTTTCTCGACCCGTCTTGAGCCATACATCGACACGACTTATCGGTTACTGGGGTATGACGTTTACCACCCCTAGACTTTATATGCGATATATCAGACGAAGAGACCGGACTGTATGGTAGTGTTACTGATTGGATTCACAGAAGAATGTACAGGCTTGCTTGTTGATCTTCTGATCGCTCAATACCTGGGTGGCTATTACGTTTAGCTGACCGCTTGCAGCTTGTGGGTGTTTGATACGATCATCACCTACTGCCGGTGTATTGACGATTCTTTAGAGTCCTACACAGAGGTTTCCTGACTCAGGCAAAACGGAGTAGGAGCACATATGTGATATGTGCAGGACCGAGAATAATACCGTTCCCCTTCGAATGACGGCGCGACAGGGACGTCTTGCCTGAGATTCGGGGCAGATGCTATTTGGTTTTATCCGTCCACCTCTCCGAAGATGCCAAGTTGATTTATGGCACCGTGTATCGGAGGTTTAAACGGATGCGGCCGATGTAGCAGACTTCGTCAGATTCCCCCTCGCTTGAGGAGTTTTTGATTGTGGGGACGCTCTTCCCTGCAGGCGCAAGCCCCTGCAGTTAATTACGCTACCGCATCGCGGTAACTACTTTCTCCTTCTCCAGAATTTCATTTCATGTCGTGGGTGATTGTTTTGTTTGTGGTTGCCCGTGGATTGTATACGGAGACTAATTTATGTCGTCGCCCGTAGGACGTGGATTAGTCCAAATCCGTATTTTCTTAGATTTGGTTTGGGATTTTGGTTTAAGGATACGTTAGCCATATTTGAGGCTAATATCAACTTAAACGTTTGTTAAGGATACGTTAGTCCAATTTGAGACTAAGATCAACTTAACAGGATCGTTTAGATCCGACGAAAGAGCATTTGGGCTCTATTGTTCCAGTTTAGAGACATAGTGGTCCATTGCCAGTTTAAGGACATAGTGGTCCTTTACCAGTTTAAGGACATAGTGGTCCATTGAATGTATGCCCGTCGGGACCCGTCACCTCTCTGATGATGTTGAAGGATTACAACGACAGATATCAGAGGAGTTCAGATATGTACCCTTGAACCAAAGTTGGTTGAAAGAGCAAATGTGCTCATTTCAAGATGATTTAAGGACTTATGGCCAGTTTGGGCTAAGTCCAATTATGTTTGAAATATTGGCCCTTTAGGCCATTAGACATTTGTCTGGGTTCAGCCCCTCATCACTCAGCAGTGCTAAACAGAGGTTTAGGGGCTCTGACAACATTTTGTCTTTGATTTCCTCAATTTTGAGATTCATTTGGAGGAGGGACTTTTGCCTCTAAAAAATTAGCCAATTTGGCTAAAAGTAGTGTTAAACACTAGAGAACAACAGTGTTAAACATTGGAGGTAGAACTCTCAAATTAGTGTTAAACACTAAAAGACAATCAGTGTTAAACACTGGAAATATAATTCTCAATTTAGTGTTAAACACTAGAAACAATCAGTGTTAAACACTGAGGATATAATCTCCAAATTAGTATTAAACACTAAAGAAAGAGGGGTCACGTGCGGACACGTGAGAGCGCCCAAAGGTGGGACCAGATTCCTTTTCTTCGTTCTACGATTAAGTGTTAAACACTTTTTATTTTATTTTCGAGCATCACGTGTTGGCACGTGATGGAGGTATGTGCGCCACTTGTTAAATCATTTGCCGAGGGGTCACGTAGGGACACGTGAGAGCGCCCAAAGCCTTCATTTCCTTTGCCTTTTCTTTCTGTGTTTTGGGGGTCAAGTGGAGCACGTGAGGCGTTGCCTTAGAGCTCTTTCCTTCTCATTTGTGGGGATCTTTTCAGGGGTCATGTGGGGACACGTGACCTTGGTCTTTTGCATGCATGGAGATCTTTCAAGTCTTTTTTTTTAAGAATTAAATTCTCTGTAGGGTTAAACCCTAATTTTGTTTTGGAGGAATTAAATTCCTATTGTGAAAGAATTAAATTCTTAAGTAGGGTTAAACCCCAATTTTAGAGGAATTAAATTCCCATATATGTAAAAGAATTAAATTCTTGAGTAGGGTTAAACCCTAATTCTGTCCATCTTGAAGGAATTAAATTCCTATATTTTCAGGAGAATTAAATTCTCATATAGGGTTGAACCCTAGTTTTGTTTTGGGAGAATTAAATTCTCTAAACTCAATTCCCCCTCTAAGTTTTGGAACTGCATGGCAGGATCTCAATCCGATGAGAATTAAATTCTCAACTTATGGGGAGATGTGCTCTGTGCAGATCTTGAATAAGAGGAAGAACTAAGTTCTTTGCAAAAGAGTTAAACTCTTAGATTTTTGAGAATTAAATTCTCTTTTTCTGAAGTTTTGATCCCCTTTCTTTTTCTCACCTAGGGTTTTCTTTCTTGTTGAGAATTAAATTCTCCTTTCTTTTCTCTCTGAATTTTCAAGATGCCAAAATTCTATATCCCAGACTCTCTGTCCCCTTCTCTTCTCTTGGCTCCTATTTATAAGAGGAAGAAAAGAATCAATTTGTTTAGCAAATCTTTCAATGAAAGATTTGATTTGTTTTCATATTTAATATGAGCCTTTAGATCATTCAGTAAATTTTATTCACCGTTGGATTTTAAATCGAAAAGATATTCTGTTTGTTATTTTCGATGAGATTTAGGGAAAATCTTTCCTTGTCTAAGATTTTTCCATAAATTGGTGATATTTAATCACCCTTGGATTTTTAATCCAATTGTCCCCATAATCCTTTTCCATTTGAAAAGATTTAAAAGCTTCTAGAATTTAATTCTATTAACTGTAAGGCTTTCGAAGCCAGTCACATGCTGACATGTAACCCTTGGTCACGTGACCCCCAATAGAGTCCTTTTAACAGCCGCTTGTTTATGTTGTTTTTAACCATCACGTGTCAACACGTGACCATTGGTCACGTGTGAGCACGTGATACCTCGTTAAGGTATTTTTCTGACTTTTAGAATAAAATTCTATTAAGCTGTAAGGCTTTTAAAGCCTGTCCCGTGCTGGCACGTGACCCTTAGTCACGTGTGAGCACGTGACCCACGGTTGAGTTATGTTGTTTTAACCATCACGTGTCAACACGTGACCATTGGTCACGTGTGAACACGTTACACCTCGTTGAGGTATTTTTTCTGACTTTTAGAATTAAATTCTATTATGCTGTGAGGCTTTCAAAGCCTGTCACGTGCTGGCACGTGACCCTTGGTCACGTGTGAGCACGTGACCCCAAATTGAGTCATCTTTCAGCCTTTTGTTTTTCGTTTATGTTTACTGAGATTTTAACCGTCACGTGTCATCACGTGACCATTGGTCACGTGTGAACACGTGATACCTCATTGAGGTAATTCTTGATTTTTAATCGGGGAACAGTGCATAGCATATTTGCTCATAACTTTTGATCCCGGATGAATTATGAGGCCCATAATATATCAAATCGAAAGGGTTTTTCGAGATGCTTCCAATATCATCAGAATACAGCTGTTTCTCCTTCGGCAGTTTATCAAAATACAGGCCGGAAGATACTGGTTCGCATTTTCTTAAGCATATCGCTGCCATTTGATACCTTGGACTCTTTTGCGCAGAAATTTTTGACGGGAACAAATGCCCCCTACTACTTTGCCCACGTAAGTATATACATGGGTGAAGTAGTGTAGAGTTATGCATAGCATATGACCAGTTCCGGGTTGGTATATAACTTTCAGAATCTTGATCTGAGAAGATAACGAGCGGACACAAGCGTCGTCATTTATCATTGACTCAAATCTCGACTCTTAAGAGATATAGTTCCAAAATCTCAACTCCATGAGCCGCACCCTTCTATTTCTTTATGTCTTACTCTGGCGTGAAGTAGTTTATACGCTCATGAGTAAGTTCTCCATTTCAGTGGCATGTAGTTTTGGCAAGTGTGGCTCATAGATGGTCCATCTTAACCTCTTTGTAGGTCAGTGATGGCTTAGGAGACAGGGTTAGGATCTGCCACCTAAGACTTTTCAACTTTATGAGCTGTGGGGGTCTCATGAAGGCTTTTCTCCCTACGAGTCGAGAGGATCTCGTAGGTGTATTTTCTCCTTGTGGATCGTGAGGACTCCTAAGTGTGTTTTCTCTTATAAGTCGTAAGGATCTTATAAGAGAATTTTCCCTCTTACGAGTCGAGAGGACCCGTAAGCGGTTGTTTCTCTCTTTGTCGAGATTCGACTTTGGAGAGTGTGACCCGTGGATAGTATGCAAGAGACCGTTTTGGATCGACTTGCAAGGTCCCAGTGCTTAGGAAACAGGTTTTTTAATCCCCGCTGCCTAAGGCTTTTCCTTACGAGTCGAGACGAATCGAGCATTTCTCGCAAAGACACTAATTTCCTCACGAGTCGAGACGAATCGAGCATTTCTCGCAAGAATATCCTAACGTCACAGTTAACCTCTGCTCTTTACGACAGAGGTCCGTTAGGGTCTGTGGTACTAGGATTTTGTCCGTCGTACCATCGTGTTGGCTGATGTATTCCTCGATAGGCAATCTTGCTGTTCGAGTAGCCTTACGACTGTCGTGTCTCTGATCCCTTCGGGGGCTGGACAAGACGTCTTCAAGCAATCTTCCTAGGCAGTTTGACCATCAGAAGAGCAAGCGTTAGGAATTTTGCCATGCCGCTTTTTACTTGAGATTAGGCTTATTTTGGAGAGCCCCGATGAGTCATAACCACTCCGCGCTGGTGTGGGATGATCTCCGACAGTCTTTCAGGTTTTATATGAGTTACCGTCACGACCCTGAAGCTAGGAATTTGGCCTTCGCTTCGTTTGTTGGCACTGCGTCTGCTGTATCGAGACGAATGTCGCGGTTGTCTCTAGGTTGCATGTGAACCGTCGAGATTTGGAACTAGGGATTTTGCCATGGCTCCGTTTTTTGATTGTCGTGTCTGAGTCCTGTTGGAGGAAGAATGCTGAGGTGACATCTCGTCTGCTGTATCGAGACGAACGTTGAGGTGGTGACCACTCCGCGCTGATGTGGGATGATCTCCGATAGTCTTTCAGGTTTTATATGAGTTGCCTTCAAGACCCTGAAGCTAGGAATTTTGCCTTTGCTTCATTTGCTTTGGCGTGTCCGGATCCTGTTGAAGGAAGGATGTCGTAGTGACATCTCGTCTGCTGTATCGAGACGAACGTCGAGGTGGTGACCACTCTGCGCTGATGTGGGATGATCTCCAATTGTTTTTTAGGTTTTATATGAGTTACCATCAAGACCCTGAAGCTAGGAATTTGGCCTTTGCTTCGTTTGGCGGCATTGCGTCTGCTGTATCGAGACGAGTGCCGCAGCTGTCTCTAGGTTGCTAGTGAACCGTCGAGGTTTGGAACCAGGGATTTTGCCGTGGCTCCTTTTGGTGATGTTGCGTCTGAGTCCTGTTGGAGGAAGAACGCTGGGGTGACATCGCGTCTACTGTATCGAGACGAACGTCGAGGTGGTGACCACTCCACATTGGTGCGAGATGATCTCCGAATGTCTTTCAGGCTTTATATGACTTGCCGTCAAGACCCTGAAGCTAGGAATTTGGCCTTTTGCTTCATTTGCTTTGGCGCGTCCGAATCCTACTGGGGGAAGAACGCCGGTGTGACATTTCATCTGCTGTATCGAGACGATCGTCGAGGTGGTGACCACTCCGCGCTGGTGCGAGATGATCTCCGATTGTCTTTCAGGCTTTATATGACTTGCCGTCAAGACCCTGAAGCTAGGACTTTGGCCTTTTGCTTCATTTGCTTTGGCGCGTCCGAATCCTGCTGGGGGAAGAACGCTGGGGTGACATTTCATCTGCTGTATCGAGACGATCGTCGAGGTGGTGACCACTCCGTACTGGTGCGAGATGATCTCCGATTGTCTTTCAGGCTTTATATGAGTTGCCGTCAAGACCCTGAAGCTAGGAATTTGGCCTTTTGCTTCATTTGCTTTGGCGCGTCCGAATCCTGCTGGGGGAAGAACGCTGTGGTGACATTTCATCTGCTGTATCGAGACGAACGTCGAGGTGGTGACCACTCCGTACTGGTGCGAGATGATCTCCGATTGCCTTTCAGGCTTTAAATGAGTTGCCGTCAAGACCCTGAAGCTAGGAATTTGGCCTTTTGCTTCATTTTCTTTGGCGCGTCCGAATCCTGCTGGGGGAAGATCGCTGTGGTGACATTTCATCTGCTGTATCGAGACGAACGTCGAGGTGGTGACCACTCCATGTGGGATGATCTCTGGTAGTCTTTCGGGTTTTATATGAGTTGCCGTCAAGACCCTGAAGCTATGAATTTGGCCTTTGCTTCATCTGCTGGCATTGCGTCTGCTGTAACGAGACGAATGTCGAGGTGGAGCTGTGATTTTTCCATCACTCTGCTTTATTTCGACCATGAGGTCTTTTGTTGGCGTTGCTTCTGCATCCTGCTGGGCTGCGAAGGAACGCCGTTGTTGACATTGCGTCTGCTGTAACGAGACGAATGCTGAGGGGGGGCTAGGATTTTGTCGTCACTCCGCTTAGCTGACCATGGGGTCTTTCGTTGACGTTGCATCTACATCCTGCTGGACTGCGAAGGAACGCCGTTGTTGACATTGCGTCTGCTGTATCGAGACGAATGCTGAGGTGGAGCTGGGATTTTGCCGTCACTCCGCTTTACTGACCATGGGGTCTTTTGTTGACATTACATCTACATCCTGCTGGACTGCGAAGGAACGCTGTTGTTGGCATTGCATCTGCTGTAACGAGACGAATGCTGAGGTAGAGTTGGGATTTTGCCGTCACTCCGCATTGTTTCGACCATTGGGTCTCTTGTTGACGTTGCATCTGCATCCTGCTGGACTGTGAAGGAACACCGTTGTTGACATTGCGTCTGCTGTAACGAGACGAATGCCGAGGTGGAGTTGGGATTTTGTCGTCACTCCGCATTGTTTCGACCATGGGGTCTCTTGTTGATGTTGCATCTGCATCCTGCTAGACTGCAAAAGAACGTCGTTGCTGATTCTTAGGCTGTAGATATTGCCGTTAAGATTTGGAACTACGGACTATGCCGTGGTTCCGTTTGATGGTGTAACATCTGTGTCATGCTGGAATGAGGAGGCCCACCGTCGTTGGTCTCCAGGCTGCAGATGTGTCCATTGAGATTTGGGACTAGGGACTTTGCTATGGTTCCATTTCGTTGCGACTCTGAGGTCGATTGTTGACGTTACGTCTGCATCTGGTTGGAGTGAGGAGAAACGCCGTTGGTGATCTCTAAGTTGTCGATGTTGACGTCGAGACCCTGAAGCTAGGGATCTTCCTTTGCTTCATTTGTTGACATTGTGTCTGCAATATTGCGAAAAATATCGAGGTTATCTCTAGGCTGTCTATGAACTGTCGAGATTTGGCTTCGCTTTCTGATGGAGCCTGTTGGGAAGGTATGGTTCCCTCTTTGTTCGTGCCCCTGGATTGTATACAGGGATCGATGTGATCTCACCTGTAGGGCAAAAAGTTTCATTCTTTCATCATCATTTTTTTATTCTTTCCGCGATGCTCTATCATTTCAGCTTTTATATCGCGAAGGTCGCAATTGTCCAATCATTTCGGCTATTTTTCGCGGTGCCCAATCATTTCGGCTGTTTTTCTTTTTACTCGCTGCTTTTTATTACGAGTTGCCCAATTATTTCGGCTATTTTTCATGCACACATTTTTACTTGTTGCTTTTTATTGCAAGTTGCCCCATCATTTCGGCTATTTCATATGCATTTTAGCTCGCTGATTTTTATCGCGAGTGTAGAACTTGGAATCTGGTGCCAATCTTAGCATCAGTATCGCTACAACTGGAATATTGCCAGGAGCGAATCATTATTTGCCATGAAAGGACTCGGAATTTAATACCGTTTTAGGCATCAACGTCGCTACAACTGGGATATTGCCGGGAGTGAATCATCATTTGCCTCTGTCAATGTCGAACAAAGGTGGCTTAGTAAACAGGGTTAGGGTCCTGTCGACTAAGGCTTTTGACTTCATGAGCCGTAAGGGTCTCACAAAGGTATTTCTTCCTACAAGTCGTGAGGATCTCGTAGGTGTGTTTTCTCCTTGGGAATTGTGAGGATTTCTAAGAGCGTGTTCCCCCATAAGTCGTAAGGATCTTACAAAAGGGTTTTCTCCTTATAAGTCGAGAGGACTCATAAGGGTTGTTCACCGTGCGAACATATCCCTAGTCATGGATGGGACTCGGTTAGGGAAATGTTTATTCATGCCCGTGGATTGTATACAAGGGTTAGTATGAGCCGCTTGTAGGGAAATATCGGAGGTTGTGGGGGTTTCTTAAGAACAGCTTCAGGTCTCTGTAACTTAAGGCTTTCAAATCTTATGAGCCATGAGGGTCCCATAAGAGAGTTCTCCTTACGAGTCGTGAGAATCTCGCAAGTGTAATTTCTCCTTAGGAATCGTGAGGATTCCTAAGTGTATCGCTCCCTTGTGAGCCGTAAGGATCTCACGCGGGTGGTTTCTCCTTACAAGGTTGAAAGGACCATGTAAGTGTCTTTTAACGAGGTTGCGCCCCTTCGGGTTTTCACAAACACTCGCTGGTAGCCCTGCTGTTTTTACTCACGGAGCCCTTTCGGGTTTTCAACCGTGCCCATTTTGCTTATGGACATACCGTCTTCTTCTTTTTTTTAATTATTTTTAACGAGGTTGCGCCCTTTCGGGTTTTTCACACTCGCCGGTAGCCCTGCTGCTTTTACTCACGGAGCCCTTTCGGGTTTTCATCCATGCCCATTTTCCTTATGGACATACCGTTAGTTAGTTTAAGGACGTTCGGTCTATATTCAGTTTTAGGATATAATGGTCCATTGTTAGTTTAACGACGTTTCGGTCTATTATCCAGTTTTAGGACGTAGTGGTCCGTTGGGCTTTCTCTATGAATGAGCATGATGCCCCCGGCATATCCATCTTTTTCGGAGCATGTGGTTGTGGCAGGCTCACTTTCCAGTTTTCGGACAGCGCGAGTTTGCCTTGTTGGTATTGTTCTTCAACCCAGTTTTTGAAGACGAAGCAATCTTCGATCGGATGACTTACTGATCGATGGTAGGGGAAGTAATTAGGATCGTTGACATCGCCTGGCTGTAGCGGACGTTTCGGACTCGGCAGATTGATGAATCCGTTGCGCACTGCCAGCTCAAACAGTTTCCTCGTTTTATCTTGGGGAAACGAGTAAGGACGTCCCAGTCTTTCCTCGAGGGATGGGCGTGGACGCATATTGTTTTGGCAAACAACCGGATTTAAGTTGCTCGGCCGTTGTTGAGTATTGGCAACGAAGGTTGCTTTCCCTTTGCCCTTTTCATTCCAAGGCTCTGTCTTTGAAGGAGATGGTCTATGACCCATCTGGTCCATTTAGGCCAGCTTGTCAATCAAGGCCTGAAAAGTGGTCGGCTTAAAGAACATCATGAATTAGGATATGGTCGCTTGAGGGTCGAGAGTACCTACGAACATGCCCACGGCAGGAGCTTCTTCGATGCGCTGCTCGCACTTTTACCATAGATTATGCCACCGTATCGTATACTGGACCCAAGTTTCGCCTGGCCTTACCCTGGCGTTGATCAATGCCGTGATCGGGGTGCGTCCACTAGCACTCGCGAATTTTTGTGTAAACAGTAGCTCCATCTCCACAAATGTTTTGACAGAGTCGTTAGGTAGCTCGAATACCATTCAAAGGCTGTTTCTGCTAAGCTGCCGACGAATTGGCGAAGCAGCAGTTTGTCGTCGCCTCCAGTGTTTCCGCATAAGGCACTGAATTGAGTGACATGCTGGTGTGGATTCCCTGTCCCCTTATACACGTAGAATCTAGGGATCGTATATCCCGGCGGGTAACTGATTTGGTCGTACCAGCCCGGATAGGGTCATCCGGTTCTAACAATTTGCCCAGCTGCTTCACTCGCCTGATGAGCTCGTATTAGCTGAGCTATATAGTCATCCAGTGCGGCCTTGGAAATTGTTTCCTCTTTGGCTGCTGAAAGAGCCGGAGGTGGATTTGACGTTTCCCCTCTGTCATCTTCAAGGACACTCGGAGGATCTTCCGCTGGGGGATCCTGCTGGATCATCATACCCACCATATCTTGGAACAGAAGGGCCATTCGTTGTATATTGGCTGCTTGTTTCGCAGCCTCTTTATCCTTCTTTTCCAGTATTCTCCGAAGGAATTCGGTGTCGGTTTCTTGCTTCTGGCGTTGATCCGAGGATGCTTCGGGACTTTCTTTTGGCCCGGTAAGTGCGGCCATCGCAATCATCATTTCCTGAAGCTTCTGTTGTTACTCCTGGGCTTTTATCACGGATCGGGTGAGCGGTCGGTGACCCGTCGAAGCGTGGCTATCCTCCTTTCCGGAAGCCATATAAACGGTGTGCACCACCATACCCCCAGACTTGGGGCATTTAGCTTCAGTGTCTTTGCGATTTACCAAAGATTCAGGGGTCTTCTCCGACCTCCTTCTTTTTTGAGCGGTCGAAGTTGAGGGGGCCGTTGTAGTGGGTACCCAAGTAGCTGTCGCTTTTGGTGTCTTGACAGAGTAGTCCTTCTCCTGCCGAACCTTCATCTTTTTCTGTCGGCGGAGATAGTCTTGATCCATTACGGAGTCCTGGACTTGACGCCAGACCTTGTAAATTTTAGAGGACAGCCGTTGAGGGGGCTGCTCCAGCTTCACCTTTGGGGCATTATCCACAGGTGTAGGAGATCTTTTCAATACGGCAGTTGGCGAGTTTTTGTGCACCCTTCTTAGCGGTTCAAAGCTATTCCCGGTCGGAACAGCAGCATTGATTTCCACCATCGGAGCTGGCGGAGTTATCCTAGAGGGGGAGTTGCCCCCGGCCTTCCTCACTCGGCGCCAGTGACGACGTCGAGCATGTCGCGCTGATGGAATTGGCTCGGTGATGGGGATGGCCCTGTCTTGCCTCCTGCTCAGGTAAGGAGCCGTTGCCGGTGACAGCCTGTTAAAGACTGATATCCTTTGAGTAGCCGGAGCGGGAGTTGGAGTTAGGACGGTCAGTCTTGTAAAGACCGGCCCCTTGGCAGGAGAAACCGCCTTGACGATTTTGGGAGCAGGGATGGCTATCCGCTTCAGGATAACGCCTTCTGGTATTGCAGGCTTCTTCATGGGCCCGTTGAAGCTCTGGCCTAGTCTGTTAAAAACCGAGGCAGTGGAGTTGGGCGATCCATTGAGAGGGGCCGCAGTAGTAGCAAGCCGATCGAATACTGACTTCTCGGGAGCTTCTTGTGACGGTACAGGGGCGTTGAAGCTCATGGATGGGAGTTTGTTCCCGAAGAATAGTCCAGCGGTGGCTTGAGTTACCTGCTCCACTGGCATCTTGAAAAGGGAGGCCACTTGGGGCCCATAAGTCACTCCTTCAGCAAGAACGGAGCGAGAGTTGCAGTTGCAGGTAGTGCAGTTTGAAGCCATTGATCTTCTATTTTCTGCACGGAGCAAGACACCAAATCTTAGTACCTCGAATCCACAGGAAACCACAAAAAATCGCGATTCGTTCGCGAACACGGCACACGAAGTGTGGAGTGGAAAGAGGAAGAGGTCCCACAGGGCATGCCAGAATCTATTCCCCTCCGAATGACGGCGCGACAGGGACGTCTTGCCTGAGATTCAGGGCAGATGCTATTTGGTTTTATACGTCCACCTCTCCGAAGATGCCAAGTTGATTTATGGCACCTGTATCAGAGGTTTAAATGGATGCGGCCGATGTAGCAGACTTCATCAGATTCCCCCTCGCTTGAGAGGTTTTTGATTGTGGGGACGCTCTTCCCTGCAGGCGCAAGCCCTGCAGTTAATTACGCTACCGCATCGCGGTAACAACTTTCTCCTTCTCCAGAATTTCACTTCGTATCGTGGGTGTTTGTTTTGTTTGTGGTTGCCCGTGGATTGTATACGGAGACTAATTCATGACGTCGCCCGTAGGACGTGGATTAGTCCAAATCCGTATTTTCTTAGATTTGGGTTTGGGGTTTTGGTTTAAGGATACGTTAGCCATATTTGAGGGTAAGATAAACTTAAACGTTTGTTAAGGATACGTTAGTCCAATTTGAGATTAAGATCAACTTAACAGGATCGTTTAGATCCGACGAAAGAGCATTTGGGCTCCATTGTTCCAATTTAGGGACATAGTGGTTCATTGCCAGTTTAAGGACATAGTGGTCCTTTACCAGTTTAAGGACATAGTGGTCCATTGAATGTATGGCCGTCGGGACCCGTCACCTCTCTGACGACGTTGAAGGATTACAACGACAGATATCAGTGGAGTTCAGAGATGTACCCTTGAACCAAAGTTGGTTGAAAGAGCAAATATGCTCAGTTCAAGATGATTTGAGGACTTATGGCCAGTTTGGGCTAAGTCCAATTATGTTTGAAATATTGGCCCTTTGGGCCATTAGACATTTGTCTGGGTTCAGCCCCTCATCATTCAGCAATGCTAAACAGAGGTTTGGGGGCTCTGACAACATTTTGTCTTTGATTTCCTCAATTTTGAGATTCATTTGGAGGAGGGACTTTTGCCTCTAGAAAATTAGCCAATTTGACTAAAAGCAGTGTTAAACACTAGAGAACAACAGTGTTAAACACTGGAGGTAGAACTCTCAAATTAGTATTAAACACTAAAAGACAATCAGTGTTAAACACTGGAAATATAATCCACAATTTAGTCTTAAACACTAGAAACAATCAGTGCTAAACACTGGAGATATAATCCCCAAATTAGTGTTAAACACTAAAGAAAGAAGGGTCACGTGCGGACACGTGAGAGCGCCCAAAGGTGGGACCAGATCCCTTTTCTTCGTTCTGCGATTAAGTGTTAAACACTTTTTATTTTATATTCGAGCATCACGTGTTGGCACGTGATAGAGGTATGTGCGCCACTTGTTAAAGCATTTGCTGAGGGGTCACGTGGGGACACGTGAGAGCACCCAAAACCTTCATTTCCTTTGTTTTTTCTTTCTGTGTTTCGGGGGTCACGTGGAGCACGTGAGGCGTTGCCTTAGAGCTCTTTCCTTCTCATTTGTGGGGATCTTTTCAGGGGTCACGTGGGGATACGTGACCTTGGTCTTTTGCATGCATGGAGATCTTTCAAGTCTCTTTTTTTAAGAATTAAATTCACTGTAGGGTTAAACCCTAATTTTGTTTTGGAGGAATTAAATTCCTATTGTGAAAAAATTAAATTCTTAAGTAGGGTTAAACCCCAATTTTAGAGGAATTAAATTCCCATATATTTAAAAGAATTAAATTCTTGAGTAGGGTTAAACCCTAATTCTGTCCATTTTGAAGGAATTAAATTCCTATTTTTTCAGGAGAATTAAATTCTCATATAGGGTTGAACCCTAGTTTTGTTTTGGGAGAATTAAATTTTCTAAACTTAATTCCCCCTCTAAGTTTTGGATCTGTATGGCAGGATCTCAACCCGATGAGAATTAAATTCTCAACTTATGGGGAGATATGCTCTGTGCAGATCTTCAACAAGAGGAAAAACTAAGTTCTTTACAAAAGAGTTAAACTCTTAGATTTTTGAGAATTAAATTCTCTTTTTCTGAAGTTTTGATCCCCTTTCTTTTTCTCACCTAGGGTTTTCTTTCTTGTTGAGAATTAAATTCTCCTTTCTTTTCTCTCTGAATTTTCAAGATGCTAAAATTTTATATCCCAGACTCTCTGTCCCCTTCTCTTCTCTTGGCTCCTATTTATAGGAGGAGGAAAAGAATCAATTTGTTTAGCAAATCTTTCGTTGAAAGATTTGATTTGTTTTCATATTTAATATGAGCCTTTAGATCATTCAGTGAATTTTATTCACCGTTGAATTTTAAATCCAAAAGATATTCTGTTTGTTATTTTCGGTGAGATTTAAGGAAAATCTTTCCTTGTCTAAGATTTTTCCATAAATTGGTGATATTTAATCATCCTTGAATTTTTAATCCAACGGTCCCCATAATCATTTTCCATTTGGAAAGATTTAGAAGCTTCTAGAATTTAATTCTATTAACTGTAAGGCTTTCGAAGCCAGTCACGTGCTGACACGTTACCCTTGGTCACGTGTGAGCACGTGACTACCAATAGAGTCTTTTTAACAGCAGCTTGTTTATGTTGTTTTTAACCATCACCTGTCAACACGTGACCATTGGTCACGTGTGAGCACGTGATACCTCGTTAAGGTATTTTTCTGACTTTTAGAATTAAATTCTATTAAGCTGTAAGGCTTTTAAAGCCTGTCACGTGCTAGCACGTGACCCTTAGTCACGTGTGAGCACGTAACCCTCGGTTGAGTTATGTTGTTTTAACCATCACGTGTCAACACGTGACCATTGGTCACGTGTGAGCACGTGACACTTCGTTGAGGTATTTTTTCTGACTTTTAGAATTAAATTCTATTAAGCTGTGAGGCTGCACGTGACCCTTGGTCCCGTGCTCACATGTGACCCCAAATTGAGTCATCTTTCAGCCTTTTGTTTTTCATTTCTGTTTACTGAGATTTTAACCATCACATGTCATCACATGACCATTGGTCACGTGTGAACACGTGATACCTCATTGAGGTAATTCCTGATTTTTAATCGGGGAACAGTGCATAGCATATTTGCTCATAACTTTTGATCCCGGATGAATTATGAGGCCCATAATATATCAAATCGAAGGGTTTTTCGAGATTATTTCAATATCATCAGAATTCAGCTGTTTCTCCTTCGGCAGTTTATCAAAATACAGGCCGGAAGATACTGGTTCGCATTTCGTTAAGCATATCGCTGCCATTTGATACCTTGGACTCTTTTGCGCAGAAATTTTTGACGGAACAAATACGATATGAGATACCGTATTCTATTCTAGCAATATGTGATATCGGCCGGATATATATGATATAACCGGGTCATCGGATCAAGTGTTGATTCGATGAATTGGTACATGTTATATTAGTCGGTTATATGTAATATAGCCGGATTATCGAATCAAGTGTTGATTCGATTATTTAATGTATATTATATATGAGATATATTACATTACATTCACTAATATAAGGTCGCTTTATTGATTCATTTTTTCACTGGATAATACATTGATGTATATGCGATATATGTCAATTGTATTATTTTCTTTTGTTACAAAATATATTGTATATGTGATATATAATATTGTAAAAAGTTAGGGTTAAAAATGCAATAAAGATTTAGACTTTAAACCAAGTTAGGGTTTGGATTTAGGTTAGCTTTTGGGTTAGATTTTGGATGAGCTTTCATGAAGCTTCATGAAGCTTTGACTTTTGTCATCTAGCTTGATATTTTGTGTAAATATTTGTTAACCCAACCCAAACCCTTAACCATGGTTTATTCTCTACAAAGGTTAAGCCACTCATTCTTAACCTATGGTTGCAATTGTAACCACAACAATAATTCATTATTCATCACAAAAGCTTTCTTCTTCTTCTTCCTCCTTGAAAAAGCTTTCTAGCTTTTTGTGTTGTGATGATTTAAAGTGAGAAATTGAAAACAAAAGAAAGAAAAAATCCTACTTCATCATCCTCATCTATTCTAACCAGTTAGATTAGGGTGTTCACTTCACTAATACTTTATTAGAGAAGTGAGAGCTTGGTTTTGAGATTCTTCAAGGTAGATCATCTTCGAAAAGGAAGGTTTCAAGTTAGCATGGATCATTCGACTTGTGGAGTCTCTCTAGAGTCCGGGAGTTCATGGATCGTGGCGAAGGGAATACTACTCGGAGCTTATGAAGTGAAGGAACGGACTACAAAGGTTGTAATCCCTCTCTCTTAGATGTAAAGTTGTTTACATGCAATGTTAACCCTAAGTCTCTAGTTAAGATCTTAGTTAGGGTTTGTTTAGCACCCCACCCCAAAAATTTTAAAGTAGCATGTTTGATGCTTGGCAAAACCTTGCTAAGGTGCTAAGCTAACCCTACAGTAGTGTCAGAGACAGGCTAGAGCATTAGGCATTTTCTATACGAAGTTAGAACTCCGATCGAACCTCGAAACCCCAAAACGACCCCTTTTCTGGAAATTTTTCCAAAAGTTGAATTTTTCCATGTTAAAAATATTCAGAAAATCATGCAGGGAATTCTATGGACACACCTGAAGAACGAAACCCTAACTCATCTAAGTGACCGCGGATACGCGACCAAAACCTAGTTTTGGCGGCGGATTCACGGCGCCACTTGAGAGGCTTGGGTCGGCCCTTCAGCTGTTGGTCCGTAGGTACTGTGGTATGTCTCTGGTTAATTATAACTATGCTTAAGTGTTGAGCTTTCTGGGAATTTTTGGGAATTCGTTGTATCTATCGAATTATCTAACTTCGCCTAGTTATCTGTGATGATTATGTGTTGTTGTGATATGTTATATTGGATCGTTGTGTATTGAATAGCCGGGGGTTTATGTGAGATGAGAGTTTTCTTTTTCATTCGTGTAAAATTCATTTGTATGTAATATTCTTTTATTGGGGCACTTCCGGGTTGAGGATGATGTCACCATTGTATATTATTTACTTTTCCGTATTAGGATAGACCCAAGACGGAGAGCACAAGTAACCGGGTTCTAGGGTCCAGTAAGAGGCCATCTCGAGGAGTCGAGACCGGGTCTTCTAACCCTAGAATTGGCAGGGTTGCTTGCCGCTCTCGTAGGGGTCTAGGGTTGTGGGTTTGGCTATTCATCGCGACTGTGGAATCCGTGTTTTATACAGGCTTAAAATAAAACACGGACGTCCTAGTATATCCAATATTTCATATGTTGACTTCTGCTGTAATGTTCTGTGATGAGATCATATTACTGCCTGAGACGAATGCTTATAATATATATATATATATATATATATATATATATATATGTTGATATATAAATATTACTGCTTTCGTTTCTTCTGTGATGCTTAGGAAGCTTAAATGATGGGATTTATTAATGAGATTAATAAAAGAAAAGAAACTTAAAAGATGTTGTAGAATCAAATTTTCAAAAAGAGTAGCTACAGTTATTGCTTTGCGTAGCGGTATTCCTTATAGAATATCCAGTACCTTATTCGATAAGGAAAGAGCCGAGATCCCTTCACCGGGAGTGACCTCTTTAGCAAAACTGACAGATGCTACAAACTCACGGTTTAGTTTTTGATTGCTTCTATAGTTCTTGCTTTGCACGGCGGTATTTATGAAATATCCTGCACCTTATTCGATGAGGAAAGAGCTGAGATCCCTTCACTGGGAGTGACCTCTTTAGCGAAGCTAGAAAAGCCTAAAAAACATTCCTTTTCAAAATCACTTGTTTCTACAACAATATCAAGTTCATTACGCTTATAGTTTTCTGAAAAACCTGCGTAGCCCTCCGTCATTTCAGATAAGTACTACTTAGTATTCGTGCTACGTTTGTTGACTATGATAAGGCGTAGTGTGCGGTAGCTAATTAGTACTTATCTGCTAAAACATGAGATGTGATTGGATTAGGGTAGTTGTACGACTTTGTTGACTATGTTAAGGGTCATGCAGGTGGGTTTAATTCAATCGGGAAATGACGGGTTGAACTTGGCTACCAATTATGATTTGTTGACTATGTTAAGGTCATAAGTTGCTAGGGGCAAAAACATTATCGGGGATTTCAAGTGTTGAAATTTGCAATGAGATTGCATACCTTCTATAAGATAGTTGGATCCCGATACCCACTGCGAGTAAGAGTTACTCCTGGGAGAGTTTTACACTTGACAACTAGCCAATCAAGTAGGTGTCTGGAAAGGTGTTAATGGGATTATGCCTCTGGGAAAACGAGGTTTATTTTAATTAGGTTCGTGCGAAAACACGGGGAACCTCCCTCGAAGTACCAACACTGGCCTGGCTGAAAGATTGGCGAACTTGTAAGGTGTAATTAATCCCGGCTAGTCTTACATTTTTAGGTTTGAAGGAAGATTTGATAAAACCAGTGGAAGCCATCCTGATTAGATAAGATTATAACCAATCTAATCTTGCAAGAGCACACACTAAAGTGTTTTCTTCTCTCTCTTTCCAGGTAGCGATCTTGTCAGGCCTTAATCAAGATAATAATATGGATGTATTGACCGAACCCGCTTGTTATACTGAGCAGGGGAACGTTGGTTCCATTCTTTCTTATAATTGTTATAAGACTGAACAGGAAATAAGGGAATACCAGAATTCACACGCCGCCCAAACGAAGAATAAATATGTTGATGCATCTTCTTTGGATGTGTTAGTTACCGAAAACTGTTTCTCAGTTCACTCTACGTCCTAGGCATTAGATACCGGATCAGGATCCCACAAATGCAATATATTGCATGGGGTAAAGAGAGGTAGAGAACTGGGAATGGGTGATCATTCCGTAAGAGTAGGGAATGGTGCAAATGTTGCAGCCAAAGCAGTTGGCGAATATCACCTTGTATTACCAAGTGGTAATACATTGATTCTAAACGAATGCTATTATATACCGAACATGATATGCAACATCATATCAAGAAGGATATAATTTTGTAATACAGGATAATGTTATGAATATACCAAAAGTTGATTGGATCAGGCACGTTACATAATGGCATATACGTTCTAAATCAAAACACGGTTCTTAATATACATAACACAGACAACAGGAAGAGTTCAGAATGAAGGAATCCTTCTTGTGGCATTGTAGACTATGTCATATCAATGCGACACGATTAGCTAAGTTACATAAAGATGGATATTTGAATCCGTTCGAATTTTCATCTTATGACGCTTGCCAAATATGTCTCAAAGGCAAAATGACCAAAACTCTGTTTAGTAGACACGGAGAAAGAGTTACGGAACTCTTAGGACCGATACATAGTGATGTATGCGGTCCAATGCCTATACATGCCAGGAATGGTTCTTCGTACTTCATTACATTCACTGACGATCTCTCAAGATATGAACATGTGTTTCTGATGAAACACAAATCTGAAGTTTTTGAGAAATTCAAAGAATATAAATACGAAGTTGAGAACCAAACAGGTAAAAGTATTAAAATCCTTCGATCTGATCGAGGAGGAGAATACTTGAGCAATGAGTTTCTGGACTATTTAAAAATGAATGGGATTCTCTCTCAGCTTACTCCTCCTTATACACCACAGCACAACGGTGTCTCGGAGCGGAGGAATCGCACCCTATTAGATATGGTGCGCTCTATGATGAGCTCCGCTGAGTTGCCTATTTTCTTTTGGGGTTATGCGTTAGAGACAGCAGCATACCTATTGAATCAAGTTCCATCTAAATTTGTACCTACCACACCACATGAGATATGGAGTGGGAAGAGACCATATTTTAAACGAGTTAAGATATGGGGTTGTCCGGCCTATGTCAAAAGGCAAAATCCGTACAAACTCGAGGCATGATCAGTTCTTTGCAAGTTTGTGAGATATCCTAAGAATTCACAAGGATATATTTTCTACAACACTGAGGAACAAAAGGTATTTGTTTCTAAATATGCCACCTTTTTAGAAAAGGAATTTCTTACAAAAGAAATTAGTGGCGAAGAGGTAGAGCTAGAAGAAGTTTCAGCAGCACAAACTGCAACTGAAGATTTAATGGAACCAGAGGATTCAGTAGTTCTCGATAAATCTCAGCCGCTCCGCCGATCTAGTAGGGTTCCTCATCCACCTGAGAGATACTACGGTTTTCTCATTGATGGTGGGAGCGAGGATTGTATCATGGAAGATGATGACCCGACTAGCTTCGAGCAGGCCATGACGAGTGGGGACTCTGTGAAATGACTGGATGCAATGCGATCTAAGATGGAATCCATGTACAACAACAAAGTATGGACTTTGAAAGTTGCTCCTGAAAGGGTAAAACCCATTGGGAGCAAATGGATCTTTAAGAAGAAACTTGGTGTAGATGGAAAAGTTGAGACTTTCAAAGCTAGACTTGTTGCAAAGGGTTTTCGTCAACGACCAGGTGTGGATTATAACGAAACCTTTGCTCCAGTAGCTATGCTTAAGTCCATCCGGATCTTACTTGCCATTGCTGCATACCATGACTATGAAATCTAGCAAATGGATGTTAAGACCATCTTTCTAAAGGGTGATTTAGAAGAGTGCGTGTACATGACTCATCCAGAGGGCTTCGTAGACAGTGGGAGCAGCGGAAAGGTATGCAAGCTGCTTAAATCCATCTACGGGTTAAAGCAGGTATCATGGAGTTGGAACATCTGTTTTGATGTTGTAGTCAAAGAGTTTGACTTCATCAAAAACATAGATGAACCTTGTATATACAAGAAGGTGCAGAGAGTAAGGTTGTCTTCCTCGTATTGTACGTGGATGGCATACTCTTGAGAGGAAATGATGTTCCTATGCTGCACTCGGTCAACCTCTTCATATCACAAAGATTCTCAATGAAATATCTAGGTGATGCCTCCTGCATTTTGGGAATTAAGATCTATAGAGATAGATCTAGACGGATATTGGGATTGTCCCAATCCAGGTACATTGACACCGTACTAAAGAGGCTTAGTATGGAAGAATCCAAGCATAGGAACTTACCCACGATCTCTGGACTCACTCTCTCCAAAGAGATGTCTCCTAAGACTGATTTGGAGAGAGCTTGCATGCAAAGGATACCCTATGCTTAGGCAGTAGGCTTTATCATGTATGCGATGCTATGTACCAGACCCGATGTGGCATACTCACTAAGTGTAGTGAGTAGGTATCAAGAAGATCCTGGAGAGGATCACTGGACAGCTGTGAAGAACATTCTCAAGTACTTGAGAAGGACTAAAGAGATGTTCTTGGTGCATGGTAATAGAGAACTCCAGGTAGAGTCCTTTACCGATTCGAGCTTTCAAAATGATAAGGACGACTCTAAATCGCACTCGGGTTTTGTCTTTACCTTCAATAGAGGGGCGGTGTGTTGGAAGAGTTCCAAACAGGAAACTGTGGCAGACTCGACGATGGAGGCTAAATACATCGCTACCAACGATGCTGCCAAAGAGGCAGTCTGGATAAAGAAGTTCAACACTGAACTTGGTGTGGTTCCGTCCATTATGCATCCAATACCTCTGTATTGTGATAACAATAGAGTTGTGGCTTTGGCCAAGGAACCCAGGTCCCATCAGAGATCCAGGCATATTCTAAGGCGGTATCACCTGATCCGAGAGATAGTTGATCGCCGGGAGATCGAGGTCAGGAGAGTTGATACGAAGGACAACACTGTGGATCCACTCACGAAGGCCATACCCGAGATACATTCTGAGAGACTCTTCGGGTTGTTGGGTATGAGATACTACAACAGCTGGCCTTAGTACAAGTAGGAGATTGTTAGTTATGTATATACCCTAGAGGCCATTGTTGTACATATGATGTATAATATAATGGATGCTTGGATATATATAGAGAGGACTTTCTAGCTCGACATGATAGTATACTATCTTGTTTCACTTTGTCTAAACATGTTGACTTGCATTAGTTTACTGTCTTGCTCTCACGTGTTGATAAAGCCCTTAAGATTTGTACTTGACTACTAGGACTATGATGAGATCATACTAGTGGGGCCATGGTAGTCCACGAGTACATCCTATAACTGTTCCTAGTCGAGGGTGTATCGAGATAGGGCATTGATACTCCAGAGCAGACTAGCGTATACGCATCTTGACCTATATGATGGGCGATAGATGATCCCACATCCATTGGTGTGTGACATCAAAGATGGTATACGGGTGCTCAGTGGAGACTGGGTACACTGAACGGACTCACCGAGAACTCCTAGATGGTATTATACCTATCGTCAGATAGCAGTTCTCCGGTGACACTGGTACAGGTTAGTCTGTAGACCCGAGATCATTATAGTGTCTTGTGTGATTCCCACTGTGCTTTGATTTCTACCTTACCATGTCCAATAGGGCGTGCAAAACGGTGGTTTTTGGGTACAGTCCCAAATCACATGGAGGCAATGAGCGATAGGAGGGGTTTCATCTCTCCCGGTATTGAGAGTTGATGTTGCGCTGTGTTCGATTGGCTATAACTGGAAGTCCCTGGCCAGGGCTGATATGGAGATTTACTGGTAAGTGTTATCAGTAATTTCTCGACCCGTTATGAGCCTTATATCGACACGACTTATCAGTTACTAGGGTATGACGTTTACCACCCCTAGATTGTATATGCGACATATCAGACGAAGAGACCGGACTGTATGGTAGTATTACTGATTGGATTCACAGAAGAATGTACATGCTTGCTTGTTGATCTTCTGATCGCTCAATACCTGGGTGGCTGTTACGTTTAGCTGACCGCTTGCAACTTATGGGTGTTTGATACGATCATCACCTACTGCCGGTGTATTGACGATTCTTTAGAGTCCTATACAGAGGTTTCCTGACTCAGGAAAAACGGAGTAGGAGCACATATGTGATATGTGCGGGACCGAGAATAATACGATATGAGATACCGTATTCTATTCTCGCGATATGTGATACCGGCCGGGTATATGTGATATAACTGGGTCATCGGATCAAGTGTTGATTCGATGAACCGGTACATGTTATATTAGTCGGTTATATATAATATAGCCGGATTATCGGATCAAGTGTTGATTCGATAATTTAATGTATATTATATATGAGATATATTATATTACATTAACTAGTATAAGCTCGCTTTATTGATTCATTTTCTCACTGGATAATACATTGATGTATATGCGATATATGTTAATTGTATTATTTTCTTTTGTTACAAAATATATTGTATATGTGATATATAATATTGTAACAAGTTAGGGTTACAAATCCAACAAAGATTTAGACTTTAAACCAAGTTAGGGTATGGATTTGGGTTAGTTTTTGAGTTAGCTTTTGGATTAGTTTTCATGAAGCTTCATGAAACTTTGACTTTTGTCATCCAGCTTGATATTTTTGTTGGGGTACGGCGGCGCCCCGGCCGTCAAACCGACGCCAAATACGGAACAAAAACTTTTTACAAAACTGGCGCCACCGCAACCCAATACTCGGATCGTTACATTAACCGTAAACTAGCAAACTGTAAAAGAGTTTGGAAATTATACCGATCGATCCGTGTCCTTCGGTCTTCAATCCGCATGCCCAACTCCTCGCTGTTGCGCCGACGAAGTTCGGTCTCGGATCTCGCTCGTCGAAACGGCACCACGTCATCGAATCTTTATACGGGCTCCCGCCTCGAACCGAGACAACTCGGACATGAAGTTTGCTAGTCGACATGTCCAAAAATGAAGTAGAGAGAGTGTAGAATATTTTGTCTCAAGTAACCCAAGTGATTGGGTGAAGTTAAATTGGAGTTGCCAAGAAGAGGTGGTGAGCATGGAATTTTGCCAAATGAAGAAGGGAAACTTTTTGCTCGGCCAGATGAAAATCATGGATCCAAAAAATGGCTCGGCCAAAACCATTCTCTCTCTGTGGAATAGTGCTGAAAAATTGGTGAGGGAATTGATCAAGTGGTGATGTCAATAATCCCAAACCAAGAAGAATAATAATCACTCCATATAAAATTCCATGCATCCCCAAATGGGCAGCCACCACACACCATCAGCCATCCCCCATCAATTTTTTAGCCACCACTCAAAAACCCCTTGCATTATTAAAAAGGTTGGACAATTGGCGAAGAACCCCCCCTGTAGCAAATATCAGCCACCTCATTCAGCTGCCAATGCTGATCCCCGCAGTGCTGCCCATGGAATTCAGTGCAAGGGATGGCAAAGAGGTCAAGGTCAATTGTCAAGGCTCACAATAATAATTAAAGAAGGGAAAAGATGATAAAGACGGAAAAAGAAAACTGGCAGCTCCCAAAATAATCCCGTAGCGAATTACGAGATTACACGTCAACTGTAAATACATATCCGTATTTGTATTCCGACCGAATACAAATGTAATGAGACAAAAAAATATTCCTATACAATAATACTAGAATCCGGCTTAAATCAAAGCCCGCTAGTATTATCTGTCCGATCCTGATCCGTGCACAAGTGCACGAGTATGATCGAACCCCACCATATATCCATACGGCCTCTACAACATTTTGCCCGAACTTGGGAAACTGTCTATGGGGGACTTTAATGACTCATCAATACACTGGCACTAGGTATAACCACTAGCACGTCAGAGATACTAGCTGTACGTAACGGTTGCCGATATATTGATCGGAAGGGAAGCTGACGAGTGAACTCATCCAGAAATCCTACTGAGCCTGACAGTGACAATATCCGTACAGTCCGGTCCGTTCGTCTATGAGTATCGCATATCGGGCCTAGGGGGCTGGTAAACGTCAGACCCTCAATAGCTGTATAAGTCGTGTCGGAGAGTAGCACAGAACACCCTGAGATACTACTGGAATACCTACCAGTAAATCTCGATTACCCTGGCCAGGGATTTCGTGTAATGGCTCTCCTAAACACAGCGCGATCTCATCCCCAATACCGAGAGAGACGAATACCTGACGATCCGCTCACTGCCTCCATTTGGCTCGGGACTGTACCCAACTAAAACCTGTTTGCACGACTCCTTTGAGCCGTGGTAGGGTAGTAATCAAAGCACAGTGGGAACTCACACGAGACAAATGACGATCTCAGGTCGACAGACTAACCTGTACACATGTCAGCTAGGAACTGCTATCTGACAATATATATAATACCAACTAGCATGTTCCCGGCGAGTCCTGTCCGGTGTACTCATAACTCAATGAGCACCTGTATACATCTTAGGTGAACCAACCGACACCAATGGCTTGTGAGACCGGCCACCGCCCCTCGTCGGGGTCTCGACTGTATACACTAGTCTACTCTGGAATATTGATGCCCTGTCTCGAAACTCCTACGACTAGGGACACTTTAAGGATATGCTTATAGACCCCAGCTCCCACGTATATGATCGCCATCATACTGCTGGCAGTCAAGTAAGAATCCTATGGACTCTATCAACATACAATAGTGAACTAAAGCATGTACACGATGATAAAGACAAACCAGATAGCATACTATCATTTCGAGCAAGACCGTCATATCGGTATAGGTTCTCCCTCAATCATTGCAATCACGTACCTGCGATCCAATAATTGACTTTGAGGGCACTATATCCAACAATCTCCCACTTGCACTTAAGGCTAATTATTGCGATGTCGCGTACTCACAGCTCGTATGATACCGAACATCCAACTCCTCTACTAATCAGTTTCACAAAGCTTATTTGCAAAACTACTGCTTTCGAGAAATAGCCTCAGTGAGTGGATCCGCCCTGATATTTCTTTCTATGCCTCTCTTTGTCTCAAGTTCGCTGAGAAAGCCATCTCCCGAATTGAGTAATACTTGTCTTAGAATACGTCTGGATATCTGATGGGACCCAGCTCCTAAATGAACTCCAAATCCAGCAAGCTTCTTGGACTGTATCGTCAACTGAATTTAATCAGTATCATGCACCATGCCTCCCTTAGTATCCGCTTGGACTACCTGTCCAAACTACGGCCCCCGGAAAAACTATAACTCTGACAGTCACTCTGTCATCCAGGTCACCTTGGAAGCCTGGAATGATAACCGTCTCCCGAAAGATGCTGCCGTTATCAAATCCCTAGAACATTCACTTATGTTCTAAAACTGCTTCCGAACGTTTCTCTAGGATTGGATTAATATCAACTTATTACATCTAGTGCAAAAACAACATATGATATTATATCCATATCCTATATGGAGAAACTACTGTGTGACAACCACGGTATAACCGATCGTAGTGTAGGAATTTCACTTCCTACTATGTGTATGTCATCCAAGTACCAGAACATCACACCCTACTATCTTCTTAACAGATCCATCTCCTATTCTGATGAATTCAAAACCTATGACTGTCACATCAAAAATAGATAATCTATCTTCACTATATTCGCTTTAGTCTATAAATAGACACAAGCTACTTTTCCACTATGCTTCCGCTGCTCCCACTGATTACAACAACCCTCTGGTAGAGTCATATACACGTGCACTTCTAAAACTAGTTTAGAACGACGCTATACTCATCCTCCTGCCGGGTCTTATAGTCTGGAACAGCAGTAATGGAAAGTCTGGGCAAACAGGAACCTCCCTGTCACCGTCCTTGTGGATACCGGAGTACCTCTCGGGCGCCTGAGATTACCCACCATATCTGCGGAGTGGCTAATGGAATGTCAATCCTGATTGAATCTTTAGGTCCTATTAAATTTCCATAATCGTTTGTGGTTCTGGAATCTATTCCAGTTCTACCATACTCTCACTACTGTTTTCTGAAAAAAAAAAGTCCATTTTACTAAAACTGTGGCGAGTCAAGAACAATATAAATATTGATCTTCCTGATGGTAGAAAGTCAACCCTCGTCAAAGACCGGGATAACCTAAAAATAGCCATTACTGAAACGTGCCCTGAGTTTATCCGGAGTCTTGTTTTAAGCATAAGCCGGACAACTCCCCGTACCTTAATATCGTTAAGATACGAACCATTCTATATACAATATAGAAATAGAGGCACTGATTTAATTGGAACCAGATTCAAATCATGCATCTGTCTCCAGTGCATGTTAACTAAATGGAGAGAGGTCGATCAGCATTACTCAACTTAGGAGTACATCTAATTATGAGTAACCTGAAAGAGAAGCAAATTCTCAAAAACCATTACTATCAACTGAATACCAACCACAAGTATCTACATCTTCGATCACTTGAGGAATCCTGATACTTGCAACACATGGTTCTCTACTTTATTCCTGTACCTATAACTTCTCAAAGTTGGACCTTGTATTTCTACGAAACACTTGTCTAAAACTTGAGAAGTCATAAGTAAACAGAATACAGTACGAGGATCAACCCCTATGTCCTAATGGACACTGGACAATATACAATACTTTGTATAAGCCCCCTGAGTTGAATAACTCAAACTCTGTGCGTCGTAGGTTGAAAACTGTACCCAGGCGATTTCCTCAAATATCACCATTTACAACGAATTCCGATATAATAAGGATGATCACCTAATTCCCAATAACTTACTCTCACCCATCATCTGTAAAACCATACAGATGTGAGAATCATACCTGGTAAATACATACCCTGGAGCAAGAGCTAATTGGGAAATCAGTTTTCTATTAACACATATACAGTGAAACTGAAACATTAAAATGTTTCGAAGGGGTATCTGGGTATTCCTAGTAATGCCTCTTCCATTATCCATATTCATGACTGTAACCGTATATTTCCCTGTCATCTCTCCAATTCCCTTTATTTGTATTTAGTCGTTACCTTCTGTACACCATCGTTAGGCTTAATGGTTTTCTTCCTTCCCTACCGTTCAGCACTAGCCTATGGTTTGGAAGAAGACTATCCAATAAGCATAATAGGTGTACTCTCCTAATCCTAAGAGCACTCGCAACCTGAGAGAAGGTAAGGATAAAAGACAACTGAATAAACCTTATTCCTATTTCTCCTGAACCAGAATCCATTCTCGAAAAAGTTCCTTCGAGTTCGTATATAACCATACGATGGATTTATCCAATGGAATTGGATGTTCGTAGTGATACGGGGTGTTCTGGAGAAATACAAAGGTGAATTAGGAGTGGCGATAGGATATGTGGTTTGGTTGTGAATGTTAACAGTCGCAATTTACTTTGCCCTCTTTCTGATCCCTTTATTCGTCTTTACTTATTACCTTCTGTACACCCAACTTAGGCTACTTGGTTTTCTTCATTCCCTACCTTTCGGCACCTGCCTATGGTTTGGAAGAAGACTATCCAATAAGCGTAATAGGTGTACCCTCTCCTAATCCTAAGAGCGCTCATAACCTGAGAGAAGCTAAAAGGAAAAGACAACTGAATAGTCCTATTCAATCTCTCCAGAACTAGAATCCATCCTCGATGAAGTTCCTCCGAGTTCGTATATAACCATACGATGGATTTATTCAATGGAAGTGGATGTTCGTAATAATACGGGGTGTTCTGGAGAAACTCAAAGGGTAAAAGAAGGAGTGGCAATGATGTATGCAACTCAGACAATCCAAAAGCCAGTGTTTTAAGAAAGTTTGGTTAACTTGGTTATTGAGTCATAGTCTACGGTTGGGTCATGGTCGTAGTCAAAGAGAGAAAAAGTAGAAACACTCTGCGTGCACTCTAACCTAAATCAGAATGGTTAATCAATTTATCTAATCAGGAAACCTCCCACTGTATTCTCAAATTCTCCTCCAAACCTGAAAGAAGAATTAGTCGGGGTCACTCGAGGAGTAAACCAACTCATCGGTGGAAATCGGGATCCAACTATCATCGCATGATAACATGATGGAAGCCACTCACGTCATCACTCCAGAAGGTATGCTCAAGCCTGGCAAGTTTCCTGTATGTTTGAAACTCCCGATATGATTTTACCCTTAACGACCTATAACCTTGACGCTTGCCAACAAGTCATAGGCCACTAGTCAAGTTCAACCCGTCATTATCCTGGATCAACTCGAACCCACCCACACAAACCCTTGACGCTTGCCAACAAAGCTGTACGACTGTCCCGATCAATCGCATATCCATGCTACAAATAAGTAATATTCAGCTACCGTACACTATGCCTTGATGCTTGCTAACAAACATAGCACGAATACTAAATAGTACTTATAAGAAATGACGGAGGGCTACGACTGGTTTTTGGCGAAAAACCTTTAGCGTAATGAACTTGATATCGTTGAAGGAACCAGATAACTTTTATAAAAATATAGTATCGAAAACCTTTGCTAAAGAGATCACTCTCGGTGAAGGGATCTCGGCTCTTTCCCCGTCGAATGAGGTGCAGGATATTCCAAAATGAATACCACGATGCAAAGCAAAAGGTAATCGACTATAGTGAAGTTATTACCCTGATGCAAACTTCTGTCCAAAGGGTCACTCCCGATGAAGGGATCTCGGCCTTTGCCTCGTCGAATGAGGTGCTGGATATTCATAACCGAATACCACTGTGCAAAACAAAAGAGAACGTCTTTGCAATAACAGCTTTTTGAAAATTTGGTTCCAACAACATCATATATAGGTTTGTTTTCCTTGTATTGATAAAAAATCAACGCAGTCCCATCAATTGATCACACCAGAAAAGAACGAAAATATAATGTACGTATATGCCATCCGCATTAGCCACTGGGTCCCGTCATCACCCATTAGGTTACTTAACTAACGAAAGAGCGGGGACTGGGCTAGCGCAGGTGCAAAACATATACAACATCTACTAGTATATATATCAATATATAATAATCGCTCCATGTATGATAAATGCAACATCACAGAAAAGTAATAAGCATCACAGAACAATACAGATAATCTGGGATCCCCGGGTTTCATAGAGCCGCAGATGAAACCGGATGTTCCCCTGGTCGTGTGGATAGCCTGTGCAATAAAAACCTAGACCCCTACGAGCGCGGCAAGTTACCCGCCAAAACCAGAAGCGAGGCAGGCCCCTTCAGCAAAGTGAATGGACCACCCAACACTACAGTGAATCCGGTAACTTGAGTACCCCACCTTGGGTCAACTTGTACCCCCTACGAGTGCGGCGAATAGCCCGCCAATTCTAGAGTGAAGCCCCCTCCGTCTCAACGCCATGAGATGCGGGCCCGTTACCCTCTAGAACTCGGCTATCCGTGCATCCCACCGCGGGGCAATCCTAGTACAGAAAAAAAAATATATACAACGGGTACATCGACCTCATCCCGGTCGTGCCCCAAAAGAATAATATACAAACAGGCAGTGACGGCAGTCCACAAGTCGGACGCTCGCCCCGCAATATCAAATGTACAAATAAATCCAAACTGCACTACCATTGCACAGAAACTATCCACCACGACAAATCCACAATATCACAACACAATACAGAACATCAACGTGAATGTCACATTCGCAAATCCGTCTAAAAGGAGTATAGAGATTAGACAAGATTTACCGATCAAATGACATTCACGGTCACAGATAGAAATGTAAGTACTGTAAACTAACGTATTTAAAATTTCGACCGACAAAAATTTCCGAAGTGAGCCCCAAGCACAAATCCAGTACTCAAAATAATCTGGGCCAGAACTAAATTTTCCAGAAACCCCGGATCCAAGTCAAAGACCCAAAGAAAAATTTAGTGCAATGAAACCTCAACACTGCGGCGGAACCGTGGCCAAAACGTGGGTATGGCCGCAGTTCCGCGGTGCTACAGAAGGATCATTGTACCAAAATTTTACAGTAGTCTTATAAAAGCCTGCCTGATTTTCTGAAACACTAAAAATTATTTTTCGACGACTTTAAAAATTCGGCAGAAACTTGAAAAATTGGAAATGCGGTTTTGAAAATTCCGTCAATCGATATTTTAAACACATTAGAACAAGCTAGTAAACGATTAACAGTTTGTCTCTGATACCATGTTGGGGTACGGCGGCGTCCCGGCCGTTAAACTGACGCCAAATGCGGAACAAAAACTTTTTACGAAACCGGCGCCACCGCAACCCAATATCCGGATCGTTACATTAACCGTAAACTAGCAAACTGTAAAAGAGTTTGGAAATTATACCGATCGATCCGTGTCCTTCGGTCTTCAATCCGCATGCCCAACTCCTTGCTGTTGCGCCAACGAAGTTCGGTCTCCGATCTCACTCGTCAAAACGGCACCACGTCATCGAATCTTTATACAGGCTCCCGTCTGGAACCGAGGCAACTCGGATATGAAGTTTACTAGTCGACATGTCCAAGAATGAAGTAGAGAGAGTGTAGAATATTTTGTCTCAAGGAATCCAAATGATTGGGTGATGTTAAATTGGAGTTGCCAAGAAGAGGTTGTGAGCATGGAATTTTGCCAAGTGAAGAAGGGAAACTTTTTGCTCGGCCAGATGAAAATCATGGATCCAAAAAATGGCTCGGCCAAAACCATTTTCTCTCTGTGGAATAGTGCTAAAAAATTGGTGAGGGAATTGATCAAGTGGTGATGTGAACAATCCCAAACCAAGAAGAATAATAATCACTCCATATAAAATTCCATGCAACCCCAAATGGACAGCCACCACACACCATCAGCCATCCCCCATCAATTTTTTAGCCACCGCACAAAAACCCCTTGCATTATTAAAAAGGTTGGACGGTTTGCGGAGAGCCCCCTATAGCAAATATCAGCCACCTCATTCAGCTGCCCATGCTGGTACCCAAGGTGCAGCCCACGGAATTCAGTGCAAGGGATGGCAAAGAGGTCAAGGTCAATTGTCAAGGCTCACAATAATAATTAAAGAGAGGACAAGATGTTAAAGACGGAAAAAGAAAACTAGAAACTCCAAAATAATCCCGTAGCGAATTACGAGATTACACGTCAACTGTAAATATATACCCGTATTTGTATTCCGACCGAATACAAATGCAATGAGACAAAATATTCCTACACAATAATACTAGGATCCGGCTTAAACCAAAACCTGCTAGTATTATCTGTCCAATCCTGATCCGTGTACAAGTGCACGAGTATGATCAAACCCCGCCATATATCCATACGGCCACTACAACGTTTCGCCCGAACTTGAGAAACTGTCTGTGGTGGACTCTAATGACTCATCAATACACTGGCACTGGGTATAACCACTAGCACGTCAGAGGTACTAGCTGTATGTAACGGTTGCCGATGTATTGATCGGAAGGGAAGCTGACGAGTGAACTCATCCAGAAACCCTACTGAGCCTGACAGTGATAGTATCCGTACAGTCCGGTCCGTTCGTCTATGAGTATCGCATATCGAGCCTAGGGGGCTGGTAAACATCAGACCCATAATAGCTGTATAAGTCGTGTCGGAGAGTAGCCCAGAACACCCTGAGATACTACTGGAATACCTACCAGTAAATCTCGATTACCCTGGTCAGGGATTTCGTGTAATGGCTCTCTTAAACACAGCGCGATCTCACCCCCAATATCGGAAGAGACGAATACCCGACGATCCGCTCATTGCCTCCATGTGGCTCGGGACTGTACCCAACTAAAACCTGTTTGCACGCCTCTTTTGAGCCGTGGTAGGGTAGTAATCAAAGCACAGTGGGAACTCATACGAGACAAATGACGATCTCAGGTCGACAGACTAACCTGTACACATGTCACCTGGGAACTGCTATCTGACAATATGTATAATACCAACTAGCATGTTCCCGGCGAGTCCTGTCCGGTGTACTCATAACTCAATGAGCGCCTGTATACATCTTAAGTGAACCAACCGACACCAATGTCTTGTGAGACCGGCCACCGCCCCTCGTCGGGGTCTCGACTGTATACACTAGTCTACTCTGGAGTATCGATGCCCTGTCTCGAAACTCCTACGACTAGGGACACTTTAAGGATGTGCTTATAGACCCCAGCTCCTACGTATATGATCGCCATCATACTGCTGGCAGTCAAGAAAGAATCCTATGGGCTCTATCAACATGCAATAGTGAACTAAAATATGTACACGATGATAAAGACAAAGCAGATAGCATACTATCATCTCGAGAAAGACTGTCATATCGGTATGGGTCCTCCCTCAATCATTGCAATTATGTACCTGCGATCCAATAATTGACTTTGAGGGCACTATATCGAACAATTTTATGTAGATATTTGTTAACCCAACCCAAACCCTTAACCATGGTTTATTCTCTACAAGGGTTAAGCCACTCATTCTTAACTTATGGTTGCAATTGTAACTACAACAATAATTCATTATTCATCACAAAAGGTTTCTTCTTCTTCCTCCTTGAAAAAGCTTTCTACCTTTTTGTGTTGTGATGATTTAAAGTGAGAAATTGAAAACAAAAGAGAGCAAAATTCCTACTTCATCATCCTCATCTATTCTAGATACTTAGATTAGGGTGTTCACTTCACTAATACTTTATTGGAGAAGTGAGAGCTTGGTTTTGAGATTCTTCAAGGTAAATCATTTTCGAAAAGGAAGACTTCAAGTTAGTATGGATCGTTCGACTTGTGGAGCCTCTCTAGAGTCCAGGAGTTCATGGATCGTGGCGAAGGGACTACTACTCGGAGCTTATGAAGCGAAGGAACGGACTACAAAGGTTGTAATCCCCCTCTCTTAGATGTAAAGTTGTTTACATGCAATGTTAACCCTAAGTCTCTACTTAAGATTTTGGTTAAGGTTTGTTTAGCACTCCAAAAATTTTAAAGTAGCATGTTTGATACTTGCCAAAACCTTGCTAAGCTAACCCTACACAGTAGGTGTGGAGGGGGTCATTACAGTTGCTATTCCTGCTGCAGAGCTTCCTTTGGCGGTCATTGTTCCCCCTCTGCCCATTCACCCTGAAGAGGTGTCCTTACCGGCCGTGGATTTAATGGACCTTTCTGGTGATGGCCTGGAGATGGTGGAACAGGTAACTGAGATCGCCGTCCCTGAAGTGGCGGCCGTTGCCCCTCGACTGATAGCCGTCACACCAGCAAATGTCTCCGATGATGTTCCTGAGGGAATGGAGGAAGCTGCCGAAGCTGTTATCCCTCCGGTTTAAGGCGGGAAGAGTATCGAAGGTAGTCTTCTTATCTTGCTTTAATGATCTCTCTATTATCTGACTCTTTCTGTCTTTTCAGAATTGCAAGGATTGGCGGCATCCATCGTGAATTTATCTCCCAGAAAGTCCTTTCAGCGTCTACTCGAGATGGCCGCTCCACAGGCAATATCCCTTCAAAGCATCGTCCTCTCTTCTGGGCAAGGTTGGTGTTATTTGACCCCTTCATTGTATTATTATTATTTCATATAACGATGCTGATATGTCTTCTGCAGTTCTGGAAGCTGATGACGAAGTTGAGATCCTCGACGTGCCTAGGGATCTGTCCAATCCTCCTTGCATGACCATGGGTAAGAAAGATTTTGACGTCGCTTTATATATTCTTTGGGCATAAATCTCATAGCTTGTTCATGGATCTTGACAGCCTTGCCAGTTCTTATCCCGCTGGAATCTCGCATCCTTATGCCACCTGGCCCTTATGCCCTACGCGCATCTGAACGGATGGCGAAGCAAAGCCTTCACTCTTTGTCGGCTCTCATCGAAGATCTTCGTGCTGGTAGCTCGATCACGACCGAAGAATTTGCTACTGAAGCCAACATTTCTCTCCCCTTTCTTGCTGCTTACCATGATGAAACATTGGTGCATGTTTGGGTCGAGTTTTGTCGTCGGGTGGAGGCTTGCTTACATAGTCTTGAGTGCACGCGCCTTCCTTCGGAGGTAGTGGCTGCAAAGGCGAGCTTGCGGGGGCTGGTTGAACGGTGCGCCGCAAATCTGTAGTCATGTGAGAAGAGGCTCAATCGAAAGTTTTCGGAGAGGGAGCTGGCTTCCAATGCGCTGGGGGGACTTCAAGCTGAACTCACGGCTAAGACCACTCGTGCGTATGAACTTTGGTGGGTGCTTCAAGAAACTATCAGGGAGGTGGTAGCTATTGATAAAGCTGTTATTTTTACTCGCGAGATGGTTGAAGCTCACAAAGTTACCGAAAAGGAGTTTGAAAGTCGGCTCGCCTCGTACCAGGCCCAACATTCTCAAGCGGAGGCCTGTCTCATAGCAATAAAAAATTATGAAGCCGAGACCCAGCAAAAGAAGGATGAACTGACGAATCTATTAAACCATCCGCCGGCTTAAGCAAATGTATATGTTTCTTCTTATTCTCCTTTTGTACTTATTCCTGAATGAGAGTATTTTTTTATTCTTTTATAGATTGTACTTTGTATTCATTTTGATTTATGAAAAAAACACATATTTTGTTTCATGGTGGTGTGTCCCTTTTAGCAAATGCATTTTGTGGATAATCTATTTTGATATCTTTGTAGGAAAGCGATGGCTTAGGAGTCACGTTCAGATCTGCCTCCTAAGACTTTCCAACTTTATAAGCCGTGAGGGTCTCATAAAGATTTTTCTCCCTATGAGTCGAGAGGATCTCGTAAGTGTATTTTCTTCTTAGGAATCGTGAGGATTCCTAATTTTGTTTTTCTCTTGAGAGTCGTAAGGATCTCCCAAGGGAATTTTCTTCCTTACAAGTCGAGAGGACTCGTAAGTGATTGATGAGTTGACCTGTTCCCAAATCAAAGCATTGCTTTGACGGGGAGGTCGAGGGTTGACTGTGGCCGTTTTCCACGGGGTCAGGATTGACTTTAGCCGTGTTCCACGGGGTCAGGGGTTGACTTTAGCTATATGGAGTCGGGATTGACTTTAGCCATACGGGTTCAGGATTGACTTTAGCCATACGGGGTCAGGATTGACTTTAGCCATATGGGGTCAGGATTTACTTTAGCCATATGGGGTCAGGATTGACTCTCGGTTGTCTGTGCATCGCCAAGCCATGGAACTGGGAACTTTGCCGTGGCTCCAAGATAGTCTCTAGGCTTTCTGTGAACCTTCGAGATTTGGAACTAGGGGCTTTGCCATGGCTCCGCTTTGCTAACGTTGCGTCTGCTCTAACGAGACGAATGTCGAGGTGGTCTCTAGGTTGTCTGTGAACCAACGAGATTTGGATCTAGGTACTTTGCTATGGCTCCGCTTAATTTTCGCGTCCGAATCCTGCTGGAATGAGGAGGAACGTTGTTGTGGGTCTCCAGGCTGTAGATGCGGCCGTCGAGACTTAGAACTAGGGACTCTACCGTGGCTCCGAGATAGTCTCTAGGCTGTCTGTGAACCTTCAAGATTTGGAACTAGGGGACTTTGCCATGGCTCCGTTTGTTGACGTCGTATCTGCTTCTGGTTGGAACGAGAAGGAATGCCGTTGTTGATCTCTTGAGATACAGATGTTGCCATCGAGACTTGGCTCTCTTTCTGATGGAGCCTGGTGGGTTGATATGGTTCCCTCTTTATTTGTGCCCCTGGATTGTATACAGGGATCGATGTGATCTCACCTGTAGGGCAAAAGTTTCATTTCATATGTATTTTTTGTTTTCTTTCCACGATGCTCTATCATTTCAGCTTTTTGTATCGCGAAAGTCGCGATTGCCCAATCATTTCAGCTATTTTTCGCGGTGCCTAATCATTTCGGCTATTTTTCTTTTTTACTCGCTGCTTTTTATTACAAGTTGCCCAATCATTTCGGCTGTTCTGTATGCATATATTTTTGGCTCGCTGATTTCGTTGCAAGTTGCCCCATCATTTTGGCTATGCATTTTTGGCTTGCTGATTTTTTCTCGCGAGTATAGGACTTGGGATCTGATACCGATTTAGGCATCAGTATCGCTACAACTGGGATATTTCTAGGAGCGAATCATCATTTGCCTTTGTCGGTTCGAACAAAGGTGGCTTAGCAAACAGGGTTAAGATCCTGCCAACTAAGGCTTTTGACCTCATGAGCCGTAAGGGTCTCATAAAGATATTTCTCTCTACGATTCGTGAGGATCTCGTAGGTGCGTTTTCTTCTTAAGAATCATGAGGAGTCTTAAGTGTATGGTCTCTTATAAGTCGTAAGTATCTTATAAGAGTGTTTTCTCCTTATAAGTCGAGAGGACTTACAAGGGTCGCTCACCGTGTGAGCATATCCCTAGTCACGGGTGGGACTTTGTTAGGGAAATGTTTATTCGTGCCCATGGATTGTATACAAGGGCCAGTATTGAAATGCTAGTAGGGCATAATCGGGGTGTATGACGGCTTAAGAACAGGTTCAGATCCCTGTAGCTTAAGGATTTTGAATCCTATGAGCCGTGAGGGTCTTAAAGGAGAATTCTCCTTACGAGTCGTGAGGATCTCATAAGTGTAACTTCTCCTTAGGAATCATGGGGATCCCTAAGTGTGTTGCTCCCTTGTGAGTCATAAGGATCTCACGCAGGTATTTTCTTCTTATAGGGTCGAGAGGACCTTGCAAGTGTCTTTTAACGAGATTGTGCCCTTTCGGGTTTTCACAAACTCGCCGGTAGCCCTGCTGTTTTTACTCACGGAGCCCTTTCAGGTTTTCATCCGTGCCCATTTTTCTTATGAACGTATATTTTTTTTTTTTAACGCGTCAGCCCAAGGATGCTGCGGGTTTGCTGTAGTTTAAAGACGTTTCGGTCAGTCATTAGTTTAGGGACGTTTCGGTCCATTGTTAGTTTTAGGACATCTCGGTCCGTTGTTAACATTTTGGAGACAACGGTTTCGCTGGATACTACTTATAGAGTTTGGGCTTGGGAAGATAGCGAGCGGACATAGGCGTCGTCATCTATCGTTGACCTAGGCCGTGACTCGCCAGGCATAGTATTTTTTCAGGAACCGGCCGTTTATTGGCCTGAAGGGTCTTTCGCCATGCATATTCATGAGCAAGTAAGCCCCGCCTTAGTAGACTTTGTCTATGATGTACGAGCCTTCATAGTTTGGCTCGAACTTCCCTCATTTTGCACGATTGGGGATCATAGGTCTTTTTACAACTAGCACGAGTTCGCCTTGGCGGAATGTTCTCGGCCTAGTCAATCTCTTGTATGAGCGCGTCATCTTTGCTTTGTAAGTTTCCAAGTTTTGCTACGCCATGAGCCGGGTTTTGTCAAGGGCGTCGAGCTCTTCAAGCCGAAGATAAGCATTGTCTTCGTCCGTTAGTTCGTAATGAACCGCCACTCATAAGGAGGGTAGCTCTATCTCCAAGGGGAGTACTGCTTCAGTGCCGAATACCAATGCATACGGCGTTGTGTTTGTGGCCGTTTTGAACGTAGTTTGATACGTCCAGAGAGCTTCATATAGTCTCTCGTGCCAGTCCTTTCTATTTTTGGACACCGTCTTTTTCACGATCTTCGTCAAGGTCTTATTGAAAGCCTCAGCCAGACCGTTAGCTCGGGAATTATAGATCGAAGAGTATCTCCAGTCTATATTATGTTGTTGCGTGAAGCGGCTGATTCTTTGACTTCTGTAGGCTGGCCCGTTATTGGAGATAATCCGTCGCGGAGTGCCGAACCGATAGATGATGTGTGTCTTGAAGAAATGGAGGATATTCTCCGTCTTCACTTCTCTTAGTGATACTGCTTCTGCCCACTTGGAGAAGTAATCAGTTGTCGCCAGTATGAACCGATGTCCTCTGGACGATGCTGGTTCAATCGGCCCGATTATGTCAGTTCCCCACATTTCGAACGGCCAGCTTGCCACCGTTGGGTGTAGCGGGTTTGGATGCTGGTGGATGAAGTCTCCATGAACTTGGCACGAGTGGCACTGCTTTGCGTATTCGAGGCAGTCCTGAATCATCGTAGGCCAATAGTAGCCCATTCTTTTGATCTTCAGCTTCATCTTCAGCCCGGTTTGATGAGAACCGCAGAGTCCGTCATGAATTTCGTGAATGACTCTCTTTGCTTCTTTCGGCCCCAGGCATCTCAACCATAGAGATTCGAACGATCTCTTATACGGAGTATCATTGACGAAGGCGAAAGACAGAGCTCGTTTAATGAGCTGATGTCTTAAGGATGCATCTTCAGGTGTTCGACGGGATTTGAAGTAATCTATAAAGACTTCTCTCCAATCCTTAGCCCTTTCTTGGTTATTTATTTGCAGGGCTGTTTCCTTGGTCGCTTCCTTTTCTTCAGACGACCTCGGAGATATTTCTACTGGTGTAAGAACCCGACGGCTTTGTACAACGATCCTTACGTCATCGAGGTTTTCATCAGCCAGTTCTTTAACGAGATTGGCTAATGCATCCGCTTTGCTATTTTTCGCACGTGGTATGTTTTCCAGGGCGTAAGAAGGGATTTGAGTCAGCAATTGTTGCACTCTCTCACTGTACTTCACCAACTCTGGTTAGCACGTTTGATAGTCTCCGTTTACTTGACTAACGACCAGCTGGGAGTCTCCGTATATGAGGAGGTTTTCGATTCCCATGTCGACAGCGATCTCAAGACCTGCTATCAAAGCCTTATATTCTGCTTCATTGTTTGTCTTCGGCTCTGTTAAGGAAAAGGAAAAGCGCATTATCCCTCCTTGCGGAGTCACGAAGATAAGGCCTACCCCCGATTTGATTATAGGGGTGTTGTGTTGTCGCTTCTTTATGGAAGATGCTCTATCGAAATAGAGTTCCCATCGGGTATCACTCCCTCCTTTCTCCCTGTCGACATATCAAACGCGTGTTTGTCTGGAAATTCGCAGTTTAGGGGTGAGTCACCAGGTATCGGATGCTCGGCGATGGCACGGCCTTTCACTGCCTTGAGGGGTCGATAGACTATCGAGAACTCCATCAAGAGGAGGGCCTATTTAGCGATTCGTCCTGTTAGTATGGCTCTTGACATCAAATACTTGAGAGGATCCACTTTTGATATGAGATGGACCTCATGCGCCAAAGCATAATGCCGAAGCTTCGTTACCGCGAAGATTAACGCCAGGCAGTGTTTTTCGATGGGGGGGTAATTGTTTTCTGCCCCCAGGAGAATTCGACTCAAATAATAGAGGGCTCTCTCCTTTCGTTGTTCATTCTTTTGTGCCCATAGCACGCCTAACGAACCTTCAAGGGCGGTTGTGTACAGGATGAGGGGCTTTCCCTTGACCGGAGCGGTCAGTACCGGCGGATTCTGTAGGTATTGCTTGATTTCGTCTAGTGCGCTCTGGAATTTGATATCCCAGACGAAAGGGGTCCCCTTATTCATTAGATGACTGTAGGGGCGGAATTTTCTAGAGAGGTTAGCTATGAACCGCCGGATATATGCGAGCTTTCCTTGGAGGGACCGCAGTTGCTTGAGAGTTCTTGGCGGAGGTATTCCATAATCGCCTTGATCTTTGATGGTTCTATTTCGATGCCCTGGTGTCGTACGATGAATCCTAGGAATTTGCCTAAGGAAACTCTGAACGCGCATTTCAGAGGATTCGTTTTCAGATTGTATTACCGAAGACGTTGGAACACTATCTTTAGATACTCCCAATGTTCCTCATACGATTTGCTTTTAACCACGAGGTCGTCGATATAGCATTCGACGATTTCATGTATGAGGTCATCGAAAATCTTCATCATGGCTCTCTGATAGGTAGCGTCGGCGTACTTCAGACGGAAAGGCATCACTTTGTAGAAGAATATGCCCAAAGGGGTCCGGAAAGCTGTATACTTCTGGTCTTCGAGATGCATCTTTATTTGATTGTACCCCGATGAGCCGTCCATGAAGGAGAAAACTTCGTGAGTGGACGTGTTATCTATCATCAGCTCGGTGACCAGTACGGGAAATTCATCCTTTGGGCAGGCTTTGTTGAGGTCCCGAAAGTCTACGCAGATGCACACCGTCCCATTTTTCTTCATTACTGGGACAATGTTGGCAATCCAGTCGAGGTATTGAATTTCTTGGACGAAGCCAGAGTCGATTAACTTCTTGACCTCGGCGTTGATGCTCATCTCAAGTTCGAGCCGCATTCTTCTCGGTGCTTGTTTGATTGGCTTGACGTCCGGGGATATCGCCAGTTTGTGCACAGCTACTTTAGTCCCGGCATTTCGAAGTAGTTCCAAGTGAAACAATCTTTATACTGCATGAGCACGTCTTTGAGCGTAGCCACCTTTTCTTCAGACAACAGCTCACTGACGAACATCGGTCGTGGGTCATTTGCCGTCCCCAAGTCGATTTTTCTGAGGTTATCTGCGGTAGTATGTATCCCATCTTCCAGCTCTTTTGGTACCGGTGGAAACTCTGAGATCACTTCATCATCCTCATTTTCAAAGCACCAGGAGAGGTCATCCATATCCTCGCATGCTCCTTCTCCTGACAGCGTTATCGCGTGACAGGTATGAGATCGCTTCCAAGATCGATGTTGATCCGGCTTTACTCTCGCTGCATACGTGGCTTTCGGTTCATGCTTCTGTGGTGGGGTTACCTTCCAACTGCTGGATAAAGCGAACCTGCCTTGCTGATACTGGTCTTCTATCCAGTCTTTGAATATGAAGCAGTCTTCGAGAGGATGTCCTATCGCTCGGTGATAGGAGCAATAATCCGGGTGATGAACCTCGTTTTCTTGATCGGGGTGTTTGGATTCCGGGAGTGTCATCATCTAATGTTTATGATAAGATCGAATATCTTCCTTGTCTTGTCCTGGGAAAAAGAATATGCTCGACCCATCTTCTTTATAAGAGACGGATCCCGGCTGCTCAATTCTCGATCGCGTGGCTTCTTGGACCCGCTTGGCCGCTGTCGGACATTTTTTCCATTCTTTAATTTGTTTTTGCCTCCGCGTCGGGTCTTTTGTATGACAGGCTGGCGATGAAGAGTATCGTCATTCTCCGCAGCCTGCTGAAAGAGGCGCTGCATCCTGGCTTTCTCGTAAATGGCCATTTCGCGGCTATGGTCATCTCGGAACTTTTGACCCGATTCCCTTATTAGCTTGTCCATATGTTTTTCTAACGACGGACTTGGCACTTTCACGGCGGGATCTCATTTTGGTTCAGGGTTAGCGTCTTCTAATAGAGCATCTCTTTCTTCATCAAAATCATGTATAACGTAGCAGCCATGGAATCACTCCCGTTTCTTGGATTGAACATATCCAAGCCCAATCGTTTCCATTCTCCCGTTGGGCAATTTTCGCTGAGTTCTGGGGACGTTCCAGATCCTGTTGTAGAACTGAGCTTTTCGAGCAGTCTGTTTGAAGGGTACGCCTTGGCGTCTCAACAGCCCTTTTAATCCTTCTGTGTAGCATCTGGACAGACGAATGGGCTCGAGCCTGTCAAGCGTAGAATCAGGGCCATGCCGGATTTCTTTCTCCACTTTGGTTTCCGCGGATCGATAAAAGAGGATTGCCTTTTCATCTTTTCATCTGGGAGGGACGTAGAACGTCTGCAATTCTTGCACAATATAGGTATCAAGTGCGTCGAGCTCTTTGTAATGCTCTTGCGGAACCATGGCGATCTGCAAACTCTGATCATCTCCAATGAAGGCTTGCACTGATGGACGAGCCGAGAATACTGTGTTGACCTCGTCTTCAGAGTCACTACCAAAGACCAGAATAAGGGTAGACGGTCCCGGTTTGTTGTATCGGGGAGGTCCCGAATAGACTATCTCTTCTTCCTCCTCGGTATCGCTCCCGAAGACTGGAATGGTAGTGATAGCATTTTGCTTATCCTCAGGTTTATGGCATTTTTCCGTGTCTTCAATGTCTTGTAAGAAGTACTTTGCATCTTCGTACTTTCGGACTTCGTTTACGGAGAATGGGTTCAGCTCCCCTGTCACAATGTATTCAAGACTATCTTTGAAGTACTTCATACACCGATGCTGTTTAGAAGGGATAATGTCGTACTCGTGTAACCAATGCCGGCCAAGCAAAGCATTGTAGCAAGTCTTGGCGTCAATGACGTGAAACTTGATATCAGTGAGCAGCCCAAAGAGTAACGTCAGTATCATAGACCCGAGCGTTCGTGATGACTGGGAGTCGAACCCGAAGATAGTGATTTTATCCCGAGCGAGGTGTTGAGCGCTCATGCAGATTTCTTTTAGCACCCTCACATTTAGGAGATTGACAGAGAACCCATTGTCAACTAAGATCTTCCCTATCTTAATGTCATGGCAATACCCAGAGACATATAGGGGACGGTTGTACTCGCATGTTCCGAGGAGAAGATCTTCATCGCCGAAAGTGATGTCAGCTGTGTGAATTTCTTCCAGCTCGTCCTTCATCTTTTCTTCGATGAGGAAAGCTTGAAACTAGTCAGGCTCTTATAATGCCTTGATCAGAGAATTTCTCATCTCTTTGGATAGCAGAAGGGCGTCGAGAATGCTTAGCTACGAGGGTATCTTCCTCAGGTGTGCCAGAACGTTGTAATCCACCTTTTTTTTCTTGGGTGGGTCCTTGGCTGCCAGCTCTTCGATGACTCGGTCGTCGAGGGTAATATCCTCAGGGACCTTTTCTTTCCCCTTATCCTTTTTGTTCAATCTCTTGTTTACGGGTCCGGCATTCTTTTTAGATAGCGTACGATTGCGCAGCTGAATGTTCTCGCAGGTCTTCATCTTTTCTGTTTCAGAGATGGATTCCTTGAAGAGAGGGCCGAGGACTATTTCTTTATCAGAATCACTCTCGAAGGTGAGAACTTTCGATCCTTCGTAATTAACCATGTGACATTCACTGGCAGTTCTTTTATTCTCATCTGTCGTGCCTCTTTGTTCCCGACGAGTTTTGCGCTTCATCCGCTTGAAATGCTTCTGGTGAGCAACATATCCCTGCCACTAATTTTTAAAGGCGTTGTATTCTTCAGTAGGGTGTGTGGTCCTCTGATTGTACAAGCAATAGTTTGGATGTGCATCTTCTTCGTTAAGGTGTATCCTATCAGTAGTGTTTCCTTCGGAGGGTGGCAGCTTCATTCCCATCGATATGGCTTTGGCGAACCTTTTCCTTGTCTTGAACCTGCTTTGGCTGATAGCCGAAGTGCTCCTATCCGGTTGGGGTATTTCAATCCTTTCGTTCACTCGCCGAAGTTTGGCTTTTTCGTACACGGCGATTTCACGCTCCTGATCAGCTTTGCTTTTCAGAAGAGCTTCGTTCAGGAATACATCAATCATCTCGTCTGATGGTCCTAAGAGTTCCGGTTTGGGATCTACCCCAGTTTCTCTATATCAGGAGCTTCTTCACCATCTACTGACGAGTGAGAGATCACGTGGCAGCTTGCCACATAATTTTCAGGTTTGTCTAACGAGTCTTCTCCCTCATCTTCATCGCCATCTCTATCTTTAAGGATGTGGTTGAGAGACTCTTGGAGTGTGACCGGATTCGCGCCTTCTGGTTATATTCCTCCAGCGCGTCAATATGTTTTTGCATGTCCGTGCGCTTATCATTAGGCTTTACGGGCTTTTTGATCTTCTTCTTCTTCTTCGAAGACTTTGAAGGCTGAGCCTGAGCGTTTTGATTATCGCTACCAATTCTTGGAGTCAGGCGTGGCTTCAGCATTCCCTCAATGACCTCGGGTTCCAGCGGATTTTTCCACCTGATCGTCGGGCGTGTTTGGAGATCCTTCAGTATTCTTTTCGTCCTGGCTGAAAGAGCGACCTCCCATGGAGCTTCTTCTATAAAAGAGCATGATGCCCTCGGTGTGTCCCCCCTTTTAAGAGCGTGTGGCTGAGGCGGGCTTACTTTCCAATTCTCGGAAAATGCGAATTTTCCCTATTGGTATTGGTCCTCAATCCATCCTTTGAAGATGAAGCAATCTTCGATTGGATGGCCTACCACTTGGTGATAGGGGCAATAATTGGGATTATTAGCCTCACCGGGTTGCAATGGGCGTTTTGGATCCGGCAAGGTGATGAGCGTGTTGTGCACCACCAGCTCGAACAGTCTCCTCGTTTTATCCCGGGGAAATGAATAAGGACGCCTCAGTTTCTCATTGAAGAATCACCTTCTATCATTTTGGCGATCAGTTGGTTTTAGACCACTGGGCTGCTGCTGAGCATTGGCGACGAAGATCGCTTTCCTTTTCCCTTTTTCATTTCGAGGTTCCAACTTCGAAGAAGATGGTCTATGACCCATCTGATCCATTTAGGCCAGCTTGTCAATCAAGGCCTGGAAAGTAGTTGGCTTGAAGAACATCATGAACTGGGATATAGTCGCCTGTGGATCAAGAGTACCCACGAACATGCCTACTGCAGGCGCTTCTTCGATGCGCTGCTCACACTTCGACCATAGATTCCGCCACCGTATCGCGTACTGCACCCATGTTTCGCCTGGCTTCACTCTGGCGTTAATTAATGCGGTGATCGGGGTGCGCTCGCTAGCGCTTGCGAACCTTTGTGTGAACAGTAACTCCATTTCTGCAAATGTCTTAACGGAGTCATTCGGGAGCTCGGAGTACCATTCAAACGCTGTCTTCGACAGGCTGCCAACAAACTGGCGAAGCAGCAGTTTGTCGTCACCTCCGGTGTTGCCGCACAGAGCCCTGAATTGAGCCACGTGTTCGGTGGATTCCCCGTCCCCTTATATACATGGAATTTAGGGATCGTATATCCCGGCGGGTACTTGATTTGATCATACCAACATGGATAGGGTCGTCCAGTCTTAACAATTTGGTCGGCCGCTTCGTACGCCTGATAAGCTCGTATCTGTTAAGCGATATAATTGTAGGGTTCCTAGGCACTCTTGTGAGGTTTCATAAGGCATCAACCATGCCCGAATAAAATTTTAGACGTGCCGAACAACCCAAAGCTGGGATCTTTGCTAGATTATTAGGGTTTAACATGCAAGTAAACATCTTTACAACTAAGTGTGAGGGATTACAACCTTTGTAGTCCGCTCCTTCGCTTCATAAGCTCCGAGTAGAAGTCCCTTCACCGCGATCCACGATCTCCCGGACTCAAGAGAAGCTCCACGACTCGAACGATCCATGCTAGCTTGTAGTGTTCCTTTTCTCCGATGATCTACGTCGAAGTTGCTATAACTCAAGCTCTCTCACTCTAATGAGGTGAACACCCTAATTTAATTGGCTAGATTAGATGAGGATGATGGAGTAGTATTTATGCTATCTTTTTATATCAAATTCTCATATGAAATCATCATAAAATGAATAACTAGTAAGCTTTCTCAAAGCTCAAGAGAGAAGAGGATGATGAATAATGAGTTAATCCTTTTTGTGATGAATAATGAAAATAAATATATGAATTAATAATGCAACCATGGTTTAGGATGACAAGGATAACCCTTGTAGAGAATTAACTAGGGCTAGGGTTTGGTTGGGTTAAAGAATGAGTCATGGATAAATATCAACCATAATATCTAACACATGACAAAAGGAAAGCTTCTAGAAGGTGCTTGAAGCAACTAATCCTAATCAAACCCTAACCTTGTTTAATCTCCACTAAACATGTTCCATTATTAATCATATCATGTCACAATAATATATATTATATATTTGTAACAAAAGAAAATAATACAATTAACATATATCGCATATATATCAATGTATTTCCCGGTGAGAAAATGAAATAATAAAGCGAGCCAATATTAGATAATATAATACAATATATCATATATATATTATTTTACATTAAATCATCAAATCAACACTTGATCCGACGATCCGGCTATATCGAATATAACCGACTAATATATCATGTACCGATTCATCGAATCAACACTTGATTCGATGACCCGGCTCATATCTAAATATCACGAGAATATAATACGGTATCTCATATCGCATTATCCTCGGTCCTGCACATATCACATATGTGCCTCTACTCCGTTTTGCCTGAGCCAAGAAACCTCTGTGTAGGACTCTAAAGAATCGTCAATACGCCGGTAGCAGGTGATAATCATATCAAACACCCACAAGCTGCAAGCGGTCAGCTAAACGTAACAGCCATCCAGGTATTGAGCGATCAGAAGATCAACAAGCTAGCCTGTATGTTCTCCTGTGAATCCAATCAGTAACACTCCCGTACAGTCCGGTCTGTTCGTCTGATATGTCGCATATCAAGTCTAGGGGTGGTATACGTCAGACCCCAGTAACCGATAAGTCGTGTCGATGTGAGGCTCATAACGGGTCGAGAAACTACTGGTAACAGTTACCAGTAAATCTCTATATCAGCCCTGGCCAGGGATTTCCAGTTATAGCCAATCGAACACAGCACAACATCAACTCCCTATACCGGGAGAGACGAATCCCCTCCTATCGCTCATTGCCTCCATGTGATTCAGGACTGCACCCAAAAGCCACCATTTTGCATGCCCTCTTGGACGTGGTAAGGTGGAAATCAAAGCACAGTGGGAATCACACAAGACTCTATGACGATCTCGGGTCCACAGACTACCCTGTTCAAGTGTCACCGGAGAACTGCCATATGACGTATGGTATATCACCATCTGGGAGTTCTCGGCGAGTCCGTCCAGTGTACCCAGTCTCCACTGAGCACCCGTACACCATCCTTGATGTCAAACACCGATGGATATGGGATCATCCATCGCCCATCATATGGATCAAGATGCGTATACGCTAGTCTACTCTGATGTATCGATGCCCTGTCTCGATATACCCTCGACTAGGAACAGTTATAGGATGTACTCATCGACTACCGTGGCCCCACTAGTATGATCTCATCATAGTCCCAGCAGTCGAGTACAGATCCTAAGGGCTTTATCAACATGTGAGAGTAAGATAGTAAACCAGTACAAGTCAACATGTTAAGATAAAGTGAAACCAAATAGCATACTATCATGACGAGCAAGAAAGTCCTCTCTATATATATCCAAGCATCCATTATAATATACATCATATGTACAACAATGGCCTCTAGGGCATATACATAACTAACAATCTCCCACTTGCACTAAGACCAGCTGCTGTAGTGTCTCATACCTAGCATCCCGAATAATCTTTTAAACTGTATCTGGGGAATGGCCTTCGTGAATGGATCCGCAGTGTTGTCCTTCGTGTCTACTCTCCTGACCTCGACCTCCCGGCGATCAACTATCTCCCTGATCAGGTGATACCGCCTCAGAATATGTCTGGACTTTTGATGGGACCTGGGTTCCTTGGCCAAAGCCACAGCTCCATTGTTATCGCAATACAGAGGTATTGGATGCTCAATGGATGGAACCACACCAAGTTCACTAATAAACTTCTTTATCCAGACAGCCTCTTTGGCAGCATCGTTGGCAGCGATGTATTCAGCCTCCATCGTCGAGTCTGCAACGGTATCCTGTTTGGAACTCTTCCAACATACCGCCCCTCTATTGAGGGTAAAGACAAATCCCGAGTGAGACTTAGAGTCGTCCTTATCACTTTGGAAGCTCGAATCGGTAAAGGACTCCACCTGGAGTTCTCCGTTACCATACACCAAGAACATCTCCTTAGTCCTTCGCAAGTACTTGAGAATGTTCTTCACAGCTGTCCAGTGAATTTCTCCAGGATCTGCTTGATACAGACTCACTACACATAGTGAGTATGCTACATCGGGTCTGGTACATAGCATCGCATACATGATAGAGCCTACTGCCGAAGCATAGGGTATCCCGTGCATGCGAGCTCTCTCCAAATCAGTCTTGGGAGACATCTCTTTGGAGAGAGTGAGTCCAGAGATCGTGGGTAGGTTCCCACGCTTGGATTCTTCCATACTAAACCTCTTTAATATGGTGTCAATGTACCTGGATTGGGACAATCCCAGTATCCGTTTAGATCTATCTCTATAGATCATGATTCCCAATATGCAGGAGGCACCACCTAGATATTTCATTGAGAATTGATCGCACGCTTTTGGCGTGTCGGATGTTCAAAGTCCTAAAGTTATAACCGCGATCAGGACGGTGTCGCTTTGCAGCTAGCCGGTTGAGCACAGGTCGATCCACAGGGAGATGGTTGTATGTCCGTTCGAGTTTTAGACGAGTCAATAAAGAATGTGTATATGTTTGTTCAGTTCTATCCTAAGTGATATATGCAAGTATAAAGTTGTTAAGAAAAAGATACGAAAGTGTAAGCTAAAGAAATCCACACTCAAAACCTTTGAGCCGAGTCTTGACCAATTGAATCTAGAGCAATCGGCAACAACGTGGATTAGGTGATTTAAGCACGGTATTCGTGGAATCCGGCTTATTTACCCTTGTCCTTCCGTTCTTGCCTCTTGCTTTCGCCTCCGGCCAAACCGAATGCAACCGGTCGCGGTTAGGAATCACCAATACCTTGGTAGGATAGGGTGCCTAACGGAGCGCTTGCGTAACGTTTGGGCGGAGTTCAATGGAAAATAACGGGAAAAGGAAATGAGCAAAGAAACATTAACTTACAATATCGTATTTATTCTTAACAACAATAATTACAACCATTCACAAAACGAACCAAGAAAAAAGAACAAAAAGATAAACAAAGAAAAGAAAAGATTACAAGCAAGTAATTAAAGTGCATGGTAATAAATTACAAGTAATAAAAGACAAGAATGAAAAATACAAGAAAGAGATAAGCAAGAAAGTAACACTAAGAACCATTGAACTCAAGACAAGCCATGGGATCAATAGCCAACCCTTAAACTTGCAAGATCAAGAGAAGGGTAAAGAACTCATGTGAAATGAAGCACAAAAGAGAGAGAAAAATGATACAACCCCTTGAGATCAATGACCAAATCTTAAACTTGCAAGCTCACTTAAGAGATTGCAAGATCAAGTTAAGGTAGAGAGCTCAAGGGGGAAGATAAGCAAAAAAGAATGATACAAAAAACCCTCATCTTCATTTAACATCCACTCAATGCTCTCACTACATTTTCATGGAGGAAAGAATGAAGAAGAAAAAGAAGAAGACTAAAAACTAACAAAAAAAAGAGGCATGAGAATGAACTCCTTTGGATTGGCAAGAACTGGGGTATTTATAGGAGGAGAGTTGAAAACCTAGGGCATTATTCTGACTCAAAATGAATATACCAATATGCTCCCAGAAAACGACACAGAGAGGAGCCCACATGGCCGTGGTTCTGCGGCCTAAGCCTGCTTAGGCCGCGAAACCGCGGCCGTCTTGATGAGTTGGGTCACAATATTTTGTGGCCTTCCCTGGTTTGTAGTTGTCTGCTGTTTGGTATATAACTTTTCTCAGAATCTCTTCACATTTCTTCCAGAATTTTAGTAGATCAAAAGGTGATGTGATGTGGATCTTTTGCCATGATTTCCTCGAGCTCCGCGTAGATTTCTTGGATTTTGTGTTGCCATTGTGCTTTGTGCATGAAAATGACAACCGATTTGCCATTTTGTCCCTTAAACTGGTGTGTGGCAACACACGGATAGAGAGCGGAGACCCGTGTTTTATCTGTTGTTGGCAGTAATCCGGAATTTGTCGTACATTTTCATGGATTTCACTGTTTAGAGCTGAGAACCAGTATTCTGCAAATATGTAGCAAACACTGATCAAAAGCACCTGCCTATAAACAAACGAGCGTAAGAATGGGCGGTATAAAATGCAATATTCTGGTATGAACAAATACCCCCAAACTTAACTTTTGCTCGTCCCGAGCAAAACCAATTATTCACAAAAAAGTCATAACCGCACTTTCGCAGGGAACGCGATTGCACTGAGCATGTGCAACAAGCCGTTAAACCTCTAGGTGTCCTGATTGGTGAGAAAAAGTGTTTTTTTTGTAGTTAACCGCAATCAATAACGGTGTCGCGCGTAGCTAGACCGAGATGAGTACGGGTCGTCCTCTGGGAAACGTGGAACCTCTTATTTTTACTTTAGATGTGTTGAGAAAGAAAGGAGGAATAAAGAATTTTATGAAAAGTTTCTAGATCTACTTTAAACAAGAATGTTAAATATAGATCTAGATTATTTTGGAGATTTAAATAATATAATAATAGGGCTTGTAGGGTTCGTTAGGATTTAGTACTTATGGAAGATTAATTAAAAGTTACCCTTTTATCCATTAATAGATTTAGAACTAGAACGACGGTGATGCGTGTAGATTAGGGTTTCTGGAGGGAAAAGGAATCCCACTCGTAACCCTTATCTCGACACGGAACTCCGTTCATATCTAGCCTTTACCAAAACAATCATTAATCTAATCTCTAATCGCGGTCGGAACTAGCAAGGAATTGCTAGCGCGCCCGATTAGGATGTTAATGATTATTTTGATAAAGTTCCTAAACTTTATAGGACTTAAAAAGGGTTTGATTATTTTCATCCCCCATTAACCTACCCTAATCCTACGAACCCTAACAAGCGGAGAATTACTCGCGCATGTTGGGAGAAGAAGATGAAAAGAAAGAGAGGGAGAACATAATGTAAAAACAAACAATTAAATAAAAAAAACTACCTTTATTAATCAACTCCTTCAAACTACACTTTTAATCCATAGAAAATGATTACAAAACTTGATTTGCTTCTCGATCTTTCCTAGGGAGGTAGTCGAACAGTCGATGATCAGCCTGGATGCGTGAGCGTCGGGAGCTTCGTGATCTCTTCGGCTTGATAGCTTTTCCAAGAGGCTCTCGGTGTCTTTATATAGTGCAAACCCAGAATATTATTGTTGAGAAGTTGGTAAAATTCAGCATTTGAAAATCTCCCAAAATATTGCATTCTCTCTCCTCATCATTGCGGCGGATCCGCGGCCCCAGGGTGGGTTTGGCCGCGGATCCGCAGCCCTTTACTCTCCATCGTTGATGATTTTTCTGGGGCTCTCTGATGGTGACATTTGTCAATCCTAGGCATCTTCAGAATCTGAAAATATTTTCTCGGTTGCTTCCAGACTTATTCTCCAAGTTTGCTTCTTAATTTGGCAAGTTTTCTTCAACAAATTGATTTGTTTGTTAAATCCTGCATAACAACTTGGAAATATTCTGCACAACAACTCATATAAGATTTTAGTAGACTTTGTTCTACCAGGATTAGACCAATAATATTATTTGCATACATTTTCCTACCAAATGATAATTAAATATATTAACACATGGAAAATAATGTTTTTACACATAAACCCTCATATGTATAATATATTATAATAAAGTCTTTTTTTAATATAAAAATGGTAGGAAAAATGTACTACAAATGTGCAGTTTTATCGACTGAACATGTCCCTAGTAGAAGGAGTGTTGTCTCCTGAGGGTATTCAGCGGATACTACCCACAAAATTCGGTCAAGCTAGTTTTGCAAAATTACTATGATTCAAACCCTAAAGTTTTGTTTCAAGAAAATAACAATTCTATTATCCTAAGTCTAGACTATCGAACCTTTATTTTTCACATCTCGCTTCTTATTTAACTTAAGATTTTATATGTCTTTACGTGCAGTGAAAATAGTGTCGTTAAGTTCCAGAAGGGTCGAATAAAGTCATCATGTCATACAATAAAGCCCAGATAAAAATTTTAAAAGGATCACATAAGTTTTATAAAGAGTTAAGCATTTTTCAAGTTTCGTTTTCCAGTAAGATTTCAACTTCAGAATTTCTATCTTTCTTTACAGGAAACTAGGTCTTATTTTTCACTCCACCTTTTTCTTATTTTCATTTCATACACACCTCTGTGAACGTGCAATAGTCTTTATCATAGAATAAAACCTTCATATCTCCGCTAGAAATATTTTTTATAAAATCCCGTCTTTTGTCAAGATTATTCTCATATAAAGAACCGTTAGGAATTTTAACTCAGAGAGAACACTTGCTTGACTTTGTTTTAATCTGGACTTTCTAGGCTTCTTAATGAGCTTTGGGCCAATGCACCCAAACCAGTTGGCTTTAGGGCATTAGGTGTAGAGACACCCCAGCGGACTTAATTACTCAAGTTACCTAGGCCCAAAAACAAAAGACAATTTAGCGTGAAAATCATGATAATTCAATGCGAACATAGATATAACCGGCAGTTCAGTTATTTTTTGGATAAAAGACGTGTTTTAGTGGGTTGGGTGTGTAATCATTCCAATCAAGTTCCAGATGGGTTATTTTTCAGAATTAGTTTCAATTAAGGCATTAATAACATTCCTTCATATTCACTTCACTTCATAAACTATTCTTGATATTACTTATTTCAGAACAAACCTATTTGATCCTCAGAAAATCATTTATCCATTTAAAAGTTTTTAGACATAATAGACTTTTCATCTAATTTTCAAAACTCACGACACGTGTAAGGTGATGTAAAGACGTATATCAGCTATAGTTAACTTCAAAGGAGGGTTATCTTTCAGGTTTTCAAAATCTAAAAATAAGATTTAGTTATTCTTATCTTATCAAACAAAACCATCGAAATGTTGAATCAGAGTTCTCCCACTGGCTAACTTGACAAAAAGTTTTTATGTTTTTAGAAAATTTATAAATTTTTATAGATTTTTAAATAGGTATGCAAATGCAAAATATACAAATGAATGCGAAGGAAGAAAGCTTACCGAGCACACCCCCAAACTTAAACTGGACAGTGCCCTCACTGTCAGGCTACACCAAGAGGGTCAAAATTGTCGGCTCTCTCCAAAAGAAAATTTTATACAAAACAAAAAGAAAACCAAAAAAGATATATACAAAAAAGGGTTCCCCCCAAACTTAAGTGAAACAGTGTTTCCACTGTTTAAGCGGTAAAGTTCAGAATTAGGGGGAAAGAAAAGAGTTTCAAACTATACAAGGCCTTACACAGGCCAAAAGTGAGCACCAACCATTCAAAGATTTTATCGCTATAATGTACAGGTTGGTGGAAGAAGGCGTAGAGAAAAGAGAGGGAGAATACGCGAGACCATATGGAGATTGAAGTGGTATACGGTTTAGGCATATGAGAAGAAGAATGGCGGAAGGGAGAAAGAACTGAAATACGAACTTGAGGGTGGAAATGGAGCGAATAAATTAGCACAATTCGTGATGACCGATGTGTAAAAAGCGATTATGTTAATCTATTAACCCGTCGAGAAATGGGGTCAAATCCTTCAAGATTCGTGAGAAACCATGGGTACGCCGAACTTGGTAAACCAGACACTGGAAGTGAAAATGTTGCGGTTTCTTGCAATGTCAGAACAATGGAAAGGATGGAGGTAGGTGATTGAGGAAGGTTATCGGTTAAAGGTTCAGGAGGGTGTACACAGTCAATGAAAGGAACAGGATGAATTGGAAAATCCGACTCATCAATTAAAACTGGTTCATCCTCAAAAATATCCTCAATAGTCTCCTCAAAGTTAAGCACATCCATGCGTTTATCCTCAAAATCCAGACGCATATGGGGTTCGGGAAAAACATTTAATGACTCGGGATGATGAATTGGAAAGAAAAACTCAGCTAAATCTACGGGTTCATCATCCAAAATATTCGCAGCGTCAATATCCTCAATCAAGTGAAAATCTATATTCTCAGACACCTCAACAAAAGCATGGATATCAATCAATTCAGGTTCTAAGATGGAAGTGTAGAGGTCAAAAGGGTTGGGTGCGGTTTCACTCGAAAGGGACCCTTCACAATTGGGCAAATCAAACACTACAAGGTCACACAACTCATTATCTGTTCTATCTTCAATTGAAAAATCATTTGGGACACTCGATAGACTTTCAAAACCGGAGTTGTGGGATTCAAGTTGAAACGGGTAGGCTTGATTCAGAAGGGGGTACATCTCACTTTCTCCACTCAAATTCTCAACCTGTCCTACCGCCTCTTCATACATTGGAAAATTTGGAGCTAGTTGAAAACTAGCTACCGGGTCGGTAGGTTGTATAAGGGCGGCCATGGACGCATTCAAATCTATCATCTGTTGGTACGACGCTACCCTAAAATCTTCCAAAGACTGTTCCAGACTAGACATGGGTTGTGAAGGGGTTTCAGTAAAAGATTCAAAGTTGTTTGGATACTGAAAATTCCCAAATGGCGGTTTAGAAGCAATGTCTAGGGAAGGTGCAAAAGTCGGGTAGGACTGGTAGGAATTGAATGGCTGGACAGGAACATGATCAACATTTGGATAAGAAGGTGAATGGAATTGTTGATCCCAGGAATCTGTAGTGGTGAAAGGAGTGAAAGATCGGCTACAGGATTGTTCAATATGTTCAGCGATGGATAAAGGACGACTTGCAAAAGGGGTATCAACATAAGAAGGTGGGGGGGTTGAAAAGGTTGATACAAAGTGGATTGCGAAGGGCAAGTGTTTGTCCTAGACGCGTCTATCCGGTCTTTCAAAGAGATTTTGGGCATGGAGGGATCGTTCGACGTTCGGCCAAAGCAAGAACCGTAAGAAGTAATGTCTGGTTGTGGGTTCTAAAGTTCGGCAAGAGTTTTGCGAGGTGGCGTGCCCATGATATGAAGAGAGAAAGAAAGAAAGGCAGAGAAAAGGAGGGGAAAAAGAATGTGATTTTTTTTTAGTTAGATATTAACAAAAGAAAGAAATATACATACAAAAAGAAAAAACAATCACGACACAAAAATACCACACACCTAATCGTTCTAAGGTTCACCTAGGTCAACTAGACCTGTTCCAGAACTTGATTGTCGAAGTAAAACTGTGTCGAGAAACGGGCTTAAGACACACTGATCACGAGGTCAGGTAAGTGCAGAGATAAGGGGAGGTTTTCCGACACTTTCGCGAAGGTCCTTAATTAAATAACCCTTTCTCTTTTGGCGGTTTCGCCGTTAACACTTTCCTAGACACCCCGTAAACAATGTACCGTTAAGCGAGGTTCTAAACACAGTTAACTTCTCCTAGTGAGCGCGAAGTCCTTAAGGCTTAAAGTCTAGTTTCTTTTAAAGTTTGTGCGGGTAAACGCTATGCTCAAGTTCGTGATTTGTAGGCCACGGAAAAGGTGATGAAATCCTTTACCGTATGTTGTGGGGTTTGCTTGCCCTTAAGTCCGTATTAATGTATGCAATGCGCAATTCAATAAATTCTATAAAGAATCAAACAATCATTTTCTAGTTTAAGCACGACACTGCAACAAATACGGGTTAGTCAATTTTTAGCGTTTGCTAGCGAACTTGCAAAGAATCCTGCAAAGAATAGTATATTGGATGCGTCGGATTTAAGAAGAAGGTGTTAGTAAAGTACGTACCGTTAAGTTTTTGGGTTAGGAAACCCCCGTTGAATCAAATCCGGTAAGCTTGAAAAGTTCGCTTGCGCGGGTCAAACTACCCGGATCTTTGGCACTGTATTTTGCAATCGCCTTAGCCTTGAACGTACACTTTGCTCCCCACAATCGCAGTTCGCAAATCCGCAAAAATCTGCAAACTTGCTCACAAAAATTATCAAAAAAAAAATAACGAAAAGATTTTATTTTATTTATAAATATATAGAAAAAGAATATTAACCCGAATAAAAAGAAAGAAAATACGCTACCGTCTTCCTGGCAACGGCGCCATTTGATCGCACGCTTTTGGCGTGTCGGATGTTCAAAGTTCTAAAGTTATAACCGCGATCAGGACGGTGTCGCTTTGCAGCTAGCCGGTTGAGCACGGGTCGATCCACAGGGAGATGGTTGTATGTCCGTTCGAGTTTTAGACGAGTCAATAAAGAATGTGTATATGTTTGTTCAGTTCTATCCTAAGTGATATATGCAAGTATAAAGTTGTTAAGAAAAAGATACGAAAGTGTAAGCTAAAGAAATCCACACTCAAAACCTTTGAGCCGAGTCTTGACCAATTGAAGCTAGAGCAATCGGCAATAACGTGGATTAGGGGATTTAAGCACGGTATTCGTGGAATCCAGCTTATTTACCTTTGTCCTTCCGTTCTTGTCTCTTGCTTTCGCCTCCGACCAAACCGAACGCAACCGGTCGCGGTTAGGAATCACCGTTACCTTGGTAGGGTAGGATGCCTAACGGAGCGCTTGTGTAACGTTTGGGCGGAGTTCAATGGAAAATAACGGGAAGAGGAAATAAGCAAAGAAACATTAACTTACAATATCGTATTTATTCTTAACAACAATAATTACAACCATTCACAAAACGAACCAAAAAGAGAGAACAAAAAGATAAACAAAGAAAAGAAAAGATTACAAGCAAGTAATTAAAGTGCATGGTAATAAATTGCAAGTAATAAAAGACAAGAATAAAAAATGCAAGAAAGAGATAAGCAAGTAAGTAACACTAAAAACCATAGAACTCAAGACAAGCCATGGGATCAATAGCCAACCCTTAAACTTGCAAGCTCAATCAAGAGGTTGCAAGATCAAGAGAAGGGTAAAGAACTCATGTGAAATGAAGCACAAAAGAGAGAACAAAATGATACAACCCCTTGAGATCAATGACCAAAGCTTAAACTTGCAAGCTCACTTAAGAGGTTGCAAGATCAAGTTAAGGTAGAGAGCTCAAGGGGGAAGCTAAGCAAAAAAGAATGATACAAAAAAACCCTCATCTTCATTTAACATCCACTCAATGCTCTCACTACATTTTCATGGAGGAAAGAATGAAGAAGAAGAAGAAGAAGACTAAAAACTAACAAAAAAAGAGGCATGAGAATGAACTCCTTTGGCTTGGCAAGAACTTGGGTATTTATAGGAGAAGAGTTGAAAACCTAGGGCATTATTCTGACTCAAAATGAATGTATCAATATGCCCCCAGAAAACGACACAGAGAGGAGCCCACATGGCTGCGGTTCCGCGGCCGTCTTGATGAGTTGGGTCACAATATTTTGTGGCCTTCCCTGGTTTATAGTTGTCTGTTGTTTGGTATATGACTTTTCTCAGAATCTCTTCCATTTCTTCCAGAATTTTTGTAGATCAAAAAGTGATGTGATGTGGATCTTTTGCCATGATTTCCTCGAGCTTCGCGTAGATTTCTTGGATTTTGTGTTGCCATTGTGTTTTGTGTATGAAAATGACAACCGATTTGCTATTTTGTCCCTTAAACTGGTGTGTGGCAACACACGGATAGAGAGCGGAGACCCGTGTTTTATCTGTTGTTGGCAGTAATCCGGAATTTGTCGTACATTTCCATGGATTTCACTGTTTAGAGCTGAGAACCAGTATTCTGCAAATATGTAGCAAACATTGATCAAAAGCACCTGCCTATAAACAAACGAGCGTAAGAATGGGCGGTATAAAATGCAATATTCTGGTATGAACAAGAATCTTTGTGATAAGAAGAGCTTGACTGATTGCAGCATAGGAATATCATTTCCTATCAAGAGTATGTCATCCACGTACAATACGAGGAAGACTACCTTACACTCTGCTACCTTCTTATAGATACAAGGTTCATCTATATTTTTTATGAAGTCAAACTCTTTGACTACAACATCAAAACAGATGTTCCAACTCCGCGATGCTTGCTTTAACCCATAAATGGATTTAAGCAGCTTGCAGACCTTTCCGCTGCTCCCCTATCTACAAAGCCCTCTGGATGAGTCATGTACACGCACTCTTCTAAATCACCGTTTAGAAAGGCGGTCTTAACATCTATTTGCCAGATTTCGTAGTCATGGTATGCAGCAATGGCAAGTAAGATCCGGATGGACCTAAGCATAGCCACTAGAGAAAAGGTTTCGTCATAATCCACACATGGTCTTTGACGAAAACCCTTTGCAAAAAGTCTAGCTTTGAAAGTCTCAACTTTTCCATCTACACCAAATTTATTTTTACAGATCCACTTTCTCCCAATGGGTTTTACCCCTTCAGAAGCATTTTCCAAAGTCCATACTTTGTTGGTGTACATGGATTCCATCTCAGATCGCATTGCATCCAGCCATTTCACAGAGTCACCACTCGTGATGGCCTGCTCGAAATTAGTCGGGTCATCATCTTCCATGATGCAATCCTTGCTTCCACCATTAATAAGAAAACCATAGTATCTCTCAGGTGGATGAGAAACCCTGCTAGATCGGCGGAGAGGCTGGGGTTCATCGGGTACTACTGAATCCTCTGGTTCTACCAAGTCTTCTTTTATAGTTTGTGTCACTGGAACCTCTTCCAGTTCTACCTCAATGCCACTAATCTGTTTCATAAGAAAACCTTTTTCTAAGAAAGTGGCATGTCGAGAAACAAACACCTTTTGTTCCTCCAGGTGGTAGAAGATATACCCTTGTGAATTTTTGGGATATCCTATAAACTTACATAAGACAGATCTTGCCTCGAGTTTGTCTGGATTTTGTCTTTTGACATAGGCCGGACAACCCCATATCTTAATGTAATTAAGATGTGGTCTCTTTCCTTTCCATATCTCATATGAAGTGGTAGGCGCAGATTTGGTAGGAACCCTACTCAATAGGTCTATGGCTGTCTCAAGCGCATACCCCCAGAAGGAAATAGGTAACTCAGCTGTACTCATCATTGAGCGCACCATATCTAATAGGGTGCGATTCCTCCGTTCCGATACACCGTTGTGCTGTGGTGTATAAGGAGGAGTAAGCTGAGAGAGAATCCCATTCTCTTTTAGATAATCTAGAAACTCATTGCTTAAGTATTCTCCTCCTCGATCAGATCGAAAGATCTTAATACTTCTACTTCATGCTTATATTCCCTGAATTTCTCAAAAGCTTCAGACTTGTGTTTCATCAGGAACACATGTCCGAATCTTGAGAGATCATCAGTGAATGTAATAAAGTAGGAAGAACCGTTCCTGGCATGCGTAGACATTGGACCGCATACATCACTATGTACCAGTCCTAAGAGTTCGGTAACTCTTTCTCCGTGTCCACTAAACGGAGTTTTGGTCATTTTGCCTTTGAGACTTGAATGGAAGGTATCATTAGATGATAATTCAAACGGATTCAGATATCCATCCTTATGTAACTTAGCCAGTCGTGTCGCATTGATATGACCAAGTCTACAAGGCCACAAGTAGGATTCGTTCATTTCTTAACTTTTTCTCTTGTGTGTGTTTTGTATATTGAGGACTGTATTTTGATTGAGAATGAATATGCCATTATGTAACGAGCCTGATGCAATCAACTTTTGATTTAGGAAGATGTTCATAATATTATCCTGTACTACAAAATTATATCCTTCTTTACTTAATAAAGAAACTGATATAATGCTGCACATCATGTTCGGTATATAATAGCACTTATTCAGAATCAGTGTATTACGACTTGGTAATACTAGGTGATATTCGCCAACTGCATTGGCTGCAATACTTGCACCATTCCTTACTTGAACGGAATGATCACCTTTTCCCAGTTCTCTACCTTTCCGTAGCCCATGTAACAATTTAAATATGTGGGATCCTGATCCGGTATCTAATACCCAGGACGTAGGGTGAACTGAGAAACAGTTCTCAATAACTAACACACCCAAAGAAGGTGCATCAACATGCATGTTCTCCGTTGGGCGGCGTGAGAATCCAGATATTCTCCTGTTTCCTGTTCAATCTTATAACTCTTATAAGAAAGAACGGCACCAACGTTTCCTTGCTCAGTATAATAATCGGGTTCAATCAATACATCCATATTATTATCTTGATTATGGCCTGACATGGTCGCTACCTGGAGAGAGAGAGAAGAAAACACTTTAGCGTATGCTCTTGCAAGATTAGATTAGTTATTATCTTATCTAATCAGGATGTCTCCCACTGTTTTTTATCAAATCTTCCTCCAAACCCTAAAAGGTAAGATTTGCCGGGATTAATTACACCCTACAATTTCGTCAATCTTTCAGCCAGATCAGTGTCGGTACTTGAGGGAGGTTCCCCGTGCTTTAGCACGGACCTAATTAAAGTAAACCTCGTTTTCCCAGAGGCGTAACCCCGTTAACACTTTTCTAGACACCTACTTGATCGGCTAATTGTCCTGTGTAAAACTCTCCCAGTAGTAACTCTTACTCGCAGTGGGTATCGGGATCCAACTATCTCATAGGAGGTATGCAATCTCATTGCAAATTTCAACACTTGAAATTCCCGATAATGCTTTTACCCCTAGCGTGCTATGACCTTGACGCATGCCAAACAACCCATAGTCCGCTAGTCAAGTTCAACCCGTACATTTCATGATTGAATTAAACCCACCTGTACGACCCTTGACGCATGCCAAACAACGCCGTACGAATACCCTAATCAATCGCATCTCATGCTATAGATAAGTAATAATCAGCTACCGTATACTACGCCTTGACGCATGCCAAACTACCGCAGCACGAATACTAAATATTACTTATCTGAAATGACGGAGGGCTATACAGGTTTTCCAGAAAACCTTGAGCGTAATGAACTTGATATCGTCATAGAATCGAGTGGTTTTTGAAAAAGGAGTGTTTTTGAGGCTTTTCTAGTTTCGCTAAAGAGGTCACTCCCGGTGAAGGGATCTCGGCTCTTTTCTTAACAAATAAGGTGCAGGATATATCATATATACCGCTGTGCAAAGCAAGACTATAGAAGCTGTCAAAAACTAAACCATGAGTTTGTAGCATCTGCCAGTTTCGCTAAAGAGGTCACTTCCGGTGAAGGGATCTCGGCTCTTTCCTCATCGAATAAGGTGCAGGGTATATCATATATACCGCTATGCAAAGCAAAACTGTAGCTATCCTTTTTAAAAAGTTTTGATTCTACAACATCTTTTAGGTTTCTTTTCCTTTTATTAATCTCATTAATAAATCCCATCAGCTTATGCTTCATAAGCATCACAGAAGAAACGAAAGCAGTAATATTTATATATCAGCATATATATATAGTATAAGCATTCATCTCAGGCAGTAATATGATCTCATCACAGAACATTGCAGCAGAAGAACATATATGAAATATTGGATATACTAGGATGTCCGTGTTTTTAATACGAGCCGGTATAAAACACGGATTCCACGGTCGCGATGAATAGCCAAACCCACATCCCTAGACCCCTACAAGAGCGGCAAATAACACTGCCAATTCTAGGGTTAGGAGACCCGGTCTCGACTCCTCGAGATGGCCTCCCACTGGACCCTAGAACCCGGTTACTTGTGCTCCCCTTCTTGGGTCTACCTAATGCGGAAAAGTAAATAATATACAATGGTGACAACAACCTCATCCCGGAAGTGCCCCAATAAAAGAATATTACATACAAATGAATTTTACATGAATGAAAATAAAAACCCTCATCACATATAAAATCCCCGGCTATTCAGAACACGACGATCCAATATAACATATCACAGCAACACATAATATCACATATCATCAACGTAAGTAAGTATGCATACACCGATCTTCGTTGATGTATAGCAACGAAAACCGGCAATACAACTACATACTACACTTACGGTCACAGAAAAGAAATTGTAAAACTACAACATTTGGAATCCACAATCACTTTAGACATCGTAAATCCGAAATATCACATACTTCGCATTTTATGCCTAACTATATGAATTCCACATATTGTATCATATTCCAGATAAATAGACAGTATTAAACTTTCCGATCGGATAATTAAATACCCAAGATTTCCTAAATAGCTCAACACTTGAGCGGAGTTCAAATAATCCCAGAATATGTCACAGTACCGATGGTCCAGCTGTAGAAGGGTCAAGCCAACGCCTCACATGTGGCACGCCGTACTGCCCCAAACTCTAAGGTTTAGAGGCGGTTCAGACGGCCACATAATCAAGTTAAGGTTTATGTTCTTCTAGAGGGACCGCCGCGTTACTTGCACGTTTTTCCTAAAGATTTAAATCCAAGAAAAATTCAACACTTGAAAGTTTTTCGTGCCGGGAAAAAATGAGTTAATGATATCCGCTCAAACATTTTAACAGTTTCTAAATATCCGGAAAACATAACGAAATTAAATATTCCGATCGAATCAACGATTACAAAATAAACCCCAGAACACTCAACACTTGAGTCGGATTAAAAATACCCAGAAATCTAAACTAGCAGCTACGGTCATTACTGTGCTAAAACGAGTGCATAAGGCTTCTGTACTGCCGCGGATCCGCGGTCCAAGCGCGGTACGGCCGCGGTTCCGCGGCGATTTGTACGGCTTATGCGCTCGTTTCTCACTGTAATGCTTATATTTCCCTGCTGAATTTTTTTGGTATTTTAATACAGAAAAATCACAGTTTTTAAAAAATGTCCAGAGAGGGGCTCAAATCGTCGTTTCATGGTTCGTTCGGAGTTTTAACTTCGTATACACGTTGCCTAATACTCTAGCTAGGCTCTGATACTACTGTAGGGTTCCTAGACACTCTTGTGAGGGTTCATAAGGCATCAACCATGCCCAAATAAAATTTTAGACGTGCCGAACAACCCAAAGACGGAATCTTTGCTAGATTATTAGGGTTTAACATGCAAGTAAACATCTTTACAACTAAGTGTGAGGGATTACAACCTTTGTAGTCCGCTCCTTCACTTCATAAGCTCTGAGTAGAAGTCCCTTTGCCGCGATCCACGATCTCCCGGACTCAAGAGAGGCTCCATGACTTGAACGATCCATGCTATCTTGTAGTGTTCCTTTTCTCCGATGATCTACGTCGAAGTTGCTATAACTCAAGCTCTCTCACTCTAATGAGGTGAACACCCTAATCTAATTGGCTAGATTAGATGAGGATGTTGGAGTAGTATTTATGCTATCGTTTTATATCAAATTCTCACATGAAATCATTACAAAATGAATAACTAGTAAGCTTTCTCAAAGCTCAAGAGAGAAGAAGATGATAAATAATGAGTTAATCCTTTTTGTGATGAATAATAAAAATGAATATATGAATTAATAATGCAACCATGGTTTAGGATGACAAGGATAACCCTTGTAGAGAATTAACTAGGGCTAGGGTTTGGTTGGGTTAAAGAATGAGTCATGGATAAATATCAACCATAATATCTAACACATGGCAAAAGGAAAACTTCTAGAAGGTGCTTGAAGCAACTAATCGTAATCATACCCTAACCTTATTTAATCTCCACTAACCATGTTCCATTATTAATCATATCATGTCACAATAATATATATCACATATATATTATATATTTATAACAAAAGAAAATAATACAATTAACATATATCGCATATATATCAATGTATTTCCCGGTGAGAAAATGAAATAATAAAGCGAGCCAATATTAGATAATGTAATACAATATATCATATATATATTATTATACATTAAATCATCAAATCAACACTTGATCCGACGATTCGGCTATATCGAATATAACCGACTAATATATCATGTACCGATTCATCGAATCAACACTTGATCCAATAACCCGGCTCATATCTAAATATCACGAGAATATAATACGGTATCTCATATCGCATTATCCTCGGTCCTGCACATCACATATGTGCCTCTACTCCGTTTTGCCTGAGCCAAGAAACCTCTGTGTAGGACTCTAAAGAATCGTCAATACACCGGTAGCAGGTGATGATCATATCAAACACCCACAAGCTGCAAGCGGTCAGCTAAACGTAACAGCCACCCAGGTATTGAGCGATCAGAAGATCAACAAGCTAGCCTGTACGTTCTCCTGTGAATCCAATCAGTAACACTCCCGTACAGTCCGGTCTGTTCGTCTGATATGTCGCATATCAAATCTAAGGGTGGTATACGTCAAACCCCAGTAACCGATAAGTCGTGTCGATGTGAGGCTCATAACGGGTCGAGAAACTACTGGTAACACTTACCAGTAAATCTCTATATCAGCCCTGGCCAGGGACTTCCAGTTATAGCCAATCGAGCACAGCACAATATCAACTCCCTATACCGGGAGAGATGAATCCCCTCCTATTGCTCATTGCCTCCATATGATTCGGGACTGCAACCAAAAGCCACCATTTTGCACGCCCTCTTGGACGTAGTGAGGTGAAAATCAAAGCACATTGGGAATCACACAAGACTCTATGATGATCTCGGGTCCACAGACTACCCTGTACCAGTGTCACCGAAGAACTGCCATCTGACGTGTGGTATATCACCATCTGGGAGTTCTCGGCGAGTCCGTCCAGTGTACCCAGTCTCCACTGAGCACCCGTACACCATCCTTGATGTCAAACACCGATGGATATGGGATCATCCATCGCCCATCATATGGGTCAAGATGCGTATACGCTAGTCTACTCTGGTGTATCGATGCTCTGTCTCGATATACCCTCGACTAGGAACAGTTATAAGATGTACTCATCGAATACCGTGGCCCCACTAGTATGATCTCATCATAGTCCCAGCAGTCGAGTACAGATCCTAAGGGCTTTATCAACATGTGAAAGTAAGACAGTAAACCAGTATAAGTCAACATGTTAAGATAAAGTGAAACCAAATAGCATACTATCATGACGAGCAAGAAAGCCCTCTCTATATATATCCAAGCATCCATTATAATATACATCATATATACAACAATGGCCTCTAAGGCATATACATAACTAACAATAATCATCCAGGGCGGCTTTAGAAATGGTCTCCTCTTTGGCTGCTGAACAAGGCGGAAGAGGGTTCGATGTCTCTCCCCTATCGTCTTCAAGGATAATTAGAGGGTCTTCAGCTGGAGGATCCAGATGTAACATCATCCCGACCATGTCTTGGAATAAAAGAGCCATTCGTTTTATATTGGCAACTTGTTCTGCTGCCTCTTTGTCCTTCTTCTCGAGGATTCTGCGGAGGAACGCAGCATCGGTTTCTTATTCATGATGCCGCTCTGACGACGTCTCCGGGCTTTCTTTTGGCCCAGTGAGTACGGCCATCTATGTTAACATTTCCTGAAGCTTCTGTTGTTGCTCCTGGGCCTTTGTTACGGATCTGGTGAGTGGTCGATGACCCGTAGAGATACGACTATCCTCTTTCCTGGATGCTATATAAACAGTGTGCACCACCATGCCCCCAGACTTGGGGAGTTTAGATTCAGTGTTCTTAAGATTCATCGCGGACATAGAGACTTTCTCCGACCTCTTTCTTTTGTGGACAGTCGAAGTTGAGGGAACAGTTGCAGCGGGCACCCAAATAGATGACATCTCCATTGGCATCACAGGGTGGTCCTTCTTTTGCCGAACTTTCATCTTCTTCGATCGGCAGGAGTAGTCTTGGTTGATCACCGAGTCTTAGACCTGTCGCCAGACCTTGTGAATTTTAGAGGACAGCCGCTGAAGGGGCTGCTCCAGCTTTGTCTTTGTAGCATTCTCCACAGGTGGAGGAGATCTTTTCAACACGGCGGTTGGGGAGTTCTTGCGCACCCTCTTAAGCGGTTCAAAGTTGTTCCCAGTTGGAACAGCAGCATCAATTTCCACCATCGGAGCTGGTGGAGTTAGTCCAGAAGGGGAATTTCCCCAAGCTTTCCTCACTCGGCGCCAGTAACAACGTCGAGCGTGTTGAGCGGATGGGACCACCTTTGCTGTTGGATGAGCTTCGTCATGCCCCCTGCTTTGAGGAGAGGCTGTTATTGGCGCTAGCCTGTCGAAGACTGACGTCCATTGAGAAGGGATAGTTAGTCTTGCGAAGGCTAACTTTCGAACAGAGGAAGCAGCCTTCGTAACTTCGCGTTGAGTAGGAGCTGAAACGGCCAGTCTTATGAAGACCGACCCCTTAGCAGGAGAAGCCGCCTTGGCGATTTCAGGAGCAGGAATGGCTATCCGCTTCAGGATAACTCCTTCAGGTATTGTGGGCTTCTTGACGGGCACATCTGAGCTTCGGCTCAGCCTATCAAAGACCGAGATGCTGGATTTGGACGACCCGTTGAGAGGGGCCGTGGTAGTGGTAAGACGATAAAAAACCGACTTGTTTGGAACTTCGTGCGACGGCATTGGAGCGCTGAAGCTTGCTGGTGGGATCATGGTCCCAAAGAATATCCCAGAGGTGGCTTGCGTCACCTGTTCCACTGGCATCGTAAAAAGGGAGGCCGCTTGAGGCCCATAAGTCACTCCTCCGACAGGGACGTTGTTGCAGTTGGTGCAATTGAAAGCCATTGATCATCTTTTTCTGCACGGAGCAAGACACCAAATCTTAGTACCTCGAATCCAAGGGCAACCATAGCAAACCGCGATTCGTTCGCGAAACACAACATACAAAGTGTGGAGTGGAAAGAGAAAAAGGTCCCACCGGGCGTGCCAGAATCTGTTCTCCGCCGAAAGACGCGACCAGGACGTTGGGACGTCCGGCCTGAAAATACCAAGTTGATTTATGGCACCAAGTATTGGAGGTTTACACGGATGCGGCCGTTATAGCAGACTTTGTCAGATTCCCCCTTGTTTGAGGGGTTTTTGATTGTGCGGACGCTCTTCCCTGCAGGCGCAAGCCCCTGCAGTTAATTACACTACCGCATCGCGGTAACCACTTTCTCCTTCTCCAGATGGTCACTTCATGTCGTGTATGTTTGTTTTATTTTTGGTTGCCCATGGATTGTATACGGAGACTAATTTATGTTGTCGCCCGTAGGGCGTGGATTAGTCCAAATCCGTATCTTCTTAGATTTGGATTTGGGTTGGGTTTAAGGATCGTTAATCTCATTTGAGACTAAGATCAACTTAAACGTTTGTTAAGGATGCGTTAGTCTAATTTTAGACTAAGATCTACTCAACAGGATCATTTAGATCCAACAAAAGAGCATTTGGGCTCTATTCTTTTAGTTTAGGGACTTTGCGGTCCATAAGTTTAAGGACATCATAGTCCATGGAGTTTAAGGACATCATAGTCCATAGTTTAAAGACGTCATAGTCTGTAAAGTTTAAAGACATCATGGTCTATGAGTTTAAGGACCTCACAGTCCATGGTAGTTTAGAGACATCATAGTCCATAAAGTTTAAGGACATCATAGTCCATGAGTTTAAGGACCCTACAGTCCGTGGAATGTTTGGTTGTCGGGACCCGTCATCTCTCTGAAGACGTTGAAGGATTACAATGACAAATATCAGAGGAGTGAAGAGATGTACCCTTAAACCAAATGCCAGATTGAGAAGGAATGGGATGAACATTACTTTGAATGCTATCTGAGATCAATTTTGAAAGACCTGGGTATAATTAGAACTCGGGTGTTGACTTTGGGAGACTTAGTTGATCTGTGCTAAGGTTAGCCTCTCGTAATGTTAAATACTAGTGTATGCTCAGCGCTCATATATTCCCACGTGAGGCGATTGAAGTAGTGTTAAACACTGAGAATTGAGGCGCTCACGTGGGGTCACGTGAGGCACTTGAAATAGCGTTAAATACTGAAGATATGAAGCGCTCACGTGGGGTCACGTGAGAAGTGCTCACGTGGGGTCACGTGAGGTGTTTGAAGTAGTGTTAAACACTAAAAATTTAAAGCACTCAAGTGAGGTCACGTGAGGTGTTTGAAGTAGTGTTAAATACTGAAGATTTGCAGCGCTCATGTAGGGTCATGTGAAGTGTTTGAAGTAGTGTTAAACACTAAGAACGAAGTGCTCACGTGGGGTCACATGAGGCACCCGAAGATTGGGCCTTACTTCTATCATATAAGCATTAAAAACTTGATCTTTATGATCCTCACGTGTGGACACGTGAGGATACCCATGCGTTGGATATTAATCCTTCAGTTTTACTCCATTTTCTCTTTAAAAAGGTGTTTGTCAAGGGTCACGTGGAGACACGTGAGGCATCCTTTAGGCGGGCATTGCCTTTGGGTAGAATCCCCTTTTTTATGAGTGTTTGATAATTGCTAGGGCTCACGTGGGAACACGTGAGACGCCCAAAAAGTGAAACTGCCTTGGCTTTACTCCATTTTTATTTTGAGAAGCTTGTTCAAGGGTTACGTAGGAGCAGGTAACCTAAACTTATTCATTCTCTTTTGATCATTGAGGGGGCTCACGTAGACACACATGATCATATTGGGTACTGATCTCTTTTACGTGCATGGAGAGTTAAATCCCTTTTTTAAGAATTAAATTCTTTTATAGGGTTAAACCCCAGTTTTATTTAGAGGAATTAAATTTCTCTGTGTTTGAAAGAATTAAATTCTTTAAACCCAATTCTCTCTCTAAGTTTTGGATCTGCATGGCAGAATCTCCCCGATAAGAATTAAATTCTCAACTTATGGGGAGATCTGCTTCTGCAGATCTTCAACCAGAGGAAGAACTGAGTTCTTATTTAGAAGAGTTAAACTCTTGGTTTGAGAATTAAATTCTCTTTTGTTTTGTGGGAGCTTATAGAATGATCTCCTTCCTTCTCTTACCTAGAGTTTCTTTCTTCTTTGAACAGATCTTATTCTCTATTTCTCTCTGTTGTATTCTCTCTTATCTTTTTTTTTTGTATCCCCCTCTTTTCTTCTTGGCTCCTATTTATAGGAGAAAGAAAAGAATCAGTTTGTTCAGCCAATCTCTCATTGCGAGATTTTGATTGATTTTATAACCAACATGATCTTTTAGATCACTCGATGAATTTTATTCATCATTGGAATTTTAATCCAAAAGATATTTTATTTGTTGTTCGTGGCAAATTTTAGGAAGATATTTCCTTGTATAGAATCTTTCTATAAATTGGTGATTTTTAACCGCCATTGGATTTTTAATCCAACGGTGCTCCCTTTTACAGAGTGCAATCTTTTTCGTTTGAAAAGATTTAGGGAAATATTTTTCTAATTAGGGTTTTTGATTCCTTTTAATTAGAATTTAATTCTATTAGTTCATAGGGTTCAAGAGTCTATCACGTGTTGGCACGTGACCCTACTGATTAAGTATTTAATCAGAATTTAATTCTATTGGTTCAGAGGGCTCAGGAACCCATCACGTGTTGGCACGTGACCCTACTGATTAATAATTTAATTAGAATTTAATTTCATTAGTTCAGAAGGCTCAGGAACCCACCACATGTTGGCACGTGACCCCACTGATTAAGCATTTATAATTGTTTATTTTATTCAGCGCCTATAAGCTTTGCCTATAAAAGATCACGTGCATGCACGTGAGACCTGGTCACGTGTGGGCACGTAATGCCCCCTTTGGGGGTTTTCCTCACTGCTTTATTTGTATTTCATTCAGTTCCCATGTGGGAAAATATGATTTTAATTCCTTTTAATTAGAATTTAATTTTATTAATTCAGTGGGTTCAAGTGCCCATCACGTGTGGGCACGTGACCTTACCAATTAGGCATTCAGGAGTAGATAGAATCTGCCCATAAAAGGTCACGTGTTTGCACATGAGGCCCGGTCACGTGTGCGCACGTGATGCCCCATTTGAGGGTTTTCCTTGCTGCTTTATTTGTATTTTATTCAATTCTCATGAGGGAACATTGGGTTTTACGGGTGTTCGGTGCTCGCAAAAGTTTTTGTTTTTGCTTCCGCCTTGGCCGCGGCTTCCACGGCATAGGCACCGAAACCCAACCTGGTATCAGAGCCACTCCATAAACCTTAACATGCTAGTTTGCACTTGTTTAGAATTTCGATCGACGGATTTTTCCGAATCGCATTTCCAAATGCATGCCTGGAGTTTGAATTTTAAAGTTGTTCAAAAAAATTGTTCTGATTGCCTTAAAATTATGTGCAGGCAATACTAGAGGCCACGAAGAAATTGGAGCACAAGTACCCAACGTTTGGCCGTGGAACCGCCGCCTATCATGGCATTTGGCCGCGGTTTCGTAGTCAACTTGGGGCCGTTGTACCCCAAATTTCTTCTGGTGCTCTAGTGTATGGAAATGTGATTTTTAGGATATTTGGTTTTGGCCCAGATTTGCTTGAGTATTGGTTTGTGCTTGGGGACAATGCGGAAAGTTTTAGTTCATCCAAATTTTGAATTCGTGGCTTTCAATGCGTTTGTTAATTTCTGCGACCGTGAATATCATAGCGTGGTACAATCCGACTAGTTGCTATATATACAATCAGACGGATTTACGAACATGATATTCGCGTTAATGTTCTCTGTTGCACTGATATTATGGATGGATAGTCATGGTGGATAGCCTTGTGTGCGATGTTAGATGTACAATTCAGATTCATTTGTATATTGATTATTGCAGGGCGAGCGCCCGACATGTGGACTGCCGTTTTTGCCAATTTGTATATTCTTTTATTGGGGTACGACCAGGTTGAGGTCGATGTCACCGTTGTATATATGTTTTCTTTTCTGTACTAGAATTACCCTACGGACGGGTGCTCGAATAGTGGGTTCTAGAGGGCAACGGGCCCGCATCTCATGACGTTGAGACCGGGGGGCCTTATTCTAGAATTAGCGGGCTATTCGCTGCACTCATAGGGGGTATAGGTTGACCCACGGAGGGGTGCTCAAGCTACCGAATTCCGTGAAGTGCTGGGTGGACCATTCACTTTGTTGATTGGGATTGCCTCATTTCGGAGATTGGCGGGTAACTTGTCGCACTCGTAGGGGTCTAGAATCTTCATTACACTGGCTATCCACATGACCGGGGAACGTCGCGTCTCATATACGGCTAAAATGAAACGCGGGACTCCTAAATTATCTGCTATTCCATATTGTTGTTCGCATACTTTTGATGACTATTGTCACGACCCGAAGGTACAGAACGTGACTGGCACTTAAATTACGAAACGTCTGGAGGTATAACGTAATCTAAGTAAGCTAAGGCCCATAAATCTAAACCGTTTAAGAAATAAAGTGAAGGAAAACCTGTTTTAAAGAAAGCGATTTTCACAAATTAAAGTCGTAGTAAACATTTTAAAAGCATCAAGTTTTTCTAAAAACTTCGGCAGAGTTTCCCTTGTAAAAACTAGCCCCAAACGAGTACAAAACAAGAATAGTCATAAGTAATAATAAAAAGGCATCCCCAAGCGGGAGCTAGCTCTTCGCTAATTGGAGGAAACACCCACGCAAGCAATACAAAATACAACGCCGAAGGCGAGGATCAAAACTCAGAAAGAAAACCAACATCCTCAAGAAAACTGGAGAAGAACCATAATAATACAAGTACGTGACTCTAAGGTCGAAAGAATAGCATCTGGTTTTCTAAGTCTATCAAATATACAAGGTCTGGTTGATGGAGCTTACTAGATACAACTGAAATAAATAAAAGTACAATGGTGGTCACGATGCAAGTGAACCCACCTACCAAAGCAATCACTCGGAAGGAAGCAGTGTGCCAACAAGCCGCAACGAAACCTGTACGGCCAAACCTGCAAGAAACTGTGGCACAACGGGGGTGAGTTGCCAACTCGTGAGTAGAAGATATCACCGAGTAAAAATCACATGTATGACGATCTCCTAGGTCATACGATAATATACTCATAATATAACACAGGAACATCTAGTAAGGAAGAGTAATAGTCTATGCATACGTATAGTACCAAGTATCCGTATCAGTGTCACGAAGTAGCAACATGTCATGTATATGATGTATGGAATGCATCATGAATGAATAATCCACAAGAAATCAGAATATATCTGTATGAGAAAGCTGTGTTCTTTTCTTAGTAAAATTTAGTATAAAAACTGGAGTATCGTCAATGAAATCGACAGGAAACTGGTGTCAAGTATCGACACCAAATATGTATAACTCAATGTCTCAATATCTCCATATCTCGGGCTCCGCCAGTCTGGATAGACCCATAACATTAAATCTCACGACCACGTCGGTATCCTCCGGATATCCGCCGCGTCAAACATCACCGGTCGGTAGTGCTCCCCTGCCGGGCTCAACGCCATCTATGCGATCTTCTTGCCCCGAGGTACCACACCGGGTCCACCATGTACCCGCAGATGGTGCATCCCCCTCCTCGAATCGGGTATGTGATATAGCTCAAGAACCGAGAAAACTCATGGTGGACATCTCTCACATCATATCACGAGAAAACCGTAAATTTCTATCTTTAGAAATAATAATGAGTTTATAAAATCCTTGCGGTTTCTCCAAATCCAGAAATTTCATGGAAAATCCGAAATCCCAAAATCGAGAGTCAATAAACAGTGAATTACCGTCATAAAGCCCCATAATATTGCATGACAAATGAATATATACATGCATGGGTATCTAAGTAAAGAATGCAATATCTAAACTGGCATAATAATGATATATTGGAACTATCAGTTAGCAAGTTATATCAATGAAGTAATATTCTCTAAAGTGTACGTGACATGGAAATTACCGATGATGATGTGTGTGAGCCGGCAAGCAAGTGTTCGTGGACATACGCATCATCAGTAATGGTGCTGGTGTCCTAACAAACGAGATCATAATAGTTAAGGAAACACATGTATAAACATGCAATGCAATGAGAACATGATTCGTTAGTTTTTAAGAAAATACTCACGATTCGTTAGTTTTTGAAAATAGGTATGACTCAAGCCTGGTCTAACATCTTCCTAATCAACTAAAAGACTAAACTAAGGAACTAGTCGAAAGGGTAAGAAATCCAGCTAAATTCGGGGTCGATATACCTAGTAGTTGGCGATCCAGCCTCATAGCGTCACGTACTGTATAATACATAGTACGAAATTCTCAAGTCAAGGGTGCGGATCAATCATCGTATCTATACCTCGTACTGTAAAATCTATCGTACGGCATCCCAAAATCGAGGGTACGGGTCAACTATCATATATACATCATCATTCATATATTATCATCATCGAACGATATCATGATCAGGGGTACTATTCTAAAATCTCGTACATTCCAATATCATCAACACATATTATCGTATGTATGAATAGATATCGCCCAACGACCTACTGTAATATCACGTCATATATCATATCATGACTCGAACACATATCCAACCTCATGGCATCATGCCATCCTCATCTCACGTGTGTGTGTGTGTGTGTATCATATCGACTCATCTCCAATTATCATATACCATCCTCATCTCACGTGTGTGTGTGTGTGTGTGTATAAACCTACACCCATACATGAATATATACACACACACACACACATATACACACAAAAACAAGCGTGCGTGCGTGCGTGTCTACATGTAACATGTGCTTCGCCTCCAAGGTAATCATCCTCTGGATAGGTCTTCCTAAATCAACCTAATATAATCTAAGGTCTTCTAAATACTCTACTCACCAAGTATCGAATGTCATAACCAAAACCCATAATAATAATATGGTAATAACCCTATTCTACGTTTGCGGGGTGGCTATACGACATCCACCCGACTTCCCCCATAGATATACATCTACTCACCTTGATCATCGCTTGTTGAAGTCTAAGATGCCACGCTCTTCCTTGTTGTTTGATGTCCACGTGAGGGTGCCTACATATCACAAAATATATCGTATCGCATTAAAATCCGATTCAATAACCTACACGACACGCGAAGTGCTCTTAGGTTAGAACCTATAGCCTATGAATGCAAAAACAATTATAGAACTCTCGTCGTTGACGTACAAACGTCCAACGACCAATTCCAAAAATGCCAAAATCCATGTTTTAGAAATCGGAAAACCATTGCTATTATTAACTCAAACGCTCCCAGATTTTGCCTCAGGTAATCTGGAACAAAACAAAAAATACAGTGGCTAAATTATGAGGAGTGTGAGCTACAGGATAAAACCCAACATCAACAGCCAAATTCTGGCTGACCAATAGTGCTACAGTAACCGCCCCCGCCGGCCCAATTTTTGAAGTTTGGTCTCGTCTTCTCGTGGTGGTCTGCTATTGATCTAACTAGGTTAATGTATATGTTTGATTTTTTTATAAGGGTCCCGGGTTACTCCAGATTCCATGTAGACTATAAAATATTCACAAAACCGAAATTTGAAATATCTAACTCGAGTTTCATGGTCTAGTCTCTGGTTTGGTCTAGGTTTTTAACACTAAAGGGGGTTGTAGTCACCAATTACACTCAATAGCACCATCACAACTCATTGAAATCGTCAAATCCTCATCTTGGAATTTTCCAAGATCACTGAACCTTATTTAATCAATTCTAAACTAAAATAGAAACTAAAAAAACTCAATTACTAAACTAATGGTGAAGAAAATACCTCATTTGGCAACTCAAGAATTTTCTTGAGTTACCCCTAGTGCTCAAAATCTTAAGTTGCTCCCACCTTCATGCTTGTAGTGAGCTAGAGATAATTTTTTATGAAGAGGTTAAGGTGTTTTAGTGAGGATTTTGTGGTGGCCATGGGGGGTAGTGGAGGTTGAGGAGGAGGAGAAGATGGAGAAGATGAAGATGAGAACAAAATGAAGAAATGGGCCATGGTCAAGTCAAGAAATATGTAGAAGGTTCTCTCATCTCTCTCTCTCTCACATCAACCATGCCATGATACTTGTCACCTCACCCAAATTATTTATTATTTTCTTTTATTTTCCCTTTTTTTTTCTTTTTCTTCTCATCTTAAAACAAAACCATAATATATGCAAATGAGGAATTAAAATCATGTTTCCAAAAAATGTAACAAGTGTTAGCAATATGACATGGTGCATGTCACATGCATAATCAAACCTAATGCATAATTAGTAATTATTAATTAAGTTTAGTCGTAAACTTTTATGTAATTAATTATAAAATATCCAAATCGACTTAATACCCTCAAAATCAATAATCATGTAGAATTTTCAAATATCTCCCGAATTATCGGTATATAGTTATACCATATCATTTAAATCTAATCTCCATACTTTAAAATTTTCACAATATTTATTACTTCGATTATTTAAATTCCAAACATAATTATTTATTTTCTGAAATGCTACAACTATTGTCTGCATGCGATGTTGATATATATATATATATATATATATATATATATATATATATATATATTATATTTAATAGATACTTCTATAAGTTTTGCATCCGTACTAGTCTTGCCCCCGCTTTGCCGTTAGTTAAGTAATCTAACGGTGCATGACGGGGCTCTGTGGCGAATGCATATGGCATATAAATAGCATATTATTTGGTTGTTTCTTTTGTATCTTGGAAAAATAAAATGATGGGAACACATTATCGATATAATGCAAGGAAAATAAACCTAAATAATGTTGTCGGAACCAATTTTAAAACTACTCGGTTTTCTTCAAAACTCATAGTCGTATTCTTTTGCTTTGCATAGAGTTATTCGGTTAGGAATATCCCGAACCTCATTCTATGAGGGAAGAGCTTTGATCCCTTCAATGGGATTTCGCTCTTAAGAAAAAGTTTATGTTACTAGTTTTAAAAAGCGGAGCTTAAGCCACTCCATTTCAAAGCCACTTGAGTTCCTTCACCGATATCAAGTTTATTACGTTAAAGGTTTTTCGCCAAAAACCAGCTATAGCTAGCCCTCCTTCCGTTCAGATTGGTATTACTTAGTATTCGTGCTACATTTGTCGTTGCTATTCGCCGAGGCGTAGTGTGCAGTAGCTCTGTAATACTTTTCTGACACAAGGATAAGTGGATTGGTTAGGATGTCGTACGACTTTGTTAATTATTCACCAAGGGTCGTGTGGGTGGGTTTAACGCAATCAAGATAATGACGGGTTAAACTTGACCATGACCCTTGATTTGTTGATTATTCGTCAAGGTCCTTGTGTCCTAGGGGTAAAAACCATATCGGGAGTTTCAAACATACGGGAAACTTGGCAGGCATGCGTATACCTTCTGGAGTGTGGTGACTTGAGTGGATTCTGTCAGCTTATCACATGGTGATAGTTGGGTCCCAATTCCCACTGATGAGTATGTACTACTCCTCGGGAGAATTTTTTCCTTCACAATTAGCTAACATATTAGGTGTATAGAAAATGTTAACGAGATTACGCCTCTGCAGAAATGGGGTTATTAATTGGGTCCGTGCGAAAGCACGGGGGACCTCCCTCGGAGTACTAACACTAGCCTGGCTGAACGGTTAGCGAACTTGTAAAGTGTAAATGATCCCGACTAGTTCTCATTTTAGAGTTTGAAAGAGAATTCAAGGAAACAGTGGGAACCATCCTGATTAGATAAAGTGAAAACCAATCTAATTTTGATAGAGTGCACACTGAATGTTTATTTTCTCTCTCTTTGATACAGCGACCCATGACTTACCTTAAAAATTCATGAACTAATTTTGCCGACCTTTTTACACCTTTGGTTTTAGATTGTTTTGATTCGCGACAAAGTCGCATATATCTCTGCCACTCCTACTTTACCCTTTGCGTTTCTTCAGAACACTTCGTATCACTACGATGATCCATATTGTTTGGAACTGCCATCTTATAGTTATATACAAACTCGAAGAACTTACTTCAGTCGAGGATGACCACAAGTTCTGAAGAAATTGAATAAGATTATTCGGTTGTCTCTTCCCTTTACCTTCTCTCAGGTTGTGAGAGCTCCTTGTATTAGGAGAGTACACCTATTAAGATTATTGGATAGTCTTCTTCCAAACCTTAGGCTAGTGCTGAAAGGTAGAGAAAGAAGAAAACCAATTAGCCTAAGGACGATGTACAGAAGGTAAGATGTAGAGACATATAAAGAGATTGAAGTAAGGGCCAAGAAAATTGCGACTACTGTCATGAATCTGGATAGTGGAAAAGGCATTACTAGAAATACCTGACCATCCCCTATGAAACATTTTCATGTTTCAGTTCTTCTGTGTAAATGTAAAATAGAACTGTTTCTCCAATTAATTCTGACTCCAGGGTATATATTTACCAAATTTGGATCTCACATCTATACGGTGTTACAGATGATGAGTATGAGTAGAATATTGGGAAATGGATGATTTGATTCTCAATATCGAAATTCGTTGCAATTGGTGATATTGAATTAAATCGCCTAGCTTTTGCCTGACAGCAAATATTTAGTTTCGAATAACCGTTATTATGCACCAAATTTTAAAATGAAATATCAGTACCTTTATTTTTATAAAGTGAGATATACATTTTGAAAATTGTGTTGTAAACATTTACCTTTATAAGTGAAGGATAAGAAAATGTGCATTAAATAACGGTGTAAGATATTCTTAACCAAGATACAGTTTTCAATTTACAAAACACAGAATTTGAGTTAATATACTCTTGGGACTTATACATGAAAATGTATGTTGTCCAGTGTCCTTCAGGAAAAGGGGTTGGCACTCTTACTTCATTCAGGTTTACCTATGAGTTCTCTGGTTTTAGACATGCATTCGTAGTAATGCAAGGTCTAAAGATTTTGAGAAGTTTGTAGGTATAATAATAAAGTAAAGAACCATACATTGGAAGTATCGGGATTCTTCGAGGTAATCGAAGATATAGATACTTATGCTAGGTATTCCATCATAGTAATATCGAGAACTTGATTTTCTCACAGGTTACTCATCCATGGACGCGCTCCATGATAAGTAATGCTGTGTTGGCCCTTTTTCATTAGGTAATATGCACTGGAAACAGCTGCATGACTTTTGAATCTGGTTCCATCTAAATTAGTGTCTTGATTCTATATGGGCATAGAATGGTTACATATCTTGAAGTTGTTAAGATATGAAGTTATCTGGTTTCTATTTAAAAGTAAAATCCGGACAAACTCGAGACACCCTTTGGTAATGGCGGTTTGTGGATTATCCCAAGCATTCACTAGGATTTAGTTTCTACCGTTTTCAAGATCAATAGTAACATTGTTCTTGAATCGCCACCATTTTTATAAAAGGAATCTTTTTGCAAAAGAAACTAGTGGGAGTATGGTAGAATTGGAAGTGATTCTAGAACCACAAACGGTTACCAAAAGTTTAATAGAAGCTAAGGATTCAATTGGACATGACAAACCGTTAGCCACTTCGTAGATTTTAGTAGGTGACCTCAGACACCCAAAAGATACTTTGGTTTTCTCGTAAACGGTGACAGGGAGGTCAGCATCATGCTAATGATGTTCCTATTAGTTGTCAGCAGGTCATAGAAAGTGGTGACTTCTAGGTGAGCAGATGCTTCATATCCAAGATGGACTCTACACACTTCAGCAAATTATGGATTTTGGATTTTGCTGGGTGCTCCTGAGTGGGTAAAACCCATTAGGAGCAAGTAGATTTTTCGAGATCTATGCAAGTGGAAATGTGCTGCCACGCCCCGCTTCTCAATGTACGGGTAAGAGGACGTGGCAGGGATGCGACGTATTTACTCAGAAATAAACACGTTAAGCATAAATAAGCAATATAAAAGTAAAGCACAAGAATGACAAGAGATGTAATATACCAACAACTTTTTTATTTATATTCATTCTTTACATACACTGGAAAGCAAAATACAATAATGGAAAGCAATGCCTAAACAATGGCATATGAACTGAAAGTAAGATAAATACAAGTATGAACTAAAACTCTTGCTCCACAACAAACTACTCCAAAACCTTCTGGCTGGGCTCGATCTCCTAAGATTCGGATCCTCCTGACAACATTCCAAAGAAAAAAGAAATAGGAATGCCGTCAGCGAACAATCGCTCGGTAAGTCCCAAGAGAGAGATAAGAATAGATCAAGTAAATGAAATAGATCTGGTAATTTATCTGTTTTTATTATACTGACGTAGTTGTTTGTAGCTTGGCACAGAATGTATCAGTGTATACGAGAGGAGTCCAGCCATCCGTGGACTAAAGTATACGGAGCACAAAGACCCGTCAAGCCACGGGACAACGGCACGGATATTCAGGTTAGGTGTATTATGGTGACCGTCTCGTGCCATTTCTAATACATTCCGTACCAATCTACCCCGTTAAAACCCTGTGATGCATATTGTATTGATTGTAATGATTTGTTGTATAAGACTTGCCAAAAACATGGTATAACTTTTTCATGTAAACATCGAAACGGATAGTTATGTAGTCAAGTTCAAAATATATCCATGGTTCTGTCCAGTCGAGTCATGTTGCATGTTCATGTTCAAGTGTTTATGCTTGATACATTGGATTCATATTGAAATGGAGTTATAGTTGGAATCATGTTTGGATTTTATTCAGATTAAACTTAGACTCAGATTAAGTCAGACACTTTAAACAGATTTGAGTTCTGAATTAGGTTTAGGAGTTATCGGTAACTGCTGCACATGGACGGCAGGATTTGTGACTTTTTCAAAAACAATTACCATTGATAACCCCTTTTTAGTTTTCTACCTTAAATAGGCAAACACCCACTTTCTCCGGCTCCCTGAGGCTCAAGAGAATTGGTCCCGCTTAAACCTATATTTACTAGGGTCCTTAATGTAAATTAATATAACTTGAGAGGGTTTTTATGAAAAATAATTTTAGTATACTTTCAAAATAAATCTCAAGTATTTATTTATCGTATTTAGGGTTTTCATGGATGTAACTTTTAAAAGTGAGATATTCTAATGAATAAATACCAAGTTGAATAGTTCATGGTATTTTTGTGTAAATTTTACTTGTATGGATTTTTAATGGTATATTCATAGAAATGTAATTCTTTTCTTTTGTTTAGAAACACATAGAATTTATTATATATTTAAAATAGATGGATTGATAATATTTATATATAGTTATTAAAATTAAATTTTATTTATTAAATAGAAATCATGTTTTTTCTTAAAAATTGCATTAAAAATTCTATCGAGATCGTATGCTCCGTGAGAAGGTCTGCATCTCACTCTACTGGTCCTGAGAATTTGTGATAACCTGCACCATCCCGATCGGGTTTCCCAAAATGGGTTGTAGAGGCATAATTATAAGAAATGTAAATAACACAATTTAAAGAATACGGGTTTTGATAGTTTATGGTATTTTGTTGTAAAAGTTGTATTTGCCTCAAATTTGTTGTTCAAGGAAAACGTGTTATGTCAAAATGTGTGTTTGTGAGAGGTAGGTCATTACCTCGTGAGGTTTTCTAGAGGTAATATGAACAAGAATGATTAAACGATGTCATATGTAACTTCATTGTATTTAAGCGTAAAAACTTAATAAAAATTGTTTTACTTGGAGTTTTAAAATGAAACTTGTTTCTAAATTTTAGTTAATGTTTAACAAGAAAGATATAATGATATGGTTAAGCGGTTCTTAAGAGAAAATTGAAATTTAAAAGAGAATAGTATTAAGGGTCGATATAACTCCACTTACCGACGTGATTTGAAAAGAGAACATTTTAAGTTAAGAAGAGTAGGAGAGAAGGGGGACTTACTAGTTGTTTGGGTTAAGAATGGAGAGATGAAGGTATTGAGATCGTTGTGGTGTCGCGGAGTCACCAGAAGTGCTTCGAATCCTCGTCGAAAAGGAACTTGGGCTAACTCCACTTGTACTCTTCTTTGGCTTGGAAATTTTTGAGAATTTTAACAATAAACTTCAGAATGAGGAAGGCTAGGGTGTGATGTTGTATTTATAAGGTAGAATTAGGGTTTTATGAGTCAAGAGAGAATTAAAAATAGGATTTATGAGTGAATTTAAGTTCTCTGTTAATTTAAAGAGAAATCAAACAGCACTGGAGTAGTGGGGGTAGGCCAAGGGACTGGGATGCAGAGTATGGGAGTATTTGATACGGAGGCCCCGGCGGCGCCGGCCCAATGACAAATCTCGCTGACCGTTTGTATCGGGTGGGGTCTTGGATGTTTGCCATGTGTCCTAGTCTGTTTAAATATTCATTTGCAAATGTTTATTTAATCTGACTTTTCATTTTTATGTGTAACGTGTAAACTTTTGGGCTTCCAAAAATTTTAAAAGAAAAATCAGTAAAAGTATATGTGGCTGATGGGATTCGAACACAGGGGCTACGTCATAGCAGTGCAAGGCTTTACCAATGAGATACAAGTACTTTCTTGATGTCCTTAAACAATTTTAATTTATAACTTGTGGCCAGGCTTGAAACTCTATTCTGTACATTAATTTGAAAATTTTTGTACAAATGAAATTGGAGTCGTTACAGGTGCTAACCTAATAAGGCTAGACTTGTTGTAAAGGGTTTTCATCAAATATCAGTTGTGAATTGTGATGAAACTTTTACTTCAGTGTCTATACTGAAGACCATACGGATATGGCTTGACACCGCTGTTCTCCCTACTTGTTATCAGCATGTCATAGGAAGTGATAACTTCCTGGTGACTGGATATTTCATACCCAAGATGGTCTCCACGCACTTTAGCAAATCATGAATTTTGGACTTTTGCTGGGTGTTCCTGAAGGGATAAAACCCATTAGGAGCAAGAAAATCTTTCGAAATTTGTGCAGGTGGAAAGGTACTAATATAATAAGGCTAGAATTGTTGTAAAGAGTTTTCATCAAATACCCGTTATGGATTGTGATGTGACTTTTACTTCAGTGTCTACGCTGAAGTTCATATGGATATGATTTGGCGCCGATGCAATTCATGGCTATGATATCTGACAGCTTTATGACTATAACGTCTTTCCAAATGGAAATTTGGAAGTGCACGTGTATATGAAGCTGCCAGAGGGTTATCATAGTCAGTGGGAGCAGCGGAAGTGGTGATGCTTATGTCAATTCGAAAACTGAAGCATGGATAGCGGAGACAAATCGTCTGTTTTGATGTGATAGTCAAGGTGATTGACTTCATCAAAACAAAAGATAAATCTGGTAAGAAGGATATAGGGAGTAATGTCCTGGATTTGGATGACATACTCCAAATAAGAAGTGATGTTCGTGTACCACAATCGGTCAAACTTTGGTTGTCACATAGGGTTTTCTCCACGTTGGATGCGGATAGTATATCAGGAATTCTGGTGACTAGATCTAGATTTGGGATGTTTCCCAAATCGAGTACTTAGACGGCATTCTAAAAGCATTTTAGAATGGACGACTCCTGGCGTGGTGGTGTTCCCGCAAGTGATGGAGTCACACTCTCTAAAGAGATTTCTTTTAGACTGATGAGGAGAGCGACTGACATGAATGACATATCATTTTCTTAGGGAATTGAGTCAATCATGCAATGTCTTGAACAAAACCAGATAGATAATACTGGTTTTAGATCTAGATTTAGGAAATTTCCCTATCGGGTACTTAGACAGTATTCTAAAAGTATTTTAGAATGGACGACTCCTGGCGTGGTGGTGTACCCGCAGGTGATGGAGTCACCCTCTCTAAAAGGGATGTCCTCTAGACTCACGAGAAGGGGGACTGGCATGAATGCCATATCATTTACTTAGGCAGTTGAGTCAATCATGCAATGTCTTATACAACACCAAACACCTGATATTGCTTTTGCACTAGTTGCAATAAGCATATATTAATCCAATTCTTGAAACAAAGGAAAGCTATCATGAACATAAGAGGATGTTCTTGGTATAAGATAACTGCAGCCTCCTCTGGGAGGCGGTTATCGGTTCAGGCTTCCAAGGTAGCCTGAATAACAGAGATGATGTCAGAGTTTTGAGTTTATCCTCTTTCGAGGATCGGTATATTGGATAATGTTCCAATAGAGATACTGAGGTAATTATAGTGCAGGAAGCTGGTTATGACTCAATAGAGAATACAACCTAAGAAGTTTGTTGGATAGGAGTTGTCCGTTGATGAACTTGGTCCCATCAAGTATCCAGACAAATTCTTGAGGCGGGGTATCGCTCAATTTGGGAGACTGTTCCTCTCCTCAATGTTGAGATATAGAGAGATGAAGTTGAAACATTGTAGCGGATCCACTCACTGAGACTATTTCTTGAACAAATTAAGTTTCACAAACATGGTCTGCGAAACTGATTAGTATAGAAGTTGGGTATTCGATAGCACACGAGCTGTGGGTACGTGATACTGCAATAATTGAGCTCAAGTGCAAGTGGGAGATTGTTGGATATAGTACCCTCAAGGCAATTATTGTGATCGCAGGTAAACGATTATGATAATTGAGGGGGGACCTATACAGTTATAACAGTCTTACTCGAAATGATAGTATGCTATCTGGTTTGTCTTCATCATTGATGAAGCCCGTAAGATTGTTGCTTGACAACCAGTATTATGATAGCGATCATATATGTGGGAGCTGGGTTGTCCATAAGCACATCCTTAAATATCCCTAGTCGTGGGAATATCGAGACTGGGAATTGATATTCCAGAATAGACTAGTATATACACTTCTAGACCCCGACGAGGGGCGGTGGCTGGTCTCACAAGTTATTAGTGTTGTGTCACCGAAGACGGTATACAGATGCTCACTGGAGGTGAGTACACTCGACGGACTCGCCGAGAACTTCTAGATGACATTATATCTATCGTCAGATAGAAGTTCTCAGGTGGCATGAGTATAGGTTAGTCTTTTGACCTGAAGGCGTTATTTTTCTCATGTGAGTTCCCACTATACTTTGATTACTACCCTACCACGGCTCAAAGGAGTCATGCAAATAGGTTTTAGTTAGGTACAGTCCCGAGCTACATGGAGGCAGTGGTTGACTGTCAGGGATTCGTCTCTCCTGGTATTAGGAGTTGATGTCACGCTGTGTTCAGTTGGCTATCATCAGAAATCCGTAGCCACGGTGGATGAGATTTACTGATAGTTGATCATTAGTATCTCTGTTGGTGATGATCTTGACTCAGACACGACTTATCGGGTTAGTAGTGGTCTGACGTTATCCATCCCCTAGACCCGATATGCGATACTCTTTGATGAAGAGATCGGACTGTACGGAGATAGTCACATTCAGGCTCAGTAGAGTAAGGACGTACTCGATTGTCACATTCAGGCTCAGTGGTAACTTCCAGGTGACCAGATGCTTAATATCCTAGATGAACTCCAAGCACTTCAGCAAATTATAGATTTTGGATTTTGCTGGGTGCTGCTGAGGGGGTAAACCCTATTAGGAGCAAGTAGATCTTTCTAGATCTGTGCAAATGGAAATGTGCTGCCATGCCCCGCTTCCCAATGTATGCGTAAGAGGACGTGGCAAAGACGCGACGTATTTACTCAGAAGTAAACATATTAAGCATAAATAAGCAATATAAAAGTAAAGCACAAGAATGACAAGAGATGTAATAAACCAACAACTTTTTTATTTATATTCATTCTTTACATACACTGGAAAGTAAAATACAATAATGGAAAGCGATGCATAAACAATGGCATATGAACTGAAAGTAAGATAAGTACAAGTATGAACTAAAACTCTGGCTCCTCAGCAAACTGCTCCAAAACTTCCTGGCTGGGCTCGATCTCCTGAGAGCCGGGTCCTCCTGACAATATTCCAAAGAAAAAAGAAATAGGAATGTCGTCAGCGAACAATCTCTCGGTAAGTCCCAAGAGAGAGATAATAATAGATCAAGTAAATGAAATAGATCTGGTAATTTATCTGTTTTTGTTATACTAACGTAGTTGTTTGTAGCTTGGCACAGAATGCATCAATGTATACGAGAGGAGTCCAACTATCCATGGATTAAGGTATACGGAGCACAAGGACCCGTCAAGCCACGGGACAACGGCATGGATATTCAGGTTAGGTGTATTATGGTATCCGTCTCGTGCCACTTCTAATACATTCCGTACCAATCGACCCTGTTAAAACCCTATAATGCATATTGTATTGATTGTAATGATTTGTTGTATAAGACTTGCCGAAACCATGGTATAAGTTGTTCATGTAAACGGATCGGATGTAAACGGATAGTCATGTAGTCAAGTTCAAAATATATCTATGGTTCGGTCCAGTCGAGTCATGTTTCATGTTCATGTTCAAGTGTTCATACTTAATACATTGGATTTATGTTGAAATGGAGTTATAGTTGGTATCATGTTTAGATTGTATTCAGATTAAACTGAGACTCAAATTGAGTCAGACACTTTAAACAGACTTGAGTCCAGAATTAGGTTTAGGAGTTATCGGTAACTGCTGCACATGGACGGCAGAATTTGTGACTTTTTCCAAGCCAATTACCATTGATAATCCCGTTTTAATTTTCTACCTTAAATAGACAAGCACCCACTTTCTCCAGCTCCCTGAGGCTCAAGAGAATTGGTCACGCTTAAACCTATATGTACTAGGGTCCTTAATGTAAATTAATATAACTTGAGGGAGTTTTTTTGAAAAATATTTTTAGTATACTTTCAAAATAAATCTCAAGTATTTATTTATCGTATTTAGGGTTTTCATGGATGTAACTTTTAAAAGTGAGGTATTCTAGCGAATAAATACCTAGTTGAATAGTTCATAGTATTTTTGTGTAAATTTTACCTGTATGAATTCTTGATGGTATTTTCATGGAAATGTAATTCCTTTCTTTGGTTTAGAAACACATGGAATTTATTATATATTTAAAATAGATGGATTGATAATATTTATTTATAATTATTAAAAATAAAATTTATTTATTAAATAGAAATCACATTTTTCTTAAAAATTGCATTAAAAATTCCATCGAGATCGTATGCTCCGTGAGGAGGTCCGCATCTCGCTCTACTCGTCCCGAGAATATGAGATAACCCACACCATCCCGATCAGGTTTCCCAAAATGGGTTGTAGAGGTATAATTGCAAGAAATGCAAATAACACAATTTAAAGAATACGGGTTTTGATAGTTTATGGTATTTTGTTGTAAAAGTCGTATATGCCTCAAAGTTGTTGTTCAAGGAAAACGTGCCATGTCAAGATGCATGTTTGTGAGAGGTAGGTCATTAACTCATGAGGTTTTCTAAAGGTAATATAAGCAAGAATGATTAAACGATATCATATGTAACTTGATTGTATTTAAGCGTAAAAACTTAATAAAAGTTGTTTTACTTGGAGTTTTAAAATGAAACTTGTTTCTAAATTTTAGTTAATGTTTAACAAGCAAGATATAATGATATCGTTAAGTGGTTCTTAAGAGAAAATTGAAATTTAAAAGAGAATAGTATTAAGGGTCGGTATAACTCTACTTACCGACGTGATTTGATGAGATAACATTTTAAGTTAAGAAGAGGAGGAGAGAAAGGGGACTTACTAGTTGTTTGGGTTAAGAATAGAGAGATGAAGGTATTGAGATCGTCGTGGTGTTGCGGAGTCGCCGGAAGTGCTTCGAATCCTCGTCGGAAAGGAACTTGGGCTAACTCCACTTGTAATCTTCTTTGGCTTGGAAATTTTTGAGAATTTTAACAATAGACTTCAGAATAAGGAAGGCTAGGGTATGGTGTTGTATTTATAAGATAGAATTAGAGTTTTGTGAGTGAAGAGAGAATTAAAAATGTATTAAAATAGGATTTATGAGTGAATTTAAGTTCTCTGTTAATTTACAGAGAAATCAAACATCACTGGAATAATGGGGGTAGGCCAAGGGACTGGGGTGCAGAGTATTTGAGTATTTGGTACGGGGGGCCCGGCGACACCGGCCCAATGGAGAATCTCGCTGGCCGTTTGTATGGGGTGGGGTCTTGGATGTTTCCCACGTTTCCTAATCTGTTTAAATACTCATTTGCACATGTTTATTTAATCTAACTTTTTATTTTTATGTGTATTGCACGTGTAAAATTTTGGGCTTCCAAAAAGTTTAAAAGAAAAATCAGTAAAAATATATGTGGCTGATGGGATTCGAACACAGGAACTACGTTACAACAGTGCAAGTCTTTACCAATAAGCTGCAAGTGCTTTCTTGCTGTTCTTAAATAATTTTAATTTATAATTTGTGCTCAGACTTGAAACTCTATTCTGTACATTAATTTGAAAATTTTTGTAGAAATGAAATTGGAGTCGTTATATTTTACCCTCCTTACAAAAATTTTGTCATCAAAATTTACAATTATTTGAGGATTAGTTTACAAATAAGTAAGGGTATCTTGCACCCATGTCGTCCTCAGCGTTCCAACGTTGATTCTCCTGGTGAATCTTTTCTCCACATCACTCGAACTAAGTTTACTTCTTTGTTCCGTAGTGTCTTCACCTTTCTGTCCAGCATCTCAACGGGTTGTTGCCCACAAGATAGATCCGTCTATACAATGAGCTCGGAGTGATCAATAATGTCGCTGGGGTCGCTCACATATCTTTGAAATTGGGATATGTGGAATATATTGTGCACTCTTTCTAATGAGGGTGGTAGTGCCAAACGATAAGCCACTTCTCCGATTCGTTCGAGTATGTTGAACGGTCCAATTAACCACGGACTGAGCTTACCCCTCTTTCTAAAGTGAATTACTCCATGATTCAGAGAGATCTTAAGATCACATGATCTCCCGGCTGAAACTCCAAATGTCGACGCTTTGCATCAGCCCAGTGTTTCGTCGGTGTTGGGCTATGCACATTCTTTCCCTGATCGTGCAAACTACGTCCACATTCTCCACGATCATCTCTGATCCAAGGAGTTCCTTATCTCTGATGTCATCCCAACTTAATGGAGAACGACACATCCTTCTATAGAGAGCTACTGATTAGTCTGAAATATTGCACATTTGAATGATTATTTTCCCCACTATTGTTAAATTCTAAAAGGTGTTTATTGTAATTATAGAACATATGAGGGTTTATGTGTGAAAAGTTTATTATCATATGTTTCTACATTATAATTAACATAATGAGGGAAAATACATGCATATAATATTTAAATGAAATATTGTAATTAAAATATGCATATCATATCAAATATTTCTAATCAATATTCTTAAAATATTGTATTATACAAATGGTTAGGATAATATCTCAAAATAATAACAAATATTAATAACACTATGACTTGAGATATTGTGCAAATATTAGCTCAGATCTGGAGATCCAAAGATCCGAGATGTCGGAATCAAATCTGCCAAAATATTGAGGGAAAATATAAGATCTAACATCGGCAGAGATTCAGAGTAAGATTTTCAAAATCTATACATCGAAGAGATCTACAAATATCAACACCAAAGACCACGAAAAATCCTAAGACCTGATCACACTATGCTGCCGCGGTTGGGCGGCTAAATGCCATGATTTGCGGTGGATCCGCGGCCCCTTTGTGGCCATAGGATTTGAGATTTTTTGGGTGTGATCGTAACAATAAATCATCACACATGGAATCTAGGGTTTAGTATTTCTATGACTATTTAAGGGATCGAGAGCTATACTTCTAAAATCATCAACCGAAGAGATCAAGAGGTCCATGACGATCCACACATCCGAGTTGATCATCAGCTGTTCATCTACTTCCAACAAGATAGAGATCGAGAAAAAATTAGGGTTCTTGTACTCTACTTTAAAAGGATTTGTACATGATATAGTTGATTAATAAAGGTAGAATTTTTATTAGTCTTTTCACAATTAATTTCTGCACTTAATTTCTGCATCTTACATTATGATCTCATTCTGCATCCTTTCTTCTCCAACCATGTGTGAGTAATTCCTAGCTTGCTAGGGTTCATAGGCTAGGGTAGATAAATGGATGATAAAATCATTTAACTCCTTTTATACATTTTAAAGTCTATAAATTTTAGCAAAATAAATGTTAACATCCTTATCGGGCGCGCTACAAATCTATTGTTAGTCACGATCACGATTCGAGATCTGTTCGACACTTGTTTTGGTAAGACTAGACATGAATAGAGATCAATGTAAGGACAAGAGTTAAGAGTAGGGAAACCCTAGTTTCTTCCAAAAGAATCATAATCTACATTCATCACTATCGATCTAGTTTTAAACTATTAAAAGATAAAAAGAGTCATTTTTAATTAATCATCCATTACTTCTAAGTCTTTTGAACTCTACAAGCCTCTTCTTTATAAATTCTACACCGTATCAAATTAGATTTACAAACAATCAACCCATCTTTCAATCAACTCGTCTAAAGCAAGAAAAAAGGTTCACGTTTCCCTGCGGACGACCCATACTCATCACGGCTAGCTACTAGCGACACCGTCCTGATTGCGGTTACTTTACGAAAACACTCATTACAATCATCAATTAAATGGTGCCATTGCCCGGGAAACGGCTGTAATTTTTTTCTTATTATTCAGGTTGAATTCTCATAAAATCCAGGAAACATATTATAAAAGAGAACCAAAACCGCATATTGTGTATTTAACGATTAGTGTGCGAATTTTGCAAGGGAATCTGGAGTCACTGGAGTGAGCAAATAGAGATTCAAAGACTTTCAACGAGGGCCAGAGGAGAATTAGAGGGCACTAAAGAAAAATCAGCAGACGAACACGCCATAGTGTGGTGGAACTGCAACATAAGCAAGATTTTTGCAGCGGAACCGCGACGAAGTGGAGGAGTTGCTTCGCGAAAATCCTCTAGTATCTTTCTCTAATCTTCCTCTCTCCTCTAAAATCCAATAATCTTATTTTTCTGTAGGATACTAGGCCCCACAAATCACAAAACGAGCATATTTTCACCCTACATTAATTAAAAAATATCTAGACCAAGTCTCTAAGGACCGTCGCGCTCAATTAGGACAGAGGAGGGTCGTGGGTAATCTATCGCTTATCCGCATCTCTCTTGTGGTGTCTAGGCAAGTGTGACTAAGGAAAGTGGTTACTTAATTATGCCCGCTATTTTCGGTGATTCGTATAGAGGATACCTCCCACTTACCTGGCCACAAGAGCGATAAAGAGATGGTAGAGGATTGATCCCGCGACTTATCCTTTGGAAGTCTAGGTGCGGTCTAGTGACTTGACCTAGGTGACCCTAGTTCTAGGGTTTGATTATGTATTTTTATGATTTGTTAAGTCAAGCCTTAAGTTCGACTTTTTTCAAAACAAACCTTTTTAAATCGTTCTCACTCACGCTGCCATGTGCGCTAAACCCGCTTAGTGCATGATCGGCTGGACATGGGATTCTAGTGTCCGTTTTGTTCGCGTTTCTGCTATCAACTCCGAAATTGGTACTTCTTCGTTTTCTATTTCCCCTCCACCCACCACATCGACCGAGATAGACGGTTCTCCATACGATTTTCACAACATCACCTTACTACCACCCGTAGGTGCGCAGAATCCACCGTGCATCTCTCTTCAAGAAAGATGCTACCCTGTGTGTAGACCCTTTCCTACTTGTCTGTCTCTTCCACCGGCCAATAGGGATAATTTCAAAATTAAACCCCACTTCATCAACTTGTTGCCTAAATTTCACGGGCTTGAATCCGAAGACGCATACGTTTTTATCACCAAATTCGAAAACGTATGTGCAATGATGGGCACAACCCAACTTTCAGGGGATACTATGCGATTACGTCTTCTCTCTTTTACCTTGTGCAACCTAGCAGAAAAATGGTTTTATAGCACTGCCGCACATTCTATCGCCAAATAGGATGAATTCGTTATAGCATTCCTTAAGAAATTTTATCCCAATCACAAAACCGCCCATATTCGAAGCGAGATTAACCAGTTTACCCAACTTCCCAACGAACCATTTTGGAAATGCTTTGAGCGGTTTAAAGATCTTCTTCTACAATGCCCATATCACGGAATTGATAGATTTCAACTTTGCCGAATTATATATGAGGGTGTTAATCCTGCCACGAAACAGATGCCTGAAACCATTTGTCAATGCCATTTCATGTCAAAAGACGATGGTGAAACTTAGCAATTCCTGGAAGATCTCGCCGAACAAACCTTACAGTGGGAAAGCGTTAGACCAACTTCATCTAGGACAAGTATTCATCAGCTCGATATTTTCATCGCAGTGAATGCCGAAATGGTCGCGATGTAAAATAAACTCGAAGCTATGGAAAACAAATTCTCATCAACCTCCCTAATCCAAGTTATGCTCCAAAAAACTGTGTGTGGTTGCTGTTCTGACCCATCACACTTAACGGAAGAATTTCCTTTGAATTCTCTGTTGCAAGTTCAAGAACAAACTAATGCTGCTTTTCAGCAACGACCTAAAAACGATCCTTATTCTTCCACATGCAATCAGGGATGGAGGAATCATCCTAATTTTGCTTGGAACCAAAACCAAACTCAAAATCAATACCAGTTCCCAAGGAACTATCAAAGGCCTCCCCCACAGCAACAGCAGCCAACATAACAAAATGAGCACCCCTTTCAACCACAATCTTTTCAAAACCCGGCCGACAACTTTGATCCTTATAATAATATTTCAACGGCCGGTACCGATAAAACCTCTGCTCTCGAACGTAACTTAGAAACGTTCATTAAACAATCCATGCAAACGACGGTTAATTTAACGTCTTCTATCCAAACATTGGTGCAGCACACCGCTTCCCACGTTGAAAGCATAAAATCGATACAAGCATAAGTTGCACAGTTAAATGCCGCGATGAGCGAATGAGAGAAAGGGAGACTTCCATCTCAACCTATACCAAATCCCAGCTACTCACAAAGCACGAAAATCATCCTTCAAAATCATAATGTGAGTGTCGTAACCATATTGAGATCGGGAAGAGTACTGAACAACAATGTTGGTAAACAAGTTGTTGAGGATGAATCAGATGAAATCCCGGCTACTACTTCTAATCCTATTTCGTCTTGTCCACCATCTTCTTCCAAGCATATTCTCCGTTTCCCACTAGGCTCGAACCCTCATTCCACTTCCTTGAAGAAATTACCGTCTACAACCATCCCAAATCCAATTTTGGGATCCATTCCATCCCCGCAAACTTTTCCTCAAAAGTTAGACCCAACCCTTATTGATAAAGCTCTTTTTCCACATTGGTTGAGGTCCAACAAACCAAGTCCCCAAATGGAGAAAATTATGGAAATTTTAAAACAAATTAACATAAATATTGCTCTCCTAGATGCTATCAAACAAGTTCCGTCCTATGCGAAAATTTTAAAGGACTTGAGAACTAGGAAGAGGAAAACTCAAGTACTTAAAAAGGTTTTCTTAGCGAGTAATATGAGCAATTCTCTTACCCAATTGGTGCCTACGAAATGTAAGGACCCCGGTTGTCCTACAATATCTATAACTATTGGGAGTAAAAATATCAATCGTGCTCTACTCGATTTAGATGCTAGTGTTAACTTGCTTCCATATTCTGTTTATGAGCAATTAGGGATAGGAGGGTTGATACCTACACATTGCACTCTCTAAATGGCTGATCGATCTACACCCAACCTCGGGGTGAGCTAGAGGACGTGTTAATCAAAGTCAGGGAATTTATATTCCCTGTGGACTTTATAGTTATAGATACACAGCTTGTAGTGAACCCATGGAACCAAATTCTGATGATTCTAGGTCGACCTTTGCTAGCAACTTCAAATGCGATAATCAATTGTCGTAACGGTTCAATGAACCTGTCCTTTGGAAAGATGACAATTGAGCTTAACATCTACAAGTTAAGAAGTCAACCATCAAAACCCTATGCTCATGTTTGTTCTGTCGAAAAGATAGCTTCCGACAGTTGCGAATTTGAGGAGCTTCACGATTCTGATATCGATGCCACTAGTGCGTTAGGATTTGATCATACTGTTTATTATACACGTGAAGACCCTTCCGTCGACAAGTCCACACCTAATTCCAAACCCTTTGACTTGTTGAATGATTTAATTGAGCTATCCGAGTTTCATAACTCTCTTTCCGATGAGATTATCATTCGGAATCTTGATGAAAGTTTTGAAGATATTTTTGCTGAAGAACTCGCATTCCTATAAGAAATGGAAGTTGTGATGAATTAACCATCCAAAGAAGTCGAACCTCCACCCTTTCTTCTTATCAAGAACGAGAATGCGAGTAGTGCACCATCACCGTTTCGTCTTTACCAACTGAGACGTAAGCCTGATCGATTTCGCCTCTTATCTCCCCACTTCTGCATATCTATGATCTTCCACCAACCATAGTGTTACATTGATAAAATATTCGAATGGTTGGTGTTGACTTTTGGTCTTTGTAAAGCTTTGCATTGACCAATAACCTTACCCCCTCTTATAATTTTAAATGCTTAATACTGTTTTACTCAAGTTTTGGGGGGAGAAAAATATTTTGGTTCTTGAAAGAAAAACAAAATTTTTAAAATTGTGAGCCAAAAATAAGTTTGGGTGAGGATTTCACTGTCATTAATTCTTGTCCCTGTTACTAACTTTTCCTCCAAAGTCTACAGGTTTTAAGTTTAAAAGATGGCATCAGTGAGGGCACTGCAGCAAATAGGTTTGGGGGAGGTTTGTGCTTATTCACACATCATTTTTTGCATTGTACTAAATAAAAGCACAAAAAAAATTTGATAATGAAAGTTAGAAAATGAAAAATACATATGATAGGAAGGAAAAGTTTAAGAAAAGGAAGAAAATTAGATGTTTTATAACGAAACTAGTAATAGATAGTCATGAGCTGTTGTCCCTAGGGTTAGTAAGATAAATGGAATTACTAATCTGAGGATAGAATTGAGTCTGAAAAATAGTCCATATTCTTAAGTCTAAATATATGAACGTTGATAGCCTACTATACGCACTTGCACATATCTTGAAACTTGGGATAGTAGAGGATACCTTGAAATGCTCTTGTCTAAAATCCTTAGTATGAAGATCAATGAAAAAAAGTTAAACATAAAAAAAAAGTGGTGAAGAAAAATAAACACCGGTTTTGTAATTGCTTAAGGCAGTATAAAAATAATATAGAGAGAGTGCTTTATCACCTAGTGCCTTAGACCAACTGGTTTGGAAGCCACTGCTAAGCCTTAGATGTTGCAAGATGAAGAAATTGCTAATTACGCCTAAATTAGTGAGCACATTTGGTAATAGGTTAGTTAGTACCTCAAGAAATATTAACGATCGCATGAAGAATGTGTGACCAATTCCATCTGAAATATTCACCGACTAAAAAGTACTAAGAAAGATGGACAAGAGTATGATAGCTTGAATTGAATTTTCTAAGTGTAGAGATGTCTTTTACATACACATAGGGGTATATGATCGATATTTGGAAGAAAGGTAGGGAGAAAGACTAAAGGCGATGCTTTATTGAGAGATGATGTGATTGCTGACATCTTTTCACAACAATTAAGATAGGGCTCATCGCTACTAAAAATTCGGTGTAGTTTGAAACTCTTATTTTCAAGTTTTTTTTATATATATTCTTTATCCTTATATGTAACTTTCATCATCTTTCTTTTATTATGGGGTTTTGTGGGTGTAATCCTCTCGGGAGACAACACTCCTCCTATTAGGAACACCTAGAGGTTTAAAGGCTTGTTGCACGTGCTCAGTGCAATCGTGTTGCCTACGAAAATCTGCTAGGTTTTTCTTTTTCTTCTTCTTAATAACTAGTTTGCTCGGGACGATCAAAGTCAAGTTTGGGGGTATTTAATTAGTCTGAAATATTGCACATTTGAATAATTATTTTCCCCAATATTGTTAAGTTCTAAAAGGTGTTTATTGTAATTATAGAACATATGAGGGTTTATGTGTGAAAAGTTTATTATTATATGTTTCTACATTATAATTAATATAATGAGGGAAAATATATGCATATAATATTTAAATGAAATATTGTAATTAAAATATGCATATCATATCAAATATTTCTAATCAATATTCTTAAAATATTGTATCATACAAATGGTTAGGATAATATCTCAAAATAATAACAAATATTACTATCACTATGACTTGAGATATTGTGCAGATATTAGCTCAGATCTGGAGATCAAAAGATCCGAGATGTCGGAATCAAATCTGCCGAAATATTGAGGGAAAATATAAGATCTAGCAACGGCAGAGACTCGGAGTAAGATTTCCAAAATCCAGACATTGAAGAGATCTACAAATATCAACACCAGAGACCATGAAAAATCCCAAGACCTGATCACACTATGCTGCCTCGGTTTGGCGGCTAAATGCCATGATTTGCGGCGGATCCGCGACCCCTTTGTGGCTGTAGGATTTAAGATTTTTTGGGTGTGATCATAACAACAAATCATCACACATGGAATCTAGGATTTAGAGTTTCTGTGACTATTTAACGGACCGAGAGCTATACTTTGAAAATCATCAACCGAAGAGATCAAGAGGTCCAAAACGATCCACGCATCCGAATTGATTATCATCTGTTCATCTACTTCCAACAAGATAGAGATCGAGAGCAAAAAACTAGGGTTCTTGTACTCTACTTTAAAAAGATTTGTACATGATATAGTTGATTAATAAAGCTAGAGTTTTTATTAGTCTTTTCGCAATTAATTTCTGCACTTAATTTCTGCATCTTACATTATGATCGCATTCTTCATCCTTTCTTCTCCAACCATGTGTGAGTAATTCCTAACTTGCTAGGGTTCATAGGCTAGGGTAGATAAATGGATGATAAATCATTTAACTCTTTTTATACATTTTAAAGTCTATAAATTTTAGCAAAATAAATATTAACATCCTTATCGGGCGCGCTACCAATCTATTGCTAGTCACGACCATGATTCGAGGTCTGTTCAACACTTGTTTTGGTAAAAGCTAGACATGAATAGAGATTAATGCAAGGACAAGGGTTAAGAGTGGGGAAACCTTAGTTTCTTCCAAAAGAACACTAATCTACATTCATCACTATCGATCTAGTTTTACACTATTAAAAGATAAAAAGAGTCATTTTTAATTAATTTTCCATTACTACTAAGTCTTATGAACCCTACAAGCCTCTTCTTTATAAATTCTGCATCCATATCAAATTAGATCTACAACTAATCAACACATCTTTCAATCAACTCGTCTAAAGCAAGAAAAAAAGGTTCACGTTTCCCTGCGGACGACCCGTACTCATTGCGGCTAGCTACTAGCGACACCGTCCTGATTGCGGTTACTTTACAAAAACACTATTTACAAACATCAATCAGCTGCAAATGGTGCCATACCAATACTCGCGTAGTAGCTGTTGTTGTATGAAAACTCCACAAGATGTAGGTGACCTTCCCACGATCCTCTGAAGTCTAACATACACGCTCTTAGCATATCTTCAAGGATCTAAATCATTCGCTCAGACTGGCCATCTGTTTATAGATGATAAGCTGTACTGAAGTTCAGACTCGTTCCTAGGCTAGTTTGCAAACTCTGCCAAAACTGAGATCGGAATCTGGTGTCACGATCGGAGACAAAGAAAACCGGTACTCCATGTAATCTCACGATCTCCTGCATGAGTTCATGGGTATCAGAAATAGTATAATATGAAGAGTTAAATCTTACTTAGATTCAGATTTACTTCTATGTACTTCTTTTCTAGTGTCTCGGTAGATTGGCCAACTCGAAATGGGATGAAGTGAGCTGACTTTGTGAGTCGATCCACAATAACCCATACCGCATCGTTACCTTTCGTGCTGTGAGGAAGTGCAGTCACGAAGTCTATGGTGATGTGTTGTCACTTCCATTCTGGAATAAGTAATGGTTGAAGTAAACCAGCAGTCCTGTGATGTTCAGCTTTTACTTGCTGACACACCAAGCATTTGGCTACGCTTCTGGCTACTTCATGCTTCATTCCATGCCACCAGTAATGTTGTCATAGATCTTTGTATATCTTTGTACCACCAGGGTGTACTAAGTATGGGGAGCTGTGAGATTCTTTCATCAACTCTTTCTGAACAAAAACTTGTGGTACACACAATCTGCTTCCGTATCTCAAAGATCCGTCTTCATAGATGATGAAGTCTGTTCTAAGTCAACTTTCTACTTGTTCTCTGATATTTTGCAACTTGGCATCACTTGCTTGAGCTGTTTTGATCCGATTGACAATAGTAGACTGAACTTGTAAGTTCATCATCTTTGAAGTATTACCTGACATAACCAATTCTATCTCCATCTTGTGTAATTCTTATTGAAACTTCCACTGTACGGTGAGATTCATTGATAGTGGTTGGCGACTAAGTGTATCAGGAACTACATTCACCTTCCCTGAATGATATTGTAGGTTGATGTCGAAGTCCGCCATAAGTTCTAACCATCTTCTCTGCCGCATATTCAACTCTTTCTGAGTAAACACATATTTCAAACTTTTGTGGTCTGTGTATATATCTACTCGTTCTCCAAGCAGATAATGACGCCAAATCTTCAATGCAAATATAACGGCCGCCAACTCCAAATCATGTGTTAGATAATTGCGCTCTTGAATCTTCAACTGTCTTGATGCATAAGCTACAACTTTTCCCTGCTGGTGTAGAACACATCCTAATCCGTTACCGGATGCATCGCAATGCACAACGAAACCTCCAAATTGGTCCGATATTACAAGTATAGGAGTTGATATCAATCTTGACTTAAGTTCTACAAAATCATGTTCACATGCTTCTGACCACATGAATGCTTCATCTTTACGTGTGAGCTTGATCAGGGGTGTTGCAATATTTGAAAAGCCTTCTATGAATATTCGGTAGTATCTTGCTAAACCTAAGAAACTTCGAATGTCCTTCACTGTCTTTGGTGTCGGCCATTCGCTTAATGCTGATACTTTAGCTGGAACCACAGAGATTCCTCCGCCTGAAATAATATGTCTGAGAAATACGACTTGATCTAGCCAAAATTCACACTTGTTATACTTGGCATAGAGTTGATGTTGTCGCAAAGTTTTCAGGACAATCCTCAAATGTTCAGCTCTTTCCGATTCTTTGAATATACCAAGATGTCGTCGATGAAAATAACAACAAACCTGTTTAGGTACACTTAGAAAACTTGGTTCATTAGATTCATGAATATGGTTGGTGCATTGGTCACTCCAAATGACATCACGAGAAACTCATAATGACCATAGCGAGTCCTGAATACCGTCTTCGGAATATCAGACTCATTGACCTTATGTAACGTTTTGAAAAAAAATCCTTTAGATGAAATTTCGGAGAATCGGTAAAATAACATGTGTTTTCCGTAAAAATCAAGATATAATTATCGTTCATCATAAAATCAAATATACCTATTCTAGCTATGTAATTGCTAGTATTTGGTATTTAATGGGTCACTTATAAAATTTCCAGTTTAGTAAAATATTTCCGTAATTAATTATTTTAAATATTATTTTAAGCCTTCGCTAATATATTTAATTAGCGATAATTACAAATTTGAATGGGTTGGGAACCATGACAACCTAAAATCTAGTTTGTAACATATTCCTTCTCCTAAAATTTTCTTCATGGTTCTAGATGTTGTTAGAATGCTAGATTAAATAAAATAAAAATAGAAATTGAAGTGAGGTGTTTTAACGAGGCTTAAGGGGTTAATTAGACTTGGAAAATTTCTTCACAAACACACACACACCCCATACCCATGTTGGCCGAACCCATGCTGCCCCCCAATTCCCGACTTAAAGAAAAAGTCAAAGAAAATGAAAAGGAAAAGAGTATAATGGAAAAAAGAAAAGATTAAGAATTGCGGTATGATTTTGTTGACTTTGGGGGGGATTCAACATAACACCGCACCACTCTCTCCCCTCACCTCCTTTTGGCCGAGCCCCTCCACATATATCTGCAGCAGCCCCTCCCCCAAAATCCCCCTCTTTTGCCATTAAAAATCCATCAACTTTTGCCACAAAAATCCAAACAAAACCCCACAAACACCAAATCTAATCTCTACCCATTTTTCCATGGATACTCTAGCATGGATCTTGGTGCAAAGTTAGCAATTTGGAGGTCAAGTTACATATTTGATCTCAAACATGTGAGGTATAATCTCAACCTTTTGTTAAATTGTTGTTTATTTGCTTTAATCAAAACTTATTTAGTAAGAATTATGGTTCCAATTTCAAGTTTAAGAAATTCAAGTGAGAGGGAGCTAGGGTTTGATCACTTGAGGTTGGTTATGATGTGTAGTTTCACATCTTAAGCATGCTTAAACCTAACCTAATTGCTAAATTTCAAATTGTTACATTTATTTTGCCCAAATTGTAATTTTTTTTTGCAAGCTAGATTTTTATAATTAATACAAATTGGTGTGATAAAAATCTAGTAAATTTTTTTGTATCTTAGTTATGATACTTAGTGAATATTGTGGCCACTAGTTTTGAGCTAAAACGGTAAATGAACACGTTCTAGGTTTTCGGGAAATAAAACGATTTGATTAATTTTAAGATTTTGATGATTTAAACCCTATTTCTTATATAATTATTGAGTTTTGAAACCACGATTGGTATGTTTGGGTTTTTCTCGATCAATCGGCATTTGTACGCCGATGTCGAAGGTTATTTAGTTCTTTTTTTTGAGCGGACCATAGGTTTTGACCTATGTGAGATTCATGTGTCGTTTGGTCATGAGTCGGATTTTAATGCGTTACGATATGTTATGATATAAAGGTACCCTCACTAGGGCTTCGAGATGACAAGCAAGCGTGTGGTGACATCGGTATCGGCAAGCGAAAATCAGGTGAGCAGATATATATCTACGGGGGAAGTCGGGTGGATGGCCTATAGCACCCCCGCAGTTCGTAGTATAAAACGCGTATGCGTTATATATATATATATATATATATATATATATATATATATATATATATATATATATATAGTATGAGATGTGTATATGTAGCTAGATATGCTTTAGATGACTTGGGTTAGTATAGTGTATTCGTAAGATAGTGTTTTAGTTAGTTTCTTAGTCACGAACCCTAAATTAGTGATTTGCATACACGCACACATACATGCATACATTTTATTTTATTGTGCGTATATGAGGATATGTATATATATATATATATATATATATATATGTATGTATGTATGTATGTATGTATGTATGTGAATATGTATATATATACGTAAACATATACTTGGATGATGAGGATAGTATATGATACATAGAAATGAGTCGATGTGATTGGGCACGATGCCAGAAGATCGGTGATGTGTTTTGGTTCGTATTATGAGATACGACATGTTGTTATAGCGGGTCCTTAGGCGATATGTTTCATACACACGCATACATATATGTAGATGGTATCAATATGTACTAGACTTTAGATCAGTACCCAGATCATGATATGATAATAAGGATACCAGATAAATGATGAGATAAATGTGATATTTGACCCGTACCGAGATTTGGAATGTCGTACGATGGATTTACTGTACGAGCTATGTATTGATGATAGATCCGCACTCTTGACTCGAGAATGTCAGATTATATATATATATATATATATATATATATATATATATATATATCGACTCAGCCTTAGATGATTTCCCTTACCCTTTTGATTTGTCTGTTAGTTTAGTCCTGTAGTTTATTTGTAGATGTTAGACTATACTCGAATCATACCTATTTCAAAACTAACGAATCGTGAGTATTTTAAAAACAGGCCAAGGGATTCTATGGATATTTCAAAGGAAGTACCTCATATTTCAAAGGAAGTACCTCATATTTCAAAGGAAGTCCCGGTATTCATTATTATTCACTTTTCATTGTTGGATTTCGGATTTTCCATGAGATTTCTGGATTTGGAGAAACCGTAAGATTTTATAAACTCATTTATAATTTTAAAAGATAAAAGTGCGGTTTTCTTATATTATGATTTAAGATATGTTCACCATGAGTTTTCTCGGCTCTTGAGCGATATCATACACCCGATTCGAGGAGGAGGAGAAACCGTCTGTGAGTGCATGGTGGACCCGGTGCGGTACACCGGGACGAGATGGTCGCAGATGATGGCGTTGAGCCTGGAACAGAGGAGCACTACTGACCGGTGATTTTATTGTGACACGCCGGATATCCGGAGGATACCGACATGGTCTTAAGATTTATGATACAGGCCAGTCCGGATAGCCGGAGCCTGAGATATTGAGATTTGATGATACGGGCCAGTCCGGATAGCCGGAGCCTGGGATTTTGAGATATATATTTTGTCTATACTTGACACTGATTTCTGATGGTTTCATTGATAACATGTAAATTTATAAATACAGAAATCTTACTAAATTAAGAAAACAGTTTTCTCATACATGGTGCATTCTGTTTTCATCATATTGCATTTATACCTCATATTTACGATATACTGCTACCTGAGGCACTGACACGAGCACATGGGATTACACTTATGCATAGATGTTTACCCTTGCCTTTATATTATGCTTCAAGCTATATTATCATTTGAGGATATATATTATGATCGTATTGACCTAAGATTGAGTCATACATACGATTTCTGCTCTGTGATGTTTTCTACTCATGAGTTGGCAACTCACCCCCGTTATGCCACAGTTCTTGCAGGTTTTGCCGTACAGGTTTCATTACGGCTTTCTGGCACACTGCTTCCATTCCGGGTGGTTGCATTGGTAGGTGGGTTCACTCGCATCGTGACCACCCTCGTATATTTATTATATTCAGTTGTATCTAGTAAATTCCATCAACCAGACTTGTATATTATTTCAGGCTTAGAAAACCAGTTGTTATTATTTCGACCTTAGAGTCGCGCGTTGTATTATTATGGATTTTCTTGATGATTTTGAGTTTCCTTTTGATTTTTGATCCTCGCCCTTGGCGTTGTATATTATATTGCTTGCGTGGTTGTGACCGTCAATTGACGAAGAGCTAACTCCCGCTTGGGGATGCCTTTATGTATATTATTCATGTTTGTACCCGTTTGGAGCTAGTATTTATAAAGGAGACTCTGTCAAAATTTTTGGGAAAATTTGATGTTGCTTTTAAACGTTTAATGCTATTCATGTTATTTAAACTACTTGCTTTAAACAAGTTTTTCTTTCACTTTCCTTAAAATGGTTTAGATTTCTGGGCTTTTGGCTTACTTGAATTAGGTGTGGTCCTATAGACTTCACATGATTCAAGTGACAGTCACGTGCTGTTTTGGGTCATGACAAAGTTGGTATCAGAGCGCTAGGTTAACCTTGGTTCGAGTCTATGTTTGACTATACGGAGTCTAGGGCGTATATTCTATTCGAAACCTAGGCTTGACCTTACGGAACTTAGACTTAGTCGAGGGGGTATTAGACCCGAACTTTCGTCGCGTAGGTTGACCTTGGTTGATGGAGTAGATGACTTAAGGAGAATGACGTACCGTGTGTATGTTCCGTGGCATACTTACGATACGCTGCTCCGCTTAAGAAGCCTTAGGATGTACATTTCCTTGCACAGCATTATATTCATTCTTATGATCTATCCTCATCGATATTGGTTTACGGATTTTGCTGCCACGATTACTCGGGCAGAGAGAGCTACGGCTAGAGTTGCGGTCAGCACGAGCTCGTCGCGGACAAGGACTGACCAGGGCGTGATTCCAAGGACACACGATTGCATAGATGTATCGTCTTATTGTGTTTTCGCGCCATGAGCGTTTGATGGATCGTTTTTACAAAATTTCTCGAATTTGCAGATCAGCACCAGAGGATTGGGCCACTGCTAGAGGCCGGCGAGAATGCGATGACCATCAATGCACATATTATTCTTGATGATTGAAGCACTATTCAGCGTGCGGTTGAATGAGCCAGTTGTTGTTGCGAATGACAAGATATCGCCCCAGATGTTTGAAGCTAATGCCGCACGAGTTGTAATTAGAGATATAATAGAGGATCGCTAGTCACCCAAGGAGGAATGACTAGGACTTGTGATTCGTTGCCTACCCCGATGCGAGGTCATCAGATTGATTGATTCCAGCTTGAGAAGACTTCACGCAGGTACGTCGAGAGTCGATGGAGACGATCGAATGTCAGGAACCCATTTTCCAAGTTTAAAGTATTCGGAAAAACATTCAAGTAACTCTATGGGCCTTCTAGAAGAATGAAACCCTAACTCGATATAATGACCATGAGAACGCTTGGAAACCTTAGGGTTTGCAGCAGTTCAGCGGTGCCATTAATGAGGCTTAGGTTTGCCCTTCTACGGTTGGTCCACAGGTACTGTGGCAGGTACTGGAATACTATTAAACTGTACTTAAGATGTTGAGCTCTTGGGGGATTATGGAACCTTGACAAATCGATCGAAAGGTTCGACGTTATTCGGATATCATGTGATGGGATACATTGCTTGGGAGACTCCAGATACGAGTATAGTCGTTGGAGCGCAGTCCATGCAGCCATGAAGAGATGAGTCCGAAATAGTCGACATTAGAGAAAAGTGGAGTATGAGGTTCATACGAGATTTTGATGAGATGATGTTCCACTCCGCTGACATCAGAGATGTTGATTTTGATTTCATGCCTGATATTTTAGGCGATTTATTTGCATAATTGAGATTTTGTGCACCATAGTTGCACTTGATTTCGATTTGATGTCATTCGAGATGTTGATTTTGATTTCATGCCTGATATTTTGGGCGATTTATTTGCATGATTGAGATTTTGTGCACCACAGTTGCACTTGACTTCGAATTGATGTCATTCCAGATATTGATTTTGATTTCATGCCTATGGTATGCATGTGATTTGACTTATGCTTCGGCATAGTTTTCATGCAGTTTTAGTGTTTTGATTCGATTTTGTGCACGCTGATGCATATGGTTGTGAGATTATCTACCACGGTATACCTGATTTGTATTTGGATTGAAATGTATTGTATACCGTCGATTTTGATTGTGATATTCGATATTTGTTTTCATGCACCTTGTGCACTTGACTTGGATTCTTGCGCATACTTGGGCGCTTGATGCGATTTTGATGCACGCCAGATGCACTAAATCGAGATTTTTCGTGCATATCAGATGCACCTGATATTGCTGTCAGGCACACACGTTGCCCTTGACAGGTGTTTCGTGCACACCCGTTGCACTTAGATTTGTTTCTGTGCGCATGTATGGCACATTTATTGATTTCGATTTCCGTGCGCTCCAGATGCACGTGGCATTCTTATATATTTTTTAGGATTGATTTTTCCCCTTTGAGCTGATATTTTATGATATTTACTATTTGGTATAGTAGCTGAGCAGGACTAGTCTGAGGACAGTACCCGATTATGTTTTGCATGCATCGATAGTTACCAAAGGGATTTCCAAAAAGGAGCTATAGTCTCAGTATTTTCCTGTGTGTCCGAAATGACACAAAACTTTTTACAAAGGAAACCCTTCTTAATTATTTCCAAACGGCGGGACGTATGCTAAACAAAAGATATATATATATATATATATATATATATATATATATATATATATGCATATATATATATATATGTGTGTGTGTGTGTGTGTGTGTGTATGTATATAGAATTATTTTCTTACAATAGACGTCCGCTACTTGTGTTGTGATACGCGCATCACACAGCAATTTGAAAAAGAGTTTGGAATGCATTTCTTTCAAATATTTTGACGGAATTTCGACGATGCGTACTATGTTCATATTATAGTTTTGATATATATCATGCTGGATTTCGTATTGATGTTAACATTGTGTCTTCACCATAACTCTGATGATTGCGGAATGCTTGACGGAGTTTTGATTTTTTTGAGTTATACACTCTTTTTTTTTGCGCATGCATTGCGCTACGATATGTTTTATGTATTTTTGATTTCGGAGCCCCGACGACTTGATTGTTTTGCTGAAATGTTTCAGTTTTTGGGGGAGTTTTAATTTAAATTCAGAGACCGGATTTCTTTAAGAGGGAAGATTGTAACATTTTGACAAAAAATCGTTTAGGTGAAATTTCGAAGAATCGGTAAAATAACGGGTGTTTTCCTTAAAAATCAAGATATAATTATCTTTCATCATAAAATCAAATATACATATTCTAGCTGTGTAATTGCTAGTATTTGGTACTAATGGGCCACTTATAAAATTTCCAGTTTACTAAAATATTTCCGTAATTAATTATCTTAAATATTATTTTAAGCCTTCGCTAATACATTTAATTAGCAATAATTACAAATTTGAATGGGTTGATACAAATTCTAGGAACCATGACAACCTAAAATCTAGTTTGTAACATATTCCTTCTCCTAAAATTTTCCTCATGGTTCTAGATGTTGTTAGAATGCTAGATTAAATAAAATAAAAATAGAAATTGAAGTGAGGTGTTTTAATGAGGCTTAAGGGGTTAATTTGACTTAGAAAATTTCTTCACAAACACACACACACCCCCATACCCATGCTGGCCGAACCCATGCTACCCTCCCCCCCTAATTCCACACTTAAAGAAAAAGTCAAAGAAAATGAAAAGGAAAAGAGTATAATGGAATAAAGAAAAGATTAAGAATTGAGGTATGGTTTTGTTGACTTTGGGGGTGGATTCAACATAACACCTCACCACTCTCTCCCCTCACCTCCTTTTGGCTGAGTCCCTCACCATATATCTGCAGCAGACCCTCCCCCAAAATCCCCCTCTTTTGCCATTAAAAATCCATCAATTTTTGCCTCAAAAATCCAAACAAAACCCCACAAACACCAAATCCAATCTCTACCCATTTTTCCTTAGCTACTCTAGTATGGATCTTGGTGCAAAGTTAGCAATTTGGAGGTCAAGTTCCATATTTGATCTCAAACATGTGAGGTATAATTTCAACCTTTTGTTAAATTGTTGTTTATTTGCTTTAATCAAAACTTATTTAGTAAGAATTATGGTTCTAATTTCAAGTTTAAGAAATTCAAGTGAGAGTTTTGTTTTGGAGCTAGGGTTTGATCACTTGAGGTTGGTTATGATGTGTAGTTTCACATCTTAAGCATGCTAAAACCTAACCTAATTGCTAAATTTCAAATTGTTACATTTATTTTGCCCAAATTGTGATTTTTTTTGCAAACTAGATTTTTATAATTATTACAAATTGGTGTGATAAAAATCTTGTAAATGCTTTTGTGGCTTAGTTATGATACTTAGTGAATATTGTGGCCACTAGTTTTGTTTAAACATCAAGTTTTAAGGTAAAATGGTAAATGAACACGTTCTAGGTTTTCGGGAAATAAAACGATTTGATTAATTTTAAGGTTTTGATGATTTAAACCTTATTTCTTATATAATTAGTGAGTTTTGAAACCATGATTGGTACGTTTGGGTTTTTCTCGATCAATCGGCGTTTGTACACCGATATCGAAGGTTATTTCGTTCTTTTGCTTGAGTGGACCATAGGTTTTGACCTATGTGAGATTCATGTGTCGTTTGGTCATGAGTCGGATTTTAATGCGATACGATATGTTATGATATGTAGGTACCCTCATGAGGACTTCGAGACGACAAGCAAGCGCGTGGCGACATCAGCATCGGCAAGTAAAGATCAGGTGAGTAGATATATATCTACGGGGGAAGTCGGGTGGATGGCGTATAGCACCCCCGTAGTTCGTAGTATAAAACGCGTATGCGTTATGACATATATATATATATATATATATATATATATATAGATATATATACACTTATGTATTATGAGATGTGTATATGTAGCTAGATATGCTTTAGATGACTTGGGTTAGTATAGTGTATTCGTAAGATAGTGTTTTAGTTATTTTCTTAGTCGCGACCCTATATTAGTGATTTGCATGCACGCACACATACATGCATACATTTTATTTTATTGTGTGTATATGGGGATATGTACATATATATATATATATATATACATATATGTATGTATGTATGTATGTATGTATGTATGTATGTATACATATACTTGGATGATGAGGATAGTATATGATACATAGAGATGAGTCAATGTGATTGGGCACGATGCCAGAAGATCGGTGATGTGTTCTGGTTCGTATTATGAGATACGACATGTTGTTATAGCGGGTCCTTAGGAGATGTGTTTCATACACACGCATACATATATGTAGATGGTATCAGTATATACTAGACTTTAGATCGGTACCCAGATCATGATACGATGATAAGGATACCAGATAAATGATGTGATAAATGTGATATTTGACCCGTACCCAAATTTGGAATGCCGTACGGGCTATATATTGATGATAGATCCGCACTCTTGACTCAAAAATGTCAGATTATATATATATCGTATCGTATATGATACTATTGAGGCGGGATCACTGACTATTATATATATATATATATATATATATATATATATATATATATATATATATATATATATATATCGACTCAGACTTAGATAATTTCCCTTGCCCTTTTGATTTGTCTGTTAATTTAGTCCTGTAGTTTATTTGTAGATGTTAGACTATACTCGAATCATACCTATTTCAAAACTAACGCATCGTGAGTATTTTAAAGACAGGCCAAGCGATTCTATGGATATTTCAAAGGTACCTTTTCTTAAAAAAACACCATAGCCATATTTTCTAAACACCACGATTAGTGTTATTTCAAATGGCAAAACTGTACGACTTATATATTTTAATGTTATTTCCTTATTTCTGCATTTACTATTCATTTGCCATTTATTATGCTTATCGCATTGCATTGCATGCTTATATGTATTTTCGTTGGAAATGATGAAATCTGTTGTTAAGACACTAGCACCATTACCGATGATACGTATGCTCCACGTACACTCGTTTGCCGACTCACACACATCTTCATCGGTAATTGCTATATCGCGTACACTTAGAGAACATTATTTCATTGACATAGCTTGCTAGCTGATAGTTCCTATATGTTATTGTTTCATATGCTAGTTCATTATTGCATTCATTGCTTGATATTTCACGCATATTTATATATTCATTTGTCATGCAATATTATAAGAGCCATTCCGGATTGCCGGAGCCCGGTATTCATTATTATTCACTTTTCATTGTTGGATTTCGGATTTTCCATGAGATTTCTGGATTTGGAGAAACCGCAAGATTGTATAAACTCATTTATCATTTTAAAAGATAAAAGTGCGGTTTTCTCATATTATGATTTGAGATATGTCCACCATGAGTTTTCTCGGCTCTTGAGCGATATCATACACCCGATTCGAGGAGGAGGAGGAGGAACCGTCTGTGGGTGCATGGTGGACCCGGTGCGGTACCCTGGGGCGAGAAGGTCGCAGATGATGGCGTTGAGCCAGAGACAGGGGAGCACTACTGATCGGTGATTTTATTGTGACACACCGGATATCCGGAGGATGCCGACGTGGTCTTGAGATTTATGATACAGGCCAGTCCGGATAGCTGGAACCTGAGATATTGAGATTTGATGATACAAGCCAGTCCGGATAGCCGGAGCCTGGGATTTTGAGATATATATTTAGTGTCGATGCTTGACACTGATTTCTGATGGTTTCATTAATAACATGTAAATTTATAAATACATAAATCTTACTAAATTAAGAAAACAGTTTTCTCATACATGGTGCATTCTGTTTTCATCATATTGAATTTATACCTCATATTTACGATATACTGCTACCTGATGCACTGACATGAGCACATAGGATTACACTTATGCATAGATATTTACCCTTGCCTTTATATTATGCTTCAAACCATATTATCATTTGAGGATATATATTATGATCGTATTGACCTAGGATTGAGTCATACACACGATTTCTGCTCTGTGATGTTTTCTACTCACGAGTTGGCAACTCACCCCCGTTGTGCCACAGTTCTTGCAGATTTTACCGTACAGGTTTCATTGCGGCTTTCTGGCACACTGCTTCCATTCCGGGTGGTTGCTTTGGTAGGTGGGTTCACTCGCATCGTGACCACCCTCGTACATTTATTATATTCAGTTGTATCTAGTAAATTCCATCAACCAGACTTATATATTATTTCAGGCTTAGAAAACTAGTTGTTATTATTTCGACCTTAGAGTCGCGCGTTGTATTATTATGGGTTTTCTTGATGATTTTGAGTTTCCTTTTGAGTTTTGATCCTCGCCCTTGGCGTTGTATATTATATTGCTTGCGTGGTTGTGACCGTCAATTGACGAAGAGCTAGCTCCCGCTTGGGAATGCCTTTATGTATATTATTCATGTTTGTACCCGTTTGGGGACAGTATTTACAAAGGAGACTCTGCCGAAATTTTCGGAAAAATTTGATGTTGCTTTTAAACGTTTAATGACATTCATGTTATTTAAACCACTTTTTTTAAATAAGTTTTTCTTTCACTTTCCTTTAAAATGGTTTAGATTTCTGGGCTTTTGGCTTACTTGAATTAGGTGTGGTCATATAGACTTCACATGATTCAAGTGCCAGTCACGTGCTATTTTGGGTCGTGACACCTTCACCTGATGATAACCCGACCGAAGATCTAATTTTGAGAAAACTCAAGACCCGCTTAACTGATCGAATAGATTGTCGATTCATGTTAGTGGATACTTGAATTTATCGTGACTTCGTTCAGAGCTCGGTAGTCAATGCACATTCTATATGAACCTTTCTTCTTCTTCACAAGCAAGACTGAAGATCCCCAACTTGAAGTACTGGGACGAATCCATCCTTTTTTCAGAAGTTTGTCCAGCTGAGTACGAATCTCCTTTAATCCTTTAGGACTTAAGCGATATGGTGCTTTAATCACCAGTTGTGCACCAGGTACTAAGTCAATACTGAATTCAAGAGCTCGATCAGGAGGAAAACCTGAGATGTCTTCAGGAAATACATCTTTGAAATCTCGAACAACCACTGGCTTGTCATCTTCGGCTTGTATTGTTGAAATCACTGTCTTCTTTGGTTTAACTTTGTAAGTGCCAGGCTCTAGTGTACGGTCTCCACTATTGAAATAAAAGACCGGATGGTCTGGAATCTCGAACACTATCCTCCTTTGATGGCAGTCGATGGTAGCATAGAAAGTTTCTAGCCATTCCATACCCAAGACTACGTTAAAGTTCGGTATGTCCGGCGCTTTGAAGTCAGTATAAAATTCTCTGCTGCAGATGACCACTGGACACAGGTCGTATCCCAAAGTTGCCTTTAGAATGTCGTCCTCTGAACTGACATTCCAACTGCATATGAGCGGTTTTACTGGAATCGCATGAGTTCGGACGAACCGTTGCGACATAAAGCAATGTGATGCTCCAGTATCGAAGAGTGCTGGTGCAGGAAGTGAGGCTACTAAGATTGTACCTAAATTATGTGGGATATGTTTAGGTATAGGAAAAGATATATATGGATGTAAACAAGTGTTTACCAGATTTGAAAGATGGGAAGTTACCAGTGATGACTTGGCCAGTGGCTTCAGCTTCTTCCACAGTTATTGTAAAAGCCTGACGCTTAGGTACATTCCTCCTTACTGGGAGAGCATTCCTCTATCCGTTCATCTGTCCTTGAGGTAGATTACTTTATACTTGATGGAAATAATGAGGAGGAGGTGCAGTAGGTCTATGAGGAGGTAGAGTTGGAAGAGCAAGTCAAGGTGCAGGTGCCTGAATAGCTGGCCGCTGCGGATAAGTGATGGCTGGTCTGTAAGCTAGGTTCGGATTGAATCTACGAGGACATGCACCAATGTCGTGAGTGGATGAGCTGCAGACTAAGCACAGGCCGTTTGCACGCCTGTAGTCCTTCGCCAGGTGTCCATTCCTCCTGTAGTAGGTGCAAAATTCTGGACTGGGCCGATTAAAAGTTACTCCCGGTCTTCTGGTACAAATGGTAGCCTGGAAGAGGCTCTTTCTGCCATCTGAGTAGCATGGCGCTTCATACTAACAGATTGAGGTTTGCCCTTCTTCTTCATCACTGCCTTATATCTTCGGGCAGCCTTCAAAGCTAAATCATAGGTTGGGAAATCCCGTGTAGCTAGAGTAGCTTGGATCTCCTTGTCCAACCTCTACTGAAATCGTCTAGCCCTGATCTCAGCAGTCGGTATAAGATGTGCTGCGAACCTATTATGGTCTCGTGTTAGCGGTGTAGTATGTGATATTAGAAAACTTGAATATTTGAGACATCTCTTACTTGCTTAACATGGTGAATTCAGCGTCATACTCATCTACAGATTTACTCCACATAGAGCCTTGTTGCAGGTGGATGAATTGCTGCTCCATGTCAAAATGGGCAGTCACGTGAAAATATTTCGCGTCGAACATATCGTAAAATGTCTTCCATTCGATCGTCTGGGTAAGTCGGGCTTCTTCGGCCTTCCACCATACCCTGGTATTGTCTGTAAGTTGCAGCTTCGCAGCCCTTACCCAAGCAATATCTGGCACTTGTGCTGCTGCCAAATCGTCCTCAATCAACAGAGCCCATTCCTCTTCCTCCAAAAGGCTATCTTTCCCAGAAAATTGTTTAGGGTGCAGTGCTCGGAATTGTTTCACACCGGATGCCTCAGTTTCTGGGTGATTCAGGAGGATGGCAATCTACTGCTGATGTCCCTCCAAGAGACTCTTAATCTCCTCGAGTAATACCGTGTGCTCGTTGATAGGAGCTGCTATGGTAGATGTAAGTGGAAGAGGTGATGATGGGGTGTTTCCATTGACGTTCGTGCTCGTATTGTTGGGAGAATCCATAACCTCTGAAAGAAAAAATAGGGTTAGGATAGATTTACGGAATATGAAATGTAAAGAATGTTTAGTTGCTGATTCTTATAATTCTTATGACTTATATTGCTTAGGATTCTATGCAGAACTGGCCCTGCATGGTTATGTAGGTTTCCACACAGAACAGACCTGCATGGGCCACCAACAAAACCTGTCATGCCCCGCTTCCCAATGTACGGGTAAGAGGACGTGGACAGGACGCGACGCATTTACTCAGAAATAAACACGTTAAGCATAAATAAGCAATATAAAAGTAAAGCACAAGAATGACAAGAGGTGTAATGAACAAACAACTTTTTTATTTATATTCATTCTTTATATACACTGGAAAGTAAAATACAATAATGGAAAGCGATGCCTAAACAATGGCATATGAACTGAAATTAAGATAAGTACAAGTATGAACTAAAACTCTGGCTCCTCAGCAAACAGCTCCAAAACTTCTTGGCTGGGCTCGATCTCCTGAGAGTCGGGTCCTCCTGACAACATTTCAAAGAAAAAAGAAATAGGAATGTCGTTAGCGAACAATCGCTCGGTAAGTCCCAAGAGAGAGATAAGAATAGATCAAGTAAATGAAATAGATCTGGTAATTTATCTGTTTTTGTTATACTAACGTGGTTGTTTGTAACTTGGCACAGAATACATCAGTGTATATGAAAGGAGTCCAACTATCCGTGGACTAAGGTATATGGAGCACAAAGACCCGTCAAGCCATGGGACAACGGCACGGATATTCAGGTTAGGTGTATTATGGTGACCGTCTCGTGCCACTTCTAATACATTCCGTACCAATCTATCCCGTTAAACCCCCCTAATGCATATTGTATTGATTGTAATGATTTGTTATATAAGACTTTCCGAAACCATGGTATAAGTTTTTCATGTAAACGGATCGGATGTAAACAGATAGTCATGTAGTCAAGTTCAAAATATATCCATGGTTCGGTCCAGTCGAGTCATGTTGCATGTTCATGTTCAAGTGTTTATGCTTGATACATTGGATTCATGTTGAAATGGAGTTATAGTTGGAATCATGTTTGGATTTTATTCAGATTAAACTGAAACTCAGATTGAGTCAGACACTTTAAACAGATTTGAGTCCTGAATTAGGTTTAGGAGTTATCGGTAACTGTTGCACATGGACGGCAAGATTTGTGACTTTTTCCAAGTCAATTACCATTGATAACCCCGTTTTAGTTTTCTACCTTAAATAGGCAAGCACCCACTTTCTCCGGCTCTCTGAGGCTCAAGATAATTGATCCCACTTAACCCTATATTTACTAGGCTCCTTAATGTAAATTATTATAACTTGAAGGGGGTTTTATGAAAAATATTTTTAGTATACTTTCAAAATAAGCCTCAAGTATTTATTTATCGTATTTAGGGTTTTCATAGATGGAACTTTTAAAAGTGAGATATTCTAGTGAATAAATGCCTAGTTGAATAGTTCATGGTATTTTTATGTAAATTTTACTTGTATAGATTCTTGATTGTATTTTCATGGAAATGTAATTCTTTTCTTTTATTTAGAAACACATAAAATTTATTATATATTTAAAATAGTTGGATTGATAATATTTATATATAATTATTAAAAATAAAATTTATTTATTAAATAGAAATCATGTTTTTTCTTAAAAATTGCATTAAAAATTCCATCGAGATCGTATGCTCCGTGAAAAGTTCTGCATCTCGCTCTACTGGTCCTGAGGATGTGCGATAACCTGCACCTTCCCGATCGGGTTCCCCAAAATGGGTTGTAGAGGCATAATTGTAAGGAATGTAAATAACACAATTTAAATAATACGGGTCTTGATAGTTTATGGTATTTTGTTGTAAAAGTCGTATTTGCCTCAAAGTTGTTGTTCAAGGAAAACGTGCTATGTCAAAATGCGTGTTTGTAAGAGATAGGTCATTACCTCGTGAGGTTTTCTAGAGGTAATATAAGCAAGAATGATTAAACGATATCATATGTAACTTCATTGTATTTAAGCGTAAAAACTTAATAAAAGTTGTTTTACTTGGAGTTTTAAAATGAAACTTGCTTCTAAATTTTAGTTAATGTTTAACAAGAAAGATATAATGATATGGTTAAGTGGTTCTTAAGAGAAAATTGAAATTTAAAAGAAAATAGTATTAAGGGTCGGTATAACTCCACTTACCGACGTGATCTGAAAAAAGAACATTTTAAGTTAAGAAGAGGAGGAGAGAAGGGGGACTTACTAGTTGTTTTGGTTAAGAATAGAGAGATGAAGGTATTGAGATCGTCGTAGTGTCACAGAGTCACCGGAAATGCTTCGAATCCTAGTCGGAAAGGAACTTAGGCTAACTTCACTTGTACTCTTCTTTGGCTTGGAAATTTTTGAGAATTTTAACAATAGACTTCAGAATGAGGAAGGCTAGGGTGTGATGTTGTATTTATAGGGTAGAATTAGGGTTTTGTGAGTGAAGAGAGAATTAAAAATGTATTAAAGATAGGATTTATGAGTGAATTTAAGTTCTCTGTAAATTTACAGAGAAATCAAACAGCACTGGAGTAGTGGGGGTAGGCCAAGGGACTGGGGTGCAGAGTATGGGAGTACTTGGTATGGGGGGCTCGGCGGCGCCTGCCCAATGGCGAATCTCGCCGACTGTTTGTATAGGGTGGGGTCTTGGATGTTTGCCGCGTGTCCTAGTCTATTTAAATACTCATTTGCACATGTTTATTTAATCTGACTTTTCATTTTTACGTGTATTGCACGTGTAAACTTTTGGGCTTCCAAAAAGTTTAAAAGAAAAATCAATAAAAATATCTGTGGATGATGGGATTCGAACACAAGGGCTACGTCACAGCAGTGCAAGGCTTTACCAATGAGCTACAAGTGCTTTCTTGCTGTTCTTAAATAATTTTAATTTATAACTTATGCTCAGGCTTGAAACTCTATTCTATACATTAATTTGAAAATTTTTGGACAAATGAAATTGGAGTCGTTACAGGTGCTAACATAATAAGGCTAGACTTGTTTTAAAGGGTTTTCATCAAATATCCATTGTGAATTGTGATGAGACTTTTACTTCAGTGTCTATACTGTAGACCATACGGATATGGCTTGACACCGCTGTTCTCCCTACTTGTTATCAGCATGTTATAGAAAACAGTTTTCATCAAATACCCGTTATGGATTGTGATGTGACTTTTACTTCAGTGTCTACGATGAAGTTCATATGGATATGATTTGGCACCGATGCAATTCATGGCTATCATATCTGGCAGGTAGATGACTATAACGTCTTTCCAAATAGGAATTTGGAAGTGCACATGTATATGACTCTGCCAGAGGGTTATCATAGTCAGTGGGAGCAACGGAAGTTGTGCAAGATGCTTATGTCTATTCGAAAACTGAAGCATGGATAGCGGAGACAGATCGTCTGTTTTGATGTGATAGTCAAGGTGATTGACTTCATCAAAACAAAAGATAAATCTGGTGAGAAGGATATATGGAGTATTGTCCTGGATTTGGATGACATACTCCAAATAGGAAGTGATGTTCCTATACTACAATCGATCAAATTTTGGTTGTCACAAAGTGTAGTCTCCACGTTGGATGTGGATAGTATATCAGGAATTCTGGTGACTAGATCTAGATTTGGGATGTTTCCTAAATCGAGTACTTAGACAGCATTCTAAAAGTATTTTAGAATGGACGACTCCTGGCATCGTGGTGTTCCCGCAAGTGATGGAGTCACCCTCTCTAAAGATATGTTTTTTAGACTGATGAGGAGAGCGGCTGGCATGAATGACATATCATTTTCTTAGGCAATTGAGTCAATCATGCAATGTCTTGAACAAAACCAGATAGATAATACTGGTTTTAGATCTAGATTTAGGAAGTTTCCCAATCGGGTACTTAGACAGTATTCTAAAAGTATTTTAGAATGGACGACTCCTGGCGTGGTGGTGTACCCGCAGGTGATGGAGTCACCCTCTCTAAAAAGGATGTCCTCTAAACTGATGAGGAGAGCGACTGGCATGAATGACATATTATTTGCTTAGGCAGTTGAGTCAATCATGCAATGTCTTGTACAACACCAAACACCAGATATTGCTTTTGCACTAGCTGCAATAAGCACTCGACTTGCTCCTGGAGGACGAAACAGTCCTGGAGCGGATGATGAATCGTGCGGTCGAACCGACTTTGGCCTCTCCGTACGTATCTCTTTATCCAATTTCGGTGTCGATATATTAATCCAATTCTCGAGAAACAAAGGGAAACTATCATGACCATAAGAGGACGTTCTTGGTATAAGATAACGGCAACCTCCTCTGGGAGGCGGTTATCGGTTCAGGCTTCTAAGGTGACCTGAATGACAGAGATGCTGTCAGAGTTTTGAGTTTAACCTCTTTCGAGGATCGGTATATTGGATAATGTTCCAATATGGATACTGAGGTAATTAGGGTGTAGGATGCTGGTTATGACTCAACAGAGAATACAGCCCAAGAAGTTTGTTGGATAGGAATTGTTCATTGATGAAATTGGTCCCATCAAGTATCAAGACAAATTCTTGAGGCGGGGTATCAATAATTTGGGAGACTGTTCCTCTCCGCAAAGTTGAGATATAGAGAGATGAAGTTGGAACATTGTAGCGGATCCACTCACTAAGACTATTTCTTGAACAAATTAAGTTTCATAAACATGGTTTGCGAAGCTGATTAGTAGAGAAGCTGGGTATTCGGTAGCACACGAGCTGTAGATATGTGATACCGCAATAATTGGGCTTAAGTGCAAGTGGGAGATTTTTGGATACAGTGCCCTCAAGGAAATTATTGTGATCGCAGGTAGACGATTATGATAATTGAAGGAGAACCTATACATGTATAACAGTCTTACTCGAGATGATAGTATGCTATCTGGTTTGTCTTCATCATTGATGAAGCTCATAGGATTGTTGCTTGACAACCAGTATTATTATGGCGATCATATATATGGGAGCTGGTTGTCCATAAGCACATCCTTAAATGTCCCTAGTTGTGGAAATATCGAGACCGGGCATCGATATTCCGGAGTAGACTAGTATATACGCTTCTAGACCCCGACGAGGGGCGGTGGCCGGTCTCACAAGCCATTAGTGTTGTGTGTTGGATATAGTGCCCTCAAAATCAATTATTGGATCACAGGCACTTGATTGCAATGATTGAGGGAGGACCTATACCGGTAGGACTGTCTTACTCAAGATGATAGTATGCTATCTGGTTTATCTTTATCATCGTGTACATGCTTTAGGTGATATTACAGATTACTATTACACGTTGATAGAGCCCTTAGGATTCTTTCTTGACGGCCAGCAATATGATGGCGATCATATACATGGGAGCTGGGGTCTATAAGCACATCCTTAAAAGGTCCCTAGTCGAGTGAGTTTCGAGACAGGGCATCGATACTCTAGATTAGACTAGTGTATATGGATCGAGACCCCGACGAGGGGCGGTGGCTGGTTTCATAAGCCATTGGTGTCAGTTGGTTCACCTAAGATGTATACATGTGCTCATTGGGTTATGAGTACACCGGACATGACTCGCCGGGAACATGCTAGTTGGTATTATACCTGACGTCAGATAGCAGTTCCCTGGTGACATGTGTACAGTTTAGTCTATCGACCTGAGATCGTCATTTATCTCGTGTGAGTTCCCACTGTGCTTTGATTACTACCCTACCACGGCTCAAAGGAGTCGTGCAAACAGGTTTTAGTTGGGTACAGTCCCGAGCCACATGGAGGCAGTGAGCGGATCGGCAGGGGTTTCGTCTCTCCCGGTATTGGAGGTGAGATCACGCTGTGTTTAGGAGAGCCATTACACGAAGTCTTTGGCCAAGGCAGGAGATTTACTGGTAGATATTCTAGTAGTATCTCAGGGTGTTCTAGGCTATACTCCGACACGACTTGTACCGCTTTTGGGGGTCTGAATTTTACCAACCTCCTAGACCTGACATGCGATACTCATATACGAACGGACCGGACTGTACGGATATTGTCACTAACAGGCTCGGTAGAGTGTCAGGATAAGTTCGCTCATCAGCCTCCCTTTCCGCCGCAGTGTTGGTGTTTCAGTGCACTAAATTTTTTCGTTGGGTCTTTAACATGGAATTGGGGTTTCTGGAATTTTTTTGTTTTGGCCCAGATTATTTTGAGTACTGGGATTTGTACTTAGGGCCCACTTCTAGAAATTTTGTCGATCGAAAATTTTAAATAAGTTAGTTCACAGTGCTTACTTTATATCAGCGACCGTGAATGTCATTCGAGCGTAAATCTTGTCTAATTGCTATAGCTCTTTTAGACGAATTTGCGAACGTGACATTCACGTTGATGTTCTGTATTGTGCTGTGATGTTACGGATTTGTCATGGTGGATAGCTTGCGTGCAATGGTAGTGCATTTTTTTTATATTTGTACATTTGATATTGCGGGGCAAGCGTCCGACATGTGGACTGCCGTCACTGTCTGTTTGTATATTATTCTTTTGGGGCTCGACCGGGTTGAGGTCGATGTACTCGTTGTACATATTTTTATTTTCTGTACTAGGATTACCCCGCAGTGGAGTGCACGGATAGCCGGGTTCTAGAGGGCAACGAGCCTGCATCCCATGGCTTTGAGGCGGAGGGGGATTTACTCTAGAATTGGCGGGCTATTCGCCGCACTCGTAGGGGGTATAGGTTGACCCAAGGAGGGGTGCTCAAGTTACCGGATTCCGTGAAGTGCTGGGTGGTCCATTCATTTTGTTGAAGGGGGTTGCCTCGCTTCAGGTTTTGGCGGGTAACTTGCCGCGCCCGTAGGGGTCTAAGATTTCATTGCACAGGATATCCACACGACCAGGGGAACGTCGGGTTTCAGTTGCGGCTCAAAGGAAACCCGGGGATCCCAGATTATCTGTATTGTTCTGTGATACTTATTACATTTCTGTGATGTTGCATTTATCAGCCCATGAGCGATTATTATATATTGATATATATATACTAGTAGATGTTATATATGTTTTACATCCGCGCTAGTCCAGTCCCCGCTCTGTCGTTAGTTAAGTAACCTAACGGGTGATGACGGGACCCAGTGGTGAATGTGGATGGCATAAACGTACATCATATTTTTGTTCTTTATTGGTGTGATCAATTGATGGGACTGCATTGATTCGAATCAATGCAAGCTAAACAAACCTATTTGATGTTGTTGGAATATTTTTTTCAAAAAGCTGTTATTACAAGACGTTCTCTTTTGTTTTACACAGTGGTATTCGGTTATGAATATCCAGTACCTCAGTCGACGAGGCAAGAGCCGAGATCCCTTCACCGGGAGTGACCCCTTGGACAGAATTTTGCGTCAGGGTAATAACTTCACTATAGTCGATTACTTTTACTTTGCATCGTGGTATTCAGTTGGAATATCCTGCACCTCATTCTACGGGGAAAGAGCCGAGATCCTTTCACCGGGAGTGGCCTCTTTAGTAAAGGTTTTCGCCACTATATTTTTGTAAAAAGCTATCTGGTTCCTTCAACGATATCAAGTTCATTACATTAAAGGTTTTTCGCCAAAAACCATTTGTAGCCCTCCGTCATTTCAGAAAGATAGCACTTAGTATTCATGCTATGTATGTTGGCCTTCGTCAAGGCATAGTGTATGGTAGGTTCAAATTTTGCGTACTACTATTTTGGCCTTCGTCAAGGGTATGTACGGGTGGGTTCAAATTAACCTCGATAATGACGGGTAGAACTTGACATGTGACTTATGATATGTTGGCCTTCGTCAAGATTATAAGAGCATGGGGTAAAACTCATATCGGGAGTTTCTAAAGAAACAGAAACTTGCCAGGCATGCGCATACCTTCTGGAGTGTGATAACGTGAGTGGATTCCGTCACATTATCATGCGATGATAGTTGGATCCCGATTCCCAATGATGAGTTGGTTTACTCCTCGGGTTATCCCGACTAATTCTTTTTTCAGGTTTGGTGGAGAATTTGATGATACAGTGAGAGACTTCCTGATTAGATAAAGTAATAACTATTCTGATCTAGGTTAGAGTGCATGCAGAGTGTTTCTTTTCTCTCTCTCTTTAGCAGCGACCATGGCCTGATCCTAGACTATGACTCAGTGACCAAGTTAACTGAACCTTCTTAAAACACTGGCTCTTGGATTGTCTGAGTTGCATACCTCATTGCCACTCCTGCTTTTACCCTTTTTCTCCGGAACATTTCGTATCACTACGAACGTCCACTTCCATTGGATAAAACCATCGTATGGTTATATACGAACTCGAAGGAACTTGTTCCGGATTCGAGGATAGTTTCCGGTTCTGGAGAAAATGAATAGGACTATTCAGTTGTCTTTTCCTTTTACCTTCTCTCAGGTTGCGAGTGCTCCTTGGATTAGGACGGTACACCTATTACGCTAATTGGATAGTCTTCTTCCAAACCATAGGCGGGTGCAGAACGGTAGGGAATGAAGAAAACCAATTAGCCTAACGATGGTATGCAGAAGGTAATAAGTTAAGACAAATAAAGGGATTAGAAAGAGTGCAAAGTAAACTGCGACTGCTATTCACGACCAAACCAAGTATTTCATCGCCACTCCTACTTCACCTTTGTATTTCTCCAGGACACCCCGTATCACTATGAAGATCTACAGTTATTTGGATACTCCATCGTATAGTTATATACGAACTCAATGGACTTGTTCCAGTTCAGGGATGGATTCTGGTTCAGGAGAAATAGGAATAAGGTTTATTCAGTTGTCTTTTATCTTTACCTTCTCTCGCGTTGCGAGTGCTCCTAGGATTGGGGAGTACACCTATTATGCTTATTGGATAGTCTTCTTCCAAACCATAGGCTGGTGCCGAATGGTAAGGAAGGAAGAAAACCATTTAGCCTAAAGGTGGTGTACAGAAGGTAATGACTAAAGACATATAAAGGCATTTGGAGAGATGGCAAAGAAAAATACGGTTACAGTTGTGAATCTGATAATGGAAGAGGAATTACTAGGAATACCCGGATGCCCCTTCGAAACATTTACATGTTTCAGTTTCACTATGCGTTGTTAAAAGAAAACTGATTTCCTAATTAGCCCTTACTCCTGGGTATGTATTTACCGGGTATGATTCTCACATCTGTATGGTTTTACAGATGATGAGTGGGAGTATCATCCTCATTATATCGGGATTCGTTGTAATTGGTAATATTTAAGGAAATCGCCTGGGTTGTTTGCCGGACGGCAAATATTTGGTTTTGAATATCCGTTGTTATGCACTAATTTCAAATTGATATATATGTACATTTATTTTTATAAAGTGAGATATAACTTTTTGAAATTATGTCCATGACATTTACCTATATCAGTGGATGGTTAGGTAAGGAGCATTAAACAGCGGTGTAATTCTTCTTAACCATAAGTGCAGTTTTCAACCTACGACACTTAGGGAATGAGTTATTCGACTCAGGGGACTTATACAGAGTATTGTATGTTGTCCAGTGTCCATTAGGACAGAGGGGTTGTTACTCGTACTATATTCTGTTTACTTGTGACTTCTCTAGTTCTTAGACATGTGTTTCGTAGAAATGCAATATCCAAGTTTTGAGAAATTATAGGTATATGAATAAAGTAGAGAACCAGGTATTGCAAGTATCAGGATTCTTCAAGGTGATCGAAGATATAGATACTTGTGTATGGTATTCAGTTGATAGTAATGATTATGAGAACTTGCTTCTCTTTCAGGTTACTCATATCTGGATGTATTCCTAAGTTGAGTAATGCCGATCGGCCTCTCTCCATTTAGTTGACATGCACTGGAGACAGCTGCATGATTTGAATATGGTTCCAATTAAATCGGTGCCTCTGTTTCTATATTGGATATAGAATAGTTCATATCTTAACAATGTTAAGGTACGGGGAGTTGTCCGGCTTATGCTTAAAACCAGACTCTGGATAACTCAAGGCGCGTTTCTGTAATGGCTGTTTGTGGGTTTACCCGGGTTATGACGAGTATTGACTTTCTACCATCTGGAAGATCAATAGTGATATTGTTCTTGACTCGCCACAGTTTTAGTAAAATAGATTTTTTCAGAAAACAGTAGTGGGAGTATGGTAGGACTGGAAGTGATTCCTGAACCGCAAATGATTACTGAAAGTTTAATAGGACCTAAAGATTCAATCTGGATTGTTATTCCATTAGCCACTCCGCAGATACGTAGGGTAACCTCAAGCACCCGAGAGGTACTCCGGTATCCTCAAGGACGGTGACAGGGAGGTTCTTGTTTATCCAGATTTGACACTACTGTTGTTCCAGGCTATGAGACCCGGCAGGAGAATGAGTATAGCGTCGTTCTAAACTAGCTTTAGAAGTGCACGTGTATATGACTCTGCCAGAAGGTTGTCGTAGTCAGTGGGAGCAGCGGAAAAACAGTGGGCAAGTAGCTTATGTCTATTTATAGACTAAATCAGATATATCGGAGATAGATCATCTATTTTTGATGTGAAAGTCATGAGCTTTGACTTCATCAGAATAGGGGATGGATCTGTTAAGAAGGTAGTAGGGTGTGATATCCTGGTATTTGGATGACATACACAGAGCAGGAAGTGAAATTCCTATACTACGATCGGTTATACTTTGGTTGTCACATAGTAGTTTCTCCACATAGGATATGGATATTATATCAGACATTCTGGCTACTAAATATATGGTTTTAGATCTATATTTAGGAAGTGTCCCAATCTGGGTACTTAGACAGTATTCTAAAAATGTTTTAGAATGGACGACTCCTGGCACGGTAAAGTACCTGCAGGTGATGGAGTCACCCTCTCCAAAGGTGTCTTATAGACTAAAGGGGAGAGGGATGCGCATGACTGGCATATCACTTGCTTAGGCAATTGAGTCAATCATGAGATGTCAAGTACCACACCAGATGTTGTTTTTGCACTAGATACAATAAGTTGATATTAATCCAATCCTGGAGAAGTGTTCGGAAGCAGTTTATGAACATAAGCAGATGTTCTAGGGATATGATAACAACAGCCTCTTTTGGGAGACGGTTATCATTCCAGGCTTCCAAGGTGACCTGGATGACAGAGTGACTGTCAGAGTTATAGTTTTCCCTCTGACGAGGGGCAATAGTTTGGACAGGTGATCCAAGCGGACACTGAGGGAGGTATGACGCAGGATACTGATTAAATTTAGTTGACGATACAGTCTAAGAAGTTTGGATTTGGAGTTCATTTGTGAACTAGGTCCCATCAGATATCCAGACATATTCTAAGACAGGTATTTCTCATTTCGGGAGATGGCTTTCTCCACGAACTTGAGATTAAGAGAGACATAGAAAGAAATATCAGAGCGGATCCACTCATTGAGGCTATTCCTCGAACGCAATAGTTTCACAAACGGGCTTTGTGAGATTGATCAGTAGAGGAGTTGGGTGTTCGGTATCACACAGGCGGTGAGTATGCGACATCGCAATAATTAGCCTTGAGTGCAAGTGGGAGATTGTTGGATATAGTTCCTTCAAAGTCAATTATTGGATCGCAGGCACGTGATTGTAATGATTGAAGGAGGACCTATGCCAGTAGGACAGTCTTACTCAAGATGATAGTATGCTATCTGGTTTATTTTTATCATCGTGTACATGCTTTAGGTGATATTACAGATTACTATTACACGTTGATAGAGCCCTTAGGATTCTTGCTTGACGGCCAGTAGTATGATGGCGATCATATACGTGGGAGCTGGGGTCTATAAGCACATCCTTAAAAGGTCCCTAGTCGAGGGAGTTTCGAGACAGGGCATCGATACTCCAGAGTAGACTAGTGTATACGGATCGAGACCCCGACAAGGGGCGGTGGCTGGTCTCACAAGCCATTGGTGTCAGTTGGTTCACCTAAGATGTATACAGGTGATCATTGGGTTATGAGTACACCGGACAGGACTCGCCGGGAACATGCTAGTTGGTATTATACCTGACGTCAGATAGCAGTTCCCTGATGATATGTGTACAATTTAGTGTATCGACCTGAGATCGTCATTTGTTTCGTGTGTGTCACGCCCCGCTTCCCAAAATACGGAATACGAGGGGTAGACAAGGCCAGCCATGCTCCTACGGTCAAGGAAATGTCCTGCCGTAGTCACACTTCGGCTTCTAGTTTATCATGGTGAACAGTAAAGATGCGCAGGTAATGAAAAATGCAGTAACTGAAAGATACAATAATGTAAACTGACCTGAAGAGGGACAAACAGATGTAACTAGGAACGTCAAGTCAGGAAGTCTGTGATGCACGTCCAGTTCTGGTCTAGGCTAAATCTTCTTCTCACACTGAGCATGCATACTCAGGTCGTCAGAGCGACACAATAGTAATATAATATATATAAAATCAAGTGAAAGTTCTACCAGTGGTAATAGATATGTGAAACAGTAAATCAATGACATCATGAATATGAATGTGCAGTAATCAATGCAGCGGAGCAGTAAAGGCAGTAGAACGATATGTCACGTATGTCAACACAGTATATAAGGTATATAAATGCCAGTATCCCTATCAGTCTCTAAGTCTCACTGTACAGGTCACTAAGTCTATCGTCAGTCCAAGTGTGAGAGTCAACCACTCGTGAGTATCCCCCACCCAAGGGTAGGACCCAAGGGCAAGAGAACACGGGCCCGAGTCGCTCGCTAATAATCAGTAATAATCAGTAACATCACCCATATATCTCCAGATTCACTGTATGTGCCGGCAATGGGACTCCCGAGATTCTGTTGGACTCACACTCAAACTACCCCACACCCCGTGGTCTACATCAAACGCTAACCATAACCCTAAATACTAATCGATCCGTGACAAGTCTGCGCGAGAACTGGAGGCAGGACCTCCATCAAGCACGTCCCGACTAATACCTAAGATAAATGGCAGTGTCAGATGCCTTATCTGTGACACCCGTGCAAGCGCTTCCATAAGTGTCCCATACCACTTATAGTCACACGTACACACATCCCACAGACGTCGACAATGCAATAGAATAATAAGGTTCACTGATTGTGTACAAGTACGTGTCACTTCCACTTATTCATTCACTTTCACTTATTCACGGATACACGAACACTGACGTACTTGCCACAATCATCACTAAATTCTAACACTGGGTAAATGCACGTTATCACTAGGTTATCACTGTAATGACAGGTATGATATGATGCGTAAACAGCATATGAAACATGATTAAGGTATCATAAAATAGTATTCTATCACTTGCACGATTTATCATGAAATGTACGTGTACAGTATAGCGAAACTATAAACAGGTAATAATTAGTATATTCAGTTATCTATCCATCAAAATTAGTTTCATGCCAATCGGGTTCAAGGATCATTAGTTATAACCATTTCATTTTAAGTGTTCACTGCTGGAAATCCAATTTCTGAACTGAAAGTCCGTTTTCGTAACACATTTTACTCTCATTTGGGAGCATAATTAGGCGATGATACAGTTCAACTAATCGTAGATTTTACTATTATCTTTCCAATGCATCAAACGGATTATCGATATCAGTTCTGTATTAAAAGTTATGTTATGTACAAGGTGTTGGTGTAAAAGAGATCACTGCAGAAACTGCAGATTACCACGGTAGTCTAAAATACAAATTAAATATCAAATGACGGTGAAACGACACGGGACCAACTTCAGGGGTTAGCTAACTAAATTATCTACGCGACCATATAAGGTTCCGCGCATTTTCAGTTTAAACAAGGGGTGTACAGGTGTTTCCAAGATGAGAATTGACAGCCAATGCTGCTCTGGACTGCAGTCCAGAGCCGCACTCCGAACCAATTTCCGTCATATTTTTAAAGCAGGAACATACTCAAAATTATATGGGGTTCTAGGTTATCGAGTCGGCTTCGATATGAGCCCTCGAACGCAACATTTCGATGTGTATATGATTTATGGTGAATTTAACGGTTTTCAGGTGCAACAGAATTACAGTTTTATGGTTAAACTTGGGGGCAGTTGTTTTAGTCGTTAACGATCAAATTATCCAACGAAATTCATACACTAAGTTCAAAGCCATACGGGCCAAGCAAAACTATTTAGTTCCGCCAAAATTGATAATGATTTTCTATGGGAACAAGCATCGAATAGTTGTGTTGCAATATTTAACCTAAGGCAAACATGGGATATATATACGATGTTGATTTGTAACATATATAAAATAGCATGGAAGCAAGTAAGAACTTGCCTAGAGATGTCCCGGGGATGTACGGTGGCTGTGTCGTCACGAACGCGCGACACACGTGCGGCACGGCAACTTGATTTGGTTCGGACTCGTGTCTCGGCAGCGGCTCGCAGCTTGGTGTCGGGGTTCTGCTGTGAAGTTGGGCTCGCTCTGTTGGTAGTATGCGGTGCGACGGAGAGAGGCTGTAGAGTTAAGGGGGAAAAGAGAGAGAGAGAGAATGTGCACAGAGGGGAGATTGGGAGAGAGAAATGTGAATTGGAGAGAGAGATTTAGAGAAATGAGAGATTGAGAGACTGAGAGAGAGAGAAGTGCAGGGATGAGGGCAATGGTGGTGGTGGTAGATGATGCAGTGGGTTCGTCGGCGTGTGGCAGGTGGCCGGAAAAGTATAGTTGGAGGTCGAGTAGAGGGGTGCAGAGTGATGGTGGGTATTGGTGACGGAGGCGACCAAGGGTGGTCGGAGTTTGGTGGTTGGTGGTCGTGATGTTGGGAGGAGGCAGATGAGATGGAGGAGAAGTCGAGGAGGGTTCGGAGGTGCAGGCGACGACGGCGAGGCATGGCGACGAGGGGCGCGGGCGATGGGTTCGAGCGTGGTTCGTGCAGAGTCGGGTTGTCGTGGGTTGGTCGGGAAAGGAGATGAGGTGGTGGAGGAGATGAGAGTGAGGAGGTGGAAGCGATGGCAGCGAGAGAGCACCATGGGCGCGGGCACGAACGTGGGTTTTCTCGTGGGCGAGAGGCGGGAACGGAGGAAGAAGAAAATGGAGGGAAGGGAGAGAGGGACGTGGATGTGGGTGTGAGTGGGGAAGAAAATGTGAGGAGAGACAGAGACGTGTTTTGTATATATAGAGGAGAGAGGGGAGGCAGTTGTGTGAGATAGAGAGAAAGAGAGAGAATGTGGGTTAATTATAGGTGTATGTGTATGTATGTATATATATATATATATATATGAGAGGCAGAGAGATGTGGGTGAGTTGGGATTAAGCTGTAAAGAGAAAAAATAGAGGGAGGTGAGTTGTAAAGAGAGGGAAGTGGGTATTAAATAGGAGAATGGAGAATAATGTGGGTGGGTGTGTGTTGTAAAGAGAAAAAGAAGAGAGAACGTGAGGGGGGAGGAAAGAAAGAAAGAGATATGAGTTGGGATTAATAGTTAGGTATAATTAAATAATATAATATTCGTCCGGTTTGAGATTTTGGCAAATACAAACTTACTCCAAAACGCGGCCGGGTTGGGTCTAAAAATTCAGATTTAAAATATGAAAAATATATGTGGCGTCCAAATTTCAAAATGAAAGCTCAGGTAACGAAAATGCATACCCTCAAGATTGGATGCACGTAAAATGCACGTAGCGATTCAAAAAGTCTGTTTCAATAAACGGAACGAGAAAAGAAGTACGGATGTCACCACAGGGTCAGGTATGGGTTAGGATTTTGAAATAAATAAATATAAATATATATAAATAAATTTTGTAAGAAACATTTTATATAAATACGGATATTGGCGTACAAAAGGAACTGGGTATTACATCATACCACCCTTACAAAAAATTTCGTCCTCGAAATTTCCGGAACTAGAAAAGACAAGCAATCACTCGAATGGGAGGAAAGTGAGGAAGAATTGGGCTGTCCAGAATGACATAAAGATAAAGGATGAAATCAGATTCAAAATTAGGGAGAGATATAATTTAGAAAGAGTATGAGTATGACAACTTCAGAAGGGTAGCGGCAAGATACAACTTAATCGAAAAAGAGTCAAGGGATGCGGTGGTGAACCATGATAGATTTGAAAATAGTTGAGTGCTTAGAAAAGATGAGGAAAAAAAACGTATATATATATTTTTTTTGGCATATAAATCAAGGAGTTCAATAGATACAGGAGTTAAACGAAAAGGAACAACTGAAAGGGATATCTTTGTTGGAAGCAGGGAAAGTGATAACTTAGCGTCGATGTCTAAATCTCTGCGATCTCGTCAAACGAGTTTGGATCCTGTGCAGGGTCCGTGCCATCATCAAGTCGCTCAATCAGATTTGGAGGGCGTTGCCAAATCTCCACTATGCAGCTCCTTCCTTCTAGGGCAACCATTGACCAGATGTTTGTCGGATCCACAAATCAAGTACTGCCCTTTATCCTTACGACAGTCTCTCTGAAGGTGTCCTGGTTGCTTGCAACAACCGCAACGTTGAGTTCTCCGCTGCTTCCGTTGCGGAGGAACAAATGAGCTCTTCATCTTCACATATCTACTTTGTTTAACAGGATTTCCCTTACGATTGGAGGCTTCCGCTGGTGTTTGAGTCATTTTCTTTCTTAGTCCTTCAGTTAAGAGATCGTTCGTTCGCTCCTGGGCTTCCATCAAACCTTGCAGTACACCCAACATCTCGGCGGTTTGACTCTGGGGAGTGGAGATAGAAGAAGAGTCGTTGGAAGCCATGTTTTAGCTTCCGCTGCGCTACTCTGATAGGAACTTAAAATATGCAACGCGATACGTAACTTGAAGAAACGAAGACATGAGAATGCAATGAGTCCAATAAGAAACGTAAGCAGGTGTAGGATCAATAGAAAGGTATAAGGATGAAAACGTAAATAGATTTGAAAACTCGGGAATGATATAAACGGAGAGTGGTCGGAGGTCATGGTCCTAAAACAACAAATTTGAGGTACAAGGACTAAGAATCAGAATAAGATATAGAATAGACAACGAAACAAGAATATCGGGTGAGGTGAAACTCAAACGAGTGGAAATCAAATGTAGAATTTCAAGTCACTCAACAGAGTACAGTATTGTAACTATGCTGTAGTTCATAATTACAACCACATAACTCTACCAAGTTACCCAAAGTTCTAGCGGATGGATCAAAATATGTAGAAGAACTCATTGTATGAATCAAGATCAAGGATAACAAGTTTACAATCTAGACCAAGGGATATCTTAGATTGTCAAGCACTACACGGAAACTGAAATCCCATTCTAAACCAGGCGCTCTGATACCAACAAAACCATGTCACGCCCCGCTTCCCAAAATACGGAATACGAGGGGTAGACAAGGCCAGCCATGCTCCTACGGTCAAGGAAATGTCCTGCCGTAGTCACACTTCGGCTTCTAGTTTATCATGGTGAACAGTAAAGATGCGCAGGTAATGAAAAATGCAGTAACTGAAAGATACAATAATGTAAACTGACCTGAAGAGGGACAAACAGATGTAACTAGGAACGTCAAGTCAGGAAGTCTGTGATGCACGTCCAGTTCTGGTCTAGGCTAAATCTTCTTCTCACACTGAGCATGCATACTCAGGTCGTCAGAGCGACACAATAGTAATATAATATATATAAAATCAAGTGAAAGTTCTACCAGTGGTAATAGATATGTGAAACAGTAAATCAATGACATCATGAATATGAATGTGCAGTAATCAATGCAGCGGAGCAGTAAAGGCAGTAGAACGATATGTCACGTATGTCAACACAGTATATAAGGTATATAAATGCCAGTATCCCTATCAGTCTCTAAGTCTCACTGTACAGGTCACTAAGTCTATCGTCAGTCCAAGTGTGAGAGTCAACCACTCGTGAGTATCCCCCACCCAAGGGTAGGACCCAAGGGCAAGAGAACACGGGCCCGAGTCGCTCGCTAATAATCAGTAATAATCAGTAACATCACCCATATATCTCCAGATTCACTGTATGTGCCGGCAATGGGACTCCCGAGATTCTGTTGGACTCACACTCAAACTACCCCACACCCCGTGGTCTACATCAAACGCTAACCATAACCCTAAATACTAATCGATCCGTGACAAGTCTGCGCGAGAACTGGAGGCAGGACCTCCATCAAGCACGTCCCGACTAATACCTAAGATAAATGGCAGTGTCAGATGCCTTATCTGTGACACCCGTGCAAGCGCTTCCATAAGTGTCCCATACCACTTATAGTCACACGTACACACATCCCACAGACGTCGACAATGCAATAGAATAATAAGGTTCACTGATTGTGTACAAGTACGTGTCACTTCCACTTATTCATTCACTTTCACTTATTCACGGATACACGAACACTGACGTACTTGCCACAATCATCACTAAATTCTAACACTGGGTAAATGCACGTTATCACTAGGTTATCACTGTAATGACAGGTATGATATGATGCGTAAACAGCATATGAAACATGATTAAGGTATCATAAAATAGTATTCTATCACTTGCACGATTTATCATAAAATGTACGTGTACAGTATAGCGAAACTATAAACAGGTAATAATTAGTATATTCAGTTATCTATCCATCAAAATTAGTTTCATGCCAATCGGGTTCAAGGATCATTAGTTATAACCATTTCATTTTAAGTGTTCACTGCTGGAAATCCAATTTCTGAACTGAAAGTCCGTTTTCGTAACACATTTTACTCTCATTTGGGAGCATAATTAGGCGATGATACAGTTCAACTAATCGTAGATTTTACTATTATCTTTCCAATGCATCAAACGGATTATCGATATCAGTTCTGTATTAAAAGTTATGTTATGTACAAGGTGTTGGTGTAAAAGAGATCACTGCAGAAACTGCAGATTACCACGGTAGTCTAAAATACAAATTAAATATCAAATGACGGTGAAACGACACGGGACCAACTTCAGGGGTTAGCTAACTAAATTATCTACGCGACCATATAAGGTTCCGCGCATTTTCAGTTTAAACAAGGGGTGTACAGGTGTTTCCAAGATGAGAATTGACAGCCAATGCTGCTCTGGACTGCAGTCCAGAGCCGCACTCCGAACCAATTTCCGTCATATTTTTAAAGCAGGAACATACTCAAAATTATATGGGGTTCTAGGTTATCGAGTCGGCTTCGATATGAGCCCTCGAACGCAACATTTCGATGTGTATATGATTTATGGTGAATTTAACGGTTTTCAGGTGCAACAGAATTACAGTTTTATGGTTAAACTTGGGGGCAGTTGTTTTAGTCGTTAACGATCAAATTATCCAACGAAATTCATACACTAAGTTCAAAGCCATACGGGCCAAGCAAAACTATTTAGTTCCGCCAAAATTGATAATGATTTTCTATGGGAACAAGCATCGAATAGTTGTGTTGCAATATTTAACCTAAGGCAAACATGGGATATATATACGATGTTGATTTGTAACATATATAAAATAGCATGGAAGCAAGTAAGAACTTGCCTAGAGATGTCCCGGGGATGTACGGTGGCTGTGTCGTCACGAACGCGCGACACACGTGCGGCACGGCAACTTGATTTGGTTCGGACTCGTGTCTCGGCAGCGGCTCGCAGCTTGGTGTCGGGGTTCTGCTGTGAAGTTGGGCTCGCTCTGTTGGTAGTATGCGGTGCGACGGAGAGAGGCTGTAGAGTTAAGGGGGAAAAGAGAGAGAGAGAGAATGTGCACAGAGGGGAGATTGGGAGAGAGAAATGTGAATTGGAGAGAGAGATTTAGAGAAATGAGAGATTGAGAGACTGAGAGAGAGAGAAGTGCAGGGATGAGGGCAATGGTGGTGGTGGTAGATGATGCAGTGGGTTCGTCGGCGTGTGGCAGGTGGCCGGAAAAGTATAGTTGGAGGTCGAGTAGAGGGGTGCAGAGTGATGGTGGGTATTGGTGACGGAGGCGACCAAGGGTGGTCGGAGTTTGGTGGTTGGTGGTCGTGATGTTGGGAGGAGGCAGATGAGATGGAGGAGAAGTCGAGGAGGGTTCGGAGGTGCAGGCGACGACGGCGAGGCATGGCGACGAGGGGCGCGGGCGATGGGTTCGAGCGTGGTTCGTGCAGAGTCGGGTTGTCGTGGGTTGGTCGGGAAAGGAGATGAGGTGGTGGAGGAGATGAGAGTGAGGAGGTGGAAGCGATGGCAGCGAGAGAGCACCATGGGCGCGGGCACGAACGTGGGTTTTCTCGTGGGCGAGAGGCGGGAACGGAGGAAGAAGAAAATGGAGGGAAGGGAGAGAGGGACGTGGATGTGGGTGTGAGTGGGGAAGAAAATGTGAGGAGAGACAGAGACGTGTTTTGTATATATAGAGGAGAGAGGGGAGGCAGTTGTGTGAGATAGAGAGAAAGAGAGAGAATGTGGGTTAATTATAGGTGTATGTGTATGTATGTATATATATATATATATATGAGAGGCAGAGAGATGTGGGTGAGTTGGGATTAAGCTGTAAAGAGAAAAAATAGAGGGAGGTGAGTTGTAAAGAGAGGGAAGTGGGTATTAAATAGGAGAATGGAGAATAATGTGGGTGGGTGTGTGTTGTAAAGAGAAAAAGAAGAGAGAACGTGAGGGGGGAGGAAAGAAAGAAAGAGATATGAGTTGGGATTAATAGTTAGGTATAATTAAATAATATAATATTCGTCCGGTTTGAGATTTTGGCAAATACAAACTTACTCCAAAACGCGGCCGGGTTGGGTCTAAAAATTCAGATTTAAAATATGAAAAATATATGTGGCGTCCAAATTTCAAAATGAAAGCTCAGGTAACGAAAATGCATACCCCCAAGATTGGATGCACGTAAAATGCACGTAGCGATTCAAAAAGTCTGTTTCAATAAACGGAACGAGAAAAGAAGTACGGATGTCACCACAGGGTCAGGTATGGGTTAGGATTTTGAAATAAATAAATATAAATATATATAAATAAATTTTGTAAGAAACATTTTATATAAATACGGATATTGGCGTACAAAAGGAACTGGGTATTACAGTGTGAGTTCCCACTGTGTTTTGATTACTACCCTACCACAGCTCAAAAGAGTCATGCAAACAGGTTTTAGTTGGGTACAGTCCCGAGCCACATGGAGGCAGTGAGCGGATCGGCAGGGGTTTCGTCTCTCCCGGTATTGGGGGTGAGATCGCGATGTGTCTAGGAGAGCCATTATACGAAGTCCTTGGCCAAGGCAGGAGATTTACTGGTAAGTATTCCAGTAGTATCTCAGGGTGTTCTGGGCTATACACCGACACGACTTGTACCGCTTTTGGGGGTCTGACTTTTACCAACCCCCTAGGCCCGACATGTGATACTTATAGACGAACGGACCGGACTGTACGGATATTGTCACTGACAAGCTCAGTAGGGTGTCAGGATGAGTTCGCTCATCAGCCTCCCTTTTGGTCGATACATGGGTAGCTGTTACGTACAACTAGTACCACTGACATGCTTGTGGTTAAACCCACTGCCGGCGTATTGACGAGTCTTTAGAGTCCCCCACAGATAGTTTCCCAAGTTTCGAGCGAAACGTTGTAGAGGTCGTATGGTATTATGGCAGGGTTCGATCATATACGTGCACTTGTGCACGGATCATGGTCGGGCAGATCATACTAGTGGACTTTGGTTTAAGCCGGATCCTAGTATTAGATTTGTTGGATTACTTTAGTCTCGTTGCATTCGCATTCGGTCGGAATGCGGATGCAGCTATGTATATACATGTGAGGGGTATTCTTTTGATCCGTCACGAGTTTACTTTAGTTGATGCCGTATCTTTTTGTTGGATTAAACATTTGGGTTAATGTTTTTTTTGGTGGAAATTATGAGCTTAATTCATGATGAGATGCATTAATTGTGGCATGAGCAAGGGTGATGACTCATGGTCTCTTTATTTGTGCATATGTCACATTTTGGATTGATTTAGTGTGTGAAATGAAAGATGGAGAGAGAGAGGGCAGCCATGTACATGGGTTGGCTCTTGTGATTATCATTCTTAGCCTCTCTCATTTTTCATCTCATACAAGAAAAGAAAAGCTCTTCTTCTTCTTTCTCTAGCTCATAACTTCCACCAATGGCATCATCTTCAACCTCCATCCATACACTCTTATGTGTTGAGAATCAATGGATGTTTGAGACAAAATTATCGCACACATTCTCTACTTCACCTTGGACATGTCGGCTAGCAAACTTTATGTTCGAGTTGTTTCGGATGAAGCGGGAGCCCGTAAAAAGACTCATTGATGTGGTTCCCTTCCGACGAGGAGACCGGAGATCGGAGATGCCGCGAGGAGCTTGAGATGGTAGCCAAAGACCGAAGGACACGGATCGATCGGTATAGCCACTCTCACTTCTTAGTAGTTAGCTATTTTAGTGTTAATGGTTCGATCCGGGTAAAAGACTACGATAGCGCCGGTTTCCTAAAAAGTTTTTGTTTCCGCATTTGGCCTCGGATTGACGGCCGGGGCGCTACTGTAGACTTACATTGTGTCACCTTAGATAGTATACAGATGCTCTCTGAAGATGAGTACATTCGGCGGACTCACCGAGAACTTCTATATGGCATTATATTTATCGTCATATTGAAGTTCTCAGGTGGCATGAGTATAGGTTAGTTTTTTGACATGAAGTCATCATTTGTCTCATGTGAGTTCCCACTGTACTTTCATTACTACTCTACCACGGCTCAAAGGAGTCATGCAAACAGGTTTTAGTTGGGTACAGTCCCGAGCCACATGGAGGCAGTGGTTGACTGTCAGGGATTCGTCTCTTGTGGTATTTGGAGCTGATGTCGCGCTGTGTTCAGTTGGCTATCATCAGAAATCCGTGGCTACGGTGGATGAGATTACTGATAGTTGATCAGTAGTATCTCTGTTGGTGATGAGGTTGACTCAGAAACGACTTATCAGGTTAGTAGTGGTCTGACGTCATCCACCCCTAGACCCGATATGCGATATTCTTTGATGAAGAGACCGGACTGTACGGAGATTGTTATATTCAGGCTCAGTAGGGTAAAGACATATTTGATTGTCAACCCACCTTTTCGACAAGTACCTGGGTAGCCATTACATGCAGCTAGTGCCGCTGACGTGCTTGTGGTTAAACCCACTGTCAGCGTATTTTCGATTATTTAGAGTCCCACACATAAGGTTTTTTCCGGTTCAGGCGATAGATATAGGAGCCGTACGTTGGTACGTGTAGAGGTCCGATTAAATACGTGTATAGGATACACGGATTTTAATCGGACGGTTGATAATACTAGCCGGCTTAGGATTATGTCGGATTATTAAATCAGGATTTGATTTAATAATTTATATATGTATTTTGATACATATATTTTAGTATTATTATTCACTATTCATTTTCTCTCTTTGGTGCTATCCGTATTTTTATACGGATACGCGTATATGTAGATACCAGATGAATTATTCCGTATTTATACGGGAATGCTTCTAGAAGAACGACACCTCATATTTGTTTTTGTTTTTAGAAAAACAAATTGTTAATGAGATGACAATGAAACATGGTGATGAGTATGGCTTGGGCGTTTATTTTGCACTATTGCATTATGGTTGTGTTATGGTAGCTATCATTTTTCATTTGGACTTGATGATTTTTCCACCTCACTTGAGCATGCTTCATGGTTGCAAGCTTGAGCAACCATCTCCTCATGTTTTCTCCTTACTTGAGCATGCTTCATGGTTGCAAGCTTGAGTAACCATCTCCTCATGTTTTCTCCTTCTTCTTCCTCCTCTTGCTCTTATGAGCTTGAGATAAAAAAGAGAGAAAAATTTAGTGAGATATTCCTACATCACCGACCATCCACACCAAGCAAGTCTGGATCATCAGTTAGAGTCTCCTCCGGTTTCCCTCGGATGAATCATCTTCGGCGAGAGTGGTCGATTTTCAAGCGCGATCTCGGCTGCTACGAGTTTGGAGGGATCTTCCACAATTTGGTAGACAAGCGACAAAAGCTGTAGATTCTCAACCTATGCACTCTTAGTTAGCCAGTTAAAGTTATTGGACCGTATCTTGTGTTTTACGGATGTTCGGTGTTTGCAAAAGTTTTTGTTTTTGCTTCATCCTCGGCCGCGGCTTCCGCGGCACGGGCACCGAAACCCAACTGACTCCATTTCTTACCCTCTTCGAGTAATCAAACCACTATACACTCATCCTCTAACAAAAACTAGAGTAGAAATAGATTTTTCTGCACATGGTTTTGGATATTTGAGGTTGACCTATAATTATTTTAGTAAAAAGAAGTTAGGAAAGATGAGATTTGGAGATTCAATGAGATGGGAGATCAATATGGAAATTGTACACTTTTTATTGATTTATATAAGGGTTTGGTATCTGGGTTACTTAGGTGGATTTGATGGTCGTTAGTTAATATTCAGTTTATGTCTATTAATATGTTTTGCAAGTATTTGATGAAATGCCCATATAAAGTTTTTAGATATACACTTCTCAAATAGATCCTTATTCCAAAACTATCAAAAAATGCATATGTCAAAAAAAGCTTTTACTTAAGAAAAGCATGTGCATTTTGAGATTTTTGATCCAAAATTAAAATCTATGAATTTTAAACCTACATGACCCTCACCTAGGGATACAAACTCAAAACTCCAATCACCCACCCACCCACCCACCCACCCACCCAAAAAACACTTCACACATTTTTTTGGAAAAATCTACTCTATGAGGGGTTAGAGAAAAATTTTCCCATTTTTTGGGCCAAATCTCTCAATTTGCTTAAAAACCGTAATTTTTTGACCAAATCACTAAATGTGTTCGTAATTTTCTATAGGCCATCAATTTGCTTTAATGAATTTCTAATAGGTTATAAAATGGTTGTTAAGATGATCAAATTGAGAAAATATTTATCCCACCTTTTTTTCTCAAAACAAATTGAGGAAATATTTCGTTAAAACGAAATAATAAGAAGTGGATTTGGATGAATTGATGAAAAGAAGAAAGAGAAACATTTCATATCAATCTTATTGTTTTTCAATGCATAATATGCATAATCTTCGTTCTTGCTGATTTTTTCCTTCTATCTTTGGTTGCCGAATAACCTTCGTTGCCGAAGGGAAAAAAATAATTTGAATATTAAGATTCATTATATTAGAGAAAAAATCCATAATCCATTTTACTAAATAAAATTTACAATCAACTACAAGTATTACTATGAAGTATTTATTCCTAATTTAAAACAACAATGTTCCTCAATTGAGCAAACATAAAGTCTTAATTAAAAGAAAATCGAAAAATGAAAAATCCTAAAAAAAACATTCAATTATCCAAGCATTTTACGTGAATTTTCGATTTTGATTTCAATTTTCCGCATTAATGTTTTGCAAAAAAAAAAGGAGAATATTTTTTATATGAAATGTTTTGCATATAATCTAATTAATTGATTTCTTCATATTTTAACCGATTAATACTCATATTATCTTATTAAACAATAAGAGTATATATAAACACGCTGATAACTTATACTCGTTCATTCTAAATAGACAGTTGGGTATCATCCAATCGACTCTCCATTAAATAGTGCCAATGAAGACGATCTGAATCCACCGATACCGAGTCCGATACCGATACCGGATATGTACGTCCGATATGTAACTCATATCGGCGATATATCGTCCAATAGCGCTATCTGATAGAGAAAGCACCCATCCGTTATGATTCCGAAATTGTGTAACACTTGATTATTTGCATTACTTAATAATAATAAAATTTACTTTCTATTTTACCAACATATAGATTGAAAAGAATGCTATCGAAGACATAATATGCAATTTGAAGTTTTCCTATTTATTTAATGGAATCCATAAAATTGTCTTTCTTTATCAAGAATAAAAGTAGGAGTAGAAAAAATGATTATGTAAAATTATCAAAAAGAATATTTTATTTAAGTGAACCTGTTTAAACTAATCCCCCCCCCCCCCCCGGCCGCCCCAACCCCCTTCTTCTGCGTTCTCTCTCTTAAAATTCTTTCTGAGGGGTTTAGTTTGTTCTTAGAATTAAGAACTTTCTTGTTTTTCTTATATTCCATAGATGGATGTTTTTCCCTTACCATGGAAGTCTTGATTATTTAAAATACTTTGAAAGCTTGACTTTGACTAGTTAGACAATTGGAACATCTGTAGGATTTGATATGTGCGATGCACGTTAGTAATTGAGAGAGATTTATAAAGTTGGTTATTGGAAGAGATAGTGGAGGAATGGTTAGTCCAGAGAGAGGGAGAAGGTAGTTTGCAAATTTTGTTTTGTTTGTGCTTGAAAAAATGAGAAAATTTTATAGTCATTTAGAAAACTGTCATTAAAATTGGATTCTCAATTTTGAGACCCTCTCCTTTTAACACTATAATAATAGTGATATAAAAATTTGGCTTAATTTTAAGAAACTCATATGGAGAGAACTCCTTTTAACACTATAATAATAGAGATATAAAAATTTGGCTTAATTTTAAGAAACTCATATGGAGAGAATGGGAAGAAGGAGAAGGAGAAGAAGATGGTGGTGGTGGTGGTGGTGATGATGGAGTGGTGAAGATGAAGAAGATGATGGTGGTAGGATGGTGATGATGGGGGGATAAAGAATAAGATGGCGGATTGGATTGGTGGTGGTGATGGTGGTGGTAGGGGGATAAAGAATAAGATGGCGGATTGGTAGGCCTTGAGGTGATAGGCCGTGAGGTGACGGTGGTGAGGTGTTGGTGATCGGGGATGGAGGTGGTCGGATGGTGGTGGTGGTGATCGAGGGAGGATGCAGTACTGAGATGATGAAGAAGAAGATGGTGGTGATCGAAGGAGATGATGATGATGGTGGTGATGGTCGAGGAGGAGAGCAAGGAGGAAGGGGCGGCGGAGGAAGGAGACCGAGGGTGGTGGTGGCCTCTCCGGCGGTGATGGGCGTAAGGTTATTTTATTTTTATTTTTATTTTCATTTTTATTTTTTTAGAAATTGGTCAGGGTTAGACGAGAGTATTTTGGGGTTTTAAAATTTTTTGCTAACGTGGCGAGATCGTTGACCTGACGCTAACATGACACAAACGATGTTAAACTTGGCCGCTAAAATGGATAATTTCTCATCATTCTGAAAGTACATGATAGTTTTGTGAAAAACGGGAAACTACTGGAAAGTTTCTTTAAAATAAGCCTATTTTTTTTTTTTAAAACGGAGATTGTTTTATGGGAATTTACAACCACTATAACTATATTAGAACTGATATTGAAAGTATATTAAAATATATGATGATATAGCATCATATTCTATTTATTTATAAATTTATTAGTCCAAATCAAAAATTTGCGTTGAATTAGCACTGCTAATTATGATCACGTTGTTCATAAATAATCATTAATAATGATAATACATAAATAGAATTATTACTATACTAACTATAAATATTGGTATTAATAAAAAAAAATTAATAAATATGAATAAGGACCAATACTTATTAGATGAAAATTATTTAATTAATTGTAACCGATTTCAAAGATTAAAAGACATTTGACATGTCTAATTATGACAAATGAGAGGTCTCATTAAACTAATAATACAAGAGCTGAATATTTCATCATTCCATTGATATATCCAACATTTATGCTGGGTGTACCAAGAAGTTAATATTTATGTATAATACTATTTTAGTTTCATTTATTTAGACAATTATTAATAATTTTAAGGGGTGGTTTTTTTAAACACAACCCCTAAAACTTAGCTAATTTGAAAAACAACCCCTAAAAAATATATTTTAAAAAACAACCCTTAAAAACAGTTCGTTAACTAATACCATCTTTTGTTAGGTTAACTCAACATGTGCCTTCGGTCAGAGGTAACCAGGGTTAAATGGGTTGAATACTTGCCATAATTACCCTCAACCCCCTCCCCCTCCAAGCAATAAGCACCCAAAACCCTAAAATCCTCCTTCAATCCTCAATCCCCAATCCCCTCTCACCTCTCATAAAATCAATCATCTTCTCGTTTAAATTTGAAGAATCTCAATTTAGAGCCCACGGCCCTTTAAATTCATCCTTAAGGCTTGTTGATGTATTGGCTCGCAATGAAGGTTCAAGACAAAATTTTAGACATGCTTTGTGGTGCAGTTTTGACTTTGTATGCTAATTTTACTTTAGCTGTGTTGATTCCAACTATTTTCCCAATTTTTACCAATTTTGCCATAGTTTTCAAAATTTTGCACTTCAGGGTTTGTGTCATGACCCAAATGTGGCATGTGACCGGCACTTAAATCACGTGATATCTAAAAACGTCGACGCGGTTCAAGTAAGCCGAAACCCGGAATCTAAACCTTTTTTGAAATTATTGGAGGTGAGTTTAAAATAGTCATTAGATAGAATCAGTTTAAATAACATCTAAATTTAACTAAGTATGTTGAAAAGTCTTTATGACGTTTTGAAACTTGACATCACCTCCTTTACATTTTTATAAAAACCCGATACAACATAATAAAATAGCATCCCAACGGAAACTAGTCTCCACGTCCAAATGATGGAGCAACCAACTATCTAATCAGAAATCGACTCCAAAGAGTGCGACATCACCACACATAAACTCTAGGTCTTGTTTCTAAGTCAATAATGTACCAATTCTAAGTTGATGGAGTTTCCACTAGATACAAAAATATATGAATAATCAAGAGTGAGTATGATATAATAATAACCCATTTACCAATCAATCCCTGAAAAGAATGTGTGCCAAAGCCGCTGATAATCCAAACGGTAAAACCTGCAAAAAACCGTGGCACAACGGGGATGAGTTGCCAACTCAGTGAATAAAAGTACATCTAAAGGTAGAAATCGAAATGCATGACGATACCTAGGTCATAAGTATAGTCCTATCATAGTCTGTACCAATATACTATATGATATGCATATGTGCAATACTATCTCTCATGCAATCCCAAGTATAATATCTCCATGTCATATGAATCAAAATCATGAATCTATATTTCATGTTGGAATTCCTTTTTGTATATGAATGTATGTACCAATATATGCAGATACTGTCCCCCTGATCAGTCCTGATTGAATCCACTAAATAATATCCAACTGTGTACCTCATGATAATGATCATATCAATATATATATATATATATATATATATATATATATAATGTCCAGCATCGACATCGAAATCCGAAATCTCTCGTGTCCAGCATCGACACGTAAATGCAGATACCGTCGACACCATCTCAACAGATGATTGCCACCCGATATCCTGAATACGATCAGTATCCCCTTGATATCCGCCGTGCCCAATCGAACCCAGTCAGTATCCCCTGGATATCTGCCGTACTCATTTCTATCTCCGGAATCGAGTATCCTTGTTAGGCTCCCCGCCTATAATGCGACTATCCTGCCCCTCGGACACGACCAGGTCCACCATGTATCTAACTGTATGGCCACCAACTCAATCTGGATAACTAGTGAATCCATAACCGTATGACCCCCAACTCGGTTCGGAATAAAATCAGAAAACACAAAACTCATGGTGGACGTTTAACTCATCATATCAAAATATCAAGTAAGAAATAAGAATACTTGCATAGATTATATTGATAATATATTATATATATATACATATATAACAGTGTCCCATATGACCGATATATATCATCAGGAGTAAAATACCCAGAAAATCCAAAGAATCAAATACAGCATTTATAATAGTAATATTCGTAATTCACAACAGGAATAAAGAAGACTACGTAATTATATCACATAAACATAGATTTCAATTCTACTGTGACATGGTACTACTAATGATGTGTAATGTAGCATATGCGTCTGTGCTCGTGCAACATGGCAATCATTAGTATTTGTGCAAGTGTTCTACGGTGTAACAACCTATTTATTTTAATACATATATAACAACACGGTTCTACAGTGACATGGCAGTATCAATGAGGTATAGTGTAACATACATTCACGTGCTTGTGCAGTATAGTACTCATTGGTTGTGCAGTGTTCTATCAGAGTGTGCGTAACGCAGAAACGTAAAATATGGATAATATAATGCAAACATGTAAAGTAATCTAAACGTAACTATTGTAATTACTTGTTATGAGCTATACCCTTATGTTTAGAAATGATCGAAACGTTAAATTTGAACTAAGGAAGCTGCCCTAGATTTAAAATAGATATCCGTTTTAGAAACTGGCACGCATCCTAGTATTTTTTATTTAAAAGACAAACGAATCGTAGTTTTTAAAAGAATATAGCTCATATAAGTATTACATCCTAAAACAGAATATAATCTAACTCTACGAGTCAAAAGATAAATTGGCCGTTATTCAGCATACAAAGTTCATCATTTCCAATACGTATAAATCCTTGTATTATATCTCATCATATCACTGTATCTGTATCATCTCAGGTCTAGCGTGATCCCTCATACAAATCCATCATACCATATCCATATAGTATCACTGTATCTGTATCATCAAGAGTATGGCATGATCCCTCGTACAAATCCATCAAACCATATCCATATCGTATCACTATATCTCATTTATACTATGCATGAAACTGTATGAAATTGAAGGACATACTAGATGCGATACTATATAAATATCTTGAATAAGCACTAAACTAACTAGATATCATAATATTAATTGTAAGGTTGCGAGGGTGCTATACGCCATCCACCCGACTTTCCCAGTAGATATAAATCTACTCACCAACTTAAAAACTCGCTGAATCCACGCCGCTATATCGCCAACTCCGTCTCGGAATTCTCGAATCGTACCAATATTCGTATTTAAATCGCATTGATGTAAATATCATATCGAAAACCAAAACAACAAGTTAAACGCCCATATGTTAGAACCTACAGCATATTTAACCCAAAAACGACAACAAAACTCTGTCGTTAACGTATAAACATCAACGGTTCAGCTGCAACATCAAAATACGAAAACTCCGTATCTTAAATATCTGAAATTCGCTAAACCATTTCTAAAACGTTTCCAGATTTTACTGTATAATTATTTAGACAACACAAACAATACAGAGACTTGTAACATACCAACTCAAACTTACAGAAGAAGAATCAACACCAAAGGCCATAAGATGGCCGGCATCGCCGGAATTTTGGTGAGTGTCGCCAGATTAATTTAGGAGTTTGGGGCTCTGGTTTCAAGTGGTGTTTTATATTGATCTCTTTATACTTTTGGTCTTGCTAGTTTTTCTAGTGATTATACCTATTAGTTCCAGATTCATTTTCTGTAGTTAAATTATCACAAATACTAAACATGCTACGTGTCGTATATATATTTTTACTCATAAACTGATATTAGCTTATAGATTTAACCCAGTGAAAAACTAACTTATTTAAACAATACTAAACATACCTAAACACCTACAGAGAGATACCCCAAAACCCCACAACACCCAATTCCCTTAAAGGTCCGGCGAGATCGGATTTTCTATGATGGTCGCCGGCCAAAATCCGAGTTTCATGGGTTGTTTTCCTATGATTTATTCTAGGTCTAGTCTATAAGAACATTTAGTTGTTTGATTACTTTATTTATCAATTAAACTAGAGCAGATTCAAACAGAGCCTAAGTTTCTCAAAATACGATATTACGATATTCGATTTCTAATGTAAAGCAGTTTCAGAACTAGAATCATACAGGGTTCAAGGATTATACCTACAGCAAGATCACTAGAAAAGCTTCCTCTAAGATGCACAAGCTCAAGGTCCTAGCTAGAGGGTGATGGTGAAGCCTTAGCACTTAGCTCTTCTTTTCACTCATTCTTTTTTTCTTTTGTGAGTTCTTACTGTTTTCTTTCTCTTCCCTTTCTTTAACTTCTGATCTTATGAACTGAACAATGGGATAAGGTAAGGAAAAGAGTGAGGGTTTGTGGTAGAGAAAGGAGGAGGTGGAAAGTGCAAGGTGGTGGTGTAAAGGGAAGAAGGAGGATGTGCCACACATGAAGTGGGGTGGGGTTTCATGCAAGGAGGAGGTGGAGGGAGGAAAGTGTGGTGAGGGTAAGGTGTTATGAGGGTATAACCTAACATATGTTATACCAATCATAATTTTAAAGGAATGAAAAAAATAAAGATAAACCTTCATATTGAAAAATCCAAATTCATATAATATAAAGATATGAAATGATAAATCTATCACTTAACTATCTTTAGCTTAATGACAAATGCAATGTCATGATAATATAATTAAAATATCATTTTCTTGATATCACCCACTTTATTCATATTTATCAAAATAATTATATTTTTTGGACATGATTCCGATATTCCATTTCATAAGCGATATCATTTTTTGTAAAAATATCATTTTCATTATTTATAATAAAAATTATAATTAAATATTCTTAATTTTCCAAAATGTTACAGTCTCTCCCCCTTAAAGAAATTCGATTTCCGAATTTAAATTAAACCTCTTAAAACATTTTCTCAATCCAATCAACTCATTTCAAAACAATTTCCTGGGGTCAAACTTTAAAAATATGAAAATTTCTGTTATAGCAAGACTCCAAAGTCCCATACGAGCTAAAACGCATCATATCGCAACTGTGTGCATGAAAACTAAAAAGATACAATTTCACATAACTGTAACTCTAGCGGTTGCTATGAGATTCATTCCAGTTATGATAAAAATTGTGTTAAATACGAAAACCGTTGTGTATCCTAAGTAAACACAATCAATGTCATGATTGTAGTGCAATATCAGTGCACCTGACCAAGCGAAAAATTCATTTATATAATTCAAATCTATAACATATCCTATCAAGTACAAAACACAAAAACAAAATCAACCCTAATGGGTTTGCATGTAAGTCTCAAACCACATTTCACGGTGTGCACGAAAACAACAGCACTAAGTGCAACAGGCGTGCACGAAACGATGTCCACTGCATTCACTGTGTATGGAATAAAAGTATAAAAAATAATACTAAGTGCATCGGGGTGTACAAAACTAAAATCAAATGCATCAGAGTGCACAAAATCAAAACGGCCAACTAGTGTGTACGAAATCAAACCAAGTATACCTAGAATATATATATAAATTCTTAACCATGTGCATCTGATATGCACGGAAATTCAGTGTAGTGCATCCGGTGTACACAACACTCCAATCAAGGGCAGTCACCTCGCACCAAAATCTCAACAAGTGCACCTGGTGTGCACAAAATATAAGTCAAAGTGAAATTACTGTATATAGAAATCCCATCAAGTGCACCTGGTGTGCACAAAACATAAATTGATCCTTAAATCCTTAAAATACATATATCAAAATCACGGACGTCGAGTTGTTCTTTCCCCGACGCTGAAAATGAAAGTTTTAGATTTTAAAAACGTAAACCGAACTCAAAGGACATCGAAACATATTCTCTTCAATGTCAGAAGGTGTTTATACTACCGGAATTGGCATAGCAAGAATTACTACTTGTCCTCTGCCACGTTCTAACGTCTTCTATCTCTGAATTCTAGTTCTTCTTGCGAATCTCTAATATCATGGCTTCTTGATGCGATCGTCTGGTGAGGAGCAACGACACCATTCGTCTATTGCGGATACATCCTATCACACCTTCTTAACCAGTAGTCCAGTCCTTTATGACGTAATATGTTGATAACGGAATCTCTGTCCTCAGCTTGTGTGCTAACAACTAATCCCAGTCCAATCTTATTTATTACAAATTCCTGGAAGAGAATCCATCAAGTCTTATGCTAAAATCATTTATCCAGCCTGCCCGGAACTAGCACTCATTTTTTGACCTGTTCTCCCTTTCATAACCATTGTCATTCCTTTTTGATTTCCTCTTAAAAGTGTAGTTGCACGCGTCATCAAATTTTCAATATTTACTGTGTAGAACAACTGTCCACTGAAACTTCGTGCCAATCTCCTATCCTATAAATTCCCTATATCAAACACTTACGGAGCGTATCTGTATAGTCACGCGAATTTGCAAGTCATACTTAGTTATGACCCACTCGGAGTCTTTCAACTCGGAAACATGAATCCGTTACTTCTGATACTCTGTAGAAAAATTTGGCCAATCTCACCTTCGAAGACTCGTCCTGATTTGTCGGAGGAAAACTTACTGTACGATCTCCTTCTGGAACTACTTGCATCTGGTCTGAACAAGCTCTATTGGAAGAAGTGCATCAACTTCACCGATCTCGTATCGAAACTCCATCATGGATTTAAAAGTCTTAACCACTACACACTTGAATTGCTATAAATCATCCTAATCCATCTATACTGGTAACATCGTCAACTTTTAACTTTACGAACTTTGGAAACAACTTCTCTATAATCTCAGCAATGATTGGTACCGCTGTCTGAACAGTACACAACACCATGATTTTCGAAGAAGGGAAAACATCATATCTCAAGTCCGACTGATCTCTAGCAATGACTCCACCATCTAGTGCGGATCCCGAAGAAACTCGCTCCACTATTAGAACTCGATCAAATATGAATAAACGACGTGTCTCTATATCCTCGGAAAGTCACCCCAGTCAGTCTTTGTCCCAGACAAGTCTGCCCTGACCGTATCTCTAACTGCAGCCCTCTCGGCCCTCATAAACATAGTGATCGAAACAATCGATCATGCACTGATGAAGATAAATCAACGGAAGGAATAGAAGGAAGATCTCAAGATATAGTTTCTAAGGTATCTTAGGCGGAGTATCATATCGTAAATATGCCGCGGAACATATGCACGGTACGTCACTCTACTTAGTACCTACTCCATCAACAAAGGTCATCCTATATAACGAAAGGTTAGGTATAAGACCCCCAAAGTCAAGTCTAAGTCCTATAAGGTCAACCCCAGGTACCAAAATATATGCCCAGACTCCATATAGTCAACCTAGACTCGAACAAAGATTAAACCAATCACTCTGATACCAACTTTGTCACGACCCAAATGTGGCACGTGACCGGCACTTAAATCACGTGACATCTAAAGACGTCGACGCGGTTCAAGTAAGTCGAAACCTGGAATCTAAAACATTTTTGAAATTATTGGAGGTGAGTTTAAAATAGTCATTAGATAGAATCAGTTTAAATAACATCTAAATTTAACTAAGTATGTTGAAAAGTCTTTATGACGTTTTGAAACTTGATATCAGCTCCTTTACATTTTTATAAAAACCCGATACAACATAATAAAATAGCATCCCAACGGAAGTTAGTCTCCACGTCCAAATGATGAAGCAACCAACAATCTAAATCAGAAATCGACTCCAAAGAGTGCGGCATCACCACACATAAACTCTAGGTTTTGTTTCTAAGTCCATAATATACCATTTCTAAGTTGATGGAGTTTCCACTAGATACAAGAATATATGAATAATCAAGAGTGAGTATGATACAATAATAACCCACTTACCAATCAATCCCTGAAAAGAATGTGTGCCCAAACCGCTGATAATCCAAGCAGTAAAACCTGCAAGAAACTGTGGCACAACGGAGATGAGTTGCCAACTCAGTAAATAAAAGTACATCTAAAGGTAGAAATCGAAATGCATGACGATACCTAGGTCATAAGTATAGTCCTATCATAGTCTATACCAATATACTATATGATATGCATATGTACAATACTATCTCTCATGCAATCCCAAGTATAATATCTCCATGTCATATGAATCAAAATCTGAATTTATATTTCGTATTGGAATTCCTTTTTGTATATGAATGTCTGTACCAATATATGCAGGTACTGTCCCTCGGATCAGTCCTGGTTGAATCCATTAAATAATATCCAACTGTGTACCTCGTGATAATGATCATATCAATATATATATATATATATATATATATATATATATATATATATATAGATGTCCAGCATCGACATCGAAATCCGAAATCTCTAGTGTCCAATATCGACACGTAAATGCAGATATCGTCGACACCATCTCAACAGATGATCGCCACCCGATATTCTGGCTACGATTAGTATCCCCTGGATATCCACCGTGCCCAATCGGACCTCGGTCAGTATCTCCTGGATATCTGCCGTGCTCATTTCTATCTCCGGAATCGAGTATCCTTGTTAGGCTCCCCGCTATAATGTGGCTATCCTGCCCCTCGGCCCCGACCGGGTCTACCATGTATCCAACTGTATGGCCACCAACTCGGTCTGGATAACTAGTAAATCCATAACCGTATGACCCCCAACTCGGTTCGGAATGAAATCAGAAAACATAAAACTCATGGTGGACGTTTAACTCATCATATCAAAATATCAAGTAAGAAATAAGAATACTTGCATAGATTATATTGATGATATATTATATATATGCATATATAACAGTGTCCCATACCACCGATATATATATCATCAGGAGTAAAATACCCAGAAAATCCAAAGAATCAAATACAGCATTTATAATAGTAATATTCGTAATTCACAATAGGAATAAAGAAGACTACGTAATTATATCACATAAACATAGATTTCAATTCTACTGTGACATGGTACCACTAATGATGTGTATTGTAGCATATGCATCTGTGCTCGTGCAACATGGCAATCATTAGTATTTGTGCTAGTGTTCTAAGGTGTAACAAGCTATTTATTTTAATACATATATAACAGCACGGTTCTACAGTAACATGGCAGTATCAATGAGGTGTAGTGTAACATACATTCACGTGCTTGTGCAGCATAATACTCATTGGTAGTTGTGCAGTGTTCTATCAGAGTGTGCGTAACGCAAAAACGTAAAATATGGATAATATAATGCAAACATGTAAAGTAACCTAAACATAACTATTGTAATTACTTGCTATGAGCTATACTCTTATCTTTAGAAATGATCGAAACATTAAGTTTGAAATAAGGAAGCTGCCCTAGATTTAAAATAAATATCCGTTTTAGAAACTGGCACGCATCCTAATATTTTTTATTTAAAAGACAAACGAATTGTAGTTTTTAAAAGAATATAGCTCACACAAGTATTACATCCTAAAACAGAATATAATCTAACTCTACGAGTCAAAAGATAAATTGGCTGTTATTCGGCATACAAAGTTCATCATTTCCAATACGTATAAATTCTTGTATTATATCTCATCATATCACTGTATCTGTATCATCTCAATACTAGCGTGATCCCTCATACAAATCCATCAAACCATATCCATATAATATCACTGTATCTGTATCATCACATGTATGGCATGATCTCTCATACAAATCTATCAAATCATATCCATATCGTATCACTGTATCTCATCTATACTATGCATGAAACTGTATGAAATTAAAAGACATATGAGATGCGATACTATATAAATATCTTTAATAAACATTAAACTAATTAGATATCATAATACTAATTGTAAGGTTGTGGGGGTGCTATACGCCATCCACCCGACTTCCCCAGTAGATGTAAATCTACTCACCAACTTAAAAACTCGCTGAATCCACGCCGCTACATCGCCAACTCTGTCTCGGAATCCTCGAATAATACCTATATTCGTATTTAAATCGCATTGATGTAAATATTATATCGAAAACCAAAACAACAAGTTAAACGCCCGTAGGTTAGAACCTACAGCATACTTTACCCAAAAACGACAACAAAACTCTGTCGTTAATGTATAAACATCAACGGTTCAGCTGCAACATCAAAATACGAAAACTCCGTATCTTAAATATTTGAAATTTGATAAACCATTTCTAAAACGTTTCCAGATTTTACTGTGTAATTATTTAGACAACACAAACAATACAGAGACTTGTAACATACCAACTCAAACTTACAGAAGAAGAATCAACACCAAAGGCCATAAGATGGCCGGTGTCGCCGGAATTTTGGTGAGTGTCGCCGGATTAATTTAGGAGTTTGGGGCTCTGGTTTCAAGTGGTGTTTTATATTGATCTCTTTATACTTTTGGTCTTGCTAGTTTTTCTAGTGATTATACCTATTAGTTCCAGATTCACTTTCTTTAGTTAAATTATCACAAATACTAAACATGCTACGTGTTGTATATATAATTTTACTCCTAAACTGATATTAGCTTACAGATTTAAACTACTGAAAAACTAACTTATTTAAACAATACCGAATATACCTAAACACCTACAGAGAGATACCCTAAAAACCCACAACACCCAATTCCCTTAAAGGTCCGGTGAGATCGGATTTTCTGTGATGGTCGCCGGCCAAAATCCGAGTTTCATGGATCGTTTTCCTATGGTTTATTCTAGGTCTAGTCTATAAAATTATTTAGTTGTTTGATTACTTTATTTATCAACTAAACTACAGCAGATTCAAACAGAGGCTAAGTTTCTCAAAATACGATATTTCGATATTCGATTTCTAATGTAAAGCAGTTTTAGAACTAGAATCATACAGGATTCAAGAATTATACCTACAGCAAAATCACTGGAAAAGTTTCCTCTAAGATGCACAAACTCAAGGTCCTAACTAGAGGGTGATGGTGAGGCCTTAGCATTTAGCTCTTCTTTTCACTCATTCTTTTTTTCTTTTGTGAGTTCTTAATATTTTCTTTCTCTTCCCTTTCTTTAACTTCTGATATAATGAACTGAACAATGGGGTAAGATAAGGAAAAGAGTGAGGGTTTGTGGTAGAGAAAGGATGAGGTGGAAAGTGTAAGGTGGTGGTATAAAGGGAACGAGGAGGAGGTGTCACACATGAAGTAAGGTGGGGTTTCATGCAAGGAGGAGGTGGAGGGAGGAGAGTGTGGTGAGGGTAAGGTGTTATGAGGGTATAACCTAGCATATGTTATACCAATCATAATTTTAAAGGAATGAAAAAAATAATGATAAACCTTTATATTGAAAAATCCAAATTCATATAACATAAAGATATGAAATGATAAATATATCACTTAACTATCATTTGCTTAATGATAAATACAATGTCATGATAATATAATTAAAATATCATTTTCTTGATATCATCCACTTTATTCATATTTATCAAAATAATTACATTTTTCGGACATGATTCCGATATTCCATTTCATAAGCGATATCATTTTTTGTAAAAATATCATTTTCATTATTTATAATAAAAATTATAATTAAATATTCTTAATTTTTCTAAATGTTACAGTTTGATTGTTGTCTATGCCATGCATATTATCATTCTTTACTGAATGCATGCTATCCTTGTATGCGGATTCATCTAATTTCCTCAAGTTTTACTCACTTTGCCAAAGTTTCCGCAAATTCTCGCCTTTAGGGTTTGATTTTTGTCCATATTTATGCATATTGTTGGTTCTTTAAAATATGTATGCACTGCTTGTATGTACATTTATCCAATTTTTACCTAGGTTTTTGCACGTGCCACACATGTAGAATTCTGATAATAAGACAATCACATTAGGCTAAAGCAATAATGTTTACCTAAAAGTTTTCATTAAAAAACACAAAAGTGACATAAGCAAACTAATGATCCAGTTTAGAGAACAGCTCATTTTTCAACAAGTTTCCTGCCTCTCAAACAAGAATGAGCAATTGAATCTATATCTAGCAACTGATAAATAAAGAAGAGAGATAAAAAATAACGCCACTATTAAGAAATATCACGTTGAGTTATCTTTATAGTTTACGACTCTTAAGTTGAAACATAAGAAGATGAAGATGTGTGAGAACAGAGAATAATAACTGACGTGGGTAGGGATCGCGTCAAGATGTTACCTTCCGTTGATCTACTGTTGGCGATGATGGACGGTCGAGATTTGAGTTGGAGGATAGCTGTTGAAGTGTGTGGATCTCAATGGGTTTGAGGTGGTTGGGGCCGAGCTACCTGCAAGGAAGTCCCGGGATGGTTGTACTACCAAGGACCCTCCGACGATCAAGTTAGACGGGAAATCCGAGCAGAGTAACGGCCTAGTGAGCGGAAAATGACTTACTTGAACCGTCTGAAGGAGGGGTTTATATAGCGGTGGCAGCAGACAGGTAGGTGCGAGAATCACGCTGGCCGTTACGCCCCCGACGTCACGTCCGTGTGATGGGCGGGATCTCCCATTAATGACGAGACAGGCTTGTTAATGGGGATCGTGATGGCGTGGAACACGGGATCGTGGGCAGCGGAGATCTCGCGCATGGCGAGATTCGCGGAGGTAAGGCGGAAGCACCTGCGAATGATGTCGTTGGTCGGTCGAAAGGATCGAGAAAGATGAGCTCGGCGGGGCTTGGGACCGAGTGGGAGGCCGAGCTATCTTGGTTCTGTGGTAGCCCGTAGGCGAGCTGAGAGGGCCGAGGAGGCCAAATATGCAGGAGGCTCAGAGGAGAGCCAGCGGTTGTCTGTAGGACGGACATAGGAGTGGTCTGGTTGGCCACTGCAGGTCCTTTCTTGCACGTTTCGGGACACGTCATCCGCCATGTGTCATGATCTAGGAGATCACCGATATCGAGCATCATCATTAGCCCCCCAATCTCGTCCCGACCTGTTCACGGGTCGGGTCGAGGGTGGTCTGCCGGGTCACCCAAGGTGAGCTCCTCGTTGTAGATATTGTGAGCGTGTGTTCCCGGGCAATCTACTGTATCTTCTTGGTGATGTCAGCGGATCAAGGGCCAGATCTCGCATTAAAGAGGATGCGCCAGATCATGCGTACAATCACTGAAGCGACAGCCCATGTATCGGGCGCTGGTTGGCTGACGCGACGGGCCGCAGACTTCTGCCGTCTTATGGGATACGGCCAATGCGCATGCGACAGGTGGAGCGATCGTAGCCGTCGAATGCACTGAGCCGTTTCGGCGGGAGATGACTGTCGCCCTAGGATGTGTACGCCGGCAGCCATAAATAGAGGTGGGGTCCTTATCACGACCCGTACTACTTTACATTTTCCTCAGCTTGGGTCTCATTAGCTCGGCGCTTTCTTTTTGAGGTCGGATCTCCGCGCTTTCTCTCCCGAGGACTTCTCTCCATCAGGTTAGGTGTCTTCTTCTGAGGAGTCCGTAGAAATAGTTCGGGTAGAGTCTAGGGAGCACCCCGTAGATTCTTCCTTTTCTTTCTTCTGCTTTTTCTCCTTCTGAGTCGAGCCTGCCTCTCCTTTTGGCAGGACAAATGGATCGATTCTGGATTCTTGGTGCCCTCGATGCTCTGTCCCGGAGGGGGGCCGGCGGTGCGGCCCCGCCTCCGGCTGACCCGAGCCCCGCACCAAATGTGCCGGCGGCGGCGGGGCCATCTGCCTCGTCACGAGCTCCAGATGATTGCCCCGGCGGCGTCCAAAGGCGTCCACGGGTTCCTGAGCCCCGGACGAGGGATGCAGGAGAGGACGAAGACGGGGTTCTGTTCCCCTCCGAATGGCGGCCGGGACTTTGCGTCTTGCCTGAGATTCGGGGCAGATGCTATATGGTTTTATCCGTCTACCTCTCCGAAGATGCCGAGTTGATTTATGGCACCGTGCACCGGAGGTTTAGACGGATGTGGCCGATGTAGCAGACTTCGTCAGATTCCCCCTTAGGGTGAGGGGTTTTTGATTGTGGGGACGCTCTTCCCTGCAGGCGCAAGCCCCTGCAGTTAATTACGCTACCGCATCGCGGTAACAACTTTCTCCTTCTCCAGAATTTCACTTCGTGTCGTGTGTGTTTGTTTTATTTGTGGTTGCCCGTGGATTGTATACGGAGACTGAGTAATGCCGTCGCCCGTAGGACGTGGATTAGTCCAAATCCGTATTTACTTAGATTTGGGTTTGGTGTTTTTAGTTTAAGGATACATTAGTCGCGTTGCGGCTGAGATTAACTTAAACATTCGTCAAGGATACGTTAGTCCTGTTTTGGACTAAGATCAATCTTGACGTGGTGATCCATTCAATATATGGCCGTCGGGACTTATCACCTCTTTGACGTCGTTGAAGGATTACAACGATGGATGTCAGAGGAGTTCAGAGATGTACCCTTGAACCAAAATTGATTTGGAGTTTTATCATTCATTTAAATGTTTAAGAATACGTTAGCCGTATTTGGGGCTAAGATCAACTTAAACGGGACCGTTTAGATCCGGCAAAAGAGCGTTTGGAGGCTCTATTGTTCCAGTTTAGGGACGTAGTGGTCCATGTTTCAGTTTAGGGACATGATGGTCCGTATTCCAGTTTAGGGACGTGGTGGTCCGTATTCCAGTTTAGGGACGTGGTGGTCCGTATTCCAGTTTAGGGACGTGGTGGTCTATATTCCAGTTTAGAGACGTGGTGGTCTATATTCCAGTTTAGGGACGTGGTGGTCCGACATTAGTTTAAGGACGTTTCGGTCCCATATTAGTTTAGGACGTTTCGGTCCAATATTAGTTTAAGGACGTTTCGGTCCAATATTAGTTTAGGGACGTTTCGGTCCACGAGTTTAAGGACCCCGCAGTCCATATTCATGTGTGGTTGTTGGGACCCGTCACCTCTCTGACGACGTTGAATGATTACAACGACGCGTGTCAGAGGAATTCTGAGATGTACCCTCGAACCAGTAGTAAATTGATTTAAGAGAGCAATCTTGCTCAGTCAATTTAATTTCAGGACTTACGGCCATGATTGGGCTAAGTCCAATATTCAACGCCTTTTATTTGTTTTTGGTCTGTTAGACCTGTGCTAGGGTTTGGCCCATTTTTAAATAATGCATTGCATCAATTTATTCTCTGTTTGGGCTCTCTTCATGATTGATGCAGAGCATCAATTTAATTAGGCCTCTGCAAGGCATCCACTTTGTTTGGGCTCTGCCCCTTTTAAAATGCATAGCATTTATATTATTTTGTTTGGGCTCTGCCCATTTATAAATGATGCAGAGCATCAATTTAATTAGGCCTGCTTGGTCTTTTGACTTGGGCCTGGCCCTTTGAGAAATGCATTGCATTTATCAGGCGGTTTGCGCCAATTACAGAGCGCAAGCGCTTATGGTTAGGACACGTGTCATGCTCTAGTAAGCGCAAGCGCAACAGCGTAGTGCGCTGTGCTGTTGCGCTGCTGACACGTGACGCGCTCTGGTGAGCGCAAGTGCAATAGTGCAGTGCGCTGCACAAGTGCGCTGCGCTGTTGCGCTGCTGACACGTGGCGCGCTCTGATGAGTTGCGCTAATTCCAGAGAGCAAAGCTCTATTTCAAGAGCGCGTAGCGCAAGTAGCTGTCACGTGGCGCTCTCTCAAGAGCGCAACAACGCAGTTTGGAAGTGCAGAGCACTAAGAATCTTTTAGATTCAAGAATCAGAAGTGCAAAGCACTATTTAATTTCTTGATCTTCATTTAGATCAAAGAAAAATAAATTTTTCTTTTTTGTTTCAAGAACCAGAGGTTCATAAAAAGAGTGCAAAGCACTATTATTACTTATTTATATATATATATATTTTTTATTTAAGATTATTGATCTTGTTCTTAGATCAATAATCTGCCCATAAGAGAATTTTCTCTTTTCCCTCAAGGTTTTTACCTTCTGTTGTTCTTGAGGAGTTTTCAAGAGCTTTCTTCTTTCTCTTTTTTTTTAGAAGGATCTTGATCATGCCTCTGAATTGAGGCTTAGGGTCCTTTTTATAGTGCCCATAAATTAGTTAGATTTGTTGAAGAGATCTTTCTCTGAATGATTTGGGGAATTTTCCCCACCGTTGGATCTTTGATCCAAGAGCTTCTGCTTTACAGAAGAAAATCTTCTTGTTTTAACAAGAACAGAAAAGATTTCTTAGAAATTTAATTCTGTTTGGCGCGGATACTTCAGCGCATGACACGTGTCGCGCAGAGCACAGCTCAGCGCAACTGCGATAGCGCATCTGCGCTGACACGTGTCGCACAGCGCAACTGCGCTAGCGCATCTGCGCTGACACGTGTCACGCAGCGCAGCGCAACAGCGCAAGCGCATCTGCGCTGACACGCGTCGCGCAGCGCAGTGCATGCGCAATCGAAGCGTTGCTTACTTTAAATAGAGTTTTGCTCTGATAGGGCGCGCCCTCTTGGGCGCAGCGCTGATACATCTGCGCCTGACACGTGGCGCGTTGCGCTCAGCGCAGAGGATCTGAAGCGTTGCTTCATTTATTAAAGTTTAAATTTTCAAAGCAGAGCTTTGCTCTGATTAGGGGAAGATGAAGCATTGCTTCATCTCCCGCCTCGGAATTTGATCAGAGCAAAGCTCTGATTGGGGTAAACAAATGCCCCCCCACCGTTGCGCTTACGTGGCCCCAAACGTGAGCGCGACGGTGGCGGAATTCCAACCGCCGTGACAACTTTTTGGAAGTCGAAGAGGCACTTGAGGCCTATAAATAGGACCTTTGGTCCCTCACAGATGCTTATCATCTTTCAGATTTTTATTTTCAAAAACTTCAGAGCTTTGCTCTTATCTTCAAGAACTCTAGAGCTTTGCTCTTCTTTCTAAAGTTTTTCAGAAAAAACTTTAGGTAAAATTGATTCTTAGATTAAATTAATTTTAATTAATTTTAACCAACAGAGCTTTGCTCTCATAGATCTTTTAATCTAAAGAGATCCCCATTGGGGTTTCGCTAGCAGAGCTTTGCTCATTTTCAAAGTTAGAAACTTTAGGTATAAATCAAATTAATTTAAATTAATCTCAGTCAAAGAGCTTTGCTCTCACAGATCTTTTGATCTAAAGAGATCCTCATTGGGGTTTCATTGAGTTTTTGTTCATGGGTTTTAACCCCTGAACTTAGCTTTGCTCTCTAGGAATTTAGCCCTCTATGTACATTATTTTTCTTCTATCGCTAATCTTCCTGTGGTATTTCCTCCAGGCATAATGGCGGCGGTGCATCTATATAGTTTGCACGAGTTCATTACTTACGACGATATCCGCGCTCAGGGTCGTCAACAAAACCAGGAGTTTACAGACACTGAATGTGCAGAAGTCATGGGTCGTTTGAACGCAAGCGGTGGGTGGCTGTTGCCTCATCGTTCGGCCCTTTTGAAAGTCGTGTTAGGAGCCATATGGAGAGCACTTCCGGGTCTTCATGAGGCCTTACCGCTCAACGCACTGGATGATGCCGAAGACAAGATGCATTCAGTGTACCTGACAGGGCTGATCTCAAAGAAACGGCGGAACAACCTCATTGACATCCTACACCAAGTCTTCCAGCAAACGATGATAGTTGCTGCTTATCGAAGGCCGGAAGGGCTTGCCGACGATATCGACACAGAGGAGCGCGAGAGACTGCGCATAAGAATAATTAGAAAGGCCAGAAGAATTCTGGACGGCCTTACTTTCGATTTCCTCAATCCGTGCCCCGGGTCCGAGGTTATACCATTGTAATAATTTGAATAATGTTTCTTATTTTTTTGTTCTTATGATTGTAAAAAAAGGAATTTTCTAGCAGTATGAATTGAAACTTTTCCCTTTCCTATTTCAGCTTGTCTTATTTCTCGTCCTGAGTCTTCTGCCCATGCATAAATGAGTGCGTCATGCACGCCAGATCAAATGTAGACCGGATATTCTTTCTGTCATCTTTTTTTTTTTTTTTGATTGTCAGCAAGCTGTCTTAATAACCATGGTTGATGAATATCCAAAATGAGTATTGTGACTTCCTTAAGAAATAGCGATGGCTTAGGCCGCAGGCTCAGATCTGCCGCATAAGGCTTTTCAACTCTATGAGCCATGAGGGTCTCATAGAGGCTTTTCTCCCTACGGATCGAGAGGATCTCGTCGGTGGGTTTTCTTCTTATGAATCGTGAGGATTCCTAAGTGTGGTTTTCTCTTATAAGTCGTAAGGATCTTATAAGAGAATTTTTCCCTCTTACGAGTCGAGAGGATTCGTAAGCGGTTGTTTCCCTCCTCGTCGAAACTCGACTTTGAAGAGTGAGACCCGTGGATGGTATGCAAGAGACCATTTTGGATTGACTTGCAGGGCCCCATTGTTCAGGAAGCAAGTCTTTTAATCCTTGCTGCCCGGGACTTTATCTTGCCAGGTAGAACGAACCGGGAATTCTCTCACGGAGACAGTGGTGGCTCTGTGAGTTGACGCGGGTTGGGAGGCTCTCGTCACGGAGTATTTGTATCCGTGAGTCGAGGAGTTTGCTAGGGATTATTTATTTCCCAAGCGCCAAGGATTATTTGTTTCCTTGGGGTTTGAAACGAGTCGAGGATTCCTACGGAGGCACTGGTGGCTCTATGGGTCGACGCGGATCAGAAGGCTCTCGTCAAGAAGTGTTTGTATCCGTGAGTTGAGGAATTTTGCTAGGGATTATTTGTTTCCCAAGCGCCAAGGATTATTTGTTTCCTTGGGGTTTGAAACGAGTCGTGGATTCCTGCGGAGGCACTGGTGGCTCTGCGGGTCGACGCGGATCAGGAGGCTCTCGTCAAGGAGTGTTTGTATCCGTGAGTCGAGGAATTTTGCTAGGGATTATTTGTTTCCTAAGCGCCAAGGATTATTTGTTTCTTTGGGGTTTGTAACGAGTTGAGGATTCCTACGGAGGCACTGGTGGCTCTGCGGGTCGACACGGATCAGGCTCTGCGGGTCGACGCGGATCAGAAGGCTCTCGTCAAGGAGTGTTTGTATCCGTGAGTCGAGGAATTTTGCCAGGGATTATTTGTTTCCCAAGCGCCAAGGATTATTTGTTTCCTTGGGGTTTGAAACGAGTCGAGGATTCCTACGGAGGCACTGGTGGCTCTGCGGGTCGACGCGGATCAGAAGGCTCTCGTCAAGGAGTGTTTGTATCTGTGAGTCGAGGAATTTTGCCAGGGATTATTTGTTTCCCAAGCGCCAAGGATTATTTGTTTCCTTGGGGTTTGAAACGAGTCGAGGATTCCTACGGAGGCACTGGTGGCTCTGCGGGTCGACGCGGATCAGAAGGCTCTCGTCAAGGAGTGTTTGTATCCGTGAGTCGATGAATTTTGCCAGGGATTATTTGTTTCCCAAGCGCCAAGGATTATTTGTTTCCTTGGGGTTTGAAACGAGTCGAGGATTCCTACGGAGGCACTGGTGGCTCTGCGGGTCGACGCGGATCAGAAGGCTCTCGTCAAGGAGTGTTTGTATCCGTGAGTCGAGGAATTTTGCCAGGGATTATTTATTTCCCAAGCGCCAAGGATTATTTGTTTCCTTGGGGTTTGAAACGAGTCGAGAATTCCTACGGAAGCACTGGTGGCTCTGCGGGTCGACGCGGATCAGAAGGCTCTCGTCAAGGAGTGTTTGTATCCGTGAGTCGAGGAATTTTGCCAGGGATTATTTGTTTCCCAAGCGCCAAGGATTATTTGTTTCCTTGGGGTTTGAAACGAGTCGAGGATTCCTACGGAGGCACTGGTGGCTCTGCGGGTCGACGCGGATCAGAAGGCTCTCGTCAAGGAGTGTTTGTATCCGTGAGTCGAGGAATTTTGCCAGGGATTATTTGTTTCCCAAGCGCCAAGGATTATTTGTTTCCTTGGGGTTTGAAACGAGTCGAGGATTCCTACGGAGGCACTGGTGGCTCTGCGGGTCGACGCGGATCAGAAGGCTCTCATCAAGGAGTGTTTGTATCCGTGAGTTGAGGAATTTTGCCAGGGATTATTTGTTTCCCAAGCGCCAAGGATTATTTGTTTCCTTGGGGTTTGAAACGAGTCGAGGATTCCTACGGAGGCACTGGTGGCTCTGCGGGTCGACGCGGATCAGAAGGCTCTCGTCAAGGAGTGTTTGTATCCGTGAGTCGAGGAATTTTGCCAGGGATTATTTGTTTCCCAAGCGCCAAGGATTATTTATTTCCTTGGGGTTTGAAACGAGTCGAGGATTCCTACGGAGGCACTGGTGGCTCTGCGGGTCGACGCGGATCAGAAGGCTCTCGTCAAGGAGTGTTTGTATCCGTGAGTCGAGGAATTTTGCTGAAGTCATTGGCTTCTTCGGTTGAAATGAACCGTTGAGGTTTGGGGTTCGTCGCCTGACGGAATCCGCTGGGAAAGTATGGTTCATTCTTTGTTTACGCCCTTGGATTATATACAGGGATCGATATGATCTTAACTGTAGGGCCAAAGTTTTATCATTTCTTCTTTTTATTTTATTTTATTTCCGTGATGCTCTATCATTTCAGCTTTTATATCGCGAAGGTCACGATTGCCCAATCATTTCGGCTATTTTTCGCGGTGCCCAATCATTTCGGCTATTTATTTTATTTTTACCCGTTGCTTTTATTACGAGTTGCCCAATCATTTCGGCTATTTTGCCTGCGTACATTTTACTTGCTGCTTTTTATTGCAGGTTGCCCCATCATTTCGGCTATTTTGCATGCATATGCGGCCTACTGGCTTTTCACCGTAAACCTGAAATTAGACACCGATTTCGGCATCAGCACCGCTACAACTGGGATATTGCCAGGAGCGAATCATCATTTGCCTCTGTCGTTGTCGAACAAAGGAGGCTTAGTGACTAGGGTTAAGGTCCTGTCGACTAAGGCTTTTGACTTCATGAGCCGTAAGGGTCTCACAAAGTTATTTCTCCCTACAAGTCGTGAGGATCTTGTAGGTGTATTTTCTCCTTAGGAATCGTAAGGGTTCCTAAGTGTTTTGTTCCTCTGTAAGTCGTAAGGATCCTACAGGAGGGTTTTCTCCTCATAAATCGAGGGGATTTATAAGAGTTGTTTACCATGCGAACGTATTCCCAGTCACTGATGAGACTTGGTTAGGGAAATGCTTATTTGCGCCCGTGGATTGTATACAAGGGTCAGTATTGAACCACTTGTAGGGAAATATCGGAAATTGTGGGGATTGCTTAAGCACAGGTTTAAGTCTCTGTAACTTAAGACTTTCAAATCCTATGAGCCGTGAGGGTCCCATAAGAGATTTCTCCTCGCGAGTCGTGAGGATTTCGCAAGTGTATTTTCTCCCTAGGAATCGTGGGGATCCCTAAGTGTGTTGCTCCCTTGTGAGTCGTAAGGATCTCACGCGGGTGGTTTCTCCCTACAAGGTCGAGGGGACCTTGTAAGTGTCCTTTAACGAGGTTGCACCCTTTCAGGTTATCACAAACACTCGCCGGTAGCCCTGCTGTTTTTACTCACGGAGCCCTTTCGGGTTTTCATCCGTGCCCTTTTTTCTTATGGACATACCGCTTTTTTTTCTTTTTATTTTCTTTTTCTCTCTCTTCTTTTTTTTACGAGGTCGCGCCCTTTCGGGTTTTCACGAACACTCGCCGGTAGCCCTGCTGTGTTTACTCATGGAGCCATTTCGGGTTTTCATCCGTGCCCTTTTTGCTTATGGACATACCGTTTTTTTTTCTTTTTATTTTCTTTTTCTCTCTCTTTTTTTTACGAGGTCGCGCCCTTTCGGGTTTTCACGAACACTCGCCGGTAGCCCTGCTGTTTTTACTCACGGAGCCCTTTCGGGTTTTCATCCGTGCCCTTTTTGCTTATGGACATACCGTTTTTTTTTATTCTTTTTATTTTCTTTTTCTCTCTCTTTTTTTTACGAGGTCGCGCCCTTTCGGGTTTTCATGAACACTCGCCGGTAGCCCTGCTGTTTTTACTCACGGGTTTTCATCCGTGCCCTTTTTGCTTATGGACATACCGTTTTTATTTATTATATTTTTATTTATTTATTTTTTTTTATTCATCTCGTCAGCCTAAGGACGCTGCGGTATTAGTTTAAAGACGTTTTTGTCTGTTATTAGTTTAAGGACATTTCGGTCCGTTGTTGAGAAGGTTGGATATTTTTCATGAAGCTTGAGCTTAGGAAGATAGCGAGCGGACATAGTCGTCCTCATCTATCATTGATCTAGGCTGTGGCTTATTAAGCGTAGTATCTCTTTAGGAAGCGACCGTTTATTGGCCTGAAAGGCCTTTCGCCGTGCATGTCCATGAGTAGATAGGCCCCACCCTGGTAAACTTTATCTATGATGTACGGGCTTTCATAGTTTGGCTCAAATTTTCCCCGCTTGGAGCGATTGGGGATCATAGGCCTTTTGACCACTAGCACGAGTTCGCCTTGACGGAATGTTCTCGGTCGGGTCAATCTTTCGTATGAGCGCGTCATCTTTGCTTTATAAGCTTCCAGATTTTGCTGTGCTATGAGCCGGATTTCATCAAGGGCGTCAAGCTCCTCAAGCCGAAGGTGAGCATTTTCTTCGTCTGTCAGCTCGTAGTGGACTGCCACTCGTAGAGAGGGTAATTCTATCTCGAGAGGGAGTACTGCTTCCGTCCCAAATACCAACGCGTACGGCGTTGAGTTTGTGGCCGTCTTAAATATAGTTCGATACGCCCAAAGAGCCTCTTGCAGTCTTTCGTGCCAGTCTTTCTTGTTTCGGGATATCGTTTTCTTTATGATCTTTGTTAAGGTCTTGTTGAAGGCCTCAGCCAGACCGTTAGCTCGCGGATTATAAACTGAGGAATATCTCCAGTCTATATTATGCTGTTGCGCAAAGCGACTGATCTTGTGGCTTCTGTAGGCTGGCCCGTTATCGGAGATGATCCGTCGTGGAGTTCCAAACCGATATATGACGTGCGTTTTGAAGAAGTGGAGATATTTTCCGTCTTCACTTCTCTTAAAGGTATCGCTTCTGCCCACTTAGAGAAGTAGTCAGTCGTCGCTAGGATGAAACGATGTCCCCTAGACGATGCCGGTTCGATGAGGCCGACTATATCAGTTCCCCACATTTCGAATGGCCAACTAGCCACTGTTGGGTGTAGCGGATTTGGATGCTGATGGATGAAGTCCCCATGAATTTGACATGAGTGGCATTGCTTCGCATATTCGATGCAGTCCTGAATCATCGTGGGCCAGTAGTAGCCCATCCGTTTTATTTTCAACTTCATCTTAGGGCCTGCTTGATGAGAACCGCAGAGTCCGTCGTGAACTTCCTGGACGACTCTTTTCGCTTCGTCAGGTCCTAAGCATCTCATCCATAAAGAATCAAATGACCTCTTGTACAGGGTATCGTTGACAAAGGCGAAAGACAGGGCTCGTTTCGCGAGCTGATGTCTTGCGGATGCTTCTTCAGGCATTTGGTGGGTCTTAAAGTAGTCTATGAAGACTTCCCTCCAGTCCTCGGCCTTCTCATGGTCTTTTATTTGTAGGGTCGTTTGCTCAGTCGCTCCCTTTTCTTTATATAACTCCGGAGGTATTTCTGCCGGGGCGAGCACTCGACGGTTTTGTACCACGATTCTAACGTCATCGAGGTTCTCGTCAGCCAATTCTTTAGCAAGTTTGGCCAATGCGTCCGCTTTGCTGTTTTCCGCGCGCGGTATGCTTCCCAAAGTATAGGAGGGAATTTGGGTTAGCAGTTGTTGCACCTTTTCACCATATTTTATCAATTCCGGTTTGCATGTTTGGTAATCGCCGTTCACTTGACTGACGACTAGCTGGGAGTCCCCATATATGAGGAGGCTTTCAATTCCCATGTCAATGGCGATCTCCAGGCCTGCTATCAAAGCTTCATATTCAGCTTCATTATTCGTTCTCGGCTCTGTCAAGGAGAAGGCGAAGCGCATTATTCCTCCTTGTGGGGTCACGAAGATAAGGCCTACTCCCGATTTGATCATTGACATATTTTGTTTGTGCTTTTTCATGGAAGATGCTCCATCGAAATAAAGCTCCCAGCGGGTATCACCACCGTCGATTGCGTCAAACGCATGCTTGTCTGGCAAATCGCAATTCAGGGGAGAATCGGCAGGTATCGGGTGCTCAGCAAGGAAGTCGGCTATGGCCTGACCCTTCACTGTCTTGAGGGGTCGATACGTTATCGAGAACTCCATTAAGAGCAGAGCCCATTTAGCGAGTCGTCCCGTCAATATGGCCTTTGACATTAGATATTTAAGAGGGTCCACCTTTGAAATGAGATGGACTTCATGCGCTAATGCGTAATGTCTAAACTTCGTTATTGCGAAGATCAACGCCAGGCAGTGTTTTTCAATGGGGGAGTAATTGCTTTCTGCCCCCAGCAGAACCCGACTTAAGTAGGAGAGTGCTCTTTCTTTCCCCTGGTCATTCTCTTGTGCCCATAATGCGTCTAAAGAACCTTCAAGGGCGGCCGTGTAAAGAATGAGAGGCTTTCCCTTAACTGGAGCAGCCAACACTGGAGGGTTTTGCAGATACTGCTTGATCTCGTCCGGTGCGCCTTGGCATTTGTGATCCCAAACGAATGGGGTTCCCTTCTTCATCAGGTGACTGTAAGGACGGCACTTTCCTGAAAGATTAGAGATAAACCGCTGAATGTATGCAAGCTTTCCTTGGAGAGATCGCAACTGTTTAAGAGTTCTTGGCGGAGGCATTTCCATGATCGCTTTAATCTTAGACGGATCTATTTCAATACCTCGGTGTCGAACGATAAATCCTAGGAATTTGCCCGAGGAAACCCCGAACGCACATTTTAAAGGATTCATCTTCAAACTGTATTGCTGAAGGCGTTGAAATACGGTCTTCAAATGCTCGAGATGCTCTTCGTATGACTTGCTTTTAACCACGAGATCGTCGATATAGCATTCGACGATTTCTTGTATAAGGTCGTCGAAGATCTTTGTCATGGCCTTCTGATAAGTAGCACCGGCGTTCTTCAAATCGAAGGGCATCACTTTATAACAAAATATACCAAGAGGAGTCCTGAAGGAGGTGTGTTTCTGGTCTTCAGGATGCATCTTTATCTGGTTATACCCTGATGAGCCGTCCATGAAGGAGAAAACCTCATGAGTGGATGTATTGTCTATCATCAGTTCAGTGACTGGCACTGGGAAATCATCCTTCGGGCAAGCTTTATTAAGATCCCGGAAGTCTACGCATATGCGCACTGTCCCATTTTTCTTCATCACTGGGACGATGTTGGCGATCCATTCAGGGTATTGAACTTCCTGAATGAAGACAGAGTCGATTAAATTTTTGACTTCGGTATTTATGCTCATCTCAAGCTCGAGTCGCATTCTTCTCGGCGCCTGTTTGACTGGTTTGACGTCTGGGGATATTGCTAGTCTATGTACAGCGACTTCTGGATCTAGTCCTGGCATCTCGGAATAATTCCATGCGAAGCAATCTTTATGCTGCACAAGGACGTCCTTTAACGCAGCCATCCTTTCTTCAGACAGCAACTCGCTGACGAATGTCGGTCGCGGATCATTTACCGTCCCCAACTCGATTTTCTTGAGGTTATCTGCAGTAGTATGTATTCCATCCTCCAGTTCTTTCGGAGCTGGGGGAAATTCTGAGATTACTTCATCGCTGCTGTTTTCGAAACACCAAGGGAGCTCACTTACGTCCTTAGGCTCTTCTTTTAATATGGTGACCATATGACAGGTGCGAATTCGCTTTCAGTCCCAATGTGGAACTGTTTTTTCTTTTGTGGCCTTGGGCTCGTGCTTTTGTGGCGGCGTTACCCTCCAGTTGTCAGACAGAGCGAACTTGCCGAGCTGGTATTGATCTTCGACCCAATTCTTAAAGGTGAAGCAATCTTCGAGAGGATGCCCTATCACTCGGTGGTAAGAGCAATAGTTTAGGTCAAAGACTTCACCTGCTTGTTCGGGGTGCTTGGACTCCGGCAATGTAAGCATTTGATGTTTTAGAGCAAGCTCAAGTATCTTTTTCGTCTTGTCTCGAGGAAACGAGTATGCTCGACCCATTTTCTTCATGAGGGATTGGTCAATAACGCTCGATTCTCGTTTGCGTGGCTTCTTAGCCCTGCTTTGTTGCTGTTGAGCGCCTCTTCGGCCTTTCGACTCGTTTCTGCCTCCGCGTCGAGCCCTTTTTGTATCAGGTTGACATGGGACAGCATCTTCGTCTTTTACTGCCTGTTGAAGGAGGCATTGTGTTTTGGGTTTCTCATAGATCGCCATTTCACGATTGTGATCATCTCGGGCTTTTTGACCCACTTCCCTTATAAGTTTGCCCATCTGGTCTTCAAATGATGGACTGGGCAGTTTTGCATCAGGAACTTTTTCTGTTTCAGGATTAGCTTTTTTCTCTTGAGCATCTGCTTCTTCATCAGAATTATGCACGACGTAACAGTCGCGGAGCAGCTCTCGTTTCCTGGAGCGAATGTATCCGAGCCCGATCGTCTCCAGCCTCCCATTAGGTAGCTTGTGCTGAGTTCCGGGGACGTTCCAAACCCTGTCATAGAATTTGGCCTTCCTAACGGTCTGTTCGAAAGGTATCCCCTGGCGTTCCAGCAGTCTCCTTAAACCTTCCGTATAATATCAGGGTAGACGGATGGGCTGAAGTCTGTCCAGCGTTGGATCCGCACCGTGCCAAATTTCTTTTTCCACCTTGTTTTCTTCGGAACGGTAGAATAGGATTGCCCTATCGCCTTTTCGTCGGGGAGGGATATAAAATGTCCGCAATTCTTCCACACTATTGTTGGCGAGCGCATCTAGTTCTTTATAATGTTCAAGCGGCACCATGGCTATCTGTAGACTTCGCTCTTCATCAGCAGAAGCTCGTATTGAAAGCCGAGCAGGGAATACAGCATGGACTTCGTCCTCTGAATCACTACCAAAGATCAGTGAAGGGGTGGATGGTCCCGGCTCGGTGTATTGGGGCGGATCCGAATAAATTATATCCTCTTCTTCCTCGGTATCACTGCCGAAGACATGGATGGTTGTTTTAGTTTTGTTCTCCGGCTTGTGACACCTTTCCGTGTCTTCGAAACTCGGCAAGAAGTATTTGGCATCTTCATACTTGCGAACTTCATTTACGGAAAACGGATTCAATTCTTCGGCCACGGTGTACTCGAGGCCATCCCTACAATACTTCATGCACTGATGCTGTGTAGAAGGGATGATATTGTACTCGTGTAGCCATGGTCGGCCGAGCAGAGCATTGTAGCACGTCTTGGCGTCTATAACATGGAATTTGATGTCTGTGACGAGCAACCCGAAGCGTAGCGTCAATATCACAGATCCAAGAGTTTTTGATGATTGAGAGTCGAATCCGGAGATGGTGATTTTGTCTCGGGCGAGGTGTTGGACACTCATGCAAATTTCCTTTAACACTCGCACATTGAGCAAATTAACAGACGATCCGTTATCGACCAAGATTTTACCTATCTTTATGTCATGGCAGTATCCTGAGACATAAAGGGGACGATTGTGGTCGCATGTCCCGAGGAGAAGGTCTTCATCACCAAAAGCAACGTCGGCTGTGTGCACCTCTTCTAATTCGTCCTTCATCTTTTCTTCGGCTAGGAAGGCTTGGAACTGGTCCGGGTCTTGTAGCGCCTTAATCAAAGAATCTCTCGCCTCCTTTGATAGTAATAAGGCATCAAGGACGCTGAGTTGAGAGGGTAGTTTCCTCAGATGCGCCAGAACATTGTAATCCACCTTATTTCTCTTCGGCGGGTTTTCGGCGTTTAACTCTTCCGCGACTCGGTCATCCAAGGCGATATCTTCGGAGATTTTCTCTTTCCCTTTGTCTTTCTTGTTTAGAGGTCCGAGATTCTTCTCAGGTAGCGTCCGATTCCGCAGCCGGATATTTTCGCAGACCATTGGCTCTTCTTCTTTTCCCGAAGTTGACTCTTTAAAGAGAGGGGCAAGTTCTAGCTCCTCATCAGAGTCGCTCCCAAATGTAGGCACTTGTGACCCGGCAGTGTTAACCATGTGACAATTGCCGGGAGTTCTTTCAAGCTCTTCGGTCGTATTTCTTTGCTCCCGACGAATTTTACGCTTTTCCCTTTTAAAGCGTTGTTGATTAGCGACGTATCCTTGCCACCATCTATCGAAAGCCTTGCACTCTTGAGTGGGATGCGAGACCTTCTGATGATATAAGCAATAAGAGGGGTGCATTTCTACCACACCAGTAATTTTTCCTTCAGAGGATGGCAGCTTCATGCCCATTGATATGGCCTTAGCAAACCTCTTCTTTATCTTGAATTGGCTTTTGTCGATAGTGGAGGCATTTTGCTCCAGCGGGATCATCTCAGCTTTTTCCTCAAGTCGCTGGCGTTTGGCCCTTTCGAATATAGCCGTCTCGCGTTCTCGATCAGCTTTACTTTTCAATCGAGCTTCACTAAGAAACGCGCCAATCATTTCGATTGATAACTCCGGAACTCTTGACTCAGTATTTGCCCCCAGCGTTTTAGTGCCAGAAGTCCCTTCATCGTTCGTGATCGAATGGGAGATCATATGACAGCTCGCCACATATTCCTCGGATTCATCCGATGAACTTTCTCCCTCATCTTCTTTTTGAAAGACGTGATCAAGGAAATCTTGGAGCGTAATGGGAGTCCGCGCCTTTTGGTTGTATTCATCCAGCGCGTCGATTTGCTTTTGTAAGTCCGTGCGCTTGTCGCCAGGCTTCACGGGCTTCTTAGATTTCTTCTTCTTCTTTTTCGAATATATTGACGGCTGGCTATGAACGCTTGAACTACCACCATCGGTCTTCGAAGTCGGACGTGGCTTCAACATCCCCTCAATAACCTGCGGTTCCAAGGGGTTCTTCCACTTGACCGCTGGACAGGTCTGAAGATCGCTTAGCATCCTCTTTGTCTTGGCTGATAATACAACCTCCCAAGGAGCTTCCTCAATGACGGAGCATGTTTCCCCCGGTGTATTCATCCCCTTAGAGGTGTGGGGCTGCGAGGGATTCACCTTCCATTTGTCGGAAAGCGCGAATTTGCCCTGACGGTACTGGTTTTCAAGCCAATTTTTGAAAACATAGCAATCCTCGATGGGGTGGCCTAGCACTCGATGGTAAGGGCAGTAATTGGGCTCATTGACGTCGTTCGGTTGCAACGGACGTTTTGGATCTGGCAGATTTATGAGTCTGTTGCGCAACGCCAGCTCGAATATCCTTCTCGTTTTATCGCGGGGGAAGGAGTAAGGACGTCCCATCCTGTCCTCAAGGGGTACGTATGGGCGCGTATTGTTTGGACGAGCAACCGGCTTCGAGTCGCTCGGTTGTTGTTGAGCATTAGCGACAATGATCGCTTTTCCCTTTCCTTTGTCGTTTCGGGAGTCCGGCTTTTGGAGAGGGTGTTTATGGCCCATCTGGTCCATCTGCGCTAGTTTTTCGATCAAAGCCTGGAAGGTAGTCGGCTTGAAGAACATCATAAACTGTGAGATGGTTGCTTGTGGATCAAGGGTTCCAACAAACATCCCCACCGCCGGAGCTTCTTCTATGCGCTGTTCGCACTTCGACCATAGATTACACCACCGTATAGCGTACTGAACCAATGTATCGCCGGGTTTTACCCTGGCGTTAATCAGTGCCGTCATCGGGGTACGCTCACTGGCACTTGCGAAACGTTGGGTAAAGAGCAGCTCCATCTCCGCAAAGGTTTTAATAGAGTCGTTGGGGAGCTCAGAATACCATTCGAACGCCGTATCTGACAAGCTTCCAACAAATTGGTGAAGCAACAACTTGTCATCGCCGCCGGTGTTGCCGCAGAGCGCTCTGAACTGGGCGACATGTTGATGAGGATTGCCCGTCCCCTTGTAGACATGGAACTTAAGGATTGTATAGCCTGTTGGGTACTTGATTTGATCGTACCAACCCGGATATGGCCGTCCTGTCTTTACGACCTGACCGGCTGCTTCAGTCGCCTGATGCACCCGTATTTGCTGGGCGATGTATTCATCCAAATCAGCTTTTGATATGGTATCCTCTTTAGCTGCGGATAGAGCCGGTGGGGGATTTGATGTCTCTCCCCTATCGTCTCCAAGGACGATCGAGGGCTCTTCAGCAGGTGGATCTTGTTGAATCATCATACCCACCATATCCTGGAACAGGAGGGCCATCTTCTTTATATTGGCTGCCTGCTTCGCAGCTTCTTTATCTTTCTTTTCTAGTACGCGCCGAAGGAATTCGGCGTCCATTTCTTGTTCCTGACGCTCTTCTGAAGAGGTTCCAGGGCTTTCGTTTGGCCCAGTAAGTGCAGCCATAGCGCTCATCATCTCCTGGAGCTTCTGTTGCTGCTCCTGAGCCTTGGTCACTGACCATGTAAGTGGTCTATGGCCCGTGGACATACGGCTGTCTTCCTTTCCTGATGTCATGTAAACCGTATGAACTGTTATGCCCCCTGACTTGGGGCGTTTAGTTTCACCATTTTTAACCTTTGCCGCTGACACGGGAGTCTTTTCTGGCCTCCTTCTTTTGTGTCCTGTTGAGGTTAAGGGAACCGTTGAAGGGGGTACCCTAGCAGCTGCTGTCCCCTACTGTCTAATGGGACAATCCTTGTCTTTTTCCGCCTTCGCCTTTTTCTGGCGATGAAAGTGACCTGAGTCAATCACAGAGTCTTGAACCCTTCGCCAAACTTTATAAACCCTTGATGACAGCCGTTGAGGGGGCTGTTCCTATTTTGTTTCAGGAGCCCTCTCCACAGGCGGAGGGGATCTTTTCAGTGTAGCACTTGGAGAATTCTTCCGCACCCTCCTCAGCAGTTCAAAGCTGTTTCCAGTTGGAACAGCAACGTTGACTTCCACTACTGGAGCCGGTGGAGTTAGCCCTGAGGGAGAGTTGCCCCCTGCCTTCCTCACTCGTTGCCAATGGCGACGTCGAGCACGACGAGCCGTTGGGACTGGCTCGGAGATTGTGATAGCTTCCTTTTGCCCCCTGTCTGAATGAAGCGTCGCCGGTGTTAACCTTTTAAAAATTGAGGTCGGCCCTTGCGGGGTAATATCCAATCTGTCAAAGACAGATTTTCGAGCAGGGACAGGAGCAGGAATCGTCAGTCTTGAAAAGACTGATTCTTTGACGGGGGAAGCCGCCTTGACGACTTCTGGAGCAGTAGTCATTGCCTTCCTTGGGATAGCCAGTTTAGAATTCTTATCCAGCCTGGCGAAAACCAAAGCTGTTAGTTTGGCAGCAGGCGACCCATTGACAGGGGTCGTGGTAGCAGTGAGTCGGTCGATGACCGACTTCTTGTTCATCTCTGGTGCGGGTATCGGCATAGAGAAGCTTGTCGGTGGGATCATGGTCCCGAAGAATAAGCCAGTGGTGGCTTGGGTCACCTGGTCTACTGGCAGAGTGAGGAAGGAAGCCGTTTGGGGCCCATATGCTACACCTCCGGGAGAGATGGAGCGTCCATTGCAGTGGCACTTCGAGCAGTTGGTGCAGTTGGAGGCCATTGAATCTTGAGTTCTGTGCCAGACAAAAGACCAAATCTTAGTAACTTGAAATCCGAAGGCAACCATTTAACAAACCGCGATTGGTTCGCGAGGATGACACACGAAGTGTGGAGTGGAAAGAGGAAGAGGTCCCACCGGGCGTGCCAGAATCTGTTCCCCTCCGAAAGACGGCGCACAAGACTGCGATGTCTTGGCACTGAGATTCGGGGAAGATGCTAATTGGTGCTATCCGTCTAGCTCTCCGAAGATGCCAAGTTGATTTATGGCACCGTATATCGAAGGTTTAAATGGATGCGTCTGATGTAGCAGACTTCGTCAGATTCCCCCTCGCTTGAGGGGTTTTTGATTGTGGGGACGCTCTTCCCTGCAGGCGCAAGCCCCTGCAGTTAATTACGCTACCGCATTGCGGTAACAACTTTCTCCTTCTCCAGATGGTCACTTCGTGTCGTGGGTGTTTATTTTGTTTTTGGTTGCCCGTGGATTGTATACGGAGACTGATTTATGTCGTCACCCGTAGGACGTGGATTAGTCCAAATCCGTATTTTCTTAGATTTGGTTTTGGGGTTTTGGTTTGAGAATACGTTAGCCATATTTGAGGCTAAGATCAACTCAAACGTTTGTTAAGGATACGTTAGTCCTGTTTGAGACTAAGATCAACTTAACGGGATCGTTTAGATCCGACAAAAGAGCATTTGGGCTCTAATGTTCCAGTTTAGGGACATTGTGGTCCATTAAATGTATGGCCGTCGGGACCCATCACCTCTCTGACGACGTTGAAGGATTACAACGACAGATGTCAGAGGAGTTCAGAGATGTACCCTTGAGCCAGAGTTGATTAGGGGATTTATAGTCCGATTTGGGACTAGAGCCTGTTTGAAGGTTTAAGGATGCGTTAGCCATATTTGAGGCTAAGATCAACTTAAACAGGATCGTTTAGATCCGACAAAAGAGCATTTGGGGCTCTATTGTTCCAGTTTAGGGACGTGGTAGTCCATTGGTAGTTTAAGGACATTGCGGTCCAAGTTCCAGTTTAGGGACGTGGTGGTCCAAGTTCGAGTTTAGGGACGTGGTGGTCCATTGGTAGTTTAAGGACATTGCGGTCCATAGGTAGTTTAAGGACGCATAAGTCCATGGGTTTAAGGACCCCACAGTCCATATGGGTGTATTTAAAGACGCATTAGTCCGTTAGTTTAAGGACGCATAAGTCCGCGGGTTTAAGGACCCCACAGTCCGTATCTTAGTTTAAGGACGCATAAGTCCATGAGTTTAAGGACCCCACAGTCTGTGTTGATGTGTGGTTGTCGGGACCCGCCACCTCTCTGAAGACGTTGAAGGATTACAACGACAAATATCAGAGGAGTTCCGAGATGTACCCTTGAACCAATGAGTTGGTTGAAAGAGCAGATGTGCTCAGATCAAGATGATTTGAGGACTTATGGCCAGTTTGGGCTAAGTCCAGTTATGTTTGAAATATTGGCCCTCTGTTGGTCCATTGAAGGAGAGGCTTTGCCTCTGAAACTTAGCCAATTGAGCTGAAGCTAGTGTTAAACACTAGAAACCAACAGTGTTGAACGCTGGGAATAAGATAGCAAGTTAGTATTAAACACTAAAAGATAATCAGTGTTAAACACTGGGAACAGTGTTTTCAAATTAGTGTTAAACACTAAGCAAATCAGTGTTAAACACTGCAAATAGAGTTTTCCAAATTAGTGTTAAACACTAAGAAAATCAGTGTTAAACACTGCCAATAGAGTCTTCCAATTTAGTGTTAAACACTAAGGAGAGAGGGGTCACGTGCGGACACGTGAGAGCGCCCTAATTTCCCTTATTTTATTCTGCAGATCAGTGTTTAACACTTTTAATTTCCTGGCCATCACGTGTGGGCACGTGATGGAGGCCCCCGCTCTGGTCTGTTAGAATGCTCATTAGGGGTCACGTGGTGACACGTGAGGGCGCCCTAAATGTGGAGCCAGATCTCCTTTTGGTTTATCCTCAAATCTGTGAATAAGTGTTAAACACTTTTATTTTTATTTTAGAGCATCACGTGTTGGCACGTGATGGGGGTTTATGCATCGAATATTACATCACTTGCTGAGGGGTCACGTGGGGACACGTGAGAGCGCCCAAAGCCTCTTTTCTTTTGTTTTGCCATTAAGTGTTAAACACTTTCATTTTTATTTTAGAGCATCACGTGTTGGCACGTGATGGGGATCTGTGCGCCAATTGTTAAAGCATTTGCTGAGGGGTCACGTGATAACACGTGAGAGCGCCCAAAGCTTTCATTCCCTTTGCTTTTTCTTTCTGCGTTCTGGGAGTCACGTGGGAGCACGTGGGGTGATGCTTCAAAGTTCTTTGCAGGGGATCTTTTCAAGGGTCACGTGGGGGCACGTGACCTTAGTTCTTTTCATGAACAGAGATCTTTTAGGAATTGAATTCTTGGTAGGGTTAAACCCTAATTATGATTTTGAAGGAATTGAATTCCTATCGTGAAAGAAATAAATCCTTATTTAGGATAAAACCCTGATTTCTTTTCAAAGGAATTAAATTTCCAGATATGTAAAAGAATTAAATTCTTGATTAGGGTTAAACCCTAGTTTTGTTTTAGGAGAATTGAACTCTCAAAACTCAATTCCCCTTCTAAGTTTAGGATCTGCATGGCAGGATCTCAACCCGATGAGAATTAAATTCTCATCCTATGGGGAGATGTGCTCTGTACAGATCTTCAACCAGAAGAAGAACTAAGTTCTTCTTTATTTCTTATAAGAGTTAAACTCTTGAATTTTGAGAATTAAATTCTCTTTTTGAAGTTAATCTTTTCCTTTTTCTCACCTAGGGTTTTTCTTTTGCAGAGAATTAAATTCTCCTCTCTCTGTTTCTTCTCTCCCCAAGGTAGATCCTCCTTCTCTTCTCTTGGCTCCTATTTATAGGAGGAGGAAGAGAATCAATTTGTTTAACAAATCTCTCATTAAGAGATTTGATTTGTATGTTGAGAGATTTTATTTGCATTCATCATTAATCTGGGCCTTTAGATTGTTAAGTGAATTTTATTCACCATTGGATTTTAAATCCAAAGATATCCTATTTGTTATTTCGGTGAGATTTTGGGAGATCTTTCCTTATTTAAGATTTTTCCATAAATTGGTGATTTTTAATCACCCTTGGATCTTTAATCCAACGGTCCCCATAATCCTTTTCCATTTAGAAGCTTTTAGAATTTAATTCTATTAAACTGTAAGGCTTTCGAAGCCAATCACGTGTTGACACGTGACCCTTGGTCACGTGTGAGCACATGACCCCCAATTGAGTCCTCTTCTCAGCGTTCATTCATGCTTCAGTTGTAACCATCACGTGTCAACACGTGACCATTGGTCACGTGTGAGCACGTGACACCTCATTGAGGTAACTTCTGATTTTTAATCAGGGAACAGATTTTAGAATTTAATTCTATTTATTATTTTAGAGGCCTTAAGAGCCCATCACGTGTCTGCACGTGACCCATGGTCACGTGTGAGCACGTGATGCCCTATTGGGGTCCTTTTTGAGTTTTTATTATATCTTTTAACTCCTCCAGCGGGTTCTTAAAGGTCCATCACATGCGGACACGTAATGCCTCATAACTTTTGATCCCGGATGAATTATGAGGCCCATTATATATCAAATCGAAGGGTTTTTCGAGACGCTTTCGATACCATCAGAATTTATCTGTTTCTCATTCGGGAGTTTGTCAAAAAACAGCCCGGAAGCTACTGGTTCCCATTTTCTTAGGCGTATCGCCGCCATTTGATACCTTGGACTCTTTTGCGCAGAAATTTTTGGCGGGAACAGGTTCCTCTTAAGAGGAAGAGGACGGTCTCTCGCGCGCCACCGACGGAGATTCCTAAGGGGATTTCAGTGCAGGAAGGGGACGTCCGTTTCGTAGTCCCGTCTGGGCTTTCTATTGCTGTCAGCCTGCTTGCTGGTATGGAAGAGTCGGCCGGGGGCAAGATTCCGCTGGGGGCCATGAGGGCCCAAATGGCGGCTATAGCTCAGGAGGCGGTGCAGGTATGTACTCCCTCATGTGTTATTTCGAGCGCTCTTTTTTTAGTTCGAGTGTCTTTAAGTCTCTTTGCTGTTTTTCATCAGATCCTTATGCACTGCGCCCTCTTTACTCGAATGGAGGCCGAGGGGGCTATCCATGCTACGAGGCCGGCGGGAGAGTCTTCTTCGGAGGCCGAGGATCTGCGACTTGAGCTGCGTCTGGAGAGGGAGATGATGGCCGTCCTTGAAGCCCGATCGGCCGCCGCGGAGCTCGCCGTCTCAAAGTGCCGAGAGTCCTATCACCGCCTAAATGAGTCCCACCGAGTCATCGAAGTGAAGTTGATGGAACTGGATGATCGCTTTGCAGCCATGAAGAGGGCGAGGGATGCTAGCAGGAGGGATGCCGAGGCGGCGCTTCAAGCGGCGGAGGTTGTCGAGATTCGGGCTAGAAAGGCGATGACTGATTACAAGGGGTTGGACCAGTTTTACGTCGACCTCGGCGAGGCCTCCGCCATTGCATGGAACAAACCTCTTGATGCCGTCAAGGATCAGTTTCCGGAGTTTTCCGATGATGAGCTCCGTGCTCGGGTCCCACTTTCGGAGGTCATGCCTCCGGCCGATAGTGATGAGGGAGGTGAGGTTTAGGAGGGACTTGCGGCCCGAACTTTTTGGCTTTTCCTCCTCTCACTTTTGTAAGCTTCCGGGTAATTTGATAAGGCTGGGAATCCCACAATACCCTTGTAAAGACTTTTGGCTTTGTGAATAAAAACTTTTTGCAGTAGTATTTGCGCGCGTATTTTCCTTTGTCGGTAAACACTTGTATTTGCACAGTTCAACCTTCACGTTGGGTCGGTTCTTCGTCTGGCGATCACACGTCGAGTTGAATTCGACTATTTGCCAAGTGTGCAAAGACCGGTGAAGGGTAGGTATCTCCATCGCCCCGAAGTCGAGGTTGGGATTGCTTAAACGTGGATGGCCTCAGGGCGAGGGCTTGGACAGTGGCGTTGGCGGTTAGTAACACCAGCTACGGATGACCGAGCATGGTAGATGCTCGGTTGCCTCTTGGTGAGGGCTTAGGTATCTGGCTTCATGGGGGCAGTGAACGGCATCTATCATAACCGAGCATGGTAGCTGCTCGGTTGCCTCTTGGTGAGGTCTTCAATCCTTAGCGCTGGAAGGGTCGTAAGTGGTGGCTAAGGATGGACCGAGCAATGAAGCAGCTCAGTGACCTCTTGGCGAGGGCTTCGATCCTTGGCGTTATGGGGTAGGAAACTACCAGCCAGGGATAACCGAGCAAGGGCGGGCCCGGTTGCCTCTTGATGAGGGCTTTGGATTCTTAGCGCGGGAGGGGCCGTAAGAGGCCTACTAAGGACGGGCCAAGTAGGGTAGCTGCCCGGTGCCTCTTGGTGAGGGCTTAGATCCCTGGCGTTGTGGGGTAGGAAGTTACCAGCTAGGGATAACCGAGCAAGGGCGGGCCCGGTTGCCTTTTGGTGGGGGCTTTTGATCCTTAGTGCTGGAGGGGCCGTAAGAGGCCTACTAAGGACGGGCCGAGCAGGGTTGCTGCCTGGTGCCTCTTGGCGAGGGCTTTGATCCTTAAGGACGGGTCCGGATAGGGTTGCTGCCCGGTGCCTCTTAGCGAGGGCTTTGATCCCTGGCGTTGTGGGTTAGGGAGCTACCAGCCAGGGATAACCGAGAAAGGGCGGGCCCGGTTGCCTCTTGATGAGGGCTTTTGATTCTTAGCGCAGAAGGGGCCGTGAGAGGCCTACTAAGGACGGGCCAGGCAAGGTTACTGCCCGGTGCCTCTTGGCAAGGGCTTTGATCCTTAAGGACGGGCCGAGCAGGGTTACTGCCCAGTGCCTCTTGGCGAGGGCTTTTGATCCCTGGTGTCGTGGGGGTAGGGAACTACCAGCCAGGGATAGCCGAGCAGGGTGGCCGCTCGGCTGCCTCTTGGTGAGGGTTTTGATCCCTGGCGTCGTGGGGTAGGGAACTACCAGCAGGGATAGCCGAGCTGGGTAGCCGCTCGACTGCCTCTTGGTGAGGGCTTTGCTTCCTGGCGTCGTGGGGTAGGGAACTACCAGCCGAGGATAGCCGAGCAAGGTAGCCGCTCGGCTGCCTCTTGGTGAGGGCTTTGATCCCTGGCATCGTGGGGTAGGAAACTACTAGTCAGGGATAGCCGCTCGGCCGCCTCTTGATGAGGGCTTCGATCCTTAGCGTGGGAGGGGCCGTAAGAGGTCTGCTAAGGATGGTCCGAGCAGTGAAGCTGCTCGGTTGCCTCTTGGCGAGGTCTTCGATCCCTGGCGCTGTGTGGCAGTGAACTACCATCCAGGGATAGCCGAGCAGGGTAGCCTCTCGGCTGCCTCTTGGTGAGGGTTTCGATTCTTAGCACCGGAAGGGCCAGAAGAGGTCCGCTAAGGACAGACCGAGCAGTGAAGCCACTCGGTTGCCTCTTGGCAAGGGCTTCGATCCCTGGCGCTGTGTGGCAGTGAACTACCAGTCGGGGATAGCCGAGCAGGGTAGCCGCTCGGCTGCCTCTTGATGAGGGTTTTGATCCTTGGCGTTGTGGTGTAGGGAGCTATCGGTCGGGGATAGCCGAGTAGGGTAGCCGCTCGGCTGCCTCTTGATGAGGGCTTTGATCCTTGGCGTTGTGGTGTAGGGAGCTATCGGTCGGGGATAGCCGAGCAGGGTAGCCGCTCGGCTGCCTCTTGATGAGGGCTTCAACCCTTAGCGCGGGAGGGGCCGTAAGAGGCCTGCTAAGGATAGTCCGAGCAGTGAAGCTACTCGGTTGCCTCTTGGCGAGGGCTTCGATCCCTGGCGCTGTGTGGCAGTGAACTACCAGCCGAGGATAGCCGAGCAGGGTAGCCGCTCAGCTGCCTCTTGATGAGGGCTTTTATCCATGGCATTATGGGGTAAAGAGCTACGAGCCGGGGATAGCCGAGTAGGGTAGCCGCTCGGCTGCCTCTTGATGAGGGCTTCGATTCTTAGCGCTGGAAGGGCCGTAAGAGGTGGCTAAGGATGGGCCGAGCAGTGAAGCTTCCCAGTCGATTCTGGAGGTTCTGTCCGACCTTCTCGGTGTAAGTATGGGGAATAGGGACAGTCGCGGGCAACACGTGTATCGAACACGTGGGGGGGGTGAAGCGCCGGAGCCACGTCATTTCGATTTCTCCTAGAAAGGCTTGAGGTCTGCCGCGTGGCGGCACAGCTGTGGGTGAAACGGGCGACTGTTGGATTTTCGAGGGCATAGCGAGCTATAAAACGGAGGGAGCGTTGATCACTCCTTTCTTCACACCTAAAACGTAAGAATGGAGGACTTCCCTTTTACGATCCCCGACATCGTGAATTTTGAGGACGTGTACTTCTATGACCAGTACTACACCGAAGACATGGTGCAGTTAGTGGTTGGCCGCATTGAAGATCATTTCGCCGACTGCTCCCCCCGCTCCCCCCTGCTCCAGCTGCTAATGTACTCCATCTGGAGGGTGTCGCCGGGGCTCTACAACCCCTTGTCTGAACAGCTGAGGGACGAGGCAGTTGGTAAGCTAAGGTCCTTGCGGCGCTTTGGCCTGATCTCTGCGGGTCGGCGGGATCGCTCGGTGGAACTCATTCTTGAGTGCTATCAATTGAGGCACCACGCCGACATTCGTGGGCGGCATCAGAGGCAAAAGGCTGAAGCGGCGAGGGCTCGGCTGGCAGAAATATGCTCGGAGTACCACGAGCAGTGTTTCCTGTACCCCCATTCCCCGCTATTGTAATTTTTCTTTTTCGGTGTACGGCTGAGGAGCCTATAGGTACCCTTGAATAAATAAACTCTTCTTTTTGCAATATTTTATTGATCTCTTCTTATTATATAAACAGAAAGATCCTAAGAAAGTTTACATTGCCTTAGTAAAAGAAGTACAAGCTAGTAGATGTTCTTTTTATTTGCGCAGCTTGAGCCCCTCGGATGTCTGTTGGCCTCCGCTACCGGCGCGGGGTGTTGAGCCTCATAGGTATCCGATATACCCTCCACCGACACGACCATGATTTGGCCGATTTTCAAATCGCCGGGAAGGGGACGCTGCTCCTGCTCGCGGTCAGCTTGCCGCTTGTCCCGCAAGTACGCTGCAAGGTGTCCCGAACGGATGAGCTCCTCAATGTAGTCTCAGAGCTGCTTACAGCTCTCCGTGGAGTGGCCTAGTGATCTGTGAAAACCGCAGTTGGGCCGAGTACGCTTTGCCGCCATGCGCGAGATCGGGGGGAACTTGAAGAACCCCTCGCCCTTGGCCTCCTCAAGCAGTACCGTCTGGGAGATGTTGAGAAGGGTGTACTCCTGAAATCTCGGGGAGTAGGGCTTTGGCCGCTTAAGTCTCTTTCTCTCATCCCTCGCCCTTTTCTTCTGGTCGGTTTGCTATGCCCTGGGGAGATTTGCATTCACCTCGGACTCGAGCTGGATTTCGCGCTCGGTCCAGGCCTTTACCTCGGCCATGGTCTTACATTGCACTAATGCAAAGGAGAGTAACCACTCTTTGTGCCTACGACCAGACTACAGGGCTGTGATGACTGTCTCGTCCCGATGTTCGGGGACCTCGAGAAGGGCATTGTAGAAGCGGGTGACATACGCTTTGAACTTTTCTTTGCCCTCGCTCTTAATCATGAAGAGATGGTCGACGGTCCATTTCTGCCGTTTGTTCCCGACGAAATGGCCGAGGAATTGGGTTGCCAGCTCATCGAAGGTTGAGATCGAGCGTGGCGCGAGTCCTCGGAACCAGTCTCGTCCGGAGCAGATGAGAGTGGCCGGGAAAGCTCGGTATTGGACGGCGTCAGAGTTGTCTTAGAAGCTCATCCCGGCCGTGAACGCGTCTAGATGGTCCTTCGGGTCTGACTTCCCGTCGAAGAGTGAGACTTTGGGGGACTTGTTCCGGGAGGAGACATGGACGGCGAGAAACTCTTCAGTGAAGGACTTTGTGAGCGAGTTGGCGGCGTATTTAGCCCCGTCGCTCAAGTGGCGACCTTCTCGATACATGCCCTTGATCTTCTTTTCGAGAGCGTCGAGCCGGCCATGGTACCCTGACGATTCGGCACATTCCAATCTTTGGCCCCTGCCGTTGGAGACTTGCGTTTGGCCGCGGCCTCAGTTCCTTTCAATGAGATTTCTTAGGTCGCCCGGCGAGGCAGTCTTCGAGCTGCCATGATGAGTCCCGTCCGTGCGACCCCGTCGAAGGAGGGGGTGTCGGTCATGCCTGGGAGCAGGCGAGCTGACCGACATCTTCTCGGGAGGGACAGGAGCGCGTAGGGGCTCGGGGCGAAGCACTCGGCGACAAACCTCGGTGTTGAACTGTGGGGCGCCCAGTGGGTCATAGAATATGTTGGCCCGGGAAATCTGCGGCCGTGAGAGGCAGCGAGGCGGTGGTCGGCAGTGCCGATGCGAGCATAGTCTTCTCTCCCTCTGTAGAGGTCCCGGTCCCGAGGTGGGGGAGCGGTGACCTAGGGAGCTTGCCCCGCCGTTTGGACACGGACGAGCGCGTCCACGACGGACGCAAGTCGATCTATCCGGACGGCTAGTGCGTTGATGGCGTTCGAGGGAGGAGATTCGTCCGCGCTTCCGTTGTGGGGGAGACGGCGGCTAGTGCTTGAATCGTCGTGGTGACCGCTCGCCATTGGGTTGAGATCGGAAGATGAAATTTGTCTTAGTGGAATCAAGTTTCCCACAGACGGCGCCAGCTGACGCGGGTAGGGATCGCTTCAAGATGTTACCTTCCGTTGATCTGCTGTTGGCGATGATGGACGGCCGAGATTTGAGTTGGAGGATAGCTGTTGAAGTGTGTGGATCACAATGGGTTTGAGGTGGTTGGGGCCGAGCTACCTGCAAGGAAGTCTCGGGGTGGTTGTACCACCGAGGACTCTCCGACGATCAAGTTAGACAGGAAATCCGAGCAGAGTAACGGCCTAGTGAGTGGAAAATGACTTACTTGAAATGTCTGAAGGAGGGGTTTATATAGCGGTAGCAGCAGACAAGCAGGTGCGAGAATCACGCCGGCCGTTACGCCCCCGACGTCACGCCCGCGTGATGGGCGGGATCTCCCATTAATGAAGAGACATGCTCGTTAATGGGGATCGTGATGGCGTGGAACACGGGATCGTGGGCAGCGGTGATCTCGCGCATGGCGAGATTCGCGGAGGCGAGGCGGAAGCACTTGCGAATGATGTCGTTGGTCAGTCGAAGGGACCGAGGAAGATGAGCTCGGCGGGGGCTCGGGACCGAGTGGGAGGCCGAGCTATCTTGGTTCTGTGGTAGCCCGGAGGCGAGCTGAGAGGGCCGAGGAGACCAAATGTGCAGGAGGCTCGGAGGTGAGCTAGCGGTTGTCTGTAAGACGGGCATAGGAATGGTCTGATCGACCACTGCAGGTCCTTTCTTGCACGCTTCGGGACACGTCATCTGCTATGTGTCATGATCTGGGAGATCACCGATATTGAACATCATCAATAACTAAATTAGAGGGAAAATAAATTCTAGAAATTAAAGGGTGGGAAATGAAGCAAGAAATATTGTTGCACACTCTATCTTTAGAATGAAACAAACAATAAAGCATAACACTTCGTGATAGATGGCAAAGTTTGTTAAAACCCATGAATGGGTTTGGCAACAACACTAAATATTGATAAAAGAGAGACAGATATGTAAGTATTTATACTATCCACTGTTCTTAAAAAGATTTGAATTCTTCTACATGTTTTTAACTTCCCAAATTAAAATAAAAACTAATCAAAACTACGGACCTTGAGCCTATTTCATCGTTACTATAAGAAATAATAGGAATGGAAAGGACTAGTTCATTTTATTTTATTTTTGATAAACTCTAATAAGAGGGATCACCGCTTACCGCTTTGTAAGAGAATATATTCTGTCAAGTCAAAATCATCCAAGAGGAAAAAATCTATAAACAACATAACAAGAAGGATTAATGCCAATCATCGTAGAAATTATTACAAAATCAAAGAAAAAATATCTAACAGAAAATCATTCATCAAAAACATAACACATAATACAAAAATACATCGCAACTCAAATTTGAAGACAAATGTACAGAATTATTTGTATTGATCAACCTTAATTTCCAGAAGAAGGGTTAATTGCACAATACACCCTTACTGTTTCCCCCTTGCAGCACTTGTACAATTGTACGACCAAAGCACAAAAGGGTGAAAAACACACTCAAAATTCTGCTCTAAAAAACACAAATAAGTTCTAGAGTAAAAAAAAAAACCATTTGAGTTCTTTAGAGTTGAAATTAAAGGGAACAATGGTACTGCTCGATCAACTGATCCCATTAACGAAAATATAAAATTAAAAATGCATATATACTTGTTGACTCAGCATGATAGCTATTTATCTTCTCCGCAGAAAATGGAATTCTCACTCCCAATCTGAAAGAACCAAACTATCCATGATGTGCGATTGATGATGCTCGATATCGGCGGTCTTCCAGATCGTGACACGTGGCAGATGACGTGACTTAGAGCTCAGAAGAAAGGGCCTACAGGGGCCTACCAGACCATCCCTATGCCCGACCCCTATGCACAAATTGGCTTCCTCGGCCTCTCAGCTCGCCTCCGAGCTACCACAGGACCAAGATATCTCGGCTCTCCTGCTCGTCCCCGAGCTCTCCCGTCGAGGCCATTTTCCTCGGTCTTATCGACCGACCAACGGCACCACTCGCCGGCGTAACCGCCGCTCCGCGAATCTCGCCATGCGCGAGATCTCCGCCGGCACATCCCACGTTCCACACCATTACGATCCCATTAACGAGCCTGTCCCGCCATTAATGGGAAGATCCGCTTATCACGCGGGCGTGACATCGGAAGCGTAACGGCCAGCGTGATTCTCGCGTCTGCCCTTGCATGCTACCGCCGCTATATAAACCCCTCTCCCAGAGGGATCAAGTAAGTATTTTCTGCTCCACTTAAGCCGTTACTCTGCTCGGATCTTGTTACTGACTTGATCGTCGGAGGGTCCTCGGTGGTACCAAACCATCCCGGGACTTCCTTGCAGGTACTCGGCGCAAATCTTCTCAAACCCATTGAGATCCACACATCGCAGGAGATCACACTCCAGATCAAATCACAGCCACACATCGCAGCCGTCGGCAGATCAACGGAAGACAATATCTGAAAAAGACCGAAAAAGGCCCTCCATCAGCGATCAATACATGAAATAGTTTCTTTCAAGAAGTAAGATAAAAAGATTCAAATATATTTGTACTTCTCTTTACAAAAAAATTTAAAAAATTCGGAACTCAATTCAAATGCAGAATTCAAGCAATTAGAATATAGGAAATTCAAGAGAAGGGGCTATTGGTGCCCAAAACAATACAAAATATAATTTTATTCATTAGACTCATAACAAATAATTAACAAAGTAGTTCCAACATAATTTATAATAAAGATCTTAAAGTTTTGGACACCTTCTAACACTCTAATTATCTACACCACAATACAAAAAATTATGTTGGATCATGAGAATGATCTGAAAAGAAAGATGATAATTTTCAAAAACTTTGAAAGTTTGGCATGAGCACAAAATAGAAGTTGTATTCTCCTGAATGTTTGGCCAATCCTGGGATTGGCGATCTTGATACAACATTGTCCTTCACATATCATTGGCCAAAGATCGAACACATGAGGTTCTTCATCTAGAAGCCTGTACCTTCAAAACTGATGATGCTCACAAGTGGTATTTTCTCATATTACGACATGTGGAGGATGACATGTCCCGAAAGCTACGGAGGTGGAATAAATGAGTTGCAATATGGGCATTCCTCGGGATCTCGTCTCGAGAAAGTGTTTGACCTTTCAGGAGACCTCCGTGAGTACTTTCCATCTTCATCTAGGAAATTACCTTGCCCGTCTCCGAGCCATCTGACAAGCCGGGCGTCCTCGGCCTCACTGCTCGTCTCCGAGCAATCTGACAGGCCGAGCTTACTCGGCTTCCCCGATCAAGCACGGAACCCAAGCGCCCCCGCAACAGCTCCGCGTATCTCGTCAGGGCGAGATATCCACCTCCCCACGTTCCGCGTCCAATGCTAGCGCGTCCCCTTATTAATGGGCGTATCCCGCCATTAATGCGAGTATAACACAGGGGCGTAACTGATGACGATGATCTCGCGTCTGCTCACTCTACGCGACCACTATATAAACCCCTCTTTCAGACGACTCAGATAACTTGAACTCATTTCCAATACGCAGTTACTTTTCACTTATTCCTCGGCACTAACTTGATCGTTGGAGGGTCCTACGGTGTTCACCTACTCCGGGACTTCTTTTGCAGATAGTTCAGCGTCGACGCTAACCCATTGAGATCCACAAGCTCAACAACTCTCAAATCAAATCTCAACCGTCAAAGACCGCCATCACAAAATCGACGGAGGATAACATCTGAAGGAGATCACAGCCTCCATCAGTTGGCACCGTTTGTGGGAAGCGCTTCGGAATCTTATCCACCCCTAAAGTTGATCTTCCGCTCTCGACCTGATGGCGAGCGAAAACCGCGACGATCCGACTATGAGCCGCCACTATGGAGGCGGGAGCGGCTCGTCTCCCCTTCCTAACATGATCAACGCCTTATCCACTCGGATAGACAGGCTCACATCGTTGGTAGATGCCCTCGTCTGCGTTCAAGCGGCGGGCCCTACCCACCAGACCGCAGTTCCCCTTTCCCGGGATAACGACATATGCAGAAGGACGAATACGCACGCTCAAGCCCTTGATTTCACTCGTGCTCATCCCAGCGTCATCGAGCGCCGGCGTGCTGACTCCGGCCACCATGGCCCGCATGTGATGATTGATTCCATGACCCATTGGGTGCCGGACAGCTCCAAGCCCCAACCCCAGGGAAGACTGGACCGTCGCTCCGATGCCTGCTACGCATTCTCTCTCCCTGAGGAGGTGTCGGTCAGCTCGCCTGCTTCCAAGCATGACCGACGACCCCACTCTCGCCGGGGCAGCGCGAACAGCGAACGTCGGGACTACTCGAGAAGGGCCTTGCCTGAGGATGTGAGAAATTTGATAGAGCGGAATCGAAGCCGCACCATAGCGCAGATCCAGAGTGGGGTAGCCACCACTCCGACTGTGCAAAATTCTTGGGATACCATCACCGACTTGAGTCCCTCGAAAAGAAAATCGAAGGCATACGATGGGATGGCCATATGTCCGGCGAAGGGGTTGGGTACTCTGCCGACTCACCGATAAAGCCCTTTATAGAATAGCTGCTGGCCGAGCACGTCTCGTCTAGGAACAAGCCGCCCAAAGTGGCCCTTTTCGACGGGAAGTTCGACTCGAAGGACCACTTGGATGCATTTACGGAGGGGATGAGCTTCCAATATAACTCAGACGCAGCTCAATGCCGAGCTTTTCCCGCCACTTTGATCCGAGCTGGCCAGGACTGGTTCCGGGGGCTTACACCGCGCTCTATCTCCAGATTTGAAGAGCTGGCTACCGAATTCTTCAGTCATTTCATTGGTAACCGACGACAAAAGAAGACAGTCGACTACTTATTCACTGTCAAAAGCGGGGACAAGGAATCCTTCAAAGGGTATGTCACCCACTTCTACAATGCCCTCCTGGAGGTACCCAAGCACCGTGATGAAACGGTCATCACCGCGCTGAGGTCAGGTCTCAGGCACAAAGAGTGGCTTCGCTCTTTTACATTGGTGCAACCTAAGACCATGGCTGAAGCGAAAGCCTGGACCGAGCGAGAAATTCAACTTGAATCAGAAGTAAACACAAACCTGTCCCGAGCCGACCAAGCAGACGGGAAGAAGAGGGACAGGGAAGAGAAAAGGAAAGACGATCGTCCGAGAATTTATTCCCCAAGGTTCCAGGAGTACACCCCTCTGAACATTTCCCAAGCCGAGCTGTTAGAGGAAGTTAAGGGCGAGAGGTTCTTCAGGCTCCCGCCGGCAACCCGAAGCACGAGCAAACGGCTCCGAGGCCTGTATTATGCCTATCACTGGACATAAGGATATCTGACCGAGGTTTGTAAACAGCTGTGCGATTACATCGAAGAGCTGATCTGCTCCGGTCACTTGGCGAAATACCTGCGAGACAAACGCCAAGAAGATAGGGGGTAAGACGGCCAAGTTACAGTCGAAGAGCTGACAATAGGGCAGATCATGGTCGTCACCAACTGACCTAAGTCCGAACAACGAGGACACCCGCCGAATCTGTTCATTTGATACGGGAGAGTTTAAATTAAATCATTGAATCTGTATTTTCTTTAATCATAAAATTTCTTTCTTCCCTGCAATCTGAATTGCTTCTCTCTATTTCCATGTTATAACTTATTGCAGGGCCACCGAGTAGCTTCCTGCTCAGTCCATCCGCAGTGGGTAGCTTCCTGCCCATCAATGCTGTAGATCTAATGCCCTCCTCACGAGGCCACCGAGTAGCTTCCTGTTCGGTCCATCTGCAGCGGGTAGTTTCCTGACCAACAACTCTGGGGATCCAAAGCCCTCGCCTCGAGGCCACCGAGTAGCTTCTTTCTTGGTCCATCCGCAGCGAGTAGATTCCTGCCCTATAAAGAAGCGGATCTAAAAGCCCTCCTCACGAGGCCACCGAGTAGCTTCTTGCTCGGTCCATCCACAGTGGGTACCTTCCTTCCCAACAATGTTGTGGATCAAAAGCCCTCATCACGAGGCCACCGAACAGCTTTCTGCACGGTCCATCTACAGTGGGTAGCTTCTTGCCCATCAATGCTGTGGATCTAAATCCTTCCTCACGAGGCCAACTAGTAGCTCCCTGCTCGGTCCATCCACAGTGGGTAGCTTCCTACCCAATAACGCTGTAGATCCAAAGCCCTCCTCATGAGGCCACCGAGTAGCTTCCTGCTCGGTCAGTCCTCAATGGGTAGCTTCCTGCCCAACAACGCTGTGGATCCAAAACCCTCATCACGAGGCCACCGAGTAGCTTCCTGCTCGGTCCGTCCAAAGTGGGTAGCTTCCTTCCCAACAACACTGTGGATCTAAAGCCCTCATTACGAGGCCACTGAGTAGCTTCCTGCTCAGTCCATCCGCAGTGGGTAGCTTCCTGTCCAACAACGCTATAAATCAAAAGCCCTTCTCACGAGGCTACCGAGTAGCTTCCTGCTCGGTCCATCCGCAGTGGGTAGCTTCCTGCCCATTAATACTGTGGATCTAAAGCTCTCCTCACAAGGCCACCGAGTAGCTTCCTGCTCGGTCTATCCACAGTCGGTAGCTTCCTTCCTATCAACGCTGTGGATCTAAATCCCTCCTTACGAGGCCAACTAGCAGCTCCCTGCTTGGTCCATTCGCAATGGGTAGCTTCCTGCCCAACAATGCTGTGGATCCAAAGCCCTCCTCATGAGGCCACCGAGTAGCTTCCTGCTCGACCCATCCGCAGTGGGTAGCTTCTTGCCCAACAACGCTGTGGATCCAAAACCCTCATCACGAGGCTACCGAGTAGCTTCCTGCTTGGTCCGTCCACAGTGGGTAGCTTCCTGCCTAACAGCACTGTGGATCAAAATCCCTCCTCACGAGGCCATCGAGTAGCTTCCTGCTCGGTCCGTCCGCAGTGGGTAGCTTCCTGCCCAACAACGCTGTGGATCCAAAACCCTCATCATGAGACCATTGAGTAGCTTTCTGCTCGGTCCGTCCATAATGGGTAGCTTCCTGCCCAACAACGCTGTGAATCCAAAGCCCTCATTACGAGGCCACCGAGTAGCTTCCTGCTCAGTCCATCCGCAGTAGGTAGCTTCCTGCCCAACAACGCTGTGGATCAAAAGCCCTCACCACGAGGCGGTCGAGCAGATTCCTGCTCGGTTCATCCTCAGCGGGTAGTTTCCTGTCCAATAAATGCTGTAGATCTAAAACCTTCCTCACGAGGCCACCGAGTAGCTTTCTACTCAGTCCATCCACAGCAGGTAGTTTCCTGACCAACAACGCTGGGGATCCAAAGCCCTCGTCCCGAGGCCACCGAGTAGCTTCCTGCTTGGTCCATCCGCAGCGGGTAGATTCCTTCCCTATAAAGAAGCGAATCTAAAAGCCCTCCTCACGAGGCCACCGAGCAGCTTTCTGCTCGGCCCATCGATTGATTCATACTCGACGCACGATCACCACCTCGACTCTGAGGAAAGGGAGGATACCGACCTTTCTACACTTGGCCATCGATCGATTCATACTCGACGCGTGATCACCACCTCGACTCCGAGGAAAAGGAGGATACCGATCTTCCTATACTTGGCTATCGATCGATTCATACTCGATGCGCGATCGCCACCTCGACTCCAGAGAAAGAGAGGATACCGACCTTCCTACGCTTGGCTACCATGCCTACAAATACTCGCAGAAAAGGTGGACACCGGCCTAACACTCGTAAGATAAAGAAATCTACGAGCTAAAAATACTTGCGCAATGAAGATTTAAAAAATGAAAAGTATACGAGCTAAAGTACTTGCGCAGTGAGCAGACATTTGGGCAAATGAAAAAAGAGTACTTTATTTATAATCAAAGATAAATACAAGGTATTATGGGATCCTCGGCCTTGCAGAAATGCCCGGAGGCTTATAAAATTTTAATGGGTTATTTCAAAAGAAAAAAATCTTCAAGGGAGGAAAGCTTAGGCAGCCCGCTCGGCCGAGATCTTACCCTGCTCGAAGCCGCCATCAGGGACCAAAACTACGACCTCAGGGTCGGCGCTTCCGCTAACAGCCTCACCCCTAATTGCCGCCTTGGCGACTTCCTCTTGCGGCGCTTCCTCGGTCAGGAGGTACTTAGCACGGAGCTCACTGTCATCGGACCCCAGCATAGACTCCTTGACAGCGTCGAGGGCGCTGTGCCACACAACAGCCGCGAATTCGGCGAGATCGGCTTAAAATTGGTCAGACGCCTTGTATCCCTCTATGGCCTTCGCCGCCCGGCTCTCGGAGAGCTTCACCGCGGCCATAGCCACCCGGACATCCCTCTTGAGGACGTCCCTCGACTTCTTCATCAAGTTGTAGAGGCTGTTCATCTTCCCTAACTTGGCCTGGATAGCTCGGTTGGACTCATCCATGAGCCGATGAGACTCCTTCAGCTTGAAGTTCGTTAGCCCCTCGGTGACCAGTTGAGTGTCGAGGAGAGCCTCCTTCTCCTCCGCCTGCCGCAGTTGGAGGCGGAGTTCCTCCTCCCACGAGGAGGATTCACCCGCCTTTTTCATGGCCAGGGCTACCTCCTCTTTCCACGGCGATGAGGAAAGTGCAGTGATGAAGGAGATGATGAAAGTAGCAAACGGATTAGAAAGCTCAAACTAAGAAAACAAGACTTAAAGAAATTTTTAAGAAAAATCAAGTATCGACCTGAACCGCCTCCTGCGCTATGGCGGCCACCTGGGCCTTCATGGTCCCCCGGGGAATCTTTCCCCCGGCTGCTTGCTCCATGTTTGAAAGAAACCTGTCGGCGACAGAGAGTCCGAAAGGCACCTCAATGCAGAAGTCGCCCTCCTGCAGTGGGATCCCAGTAGAAGGTGGCCGAGAGACCATCCGCTTCAGCTTTTTGAGGGGGATTTCGGCGAGCTCAGCCTCCTCCTCCTCTCTTGCCCGGGGAGTCGGGTCCCGTGCATGCTTATGACCCTCCTCCCCCCACAGCCTTCTTCTGGGGCTCGGGGAGCGGCGGAAGGCTTGGACGGTGGATTTGTCTTCGGGGCCGAGCTCGGACCGGGTCGGGACGAGTTTGTACCCCCGGCCTTCCTTCCTTGGTTCTTGGTGGCCATGGCAGCTAGGATCTTCGATCGATCCATGGGCTCTGCAAAAAAGAACACACAAACAAAAGGGAGTTAGCGACACTGAAAAGGCGAAAGAAGTTAACGAAGTCTAAACAGGTCATCGAAGGCCCTAACTTACCCAAAAAATGCGCATGACTAAGCCCAGCCTAGCTCAGTGTCTGCTCGGATAGCAGAACATCCGCCCGCTGGATTAGTTCCCACTGGGACACCATCCTCACCTTAGGGGAAGTTGACTGCTTTGCCCTAGGGCAGTTGGCCTTGTGCCACTGTTTAGGAATAGGCCAATTCTCGCCCTCAGGTGGCCCGACGAATACAAACTTCTCCTTTCATTCGTTGATGGAAGAATGGATGACTACTACTCTCGACCCGTCTGTCCTAGCTGTTTCATGATTTAAAATCAGAAAAGCTTATGGAAAAAGCTTCAGAAGAGGGTCACGTGCTCACACGTGACCAGCAGTCACGTGTGGGCACGTGACACCTAAAAGTATCGGCAAGGCAAATTCAATTTCCCAAATACATCAAAGAAAAGGGGCTTCAGAAAGGGTCACGTGTGTAAGTCTACGTTAGCGCCCCGGCAGTCTACAGACGCCAAAATGCGGAACAAAAACTTTTAACTGGCGCTATCGTATACTTTAACCCGGATCTGCCATTATTGCTAAACTAACAAACTGTAAAGAGTGTAGAAAGGTTGTACCGAACGATCCGAGTCCTTCGTTCTTCAACCATCATCCCACGCTCCGTTGCGGCTGCTCCGATCTCGTCGATCTCCGATTCCTTCGTCGAGGTGGCACCACATGATCGGTTCTTTAAACGGGCTCCCGCCTCTGACTTGAGGCAACTCGATCGTCAAGTTTGCTAAAAGAGACGACCAAGAATGATGTAGAGAATGAGTAGATGACTTTGTCTCACTTCGTCCAAGTCCGTGGACGATCGGTTAATGAAGTTGCCGAGGGAATCGGGTGATGAAATGAAATGATCTGTGAATTCCATACACCCCAAATATCTATTATAATCTTTTTCCCAATGAATCAAGTGAGAGAATGAGAGAGAGAGGAGGCCTTCCACTCATTATGAAGGAGGAGGGTGAGTGTAGGAGCAAGTGGTGACCTTAAGCAAAAAGCTTCTCACTAAATATCCTAAGGAAAACAAGAAGCTTTAATAACAAAGCATGAATCACTAATAACACCTCATCAAGTAATAAATGCAACCAATTAGAACACAACACTAATTAGCCTAGTCACCTCATCTAGAATCTTCTAGAACACTGACTCACCTCAACTGAAGAAAAGATAAATCCGTCTTTAACCGAATCTTAAAAGACGGCTGATAGAAAACTGGAAACTGGCAACTTCCAAAAGTGATCCTGAAACGACTTTCAGGATAACCCCGAAACTGTATAAAAATACCCGCATTTGTATTACGACCGAATACAAATGCAACTGAGACAAAGATATTATACCTACTCAATATAATACTCGGATCCGGCTTAAACCAAAGCCGACCAGTATCATCTGCCCGAAAACTGACACGTGCGTAAACGCACGTGCATTTTCCGAACCCTGCCATAAAACCATACGGCCTCTACAACGTTTCGCCCGAACTTGGGAAACTGTCTGTAGGGGACTCTAATGACTCGTCAGTACCCTGGCAGTGGGTTTAACCACAAACCGTCAGCGGCACTAGCAATGCGTAACGGTTGCCCACGGACTGACCTCAAGGGTGGCCGAGGAGCGAACTCAAGGGAGACCGATGAGCGAACTCCTCCGAAAACCCTACTGAGCCTAACAGTGACAATGTATATACAGTCTGGTCCGTTCGTCAATGAGTATCGCATATCCGCCTAGGGGGCTAGTAACGTCAGACCCCCAATAGCAGTATAAGTCGTGTCGGAGTGAAGCCTCAATACACCCTGAGATACTACTGGAGTACCTACCAGTAAATCTCCTACCATGGCCATGGATTTGTGTAATGGCTCTCCTAGACACAGCACGACCTCGCCCCCAATACCGGGAGAGACGAATCCCCTGCCGATCCGCTCACGTGCCTCCATATGGCTCGGGACTGTACCCAAAAGCTACCTGTTTGCACGACTCCTTTGAGCCGTGGTAGGGTAGAAATCAAAGCACAGTGGGAACTCACACGAGACAAATGACGACCTCAGGTCGATGAACTAACCTGTACACATGTCACCAGGGAACTGCTATCTGACGGTAGATATAATACTAACTAGCAGATTCCCGGCGAGTCCTGTCCGGTGTACTCATAACCCAATGAGCACCTGTATACATCTTAGGTGATCCAACTGACACCAGTGGCTTGTGAGACCGGCCACCGCCCCTCGTCGGGGTCTCGACTGTACACACTAGTCTACTCCGGAGTATCGATGCCCTGTCTCGAAACTCCCACGACTAGGGACCACAATTAAGGATATGCATATAAACTACCCAACTCTCACGTATATGATCGCCATCATACTGTTGGTAGTAAAGCAAGATCCTAAGGGCTCTATCAAAGTGTAGCATGCAATCAGTCACCTGAACTTGTACACAACTGATAAAGCCAAACCAGATAGCATACTATCATCTCGAGTAAGACTGTGCTACCGGGATAGGTCCTCCGCAATCATTGCAATCACGTACCTGCGATCCAATAATTGACTATGAGGGCACTATCTCCAACAATCTCCTACTTGCACTCAAGGCTAATATTGCGATGTCGACTACTCACAGCCCGTGTGAAACAGAACATCCAACTCCTCTACTAATCAGTTTCACAAAGCCCGTTTGTAAAACTATTGTGTTCGAGAAATAGCCTCAGTGAGTGGATCCGCCTAGAAGTATCTTTCTATATCTCTCTTAATCTCAAGTTCGCGGAGAAAACCATCTCCCGAATTGAGTAATACCTGTCTTAGAACATGTCTGGATATCTGATGGGACCTTAATTCATAAATGAACTCCATATCCAAACTTCTTAGACTGAATCGATCACTGAACCTAATCAGTATCGGGCACCTTGCCACCCACAGTATCCTTTTGGACCACCTGTCCACAATACCGTCCCTCTTCGTCAGAGGGAAAAACTATAACTCTGACAATCACTCTGTCAACCATGTCACCTTTGAAGCCTGGAATGATAACCGTCTCCCGAAAGAGGCTGCCGTCATCAAATCCGTAGAACATGTACCAATGTTCTAAAACTGCTTCCTTATGTTTCTCCAGGATTGGATTAATACAAGCTTATTGCATCTTGTGCAAAAACAACATCTGGTGTGGTACTTGACATCTCATGATTGACTCAATTGCCTAAGCAAGTGATCTGTCAATCATGCACATCCCTCTCCCCTTTAGTCTATACGACACCTTTAGAGAGGGTGACTCCATCACCTGCAGGTACACCACCATGCTAGGAGTCATCTATTCTAAAAACCATTAGAATACTGTCAAAGTACCCACATTGGGAAACTACCCAAATCTAGATCTAAAACCATAGATCTAGAAACCAGAATGTCAAATATTATATCCATATCCTGTCTGGAGAAACAACTGTGTGACGACCACAGTACAACCGATCGTAGTATAGGAATTTTACTTCCTACTTTGTGTATGTCATCCAAATACCATGACATCACACCCTACTACCTTCTTAACAGATCCATCCCTTATTCTGATTGAAGTCAAACCCATGACTGTCACATCAAAATTAGATGATCTATCTCCGCTATAACTGCTCAAGTCTATAAATAGATATAAGCATCTTGCCCACTATGCTTCCGTTGCTCCCACTGACTACGACAACCCTCCTACCGGGTCTCATATCCTGGAACAACAGTAGTGTCAAGTCTGGGTAGATAAGAACCTCCCTGTCACCGTCCTTGAGCCTACCGAAGTACCTCTCGGGTGTCTGAGGTTACCTACCATATCTGCGGAGTGGCTATTGGAATGTCAAACCTGATTGAATATATAGGTCCTATTAAATTTTCTGTAATCGTTCACGGTTCTGGAATCACTTCCAGTTCTACCATACTCCCACTACTGTTTTTTGAAAAAGATCCATTTTTACTAAAACTGTGGCGAGTCAAGAACAATATCACTATTGATCTTCCAAATGGTAGAATATCAACCCTCGTCATAGCCTGGGTCAACCCACAAACAGCTATTACAGAAACGTGCCCTGAGTTATCCAGAGTCTGGTTTTAAGCATAAGCTGGACAACTCCTCGTACCTTAATTTCTTTTAAGGTACGATCCATTCTATATCCAATACAGAAACTTTGGCACTAATTTAATTGGAACCATATTCAAACCATGCAGCTGTCTCCAGTGCATATCAACTTAATGGAAAGAGACTATTCAGCATTACTCAACTTAGGAATCCATCCAATTATGAGTAACCTGAAAGAGAAACACGTTTCTCAAAACCATCACTATCATCTGAATACCAATCACAAGAATCTACATCTTCGATCTCTTTGAAGAATCCCAATACTTGTGACACCTGGTTCTCCACTTTATTCTTATACCCACAACTTCTCAAAACTTAGACCTTGTATTTCTACGAAACACTTGTCTAAATACTAGAGAAGTTATAAGTAAACAGAACATAGTACGAGGACCTACCCCTTTGTCCTGATGGACACTGGACAACATACAATACTCTGTATAAGTCCGCTGAGTTGAACAACTTAAAACCTGTGCGTTGTAGGTGGAAAACTGTACCCTGGCGATTTCCTCAACTATCACCAATTACAACGAATTCCGATATAATGAGGATGATCACCTAATTCCCAATATCTTACTCCCACTCATCATCTGTAAAACCATACAGATATGAGAATGAAACCTGGTAAATACATACCCTTGGAGTAAGTGTCTAATCGGGAAAACAGTTTTTTCTTTAACAATGCACTGAAACATGAAAATGTTTCGTAGGGGTATCCTGGTATTCATAGCAATGCCTCTTCCATAATCCAATTCATGACTTCAACCGTATATTTTATTGCCATCTCTCCAAATCCCTTTATTTGTCTTTAGTCGTTACCTTCTGTACACCATCGTTAGGCTAAATGGTTTTCTTCCTTCCCTACCGTTCGACACCAGCCTATGGTTTGGAAGAAGACTATCCAGTAAGCATAATAGGTGTACCCTCCTAAACCAAGGAGTACTCACATCTCGAGAGAAGGTGACGATAAAAGACAACTGAATAATACCTTATTCTTTTAAAGGTGAAATAGGAGCGGCGATGAAGTACGCGGTTTTGGTCGTGAATGATATCAGTCGCATTTTACTTTGCCATCTTTCTAATCCCTTTATTTTGTCTTTACATATTACCTTCTGCACACCCTACTTATGCTAATTGGTTTTCTTCATTCCCTACCTTTCGGCACCAGCCTATGGTTTGGAATAAGACTATCCAATAAGCGTAATAGGTGTACTCTCCTAAACCAAGGAGCTCTCGCAACCTGAGAGAAGGTGATAATAAAAGACAACTGAATAAACCAATTCTATTTCTCCTGAACCTGGATCCATCCTCGAAGAAGTCCCTTCGAGTTCGTATATAACCATACGATGGATCTATCCAATGGAAGTGGATATCCGTAGTATACGGGTGTTCTGAGAAATTCAAAGGGTAAAAGAAGGAGTGGCAATGACTTATGCAACATAGACAATCCAAAAGCCAGTATTTTAAGAAGGTTCGGTCAACTTGGTCACTGAGTCATAGTCTAGGGTCGGTCAAAGGTCGCTGCCAAAGAGAGAGAGAGAAAAGAAACACTCTGCGTGCACTCTAACCTAGATCAGAATGGTCATCACTTTATTTAATCCGGAAACCTCCCACTGTCCTGTCAAATTCTCCTCCAAACCTAAAGAAGAATCAATCGGGATCACCCGAAGAGTAAACCAACTCATCAGTGGGAATCGGGATCCAACTCTCATCGCATGTTAACGTGATGGAATGCATCCACGTTATTCATACTCCAGAAGGTATGCGCATACTTGGCAAGTTTCAGTTTCTTTAGAAACTCCCGATATCATTTTCTTGCCCCATGCTCTTATGACCTTGGCGAAAGTCAACAAATCATAAGTCACATGTCAAGTTCTGCCCGTCATTATCTTGTTAATTTGAATCCACCCGTACATACCCTTGACGAAAGCCAACAAGGTAATACGACTGTCCCAAACCAACTCATCTATCTATGCAACAAATGAATACCCAGCAACTACCAAACACTATGCCTTGACGAAAGCCAACAAACATAGCTTGAATACTACTGACCATCCATAAGAAACGACGGAGGGCTACGACTGGTTTTTGGCGAAAAACCTTTAACGTAGTGAACTTGATATCGCTGAAGGAACCTGATAGCTTTTTATAAAAATATAGTGGCGAAAACCTTTTGCTAAAGAGGTCATTCCCGGTGAAGGGATCTCGGCTCTTTCCTTATGGAATGAGGTGCAGGATATTCCACTGAATACCGCTATGCAAAGCAACTTGTAATCGACTATAGTGAAGTTATTACTCTGACGCAAACTTCTGTCCAAGGGGTCTTTCCCGGTGAAGGGATATCAGCCCTTGCCTCGTCGAATGAGGTGCTGGATATTCACACCGAATACCGCTATGCATAACAAAAAGAAACGTCTTTGTAATAACTCCTTTTTAAAATTGTTCCAACAACTCAAACAGGTTTTTTTACTTTGCATTGATTAGAATCAACGCAGTCCCATCATTCAATCACACCAGAAAAGAACGAAAATAAAATGTACGTATATGCCATCCGCATTCGTCACTGGGTCCCGTCATCACCCGTTAGGTTACTTAACTAACGACAGAGCGGGGACTGGACTAGCGCGGGTGTAAAACATATACAACATCTAATAGTATATAAACCAGTATACAATAATCGCTCCAGGCGTGATAGTATGCAACATTACAGAAAAGTAATAAGCATCACAGAACAATACAGATAATCTGGGATCCCCGAGTTTCACAGAGCCGCTGCTGAAACTCGACGTTCCCCTGTCGTGTGGATAGCCTGTGCAATGAAACCTAGACCCCTACGGGTGCGGCAAGTTACCTGCCAAAACCTGAAGCGAGGTAGTCCCCACAGCATAGTGAATGGAACACCCGGCACTTCACGGAATCCGGTAAATTGAGCACCCCTCCTTGGGTCAACCTGTACCCCCTACGAGTGCGGCGAATAGTCTGCCAATTTTAGAGTGGGGCCCCTCTGCCTCCCAAAGCCATGAGATGCGGACCCGTTGCCCTCCAGAACTCGGCTATCCGTGCACTCCGTCTCGGGGCAAAACCTAGTACAGTAATGAAAAATAGTACAATAGGTACATCGACCGCAACCTGGTCGTGCCCCAAAAGAATATTATACAACAGGCAGTGACGGCAGTCCACAAGTTGGACGCTCGCCCCGCAATATCAAATGTACAAATAAACACAAACTGTACTTCCATTGCACACTGCTATCCACCACGACAAATCCGCAACATCACAGCACAACACAGAACATCAACGCGAATGTCACGTTCGCAAACCCGTCTAAAAGAACTATAGCAATCAGACGCAGTTTACCGATCAAATGACATTCCCGGTCGGAGATATAATGTAAGCACTGTAAACTAACGTGTTTAAATTTCGATCGACCAAAGACCAAATATCAAAAAGTGGGCCCCACGGCTTACTGGTGAACAGTAACAAAATCTGGGCCAAAACGATATGTACCAAAAACCACAAAATCTAACCAAGAACCCACTGTGAAAATTTGGGGCCACGAGCTCACTGTATGGCCGCGGAAGCGCGGTCAAACCATAGGTTTGACCGCGTTTCCGCGGCTGTCTCATCGAATCACGTGCCCAAATTTCGACGTCGTTCTTAGAAAAGCCTGCACACATTTCTGAGACATGCAGAATAATTTTATCAGACCATTTAAAATCGACAGAAACTGTTAGGCTTGGATTTTGCAATTTTCGATTTCCGGTCGGATCGATGTTTTAAACGCGTTAGCACAAGTTAGTATAGCAAAATGGTTAGGCTCTGAAACCACTGTAAGTCTACGTTAGCGCCCCGGCAGTCTACAGACGCTGACTTGAGGCAACTCGATCGTCAAGTTTGCTAAAAGAGATGACCAAGAATGATGTAGAGAATGAGTAGATGACTTTGTCTCACTTCGTCCAAGTCCGTGGACGATCGGTTAATGAAGTTGCCGAGGGAATCGGGTGATGGAATGAAATGATCTGTGAATTCCATACACCCCAAATATCTATCATAATCTTTTTCCCAATGAATCAAGTGAGAGAATGAGAGAGAGAGGAGGCCTTCCACTCATTATGAAGGAGGAGGGTGAGTGTAGGAGCAAGTGGTGACCTTAAGCAAAAAGCTTCTCACTAAATATCCTAAGGAAAACAAGAAGCTTTAATAACAAAGCATGAATCACTAATAACACCTCATCAAGTAATAAATGCAACCAATTAGAACACAACACCAATTAGCCTAGTCACCTCATCTAGAATCTTCTAGACACTGACTCACCTCAACTGAAGAAAAGATAAATCCTTCTTTAACCGAATGTTAAAAGACGGCTGATAGAAAACTGGAAACTGGCAACTTCCAAAAGTGATCCTGAAACGACTTTCAGGATAACCCCGAAACTGTATAAAAATACCCGCATTTGTATTACGACCGAATACAAATGCAACTGAGACAAAGATATTATACCTACTCAATATAATACTCAGATCCGGCTTAAACCAAAGCCGACCAGTATCATCTGCCCGAAAACTGACACGTGCGTAAACGCACGTGCATTTTCCGAACCCTGCCATAAAACCATACGGCCTCTACAACGTTTCGCCCGAACTTGGGAAACTGTCTGTGGGGGACTCTAATGACTCGTCAGTACCCTGGCAGTGGGTTTAACCACAAACCGTCAGCGGTACTAGCAATGCGTAACGGCTGCCCACGGACTGACCTCAAGGGTGGCCGAGGAGCGAACTCAAGGGAGACCGATGAGCGAACTCCTCCGAAAACCCTACTGAGCCTAACAGTGACAATGTATATACAGTCCGGTCCGTTCGTCAATGAGTATCGCATATCCGCCTAGGGGGCTAGTAACGTCAGACCCCCAATAGCAGTATAAGTCGTGTCGGAGTGAAGCCTCAATACACCCTGAGATACTACTGGAGTACCTACCAGTAAATCTCCTACCATGGCCATGGATTTGTGTAATGGCTCTCCTAGACACAGCACGACCTCGCCCCCAATACCGGGAGAGACGAATCCCCTGCCGATCCGCTCACGTGCCTCCATATGGCTCGGGACTGTACCCAAAAGCTACCTGTTTGCACGACTCCTTTGAGCCGTGGTAGGGTAGAAATCAAAGCACAGTGGGAACTCACACGAGACAAATGACGACCTCAGGTCGATGAACTAACCTGTACACATGTCACCAGGGAACTGCTATCTGACGGTAGATATAATACTAACTAGCAGATTCCCGGCGAGTCCTGTCCGGTGTACTCATAACCCAATGAGCACCTGTATACATCTTAGGTGATCCAACTGACACCAGTGGCTTGTGAGACCGGCCACCGCCCCTCTTCGGGGTCTCGACTGTACACACTAGTCTACTCCGGAGTATCGATGCCCTGTCTCGAAACTCCCACAACTAGGGACCACAATTAAGGATATGCATATAAACTACCCAACTCTCACGTATATGATCGCCATCATACTGTTGGTAGTAAAGCAAGATCCTAAGGGCTCTATCAAAGTGTAGCATGCAATCAGTCACCTGAACATGTACACAACTGATAAAGGCAAACCAGATAGCATACTATCATCTCGAGTAAGACTGTGCTACCGGGATAGGTCCTCCGCAATCATTGCAATCATGTACCTGCGATCCAATAATTGACTATGAGGGCACTATCTCCAACAACGTGTTCCCACGTGACCTGGGTCACGTGTCGGCACGTGACATTTAAAAGCAGCGGCAAAGACACAACAGTTCCTTGATCAAATCAAGAAAAAGGCTTCAGAAGAAGTCACGTGCTCCCACGTGACCAGGGTCACGTGTTGGCACGTGACACTCAAAACATCAGACTCATTCTCCGGTTAAATCGAGAAGAAGGCTCCATGTCAGGGTCACGTGCTCACACGTGACCAGTTGTCACGTGGTGGCACGTGATAGCTAAGAAGCAACCAGAAAACAGAGCGCAAAAAGAAGGAGAAGGCTCGTTCCAAGGGGGTCACGTGCCCACACGGGACCAAGGGTCACGTGGCCACACATGACCAACTTTAAAGCCCATTTGTCAACAGAATTAAATTCTGAGAAAAGACCTCTCAAATCTTTCCAAAAAGCAATCGATTAAATTAAAGGTTTAGAGGTGATTAAATATCATCTATCTATTGGAAAATCTCGAATTTGGAAAGATTTCCCCTTTAAATCTAACAGAAATAACAAAGGAGAATCGCTGGATTTGAAATCCAATGGTGAATAAAATTCACCTAATAATCCAAAGGTCCAAAACGAACGATGGATGCAAATCAAATCTCTCAATGAAGATTCGTCAAAAAACTAATTGACTCGGCTGCTTCTCCTATAAATAGGAGCCAAGAGACACAAAAAAAATAGATACACGCAGAGGGAAGAAAAGGGAGAGAGACTTGATATTTTGAGGAATTTGGATCTTCTGCAAAAGAAAACCCTAGGAAAGAGAGGGAAGGCTTTTTGAAAGAAAAGATAATTTAATTCTCAACAGGGTTTAACCCTGATATAAAACAGAAGGGCATATTTCTTCTCTCTTTGATAGAGGATCTGTAAAGTGCACATCTCCCCTTGAAGTTGAGAATTTAATTCTCAATGGGTTGAGATCCTGCCATGCAGATCCAAAGCATAGAGAGGGAATAGAAGCACGAGAATTTAATTCTCACAGAACTATAGGAATTCAATTCCTTTAAAATAAAATTAGGGCTTGACCCTGTGTTATGGGAATTTAATTCCTTCAGAACAAAAAGAATCAGGGTTTAACCCTAGTTAAAAACTTAGTTCAGTTAAAACAACGAGAATTTAATTCCCTTAATCTCATTTCCCAGAATAATTCTTTAACAGAGAGTGGGAGCTTAATTCCCCAAAGCTTTTATTAGGGTTCAACCCTATTCGATTCTGCACATATATGGGGAATTTAATTCCTACAGGAAATTCAGAGTTCAACTCTTCAAAAGGAAGTAGGAATTTAATTCCTCTAAAATTATTGTCAGGGTTCAACCCTACGAGGAATTTAATTCCTAAAAAGGGATTAACAGATCTTCTAAACAACTACATAAAAGCGGGGTCACGTGTCACCACGTGGCCCCCCCAAAGATCTACATAAAGCCCCCCTTGAGGCAGTGCCCCACTAGACCCACGTGACCCTTGGCAGAAGCTTTAACATATAAGCATTTGAATGCCCGTCACGTGATGGCACGTGATGCTCTGAAAAATGCGATAGTCTCAGAAGAACAAATGAAGGGAGGGCGCCCTCACGTGCTGCCACGTGACCCCTCTTACCTCAGCGTCTAACGCTGAATTGGGACCCCTGAATCCAGTGTTAAAACATTGTTTGGCCCTAGTGTTCAACACTAAGCAAAGAACTTTATTCGCAGTGTTCAACACTGGTTACCTTAGTGTTCAACACTAATTTGGAATTTCTGTTGCCAGTGCTTAACACTGGACTGTTTTAGTGTTTAACACTAATTTGAAAGCCTTGTTGCTGGTGTTTGACACCAACTATCTTTTAGTGTTAAACACTAACTTATCAATCTCATTCCCAGTGTTTAACATTGATTGGTGTTTAGTGTTTAACACTAGGCATTAGCCCAATTGGCTAAATGGCCAGAGGCAAAGCCTCTCCTTCAATGGATCAACAGAAAGCCGATGTCCCAGACATGATTGGACGCCCAAATTGGCCATAAGTCCTCAATTCGTAATTAACTGGGCCAATGGGCTCAAAACATAATTAATTGGTCTCAATCCCAAATTGGGCCAAAGACTATTTAATCCACTCCGGTTCCAGGGTACATCTCTTCAATCCTTTGATACTTGGCGTTGTAATCCCTCAACGTCTTCAAAGAGGTGACGGGTCCCGATGACCACACATTGATACGGACTGTGGGGTCCTTAAACCCATGGACTACGACGTCCTTAACCTTGACCGAGATGTCTTAAAACTAACAACGAACTGTGGGGTCCTTAAACCCATGGACTACGACGTCCTTAACCTTGACCGAGATGTCTTAAAACTAACAAGTCCTTAACCTTGACCGAGATGTCTTAAAACTAACAATGGACTGTGGGGTCCTTAAACCCATGGACTACGACGTCCTTAACCTTGACCGAGATGTCTTAAAACTAACAATGGACCGCAATGTCCTTAAACTACCCACGGACCGCAATGTCCTTAAACTAGCAATGGACCACTATGTCCTTAAACTGGAACAATAGAGCCCAAACGCTCTTTTGTCGGATCTAAACGATCCCGTTTAAGTTGATCTTAGCCTCAAATATGGCTAACGTATCCTTAAACCTTCAAACAGACTGGACTATGAATCCCCCCAATCAACTTCGGTTCAAGGGTACATCTCTGAACTCCTCTGATATCTGTCGTTGTAATCCTTCAACGTCGTCAGAGAGGTGACGGGTCCCGACGGCCATACATACAATGGACCACCATGTCCTTAAACTGGAACAATAGAGCCCAAACGCTCTTTTGTCGGATCTAAATGATCCCGTTAAGTTGATCTTAGTCTCAGGCCGGACTAATGTATCCTTAACAAACGTTTGAGTTGATCTTGGCCTCAAGTATGGCTAACGTATCCTCAAACCAAACCCCCAAACCCAAATCTAAGATAATACGGATTTGGACTAGTCTACGCCCTACGGGCGACGACATAACTCGGTCTCCGTAAACAATCCACGGGCAACAAAATACAAAACAAACACACAGGACGCGAAGTGACCATCTGGAGAAGGAGAAAGTTGTTACCGCGATGCGGTAGCGTAATTAACTGCAGGGGCTTGCGCCTGCAGGGAAGAGCGTCCCCACAATCAAAAACCCCTCAAACGAGGGGGAATCTGACGAAGTTTGCTACATCGGCCGCATCCGTGTAAACCTTCGATACACGGTGCCATGAATCAACTTGGCATCTTCGGAGAGGTGGACGGATAGCACCAATTAGCATCTGCCCCGAATTTTAGGCAAGAGACGCCATGTCGCGCCGTCTTTCGGAGGGGAACAGATTCTGGCACGCCCGGTGGGACCTTTTCACCTTTCCACTCCACACTTCGTGTGTCGTGATTCGCGAACCAATCGCGGTTCGCTAATGGTGGCCCTTGGGTTTGAAGATACTAAGAATTGGCGTCTTGCTTATTGCAGAAAGCAAAGAATCGATGGCTTCTACTTCTGCGAAATGCTCTAACTGCTCGGACTGCAATTGCGACCAACGCTTTACCTCGCCAGGAGGTATAGCCTATGGACCCCAAGCTGCTTCGTTATTCACAATACCGGTAGACCAGGTGACTCAGGCCACTACCGAGCTGTTCTTTGGGACTATGCTCCCGCCAATGAGCTTCACGGCGCCAGTGCTGACAAAGGAAGCTCCCAAGAAGTCGGTCTTTGATCGTCTTACCCCTGCCGCGGCTCATCTCAACCGGTCGCCCAACATCAGCGCCTCGGTCTTCTCTAGATTGGGCCAGAAATCCGGTAGACCCATCATGAGGTCTACAATCCCAGAGAAGGCTGCTTCTAAGAAAGTGGCTGCTCCTGCTCCCGAAATCGCCAAGGCGGCTTCTCTGGCCAAAAAGTCGGTCTTTACAAGATTGACGGCTTCAGCTCCCGCCCCTGCTACCCAAAAGACGTCGGTCTTTGACAGGTTAACACTAACAGCAACCCCCTACCTACACAGGGGGCAAGACGAAACCATTCTTACCACTGACCCAACGCCGTCCGCTCGATACGCTCGACGTCGCCATTGGCGCCGAGTAAGGAAGGCTGGGGGCAACTCCCCTTCCGTGTTAACTCCATCAGCCCGGATGGCAGAAGTTAATGCTGCTGTTCCAACTGGGAACAGCTTCGAGATGCTAAATAAGGTGCGAAGGAATTCTCCTACTGCAGTGCTACAGAGGTCTCCTCCCCCATTAAAAAAGGTTGTGGAAATAAAATCAGAACAGCCCCGATCCTCTCAACGGCTGTCTTCCAAAATCTATAAGGTTTGGCGGCAGGCCCGAGACTCGATCATCGCTCCAAACTTCTCTCGCCAGCATAAGAAGCTGAAAATCCAACCAGAAGCTGGTCACCAGGCTAAACCCCGAAAGGCTGTCTGGACGCCCACCTCAACGGCCCCCTCAACCTCCATGGCTCATAAAAGGAGGAAGCCAGAGAAGATCCCCCAGCCTGCAACGACAACTAATAGCACTAAGCCCAGACGCCCTAAGTCTGGGGGCATGATGGTCCACACCGTATACATGGCGTCAGGAAAAGAAGACAGCCGCGCGTCCACGGGTCATAGACCGCTTACACGGTCGGTGCCCAAAGCTCAGGAGCAGCAGCAAAAGCTCCAAGAAATGATGAATGCTATGGCCGCACTTACCGGGCCAAAAGAAAGCCCAGAAACGTCCTCAGACGCACGCCAGGAGGAAGAAACCGATGCTGAATTCCTTCGCCGGATACTGGAGAAAAAGGACAAAGAGGCTGCTGAACAAGCAGCCAATATACAGCGTATGGGCCTTCTCTTCCAAGATATGATAGGAATGATGATCCAGTAAGACCTACCCGCCGAGGATCCCCCAATCGTTCTTGAAGACGACCGAGGAGAAACGTCAAATCCACCGCCAGCCCCCTCAACGGCCAAGGAGGAGACGATCTCTAAAGCTGACTTGGTTGACTATATAGCCCAGCAAATCCGGGTTCATCATGCGATTGAGGCAGCCGGTCAAGTCGTAAAAACGGGACGGCCGTATCCAAGCTGGTATGACCAAATCAAATACCCGCCAGGCTATACGATACCGAAATTCCACGTGTATAAGGGGACCGGCAATCCCCATCAACATGTTGCCCAGTTCCGGGCCCTTTGCGGTAACACCGGCGGTGATGAAAAACTGTTGCTTCGCCAGTTCGTGGGCAGCTTATCGGAAACAGCGTTCGGATGGTATTCGGAACTTCCGAACGATTCTATCAAGACGTTCGCTGAAATGGAGTTGTTATTCACTCAGCGATTCGCAAGTGCCAGCGAACGCACTCCAATAACAGCATTGATTAATGCCAGGGTAAAACCAGGCGAAACCTGGGTCCAGTATGCTATATGCTGGCGGAATTTGTGGTCGAGATGCGAACAACGCATTGAGGAGGCACCCGCAGTGGGCATGTTCATGGGAACCCTAGACCCCCACGCAACTATCTCCCAGTTTATGATGTTCTTTAAGCCAACCACATTCCAGGCTTTAATCGACAAGTTGGCTCAGATGGACCAGATGGGTCATAGACCACCTCCCCCGAAGTCGGAACCTCGGAATGACAAGGGTAAAGGAAGGGCAACCTTTATCGCGAATGCCCAACAGCAACCTAACGACCCGAAACCGGCAGATCAACTGGAAGAAAGACGCCGGTATTACAATGAAAAGATGAAACGTCCTAACTCGTTCCTACGAGACAAGACGAAACGGTTATTCGAGCTGGCAATACGCAACAGACTTATAAACCTACCAAATCCAAGGCGACCGCCGCAACCCACGGAGGTGAATAACCCTAACTATTGCCCTTACCATCAAACGGTAAGTCATCTGATGGAAGATTTCTTTGTCTTCAAAGGATGGATCGAAGATCAATACCTCCAGGGGAAGTTTATACTGTCAGAAAAGTGGAAGGTGAACCCACCACAGCCGCATCCTCCTAAGAAAGCGGATACACCAGGGGCAACCTGCTCCTTTATTGAAGAAGCTCCGTGGGAGGTCGTGCTATCAACTAAAACCAAAAGAATGCTGGGATACCTTCATGCGTGCCCTACGATCGAATGGAAGGACCCTCTTGAACCTCAAATTATCGAAGGAATGTTGAAGCCCCGCCCAACTACGAAGACTCGCGATAAGGGCCCAAATACTCACGCCCAACCGTCAAAATCTTCGAAGAAAAAGAAGAATAAATCCAAGAAGTCCGTGAAGCTTGGAAACGAGCACACGAACTTGCAGAAGCAAATCGACGCGCTGGAAGAATACAATCAAAAGGCACGGACTCCCGTCACACTGCAAGAGTTCCTCAACCACGTCTTTCAAAAGGGAGATGAGGAAGAGAGCTCATCGGATGAATCCGAGGGACATGTGGCGAGTTGTCATGTGATTTCCTACTCAGAAGATGAGAAAACTCCTGGCACCGAGAAACTGGGGGCACACCCTGAGCCAGGACTTGTGTGGCCAACAGATGAAATGATCGACGCCTTTCTGGATGAGATTCGTCTAAAGAGTAAAGCAGATCAGGAGCGAGAGATGGCCGCGTCAGAAGAAGCCAAATGCAGGTGACTGAATGAAAGAGTTGAACTACCCCTGCCAGAGCGAAAGGCATCCGAAGTAGACAAGAAGATATTCAAGACGAGGAAAAGGTTTGCCAAAGCCATGTCAATGGGAATGAAGCTACCACCCTCGGAAGGAAACACGCGCGATGGGGTGGAGAGGCACCCTGATTATTGCGCATATCATCGGAAAATTTCACACCCCATGGAGGAGCGCGACGCCTTTAAGATATGGTGGCAAGGATATGTTGCTCATCGGCAACATTTTAAGCGCATGAAACGCAAGATCCGTCGGGAGCGAAGAAGTACTGTCGATGGGCACAACAGAACTACTAGCAACTGTTACATGGTTAACGCCAGAGGGTCACAAGTTCTCACCTTTGGGAGCGACTCTGATGAAGAAATGGCTCTGGGCCCTCTCTTTAAAGAATCTGTTTTAGGGAAAGAGGAGAAATCGGAAGCCTGCGAGAACATTCAGCTGCGCAATCGCACACTCCCAGAAAAGAATCTCGGGCCTGCGAGTAGAAAAGATAAGGGAAAGGAAAAGGTCACTGAAGATATCACTTTAGATGACCTAGTCTTGAGAGAGCTGGCTGCCAAAGACCCTCCTAGAAAGGGTAAGGTGGACTATAACATCCTAGCGCACCTAAGGAAGCTACCTTCTCAGCTTAGCATTCTCGATGCCCTCCTATTATCAAAAGAAGCGCGAGACTCACTAATTAAGGCGTTACAAGAACCTGAGCAATTCCAAGCCTTCCTCGCCACTGAAAGGATGAAGGATGAACTGGAGGAAGTGCATACGGCCGACATCACTTTCGGTGACGAAGACCTCCTTCTCGGGACGTGCGACCACAACCGTCCCCTATATGTCTCTGGATACTGCCATGATATCAAGATAAGCAAGATCCTGGTGGATAATGGATCCTCCGTCAATCTCCTTAATGTTCGGGTGTTGAAGGAAATCTGCATGAGTGTGCAGCACCTCGCTCGTGACAAAATCACTATCTCCGATTTTGATTCACAATCGTCACGGACTCTCGGATCTGTGATACTAACATTACGCTTCGGACTTCTCGTCACAGACGTCAAATTCCATGTCATTGACGCCAAGACCTGCTACAACGCCTTGCTCGGTCGTCCTTGGCTACATGAGTACAACATCATCCCTTCTACGCAACATCAGTGTATGAAGTACTTTAAGGATGGTTTCGAGTATACCGTAACAGGTGAGTTGAACCCATTTTCCGTGAACGAAGTCCGCAAATACGAAGATGCGAAGTACTTTTTGCCAGATTTCGAGGATACAGAAAGGTGCCGCAAGTCGGAGAACAAAGCCGCCGCCACCATCCCTGTTTTCGGGAGCGATACCAAAGAAGAAGAAGAGATAGTTTATGCTGGGCCATCTCAACGCAACAACACGGGGACGTCCGCCCCCATGTTGGTCTTCGGAAGTGACTCGGAAGATGAGATTAATGTCGTGTTCTCCAATCGGCTGTCAATACAAGCACCCCCTAGCGATGATCATAGTTTGCAAATCACCATGATACCGCGAGAACACTACAAGGATCTCGACACACTTCAAGCTCACAATGTGCAGGACCTGCGAACATTTTACATCCCTCCCAGTCAAAGGGGTGAGAAGGCGATCCTATTCTACCGATCCTCAGAGTCGAAAGTAGAGAAAGAGATCTGGCATGGCGCGGATGCTACACTCGACAGGCTCCAACCCATCCGTCTGCCCAAATACTATACAAATGGATTAAAGAGGCTATTGAAGCGCCAAGGAGTACCCTTAAAACAGACTGTTCGACAAGCTGGGTTCTACAACAGGATCTGGGATGTCCCTGGGACTCAACGCAAATTGCCCAACGGGAAAATGGAAACACTTGGGCTTGGATACGCGAGAACCGGAAAACGGGGACGGGCCCACAGCAGCTACGCTATATATACCTTTGATGAAGAAGAGGACGCCCTGTCAGGAGATGCCAACCCCTTATCAAAACTAGATCCCGCGATTGAAATGCCGAGTCCGTCGTTTGTAGAACGAATGGATAAGCCTATCAGGAAAATGGGTCAAAAAGCTCGGGAAGACCACAACCGCGAGATGGCCATCTACGAGAAGGCCAAGACGCAACGTCTATTTCAACAGGCTGCAAAAGATAAAGATGCTCATCCTCTTCAACCCGTCGTACGAAAGGCCCGACGCAGAGACGGAAATAAATCAAGAAGCGGAAATAGGAGCCGACAACAATGACGCAGGATTAGGGGGTTACGTGATCGGGTATTGCGCGGCTCGGATTTGTCCCTCATGAAGAAGATGAGTCGAGCGTACTCCTTCCCCCGAGACAAGACGGAGAGGTTACTCAAGCTCGCTTTAAAACATCAAATGATCGCGCTTCCAGGGTCTAGACACCCTGAGCAAGCTAACAAGGCTTCTCATTTAAGCTATTGCTCTTATCACCGAGCCATAGGACATCCTACCGAAGACTGCTTCACCTTCAAGAACTGGGTCGAGGACCAGTACCAACAGGGCAGATTCGCTTTATCCGACGGCTGGAGGGTAACGCCGCCACAAAAGCACGAACCCAAAGCCGCAAAAGCAAAACCAGATCCACCTCAGTCCTGGAAGCGGATTCGCACCTGTTACACGATTACGATATTAAAAGAAGAGCCCGAGAATATGGATGACCTTCCCTGGTGCTTTGAGAACAGCGATGATGAGGTGGTCTCAGAATTTCCGCCAGCTCCAAAAGAACTGGAAGACGGTATACATACTACTGCAGATTACCTCAAGAAGATTGAGTTGGGTTCGGCAGATAACCCGCGACCGACATTTGTCAGCGAGCTGCTATCTGAAGAAAGGGTGGCTGCTTTAAAGAACGTGCTTCTACGACATAAAGACTGCTTCGCGTGGAACTACTCCGAGATGCCAGGATTAAATCCGGAGATTGCTGTGCATAAGTTAGCAATATCCCCGGATATCAAGCCAGTCAAGCAGGCGCCAAGAAGGATGCGACTCGAGCTTGAAATGAGCATCAACGCCGAAGTCAAGAAGCTGATCGATTTTGGATTTATCGAAGAAGTCCAATATCCCGACTGGATCGCCAATATCGTCCCGGTAATGAAGAAAAATGGGACGGTACGCATATGCGTGGATTTCAGGGATCTCAATAAAGCCTGTCCAAAGGAAGATTTCCCAGTACCAGTAACCGAGCTAATGATAGATAACACGTCCACTCATGAGGTTTTCTCCTTTATGGACGGTTTATCAGGATACAATCAGATAAAGATGCATCCCGAAGACCAGAAGCATACCGCTTTCCGAACCCCTTTGGGTATATTCTGCTACAGGGTTATGCCCTTTGGTCTAAAGAACACCGGCGCTACCTATCAAAGGGCCATGACAAAGATCTTCGACGACCTCATACATGACATCGTCGAGTGCTATATCGATGACCTTGTAGTAAAGAGCATGTCATACGAAGAGCATTTAAAGCATCTGGAGACTGTATTTCAACGCCTTCGGCAATATAATCTGAAGATGAATCCCCTCAAATGCGCGTTTGGAGTCTCCTCGGGTAAATTCCTGGGATTCATCATCCGACATCGAGGTATCGAAATAGATCCATCTAAGATCAAGACGATCATGGAAATGCCTCCGCCAAGAACCCTCAAACAGTTGCGGTCTCTCCAAGGGAAGCTCGCATACATCCGGCGGTTTATCTCTAATCTTTCAGGCAAATGTCGTCCTTACAGTCACCTGATGAAGAAGGGAACCCCATTCGTCTGGGATCAAAAATGCCAAAGCGCGCTAGACGAGATCAAGCAATACCTGCAGAACCCGCCGGTGTTGGCTGCTCCGGTTAAGGAAAAACCTCTCATTCTTTATACAACCGCCCTCGAAGGTTCTTTAGGCGCATTATGGGCACAAGAGGACGACCAAGGGAAAGAAAGAGCACTCTACTACTTAAGTCGAGTTCTGCTGGGGGCAGAAAGCAACTACTCTCCCATTGAAAAACATTGCTTGGCGTTAATCTTCGCGATAACAAAGCTCAGGCACTATGCGTTGGCACATGAAGTCCGTCTCATCTCGAAGGTGGACCCTCTTAAATATCTGATGTCAAAGGCTATATTGACGGGTCGACTCGCTAAATGGGCTCTACTCCTGATGGAGTTCTCAATAACGTATCGACCTCTTAAGGCAGTGAAAGGCCAGGCCATTGCCGACTTCCTCGCTGAGCATCCAGTACCTGCTGGTTCTCCTCTGAACTGCGAATTGCCAGACGAGCATGCATTTGATGCGATTGGCGGCGGTAGTACCCGATGGGAACTCTATTTCGATGGAGCATCCTCCGTAAAGAAACAGAAACAAGGTATCCCAATGATCAAATCGGGGATAGGCCTCATCTTCGCAACTCCACAAGGAGGGATAATGCGCTTCGCCTTCTCCTTAACAGAGCCGAGGACAAACAATGAAGCTGAATACGAAGCTCTGATAGCAGGCCTTGAGATCGCCATCGACATGGGAATCGAAAATCTCCTTATATACGGGGATTCCCAATTGGTCGTTAGTCAAGTAAATGGTGACTACCAAACGTGCAAACCAGAATTGGTGAAGTACGGCAAAAATGTCCAACAACTATTGACCCAAATTCCCTCCTATACTTTGGAGAACATACCGCGTGCGGAAAACAACAAAGCAGATGCGTTGGCCAAACTTGCTAAAGAACTGGCTGACGAGAACCTTGATGACGTCAGAATCGTGGTACAAAGCTGTCGAGTGCTCGCCCCGGCAGAAATACCTCCGGAATTACATAAAGAAAAGAGGGCGACTGAGCAGACGACCCTACAAATAAAAGACCGTGAGAAGGCTGAGGACTGGAGGGAAGTCTTCATAGACTACTTTAAGTCCCACCGAATGCCTGAAGAAGCGTCCTCAAGACATCAGCTCATGAAACGAGCTCTATCTTTCGCTTTCGTCAACGATACTCTATACAAGAGATCATTTGATTCTCTATGGCTGAGATGCTTAGGACCTGGCAAAGCAGAAAGAGTCGTTCAAGAAGTTCACGACGGACTTTGCGGTTCTCACCAAGCAGGCCCAAAGATGAAGTTAAAAATTAAACGGATGGGTTATTACTGGCCCACGATGATCCAGGACTGCCTCGAGTATGCGAAGCAATGCCACTCGTGCCAGATTCATGGAGGCTTTATCCACCAACATCCGAACCCACTACATCCAACGGTGGCTAGCTGGCCATTCGAAATGTGGGGGACTGACATAGTCGGCCCCATCGAGCCAGCATCATCCCGGGGACATCGTTTTATCCTGGCGACAACTGATTACTTCTCCAAATGGGTAGAAACAGTACCGCTGAGGGAAGTGAAGACGGAGAACATCCTCCACTTCTTCAAGACGCACGTCATCTATCGGTTTGGAACCCCACGGCGGATTATCTCCGATAATGGGCCAGCCTACAGAAGCCATAAGATTGGTCGCTTCGCGCAGCAGCACAATATAGACTGGAGATATTCTTCAGTTTACAACCTACGAGCTAACGGTCTGGCCGAGGCCTTCAATAAGACCTTGACGAAGATCATAAAAAAGACCGTTTCCCGGAATAAGAGAGCCTGGCACGAGAAGCTGCAAGAAGCCCTTTGGGCTTATCGAACTACATTCAAGACGGCCACGAACGCAACGCCGTACGCGTTGGTATTTGGGACGGAAGCAGTGCTCCCCCTCGAGATAGAGTTACCCTCTCTACGAGTGGCAGTCCACTACGAGCTGACGGAAAAAAGAAAACGCTCACCTTCGGCTTGAGGAGCTTGATACCCTCGATGAAACCCGGCTCATAGCGCAACAACATCTAGAAGCCTATAAAGCAAAGATGACGCGCTCGTATGAAAGATTGACCAGGCCGAGGACATTCCGCCAAGGCGAACTCGTACTAGTAGTCAAAAGACCTATGATCCCCAATCGTGCCAAGCGGGGAAAATTTGAGCCGAACTATGAAGGCCCGTACATTTTAGACAAGGTTTACCAGGGCGGAGCCTATCTACTCATGGACGTGCACGGTGAAAGGCCTTTTAGGCCAATAAACGGCCGCTTCTTAAAGAGTTACTATGCTTAATGAGCCACAGCCTGGGTCAATGATAGATGACGACGACTATGTCCGCTCGCTATCTTCCTAAGCTCAGACTTTACAAGCAGCAGCCGGCCTTCCCCTGAACGACGGACCGAAACGTCCTTAAACTATCGACGGACCGAAACGTCCTCAAACTATCGACGGACCGAAACGTCCTTAAACTAACGAAGGACCGAAACGTCCTTAAACTAACGACGGACCGAAACGTCCTTAAACTATCGACGGACCGAAACGTCCTTAAACTAACGACGGGCCGCAATGTCCTAAAACTTGCAAATGACCGAAACGTCGTTAAACTACTATCAACCCGCGGCATTCTCAGGCCGACGTGGTTAAAAAAAAGAGTAAAAAAAAGAATAAAATAAAAGACGGTATGTCCAGAAGCAAAATGGGCACGGATGAAAACCCGAAAGGGCTCCGTGAGTAAAAACAGCAGGGCTACCAGCGAGTGTTTGTGAAAACCCGAAAGGGCACAACCTCATTAAAAGACACTTACAGGATCCTCTCGACCTTGTAAGGAGAAACCACCTGCGTGAGATCCTTACGACTCACAAAGGAGCAACACACTTAGGGATCCTCACGATTCCTAAGGAGAAAATACACTTGCGAGATCCTCACGACTCGTAAGGAGAACTCTCTTATGGGACCCTCACGGCTCATAAGATTTGAAAGTCTTAAGTTACAGAAACCTTAATCTGTTCTTAAGCAACCCCCACAACCTTCTATATTGCCCTACAAGGGGCTCGATACTGACCCTTGTATACAATCCACGGGCGCGAATAAACATTTCCCCAGCAAAGTCCCACCCGTGACTAGGGATATGTCTATATGATGAGCAACCCTTGTAGGTCCTCTCGACCCATAAGGAGAAAGTCCTCTTGTAGGATCCTTACGACTTGCAGAGGAACATACACTTAGGAATCCTCACGATCCCTAGGGAGAAAATACACTTACAAGATCCTCATGACTTGTAGGGAGAAATACTTTTGTGAGACCCTTACGGCTCATGAAGTCAAAAGCCTTGGTCGACAGGACCCTTAACCTTGTTTGCCAAGCCACCTTTGTTCAACATCGACAAAGGCAAATGATGATTCGCTCCTGGTAAGATCCCAGTTGTAGCGGTGCTGATGCCGAAGTCGGTGTCTAAAATCCAAGCTTGCGGCGAAAAAGCTAGCAAGCCACACATGCCTACAAGATAGCCGAAATGATGGGGCAACTTGCAATAAAAAGCAGCAAGTAAAAATGTATGCATGAAAAATAGCCGAAATGATGGGGCAACTCGCAATAAAAAGCAGCGAGTAAAAAGAAAAATACCCGAAATGATTGGGCACTGCGAAAAATAGCTGAAATGATTGGGCAATCGCGATTTTCGTGATATAAAAAGCTGAAATGATTGAGCATCGCGGAAAGAATAAAAAAAAAATGAAAGAATGAAACTTTTTGCCCTACAGGTGAGATCACATCGATCCCTGTAAACAATCCAGGGGCACAAACAAAGAGGAAACCATACCTTCCCAACAGGCTCCATCAGAAAGCTAAGCCAAATCTCGACGGTTCATAGACAACCCAAAGACAACCTCGACATTTTTCGCAATATTGCAGACATAATGTCAATAGACGAAGCAAAGGAAGGTCCCTAGCTTCAGGGTCTCGACGTCAATATCGACAACTTAGAGATCACCAATGGCGTTTCTCCTCACTCCAACGAGATGCAAACGTGACGTTAACAATTGACCCCAGAGTCGCAACGAGAATGGAACCATGGAAAAGTCCCTATTTCCAAATCTCAATGGCTACATTTGCAGCCTGGAGACCAACGACGGAGGGCCTCCTCATTCCAGCAGGACACAAGTGTTACACCATCAAACAGAGTGACGGCGAAGTCCCAGCTCCACCTCAGCATTCGTCTCGTTATAGCAAACGAGATGTCAATATCAGCGTTCCTTCGCAGTCCAGCAGGACGCAGATGTAACGTCAACAAAAGACCTCATGGTCGAAACAAACGGAGTGACGGCGAAATACCAGCTCCACCTCAGCATTCGTCTCGTTACAGCAGACGAGATGTCAACAGCAGCATTCCTTCGCGGTCCAGCAGGATGCAGACACAGCGTCAACAAAAGACCTTACGGTCAAAACAGACGAAGCAAAGGCCAAATTCCTAGCTTCAGGGTCTTAACGGCAAGTCATATAAAACCGGAAAGACAATCGGAGATCATCTCGCACCAGTGTGGAACGGTCACCACCTCTACGTTCGTCTCGATACAGCAGACACAACATCACCAAAAGGAACAGCGGCAACTCCCAGTTCCATGACTCGGCGATATACAGATCACCGAGAGTCAAATCTCCATCCCATGAAATGCGGATACAATCAGCAAAATTGCTGGTTACGTGGAACGCGGATAACGTCACTCTTTGACCCCGTGGAAAACGTCCAGAGCGGATCCTGGTTCTCGCAGAGCACGGCAGTGAACCCATGTGAAGCATCCAGAGCGGAGCCTAGTCCTCGCCAAGCACGGCAGTGAACCCGTGTGAAGCATCTAGTGCAAAATTCCTGGTTACGTGGAACGCGGATAACGTCACTCTTTGACCCCGTAGAAAACGTCCAGAGCGGAGCCTAGTCCTCGCCAAGCACGGCAGTGAACCCGTGTGAAGCATCTAGTGCAAAATTCCTGGTTACGTGGAACGCGGATAACGTCACTCTTTGACCCCGTGGAAAATGTCCAGAGCGGATCCTGGTCCTCGCAGAGCACGGCAGTGAACCCGTGTGAAGCATCCAGAGCGGAGCCTAGTCCTCACCAAGTATGGCAGTGAACCCGTATGAAGCATCTAGTGCAAAATTCCTGGTTACGTGGAACGCGGATAACGTCACTCTTTGACCCCGTGTGAAGCATCCAGAGCGGAGCCTAGTCCTCGCCAAGCATGGAAGTGAACCCGTGTGAAGCATCTAGTGCAAAATTCCTGGTTACGTGGAACGCGGATAACGTCACTCTTTGACCCCGTGGAAAACGTCCAGAGCGGAGCCTAGTCCTCGCCAAGCACGGAAGTGAACCCGTGTGAAGCATCTAGTGCAAAATTCCTGGTTACGTGGAACGCGGATAACGTCACTCTTTGACCCCGTGTGAAGCATCCAGAGCGGAGCCTAGTCCTCGCCAAGCACGGCAGTGAACCCGTGTGAAGCATCTAGTGCAAAATTCCTGGTTACGTGGAACGCGGATAACGTCACTCTTTGACCACGTGGAAAACGTCCAGAGCGGAGCCTAGTCCTCGCCAAGCACGGCAGTGAACCCGTGTGAAGCATCTAGTGCAAAATTCCTGGTTACGTGGAACGCGGATAACGTCATTCTTTGACCCCGTGGAAAACGTCCACAGCGGATCCTGGTCCTCGCAGAGCACGGCAATGAACCCGTGTGAAGCATCCAGAGCGGAGCCTAGTCCTCGCCGAACACGGCAGTGAACCCGTGTGAAGCATCTAGTGCAAAATTCCTGGTTACGTGGAACGCGGATAACGTCACTCTTTGACCCCGCGGAAAACGCCCAGAGCGGAGCCTGGTCCTCGCCGAGCACGACAGTGAACCCGTGTGAAGCATCCAGAGCAAATACCGGACTGTGGAGTCCTTAAAATCCACGGACTATGACGTCCTTAACCTCGACCGTGATGTCTTAAAACTAACGATCAACCACCCCGATTCCCTACGGATTCTGCCTTGGTTTAAGGGTACATCTCTTTACTCCTTTGATACCTGGCGTTGTAATTCCTCAACGTCTTCAAAGAGGTGACGGGTCCCTGCAACCAAACATCGGACTGTGGAGTCCTTAAATCCTCGGACTATGAGGTCCTTAACCTTGACCGTGATGTCTTAAAACTAACAGTGGACGGTGGAGTCCTTAAATCCACGGACTATGAGGTCCTTAACCTTGACCGCGACGTCTTTAAACTACGATACCTGGAAAAACCCTGACTCCGTAAAATACGAACAAGGGTGACCACATCCAGCACTTACAAGTCCTCACGACCTGTAAGGAAGAAAAACTCTCTTGTGAGATCCCTACGACTCTCAAGGGAAAACCCGCTTAAGAATCCTCACGATTTTTAAGAAGAACTTACACCTATGGGATCCTCTCGACCTATAGGGAGAAAAACTCTTTGTGAGACCCTCGTGGCTTATAAAATGCAAAAGCCTTAGGAAGCAGATCCTAACCCTGAATCCTAAGCCATCGCTGTCCTGCAAGGAGATCAAGATAGAATATCCGCATAATACATTCAATGAAAAGGGGACACACCATTGAGAGGAAAAATGTATATTTTATTCATAAACCAAAATAGATACAAAGTACAATTTATGAAGGAAACGAAAAAAGGAGATACTCTCATTCATGAGTATGTACAAAAAAAAAGGAGAAAAGATACAAGTCCTCAAGCCGGCGGGCGGTGCAGTAATTTTACCAGTTCATCGTTCTGTTGCTGAGCCACGGCTTCACGACGCAAGATCTCTAGAAGACGAGCCTCCGCCTGATCTTGCTGAGCCTGATACGAAGCAAGCCGAGCTTCGAGCTCTTTCTCGGTGGCTTTATGAGCCTCGACCCTCTCACGAGTGAACGTGGCAGCTTTATCGAGAGCCACCACCTCTTTTATAGACTCCTGAAGCACCCGCCAGAGTTCGTATGCTTTGTTGTCTTTGGCTATGAGGCTGGCATGAAGCTCGCTCAGCGCCTTAGCAGTCAGCTCCCTCTCCGAGAACTTGCGGCCAAGCCTCTTCTCGCATGACGTCATGTTGGCCGCACATCGTGTTATCAGACCCCGCATCTCCGCTTTTGCAGCCACGGCTTCCGAGGAAAGGCGAGAACATTCGAGAGCATACAAACAGGCCTCCACCTTCCTACAGAACTCCACCCAGACCTGCACCACCTCCTCGCTATGATAGGTGGCGAGAAAAGGAAGAGAGCCGTTAGCTTCAGCGGCAAACGCTTCGGCTGTGGTCGCGCTACCAGCTCGGAGCTCCTCAATGAAAGATGATAGAGAGACAAGGCTCAATTGGGCCAAGCGTTCTGAAGCCCGCAAAGCATAAGGACTGGGCGGCATCACAATGCGCGATTCCAAAGCCATGGAGACTGGCAGAGCTGCTCAAATTTGGGAAATGTTAGTAAAGCTTTTAAATGCAGAACAAACGGGACTATAATAAAATGTCACTCACCGACAGTCATGCAAGTAGGAGCTGAAGGTTCCCCTGGCCCCTCAACGACCTCGACCTCATCGTCAGCTTCCAAAACTATAAGAAACATCAACGTCATTTCGCGAAATAGTAACAATGCCATGGTAAAAAAATGGCGAATGACACTAACCTTGCCCAGAGGAAAGGACAATACCCTGAGGGGAGATCGCCTGCGGAGCTGCCATCTCCAATAAACGCTGAAATGACTGTCGAGGCGACAGATCCGCGATCGTGGCCGCCAAACCGCGCAATTCTGGGAAAGATAAAAGAGTTCAGACTATGAAGGGGTTGCTAAATTAAAACGCAGAGGGATACCTTCAACACTCCTCCTATTCTGAGCCGAGGGGATAGCAGCTTTGACGGTCTCCGCCGTGACCTCAGGCTCCAACAAAGGAAGAGTAGTCCCGACTACCTCTCTTCCGGCCTCTGGGCCGCCCTCAGTAAGAGTCGTTGGGGCGGCAACCTCCAAAGGAGCCTCCCCTAAAGGGGCAAACGCTCCCTGATCAAGAACCGCCGCTGGAGGTTCTACCATGAGAAGAGCAGCCTCATCAGCCCCCTCCACACCAAGCAAGGCTTCATTGAAAATTTCGGCGGGCTTTATGTTTAATAGGCCCATAGGGAGCTCCCCCAGCGTCGAAGATTCTGCACGATTCAAATAAGAATAATGATACATATGCACGGGCATAAATAATCGGAAAGACTACAAAAGAAGCACAACGTACCTATACGCAAAGAAGCCCTCAACATGGCTTCTTCAAGCCGCTGCTCCTTCTCAAGGAGGTAAGCTCGCCGGGGTTCAAGGGTAGACTCATGACCGCCGGTCCATAAAGAAAGTGCATCAGCTGCGTCTTCTGAAGCGGCCTGCTTCAAAGCCCTTTCCCCCCATTCCTCCAGAGGGCCGATAAATCGCCGCCGAATCCACGAAGGGTCTTCGTAAAAAATTACAGCGGGGTAAGATTTCTTCGGAACCTTGGCGTTATGAGACGCGTCTTTTGAACACCGTATGGCCTCAGCCAACTGCGCGGCCTCCTCATCAACTGAACCCAGGAAGAGAAGTCCAGCGTCTGACTCTTGCAGGGCCAATGGTCCGTCTTCAAGGATAGGCTCAGACTCCGCCACAGAATCAAGCAGGGTGGTGGCCGCTTTCCTTCGCCGTTTAGACCCAGAGCCGATCGCTGAGGATGACCGCTTCCTCCCTCGCGAAGCCTTAGGGCGGCGCTAGCCCACATCGCCCTCAGCGCCCTCATCCTTGTTACTCTCGCTCGTTGCCACAACCGAGGATGGCATCGCCATTGTCGACGCCATAGGGGGCTGTGCCGCCACCGGCAGGGGTGCTACTACTGGGGCCCGTTTACCCCGCGATCGAGAACCCAAGGGTATACCAGCTGTTGGAGTAAGGTCTACCCCTGACTCCCCCGGAATGAGCGCGGTGCCAGTCTCCCTCAAAGGGAAGCGGACCGGAACCCTTGGTCGTAGCTTAGCCCCTAAAACCTGAGGAGGGGCGTCGTGACCAAGAAGCACCCTTCTTTCTTCAAGAATAATTGGGCTGATCCGATGAAGATACCAACCCGTAAATGCACCCACACACCGGGACATGTACTCGGCTTCAGGGACCATGAAACGGGAGCCGGTGTTCAGCCTCATGAAATGATGAGCGGCATCGCGAACAACATCGAGCGAAGGGATCGGGGCGACTATAAAAGCCTCGAAAGGAACACCCTGGTCGTATCCGAGCTACCGGGCGAATCGATGCGGATTGTACCGCATAAAAAGAGCCGCACTGTCCTGGCGAAACACCAAGTAGCCCGGTCTAATTGTATACAAATGCGCGGCCTCCCGGGGCTTCAAAGAAGGTGCGTTGTCTTTCGACTGGTCCCAGAGTTGTTGAACGGGACCCGAAGGAGTAGACAAGACCCGATCATTAAAAACCAACCCGCCAGCGGCGGCATGAGGAGAAATCAGCACCCGAATAGCCCCGAATTGAGTCGGGTCAGCAGTAGAAGCACCCACCAGTCGCATAAGTCGCGGGAAGGGATAGGCGTCGTAAAAGGCGGGCCTCTGATGCATAGCGAAAGCCCCCAACACATGCATTTCGACCCAGGACGTGAAATAATGAAGCGAAAAGTTCACTACGTCCACGCCGGGTGTAGAGGTATTAGCTGCGGTGCCCAATCCATGATAGAGGTGCGCCAAGGCCGGGATGCCAATGGCCAACCGCGTCCCCTCAGCAATACGATGGGCCGGGTAGATGACCGAGGCTCTCATGAAGCGGCGATGCATAGGGATAATGAACCAACTGAGCCAAACACTAACAAACCCCACAAAGAACGTTTCCTCGTCCATGCCTGGGACAGCAATGGATTCAAAATATATCAGCGATATAATAGGGATGTAGTATTGAGGTAAATCTGATTCGGTAGTCGGCAACCTCTTCAGACCGAACCGAAAGGGGTCCCCAATGTTGGCAAACTTCGGGGCTGTCTTCAATAAGGCGTCCTCACAAAGGAAACGAGCAATGAAGCTCTTGAAAGTAACACCCTGCTCTTCGGATTCGATGAATAATCAGTCGAAGATGCCTAGCGCCTTGATTTAACTGGGGCGCTTATGACGAACGGCATTCTCAGCAGACAGGCCGTCAACCGGGGTGGGCTCGGGTTCAAAAACGTACTCATTAGAAGGCAACAACTCCTCATACAGACTACCCCTTATCGGCAACCCCGAGATATCATAAAATTCGGCCAGAGAAATCGAGACCTCCCGATCTCCTAGAATGAAAGTATTGGTGGGAAGATTCCATTGGTTCAAAAACGCCTTAACCCACCAAACATGCGGGGACTTATAATGGAATAGTGACGCGTATATGGCCTGATAAAGCCCGACTTTCTGCAACCGCGCACGATGGGCAGAAAGGATGTAGCGAGCCCAGAGAAGGTAGCCCGAAGGATGCCTAGGAGTGAGCCCTATCTTATAAATTTGCCCCCACGGGTGGGCCTCACCCTAGCAGATACGCCGTCCCAAGATGTCTATGGCCGGGATCGGATGGTTCGGAATACCGATCGTCGAAGGCTCCAGCCTCCCCGTTGGAGTCCAGTTGGGCATTTCCACAGCAAAAACCTTCCTCGGAGGGTCCATCGGTAAGAATGGGAAAGTGGGCTCCGTCGGCACCGCGCAAAGAAAACTCCGGCGACCCTGAATAATCTGACTATACCAAGATCCCCATTGAAGAAGGTTGGTGCAGTTCGGGTCATGGGCCCGAATCATCGCCATTGTTTCCTCATCAGATGGTGACTGAGGAAAAGCAGCCTCCGAGCGAGAAAAAGGAAAGCGTGGAACAGAAGCCATCGCACCTGAAATCCAATAAAGGAAGACCGTTAAAAGAAAAGTCAGCAATATATATTCATGCATGAACATGAAGACTAGTTAAAGAAAGCAACATCAGAGTTTTCTGGGACCATTGGCTACAAAACACATGGGCCCCACAGAATCCGGATGACGGCTCATTAATAATGAGACCAAATAGTTACAATAAAATAAAGGGAATATCCTCATTTAATAAGGAATGATGACCATGCACATTCCCCCCAACAGGATCTGTCTCGGGCTCTACAATGAATCCAACAAGATCAAAGGAATTAAATTCCCACAGAAGACATCATTACAAAGCCCCTATTTCATTAATTGCAGGAGAACAACCTCGGGCCAAGAGACCCCAAGAAGCCTCCGTGTGAAGAAATCGAGTCCTTCATTGGAATTAAATTCCTTATTAAGAAAAGAGAATTAAATTCCCAGAAAGCATTTTTGGGATGGAATTAAATTCCATGGAGTTGAACCGCCATCATCTCCCCAAGGATCATCCGACCCTAAGAGATCTACTGATGGAGGTTAAAGAAATTGAAAAAAAATGGGTTCTTTGTGAAATCCTTAATGTGGATTTAAAATCCAGAGAGTTCTTTTAAAACGAAGGTGCTTCAGCCGTTCAACATTATTACCTGAGGAAGAGGGATCCTTCAACAGAGTTAAACTCTGGAAAATGTCTGAGACAGAGAACTAAGCTCTGGAAACGAGAATTAAATTCTCAAAGGAAAAAGCTCTCGAGGGAAGAAGATGAGCAAAGTGAAGGCCCTTCTGAAGAGACATGAGTATTTATAGAAGGCGATGGAAACGATTCATCTCCCCAAATCCCTAAAGGAATCCAACGGTCACAAAAGGTGACAGCGTTGCACTCACGTGCAGACACGTGAGAACAACGCTGTGGGGGCATTTGTTTCCTGATTTAAAATCAGAAAAGCTTATGGAAAAAGCTTCAGAAAAGGGTCGCGTGCTTACACGTGACCAGCAGTCACGTGTGGGCACGTGACACCTAAAAGTATCGGCAAGGCAAATTCAGTTTCCCTAATACATCAAAGAAAAGGGGCTTCAGAAAGGGTCACGTATTCCCACGTGACCTGGGTCACGTGTCGGCACGTGACATTTAAAAGCAGCGGCAAAGACACAACAGTTCCTTGATCAAATCAAGAAAAAGGCTTCAGAATAAGTCACGAGCCCCCACGTGACCAGGGTCACGTGTTGGCACGTGACACTCAAAACATCAGACTCATTCTCCGGTTAAATCGAGGAGAAGGCTCCATGTCAGGGTCACGTGCTCACACGTGACCAGTTGTCACGTGGTGGCACGTGATAGCTAAGCAGCAACCAGAAAACAGAGCGCAAAAAGAAGGAAGAATGCTCGTTCCAAGGGGGTCACGTGCCCATACGTGACCAAGGGACACGTGGCCACACGTGACCAACTTCAAAGCCCATTTGTCAACAGAATTAAATTCTGAGAAAAGACCTCTCAAATCTTTCCAAAAAGCAATCGATTAAATTAAAGATTTAGAGGTGATTAAATATCATCTATCTATGGGAAAATCTCAAATTTGGAAAGATTTCCCCTTTAAATCTAACAGAAATAATAAAGGAGAATCGTTGGATTTGAAATCCAATGGTGAATAAAATTCACCTAATAATCCAAAGGTCCAAAATGAACGATGGATGCAAATCAAATCTCTCAATGAAGATTCGTCAAAAAACTAATTGACTCGGCTGCTTCTCCTATAAATAGGAGCCAAGAGACACAAAAAAAATAGATACACGCAGAGGGAAGAAAAGGGAGAAAGCCTTGATACTTTGAGGAATTTGGATCTTCTGCAAAAGAAAACCCTAGGTAAGAGAGGGAAGGCTTTTTGAAAGAAAAGAGAATTTAATTCTCAACAGGGTTTAACCCTGATATAAAACAGAAGGGCATATTTCTTCTCTCTTTGATAGAGGATCTGTAAAGTGCACATCTCCCCTTGAAGTTGAGAATTTAATTCTCAATGGGTTGAGATCCTGCCATGCAGATCCAAAGCATTGAGAGGGAATAGAAGCACGAGAATTTAATTCTCACAGAACTATAGGAATTCAATTCCTTTAAAATAAAATTAGGGCTTGACCCTGTGTTATGGGAATTTAATTCCTTCAGAACAAAAAGAATCAGGGTTTAACCCTAGTTAAAAACTTAGTTCTGTTAAAACAACGAGAATTTAATTCCCTTAATCTTATTTCCTAGAATAATTCTTTAACAGAGAGTAGGAGCTTAATTCCCCAAAGCTTTTATTAGGGTTCAACCCTGTTCGATTCTGCATATATATGGGGAATTTAATTCCTACGGGAAATTCAGAGTTCAACTCTTCAAAAGGAAGTAGGAATTTAATTCCTCTAAAATTATTGTCAGGGTTCAACCCTATGAGGAATTTAATTCCTAAAAAGGGATTAACAGATCTTCTAAACAACTACATAAAAGCGGGGTCACGTGTCACCACGTGGCCCCCCCAAAGATCTACATAAAGCCCCCTTGAGGCAGTGCCCCACTAGACCCACGTGACCCTTGGCAGAAGCTTTAACATATAAGCATTTGAATGCCCGTCACGTGATGGCACGTAATGCTCTGAAAAATGCGATAGTCTCAGAAGAACAAATGAAGGGAGGGCGCCCTCACGTGCTGCCACGTGACCACTTTTACCTCAGCGTCTAACGCTGAATTGGGACCCCTGAATCCAGTGTTAAAACATTGTTTGGCCCTAGTGTTCAACACTAAGCAAAGAACTTTATTCGCAGTGTTCAACACTGGTTACCTTAGTGTTCAACACTAATTTGGAATTTCTGTTGCCAGTGCTTAACACTGGACTGTTTTAGTGTTTAACACTAATTTGAAAGCCTTATTGCTGGTGTTTGACACCAACTATCTTTTAGTGTTAAACACTAACTTATCAATCTCATTCCCAGTGTTTAACACTGATTAGTCTTTAGTGTTTAACACTAGGCATTAGCCCAATTGGCTAAATGGCCAGAGGCAAAGCCTCTCCTTCAATGGATCAATAGAAAGCCGATGTCCCAGACATGATTGGACTTAGCCCAAACTGGCCATAAGTCCTCAATTCGTAATTAACTGTGCCAATGGGCTCAAAACATAATTAATTGGTCTCAATTCCAAATTGGGCCAAAGACTATTTAATCCACTCCGGTTCCAGGGTACATCTCTTCACTCCTTTGATACTTGGCGTTGTAATCCCTCAACGTCTTCAAAGAGGTGACGGGTCCCGATGACCACACATTGATACGGACTGTGGGGTCCTTAAACCCATAGACTACGACGTCCTTAACCTTGACCGAGATGTCTTAAAACTAACAACGGACTGTGGGGTCCTTAAACCCAAGGACTACGACGTCCTTAACCTTGACCGAGATGTCTTAAAACTAACAACGGACTGTGGGGTCCTTAAACCCATGGACTACGACGTCCTTAACCTTGACCGAGATGTCTTAAAACTAACAACGGACTGTGGGGTCCTTAAACCCATGGACTACGACGTCCTTAACCTTGACCGAGATGTCTTAAAACTAACAATGGACCGCAATGTCCTTAAACTACCCACGGACCGCAATGTCCTTAAACTAGTAATGGACCACTATGTCCTTAAACTGGAACAATAGAGCCCAAACGCTCTTTTGTCAGATCTAAACGATCCCGTTTAAGATGATCTTAGCCTCAAATATGGCTAACGTATCCTTAAACCTTCAAACAGACTGGACTATGAATCCCCCCAATCAACTTCGGTTCAAGGGTACATCTCTGAACTCCTCTGATATCTTTCGTTGTAATCCTTCAACGTCGTCAGAGAGGTGACGGGTCTCGACGGCCATACATACAATAGACCACCATGTCCTTAAACTGGAACAATAGAGCCCAAACGCTCTTTTGTCGGATCTAAACGATCCCGTTAAATTGATCTTAGTCTCAGGCCGGACTAACGTATCCTTAACAAACGTTTGAGTTGATCTTGGCCTCAAGTATGGCTAACGTATCCTCAAACCAAACCCCCAAACCCAAATCTAAGATAATACGGATTTGGACTAGTCCACGCCCTACGGGCGACGACATAACTCGGTCTCCGTAAACAATCCACGGGCAACAAAACACAAAACAAACACACACGATGCGAAGTGACCATCTGGAGAAGGAGAAAGTTGTTACTGTGATGCGGTAGCATAATTAACTGCAAGGGCTTGCGCCTGCAGGGAAGAGCGTCCCCACAATCAAAAACCCCTCAAACGAGGGGGAATCTGACGAAGTCTGCTACATCGGCCGCATCCGTGTAAACCTTCGATACACGGTGCCATGAATCAACTTGGCATCTTCGGAGAGGTGGACGGATAGAACCAATTAGCATCTGTCCCGAATTTCAGGCAAGAGACGCCATGTCGCGCCATCTTTCGGAGGGGAACACCAGCCTTACGTTTTTTATACGAAAAATACACCCAGCTCGGCTCTTCCTTACTGGTGCCGGGGTGATTTTTATATCAAAGGAAAGATACAAGGAGGGTCAAACTGAAGGGGATCTGATCGAGTTGTAACCGGACCAGAAACCTGAGGAGGATTCTCTACAAGTTCGACGCTAGCTGGCCCGGGGCAAAGCGGAAGTAACGACACAAATCTCAGTTGGAAAAGGCAGACGCATTCCTGCCCGGAATGCTTCCAAATACAGGGCAATCTCCTTGCCCTACACCTGTTCTGTCCGCTCACCCTCTCTAGCTAAATGGAGTGAGTAGCTGGAGGGGATGTGGAATCGAGTCCGAATTTCGGAAAGCTCGTCCAAACTCTTCAAAACGGAGGGCGCATCGTGGGTGTTCCCGATGCACACCTTGGGAGCCCTCGTCGCCGTCTGTTCAGTCGAAAATATTGCAATCTTTAACATAACAATTTCCTTACTTTTCTAATCATCTAAGGATGTTTGTTATAAATATAACACATATTACAAGTTCGTCTGTAAAATATCAATTACCACGTGTTATACATTATAATCAACATTTTGGAAGGAAATTGTGTGTTTATTATTTCACGCATGATATCGTATATCTCAACATTCTTCATTGAGATTATGTGCAGATAATTATCTCAGGACAGATATCGGAATCGCAAATTCGCCGACAAAATACAGGAAATCAAAGAGTTAAAATCTAGCAGAGATTCAAAAGAGATAAGAAGATTCCAGATATCACCTAAATAAATATAGACCAACACCGGAGGACACAAGAAAAATGAAGTATCAAGCCTACTAAATGGCCGTGGATCCACGGCCGAGTCAGGCCGATTCGCCGCGGATCCGCGGTCGAGTTAGGGCATCGGGTGACAAGTTCTTTCCAGAAGCTTCATTACAACTACCTAGCTTGTTGAGGACGCTCTATTGTAACAACCTTGTTCTGAAAACTTCCCTACAACAACCTAACTTCTTGAGGGAGCTTGGTAATTACCTTATTTTAGAATTTTCTCTACAACTACCTAGCTTCTTAGGGAAGATTGGCCTAATTTCTAGTGGAAGATTGGTGAAGGGCTATATAAAGGGCCTAAGCCTTCATTTCGAGGGTTACACAATTAATACGCAATTTGGGGAGACAATTTGAGAGCTAATTTAATCTAATTCAATTCCAATTCAAGATCCAAAATCAAGAATCATTGAGAACAACATCGAGCGACGATATCCAAGATCCTTTACGCAAAGCCGATCGTCATCTACGAGCAAGAGATCCTCGACAGGTCCAAGTCTTACAGTGATCGAGAAAAGCGAAGATCGACGGAGAAATTACCTCTTCAAGGGAGTGATCGAGAGTATTCTTTCTTGTAATCTCGAATTGAGAAGTGAAATTCGAAATTGAATAATAAAGGTGATCATTTGTTCAATCTCGCTTTCTTTAAATTTTCACATTATGAAACATCTAATTGTTGATTTGTCTATTTTCATGATACGTGAGTAAATCTCCGCTTGCTAAGAATTTGAAGGAATTTAGTAGATCAAATGGTAAGGAAATCCTATACTCATCTTAAGTCTTATGAGAATTATGAACTTTAGGAAAAAGAATCGTCAACCAAATTTGGAGTGAGATCACCGTTCTTGATAATTTCGTTGCAATTTGAGATTCATTGACTGATGATTTTTTTGCTAAAGGCTAGATTTGAATGGTGATCAATGAAAAGATAAGGGATAGTGAAGGAGAAACCATAGTTTCTTCAATAGATCTCTAATCTTCATTCATCACAATCAACCTAGCTATAATTCATCAATAGATAAGATGAGTCATTTTTAGTATTCATCATTTCTACTAATTCCTATCGAATCCTACAAGCTATTCTTCAATTTTCTTGATAACTAAAATTGATTTTGGATATTTTCTTGATTACTAAATCTTAAACTCTTTCTTGATTTTCTTGAAAACATTTCATTAACTAAATATTGAATCATTTTCTTGAATTTTCTTTACTATTTCTTTCGACTCAACTAAACTAAGAGTGATCAAATACATGAATCCCAGAGGACGACCCGTACTCATCTCGGTCTAGCTACGTGTGACACCGTTATTGATTGCGGTTACTTTTATGACTAAAACAAAACATCGCTTCTTCTTTACTAATATCTTTTCTTTCTTTTAAAATCGTGAAGAAGTGAATAAACTACAAATTCGTTGAATCAATCAAATGGCTCCGTTGCCGGAGATGCGTGCGTAATTTGTTTGTTCTTACTATTTGAGTTGAAGCATTATTATTCTATCAAAATTTAATTCAAGAATCGCATCGTGTGCTTAACGATTAGTGTGTGAATTTTGCGAGGGAATCTGGAATCCCTGTAGCAGAGAAAAAATATTCAGATCATTTAATTAGGACCAGAGGAGCCAGGGGAGCATCAGAACCAAAACGTGTTCAAAGAACTGTTCAATAGACCGCGGAACCGCGGCGGATAGCAGGTATTGGCGACGGAACCGCGGTGATCTTGACGAGTTAGGGTTTGAGCTCTCTGTGGTATAATTTCTATTTTCTTCTTTCTCCTCTTCTTAGTCCAATAACAACTTTTCTGCAGGATTTTTTGCAAAAAATTTGCCGCTCAAAAAAATTTTGTGTTATGTGCCTTGAAATTGGTTGTTTGTGCATATTGTAATACGGAAATTAAGGGGTAAAGACCAAATTTAGATTAGGTGGGGATTTCATTACCCTTCCTAAGCCCCAAAAATCACAAAACTAGCATCCGCATCACCCTTCATTAACTAAAAAATATCTAGACAAAACTCTAAGGACCGTCGCGCTCAATTAGGACAGAGGAAGGTCGTGGGTAATCTATTACTTATCCGCATTTCTTTTGTGGTGTCTAAGGCAAGTGTGTTTAAGGCAAGTGGTTATTTAATTAGGCCCTCTACTTACATAGCGGATACCTCCCACTTACCTGGCACTTACCTGGCCACAGGAGGGATAAAAGGTAGTAGAGGATTTATCCTGCGATTTATCTTCTGAAAGTCTAGGAGCGGTCCAGTGACTTGACCTAGGTGACCGTAAATCTAGGCTTGATTGTGCATTTTTTGTTGTGATTTTTCTAAATCCGTCTTTTTCAAAAACAAACCAAATCACTTTCTCTAATTATCGCATACGCTCCCACTTGCGCTAAACCCGCTTAGTGCATGCACGGCTGGACACGGGATTCTAGTGCCTGTCTTGTCCGCGTTTCTTCTATCGACTCCGAAGTAGGTATTTCTTCATCTTCTTTTTTCTTACTACACACCACATCCACCGAGATGGACAGTTCTCCATTAAACTTTAATAACACCACACTGCCACCGTCCACAGTTGTGCAGAACCCACCACGTAGCTCTCTCCAAGAGAGATGCTACCCTATTCGAGGTCCCCTCCCTACCTGTCTTTCCATTCCACCAGCCAACGGGGATAATTTTGAAATCAAACCACATTATATCAATCTTTTATCTAAATTTCACGGTCTTAAGTCTGAAGACGCATATGTTTTTATTACTAAATTTGAAAATGTATGTGCTATGATAGGCACTTCACAATTTTCTGTGGATGCTATGCGTTTACGTTTTCTCCCGTTCAGTTTGTGCGATTTAGCCGAAAAATGGATTATAACACAGCAGCGCACTCTATTTCCAACTGGGTTGAATTCGTCATAGCATTACTTAAGAAATTTTATCCCAATCATAAGACCGCCCCTTTCCGTAGCGAAATCAATCAATTTACCCAGCTTCCCAATGAACAATTTTGGAAGTGTTTTGAATGGTTCAAGGATCTGCTAGTCCAATGTCTTCATAATGGAATTCATAGATGGGATCTCTGTCGAATCATCTATGAGGGCATTAATCCAATAACAAAGCAGATGCTTGCATCCATATGTCAAGACAATTTCATGTCTAAAGACGATGATGAAGCTTGGAAAATTTTGGAAGATTTTGCTGAAAAAACTTTGCAATGGGAGAGTGTTAGTCAACCATCGTCTAGGGGAGGTATCTATCAACTTGATGTTTCCATAGCAGTCAAAAATGAAATGGCAGCAATGCAAAAGAAACTTGAAGCTATGAAACACAAATTTTTATTAGCCTCCCTAAACCAGGTAACACTCCCTAAAACCGTGTGTGGATGCTGTTTCAATCCATCACATTTGACGGAAGAATGTCCTTTGAATTCTCTGTTTCAAGGTCAAGAATACACTGTTGGGGTAAAAATTACACCCCGGTTGACCAAGTCAAAATCAAAGTCAACCCCAAGCCAAGTGGGCCCAAGCCCAGGTCAAGTGGGCCAATGCCCAGAGCAAGCCCGAACATGAAGCGGCCGGCCTTCCCCATGCCAAAATAAAATTTTTGTAATAAATAATTTTGTTGTATTTCTTGTATTTTTTTATGAATAAATGTAATAAAATGGGCATAAAGCCAAATTTTGTAAAGCCCATGGCTTATGTGCAAAAAGAAATGGCACATGAGCTATGGGATGGGCAAAATGCCATTTTTGTAGAGCTCAAGGGGCTATATGTAAAGTGTATAGCCTATAAAGGCAAGGACAATGAAAATATCTCAACAACTTTTTTCTCTCTCCAAAAAAAAAATCAGATCTGTGATCTTCTCCTTCCTCAAGGTTCTAAAACCTTCTTCTTTGTTTTGAATTAAATCAAGAGTTTTACTCTTCTTTTTATAAAACTAAATAGTTTTTCACCACAAAACCCACAAAGGAGAACTCAGATCTGCCATTAGATCTCAGAAAGGAGAATTTTTTTTCTTATACTTCTTGATCTTCAAGATTCGGCCAACAAAGGAAGAAGAAGGAGACCCATCTCCAGAAACCCCACTTTGGGGAAGAACTAGGGCTCAAGAGAAGAAGCCTTTCATCAGCTTCAAAATATCCTAGGAGTTTAACTCCTCATACACACACACACAAAAAAATAATAATAATAATAATAAGTGCTCATTTCTGGGAGTACAATTCCTATTGCAGGGACCAAGTCCCTTTTGCTGCCCGAGCGCCCACGTGCTGACACGTGGGGCGCTAGCGCTCAAAGCGCTAGCGTCCTTGCGCTAAAGGCTCTAGCGCCCAAAGCGCTAGCGCCCGAGCACCCACGTGCTGACACGTGAGGCGCTAGCGCGTAAAGCGCTAGCGCTCTTGTGCCCATAGCGCTAGTGCCCGAGCGCTCACATGCTGATACGTAGGGCGCTAGCGCTCTTGCGCTCAGAGCGCTAGCGCCCGAGCACCCACGTTGGGCTGAGAGCGCTAGCGCCCAAAGCGCTAGCGCTCGAGCGCCCACGTGCCTGGCACGTGGGGCTCAAGGCGCTAGCGCTCAAAGAGCTAGCGCCCGAGCGCTTTCTGTTGGAGATAGTGCCCTCAGAGTCAATTATTGGATCACAGGCATGTGATTGCAATGATTGAAGAAGGACCTATCCCGTTAGGACAGTCTTACTTGAGATGATAGTATGCTATCTGGTTTATCTTTATCATCGTGTACTGCTTTAGGTGACCAGACAGGTCGCTATTACACGTTGATAGAGCCCCTAGGATTCTTGCTTGACTGCCAGCAGTATGAGGGCGATCATATACGTGGGAGCTGGTGGTCTATAAGCACATCCTTAAATGGTCCCTAGTCGTGGGAGTTTCGAGACTGGGCATCGATACTCCAGAGTAGACTAGTGTATACATTCGAGACCCCGACGAGGGGCGGTGGCCGGTCTCACAAGCCACTGGTGTCAGTTGGTTCACCTAAGATGTGTACAGGTGCTCATTGGGTTATGAGTACACCGGACAGGACTCGCCGGGAATATGCTAGTTGGTCTTATACCTGACGTCAGATAGCAGTTCCCTGGTGACATGTGTACAGGTTAGTTCATCGACCTGGGGATCGTCATTTGTCTCGTGTGAGTTCCCACTGTACTTTGATTACTACCCTACCACGCTCAAAGGAAACGTGCAAACAGGTTTTAGTTGGGTACAGTCCCGAGCCACATGGAGGCAGTGAGCGGATCTTCAGGGGTTCGTCTCTCCCGGTATTGGGGGTGAGGTCGCGCTGTGTCTAGGAGAGCCAGTATATGAAAAGTCCTTAGCCAAGGCAGGAGATTTACTGGTTGGTATTCCAGTAGTATCTCAGGGTGTTCTGGGCTGATCTTTGACACGACTTGTACCGCTTTTGGGGGTCTGACTTTTACCAACCCCCTAGGCCCGCCATGCGATGCTCATAGACGAACGGACCGGACTGTACGGATATTGTCACTAACAGGCTCGGTAAGGTGTCAGGATGAATTCGTTCATCGACGTCCCTTTTGGTCAATAGCTGGTGGCCCGTCACGTATTGGCTTATACCTCTGACGTGCTAGTGGTTAAATCCACAACCAAGGTGTTGACGAGTCTTTAGAGTCCCCCACATTCAGTTGCTCAAGTTTTCGGACGAAACGCTGTAGAGGCCGTATGGAGATATGGCAGGGTTCGATCAGATACGTGCGGTATTGCATGGATCAGGATCGAACGGATAATACTAGCCGGCTTTGGTTTAAGCCGGATCCTAGTATAGTACAGTGTAGATTTTGTCTCTTTGCATTTGTATTCGGTCGGAATACAGATGCGGGTGTATATACACAGTAGCGGGGTTTTTCTGTAATTTATTACGGGATCAGTTTTTTGGAGTTACCAGTTTTTTTTCCATTTCGGCCATATTTCTTTGTATCTTTCATTGGCCGAAGATTGGTGGAGGAGGGCTTATTTGCATTTGTGCAAATAAGCATTTATGGAGGGTGTTCTTTGCATTTTCTTGTATCATGATAATTCCTCCACCATTTGACTTCTTCTTCTTCTCATCATGGCTTGACTTTTGAGTCATCATGGTTGTTGATGATTAGCTTGTTGGAGTGTTGGTTTTGGTGCAATCATGGTTGTTGATGATTGGTTGATAGAGTGTGAGTTTTAGTGGGTGATCATTTCCTTTTTCATGATAACCCTTTTCTCTCTCTTGTTTATTGGCTCACACTCATTCTTTTGATACTACACTCTCATTCTCACTCTCCACTCACTTTGCATGGCCGGCCACTTCCTCAAGTGGGCTGTCCCAATTTTTGTGGAGTGATTTTATCTCTTTTGGCTTGTAAAAAATCCCATAGCTCCACAAAAATTCCACAACTCATCCCTCCACCAAATGGCAACCTCCATAAACCCCAAATGAGACATATAGATCTTCACTATATTCTACAGCAAATCTTGGGCACGTCGACTCGCCAGCTTCGTGCCCGAGTTGCCTCGATATAGAGGCGGAAGCCCGTAAAAGAAGCAGGCGACGTGGTGCCCTTCCGGCGACGAGGTGGAGACCGGAGCTTCTGCGGGAGATCGGGACGACGACGAGAAGACCGGAGGACATGGATCACTCGGTATATCTCTCTTTCCCATCTTGTAGTTAGCTAGGACTAATTTAATGGTACGATCTGGGTTTTAGTGCGCGGTGGTGCCGGTTTGAAAAAAACATTAAAGTTAAGCATCGCTTCCGCATTCCGGCGTCGGATTGACGGCCGGGGCGCCGCCGTGCACTTACACTTTCTTCTACGCATCTTTTGGATGCCCTTTCCTTTTTTTGTATATATACGTATATATACATACACACACACACACATACTCCACGACACTGTCCCTGTTAGAAAAAAATTTCTAACGGGACGCTACCCCGCATCCCGCAAGGGGGCTGCTAGCCCCCTTGTCCCCCAGCCCACTATCTGGGTAGCGGGACCCCTGTAAAAACTCTGCATGGCTCCCGATATATCCAAGCCTCCCTCCAAAACAAAACACACGTACACTGCACACTGAGTTCGCATGACCAGTTTTACCAGTCAATCGAAGGTTCCCTCGCTCCAAAGGCGAGGGGTAATTAACGGCAGCTTAGTCCGCGGCGGCCGGAGATTCGGATCCCCACAATCAATAAACCCCGGCTTACCCTAGGCAGGAGGAATCTGTAGTACGCCTGATAAGTGCGCGCGTATTCCCGTCTCAATGGGGTGACAAAAAATACCCTACAGATTCTGGCATGCCCGGTGGGACGTTTCTCTCCTCCCATATTTCGGGTTAAACATTGATGCGAACTCAATCAATGTACATATCGATTGCCTATACTGAAATGATGTTTTCTTTTCGTGCAGCAATCAACTTTCAATGACAATGTCTCCAAAGACGAATTCAGCTTCCAACGCGACCCTGATCCCGTACGTGGTCAAGGTCAATGCTCGTGTGGTTCTCTCCGCAAGCCTCAGTCGACAGTGGGAGGAACTGCCCCGCCAGTTTGGCTCATTCATCATCTACCATGCCGGAAGCGCTCATCTGGAAGAAATCCAGGCAAAACAGGTGGCCAAGCCGGTCTCAAGAGGAAAGAGGCCGAATGTTGTGATTGCCAAAGCACCACAACCGAAACTTAAGACGGTGTCTGAATGGCTCTCTTGTGCTCCAGCTGGGGGCAAGACTTCCGATACAAAGGGCAACATCAAACGTTGCAGACGAGCCCAGGCGATGACTCCAACAAATGCACGATCGGGCGTCTTCTCTGGTCTCTCTATCAATCGGTCTACGGCGTCTTCCCGAAGAACCGGAGCCTGCCAAGCGCTCAAATCAGAAAAGTTAAGGCAGAAGCGGCTCAGGTATTGAGCCAACAAGAGGGCCAGGACTCCGGCCAGGTGGAATCGTGTAAGGTTCCAGGAGCAGAGTCATCCTGCGGCGATGGCTGAATTGGCCGTAAAAATCAGCAATTCCTTCGAACCTCTGAAGTGGGTTCAGAAAAATGCCGTGACCGCCAGAATTAAGAAGACAGCGGTCCGAACGTTGCTACAAAGAGACGTGTCCCCGCCCCAACAGAAAAAGTATGACACTGTCTCTTCAAGAGTCTATCAAGCGCTCTGTGCCGCACGAAAGCAGCGGGGCAAACCCAGAAAGAAGCGCCAGCACCATTCAAGAACCTGGTCAGGCCAGCCGCCTTCAATCGACTGCCCGCTACCGAAACAGGGGGGTCAAGACAGCTATCTATGAAATCAGCCGCCGATGATAAAACGACGGCTGGATATATTATCCATACGGTCTATATAGAGGGCGGGCGCCCCAGCGACAACCTTCGCAGCAAAAGTAAGGATGGGGCCACCACATCCCAAGCCCAATCTGGCTTGAATGTGGTTGCCGCTTCCCAAGAACAGCCGCCTCCGCTGGATGATGAAAACCCTCTCGATGAGGACGATAGGCAGAAGGACCCTTCGGTCCAGGCAGAGTCAAGCTCGGACAGCGAGGAAGAGCCGACTTTCCGTCTCAGGACCGCAGAGCAAGAGCTACTTCAAGAGCTTCGAAAATAGCTCAAGAGCATAGATAAAGAGATGGCCAAGTTCTATTCGAAAATCGACGACTTGTGATGCAGCTTACGGCTCAATTTGCTCAAGCGCCTCCCAATCAAGCACAAGTCGCTACTCATCAGCCGGGTGATGACAATCCGAAGCAGCCAATGCCTGTTCCTTTGGGTCCAAGACTGGTCGAGCTGCACGAAAGCCGGCCACATTCCACTTCTAGGGACGCCTTGGCCCCAGATAGCACTATCCCGCTAACACAAGATCGGATAATGGATTTGGTCACCAGCAAAGTTAAAATATTGGTGGCTGAAGCTGAAGCTCAGAAAGAAATTGGCAGTAGTGGGCGGCCATATCCCGCACAGTACGATCTGATCGAGTTCCCGAGCGGCTACGTCATTCCTAAGTTCGGAAGATTTGACGGAACGGGGAATGCAAATCAGCACGTCGCCCACTTCAAAGCATCATGCGGAAATACAGGGGGTAATGACGCGCTCCTTCTTCGTCAGTTTGTCAACAGCCTGACCGGTGTCGCCTTCGACTGGTACATGAGTATACCAAACGGGTCCATCATTACCTTTGCCTAAATGGAGTCTTTGTTTTGGCAAAGGTTCATGAGTGTCAGTGATAAAATCTCCATTGCTGATCTTGTGAGGACCAAGCCGGGGAAGAATGAAAGCAACACCGACTTTATCACCCGATGGCGTAATCTCACAGTCAAGTGCGAACCGCCGCTAGAGCAAGACCAGTCCGTCAGCCTTCTCATTGGGAACCTCAGCAATTGGATAGTCCCATTCTTGTGTACAGCAGGCCTCAAGACGTTTTAAGAGCTAACCAAGAAAGTCCAAATGCTGGAACGCTCGAAGCAAGAGTTTACCCCGGACTCCCAGAGAGACAAAACTTGGAAAAGCAAGCGGGACGACAACCGTAGAAGCGGGAGTTCCAGCAGTACCAATGTCTTCAATGTGTCCAACAATGAAGAAAAGCGAAGGGCGGGCGAATCCAAAACCAACCGGTCTCGAAAGCCAGTGCTGGGAGGAGAAGGGCCTTCCCTAGAGGAGAAAAAGAACAAGGTTTACTCTTTCAAAAGGGACAAGGTCTGCAAGATATTTAAAGATTCCTTGAACAACGGTCTACAATTGCCGGAGTCGAAAAGATCTCAAGAAGCAAAAATGACCGACAATCCCCTGTATTGCCCGTACCACCGAGTAGTGAGCCATGCGATCGAGGATTGCTATATCTTCAAGGACTGGGTCGAGAAGCAGTATAAGGCTGGAGAGATCGAGCTGTCCAAAAGTGTGTTGGTGAACAATCAAGTTGCAACCACCAACTTTATACAGACAGAAACTGAAGCCTTCTAGGAGCAGACAGCCGAACCTGCTGCCCTGAGAAATGAAACGAACTCACCGCGGCCTCCGTGGAGTACGCACATATCTAATAAGACGAAGAAGATGATAAAGCTACTTCGGAAAGAGCCCAGGACGGAATGGGAAGGGCAGAAGAAATCTACCTTTCCATCTGCCAATGCGGCTCCATCAGGCTCAAAATCCAAAAAGCTCAAGAAGAAGAAAAGTACAGCTCGGCGCGAAAAGGAGTCTGCAGGGAGATTGACCATTCAAAAATATATCGATTCTCTCGAAGAATATGAACAGAAGGAAAGAACTCTAATTCAATTGAAGGAGTTCCTCCCTGTACGAGCGGCTGAAATTTTGGAGGGGTTAGAAGAAGACTCCAATGAAGAGATCCCAGTAGTGACCTGCTACGCCGTCCATCTTGGCAGCGACTCTAAGGAGGAGCTCTGTTTTCCCGAAGAGGATGAGGAGATCGCCACAAAGGCCAACCAAATCCAGCTCAGAAGCGGCAGGGCTCTACCGCCAAATCAGGGCAACGCCCCAAAAGGGAAGGAAAAACAAGTCGCTAATGAAGAAGATGGCAGAGAACTTGATCATGAAGATTCGAGTCCTTCTCCAGTAGACTATAATGTCTTAGCTCACCTCCGAAAGCTTCCGTCTCTCCTTAGCATCTACGATGCCTTGGTTCTATCTCAAGAGATTAGAGATGTTCTCATTCATGCTCTGCAAAACCCTGAGCGGTATCAAGCTCGCTTTGCGGAAATTAATATGAAAGAAGCTCAGTACACTCTGCATGCCGCCGCAGTCACGTTTAAGGATGAAGACTTTCTATTGGGAACGGCTGAGCATAATCGGCCGCTTTACGTGACCGGGTACAGCGACGGAGATCGGATTAATTCCATATTGATTGATCCGGGGTCCTTAATGAACATCATGAACTTGCGAACTCTGAAGAGTTTGTCAATGGACGTCTGACACCTGTCAAGGGAAAGGATTGTCATTCAAGGCTTCAACCAAAATTGCCAGCAAGTTCTGGGGTCCATAGCTCTGCCAATCAAATCCAGGGATCTGCAAACTGAAGCTAAGATATATGTGATCGACGCTGACACGTCTTATAAAATTCTCTTGGGGCGGCCGTGGCTTCATGATTACGGCATTATTCCGTCAACTCTCCATCAATACATGAAGTATACTAAAAATGGCGAAGAAAGACACATTGACGGAGACATACAGCCGTTCGGCGTGCATGAAGTCCGATATGAAGATTCTTGGTACTTCATGAACCACTAAAATGCTTAGCCACAACTGACTGAGGATTGACCGGCCCCAAAACTCAAAAGCAAATCTACACCGGCTGTCACTTTCAACAGCAAAAGCACCCAAGTGCGCCCGCGTTTTGGTAGCGACACTGATGAGTCCGACACTGGAAGTCCATCCTTCCGTAAAACTTACCCTCGTTTCGGCAGTGATACAGATGAATTTGACGCTGAAGGCCCATCTAGCAGCAAAATTCTCCTTCATCTTGGCAGCGACACTGAAGAGTCGGAAGAAGAGGACCTGCCTTGCAATAGCTGTGCAGATTGGACTCCCATGCAACAAGCGAAACTACGAGAGACCTTCAAAATTATTGAAGGGTCCCTAGCTGTCACAAGGGTGCCGGAGCAGATGTGCAAAGAGCTCGATGCATTGTCAGTCCCTACCGTGGACCAACTGAAAACTTTCTACGTTCCCGGAAGGAAAAGTAGACAGAAGGGCATCCTGTTTAATGGGTCAAATCCTGTTGTGCACCCGGACGATTTGTCTGTCGCGTGCCTTCCCTATGAGAGGGGCATAAGAGCCGTCCTCAATCCCAGATACTATGCACCCGAGATGCGGAATATTTCAAAAGGTGCGGATGCCGGCTATATCGAACGGAGTCCGAATCAAAGTTTTATGAAGGGATATAGCATCCGCCCCAGGTCCAAGCACTCATCGATGGACGAATTCCAGATAGATGGGGCATAGGCTTCATTCAACCTGATTCTAAAGCATCCTACATGATCCATGTTGGTGAAGCCAGCGAAAGATCAAACGATGATGACGAGATAGCCGAACCAGAAGAAGCTCCTCAAGAGCTTGAAGATGGCAGACAAGCAACCTTTGACGAGCTAACCGAGATTGACTTAGGAACGCCCGATAATCCAAGGCCGACCTACATCAGCTCATTCTTGTCAGAGGAAATGAAAGCGCAGATAATCACCTTGCTGCACGAGTTCGTCGACTACTTCGTATGGACGTACAAAGAAATGCCTGGCCTTTCCCCTGAAGTAGTCGTGCATAAGATGGCTATATCTCCTAATGCTAAGCCAGTCAAACAAGCTCCTTGAAGAATGAGAAGGGAGTTGGAAGAAAATGTCATCGAGGAAACCAAGAAACTCATCGATGCCGGCTTCATCAGGGAGGAGAAATATGCGGAATGGATCGCATGCATAGTCCCAGTGAAGAATAAAAATGGGCAGATCCGAGTTTGTGTCGATTTCAGGGACCTCAACAAGGCATGTCCTAAAGACGACTTTCCGCTACCGGTCATGGAAAAGATGGTTGATGACACCTCAAATTATGAGCTCTTCACCTTTATGGATGGCTCTTCTGGATATAATCAGATCAAGATGTCGCCTGAGGATGAGAAACGCACAGCATTTCGAACCCCGATCGGAATATACTGCTACAAAGTGATGCCGTTCGGACTGAAGAACGCAGGTGCTACATATCAGAGGGCAATGACCAATATCATTGATGACCTAATCCATAAGGTCGTCGAATGTTATGTTGATGATCTGGTCGTCAAGACTAAAGCCAAGGCCGATCACATCCAAGATCTTAGGACCGTTCTCACCAGACTGAGGGAGTACGATCTGAAAATGAATCCTCTGAAGTGCGCTTTTGGCGTGTCATCGGGAAAATTCCTGGGCTTTATAGTTCGACATCCGGGGATCGAAGTTGACCCATCCAAGATAAAGGCCATCATGGAAATGCCCCCTCCGAAGAGTCTGACGCAGCTAAGATCTTTTCAAGGCAAGCTTGCTTATATACGGAGGTTTATCTCAAATTTATCGGGGAGATGTAGGCCCTTCTCAAAGCTCATGAAGAAAGGAGCTCCTTTTGTCTGGAATGCCGAATGTCAAGAAGCGTTCGAAACAATCATTACTTGTTGCACCCTCCAGTGCAGGCCGCTCCCATTCCAAATAAACCGCTGATTTTCTACACTGCTGCGCTAGATGAGTCACTCGGTGCGCTCTTTGCTCAGAACAACGAGGAGGGAAAAGAGAATGCCCTCTACTACCTCAGTCGAACTTTAGTCGGGGCGGAACACAACTATTCCCCGATCGAAAAGCAATGCCTAGCTCTGATGTTCGCTATGAAGAAGCTGAGGCACTATCTGCTCGTTCATCGGATTATGCTAATCTCTAGGGTCGACCCGCTCAAACACTTAATGACCGAAGCAAGCCTAGTCGGTAGAATTTCAAGATGGGCTGTCATGTTACTTGAGTTTGACATAGTTTATACTCCTCAGAAAGCAGTGAAAGTGCAAGCTCTTGCAGACTTCCTCGCCGCTCATCCTATACCAGAAGGGTCACCGCTAAATTGTGAGTTACCCGACGAACAAGTGCTGCACCTCGAGGAAGATAAGCCATGTTGGGAGCCCTACTTTGATGGAGCCTCATCAATAAGGACCTCCAGTAAATCAAGCATCCCGGAGATAAAAGCAGGGATAGGGTTGGTGTTCATCACGCCATCAATGGGAACCCAACGGCGTTCTTTCGCTCTCACCGAGCCTCGAACAAACAATGAAGCTGAGTATAAATAGCTGGTCTGGAGCTCGCCATAAAAATGGAAATCCTTCGGCTATGGGTTTACAGTGGCTCCCAGCTTGTCGTCAACCAAGTAAGCGGAGATTATAAGATATACAAACTCGAGTTAGCTCGGTACAAAAGCTGAGTGGTGGAACTCATGAAACGCTTCACTCATATTGAGCTGATGAGAGTTCCAAGGGCGTTGAATGGAAAGGCTGACGTACTCGCTCGCTTAGCCAAGGAGCTGGCTGATCCTGATATGGACGAAATTCTGATCACAGTCGGGAGCCGGCAAATTCTGCCCCCAGTCTCTCTACGAGAAGAGGAAAGCGCGGAACAGAAGAACAGTCCCGCCGAAGAAGCTTCGATCGTTCAAGACGGGCCCGATTGGAAAGAACCCTTCATAGAGTACTTCCGATATGACAAGCCACCTGAAGGAAAATCTGCGAGGGTTAAGAGAGCTCTCTGATACGTGTTTGTAAATGAAACGCTATACCGCAGGTCATATGACCAACTCTGGCTCAGGTGTCTGTCATTAGCCGAAGCCCAAAAAGTTATGAAAGAAGTTCACTCAGGCGTCTGCGGGGCTCACCAGTCCGGCCCCAAGATGCGACTTCAAATTAAACGGCTTAGGTATTACTGGCCTACCATGATACGGGATTGCGGAGAGTATGCATAGAAATGTTATATCTGCCAAAATCACGGTGATTTCATTCACAAGCACCCCAATCCGTTGCATCCTATGGTGGCATCGTGGCCCTTCGAAGTCTGGGGAACCGACATAGTTGGTCCAATTGATCCTCCGTCATCCAAAGGCCACCGGTTCATATTGGCCGCAACTGACTATTTCTCCAGATGGGCTGAAGCTGTCCCGCTAAAGGAAGTCAAGACAGAAGATATTCTGATGTTCTTCCACTATAATATTCTATACCGCTTCGGTACACCAAGAAAAATCATATCTGACAACGGGCCCTCTTTCAAGAGCTTCAAAGTCGCAAGGTTCGCTACTCAGCACAAGATAGACTAGAGATATTCCTCCATCTATAATCCAAGAGCCAATGGGCAATCCGAAGCCTTCAATAAGACTCTATGCAAGCTCCTGAGGAAAAATTCTTCATCCAACAAGAGAGACTGGAATCTCAAACTTCACGAGGTATTGTGGGCATATCGTACCATGCACCGTACTCCAACTCAGTCCACTCCATACTCATTGCTCTTCGGAGTGGAGGCGGTCCTCCCCCTCGAAGTCGAAGTTCCAAGCTTAAGAATGGCCGTTCAGCACGAGTTGACGGAGGAGGAAAATGTGCTCCTTTGGCTTGAAGAGCTCGTCGCCCTCGAAGAAAAGAGGCTCGTTGTGTAGCAAAATCTGGAGCTATACCGATCCAAAATATCACGGGCCTATGACAAGATAACCCGTCTCCGCACTTTCAAAAAAGGTGAATTGATGTTGGTCCTCAAAAGACCGATCATCCCCAATCAACATGCCAAGGGAAAATTCGAGCCAAACTGGGAAGGACCATACGTCGTCGAGAAAGTGTTCGACGGAGGATCCTACCAACTAATAAGGGCCGAGGGAGAAAGGCCCATGTCACCCATCAATGGCCGATATCTCAAGAAATATTACGCGTGAATGCTCCAAGTCGCAGGCGAATTGAGCACACCGGCCCTACAGTCTGGATCATACATCCTGCGAAACCGTACACAATCTACGGGTGCAAACGACCCCTATCTCTCCCAAATCTTGCCGGTGAAACTACTTTTAAAATCCTACCAGCGCAAAAAAAAATGGTATGTCCACAAGCAAAACGGGCACGAATGAAAACCCGAAAGGGCTCCGTAAGTAAAAACAGCAAGACTACCAGCGAGTTTATGAAAACCCGAAAGGGCGCAAACTCGTGAAAAGAGATGAAATACACTCGCAAAGTCCTCTCGACCTTGTGAGGAGAAATCCCCGCGTGAGATCCTTACGACTCACAAAGGAGCAACATACTTAGGAATCCTCACGATTCCTAAGGAGAACATACACCTGTGAGATCCTCTCGACTCGTAGGGAGAAAATGCTTTTATGAGACCCTTACAGCTCATAAAATTGAAAAGTCTTAGGTGACAGGGACCTAAACCTATCTCCTAAGTCACCGCTCCCCAACGGGAAATGGCAAATGATGAGTTGCTCCTGGCATTACGCTTCAGTGTCAGCAGTGCTGATGCCGACCAAAACCCAAATCCCAAGTCTTCCTGAGGCAAATGATGAGTTGCTCCTGGCATTGTTCCAGTGCAGCAATGCTGATGCCAAACAATATCCAAATTCCAAGTCCCCAAACGGCGAATGATGAGTCGCTCCTAATATCATATTCCAGTGCAGCGATGCAGACGCCAACCAAAATCCGACTTCTCAAAATTCTCCCGGCCCTACGGTTAGTCCCCAAATTGACTGCCGTATACAATCCACGGGCTCAAATAATTCTCAGCATACCCATGCCCTACCGCAATCACCAGTTACGTGGCCGGTCTCCACCCTTGGAATTATGCTCCATTAGGAAAGGCCCACTCATGTGTCCTCACGATATATGAGGAGAACAAACCTTCATGGGATCCTTACGACTCACAAAGGAAAAACACACTTGAGGGTCCCCACGACTCCTAAGGAGAAAGTGCACCTACGAGATCCTTTCGACTCGTAGGGAGAAAATGCTTTTATAGGACCCTTACGGCTCATAAAATTGAAAAGCCTTAGGTGATTGGGACCTAAACCTGTCTCCTAAGCCATCGCTCCCCAACAGGAAAAGGAAAATGATGAATTGCTCCTGGCACGTGTGCTTCAGTGTTAGCAACGCTGATGCCTACCCAACCCTAAAATCCCAAAACTCCAGTCCAATAGACCCCTAAGTCTTTAAACTGGGAACGTATGACCTCTAAGTCGTTAAACTGGGAACAGATGACCCCTAAGTCGTTAAACTGGGAACGAGGGAAATCTCCTCATGGCAAATGATGATTCGCTCCTGGTACTATATTCCAATGCAGCGGTGCTGATGTCAACCCAAGTCATATCAAATCAGAAAAACAATCAATGGCCTCCCTGGCAGAATCAAACTCCACTTCATAAACAAGTCAACTTCATCCCTGACACCGCAAGGATCGGAGCAAGTCAAATCCAGCATCGACCGTCCACGTCGCAAAAAGGGCAGCACCGACCGTCCACGTCGCAAAAAGGGCAGCACCGACCGTCCAAGTCGCAAAAAGGGCAGTATCGACCGTCCAAGTCGCAAAAAGGGCAGCACCGACCATCCACGTCGCTAAAAGGGCAGCACCGACCGTCCACGTCGCAAAAAGGGCAGAACCGACCGTCCACGTCGCTAAAATGGCAGCACCGACCGTCCACGCCGCTAAAATGGCAGCATCGACCGTCCAAGTCGCTAAAAGGGAGGCATCGACCGTCCACGTCGCTAAAAGGGCAGCACCGACCGTCCACATCGCTAAAAGGGCAGCACCGACTTTCTACGTCACAAAAAGGGAAGAACCGACCATCCACGTCGCTAAAAGGGCAGCATCGACCGTCCAAGTCGCTAAAAGGGCAGTATTGACCGTCCACGTCGCTAAAATGGCAGCATCGACCGTCCAAGTCGCTAAAAGGGCAGCATCGACCGTTCAAGTCGCTAAAAGGGTAGCACCGACCGTCCAAGTCGCTAAAAGGGCAGAATCGACCGTCCACGTCGCTAAAAGGGTAGCACCGACCGTCCAAGTTGCAAAAAGGGCAGCACCGACCGTCCACATCGCTAAAATGGCTGCACCGACCGTCCACGTCGCTAAAATGGCAGTATCGACCGTCCAAGTCGCAAAACGGGAAGCACCGACCGTCCACGTCGCTAAAATGGCAGCACCGACCGTTCACGTCGCTAAAATGGCAGCATCTACCGTCCAAGTCGCAAAAAGGGCAGAATCGACCGTCCATGTCGTAAAAAGGGTAGTGCCAGCTTCCCAAAAGCGGGAACCAAATCAAGTCGCCTCCACGTGAAAGAAGATCCATCAATTTCATGCACACGACCCACATGTGTGGTGTGCATTTATTGATGGGGGGAAATTTGTTGGGGTAAAAATTTACACCCCGGTTGACCAAGTCAAAATCAAAGTCAACCCCAAGTCAGGTGGGCCCAAGCCCAGGTCAAGTGGGCCAATGCCCGGAGCGAGCCCGAACATAAAGCGGCCGGCCTCCCCCATGCCAAAATAAAAATTTTGTAATAAATAATTTTGTTGTATTTCTTGTGTTTTTATTTTATGAATAAATGTAAGAAAATGGGCATAAAGCTAAATTTTGTAAAGCCCATGGCTTATGTACACACACTAATGCTGATTTTCAGCAATAACCTGGAAACGATCCTTATTCTTCCATTTATAATTAGGGTTGGAGGAATCACCCTAATTTTGCTTGGAACCAACACCAAACTTAAAATTCGGTTCCAAACCAAAATAACTTTCAAAGGGTCCCTCCACAACAACAGCAACCACTACAACTGAGTCAGCACCCTTTTCAACCACAAAATTTTCAAAATCCGGCCAACACTTCTGGACCGTATAATAATTCTTTGCAATTGACCGGTACCGATAATTCCTCTTCACTCGAACAAACTATGAATTTGTTTCTGAAAAATTTCATGTAAGTTTCGGCTAAGATAAAGTCTTCTGTCGATACTATAAAGAAGGACTCCGCCTCCCACGGTGAGAGTATTAAATCGATAGAAGCACAAATTGCACGATTAAACGCCGAAATGAGTGCTAGAGAGAAAGGGAAACTTCCATCTCAACCCCTACCGAATCCTGGACATTCACAACACTACAATGTGAGTGTCATTACAATGTTGAGATTCAGAAGAGTGCTGAATAACCAAGTCGGTGAGAAGATTGATATTGATAATGATGAAATAACCAATGACACCCCGGCTTCCACCTCCACTTCTAATCCCACTTCGTCTAGTCAACCATCTTCTTCCGAGGCTATTCTTCGTTTTCCCCAAGGCTCGAACCCTCCCCCACCTTCTTTGAGTCCACCTCACTTGATCCCAACTCCAATTCTGGGATCTGTTCCACCCACACGACCTTTTCCAATGTCAGACCCAGCTCTTATTGCTAAAGCTCCTTATCCGAATAGGCTAAGGGGAAACAAACCAAGTCCACATATGGTGAAGATTATGGAACTGTTTAAACAGGTTAACATAAATATCCCTTTCTTAGATGCTATACAACAAGTTCAGGCTTATGCGAAAATTCTTAAGGACTTATGCACTAGAAAGAGGAAGACTCAAGTGCCCAAAAAGGTATTCATGACGAATAATGTTAGCACAGCTTTTACCCCACAATTACCAAAGAAACGTAAGGACCCTGGCTTTTCTACAATCTTTATTTCTATTAGGGGTAAAAATATTAACCGTGCATTACTCGACCTTTACGCTAGTGTTAACCTGCTTCCATACTCTATCTACGAGCAGTTAGGGATTGGAGAGTTGAAACCGGCTCATTGTACTCTCCAGATGGCAGATCGATCCATCACCAAATCTAGGGGTGAGCTTGAGAATGTGTTGATAAAAGTCATAGAATTTATATTCCCTGTGGACTCTATTGTTTTGGATACACGGCCTGTAGCAAACCCACGGAACCAAATTCCGGTGATTCTTGGTCGACCCTTCCTATCCACTTACAATGCTGTCATTAATTGTCGAAACGGTTCCATGAACCTATCCTTTGGGAAAATGACAATTGAGCTTAATATTTACAAGATAGGAAGTCAGCCATCTGAACCTTCAGCTCATATTCTTGATGTTTGTTCTGTCCACGAGATAACTCTCGAAAGCTGAAAGGTTGATGGACTTTGCTTTGATGATCTCGACGACATTAGCGCATCATTATTTGATCTTGCACAGTATCATAGTGAGGACACTTTTGACGAGTCTACCCCTGAGTTTGAACCTTTTGACCCATCACTTTCCGAGTCAATATCCTATACAAGTTATGAACTTCTTCGAGAATACGAATATCATTCCCTTACCCCACCTACTATTGTCTCTCCGTCGCCATTAGATCTCAAACTGTTACCTTCTCATCTTAAATATGCATATTTATGTGAGAATGAGTTTTTGCCCGTGATCATATCCTCTTCTCTAGCTTTAGAGCAAGAGAATACTCTTTTGATGGTCTTGAGATCTAACCGGCAAGCATTTGGTTGGACAATGGCAGACATCAAAGGGATTAGTCCCTTAATTGTAGAACATCACATACATTTGATGGATGAAGCCAAGCCAATCCGAGAACCATAAAGACGGTTAAATCCCGTCATGAAGGAGGCGGTAAAGAAAGAAATCGTTAAATGCCTTGATAGTGATATCATTTACCCAATCTCTGATAGCCAATATGTAAGTCTTATTCATGCAGTCCCTAAGAAGTCCGGCATCACGGTCATAACTAATGAGGCTAATGAGTTGATCCAGACACTCACCCAAACTGGGTGGCGTGTATGTATTGATTATAGAAAACTCAATACCGTGACGAGGAAAGATCACTTTCCTCTACCTTTTATTGACCAGATGTTGGAACGATTAGCTGGACATGAATATTATTGTTTCATGGACGGATACTCTGGCTATAACCAGGTCCCTATTGCTGAAAAGGATCAAGATAAAACAACATTTACTTGTGCTTTCGGTACATTTGCTTATAGAAGCATGCCCTTTAGGTTATGCAATGCTCCCACTACATTTCAGCGGTGTATAATGGGGATATTCTCTGACATGTTCGAGAATTTTCTGAAGATTTTCATCGACGATTTCTCTATATTCGGGGACCTATTTGAGGATTGCCTTTGTCATCTTGACGCAGTTCTTACCCGCTGTAAGGATAAGAACTTAACTTTGAATTGGGAAAAATGTCATTTCATGGTCCAAGAGGGTATTGTGCTTGGACATGTCATTTCACGGAAAGGCATTGAGGTTGACAGAGCTAAAATAGATGTCATTCATAACCTTCATCATCCCAAGTGCGTCAAAAATATACGATCTTTCCTTGGTCATGCAGGATTTTATAGGAGATTCATTAAGGATTTTAGCAAAATTGTTAGACCCTTAACTCTTTTCTTGGCCAAGAATACAACATTTCACTTTGATTCGGATTGTGAGGCTGCATTTGACTCGCTTAAAAATTGCCTCACTACAGCCCCCCCTCTATCATCTCCCGATTGGAACCAACCGTTTGAGCTAATGTGATCAGATTTTGCTGTTGGTGCATTCTTAGGACAACACATTGATAAAATGCCACATGTGATTTATTATGCAAGTAAGACCTTAAATGATACCCAAATTAATTATACAACTACCGAGAAAAATCTCTTGGTAGTTGTATTTGCATTAGAAAAATTCAGGCCTTACTTGATTGGCTCACCGATTGTGGTTTACACTGATCACTCCGCCTTAAAATATCTTTTATCGAAGAAGGATGCTAAAGGCAGGTTAATATGTTGGATCCTATTATTACAAGAATTTGATCTTGTCATTCGAGATAAAAAAGGATGTGAAAACGTAGTAACCGACTATCTTTCATGCATCTCTTCACCAACTGTGACCTTGCCAATTAACGACTCTTTTCCGGATGAACAACTCTTAACCGTATCCTGCGAACCTTGGTTCATGGATTTGTGAATTATCTTGCAACGGGACTTATTCCAAGTGATTGGTCTAAACAAGACAATTATCGATTTCTATCCCAAGTAAAGCATTTTTACTGGGATGAAACTTATTTGTTTAAGTATTGTTCCGACCAAATCATTCGCAAATGTATCCCCAATGATGAATTCAAAAGTGTTTTGTCTTTCTGTCATGATCAGGCATGTGGAGGTCACTTTGGTCCTCATAAAACGGCGGAGAAGGTTTTGCAATGTGGTTTTTACTGGCTTACTTTATTTAAAGATGCATATGATCATTGCAAAACATTTCCATAATGTCAAAACACGGGTTAGATTTCTAAAAGAAATGAGATGCCACTTCAACCGATCTTGGTTGTTGAAATTTTCGACGTTTGGAGTATTGATTTTATGGGTCCTTTTTCCAACTCTTTTGGGAATTTGTATATCTTGTTAGCGGTTGATTACGTCTCGAAATGAGTGGAAGCAATTCCATGTCGCACTAATGACAACAAGGTTGTCATTAAATTCCTTAAAGAAAATATCTTTTCGCGATTTGGACACCCTCACGCTATCATTAGCGATAACGGGACACATTTCTGTAATCGATCTTTCAAAACTTTGATGTGGAAATATGCAATCAACCACAAACTTTTCACGCCCTATCATCCCCAAACGAGTGGGCAAACTGAGATTTCCAATATGCAGATCAAACTAATTATGAAGAAGACAGTTTCTAAAAATCGGAAAGATTGGTCAACCAAATTGACGGATGCTCTTTGGGCATTTCGTACCGCATATAAGATTGATCTTGGTATGTCTCCTTATCGCCTAGTGTTTGGAAAGGCTTGCCAACTTCCTGTCGAGATTGAACATAAAGCAATGTGGGCCATTAAAGAACTTAATTTCGATTTAAATCAAGCCTGCAACTTTCGGAAGCTGCAATTAAATGAGCTAAGCGAACTACGCAATGAAGTTTACGATAATGCGGTGATAGTAAAGAACCGGACTAAGGTATTTCATGATAAAAATATTTGGAGAAAAACTTTTACCCCGGGACAACAAGTCCTTCTTTATGATTCCCGTCTCCATCTTCATGCGGGTAAGCTACGATCTCATTGGAAATGACCATTTGTGGTGCGGTATGTCTACCCGGATGGGGCAGTTGAAGTTGAAAATAGAAAAATCGGTACAATTTTCAAAGTGAATGGGCATAAATTAAAACCGTATTTTTCCACTGACCCCACGGAGGAGCTCCTGTTTTTACAGGAGCCGCTTTATAATGACTAATTTTCCTCCACCCCATCTTCATGTCTCGGTAATATTGTCTCATCTTTAGAATGGAGGCAAGTCAATAATATATATATATATATATATATATATATATATATATATATATATATAATAAAAAAATAAAATAAAAATAATATATATATATATGAAAAATTGTACATAAACAAAAAAATAAGTTTGGGGGAAGATTTTCACTTTCATTTATTCTTGCCCCCGTTAATAACTTTTCCCCCCAAGCATACAGGTTTTTGAGATTTAAAAGAGACAACAGTGAGGACACTGCTGTAAACAGATTTGGAGGAGCTTTGTGCTTATTTACGCATTACTTTGCATAAGCACAAAATTTTCAAAAAAAATTCTTTATATTAAAATATTAGAAAGTGAAAAAGTACATTTAAAAGATTGGAAAGTTTAAGAAAAACAAGAAATTTAGATATTTTCTTAAACGAAACTAGTAATAAGTAGTTATGAGCCATTGTCTTATAAGTTAGTAAGATAAAGGAAGTCACTAATCTGAGAATAAAAATAAGTCTGAAAAATAGTTTCTATTCTGGAAGCCAAACATCTGAACGTTGATACCCTACTATATGCACTTACACACGTCTTGAAATTCGAGATAGTAGAGAATACCTTGAAATGCTCTTGTCTAAAACCCAAAGTATGAAGAAAATAAATAATAATTGAAGCATAAAATGGTGATAATAATTGAAGCATAAAATGGTGAAGAAAAATGAACACTGGTTTTGTAATCACAAAGGCAGCATAAAAACATATAGCGAGGGTGCTGTAAGTGAACGGCGGCGCCCCGGCCGTCAATCCGACGGCCAAATGCGGAAGCGGTGATAAACTTTAATTTTTCTTGAACTGGCAAACCGCCGTGCACTAATACCCGGAACGAACCATTAATTAGTCCTAGCTAACTACAAGATGGGGAAGAGAGATATACCGACAGATCCGAGTCCTCCGGTCTTCTCGTCGTCGTCCCGATCTCCTGCGGAATGTCCCGTCTCTTCCTTGTTGCCGGAAGTGCACCATATCGCCTACTTCTTTTACGGGCTCCCACCTCAATGCCGAGGCAACTCGGGCATGAAGCTGGCTAGTCGACGTGCCCAAGATTTGCTGTAGAATGTAGTGTGGATTACTATGTCTCATTTGGGGTATATGGAGATGCCATTTTGGTGGAGGGATGATACAAGAACAATGTGGAGGAACTTTGGGGATTTTGGGAACATGAAATGAACAAAACCCCACACCCCAAAAACTTGGACAGCCCACCCTCATGGTGGCCGGCCATCACTAGAGGAGAAGGAGAGTGAGAATGAGGGAGAGTCTCAAAAATAATGGGAGCCATCTCATATCAAGCAAGATAGAGAGAGAGGAATGGTTATCATATGGAATAATGATCACAAAGAAACACCAACACTCAACAACCAAATCATGCAAAGAAATGATCACCAAAAGAGAACCTCACTCCACCACAACCATCATGAAAACCATGTCATATGAAAGTCAAGCCATGATGGAGAAGTCAAGAAGTCAAGGTCAAGGGATGGGCTCCATCATGAAACCATCATGATACAAATATAAGCAAAGACCCCCTCCACAAAATGCTTATTTGCAACAATGCAAATAAGCCCTCCTCCACCAATCTTCGGCCAATGAACGATACAAAGGAAATCGGCCGAAACGGAAAGCAAACTGGCAACTCTAGAAAACTGGTCCCGTAATAAATTACAGGAAAACCCCGATACTGTGCATACACACCCGCATTTGTATTCCGACCGAAATACAAATGCAATGAGACAAAATCTACACTGTACTATACTAGGATCCGGCTTAAACCAAAGCCGGCTAGTAATATCCGTTCGATCCTGATCCGTGCAATACCGCACGTATCTGATCGAACCCTGCCATATATCCATACGGCCTATAGTACAAACTGTCCGATCCTGATCCATGCAATACCGCACGTATCTGATCGGACCTTGCCATATCTCCATACGGCCTCTATAACTTTTCGCCCGAAAGCTGAGTAACTGAATGTGGGGGACTCTAAAGACTCGTCAACACCTTGGTTGTGGATTTAACCACTAGCACGTCAGAGGTATAAGCCAATACGTAACGGGCTACCAGGTATTGACTAAAAGGGACGTCTGTGAGCGAACTCAGCCCGACAACCCTACTGAGCCTGTCAGTGACAATATCCGTACAGTCCGGTCCGTTCGTCTATGAGTATCGCATGGCGGGCCTAGGGGGTTGGTAAAAGTCAGACCCCCAAAAGCGGTACAAGTCGTGTCGGAGTGTAGCCCAGAACACCCTGAGATACTACTGGAATACCTACCAGTAAATCTCCTTGCCTCGGCCGAGGGCTTCATGTAATGGCTCTCCTAGACACAGCACGACCTCACCCCCAATACCGGGAGAGACGAACCCCTGAAGATGCGCTCACTGCCTCCATGTGGCTCGGGACTGTACCCAACTAAAACCTGTTTGCACGACTCCTTTGAGCCGTGCCAGGGTAGTAATCAAAGTACAGTGGGAACTCACACGAGACAAATGACGATCCCCAGGTCGATGAACTAACCTGCACACATGTCACCAGGGAACTGCCATCTGACGTCTGGTATATGACCAACTAGCATGTTCCCGGCGAGTCCTGTCCGGTGTACTCATAACCCAATGAGCACCTGTATACATCTTAGGTGATCCAACTGACACCAGTGGCTTGTGAGACCGACCACCGCCCCTCGTCGGGGTCTCGACTGTATACACTAGTCTACTCTGGAGTATCGATGCCCTGTCTCGAAACTCACACGACTAGGGACCATTTAAGGATATGCTTATAGACCCCAGCTCCCACTTATATGATCACCCTCATACTGCTGGTGGTCAAGCAAGAATCCTAGGGGCTCTATCAACGTGTAATAGCGACTTGTCAGGTCACCTAAAGCAGTACACGATGATAAAGGTAAACCAGATAGCATACTATCATCTCGAGTAAGACTGTCCTAACGGGATAGGTCCTCCATCAATCATTGCAATCACGTACCTGTGACCTAATAATTGACTCTGAGGGCACTATCTCCAACAATCTCCCACTTGCACTCAAGGCTAATTATTGCGATGTCGCATACTCACAGCCCGTGTGATACCGAACACCCAACTCCTCTACTAATCAGTTCCACAAAGCTCGTTTGCGGAACTATTGCGTTTGAGGAATAGCCTCAGTGAGTGGATCCGCCTTGTGGTTTCTTTCTATGTCTCTCTATATCTCAAGTTCGCGGAGAAAGCCATCTCCCGAAATGAGCAATACCTGTCTTAGAATGTGTCTGGATGTCTGATGGGACATAGCTCATAAATGAACTCCAAATCCAAACTTCTTAGACTGTATCGTCAACTGAACTCAATCAGTATCCTGCGCCATGCCACCCTCAGTATTTTCTTAGACCACCTGTCCAAAATACCGCCCCTCATCAGAAGGAAAACTATAAGTCTGACAATTTCCTTGTTGTCCAGGTCACCTTGGAAGCCTGGAATGATAACTGTCTCCTGCATGAGGCTGTCGTTATCATATCCCTAGAACATCCACTTATGTTCTAAAACTGCTTCCGACCGTTTCTCCAGGATTGGATTAATGTTAACTTATTGCATCTAGTGCAAGAACAACATCTGGTGTGGTACTTGACATCTCATGATTGACTCAATTGCCTGAGCAAGTGATTTGCCAATCATTCACATCCCTCTCCCCTTTAGTCTATAAGACACCTTTAGAGAGGGTGACTCCATTACCTGCAGGTGCACTACCATGCCAGGAGTCTTCCATTCTAAATACCCTTAGAATGCTGTCTAACTACCCAGATTGGGAGACTACCCAAATCTAGATCTAAAACCATAGATCTAGTAACCAGTATGTCTGATATAAAATCCATTTCCTTTATGGAGAAACCACTGTGTGACGACCAAAGTATAACCGATTGTAGTATAGGAGTTTCTTTTCCTATTCTGTGTATGTCATCCAAATACCAGGATATCACACTCTACTACCTTCTCAACAGATCCATCCCCTATTCTGATGAAGTCAAACTCATGACTGTCACGTCAGAAATAGATGATCTATCTCCGCTACATCTGCTTTAGTCTATAAATAGACATAAGCTACCTGTCCACCAATGCTTCCGCTGCTCCCACTGACTACGACAACCCTCTGGCAGAGTCATATAGACGTACACTTCTAAAACTAGTTTAGAACGACGCTATGCTCATCCTCCCGCCGGGTCTCGCAACCTGGAACAACAGCAATGGTAATTGTGGGTAAACAAGAACTTCCCTGTCACCGTCCTTGAGGCTACCGTAGTACCTCTCGGGTGTCTGAAGTTACCCACCAAATCTGCGGAGTGGCCAATGGAATGTCAATCCAGATTGAATAATTAGGTTCCTTATCAAATCTTCAGTAATCGTTTGTGGTTCTGGAATCACTTCCAGTTCTACCATACTCCCACTCCTGTTTTCTGAAAAAATCCATTTTTAATAAAACTGTGGCGAGTCTAGAACAATATCGCTATTGATCTTCCAGATGGTAGAAAGTCAACCCGCGTCATAGCCTGGGTCAACCCACAAACAGCCATCACAGAAACGTGCCTTGAGTTGTCCAGTGTCTGGTTTTAATCATAAGCCGAACAACTCCCCGTACCTTAACATCGTTAAGATATGAACTGTTCTATATCCAATATAGAACCAGAGGCACTGATTTAATTGAATCAGATTCAAATCATGCAGCTGTCTCCTGTGCATGTCAACTAAAAGGAAGGAGGCCGATCAGCGTTACTCAACTTAGGAATGCTTCCAATTATGAATAACCTGAAAGAGAAGCAAGATCTCTTTATCATTACTATCAACTGAATACCATGCACAAGTGTCTACATCTTCGATTGCTTTGAAGAATCTCGATACTTGCTATACCTGGTTCTCTACTCTATTCAAATACCTATAACTTCTCAAAATTCGGACCCTGTGTTTCCACGAAACACCTGTCTAAAAACTAGAGAAGTCATAAGTAAACCGAATATAGTACAAGGACCAACCCCTCTGTCCTGATGGACCCTGGACAACATACAATACTCTGTATAAGTCCCTTGAGTCTGATAACTCATTCACTGTGTGTCGTAGATTGAAAACTGTACCTTTGGTTATGAAGAATTACACCGCTGTTTAATGCTCCTTACCTAACCACCCACTGATATAGGTAAATGTCGCAGACATAATTTCAAAAAGGTATATCTCACTCTATGAAAATAGACGTACAGATATATTAATTTGAAATTGGTGCATAACAGCGGATATTCAAAACCAAATATTTGCCGACCGGCAAATAACCCAGGTGACTTCCTCAAATATCACCGATTACAACGAATCCCGATATAATGAGGATGATCACCCAATTCCCAATAACCTACTCCCACTCATCATCTGTAAAACCATACAGATGTGAGAATCAAACCTGGTAAATACATACCCTGGAGTAAGTATCTAATCGGGAAATCAGTTTTCCTTTAACAGTACACAGTGAGACTGAAACGTCGAAATGTTTCGATGGGGTATCCTGGTATTCTTAGTAATGCCTCTTCCAGATTCACGACTGTAACCGTATAGTTCTTTGCCACCTCTCCAAATCCCTTCATATGTCTTTAGTCATTACCTTCTGCACACCCCTTTAGGCCAAATGGTTTTCTTCCTTCCCTACCGTTCGGCACCAGCCTATGGTTTGGAAGAAGACTATCCAATAAGCATAATGGGTGTACTGTCCCAATCCTAGGAACACTCGTAATGTGAGAGGAGGTGAGGATAAAAGACACCTGAATAAATCTTATTCCTATTTCTCCTGAACCAGAATCCATCCCCGAACTGGAACAAGTTCCTTTCGAGTTCGTATATAACCATACGATGGAGTATCCAATAAACTGTGGATTTTCGTAGTGATACGGAGTGTCCTGGAGAAATACAAAGGTGATTTTAGGATTGGCGAAGAAATACTTGGTTTGGTCGTGAATATCTGTTGCAATTTACTTTGCCCTCTTACTAATCCCTTGCTTTGTCTGAACTTAATATCTTCTGTACACCATCGTTAGGCTAATTGGTTTTCTTCATTCCCTACCGGTCGGCACCAGCCTAAGGTTTGGAAGAAGACTATCCAATTTGCGTAATAGGTGTACTATCTCCTAAACCAAGGAGTACTCACAACTTGAGAGAAGGTAAAAGGAAAAGACAACTGAATAGTCCTATCCGTTTCCTCCAGAACCTGAAACCATCCTCGAATAAATTCTTTCGAGTTCGTATCTAACCATACGATGGTTTTGTCCAATGGAAGTGGACGTTCATAGTAATACGGGGTGTCCTGGAGAAAAGGGTAAAAGTAGGAGTGGCAACGAGGTTTGCAACTCTGACAATCCAAAAGCCAGTGTTTAAGAAGGTTCGGTCAACCTGGTCACTGAGTCATAGTTTTAGGGTCGGGTCAATGGTCGCTGCCAAAGAGAGAGAGAAAAGAAACACTCAGCGTGCACTCTAACCTAGATCAGAATGGTTACCAATTTATCTAATCTGGAAAACTCCCACTGTACCTCAAATTCTCCTCCAAACCTGAAAGAAGAATTAGTCGGGGTAACCCGAGGAGTAAACTAACTCATCAGTGGGAACCGGGATCCAACTATCATCGCATGACAACGTGACGGAATCCGCTCACGGTATCACACTCCAGAAGGTATGCGCATATCTGGCAAGTTTCAGTTCTTTTGAAACTCCCGATGTGATTTCTGCCCCATGCTCTTATGACCTTGGCGTGAGGTCAAAATATCATAAGTCACATGTCAAGTTCTGCCCGTCATTATCCAGGTTAATTTGAACCCACCCGTACATACCCTTGACGTAGGCCAAAATAGTAGTACGACTGTCCCAAACCAACGCATCTATCTATGCTACAGATAAATACCCGGCAGCTACCAATCACTATGCCTTGGCGTGAGGTCAAAATACATAGCTTGAATACTACCGAATATTTAACTGAAATGATGGAGGGCTACGAATGGTTTCTGGCGAAAACCTTAAACGTAATGAACTTGATATCGTCGAAGGAACGGATAGCTTTTTAAAAATATAGTGACGAAAACCGTTGCTAAAGAGGTCACTCCCGATGAAGGGATCTCGGCTCTTTCCCCGTAGAATGGGGTGCAGGATATTCCAAATGAATACCGTGATGCAAAGCAAAAGTAATCGGCTATAGTGAAGTTAATGCCCTGACGCAAACTTTTTGTCCAAGGGGTCACTCCCGGTAAAGGGATCTCGGCCCTTGCCTCATCGACTGAGGAGCAGGATATTCCATCTGAATACCACGATGCAAAACAAAAGTGAACGTCCTTGCAATAACAGCTTTTTGAAAAGTGTTCCAACAACATCAGATTAGGTTTGTTTTTAACTTGCATTGATCCGAATCAATGCAGTCCCATCAATTGATCACACCAAAAAGAACGAAAATATACTGATGTACGTATATGCCATCCGCATTCGCCACTGGGTCCCGTCATTACCCGTTAGGTTAGCTAACTAACGACAGAGCGGGGACTGGACTAGCGCGGATGTAAAACATATACAACATCTACTAATATATATACCAATATATTATATTCGCTCAAGGCGTGATAAAAAATGCAACATCACAGAAAAAGTACAGCATCACAGAAACAATACAGATATCTGGGATCCCCGGGTTTCACAGAGCCACTACTGAAACCCGACGTTCCCCTGGTCGTGTGGATAGCCTGTGCAATGAAATCCTAGACCCCTACGGGCGCGGCAAGTCACCCGCTAAAACCTGAAGCGAGGCAGCCCCCTTCAGTACCGTGAATGGACCACCCAGCACTTCACGGAATCCGGCAACTTGGGCACCCCTCCTGGGTCAACCTGTACCCCCTACGAGTGCGGCGAATAGCCCGCCAATCCTAGAGTGAGGCCCCCTCCGTCTCAATGCCATGAGATGCGGGCCCGTTGCCCTCTAGAACCCGGCTATCCGTGCACTCCTCCGCGGGGTAATCCTAGTACAGAAAGTAAAATATACATACAACGGGTACATCGACCGCAACCTGGTCGTGCCCCAAAATAATAATACAATCAGGCGGTGACGACAGTCCACATGTCGGACGCTCGCCCCGCAATATCAAATGTATATAATACAACCACAACTGTACTAGCATTGCATCCAGGCTATCCCCACGACCGATCCACAACATCACAGCAAAAACAGAACATCAACGTGAAAGTCACGTTCGCAAATCCGTCTAACCGGGCTATAGCAGTTAGACCGGATTTACCGATCAAGTGACATTCACGGTCGCAGATATAATGTAAATACTGTGAAATAATGTGTTTAAAATATCCGATCAATCAAATTTTAACAAGTGGGCCCCCAAGCATTACTGTAGCAGATCAAGAAATTCTGGGCCCAATGTTATTATTCGAAAACCCCACTTTTCACCCCAGAAAGCCTCTGTAAAAAATTGGTGCAGGGATCCCCACAGTGTGCGGCGGAACAGCGGCGGGAAGGGGGTATTTGCGGCGGTTCCGCGCTCCCACTGTGGAGTCACTTCATCGAATTTTTACAGAACTCTTAGATTTTCCAGTACATCAATATTTTACAACCTGAAAAAATTTTCGAGACCAAAAAATTTCAACAGAAACTGATGCTAACAAAAATGTAGATTTTGGAGTTTTGGTCGATCGGAAATGCAAAACACATTAAACCAAGCTAGACTAAGTTAATGGCGAGGCTCTGATACCACTGTAAGTGCACGGCGGCGCCCCGGCCGTCAATCCGACGGCCAAATGCGGAAGCGGTGATAAACTTTAATTTTTCTTGAACTGGCAAACCGCCGCGCACTAATACCTGGATCGAACCATTAATTAGTCCTAGCTAACTACAAGATGGGGAAGAGAGATATACCGACAGATCCGAGTCCTCCGGTCTTCTCGTCGTCGTCCCGATCTCCTGCGGAATGTCCCGTCTCCTCCTTGTTGCCGGAAGTGCACCACATCGCCTACTTCTTTTACGGGCTCCCACCTCAATGCCGAGGCAACTCGGGCACGAAGCTGGCTAGTCGACGTGCCCAAGATTTGCTGTAGAATGTAGTGTGGATTACTATGTCTCATTTGGGGTATATGGAGATGCCATTTTGGTGGAGGGATGATACAAGAACAATGTGGAGGAACTTTGGGGATTTTGGGAACATGAAATGAACAAAACCCCACACCCCAAAAACTTGGACAGCCCACCCTCATGGTGGCCGGCCATCACTAGAGGAGAAGGAGAGTGAGAATGAGGGAGAGTCTCAAAAATAATGGGAGCCATCTCATATCATGCAAGAGAGAGAGAGAGGAATGGTTATCATATGGAATAATGATCACAAAGAAACACCAACACTCAACAACCAAATCATGCAAAGAAATGATCACCAAAAAAGAACCTCACTCCACCACAACCATCATGAAAACCATGTCATATGAAAGTCAAGCCATGATGGAGAAGTCAAGAAGTCAAGGTCAAGGGATGGGCTCCATCATGAAACCATCATGATACAAATATAAGCAAAGACCCCCTCCACAAAATGCTTATTTGCAACAATGCAAATAAGCCCTCCTCCACCAATCTTCGGCCAATGAACGATACAAAGGAAATCGGCCGAAACGGAAAGCAAACTGGCAACTCTAGAAAACGGGTCCCGTAATAAATTACAGGAAAACCCCGATACTGTGCATACACACCCGCATTTGTATTCCGACCGAAATACAAATGCAATGAGACAAAATCTACACTGTACTATACTAGGATCCGGCTTAAACCAAAGTCGGCTAGTAATATCCGTTCGATCCTGATCCGTGCAATACTGCACGTATCTGATCGAACCCTGCCATATATCCATACGGCCTATAGTACAAACTGTCCGATCCTGATCCATGCAATACCGCACGTATCTGATCGGACCTTGCCATATCTCCATACGGCCTCTACAACTTTTCGCCCGAAAGCTGAGTAACTGAATGTGGGGGACTCTAAAGACTCGTCAACACCTTGGTTGTGGATTTAACCACTAGCACGTCAGAGGTATAAGCCAATACGTAACGGGCTACCAGGTATTGACTAAAAGGGACGTCTGTGAGCGAACTCAGCCCGACAACCCTACTGAGCCTGACAGTGACAATATCCGTACAGTCCGGTCCGTTCGTCTATGAGTATCGCATGGCGGGCCTAGGGGGTTGGTAAAAATCAGACCCCCAAAAGCAGTACAAGTCGTGTCGGAGTGTAGCCCAGAACACCCTGAGATACTACTGGAATACCTACCAGTAAATCTCCTTGCCTCGGCCGAGGGCTTCGTGTAATGGCTCTCCTAGACACAGCACGACCTCACCCCCAATACCGGGAGAGACGAACCCCTGAAGATGCGCTCACTGCCTCCATGTGGCTCGGGACTGTACCCAACTAAAACCTGTTTGCATGACTCCTTTGAGCCGTGGTAGGGTAGTAATCAAAGTACAGTGGGAACTCACACGAGACAAATGACGATCCCCAGGTCGATGAACTAACCTGCACACATGTCACCAGGGAACTGCCATCTGACGTCTGGTATATGACCAACTAGCATGTTCCCGGCGAGTCCTGTCCGGTGTACTCATAACCCAATGAGCACCTGTATACATCTTAGGTGATCCAACTGACACCAGTGGCTTGTGAGACCGGCCACCGCCCCTCGTCGGGGTCTCGACTGTATACACTAGTCTACTCTGGAGTATCGATGCCCTGTCTCGAAACTCACACGACTAGGGACCATTTAAGGATATGCTTATAGACCCCAGCTCCCACTTATATGATCGCCCTCATACTGCTGGTGGTCAAGCAAGAATCCTAGGGGCTCTATCAACGTTTAATAGCGACTTGTCAGGTCACCTAAAGCAGTACACGATGATAAAGGTAAACCAGATAGCATACTATCATCTCGAGTAAGACTGTCCTACCGGGATAGGTCCTCCATCAATCATTGCAATCACGTACCTGTGACCTAATAATTGACTCTGAGGGCACTATCTCCAACAGGTGCTTCATCACCTAGTGCTTTAGACCAACTGGTTTGGGAGCCACTGCTAAATTTTAGGTGTTGCAAGACAAGAAATTGTTAATTATGCCTAATATGTAAGCACATTTAGTAATCGGTCGGTTAGTACCTCAAGAAGTATTAACGGTCACATGAAGAATGTGTGAGCAATTCCATCCAAAATATTCACCGAGTAAAACGTATTGAAGTGGAAGGAAAAGAGTATGATAGCTTGAATTGAATTCTCCGAGTGTAGGGATGTTTTTTACACACACGTAGGGGTATATGATCGGTGTTTGGAAGAAAGGTAGGGATGAAGAATAAAGGCGATGTTTTATTGAGAGATGATGTGATTTCTAACCACTTTTCATGACTATTAAGATATGGCTCATGACAACCGAAAAGCTAGTGTAGTTGAAAACTCTGATTTTCAAGTTCTTTTTTTGTAATTCTTATCTTTATATGTAATTTTCACTGTCTTTCTTTTATTATGGGATTTTGTGGGTGCAATTCGCTAAAAACCCTCAGGTGACAACACTCCTCCTACTAGGGACACCTAGAGGTTTAAAGGCTTGTTGCATGTGCTCAGTGCAATCGTGTTGCCTACGAAAGTGTACTAGTTAGTTTTACTTTTTCTTTTCTATTTTCTCCTTCTCTTGAATAAAAGAAGTTTTCTCGAGATGATCAAAGTCAAGTTTGGGGAAATTTGTTCAGTCGAAAATATTGCAATATTTAACATAACAATTTCCTCACTTTTCTAATCATCTAAGGATGTTGGTTATAAATATAACACGTATTATAAGTTCGTCTGGAAAATATCAATTACTACGTGTTATACATTATAATCAACATTTTGGAAGGAAATTGTGTGTTTATTATTTCACACATGATATTGTATATCTCAACATTCTTCATTGAGATTTTGTGCAGAAAATTATCTCAGGACAGATATCGGAATCGCAAATTCGCCGAAAAAATACAGGAAATCAAAGAGTTAAAATCTGGCAGAGATTCAGAAAAGATAAGAAGATTCTAGATATCACCTGAATACATATAGACCAACACCGGAGGACACAAGAAAAATGAAGCATCAAGCCTACCAAATGGCCGTGGATCTGCGGCCGAGTCAGGCCGATCCGCCGCGGATCCGCGGCCGAGTTAGGGCATCGGGTGACAAGTTCTTTCCAAAAGCTTCATTACAATGACCTAGCTTGTTGAGGATGCTCCATTGTAACTACCTTGTTCTGAAAGCTTCCCTACAACAATCTAGATTCTTGAGGAAGCTTGGTAATTACCTTATTCTAGAAGTTTCTCTACAACTACCTAGCTTCTTGGGGAAGATTGACCTAACTTCTAGTGGAAGATTGGTGAAGGGCTATATAAAGGACCTAAGCCTTCATTTCGAGGGTTACACAATTAACACGCAATTTGGGGAGACAATTTGAAAGCCAATTTAATCCAATTCAATTCCAATTCAAGGTCCAAAATCAAGAATCGTTGAGAACAATATCGAGCGACGATATCCAAGATCCTTTACGCAAAGCCGATCGTCATCTACGAGCAAGAGATCCTCGACAGGTCCAAGTCTCACGGTGATCGAGCAAAGCGAAGATCGACGGAGAAATTACCTCTTTAAGGGAGTGATCGAGAGCATTCTTTCTTATAATCTCAAATTGAGAAGTGTAATTCGAAGTTGAATAATAAAGGTGATCATTTATTCAATTTCGCTTTCTTTAAATTTTCGCATTATGAAACATCTAATTTTTGGTTTGTCTATTTTCATGATGCGTGAGTAAATCTCCGCTTGCTAAGGATTCAAAGGAATTTAGTAGATCAAATGGCGAGAAAATCCTATACTCATCTTAAGTCTTATGAGAATTATGAACTTTAGGAAAAAGAATCATCAACGAATAAATTTGGAGCAAGATCACCGTTCTTGATAATTTCGTTGCAATTTGGGATTAAATGATTAATGATTTTTTTTGCTAAAAGCTAGATTTGAATGGTGATCAATGAAAAGACAAGGGATAGTGAAGGAGAAACCCTAGTATCTTCAATAGATCCCTAATTTTCATTCATCGCAATCAACCTAGCTATAATTCATCAATAGATATGATGAGTCATTTTTAGTATTCATCATTGCTACTAATTCCTATCGAATCTTACAAGCTATTATTCAATTTTCTTGATAATGAAAATTGATTTTGGATATTTTCTTGATTACTAAATTTTAAACTCTTTCTTGATTTTCTTGAAAATATTTCATCAACTAAATCTTGAATCGTTTTCTTGAATTTTCTTTACTATTTCTTTCGACTCAACTAAAGCAAGAGTGATCAAATACACGAATCCCAGAGGACGACCCGTACTCATCTCGGTCTAACTACGCGCGACACCGTTATTGATTGCGGTTACTTTTACGACTAAAACAAAACACCGCTTCTTCTTTACTAATATCTTTTCTTTCTTTTAAAATCGCGAAGAAGTGAATAAACTACAAATTCGTTGAATCAATCACCGCCCGACGGCGAGTGACAAGGGCGGCCCTGACTCTAGGGGGCGAACCCGACACAGAAAACGAAGAAGAAGAACCATCTTGGCATTCTGAAGACGAAGAGGAGGAAGACCCGCTGGACTCGGTCCCAGAAACTGAGGCTTCATCGCCCGACTCTATCCTTACTACCTCTACAGACTCCTTGGATGAAGACATCTAACCTGATTCAAAAGAAGGGACTCACCGAGGAAAAATCAACAGAGGATCCGATCTGAGAAATGGAGCGCCAGGAAATTTTCAACAATGAAAGAGAATTATAGCAAAGTGTCAGCCCTAGGATCGTCCCCTCCTATTTATACACCCCAAAAGAGAACATCCTACAGCCCAGATTGATTCCCGCCAAAATGAAACGTCGCGTCCAAGCAGCAGTCGAAGCTCTACGTGGCGGTCAACCATTGGGGATGTCTCTTCGGTGGCAGGAGTCAAAGACAGCCTTTCTCGCCCACCAACCGATGTCCGACACGTGGTCCGTATCCCAACTGGCGAATCGACTGAAATGGCACCCCCTCTTTAAAGCTCAATCATTTCACTGATCCGCTGACGCCATCGAAGATACGTGCGAAAACTCAGGCGCACGTCGAGACGACACATGGGCTCAAAGATCAAAACGATGCAACCGCCAAACGCCATGTCATTCCCGGGCGATCCATGTTCTGATTCTCTGCGCCAAACTGAGCCGAAGAAAAACCGAGCAGGCCACTCTTGACCCGATCTATAAATAGGTCGAAACGAGAGTGGGGGGCTAATGATGATGCTCACAAATGGTATTTCCTTAGATTACGACACGTGGCGGATTACATGTCCCGAAGGCCACGGAGGTGGAATAAATGAGTTGCAATAAGGGCATTCCTTGGGACCTCGTCTCGAGAAAGTGTACGACCTTTCAGGAGACTTCTTGAACCGCTTAGAAGTCTGTTCCCCTCCGAAACACTGAGACGCGACCGCGCAGGTCTGTCTTGCCTGAATTTCGGGGCAGATGCTAATTGGTGCTATCCATCCACCTCTCCGAAAATGCCAAGTTGATTTATGACACCGTATATCGAAGGTTTAAACAGATGCGGCCGATGTAGCAGACTTCGTCAGATTTGTTGGATATAGTGCCCTCAAAGTCAATTATTGGATCGCAGGCATGTGATTGCAATGATTGAGGGAGGACCTATGCCGGTTGGACAGTCTTACTCAAGATGATAGTATGCTATCTGCTTTATCTTTATTATCATATACATGCTTTAGGTGACCTTACATATCACTATTGCACGTTGATAGAGCCCATAGGATTCTTTCTTGACGGCCAGCAGTATAATGGCGATCATATACATGGGAGCTGGGGTCTATAAGTACATCCTTAAAAGGTCCCTAGTCGAGGGAGTTTCGAGACAGGGCATCGATACTCTAGAATAGACTAGTGTATACAGTCGAGACCCCGACGAGGGGCGGTGGCCGGTCTCACAAGCCATTGGTGTCAGTTGGTTCACCTAAGATGTATACAGGTGCTCATTGGGTTATGAATACACCGGACAAGACTCGCCGGGAATATGCTAGTTGGTATTATACCTGACGTCAGATAGCGGTTCCCTGGTGACATGTGTACATGTTAGTTCATCGACCTGAGATCGTCATTTGTCTCGTGTGAGTTCCCACTGTGCTTTGATTACTACCCTACCACGGCTCAAAGGAGTCGTGCAAACAGGTTTTAGTTGGGTACAGTCCCGAGCCACATGGAGGCAGTGAGCGGATCGGAAGGGGTTTCGTCTCTCCCGGTACTGGGGGTGAGATCGCGCTGTGTCTAGGAGAGCCATTACACGAAGTTCTTGGCCAAGATAGGAGATTTACTGGTAGGTATTCCAGTAGTATCTCAGGGTGTTCTGTGCTACACTCCGACACGACTTGTACCGCTTTTGGGGGTCTGACTTTTACCAACCCCCTAGGGCCGACATGCGATGCTCATAGACGAACGGACCGGACTGTATGGATATTGTCACTGACAGGCTCAGTAGGGTGTCAGGATGAGTTCGATCATCGACCTCCCTTTTGGTCAATACTTGGTATCCCGTTACGTACAGCTAGTACCGCTGACGTGCTGGTGGTTAAATCCACAGCCAAAGTATTGACGAGTCTTTAGAGTCCCCCACAGACAGTTTCTCAAGTTTTGGGCGAAACGTTGTAGAGGCCGTATGGTATTATGGCAGGGTTCGATCATATACGTGCAATAGTGCACAGATCATGATCGGACGGATCATACTAGTGGGCTTTGGTTTAAGCCGGATCTTAGTATTAGATTTGTTGGATTACTTTAGTCTCATCGTATTCGCATTCAGTCGGAATGCGGATGCAGGTATGTATTTATAGGTGAGGGGTATCCTTGTGATCCGCCACGAGTTTACTTTAGATGTTGTCGTATCTTTTTGTTGTAAACATTTGGGTTAATGTTTACAAATGGAAATTGTGAGCTTAAGTCATCATGAAGAGCATTTAATGTGGCATGTGCATGTTTAGTGACTCATGATCTCTTTCTTTGTGCATATGTCACTTTATTGATTGATTAGAGTATTGAAATGAGAGGGAGAGAGAGAGGGCAGCCATATGGTTGTGGTTATCTCTTGTATTATCATCTCACTCTGATTTTTATCATTGCAACAAGAAACAAAAGAAAGCTCTTCTTCTTCCTCCTTCTTTCTTGAGCTCACTATCTCCATTAATGGCATCATCTTCAACCTCCATCCATACACTCTCATGTGTTGAGAATCAATGGATGCTTGAGACAAATTTATCACACACATTCTCTACATCGTCTTGGACACGTCGGCTAGCAAACTTCGTGTCCGAGTTGCTTCGGATGAAGCGGGAGCCCGTAAAAGGATTCAAAGATGTGGTGCCCTTTCCGACGAGGAGACCGAAGATCGGAGATGCCGCAAGGAGCTTGGGAAGGTGGCCAAAGACCGAAGGACACGGATCGATCTGTATAGCCTTTCTAACCCTTCTCTAGTCTGCTAGTTATAGGTTAATGGTTCGATCCAGGATTAAAGTCTAAGATAGCGCCGGTTTCAAGTTTAGAAAAAGTTTTCGTTTCCGCATTTTTCCTCGGATCGACGGCCGAGGCGCTACCGTAGACTTACATGGTATCAGAGCCATGCCATTAACCTTTACTAGCTTGTTCTAACATGTTTAAATCATCGATCGATCAAAATTTCCGAAACCGCAATTTCAAAAGTAAAGTTTCTGTCGAATTTTTTTAATGGTCTAAAAATTATTTTGGGTACGTCAGAAAATCAGGCAGGCTTTTTTAAGATCACTGTTGAAATTTGGTAGAGTGATCCCACAGGAGCGCCGCAGAACCACGGCTGTACCCACGTTTTGGCCGTGGTTCCGCCGCCGTTCTGGGGCTTCACTGCACCATTTTTCTTCAGGTAGTTTTTCTCTTAGAATTGTGGTTTCTGGAATTTTTGTTTTTGGCCCAGATTATTTTGAGTGCAGCAGTTGTGCTTGGGGCCCACTTCGGGAAATTTTGTCGATCGAAAATTTTAAATATGTTAGTCTACAGTACTTACATTATATCTGTGACCGTGAATGTCAATTGATCGGTAAATCGTGTCTAATTGCTATAGCTCTTTTAGACGGATTTACGAACGTGACATCCACGTTGATGTTCTGTATTGTGCTGTGATGTTGCAGATTTGTCGTAGTGGATAGCCTGGATGTAATGGTAGTACAGTTTGGTTATATTTGTACATTTGATATTGCGGGGCGAGCGTCCGGCATGTAGACTGCCGTCACTGTCTGTTTGTATAATATTCTTTTGGGGCACGACCGGGCTGAGGTCGATGTACCCGTTGTATATATTTTACTTTCTGTACTAGGATTACCCCGCGGTGGGGTGCACGGATAGCCAGGTTCTAGAGGGCAACGAGCCTGCATCTCATGGCTTTGAGACGGAGGGGGCTTTACTCTAGAATTGGCGGGCTATTCGCCGCACTCGTAGGGGGTATAGGTTGACCCAAGGAGGGGTGCTCAAGTTACCGGATTCCGTAAAGTGCTGGGTGGTCCATTCACTTTGTTGAAGGGGGCTACCTCGCTTCAGGTTTTGGCGGGTAACTTTCCGCACCCGTAGGGGTCTAGGATTTCATTGCACAGGCTATCCACACGACTAGGGGAACGTCGGGTTTCAGTTGTGGCTCAATGAAACCCGGGGATCCCAGATTATCTGTATTATTCTGTGATGCTTATTACATTTCTGTGATGTTGCATTTTATCACGCCTGGAGCGATTATTATATATTGATATATATACTAGTAGATGTTGTATATGTTTTACACCCGCACTAGTCCAGTCCCCGCTCTGTCGTTAGTTAAGTAACCTAACGGGTGATGACAGGACCCAGTGGCGAATGCGGATGGCATATACGTACATCATATTTTCGTTCTTTATTGGTGTGATCAATTGATGGGACTGCATTGATTCGGATCAATGCAAGCTAAACAAACCTGTTTGATGTTGTTGGAACATTTTTCAAAAAGCTATTATTGCATGGACGTTTTCTTTTGTTTTGCACAGTGTTATTCGGTTATGAATATCCAGTACCTCAGTCGACGAGGCAAGGGCCGAGATCCCTTCATCGGGAGTGACCTCTTGGACAGAAGTTTGCGTCAGGGTAATAACTTCACTATAGTCGATTACTTTTTGCTTTGCATCGTGGTATTCAGTTGGAATATCCTGCACGTCATTCTACGGGGAAAGAGCCAAGATCCCTTCACCGGGAGTGACCTCTTTAGCATAGGTTTTCGCCACTATATTTTTATAAAAAGCTATCCGGTTCCTTCAACGATATCAAGTTCATTACGTTAAAGATTTTTCGCCAAAAATCATTCGTAGCCTTCCGTCATTTCAGACGGGTAGCACTTAGTATTCATGCTATGTTTCTTGGCCTTCGTCATGGCATAGTGTATGGTAGCAATTTTGGAACCCTTCGAAAATCGTTTAGGCAGTTTTTCAGTAATCGGCTAATTTTTCGGCTTTTTCCGTAAAAAGTCAAAATAGGTATTTTTCATTGTAGATCCAATTATAAAAAATTTAGATAAGATATTAATATAATTTTGTCACTAAAATGTCACTTATAATTTTCTAGTTAAATAAAAAAAATTCGTAATTAATTATTTTTTTTATTATTTTAAGCCTTTTTAAATACATTAAATTAGGGATAAATACAAATTTAATTAGGTAAATTTCATAATTAGGAATCTTTATAAACTAAAATATGGTGTTAATAAAATTATATCATGACTTGCAAACTTTTGGTTTTAGGGTTGGAAATTTAATGGAAAAATGATGTAAAATAAGGTTTTTTTTGTAAAATGTTGATATGAAAGCATTAAATGAGCACATGGAGTGTTTTTGGACCTAGAAACTTCTCCAAATTTCCCCCCATTACCTCCTCCTACTGCTGGCCGAGCCACCTTGCTGAAATCCCTCATCTTCTCACTTCATTCTTGCTTCTAAAATCATGATAAAATCAAGAAAAATCCACAAAATTGCACCATTTTCTTCATAGATTCAAACCAAAACCTTAATCCCTCCATTCCCTAACCCTAATTAGTTAGAGAAGTGGAGAAAGGAGGCCACTTTGGAGGCTTAGTGCAAGTTGGGGTTCACTTGGGAGATATAATTCCTAAACTAGTTGTTAATTTGTAGTTTAATAAAACTAGTTTAGTATTTTAAAGTGATTAATTTCATTGTAATGGTTAGTTTTGAAATTTCAAGAAAGGGATGATGTTCTAGATTAGGGTTTGTAGCATGGTGGTTGGATTTAAGTTAGGGTTTGGTTATCTAATTGATTGGAGTGGTTAATTGTGTAGTGTTATGCTCGCTAAATCGACAAAATTGCGATATTTGTATCGAATCGGTAAGCAAATTGCTTACTAGATTTTTATAAAAATTAGAATGCGATCAAATTGCGTTATGTTAGCGATATAATTAGCTTCGTATAGGACTATTAGAGTGGGCGAACGCGGGGTTTCGTCTAGTCGGGTTGTAGTTTTGTCGATTTCCCCGAAATGACGATTCTAGTTAAAGATTAGCGATTTTCGTGCGTTTTTCCGCGCACCGAGTGCATGCTATGTTTAATTCGAGAGCGCCGATAATTGTATATTGTGACTTGCATCGTTTTAGGTTTTGTAATCTTATGCTTGGTGTTGTGCAAATATAGGATCGGTCGGGAAAACATCGGACACGGCGCGTAAAAGCAAGGCGGTGGTCGGATCGGATTAGCGGGGATTTCAGGTGAGTAGATGTATTCATCTATGGGGGAATCGTCTGAATGGCACGAGGCGCCCCCCTAGTTAGGATTACCCTACTTTTTGCAAGATTTATATTGTTAGTTAGCTTATCCATTCATGTACACTGCATACCCTTATAGCGAACAGTATATTAGATTGCATGGACATTCATCTATACTTATGCGATATCACTTCGTAGGACACGAACACCATTACCATTGGCATCTGTTGCACGCGCACTATTCATGTGACACACACGCCTTTGGTAATTGCCATGCCACGTGCACTATAGAACCTGTTTAACTTAATAACGCCATTTGCATTCATACATGATATATGGAATTGCATAGCATGCATATACCTCGCATTACCATCATATCTACATAGATTTCTAGCCAAAACTCACATCATATACATTGATATCATAGACATTTATCATATATAACATGTGAACATTCTGATTTTCTTGAGGATTTCAGTATTGCTGCGATTTCTGGATTTTTGGGGAAAACCGCAAGAATTTAACAAAAGCTTATATTCATCATTTTTAAAACAAAGTTGCAGTTTTCTCGTGATGTATGTGTCATCCACCATGAGTTTTCATGTTTTCTGTTGGATTTCGAGACCCGATTCGAGGAGTGGATGAACCGTCTCGGGTACATGGTGGGCCCGGTATGGTACCCCGGGGCAAGAAGATCCAGTTGTAGACGATGAGCCTGGCAGGGGAAGACTACCTACCGGTGATGTCTGGCGCGGCGGATATCCGGAGGATACCGACCGTTGTCGTGAGATTTATGATATGGGCCGATCTGGACTGACTGAGCCCGATATTGAGACAGATATGATTCCTATTTGGTGTCGATAATTGACACGGGTTTTCAGATGATTTCTTGATGGTACTTAGCTATTATACAGATATTCATTTTCTAAGGTTAAGAATTCAATACCCTTAGCATTTAAAACACTTAAAGATTTAGTAATGATATTGCATACATGTGCATGCATAATAGAGATATTATATCACATATGGACATACATGTTGTTCCGCATTGCGTGCATTCTTACGATTGCCTTATTAGATATTATATTTACTCACGAGCTGGCAACTCACCCCCGTTGTGCCACAGTGTCTTGCAGATCGGACTCATCAGTCTTGTAACAGCGGCTATCTTATCATCAGCTCCTTTTGCTCAGACTCGCGACATCGCCTGTAGGTGGGCTGCGAGCACACTTTATTTCTTTTTGCTTTATCATTGTATCTAGTATACTCCATCTACCACTTTATATTGTATATGCGACCTAGTGATGAGACTGAGAGATTTGTATAGTTGTGGTTTCTTTTGGGTCAGCTCACTTGAGCCGGCGATGTGTTTTCTGATATTTTGCGTTTCTTTTATGCTCTTTTCTTGATATGGTTATTATATTGCATGTGGTTGTGATCCGCCTTGGGCGAAGAGCTAGCTCCCGCTTGGGGATGCCATTTTTATGATTACAGGTTTATTATCTTGTTGTACCCATTTTGGGGGATAGAAAATACAGGGGAGACTCTGCCGAAATTTTCAGAAATTTATGATGTTTTTAAAAAGGGATTCTATGCAACCTAAATGATTTTAAAAACCATTTTCATTAAAGTTTTCCTTCACTCTCTTTTGTTTTCGGTTTAGATTCTTCTGGGCTTTGGCTGACTTAGGTTACGGTACGCGTTTAGACGTCTCGTAATCTAAGTGTCAGTCGCGTTCCGTACTTTCGGGTCGTGACAAAGTTGGTATCAGAGCGTAGGTTTTACCTTTCTGAGTGTAGGACAACCTTGGTAGATGGAGTAGGTGACTTAAGCAGAGTGGCGTAGCGTGGGTATGATCCGTGGCATACTTACGATACGGTACTCCGCCTAAGTGACCTTAGGACATAATTGCTTGTATTTCCTTTCTTGATTCCTTGCATTCCTTGATTCAATTGCAATGTCCTTATCAGTCCTGTTTCTTATTCCAGCTTCGATGCCGCCAAAGACTTCGAGAGCTCAGCGGGCTGCCGCTAGGGATGAGATTTGGGCGGGCCCATCTGAGGCGAGGATCGAGCGGGATGATACACCTACCCCTCAGGGTCATACTGATCCGCCTTATCCTGACCGTATTGCCAGATTAGAGGCCGGCATGCAAGAGTTGCGACAGATAATGGGATCTTTAGTTGAGTCCAGCCGGACACAGAGAGCCGAGGACGTTCCTTCCACCGCACAGACCACGATCGTACCTGCTGCACAGATGGTCACTCCTTCTGCTACTACGGAGACTATCCCTGTTTCACTACAGGAGTTCATGAGATTGAGACCTCCAGCTTTTACCGGTACAGATGCGACAGAGGACCCACAGGCATTTCTTGATAGGATGGCTCGGATTTGCCGTTCATTGAGGTGTTCTGATGATAGATTGGTGGAGTTTGCGAGTTTTCGTCTGGTGGGTCTTGCCCAGACATGGTACGATTCAGTAGAGAGAGGCCGAGCTGCAGGTCTGCCTTCAATGACCTGGGATGAGTTTACATCTGCATTTCTTGCCCGTTTTCTTCCGGAGAGTGTCCAAGATGCTCGAGCCCGTAGTTTTGAGTCTTTGCGCAAGACTCCTGGGATGACAGTGTCGGAGTATGATATACAGTTTACCCAGTTGTCTCGATATGCTCCGTACCTAGTCGACACAGAAGAGAAGAGAATAAAGAGGTTTGTACGAGGGCTTGACACACAGCTATTCCTTGCCATCGGCACCCAGCACTTTGATACATACGCTGCCGCGATGGATGCAGCCTTACTTTTGGAGGAGCGTATTTCTGAGACTCCGGTCGTTTCTGGGCCGAAGAGGATCCGTACTGATACGCCAGCTCAGCGGCAGATGGGTAGACACCGCGATAGATTATTTCCGGGAGATGGTGGAGGCAGAGGATTGAGACGAGGTCAGTTATTTGGTTCATATCCACAGACCCAACAGTCGTCTCCAGGATGTTTTCGGTGTGGGAGTCAGTACCACCGTGTTAGAGACTGTACCATGGGACGTCCGGGCGCGGCGACAGTCCCGCATGTGACTTTACCATCCTCACCACCTTCTCAGAGAGCTTTACTTCCTACTCCTGACGATGCTCCACATCAGTCAGATGCTTCTATAGGCCGTGGGCGTGGCGGTCCAGTTCCGAGAGGACGAGGCGACAGAGGCAGAGGCCGAGGTAGAGGCAGAGGACAGCCAGCTATTAGTGGTGGACAGGCCCGAGTGTTCGCGTTGACTCCTCAGGATGCACAGGCATCCAATGTCGTCATGACAGGTACTCTGCCAGTATGTTCTTTTGATGCACGGGTATTATTTGATCCAGGCTCCACACATTCCTATGTATCCACGTATTTTGCACCGAGGTTGGGCTGAGAGTCTTGTCCGTTAGATCAGCCGCTTGTCATTATTACACCGGTAGGCGAGTCTTTTGTTGCCCGTTTCGTGTACCGATCGTGTTCCGTTCGTATCGGGGAGAGAGATTCTTCAGTTGATTTGATTCTCCTCGATATGCTAGACTTTGACGTTCTTCTTGGTATGGACTGGCTAGCCACCTGCTATGCATCCGTGGACTGCCGTGAAAAAGCAGTCAGATTCAGTTTTCCTGGTGAGCCAGTTCTTGTTATTCAGGGAGATCGTAGCGCTACCCTTCCCAGCTTGATTTCTTCTCTTCGCGCTGGTCAGCTCTTAAGGAAAGGGTGTCAGGGATTCTTAGCCTATATTTGTGATACTAGCCCCACAGAGGTTCCGTTGGACCAGGTCCCTGTTGTGAGAGAGTTTCCTGATGTTTTCCCTGACGAGCTGCCTGGTCTGCCACCAGAGCGCGAGATTGAGTTCTGTATTGACTTGATCCCTGGCACAGGGCCTATCTCTATACCGCCTTATCGGATGGCCCCGGCAGAGCTGAGAGAGCTAAAGGATCAGTTACAAGACTTGCTGGACAAAGGGCTTATCCGACCGAGTGTGTCACCTTGGGGTGCTCCCGTCTTGTTTGTTAAGAAGAAGGACGGAAGTATGCGTTTATGCATTGATTATCGTCAGCTGAACCGGGTTACTGTGCGGAACAGGTATCCCCTACCCCCATTGATGATTTATTCGATCAGCTCCAGGGTGCAGGGTTCTTCTCGAAGGTTGATTTACGGTCAGGTTATCACCAGTTGCGGGTTCGGAAGAAGGATATTCCGAAGACTGCCTTCCGTACTCGTTATGGTCATTATGAGTTCTTAGTGATGTCGTTCGGGCTCACCAATGCCCCGGCAGCATTTATAGATTTGATGAACCGTGTATTCAGGCCGTATCTCGATCAGTTCATTATTGTGTTCATTGACGACATCTTGGTTTATTCTCGGAGACGGGAGGAGCATGAGCAGCACTTACATATCACATTGCAGACGTTGAGGGAGCATCAGCTGTTCGCCAAATTCTCCAAGTGCGCATTCTGGTTAGACAGTGTCGACTTCGTGGGTCATGTGGTGACGAGAGATGGTATTTGTGTGGACCCGAGGAAGATCAAGGCAGTTCAGTGTTGGCCTAGACCAGTATCAGTTACAGAAGTTCGCAGTTTTCTAGGTCTGGCCGGCTATTATCGACGTTTCGTCCAGGATTTCTCCCGCATTGCTGCACCATTGACCGGGTTGACCCGGAAGGGGGTTCCTTTTGATTGGACCCAGGCATGTGAGGATAGTTTCCAGCAGTTGAAGACTCGTCTGACTACTGCACCAGTGTTAGCATTGCCTTCAGGGTCAGGCGGGTTCGTGGTATATTGTGATGCTTCTAGAGTGGGGCTGGGATGTGTATTGATGCAGCACGACAGAGTTATTGCGTATGCTTCTCGGCAGCTGAGGAAACACGAACAGAACTACCCCACCCATGATTTAGAGATGGCTGCAGTGGTATTTGCACTTAAGATCTGGAGACATTACCTATACGGTGAGTCGTGCCAGATATTCACTGACCACAAGAGTTTAAAGTATATCTTCCAGCAGCGAGATCTGAACCTGAGACAGCGCCGATGGATGGAGCTGGTGAAGGATTATGACTGCGAGATTTTATACCATCCGGGCAAGGCGAATGTGGTGGCAGATGCTCTGAGTAGGAGGCCCGGAGGTGGCTTATCTTGTTTGAGCGCAGTACAGATGCAGTCGACGGCGGATTGGCAGGTTTTATGTGACAGCAGAGTGCAGTTCGAGTTTACTCCTACAGGGGGACAGCTAGCCCATTTCAGAGCACGCCCATAGTTACTTGACCGTATCCGTGAGGCACAGTCCGGCGATGCCCGTACATTAGAGATTATTGAGCAGATTCGGCAGGGCAGAGTTTCTGAGTTCGTGATCGATGATCAGGGGATACTTCGATTTGGGACTCGACTGTGCGTGCCAGATTCAGAGGGACTGAGGCGTGATATTCTCGAGGAGGCACATAGATCCGTATACAGTGTGCATCCAGGTTCCACCAAGATGTACCGTGATTTGAGAGAGGTTTACTGGTGGGACGGGATGAAGAAGGATATTACAGACTTTGTGTCGAGATGCCTGACTTGTCAGCAAGTCAAGGCCGAGCACCAGAGGACAGCCAGCGAGTTATAGCCTTTGCCCATCCCTGAGTGGAAGTGGGAGCAGGTCTCCATGGACTTTATTGTGGGTCTACCCAGGACCAGTCGAGGGTACGACTCTATATGGGTGATTGTGGATCGACTGACGAAAGCGGCTCACTTCCTGCCAGTGAAGACCACTTTTGGATTTTCTCAGTACGCCCAGGTTTATATTGATGAGATAGTGCGACTGCATGGCGTTCCGACTTGCATCGTGTCCGACCGTGGCACCCAGTTTACCAGCCGATTGTGGCAAAAACTCCAGGAAGCATTGGGCACCCGATTGAGTTTTAGCACAGCCATTTATCCTCAGACTGACGGTCGGTCGGAGCGTACGATTCAGACTCTTGAGGACATGCTCAGAGCTTGTGTTTTAGATTTCGTTGGTAGCTGGGATCGTCATTTGCCTTTGATCGAGTTTTCCTACAATAATAGCTTCCAGGAGACGATTCAGATGGCACCTTTTGAGGCTTTATATGGGAGGAGATGTCGATCTCCTGTATATTGGACAGAGCTCAGGGAGAGCTGTATTTTGGGGCCGCAGATTGTACAGGAGACGACCAAGAAGATACAGCTGATTCGGGACAGGATGAGAGCGGCACAGAGCAGGCAGAAATCATATGCTGACCGGCGCCGACTCGAGTTCGCTGTTGGCGATCATGTTTTCCTGAAGGTCTCTCCGATGAAAGGTGTGATGAGATTTGGGCGGAAAAGGAAGCTGAGTCCTAGATATGTTGGTCCTTTCGAGATTCTAGAGCGTGTTGGCCCAGTCGCTTATAGGTTAGCTCTTCCGCCCAGCTTCCCCGATGTTCACCCCGTATTCCATGTCTCGATACTCCGCAAGTACCTTCATGATCCTTCCCAGGCGATTCAGCACCAGACGATCCAGCTAGAGCGTGAACTTTCTTTCACCGAGCAGCCGGTGGTCATTTTGGATCGGTAGGTGAAGAAATTGAGGTCGAAGGTTATACCGTCCGTCAAGGTTCTTTGGCGTGGCCGGAACAGCGAGGAGGTCACCTGGGAGACCGAGGTCGAGATGAGGAAGAGATATCCCCATCTTTTTGAAGGTACGCGTAGTTAAATTCTAAATTTGGGGACCAAATTTCTTTAAGGGGGGAAGATTGTAACCCTTCGAAAATCGTTTAAGCAGTTTTTCGGTAATCGGCTAATTTTTCGGCTTTTTCCGTAAAAAGTCAAAATAGGTATTTTTCATTGTAGATCTAATTATACAAAATTTAGATAAGATATTACTATAATTTTGTCACTAAAATGTCACTTATAATTTTCTAGTTAAATAAAAAAAAATCGTAATTAATTTTATTTTTTTTTATTTTAAGCCTTTTTAAATACATTAAATTAGGGATAAATAAAAATTTAATTAGGTAAATTTCATAATTAGGAATCTTTATAAACTAAAATATGGTGTTCATAAAATTATATCATGACTTGCAATTTTTTGGTTTTAGGGTTAGAAATTTAATGGAAAAATGATGTAAAATAAGGTTTTTTTTGTAAAATATTGATATGAAAGCATTAAATGAGCACATGAGGTGTTTTTGGACCTAGAAACTTCTCCAAATTTCCCCCCATTACCTCCTCCTACTGCTGGCCGAGCCTCCTTGCTGAAATCCCTCATCTTCTCACTTCATTCTTGCTTCTAAAATCATGATAAAATCAAGAAAAATCCACAAAATTGCACCATTTTCTTCATAGATTCAAACCAAAACCTTAATCCCTCCATTCCCTAACCCTAATTAGTTAGAGAAGTGGAGAAAGGAGGCCACTTTGGAGGCTTACTGCAAGTTGGGGTTCACTTGGGAGGTATAATTCCTAAACTAGTTGTTAATTTGTAGTTTAATAAAGCTAGTTTAGTATTTTAAAGTGATTAATTTCATTGTAATGGTTAGTTTTGAAATTTCAAGAAAGGGATGATGTTCTAGATTAGGGTTTGTAGCATGGTGGTTGGATTTAAGTTAGGGTTTGGTTATCTAATTGATTGGAGTGGTTAATTGTGTAGTGTTATGCTCGCTAAATCGACAAAATTGCGATGTTTGTATCGAATCGGTAAGCAAATTGCTTACTAGATTTTTATAAAAATTAGAATGCGATCAAATTGCGTTATGTTAGCGATATAATTAGCTTCGTATAGGACTATTAGAGTGCGCGAACGCGGGGTTTCGTCTAGTCGGGTTGTAGTTTTGTCGATTTCCCCGAAATGACGATTCTAGTTAAAGATTAGCGATTTTCGTGCGTTTTTCCGCGCACCGAGTGCATGCTATGTTTAATTCGAGAGCGCCGATAATTGTATATTGTGACTTGCATCGTTTTAGGTTTTGTAATCTTATGCTTGGTGTTGTGCAAATATAGGATCGGTCGGGGAAACATCGGACACGGCGCGTAAAGGCAAGGCGGTGGTCGGATCGGATTAGCGGGGATTTCAGGTGAGTAGATGTATTCATCTATGGGGGAATCGTCTGAATGGCGTGAGGTGCCCCCCCTAGTTAGGATTACCCTACTTTTTGCAAGATTTATATTGTTAGCTAGCTTATCCATTCATGTACACTGCATACCCTTATAGCGAACAGTATATTAGATTGCATGGACATTCATCTATACTTATGCGATATCACTTCGTAGGACACGAACACCATTACCATTGGCATCTGTTGCACGTGCACTATTCATGTGACACACACGCCTTTGGTAATTGCCATGCCACGTGCACTATAGAACCTGTTTAACTTAATAACGCCATTTGCATTCATACATGATATATGGAATTGCATAGCATGCATATACCTCGCATTACCATCATATCTACATAGATTTCTAGCCAAAACTCACATCATATACATTGATATCATAGACATTTATCATATATAACATGTGAACATTATGATTTTCTTGAGAATTTCAGTATTGCTGCGATTTCTGGATTTTTGGGGAAAACCGCAAGAATTTAACAAAAGCTTATATTCATCATTTTTAAAACAAAGTTGCGGTTTTCTCGTGATGTATGTGTCGTCCACCATGAGTTTTCATGTTTTCTGTTGGATTTCGAGACCCGATTCGAGGAGTGGATGAACCGTCTCGGGTACATGGTGGGCCCGGTATGGTACCCTGGGGCAAGAAGATCGAGTTGTAGACGATGAGCCTGGCAGGGGAAGACTACCTACCGGTGATGTCTGGCGCGGCGGATATCCGGAGGATACCGACCGTTGTCGTAAGATTTATGATATGGGCCGATCCGGACTGACGGAGCCCGATATTGAGACAGATATGATTCCTATTTGGTGTCGATGCTTGACACGGGTTTTCAGATGATTTCTTGATGGTACTTAGCTATTATACAGATATTCATTTTCTAAAGTTAAGAATTCAATACCCTTAGCATTTAAAACACTTAAAGATTTAGTAATGATATTGCATACATGTGCATGCATAATAGAGATATTATATCACATATGGACATACATGTTGTTCCGCATTGCGTGCATTCTTACGATTGCCTTATTAGATGTTATATTTACTCACGAGCTGGCAACTCATCCCCGTTGTGCAACAGTGTCTTGCAGATCGGACTCATCAGTCTTGTAGCGGCGGCTATCTTATCATCAGCTCCTTTTGCTCAGACTCGCGACATCGCCTGTAGGTGGGTTGCGAGCACACTTTATTTCTTTTTGCTTTATCATTGTATCTAGTATACTCCATCTACCACTTTATATTGTATATGCGACCTAGTGATGAGACTGAGAGATTTGTATAGTTGTGGTTTCTTTTGGGTCGAGCTCACTTGAGCCGGCGATGTGTTTTCTGATATTTTGCGTTTCTTTTATGCTCTTTTCTTGATATGGTTATTATATTGCATGTGGTTGTGATCCGCCTTGGGCGAAGAGCTAGCTCCCGCTTGGGGATGCCATTTTTATGATTACAGGTTTATTATCTTGTTGTACCCATTTTGGGGGATAGAAAATACAGGGGAGACTCTGCCGAAATTTTCAAAAATTTATGATGTTTTTAAAAAGGGATTCTATGCAACCTAAATGATTTTAAAAACCATTTTCATTAAAGGTTTTCCTTCACTCTCTTTTGTTTTCGGTTTAGATTCTTCTGGGCTTTGGCTGACTTAGGTTACGGTACGCCTTTAGACGTCTCGTAATCTAAGTGCCAGTCGCGTTCCGTACTTTCGGGTCGTGACATATTTGTTACTTTTCTGCTGCATAAATAGATGCGTTGGTTTGGGATAGTCGTACTACTATTTTGGCCTTCGTCAAGGATATGTATGGGTGGATTCAAATTAACCTGGATAATGACGGGTAGAACTTGACATATGACTTATGATATGTTGGCCTTCGTCAAGGTCATAAGAGCATGGGGTAAAAATCATGTCGGGGGTTTCTAAAAGAAACTGAAACTTGCCAGATATGCGCATACCTTCTGGAGTGTGATAACGTGAATGGATTCCATCACGTTATCATGCGATGATAGTTGGATCCCGATTCCTACTGATGAGTTGGTTTACTCCTCGGATGATCCCGACTAATTCTTCTTTCAGGTTTGGAAGAGAATTTGAGGTTACGGTGGGAGGTTTCCTTATTGAAAGGTTCCTAGGCACCCTAAGAAGGTCTCACAAGGCATGGAACATGCCAATATAAAATTTTACGGTGCCGGGAAACCCTAGACTACGGATCGTAGACTAGATGTCTAGGCGAAAAACTAACTAGTTAACAATTAACTGAGGGAATACGGAAATACAACCTTTGTAGATCCGTTTGCTCCACCTCCATAGCTCCGCAACGAAGTCCCCTCGCTATCCATATGAGTTCCCGGGCTCTAGCGTCGGCTTCGTCGGAGAATGGGCAAGCTAGGTCGTCAATGTCCATGCCGAAGATGATCTACGTCGAGGCATCGCTAAATCAAGCTCCGACTTCACCAAGTCATGAAACTTGTGAAGAGAACACACTCTACTACTTGGCAAGAGGTAGAGGATGAAGAAATAGGAAGTGGGTAGACTTTAGATTTGGATTTCTCACTCATTTCCATCAATCACCATTGATGGACCTTGCTTTCTTCACTTGAAGAAAGGAAGAAGAAGAAGAATATTGTTATGATAAGTTAATTAAAAATGAAAAGAAAATCAAAACTTATCATAATGTAAACCATGGTCAAGTGTAGAGATTAAACCAAGGTTAGTTGGAATGGTTAGGGTTAAGGATGAGATAAGAATGGTTGACTTGATCAAAGCTTCAAGAAGCTTTAAGAAAAAACAAAATAAGCCACCATCCTTAAATAATTTCCAAAATGAATATATATATAAATAAATGAATGAATAAATAATCATAACCCTAGCCCTTCATATAACCATGGTTCAATCTTCACACAAACACAAGTAAACATGTATCATCAAACATGATACAATCAAGTGTACAAAAGTATATCACATATACAATGTGCACAAACCAAGTGAGAAAATCCATCTTAAGTAAACCGATACTAGTTAATGCAAACTAATATATCAAATATATAATTGTGCATTAAATCATCAAATCAACACTTGATTTAATGATCCGGTCATGTCGCATATAACCGGCTAGTATACAATGTATCGGCTTATCGAATCAACGCTTGAATCGATAACTAGGTTATATCGCATACAACCATTCGATACATTCATCGCGAGAATGAAATACGGTATCACATACACGCATTATTCTCGGTCCCGCACATATCTCATATGCGCTCCTATTTCGTTTCGCTTGAGCCAGGAAACCTCTGTGTAGGACTCTAAAGACTCGTCAATACGCCGGCAGTGGATGATGATCATATCAAACATCCACAAGCTGCAAGCGGTCTGCTAAACGTAACGGCCACCCGGGTATTGAGCGATCAGAAGATCGACGAGCAAGCCCGCTCACACTCCTGTGAATCCAACCAGTAACACTACCGTACAGTCCGTTCTGATCGTCTGATATGTCGCATATCTTGCCTAGGGGTGGTAAACGTCAGACCCCAATAGCTCGATAAGTCGTGTCGATATGAGGTCTATAACAATTCGAGAAACTACTGGTAACACTTACCAGTAAATCTCAGCAACCCTGGCCAGGGATTTCCTGTTATAGCCAATCGAACACAGCGCAACATCAACTCCCTATACCGGGAGAGACGAATCCCCTCCTATCGCTCATTGCCTCCATGTGACTCGGGACTGTATCCAAAAACCACCGTTTTGCACGCCCTCTTGGACGTGGTAAGATGGAAATCAAAGCACAGTGGGAACCACACAAGACTCTATGACGATCTCGGGTCAACAGACTACTCTGTACCAGTGTTACCAGAGAACTGCCATCTGACGTAAGGTATAATACCATCTGGGAGTTCTCGGCGAGTCCGTCCAGTGTACCCAGTCTCTACTGAGCACCCGTATATCATCTCCGATGTCAAACATCAATGGATATGGGATCATCCATCGCCCATCTGTATGGGTCGAGAAGGTATACGCTAGTCTACTCTGGTATATCGATGCCCCGTCTCGATACACCCACGACTAGGGACTTTGAAGGATGTACTTATGGACTACCATGTCCCCACTAGTATGATCTGCATCACAGTCCAGGTAGTCAAGTACACATCCTAAGGGCTTTACCAACATGTAACAGAGAGACAATCAATGTACACGTTAAGGTAAAGAGCAATGAGATAGCATACTATCATGTCGAGCAAGAAAGTCCTCCCTATATACGTCCCAGCATCCACTACAATATACATCCAATGTACAGTAATGGCCTCTAGGGCATACATATAACTAACAATCTCCCACTTGCACTAGGGCCATCTGTAGCAGTGGTTGTAGTATCTCATACTCAACCATCCCATAAAAGTCTCTCTCTAGGAATAGGCCTTTGTGAGTGGATCCGCCGTGTTGTCCTCTTAGTCTGCTCTCCTAATCTTGATCACCATGGAGATCAACCATCTCCATGATCAAGTGATACTGCCTTAGAATATGTCTGGATCACTGATGGGACCGGCGTTCCATGGCATAAGCCACAACTTCCATTGTCTCACAATGGTAGGAACGTAGTTCATCTCATGAACTAATATACACCCAAACAGCCTCTTTGGTAGCATCTTAAGTAGCGATGTACCCTGCCTTCATCGTCTAGTTTGCCACGGTATTTAGCTTGGAACTCTTCCAACATACCGTCCCTTTACTGAGGGTAAAGACAATGCCTGCGACTGACATTCAGTCGTTTTTATCACCCTGGAATACTTCCAGTGATTCTCCCCAGGATCGATTGATACCATCTCACTACAACTAGTGAGAATCCTAACATCCAATTAAATCTATCTCATAGATCTAAAACTCAGGATTTAGGAGGTATCACTTTGATCCTATATGGAGAATCATGTAATAAACGGAGATTGATCGAGCGTAGCATAAGAAACTCCTTTCTTATGAAGAGTATGTCATCCACGTACTCTACGAGGATCACCACCATACTCCCTACTACCTTTTTGTTTATACAAGGTTCATCTACCATTTTGATGATGTCAAACTCTTTGACTAATCCATCAAAACAGACGTTCCAACTCCGCGATGCCTGCTTTATCAGATAAAACATCTTGCTCACGTTTCCGCTGCTCCCACTGTTTACGAAGCACTCTGGCTGTGTACTTACAGACGCACTCTTTTAAATCATCATTTAGAGAAGCAGTCATGGCACCCAACCGCCAGATATCGTAGTCATGGTATGTAGCCGTGGCAAGTAGGATCTGGATGGACTTAAGCATAGGTACTGGAAAAGGTTTCATTATTATCCACGCCTGGTCAATGACGAAAACCTTTAACAAGTCTAGCTTTGAAAGTCTCAACTTTTCCATTTACACCAAGTAATCTTCTCAAGATATACTTGCTCCTGATGGGGATTTAACCCTTCAGATATAGCAGCCAAAGTCCATACTTTGCTGGTGTACATGGATTCCATCTCAGATTACTAAGCATCCAGCCATTCTTACAGAGTCTTACTCCTGATGGCCAGCTCGAAATTAGTTGGGTCATCATCTCATGATGCAATCCTCGCTCCCACTGTCATAGAGAAACCGAAGTATCTCTCAGGTGGGTGAGGAACCCTACTAGATCGGCGGAGAGGCTGAGGTTCGTTGGAATCTACTGAATCCTTTGGCTCTATCAAATCATCTGCTGCAGTTTGTATAGCTGGAACATTTCCAGTTCTACATAACTGACCTTGCCTCGAGCTTGTCCGGATTTTGCTTTTAGACATAGGCCGGACAATCCCCAAATCTTAACTAACTTAAGATATGGGCTCTTCCCCTTCCATATCACATATGAAGTGGTAGGCAATTGATTTGATTGGAACCATATTCAATAGGTACGCAGCTTCTTAAGTGCACAACTCCCTTAAGGAAAAATGTAACTCAGTAGTACTCATCATAGAGCACACCATATCAAATAGGGTGTATCTGCTCCGCCCCGATATACCATCGTACTATGGTGTATACGGAGGAGTAATTCTGAGAGAGAAACTCATTCTCCTTTAGAATAGTCCAGGAATTCCGTGCTCAAGTATTCTCCTCCTCGATCATATCAAAGGACATAATACTTATACCCGTATTTTGGTTCTCTACTTCTAACTTATATTCTGTGATTATCTCAAAAGGTTCGGACTTGTGTTTCAACAGGAACATATGTCTGAATCTAAAGAGATCATCAGAGAACGTAATGAAGTATAAAGAACCAGTCTTGGTATGTGTAGACAGGGGACCTACATACATCATCATGTATCATCCCAAGAGTTCACTAACTCTTTCTCTGTTTCCAGTAAACGGAGCTATGGTCATCTTATCTTTGTGACATGACTGGCGAGTTTCACAAGATGTAAATTCAAACTAATTTAAATATGCATCTTTATGTAACTCAAGCTAGTCGGGTCACATTGATCTGACCTAGTCTACAATACCTCAAGAAGGAATCGTTCATTTCTGAACTCTTCTTCTTGTGTGTGTTCTGTATACTAAGAACTGTAGTTTGATTTAGAACATCAATGCTTTTAGATAACGTGCCTGAACCGATCAACTTTTGATATAGGAAATGTTCAAAACATTATCCAACAATACAAAATTTTATCATTTCTTTACTACTAAAGAGACTGATATGATTTTGTATATCAGGTTCGGTATCTAATTGCATTCGTTCAGAATCAATGTATTGGTATTACAGGGTGACAGTGACCGACAGACTTGGTTGCAACACTTGCCCCGTTTTCTGTCTCATGAAACTTATCACCCGTTTTCAGTTTTTCTACCTTTTTGTAGCCCTATGTAACAGATTACATATCTGGGATCCTGATCCGGTATCATATACCCAGGATGCGGAGGATACTGAGAAACAGTTCTTTGTAATGAACACACCCGAAGATGATGCATCAACATGCACTCTCTTCGTTTGGGCGGCACGGGAAATCTGGTATTCCCCAATTTCCTGCTCTGTCTTATAACAATTATAAGTTGGAGCGGGACCAACGTTCCCCAGCTCAGTATAACAAGCGGGTTCGGTCAACATTCCGTATTATTATCTTGATTAAGGCGTGATATGGTCGCTACCAGGAGAGAGAGAGAAGAAAACAATCAGCGTGCGCTCTTTCAAGAATAGATTGGTTATTATTTTATCTAATCAGGATGGCTCCCACTGCTTTTTATCAAATCTTCCTTCAAGGAAAGACTAGCCGGGATTAATTACACACTACAACTTCGCCAATCTTTCAGCCAGGCCAGTGTCGGTACTTTGAGGGAGGTCCCCCGTGCTTTCGCACGAACCTAATTAATGTAAACCTCGTTTTCCCAGAGGCGTAACCCCGTTGACACCTTTCTAGACACCTACTTGATCGGCTAATTGTAATGTATAAAACTCTCCCAGGAGTAACACTTACTCGCAGCGGGTATCGGGATCCAACTATCTCATAGAAGGTATGCAATCTCATTACAAATTTCAACACTTGAAATTCCCGATAATATTTTACCCCTAACGTGCTATGACCTTGACGAAAGCCAACAAACTATAGCCCGCTAGTCAAGTTCAACCCGTACATTTCTTGATCGAATTAAACCCACCCGCACGACCCTTGACGAAAGCCAACAAAGCCGCACGACCACCCTAATCCAATCGCATCGTATGCAGGCAGATAAGCAGCATATAGCTACCGCACACTGCACCTTGACGAAAGCCAACAAATGCAGCACGAATACTATATACAACTTATCTGAAATGACGGAGGGCTACGACAGGTTTTTCTGAAAACCTATTGCGTAATGAACTTGATATCGTTGTAGGATCGAATGAATTTTAAAATGGAGTATTTTTGAAGCTTTTGTAGTTTTGCTAAAGGAGTCACTCCCGGTGAAGGGATCGTCGGTCCTTTCCTCGTCGAATGAGGTGCGGGATATATCATATATATCACTGTGCAAAGCAAAAACTCTAAAAAGCAATCAAAAGACAAAACCGAGTGTGTAGCATCTGCCAGTTATTGCTAAAGGAGTCACTCCCGGTGAAGGGATCTTGGTCCTTTCCTTATCGAATAAGGTGCAGGATATATCACATATACCGCTGTGCAAAGCAAGAACTGTAGCTACCTGTTTTATTTTGAAATTCGATTCTACAACATCTTAGGTTTCTTTTATTTCATTAATCATATTAATGAAGTCCCATCATTTAAGTACCTAAACATCACAGATAGATATGACGTACACTTATGCCATCCGCATTCGCCTCGATGTCCCCTCGTGCACCGTTAGGTTAGGTAACTAACGACAGAGCGGGGCAGGGCTAGCGCGGGTGTAAAACATAAGTAACGTCTATATAACATATCATATATACTATATGCTGTATCTATCACAGAACATCACATGATCACATCACAGATATCGCAGCAGAAGAATCATATGAAATATTGGATATACTAGGACGTCCGTGTTTTCAATACGAGCCAGTATAAAACACGGATTCCACGGTCGTGATGAATAGCCAAACCCACACCCCTAGACCCCTACGAGAGCGGCAAGCAACCCTACCAATTCTAGAGTTAGGAGACCCGGACTCGACTCCTCGAGTTGGTCTCCCACTGGACTCCAGAACCCGGTTACCTGTGCCCTCCTCCTTGGGTCTATCCTAGTGCGGAAAAGTAAATAATATACAAACGGTGACTACTTCCGCAACCTGGAAGCGCCCCAATTAAAAGAATATTACATACAAGTTTTTACATGAATGAAAATGAAAAACACTCATCTCACATAAAAACCCCCGGCTATTCGAACACGACGATCCAATATAACATATCCAGCAACTCATAACATCACATGTCATCAACGTAAGTAAATATGCGCATCCCAATTGTCGTTGACATATAGCAACGAAACCGGCGATATCACATATTACACTTACGGTCACAGAAAAGAAAGTGTAAAACTACAACAGTTGGAATCCGCAACCACCTCAGACATCGCATGCCTGACCAAATGAATTACTTAGACATCGCATGCCTAACAATTATAAACCCCGCATTTTAGTCTCAAAATCATAAACTCTTTTCAATATTAAGTCAGGCAATTCAACAAGATTCCCGACATCCTGATCGAATACTCGTCGCAAACTTCAGTAGGCGGCCGCACCCCCGACGCCGTCGACGAAGTGCACCAAGGCGGAACACCGCTACCGCGAGCACCCGAACGGATGCTTTCGGCGACGGGGTTCTCCAACAGTTACTTGGTCGGGGCTATGGGGTGTAGCTGTCTATTAAGTTTACCCGGCGAGTATCCGCGTACGCTACGTGATTGCGACGGACTTTTGATCACATCAAAATTCCGTGGCAACCGATCAAGTGAGACTAAACTGCTACGTTTATAACATTCATTCAGTTATCTCATAACTTATTGTGAATTCCAATTATTGTATCCCATTCCAGATAAACAGAAAATGTTAAACTTTTTGATCGAACAGTCAAACACCCAAGTTTTCCCGATACAGATCAACACATGAATTAAGTCTAACAACATTCAGTTCATGCCTCAGTACCAACGGTCCAGCCGTAGAAGGGTCAAGCCAACGCCTCACATGTGGCACGCCGTACTGCCCCAAACCCGAAGTTTCAAAGGGCAGTTCAAGACGGTCACATAATCGAGTTAAGGTTTGTTGTCTTCTAGAGGGTCCATCGAGTTACTTGCACTACTTAGAACGTCGTTAAACTACGGAAAAATCCAACACTTGGAAATTTCCCGACAGGGGAAAAATTGGGTATTTATATCCGGTCGAACTTTTTAACATATTCTAAAATTTACCCGGAAAGCCACACAGACAAAATTTGATAATCCGATCGAATATACCAAGTCCCCAAAACAACCCAGAAAATTCAACTCTTGAAAAATTATTAAAAATTCCCAGAAGACTCAGCACTACAAGACATGAGTTACTGTGGAAGACACGTGCTGTAATTCAATACAGTGGCCGTGGAACCGCCGCGCATCCCATGGTGGGGGCCGCGGTTCCGCGCCTCTGTTGTCGAATTACCATCACGTGCTTCACAGTAACTCATGTAATTCCCTGCTGAATTTTTTGGAAATTTTTAATCTGGAAAAATCCACGTTTTTAGAAAAAGGACAGAGAGCTATTTTGGGTTCTCAATTTCGGTTCGATCGGACTTCAAATTGCGTCTAGACTTCGCCTAAGGCTCTAGCTAGGCTCGGATACCAGTGAAAGGTTCCTAGGCACCCTAAGGAGGTCTCACAAGGCATGGAACATGCCAATATAAAATTTTACGGTGCCGGGAAACCCTAGACTACGGATCGTAGACTAGATGTCTAGGCGAAAAACTAACTAGTTAACAATTAACTGAGGGAATACGGAAATACAACCTTTGTAGATCCGTTTGCTCCACCTCCATAGCTCCGCAACGAAGTCCCCTCGCTGTCCATATGAGTTCCCGGGCTCTAGCGTCGGCTTCGTCGGAGAATGGGCAAGCTAGGTCGTCGATGTCCATGCCGAAGATGATCTACGTCGAGGCATCGCTAAATCAAGCTCCGACTTCACCAAGTCATGAAACTTGTGAAGAGAACACACTCTACTACTTGGCAAGAGGTAGAGGATGAAGAAATAGAAAGTGGGTAGACTTTAGATTTGGATTTCTCACTCATTTCCATCAATCACCATTGATGGACCTTGCTTTCTTCACTTGAAGAAAGGAAGAAGAAGAAGAATATTGTTATGATAAGTTAATTAAAAATGAAAAGAAAATAATAACTTATCATAATGTAAACCATGGTCAAGTGTAGAGATTAAACCAAGGTTAGTTGGAATGGTTAGGGTTAAGGATGAGATAAGAATGGTTGACTTGATCAAAGCTTCAAGAAGCTTTAAGATAAAACAAAATAAGCCACCATCCTTAAATAATTTCCAAAATGAATATATATATAAATAAATGAATGAATAAATAATCATAACCCTAGCCCTTCATATAACCATGGTTCAATCTTCACACAAACACAAGTAAACATGTATCATCAAACATGATACAATCAAGTGTACAAAAGTATATCACATATACAATGTGCACAAACCAAGTGAGAAAATCCATCTTAAGTAAACCGATACTAGTTAATGCAAACTAATATATCAAATATATAATTGTGCATTAAATCATCAAATCAGCACTTGATTTAATGATCCGTTCATGTCGCATATAACCGGCTAGTATACAATGTATCGGCTTATCGAATCAACGCTTGAATCGATAACTAGGTTATATCGCATACAACCATTCGATACATTCATCGCGAGAATGAAATACGGTATCACATACACGCATTATTCTCGGTCCCGCACATATCTCATATGCGCTCCTATTTCGTTTCGCTTGAGCCAGGAAACCTCTGTGTAGGACTCTAAAGACTCGTCAATACGCCGGCAGTGGATGATGATCATATCAAACATCCACAAGCTGCAAGCGGTCTGCTAAACGTAACGGCCACCCGGGTATTGAGCGATCAGAAGATCGACGAGCAAGCCCGCTCACACTCCTGTGAATCCAACCAGTAACACTACCGTACAGTCCGTTCTGATCGTCTGATATGTCGCATATCTTGCCTAGGGGTGGTAAACGTCAGACCCCAATAGCTCGATAAGTCATGTCGATATGAGGTCTATAACAATTCGAGAAACTACTGGTAACACTTACCAGTAAATCTCAGCAACCCTGGCCAGGGATTTCCTGTTATAGCCAATCGAACACAGCGCAACATCAACTCCCTATACCGGGAGAGACGAATCCCCTCCTATCGCTCATTGCCTCCATGTGACTCGGGACTGTACCCAAAAACCACCGTTTTGCACGCCCTCTTGGACGTGGTAAGATGGAAATCAAAGCATAGTGGGAACCACACAAGACTCTATGACGATCTCGGGTCAACAGACTACTCTGTACCAGTGTCACCAGAGAACTGCCATCTGACGTAAGGTATAATACCATCTGGGAGTTCTCGGCGAGTCCGTCCAGTGTACCCAGTCTCTACTGAGCACCCGTATATCATCTCCGATGTCAAACATCAATGGATATGGGATCATCCATCGCCCATCTGTATTGGTCGAGAAGGTATACGCTAGTCTACTCTGGTATATCGATGCCCCGTCTCGATACACCCACGACTAGGGACTTTGGAGGATGTACTTATGGACTACCATGTCCCCACTAGTATGATCCGCATCACAGTCCAGGTAGTCAAGTACACATCCTAAGGGCTTTACCAACATGTAACAGAGAGACAATCAATGTACACGTTAAGGTAAAGAGCAACCAGATAGCATACTATCATGTCGAGCAAGAAAGTCCTCCCTATATACGTCCCAGCATCCACTACAATATACATCCAATGTACAGTAATGGCCTCTAGGGCATACATATAACTAACACTTATTAGATAAATTGATAACCATTCTGATTTAGGTTAGAGCTCACGCAGAGTGTTTCTTTTCTCTCTCTCTTTGGCAGCGACCATGGCCCGACCCTAGACTATGACTCAGTGACCAAGTTAACCGAACCTTCTTAAAACACTGACTTTTGGATTGTCTGAGTTACATACCTCATTACCACTCCTACTTTTACCCTTTTCTCCAGAACACCCCATATTACTACGAACATCCACTTCCATTGGATAAAACCATCGTATGGTTATATATGAACTCGAAGGAACTTGTTCCAGATTCGAGGATGGTTTCCGGTTCTGGGGAAAATGAATAGGACTATTCAGTTGTCTTTTCCTTTTACCTTCTCTCAGGTTGCGAGTGCTCCTTAGATTAGGACGGTACACCAATTATGCTAATTGGATAGTCTTCTTCCAAACCATAGGCAGGTGCCGAACGGTGGGGAATGAAGAAAACCAATTAGCCTAACGATGGTGTACAGAAGGTAATAAGTTAAGACAAATAAAGGGATTAGAAAGAGGGCAAAGTAAACTGCGACTACTATTCACGACCAAACCAAGTATTTCATCTCCACTCCTACTTCACCTTTGTATTTCTCCAGGACACTCCGTATCACTATGAAGATCCACAGTTATTTGGATACTCCATCGTATGGTTATATACGAACTCGAAGGAACTTATTCCAGTTCGGGGATGGATTTTGGTTCAGGAGAAATATGAATAAGGTTTTATTCAGTTGTCTTTTATCTTCACCTTCTCTCAGGTTACGAGTACTCCTAGGATTAGGAGAGTACACCCATTATGCTTATTGGATAGTCTTCTTCCAAACCATAGCCTGGTGCCGAACGGTAGGGAGGGAAGAAAACCATTTAGCCTAAAGGGGTGTATAGAAGTTAATGACTAAAGACATATAAAGAGATTTGGAGAGATGGCAAAGAAATATACGGTTACAGTTGTGAATATGATAATGGAAGAGGCATTACTAAGAATACCCGGATACCCTTTCGAAACATTTACATGTTTCAGTTTCACTGTGTATTGTTAAAAGAAAACTGATTTCCCAATTAGTCATTGCTCCAGGGTATGCATTTACCAGGTTTGATTCTCACATCTGTATGGTTTTACAGATGATGAGTGGGAGTTGAAAGGTTTGCCTAGCACCCTATAATGAGTTTTGAAGCATCACATGTCTTAAAGATTGGATTTTGATGGTGCTAAACAAGCATGCAAAGGAATCGATCCAAGAAAATTAGGGTTACGAAACTTAAAGCTAATAAAATTAGGGTTTCGAGACTACAACCTTTGTAGCTCCCTTTTGCTGGACTCCTTAGTCTCTTGGGGTTTGGAAGAAGGTCCTCTTGAAGTCCTCTCACGTCCACGACGATCCACCCGGAGTTCCCCGTCCAAGCTCGCAACTTCGAGAATCGAAGAGAACACTCTAAACAAGTTGGCTAAACTTGTGTAGAATGATGTTGTGGCTAAGGTTCTCACTTCAAAATCCTATTTTTATGAGTATTTTGCTCTCTTGAAAGAACTAGAAAGCAAAGGATCAAGGTTGATGAAGATGATGGCCTTTTTGTGAAGAAGAGAAAAAGAACCCTTGAAAGAAAAATGAAAAATAAGCATATATATATATTTTTCATCTCTCATATCCAACCATGGTTAATTCAAAAGATATTATTGAATTGAAGTTAAAAGCACAAAAAGAAAATAAACCATGGGTTAAATGGTAGGTGAGCATGGTAAGGCTAAGAAGAGTGTAGAAACCTTTTATGATTTAACCCATTTTCATTTCCTTTTTGTTTTAATTCAAAAGCAATAATAATCCATAAAAATAACCATGGTGTAATTCTTATATTGCCACCATTCTCAATGTATAAGCAACCATGATAAAATGATGTATGTATGCATGTGTGCATGCACATCCATATTTGCATGAACAAGAATGAATGCATACATGCATGCATACATCCAAAATAAACAAGATAGGATTTGTAGTGAGAAACTAATGATAAATCAACACTTGATTTACTAATCCGGTCATATCACATACGACCCGACCATAAGCAAGCCGCCCAATTAATATACGGTATCCCATACGCGCATTTTAATCGGGTCCAAGCGCATATCGCATACGCGCACCACAACGTTTCGCCTGGACTAGGTAACTCCTTTGTGGGACTCTAAGACTCGTCAATACGCCGGCAGTGGGTGATGATCACATCAAGCACCCCCAAGCCGCAAGCGGTCAGCTAAACGTAACGGCCACCCGGGTATTGAGCGATCAGAAGAAAATAAGCGAACCTGCTACAACTCCCGTCGAGCCAACCAGCAACACTACCGTACAGTCCGGTCTCTTCGTCAGATATGCTGCATATTGAGCCTAGGGATGGTCACGTCGACCCCAATAACTCAATAAGTCGTGCCTGTGAATGGTCTATAACAGATCGAGAAACTACTGATAACACTTATCAGCAAATCTCAGCAGCCCTGGCCAGGGACTTACTGATAAAACCAGTCGGGCACAGCACAGCATCAACTCCCAATACCGGGAGAGACGAAACCCCTCCTATCGCTCATTGCCTTCGTGTGTCTCGGGACTGTACCCAACGGCCATCTGTTTGCACGACTCAGTAGAGCCGTGGTAGGATGGCAATCAAAGTACAGTGGGAGAACACACAAGACTCTATGACGATCTCGGGTCTACAGACTAACCTGTACCAGTGTCACCTGAGAACTGCTATCCGACGATAGATATAATTACATATAGTCTCGGTGAGTCCGTCCAGTGTACCCAGTCACCACTGAGCACCCGTATATGATCTTGATGTCAAACATCAATGAATGTGGGAACATTCATCGCTCATCGTATGGGTCTAGTATCATATATGCTAGTCTACTCTGGTATATCAATGCCTCGTCTCGATATACCTACGAGTGATATACCTACGACTAGGGACTTTCCAGGATATGCTTATAGACTACAGATGTCCCACTAGTATGATCTCTATCATAATCAGAGTAGTCAAGCCGATATCCTCAGGGCTTTATCAGCATGTATAAATGAATAAAAGCATGATCAAATCAACATGTCAGATAAAGAAGAACCAGATAGCATACTATCATGTCGAGCAAGAATGCATACTGAATATATATACATGTACAAATACATCCACTATCATATAATGGCCTCTAGGGTATACATATATCCAACAATCTCCCACTTGCACTAAGGCCAGTTATTGGCGTATCTCATACCCAACATCTCAAAAAGTCGCTCATGCTGCGGCTGAGGGAGGGCCTTGGTGAATGGATCCGCGGCGTTATTCTTTGTGTCTACTCTCTTAATCTCGATCTCGCGGCGATCTATAATCTCCCGGATCAAATGAAAACGCCTCAGGATGTGTCTGGACCGCTGATGGGATCTGGGCTCCTTGGCTAACGCCATAGCCCCATTATTATCACAATACAAAGGTATTGGATCAATAATGGTTGTAACTACTCCTAGCTCCGAGACGAACTTCTTCATCCAGACGGCTTCCTTGGCAGCATCATTTGCAGCAATGTACTCAGCTTCCATCGTAGAGTCTGCAACGGTATCTTGTTTGGAACTCTTCCAACTCACCGCCCCTCCATTGAGGGTAAATACAAACCCAGAGATAGATTTGCTGTCGTCCTTATCGCTTTGGAAGCTTGAATCGGTAAAGGCCTCCATTTGGAGATCTCTATTACCATACACCAAGAACAATTCTTTAGTCCTTCGTAAGTACTTAAGAATGTTCTTCACAGCTGTCCAGTGGTTCTCCCATGGGTTGGATTGATACATGCTTACAACATTAAGTGCATAAGCTACATCTGGGCGTGTACATAACATCGCATACATTATAGATCCTACTGCCGAAGTATAGGGTATAACGCTCATGCGGGCTCTCTCTTCATCGGTCTTTGGACAAGAATCCTTGGAGAGAGTGACCCCATGGAAAGCGGGTATGGCACCCCACTTCACAGAGTCTCTACTCGTGATAGCTTGCTGAAAACTGGTAGGATCATCATCATCCATGATACTGTCTTCTCTGTCACCATCAATGAGGAAACCGTAGTACCTCTCCGGTGGACGAGAAGTCCTACCAGACCTACGGAGTGGCCGAGGTTCTTCAGTTTCTGTTGCAACAGCCAGTTCAACTAAATCGTCATTTATAGTTTGTGTCTCTAGAACCTCTTCTAGATCCACCACCTTGCCATCATCTTTATCTGTGAAAAACTCTTTTTCCAAGAATGTGGCATATTGAGAAACAAACACCTTTTGTTCCTCTTTGTGGTAGAATAGATATCCATAAGAATTCTTTGGATATCCCACAAAGTTACACATGACTACTGACCGTGTCTCGAGTTTGTCCGGATTCTGCTTTTTAACATAGGCCGGGCAACCCCAAATCTTAATTCTCTTAAGAGATGGTCTCTTCCCATGCCATATCTCATATGGCGTGGTAGACACGGCTTTGGTTGGAACCCTGTTTAGCAGAAATGCTGCAGTCTTCAATGCATGCCCCCAAAACGAGACTGGTAACTCAGCGTCACTCATCATGGACCGGACCATATCTAATAGGGTCCTATTCCGTCGTTCTGACACATCATTGTGCTGTGGTGTGTAAGGAGGAGTGAGCTGAAAGAGAATCCCATTCTCTTTTAGGAAGTTTGCAAATTCTGTATTGAGATACTCACCACCTCGATCTGATCGAAGCATTTTGATACTCAAGCCGGTTTGTTTTTCTACTTCTTGTTTATATTCAATGAATTTCTCGAAAGCTTCGGACTTGTGCTTTAATAAAAATACATGACCGAGTCTTGAGAAATCGTCAGTGAATGTAATGAAGTATGAAAAACCGCCTCTAGCCTGTGTAGACATTGGCCCACATACATCACTATGTATGAGGCCTAGGAGCTGAGTAGCTCTTTCTCCGTGTCCGGTAAACGGAGTCTTGGTCATTTTACCCTTGATACAAGACTGGCAAGTCGCATAAGATTTATATTCAAAAAAGTTTAAATATCCATCTTTGTGTAACTTGTTTAGTCTTGTTTCGTTAATATGACTAAGTCTACAGTGCCAAAGAAAAGCTTCATTTAATTCTGAAAGTTTTATTTTATTAGTGTGTAGTATACTGAAAACTGTGTGTTGATTTAGGACATATATTCCATTATTAAGCGTACCATACCCAACCAACATTTGATTCAGGTGAATGTTCATAACATTGTTCTGCAATACAAAATTATATCCTTCATTGTCCAACAAAGAAACGGATATTATATTACATAGCATACTTGGTACAAAATAACATGGATTCAAAACCAAAATACATCCAGATGGCAACTCCAAGTAATACTCTCCCACTGCGACTGTATGTACATTGGAACCATTTCCAACATGGAGAGTATGGTCACCTGTCTTCAAAACCTTGCTATTTCTCAGCCCCTGCATAGAATTGCAAATGTGAGAACCTAAACCGGTATCCAATACCCAGGAAGCAGAGTTTATTGAAAAACAGTTTTCTGTCACAAACGCACCTGAAGCAGAAGCATCACCATGCTTCTTCTTGAGACTTAAGTACTCCGTGCAGTTGCGCTTCCAATGTCCTGTCTTGTGGCAATGAAAACATTCGCCCTTCCCCGAGTCTCCAGTCTTGGACTTTCCCTTTCCCTTCACCTTTTTAACTCCACCTTTAGGATTGGTGGGCTTCTTCTTTTTCTTTCCCTTGGCCTTAGCTTTCGGGCGAGAAGAAGAAGATTGTCCAATAGTCATAACGGGAGTTCTTGCTGACTTCAAAGTGCTCTCTGCACTCCTTAACATATTAAGGAGTTCAGAGAGTTCCTTCTCCATGCCATTCATGTTGAAGTTCACTATGAACTGAGCAAAGGTGGAGGGAAGGGACTGTAGAATAATATCTATATATTGTTCATTGTCCATCGTCCATCCAAGGTCCTCAAGCTCTTCTATAAGAGCTATCATCTTCAGAACATGGTCTCCTACTGGTCTGCCAGGGGCCATTCGCATCTGAAACAATTTCTTTGATGCTTCGTATCGTAATACGCGGGATTGCTCTCCATACAATTCCTTTGTATGAAGCAATATACCGTGAATGTCCATGTCCTCGTGCTGCTTTTAATGTGTGTTTTCCATCGATGCAAGTGCGAGGCATTTGGCCGTGGCACAGTCAGCATCCCATGTCTTGCGGACTTCAATGTCCGCAACAGAAGATTTTGGACCTGGGACGGGCGGGGCTGAAGCCGTGAGGACATATGATACTTTATCATAAGTTAAGGCGATTTTCAGATTCCTCAGCCAGTCTTTATAGTTGGTCCCATTCAGTTTGTTTTTATCTAGTAAAAGCTTGAGTCCAGTCATGGGTATCTGCCATTAAGAGAGAGAAAAGAATACACTCAGCGAAAGCTCTTGCATAGATTAGATTGGTTATTATTATCTTATCTAATCGATATTTCCCACTGCTTTTATCAAGTTTTTCTTTCAAACCTTAAAAAGAAAAACTAGCCAGAATTAATTACAGTCTACAACTTCGCTAACCGTTCAGCCAGGCCAGTGTCGGTACTTTGAAGGAGGTTCCCCGTGCTTTCGCACGGACCTAATTAGAGTAAACCTCGTTTTCCCAGAGGCGGAGCCCCGTTAACACCTTTCTAGACACCTAATGAGTTAGCTGATTGTAAACTGTAAAACTCTCCTAGGAGCAACTATTGCCCACAGTGGGATCGGGATCCAACCATCATATGGAAGGTATGCAATCTCATTGCAAATTTCAACTATTGAAATTCCCGATGTTGTTTTTACCCCTAGTACTTATGACCTTAACTAAGGTCAACAAATCATAAGTACCAGTCAAGTTCTACCCGTCATTTCTTGATTAATTAGACCCAGTCATATAACCCTTAACTATGGTCAACAAAGTCATAAGAATGTCCTAATTAATCTGCATCATATGCAATGTAGGAAGACATCACTTAGCTACCGTACACTACGCCTTAACTATAGACAACAAACGTAGCACGAATACTAAGTACTCTACTTCCTAAAATGACGGAGGGTTGCGGATGATTTTTAAGAAAATCTTTAACGCTTTGAACTTGATATCGTTGTAGAATCAAATGGTTTTCAAAAGGAGTGGTTTAAGCTCCGCAGTTTTGAAATATAGCTTTTTCATAAATAGCCGAGTGGTTTTCAAATCCGATTCTACAACATCTTTTTAGGTTTATTTTCTTTACATTAATCACATTAATGTAATCCCATCATTTAAGTCCTTAAGCCAATCACAGAAAAGAAACGAAAATAACACGTACGCTTATGCCATCCGCATTCGCCACAATGTTCCGTTATGCACCGATAGGTTACTTAACTAACGGCATACGGGGACGGGACTAGCGCGGGTGTAAAACATAAGCAACGTCTACTATATATCATATATATAATATGTCATTCGTCTCAGATATCACAGAACACAGGCAGCAGAAACATAGATATAAAGTGGGATATACTAGGACGTCCGTATTTAGTATTTAGCCAGAATAGAAAATACGGATTCCACAGTCGCGATGAATAGCCAAGCCCACACCCTGGACCCCTACGAGAGCGGCAAGTGACCCTACCAATTCTGGAGTTTAGGAGACCCGGTCTCGACTCCTCGAGATGGCCTCCTACTGAACCCCAGAACCCGGTCACCTGTGCTCCCCTCCTTGGGTCCATCCTAATGCGGAAAAGTAAATAATGTACAACACTGGTAACACAACCTCAACCCGGAAGTGCCCCAAATAAAAGAATATTACATTACATTTGAATTTACATGAATGAAAATATAAAACTCTCATCTCACATAAAAAAAACCCGGCTATTCAATCGCGACAATCCTGCACATCATATCTCAGCAACACATAATATCTCATATCATCAACGTAAGTAAGTATGCATACCTCAATTGTCGTTGATGTATAGCAACGAAACCGGAGATATCGTACATACTACACTTACGGTCACAGAAAAGAAAGTGTAAAACTACAATATTTGGAATCCACATTCTCTTTAGACATCATAAATGCGAAATATCACATATTTCGTATTTCATGCCTAAACTATATGAATTCCACATATTGTATCACATTCCAGATAAACAGACAGTATTAAAGTTTTCGAACGAACGATCAAGTATCCAAGATTCACTAGAGCTCAACACTTGAGCAGGGTTCAAAAATCCGAAGTGTGACACAGTAGTAGCGGTCCAGCCGTAGAAGGGTCAAGCCAACGCCTCACATGTGGCACACCGTACTGCCCCAAACCCTAAGGTTCAAAGGGCAGTTCAAGACGGTCACATAATCGAGTTAAGGTTTGTTGTCTTCCAGAGGGTCCACCACAAAAAGACTTGCAGATATCTCCAAAGTATTTAAACCCCGTGAATAGTGAGCAAATGACACTCGTTCAAACACTTCAATACTTTCTAATTTACCCGGATAAACAACGAAATGAAAATTCCGATCGAATCTACGCGTCCAAAACCATCTCCAGAAAATACAGTACTATATTCAGATTAAACATACCTAAAACACTGTACAAGCAGACATAAGAATTATAGTGTAATTTTCATGCGATGATACCACTGTACGGCCGCGGAGCCGCGGCCTAAGCAAGGAATTTCCGCGGTTCCGCGGCCATTTGAACTGTTTATGGCATCGAATTTCACCATATTTCTTAGTTTTCCCTGCTGTATTTTTTAAGTATTTTTAATTCTGAAAAAGATCAGATTTTAAAATTTGTACAGAGAGGGTCTAAAAAAAGCGTATTTTTGTCCGATCGGGATTTTTACTTCGTAAAAGCAACGCCTAATGTTCTAACCTGGCTCTGATACCAATGAAAGGTTTGCCTAACACCCTATAATGAGTTTGAAGCATCACATGTCTCAAAGTTTGGATTTTGATGGTGCTAAACAAGCATGCAAAGGAATCGATCCTAGAAAATTAGGGTTACGAAACTTAAAGCTAATAAAATTAGGGTTTCGAGACTGCAACCTTTGTAGCTCCCTTTTGCTGGACTCCTTAGTCTCTTGGGGTTTGGAAGAAGATCCTCTTGAAGTCCTCTCACGTCCACGACGATCCACCCGGAGTTCCCCGTCCAAGCTCGCAACTTCGAGAATCGAAGAGAACACTCTAAACAAGTTGGCTAAACTTGTGTAGAATGATGTTGTGGCTAAGGTTCTCACTTCAAAATCCTATTTTTATGAGTATTTTGCTCTCTTGAAAGAACTAGAAAGCAAAGGATCAAGGTTGATGAAGATGATGGCCTTTTTGTGAAGAAGAGAAAAAGAACCCTTGAAAGAAAAATGAAAAATAAGCATATATATATATTTTTCATCTCTCATATCCAACCATGGTTAATTCAAAAGATATTATTGAATTGAAGTTAAAAGCACAAAAAGAAAATAAACCATGGGTTAAATGGTAGGTGAGCATGGTAAGGCTAAGAAGAGTGTAGAAACCTTTTATGATTTAACCCATTTTCATTTCCTTTTTGTTTTAATTCAAAAGCAATAATAATCCATAAAAATAACCATGGTGTGATTCTTATATTGACACCATTCTCAATGTATAAGCAACCATGTTAAAATGATGTATGTATGCATGTGTGCATGCACATCCATATGTGCATGAACAAGAATGAATGCATACATGCATGCATACATCCAAAATAAACAAGATAGGATTTGTAGTGAGAAACTAATGATAAATCAACACTTGATTTACTAATCCGGTCATATCACATACGATCCGACCATAAGCAAGCCGCCCAATTAATATACGGTATCCCATACGTGCATTTTAATCGGGTCCAAGTGCATATCGCATACGCGCACCACAACGTTTCGCCTGGACTAGGTAACTCTTTTGTGGGACTCTAAGACTCGTCAATACACCGGCAGTGGGTGATGATCACATCAAGCACCCCCAAGCCGCAAGCGGTCAGCTAAACGTAACGGCCACCCGGGTATTGAGCGATCAGAAGAAAATAAGCGAACCTGCTACAACTCCCGTCGAGCCAACCGATAACACTTCCGTACAGTCCGGTCTCTTCGTCAGATATGCCGTATATTGAGCCTAGGGATGGTCACGTCGACCCCAAAGACTCAATAAGTCGTGCCTGTGAATGGTCTATAACAGATCGAGAAACTACTGATAACACTTATCAGCAAATCTCAGCAGCCCTGGCCAGGGACTTACTGATATAACTAGTCGGGCACAGCACAGCATCAACTCCCAATACCGGGAGAGACAAAACCCCTCCTATCGCTCATTGCCTTCGTGTGTCTCGGGACTGTACCCAACGGCCACCTGTTTGCTCGACTCAGTAGAGCCGTGGTAGGGTGGCAATCAAAGTACAGTGGGAGAACACACAAGACTCTATGACGCTCTCGGGTCTACAGACTAACCTGTACCAGTGTCACCTGAGAACTGCTATCCGACGATAGATATAATTCCATATAGGAGTTCTCGGTGAGTCCGTCCAGTGTACCCAGTCACCACTGAGCACCCGTATATGATCTTGATGTCAAACATTAATGAATGTGGGAACATTCATCGCCCATCGTATGGGTCTAGTATCATATATGCTAGTCTACTCTGGTATATCAATGCCCCGTCTCGATATACCTACGACTAGGGACTTTCCAGGATATGCTTATAGACTACAGATGTCCCACTAGTATGATCTCCATCATAATCAGAGTAGTCAAGCCGATATCATCAGGGCTTTATCAGCATGTATGAATGAATAAAAGCATGATCAAATCAACATGTCAGATAAAGAAGAACCAGATAGCATACTATCATGTCGAGAAAGAATGCATACTGAATATATATACATGTACAAATACATCCACTATCATATAATGGCCTCTAGGGCATACATATATCCAACAGGAGTAAGTTATTAGGAATTGGGTGATCATCTTTATTATATCGGGATTCGTTGTAATTGGTGATATTTGAGGAAATCGCCTGGGTTGTTTGCCGTACGGCAAATATTTGGTTTTGAATATCCGTTGTTATGCACCAATTTCAAATTGATATATATGTACGTTTATTTTTATAAAGTGAGATATAACTTTTTGAAATTATGTCCATGACATTTACTTACATCAGTGTATGGTTAGGTAAGGAGCATTAAACAGTGGTGTAATTCTTCTTAACCATAAGTACAGTTTTCAACCTACGACACACAGGGAATGAGTTATTAGACTCAGGGGACTTATACAGAGTATTGTATATTTTCCAGTGTCCATTAGGACAGAGGGGTTGGTACTCTTACTATATTCTGTTTACTTATGACTTCTCTAGTTCTTAGACATATGTTTCATAGAAATACAAGATCCAAGTTTTGAGAAATTATAGGTATATGAATAAAGTAGAGAACCAGGTATTGCAAGTATCAGGATTCTTCAAGGTGATTGAAGATGTAGATACTTGTGTATGGTATTCAGTTGATAGTAATGATTATGAGAACTTGCTTCTCTTTCAGGTTACTCATATCTGGATGTATTCCTAAGTTGAGTAATGCTGATCGGCCTCTCTCCATTTAGTTGACATGCACTGGAGACAGCTGCATAATTTGAATCTGGTTCCAATTAAATCAGTGCCTCTGTTTCTATATTGGATATAGAATAGTTCATATCTTAACAATGTTAAGGTACGGGGAGTTGTCCGGCTTATGCTTAAGACCAGACTCCGGATAACTCAAGGCACGTTTCTGTAATGGCTGTTTGTGGGTTGACCCGGGCTATGACGAGGGTTGACTTTCTACCATCTGGAAATCAATAGTGATATTGTTCTTGACTCGCCACAGTTTTAGTAAAATGGATTTTTTTCAGAAAACAGTAGTGGGAGTATGGTAGAACTGGAAGTGATTCCAGAACCGCAAACGATTACTGAAAATTTAATAGGACCTAAAAATTCAATCTGGTTTGATATTCCATTAGCCACTCCGCAGATATGGTGGGTAACCTCAGGCACCCGAGAGGTACTCCGGTAGCCTCAAGGACAGTGATAGAGAGGTTCATGTTTACCCAGACTTGACACTACTGTTGTTCCAGACTATGAGACCCGGCAGGAGGATGAGTATAGCGTCGTTCTAAACTAGCTCTAGAAGTGTACGTGTATATGACTCTTCCAGAGGGTTGTCGTAGGCAGTGGGAGCAGCGGAAGCATAGTGTACAAGTAGCTTGTGTCTATTTATGGACTAAAGCAGATATAGCGGAGATAGATCATCTATTTCTGACATAAAAGTCATAGGTTTGACTTCATCAGAATAGGAGATGGATCTGTTAAGAAGGCAATAGGGTGTGATGTCTACATGGATGACATACACATAGTAGGAAGTGAAAATCCTATACTACGATCGGTTATACTTTGGTTGTCACACAGTGATTTCTCCACATAGGATATAGATATAATATCAGACATTCCGGTTACTAGATCTATGGTTTTAGATCTAGATTTGGGTAGTTTCCCAATCAGGGTACTAAGACAGCATTCTAAAGGTGTTTTAAAATGGACGACTCCTGGCACGGTAGTGTACCTGCAGGTGATGGAGTCACCCCCTCTAAAGGTGTCTTATAGACTAAAGGGGAGAGGGATGTGCATGATTGACATATCACTCGCTTAGGCAATTGAGTCAATCATGAGATGTCAAGTACCACACCAGATGTTTTTGCACTAGATACAATAAGTTGATATTAATCCAATCCTGGAGAAATATTCGGAAGCAGTTTTAGAACATAAGTGGATGTTCTAGGGATATGATAACGACAACCTCTTTCGGGAGACGGTTATCATTCCAGGCTTCCGAGGTGACCTGGATGACAGAATGACTATCAAAGTTATAGTTTTCCCTATGACGAGGGGCGGTATTTTGGACAGGTGGTCCAAGTGGATATTGAGAGAGGTGTGGCACAGGATACTGATTAGGTTCAGTTGACGATATAGTCTAAGAAGTTTGGATTTGAAGTTCATTTATGAAGTAGGTCCCATCAGATATCCAGACATATTCTAAGACGGGTATTGCTCATTTCGGGAGATGGCTTTCTCCGCGAACTTAAGATAAAGAGAGACATAGAAAGAAACATCAGGGCGGATCCACTCACTGAGGCTATTCCTCGGACATAATAGTTTCACAAACGGGCTTTGTGAGACTGATCAGTAGAGGAGTTGGGTGTTCGGTATCACACGGTCTGTGAGTATGCGATATCGCAATAATTAGCCTTGAGTGCAAGTGAGAGATTGTTGGATATAGTGCCCTCAAAGTCAATTATTGGATCACAGGCACATGATTGCAATGATTGAGGGAGGACCTATGTGTTAGGTCCACGTTACCCATCCCGGATCTTTCGGGGAGGCGGAATAAGTAGAAATCAAAATTTTCCTCACTGGGTAACATGGACCATTCATGAAGGATCTTTGCTAAACAAAAACTAACAAATAAACTACAAGTTTTAGCTACTATGTAGAATGGTTATACCTAGGTCTTGAACTCCTTCTCTTCTTGGTTCTCCTCCTTGCTTGCTCCTTGTTGTAGTTTGAACGGCTCCTCCTCCTCGTCTCCTCTTTGCCGAAGATAGATCCACCCGAGGGCCTCGAACTTGAGCTCCTACCTCAACCTAGAGGTAACTAAGGTGCTTGGTTTGCTAAACCTAGAACCCTAGAATGAGTAGAGAGGTGTTATAGCGGCTTTGTCTCAAAAGCTTATGATTTCCAACACATGGAACACTTAAGCTTTGAGAGTAAAAGGGAGAGCTCCAAACATGAGAGAGAAAGAGCAAGAGAGAATGAGGGTAGAAAATCTACAACCATGCTCATATTACAGAAATAATATCAATAATAATAATTAAGGAAAAATGTGATGGTGAGTTTGGAATGACCATTATCATTTCATAATAAAGGCAATTTGTAAGAATCAAGAAGCATCTTTTATATGAAATGATTATGGTCAAAATGTCAACAAGGGTCAAAATGTCAACCATAGTCAAATGGTCAACTTAACCATGGCACAATAATCCTTAATTAATATTATTAATCATATTCCTCATTCTCATTAGGGTTTGGAAAAAGTCAACGGTCAACAAGTCAACCAAAGTCAAATGGTCAACAACCCTAATGAGATTCCTCTGCCTCTGTCAACTGTGCATACACACCCGCATCCGTGTTCCGAGGAACGCGAATACACTGAGACAAAACCAATCCCAAAACAAATATTAGGATCTGCTTAAACCAAAGCCCGCAAGAAATAACTGCCCGGACACCAAACGTGCACAAATGTGCGGATGTGAACGAACTCCGTCGCAAAACCATGCGACCTCTACTCTGTTTTGCCCAAAGGCGAGTAACCCTCTGTGTAGGACTCTAAAGGCTCGACACTACGCTGGCAGTGGGTTTAACCACAGTCCGCAAGCGGTACTAGCTGTACGTAACGGTCCCCAGGTAGATGCCGATAAGAAGACTGATGAGGTGAACCCATCCGAACTCCAACTGAGCCTGAATGTGACAATCTCCATACAGTCCGGTCTGTTCGTCTAAGAGTATCGCATGTCGGGCCTAGGGACGGCAATCGTCAGTCCCCTAAGAGCGGTACAAGTCGTGTCAGAGTGTAGCCTAAAACACCCTGAGAATCTACTGGAAAACCTACCAGTAATTCTCGTTTGCCCTGGCCAGGGACGACAATGTGTAATGGCTCTCCAAGAAACAGCGCGATATCAACTCCCAATACCGGGAGAGACGAATCCTGTCTAACCGTCACTGCCTCCAAGTGCTTCGGGACTGCACCCAACTACTACCTATTTGCACGACTCAGTAGAGCCATGGTAGGGTAGTAATCTAAGAACAATGGGAACACACTCGAGGCAAAGTGACAGTGTCAAGTCAGCGGACTAAGCTGTACTCATGTTACCTGGGAACTGTTAACTGACGATAGGTATAATACCAACCAACAGTCCCCGATGAGTCCTGTCCAGTGTACTCGTAACCTAACAAGCACCTGCATACTATCTCCAGTACGACGTACTGATGGCTGTGGGACAGACCATCTCCCCTGCTGGGAAGAGAAGCGTATGCACCAGTCTACTCTAGAGTATCGATGCCCTGTCTCGATAATCCTATGACTAGGGACCAAAATAAGGATGTGCTTATAGACTACCCAGCCCCCACTAGTGTGATCGCCATCACAACGCCGGTAGTCAAGCAAAGATCCTAAGGGCTCCATCAATATGTTTTTAGCGATATGTTAAAAGAAACATATACACATATAGATAGAAACAAACCAAGTAGCATACTACTATATCGAGCAAGACTGTCGTAAACCCGTATATATATCCCAAGCCTCCAAAATGTATTACACAAACTAGTACCATACAATAATGGCTTTTAGGGCATATATATTCAACAATCTCCCACTTGCACTAAAGGCCAGTAATTGGTGTACCGCATACCCAACGTCTGCACTAAGGCCAGTTGCTGGCGTACCGCATACCCAGTATCTCAAAAAGTCGCTCGAACTGTGTTTGAGGGAGGGCCTTTGTGAATGGATCCGCCGTGTTGTCTTTTGTGTCCACTCTCCGTATCTCGATCTCCTGGCGATCAATGATCTCCCTGATCAGGTGATACCGCCTTAAGATGTGTCTGGATTTCTGATGGGACCTTGGTTCCTTCGCTAAAACTATAGCCCCATTGTTATCGCAATACAAATGTATTGGGTCAACAATGGACGGAACCACCTGAAGTTCACTAATGAACTTCTTCATCCAGACTGCCTCTTTTGCGGCATAGCTTGCAGCAATGTATTCAGCCTCCATCGTCGAGTCTGCGATGGTATCCTGTTTGAAACTCCTCCAACACACCACCCCTCCATTGAGGGTAAACACAAAACCCGAGACAGACTTGCTGTCATCTTTGTCACTCTGTAAGCTTGAATCGGTAAAGGACTCGACCATGAGGTCTCCATTACCGTAAACCAGGAACATCTCCTTAGTCCTTCTCAGGTACTTGAGAATGTTCTTCACTGCCGTCCAGTGGTCCTTACCTAGGTCTGACTGATACCGGCTCACCACGCTCAGCGCGTAAGCTACATCTGGTCTTGTACATAGCATCGCATACATTATAGATCCTACCGCCGAAGCGTAGGTTATAGTGCTCATGCGAACCCTCTCCTCGTCAGTCTTAAGAGACATCTTCTTGGAGAGGGTGATTCCGTGCAGTGCGGGTATATTACCGCGCTTGGAATCTTCCATACTAAATCTCCTTAGTACGGTCTCTATGTACCTGGACTGCAAAAGTCCCAGTAGTCTCTTGGATCTATCTCTGTAGATCTTGATCCCCAGAATGTACGAGGCATCACCCAGGTCCTCCATGGAGAACCGTTGTGACAAGAATAGCTTGACCGATTGTAACATACGAATGTCATTTCCTATCAAAAGAATGTCGTCCACGTACAAGACTTGGAACACGACAGTTCGTCCTACAATCTTCTTATAGACACAAGGTTCATCTTCGTTCTTGATGAAATCAAATTCCTTGATTGCCTCATCAAAACAGATGTTCCAGCTCCGCGATGCCTGCTTTAATCCATAAATGGATTTAAGCAACTTGCACACCTTCCCGCTGCTCCCACTGTCTACAAAACCTTCTGGCGGATCCATGTAAACGCACTCTTCTAAACAGCCGTTTAGAAAAGCCGTTTTTACGTCCATCTGCCAGATTTCATAGTCATGGAAGGCAGCAATGGCAAGTGGGATCCGAATGGATTTGAGCATAGCTACTGGAGAAAAAGTTTCGTCATAGTCCACACCAGGTCTTTGACGAAAACCTTTTGCAACGAGTATAGCCTTATAGGTTTCCACCTGCCCATCTACACCAAGTTTCCTTTTGTAGATCCATTTGCATCCAACGGGTTTTACCCCAGGTGGAGCAATATCCAAGGTCCATACTTTATTGGTGTACATGGACTCCATTTCGGATTGCATAGCTTCCAGTCACTTATCAGAGTCCCTACTGATAATGGCCTGTCTGAAACTGGTAGGGTCATCTTCTTCCAAGATGCAATCCTCTCGATCCCCGTCTAAAAGAAAACTGTAGTATCTCTCGGGCGGATGAGAAATCCTACCAGATCTGCGGAGTGGCTGAGGTTCGTTGGGTGTAACTGAATCTAGCGGTTCCACCAAATCTTTAGTTAAAGTTTGTGTTTCTGGAATTTCATCCAGTTCTACCGTACTGCCACTAATATTTTTAACAAGAAATTCTTTTTCGAAAAATGTGGCATTCCTTGAAACAATTATCTTCTGTTCCTCTGCATGGTAGAATAGATACCCACTAGAATCTTTTGGGTATCCCACAAACTTACAAAAAACTGCCCGTGCCTCAAGTTTGTCTGGGTTCTGCTTTTTGACATAAGCTGGGCAACCCCAAATCTTAATACGTTTAAGATACAAACTCTTACCACTCCATATTTCATATGGAGTCTTAGGCATGGATTTGGATGGAACTTGATTCAATAGATGCGCTGCTGTTTGAAGTGCATATCCCCAGAATGAAAGAGGCAACTCCGCACTACTCATCATGGAGCGAACCATATCCAATAGGGTACGATTCCTCCGTTCCGATACACCGTTGTGCTGTGGTGTATAAGGAGGAGTAAGCTGAGAGAGAATACCATTCTCTTTTAAGTAATCTAGGAATTCCATGCTTAAGTACTCCCCTCCTCTATCCGATCGGAGGATCTTGATACTTTTGCTAGTCTGGTTCTCTACTTCGTTTCTGAATTCCTTGAATTTCTCAAAAGCTTCAGATTTGTGTTTCATCAGATACAGATATCTGAAGCTAGAGAGATCGTCAGTGAATGTGATGAAGTACGAGAACCCTCCCCTTGCATGTATAGACATTGGACCATATACATCACTGTGTATGAGTCCCAAGAGCTCTGTTGCTCTTTCTCCATGTCCGGTGAACGGAGATTTGGTCATCTTTCCTTTGAGACAAGACTGACAAGTTTCATAAGATGAAAACTCGAACGTATCCAAGAGTCCATCTTTATACAACTTACTTAGTCTTTTCTCTCCGATATGACCAAGTCTACAATGCCATAAGTAGGATTCGTTCGTATCTGAACTCTTCCTCTTGCGTGTGTTTTGTACATTGAGGACTGTATTCTGATTTAGAACGTAGATACCATTACACGGTGTACCTTCTGCAACCAGTACCTTATGAAGGTAAATGTTCATGATATTTCTATCAAGAACAAAGTTATATCCATCTTTATTGAGTAAAGAAACTGATATTATGTTGCAAACTATGGAAGGTACATAGTAGCATTCGTTCAAAATCATAGTATTGCCATTTGGCAACACTAGGTGATATTCACCGACGGCTGCAGCATTAACTTGTGCTCCGTTCGCTATCCTGAGCGACATATCACCAGGTACAACTTTCCTACTTTTTCTCAGTCCCTGCAATAGATTACAGATATGAGATTCTGATCCGGTATCAAGTACCCAGGAGGTAGGGCTGACCGTAAAGTAGTTCTCAATTACAAGAACACCTGAAGTAGATACAAAACTATGCTTCTTCTTCAACTGGGTATCCTTGGAATCCATGCAATCCTCTTTCCCTTGCTCAAACTTATGATTGTTGTTGTAAGTTAGAGCCGAACCAACGTTCCCCAGCCCCGAATAAGAATTCGGATCGGTCAAGCGATATATTTTATTATCTTGATTAGGGCATGAAATGGTTGCTACCTGGAGAGAGAGAAAAGAAACACTCAGCGTGCGCTCTTGCAAGATTAGATTGGTTTATTAATTTATCTAATCATGATGGCTCCCACTGTTTCCTCAAATTCTTCTTCAAACCTTTTAAAAGAAGAACTAGTCGGGATTAATTGCACGTCACAATACTTGCTTAACCTTTCAGCCAGGATAGTGTTGGTACTTCGAGGGAGGTTTTCCAACGCTTTCGTGAAGTTCCTTAATTAAATAACCTCTTTTCCCTGGAGGCGTAGCCCCGCTAACACCGTTCTAGACACCCACTTGGTTTATAGCATTGATTGTTAAGTGAAATAATCTCCCGAGAGTAATCCAATTCATCAGTGGGATCGGGATCCAACTATCATTGTGCGATGACCTAGATAGAATCCACTCAGTCACCACACTCCAGAAGGTATGCTAAATCTGCAAGTTTCAGTTTCTTTAGAAACTCCCGATGTGGATTTTTGCCCCTAGGACCTAAGTGATCTTGACACAGTCAACAAATCAAAGAGTCCTAGTAAAGTTGGTTCAACCCGTCATTATCTTGATTGCATTAAACCCACCCGCATAACCCTTGACACAGTCAACAAGGTTACACGACTGTCCTAACCAATCATATTGTATCGTGTAGATAAGCAATACTCAGTTACCGTTCACTACGCCTTGACACAGTCAACAAACGCAGCACGAATACTAAGTATAACTTATAAAAAATGACGGAGGGCTACGGCTGGGTTTATGGCGAAAAACCCGTTAACGTAATGAACTTGATATCGTTGAAGGAACCTGATAATCTTTTGTAAAATTATAGTGGCGAAAACTTTTGCTAAAGAGGTCACTCCCTATGAAGGGATCTCGGCTCTTTCCTCGTCGAATGAGGTGCAGAATATTCCAAACTGAATACCTCGATGCAAAGCAAGAATAATCGACTACAGTGAAGTTATTACCCTGACGCAAACCTTTGTCCAAGGGGTCACTCCCGATGAAGGGATCTCGGCCCTTGCCTCATCGAATGAGGTGCTGGGCATTCATAACCGAATACCTCTGTGCAAAACAAAAGAGAACATCCTTGCAATAACGGCTTTTTGAAAATTGTTCCAACAACGTTTTTTTTTGGTTTTTTTTTTCTTTGCATTAATATAATGCATCCTATCAATTAATCCTACCATTGCAGAAAACAATGAAAATATGACGTACGCTTATGCCATCCGTATTCACCACGGGGCCCCGTCATCACCCGTTAGGTTACTTAACTAACGACAGAACGGGGGCTGGACTAGCGCGGATGCAAAACATAAGCAACGCCTACTAGATATCATATATAGATATATACATTCGTCAGATGCAATGATAGCCATTCCAGATCACAGATGAACACATTGGATATGCTAGGAATCCACGTTTCGTTCGAGCGTGCAACGAAAGACGGATTACACGGTTGCGATGAATAGCCAAACCCCACCCTAGAACCCTACGGATGCGGCAAACTACCCGCCAAGTACCCGAAGCGAAGCAACCTCCCTCAACAACGTGAGTAGGCCACTCGGCACTTCGAGATACCCGGTAGTTTGTGCACCCCACCTTGGGTCTATCCTAGGAGCAAAAACAGTAAAAGAAATAATATACAATGGCGGCTACAATCTCATCCTGGATGTGCGGCCATAAAAATAATATTACATCAATTTACATATTACATCAAATGAAAGATAAAGAAAACTCTCATCTCACAAAACCCCGGCTATTCATCTGCGACAATCCAACAAGTTCATATACACAATCCAACAACATTACAGATCACAGATATGCACAACCCCCACTAATCGACGTATAGCGATTAGCCGATGTTCAGTGCACATATCACATTACAGATATAACCATTTAGCCAAAGTTTGTAGAACTCCGATCAAAATACAAATTTGTAACTACCCCAAAAAATAACATTTTTCTTTGGATAATCTGGGCAGAAACAAAATATCTCAAAAATCCAAAAACACCAAACTGAGAAATCTGCAAGAAATCGGAGTCGCAGCCGAGTCAACTCGGCCGCGGAACCGCGGCGAAATGCTTGGTTTCGCTGCGCTTCCGCGGCGCTTTGACCGAATCGTGGGCTCAAATTTCTTGGGTGTTCCTAAAAAACCCTGCTTGTATTTTTCATGTCATAGAAAATATTTTTAACCCTGTTTTGAAAATCGACAGAAAATACAAGTTTTCGGTGTGTTTTCGGGATTTTTTCCGGATCGAAATTTTAAACACTTTGCTAACAGTTAGTTGTAGCTTAGCTAGGCTCTGATACCACTGTTAGGTCCACGTTACCCACCCCGGATCTTTCGGGGAGGCGGAATAGGTAAAAATCAAAATTTTCCTCACTAGGTAACATGGACCATTCATGAAGGATCTTTGCTAAACAAAAACTAACAAATAAACTACAAGTTTTAGCTACTATGTAGAATGGTTATACCTAGGTCTTAAACTCCTTCTCTTCTTGGTTCTCCTCTTTGCTTGCTCCTTGTTGTAGTTTGAACGGCTCCTTCTCGTCGTCTCCTCTTTGCCGAAGATAGATGTTAGGTTTACCTAGCACCTTATGAAGGGTTTGGAAGCATCACATATGTCAAAATTAAATTTTTAAGGTGCTAAGTGAACATACAAAGAATCATCACTAGAAATTTAGGGTTTTATGACATTGACATCATCACAAGTAGTAAAAGCTGGGGTTTTGAGAGTACAACCTTTGTAGCTCCCTACGCTAGACTCCTTGGCTACTTGATGGTTGGTAAAAGGTCCGCTTGAGATCCTCTAGGTCCACGATGATCCACCCGGAATCCTCTTTGTCCAAGCTTGAAACTTCACAAGATCAAGAAAAGAAATGGAAGCCAACACTCTTCACTAATGGGCAATACTAGTGTAGAATGGTGTTGTGGTTGGTTTTCTCACTTCAAAATCCTAACTTGGTAACTCTTTTGCTCACTTGAGAGAACTAGAGAGCAAGAGAGAAAGGGGGAAGAAAATGATGGCTTTTGAGACTCAAGATAATGATAAGCTTGTGAAGAAAATGAGAAAATGAAAATATATATATATTTTCACTCTCTCATTCTAAACCATGGTTGTAAAATATCTTAGATATTTTAGTTTGGAATAAAAATGACCATAGAAAATGAATCATGGTTAATTCAAGGGGTTAGTGCAAAAATAAAGGATTAAACCATGAAACAATTTCCATTTCCATTTTTCTTTTTCTAAATAAATAATATCCATATATTTTAAATATGATGTGAGTCTTATATTGCCACCATCTACTATATCAACAACCATGATAACCATTATGTATGCATGTATGTGTGCATGCACATCCTATGTGCATGAACGAGAATGAATGCATACATGCATGCATACAACATAAAGACAAGAAAGGATTTCAAGTGAGAAACTAATGGTTAATGATAAATCAACACTTGATTTAGCAACCCGGTCGTATCACATACGACCCGACCAAAAGCAAGCCGCCCGATTAATATACGGTATCTCATACGCGCATTTTAACCGGGTCCACGCGCATATCGCATATGCGCACCACATCGTTTCTCCTGGACTAGGTAACTCCATTGTGGGACTCTAAGACTCGTCAATATGCCGGCAGTGGGTGATGATCATATCAAGCACCCCCAAGCCGCAAGCGGTCAGCTAAACGTAACGGCCACCCGGGTATTGAGCGATCAGAAGAAAACAAGCGAACCTGTTACAACTCTCGTCGAGCCAACCGGCAACACTACCGTACAGTCTGGTCTCTTCGTCAAATATGCTGCATATCGAGTCTAAGGATGGTAACGTCGACCCCAATAATTCAATAAGTCGTGCCGATGAATGGTGTATAACAGATCGAGAAACTACTGATAACACTTACCAGTAAATCTCAACAGCCCTGGCCAGGGACTTACTGATATAGCCAATCGAGCACAGCACAGCATCAACTCCCAATACCGGGAGAGACGAAACCCCTTCTATCGCTCATCGCCTTCGTGCGTCTCGGGACTGTACCCAATGGCCGCCTGTTTGCATGACTCAGTAGAGCCGTGGTAGGGTGATAATCAAAGTACAGTGGGAGAACACACAAGACTCTATGACGATCTCGGGTCTACAGACTAACCTGCACCAGTGTCACCTGAGAACTGCTATCCGACGATAGATATAATTCCATATAGGAGTTCTTGGTGAGTCCGTCCAGTGTACCCAGTCCTCACTGAGCACCCGTATACGATCTCGATGTCAAACATCGATGAATGTGGGAACATCCATCGCCCATCATATGGGTCTAGTATCATATACGCTAGTCTACTCTGGTATATCGATGCCCCGTCTCAATACACCTACGACTAGGGACATTCCAGGATATGCTTATAAACTATAGATTTCCCACTAGTATGATCTCTATCATAATCACAGTAGTCAAGTCTATATACTCAGGGCTTTATCAACATGTGTGAATGAATAAAAGCATGATCAAATCAACATGTCAGATAAAGAAGAACCAGATAGCATACTATCATGTCGAGCAAGAATGTACACTGAATATATATATATATATATATATATATATATATATATATATATACATGTATGAATACATCCACTATCATATAATGGCCTCTAGGGCATACATATGTCCAACAATCTCCCACTTGCACTAAGGCCAGTTATTGGCGTATCTCATACCCAACATCTCAAAAAGTCGCTCATGTTGCGGCTGAGGGAGGGCCTTGGTGAGTGGATCCGCGGCATTATTCTTTGTGTCTACTCTTCTAATCTCGATCTCGCGGCGATCTACAATCTCCCGGATCAAATGAAAACGCCTCTGGATGTGTCTGGACAGCTGATGGGACCTGGGCTCCTTGGCTAACACCATAGCCCCATTATTATCACAATACAATGGTATTGGATCAATAATGGTTGGAACTACTCCGAGCTCCGAGACGAACTTCTTCATCCAGACTTCTTCCTTGGCGGCATCATTTGCAGCAATATACTCAGCCTCCATCGTAGAGTCTGCAACGGTATCCTGTTTGGAACTCTTCCAACTTACCGCCCCTCCATTGAGGGTAAGTACAAACCCAGAGATAGATTTGCTGTCGTCCTTATCGCTTTGGAAGCTCGAATCGGTAAAGTCCTCCAATTGGAGATCTCCATTACCATACACCAAGAACAATTCTTTAGTCCTTCGCAAGTACTTAAGAATGTTCTTCACAGCTATCCAGTGATTCTCTCCTAGGTTGGATTGATACCTGCTTACAACACTAAGTGCATAAGCTACATCTAGGCGTGTACATAACATCGCATACATTATAGATCCTACTGCCGAAGCATAGGGTATAATGCTCATGCGAGCTCTCTCTTCATCGGTCTTTGGGCAAGAGGCCTTAGAGAGAGTAACCCCATGGCAAGCGGGTAAGGCACCCCGCTTGGAGTCTTCCATACTAAATCTTTTAAGGATGGTGTTGATGTACCTGGTTTGGGACAATCCCAACAACCTCTTGGATCTATCCCTATAGATCCTAATGCCCAGAATATATGTGGCATCACCCAGGTCCTTCCTGGAGAACCTTAGTGATAAGAAAGATTTGACCGACTGTAGCATAGGAATATCATTTCCTATCAGAAGAATGTCATCCACGTACAATACGAGGAATGTGACAGCTCTCCCTACAGCCTTCTTATAAACACAAGGTTCATCTGGATTTTTGATGAAATCAAACTCTTTGATGACATCATCGAAACAGATGTTCCAACTCCGTGATGCCTGCTTTAACCCATATATGGATTCAAGCAATCTACATGCTTTCCCGCTGCTCCCACTATCAATGAAGCGTTCCGGCTGATCCATATAAACGCATTCTTCTAAATCCCCATTTAGAAATGCCGTTTTAACGTCCATCTGCCAGATTTCATAGTCGTAGTGAGCAGCAATAGCAAGTAGGATCCGAATGGATTTAAGCATGGCTACGGGCGAAAAAGTCTCGTCATAGTCCAAACCTGGTCTTTGACGAAAACCCTTCGCCACGAGTCTTTCCTTATAGGTCTCTATCTGCCCATCTACACCAATCTTTCTTTTAAAGATCCATTTGCACCCCACAGGTTTTACCCCAGGGGGTACAACGTCCAAAGTCCATACTTTGTTGGTGTACATAGACTCCATTTCGGATCTCATGGCATCCAGCCACTTCACAGAGTCTCCACTCGTGATAGCTTGCTGAAAACTGGTAGGATCATCATCCTCCATGATGCAGTCTTCTCTGTCACCATCAATGAGGAAACCGTAGTACCTCTCCGGTGGGCGAGAAGTCCTACCAGACCTACGGAGTGGCCAAGGTTCCTCAGTTTCTATTGCAACAGCCGGTTCAACCAAGTCGTCATTTGTAGTTTGTGTCTCTAGAACCTCTTCTAGATCTACCATATTGCCATCAGTGTCATTTGTGAAAAACTCTATTTCCAAGAATGTGGCATGCTGAGAAACAAACACTTTTTGTTCCTCCTTGTGGTAGAAAAGATATCCATAAGAGTTCTTTGGATATCCCACAAAATTACACATGACTGACCGTGTCTCAAGTTTGTCCGGATTTTGCTTTTTAACATAGGCCGGGCAACCCCATATCTTAATTCTCTTAAGAGATGGTCTCTTCCCATGCCATATCTCATATGGCGTGGTAGACACGGTTTTGGTTGGAACCCTGTTCAGTAGAAACGCTGCAGTTTCCAATGCATGCCCCCAAAATGAGACAGGTAACTCAGTATCACTCATCATGGAACAGACCATATCTAATAGGGTCCGATTCCGTCGTTCAGACACACCGTTGTGCTGTAGTGTGTAAGGAGGAATGAGCTGAGAGAGAATCCCATTCTCTTTTAGGAAGTTTGCAAATTCTGTACTGAGGTACTCCCCACCTCGATCTGATCGAAGCATTTTGATACTCAAGCCGGTTTGTTTTTCTACTTTGAGTTTATATTCAGTGAATTTCATGAAAGCTTCGGATTTGTGCTTTAATAAAAATACATGACCGAATCTTGAGAAATCATCAGTAAATGTAATGAAGTAAGAAAAACCGCCTCTAGCCTGTGTAGACATTGGCCCACATACATCACTATGTATGAGGCCTAGGAGCTCAGTAGCTCTTTCTCCGTGTCCGGTAAACGGAGTTTTGGTCATTTTACCCTTGATACAAGACTGGCAAGTCGCATAAGATTTATATTCAAAAGGATTTAAATATCCATCTTTGTGTAACTTGTTTAGTCTTGTTTCGTTAATATGACCAAGTCTACAGTGCCAAAGAAAAGCTTCATTTATTTCTGAAAGTTTTCTTTTATTAGTGTGTTGTATGCTAAAAACTGTGTGTTGATTTAGGACGTATATCCCGTTATTAAGCGTACCATACCCAACCAACATTTGATTCAGGTGAAAGTTCATAACATTGTTCTGCAATACAAAATTATATCCTTCATTGTCTAACAAAGAAACAGATATTATATTACAAAGCATACTTGGTACAAAATAGCATGGGTTCAAAACCAATATACACTCAGATGGCAACCCCAAGTGATACTCTCCCACTGCGACTGTATGTACATTGGAATCATTTCCAACGCGGAGAGTATGGTCACCTGTCTTCAAAACTTTGCTATTTCTCAGCCCCTGCATAGAATTGCAAATGTGAGAACCTGAACCGGTATCTAATACCCAGGAAGCAGAGTTTATTGAAAAACAGTTTTCTGTCACAAACACACCTGAAGCGGAAGCATCCCCATGCTTCTTCTTGAGATTTAAGTACTCCGTACAGTTGCGCTTCCAATGTCCTATTTTATGGCAGTGAAAACATTCCCCTTTCCCCGATTCTCCAGCTTTGGACTTGTCCTTCCCCTTAACCTTTTTAACTCCACCCCTAGGCTTGGTGGGCTACTTCTTGAGCTTTCCCTTGGCCTTAGCCTTTGGGCGAGAAGAAGAAGATTGCCCAACACTCAAAACGGGAGTTTTCACTGATTTCAGTGTGCTCTCTGCACTCCTTAACATTTTAAGAAGTTCAGGTAATTCCTTCTCCATGTTGTGCATGTTGAAGTTAACTATGAATTGAGCAAAGGTGGAGGGGAGGGACTGCAGAATAATATCCGTATATTGTTCATTGTCCATCGTCCATCCAAGGTCCTCAAGCTCTTCTATGAGAGCTATCATCTTCAGAACATGGTCTCCTACTGGTATGCCAGGGGCCATTCGCATCTGAAACAATTTCTTTGATGCTTCGTATCGTAATACGCGGGATTGCTCTCCATACAACTCCTTTGTATGGAGGAATATGGCGTGAATGTCCATATTCTCGTGCTGCTTTTGATGTGTGTTATCCATCGATGCAAACGCGAGGCATTTGGCCGTGGCACAGTCAGCGTCCCATGTCTTGCGGACTTCAATATCCGCAACTGAGGATTTTGGACCTGGAACGGGCGGGGCTGAAGCCATGAGGACATATGATACTTTATCATAAGGCAAGGCAATTTTCAGATTCCTCAGCCAGTCTTTATAATTGGTCCCATTCAGTTTATTTTTATCTAGTAGAAGCTTGAGTCCAGTCATTGGTATCTGCCATTAAGAGAGAGAAAAGAATACACTCAGCGAAAACTCTTGCAAAGATCAGATTGGTTATTATCTTGTCTAATCGATGTCTTTCACTGCTTTAATCAAGTTTTTCTTTCAAACCTTAAAAAGAAAACTAGCCAGGATTAATTACAGTCTACATCTTCGCTAACCGTTCAGCCAGGCTAGTGTCGGTACTTGAGGGAGGTTCCCCGTGCTTTCGTACGGACCTAATTAAAGTAAACCTCGTTTTCCCAGAGGCATAGCCCCGTTAACACCTTTCTAAACACCTAATGAGTTAGCTAATTGTAAACTGCAAAATTCTCCTGGGAGCAACTATTGCCCACAGTGGGATCGGGATCCAACCATCATATGGAAGGTATGCAATCTCATTGCAAATTTCAACTATTGAAATTCCCGATGTGGTTTTTACCCCTAGCACTCATGAACTTGGCTATGGTCAACAAATCACAAGCACTAGTCAAGTTCAACCCGTCATTTTTTGATTAATCAGACCCATTCACATGACCCTTGGCTAAGGTCAATAAAGTCATATACCCGTCCTAATTAATCTGCATCATATGCATTGTAGGAAGACATCACTTAGCTACCGTACACTACGCCTTGGCTAAGGTCAACAAACGTAGCACGAATACTAAGTACTCTACTTCCTAAAATGACGGAGGGTTGCGCATGATTTTTAAGAAAATCTTTAACGCTTTGAACTTGATATCGTCGTAGAATCAAATGGTTTTCAAAAGGAGTGGCTTAAGCTCCGCAGTTTTGCAATGTAGCTTTTTCATAAAGAGCCAAGTGGTTTTCAAATCCGATTCTACAACATCTTTTTAGGTTTATTTTCTTTACATTAATCATATTAATGTAGTCCCATCATTTAAGTCCTTAAGCCAATCACAGAAAAGAAACGAAAATACAATGTACGCTTATGCCATCCGCATTCGCCGCAATGTTCTGTTATACACCATTAGGTTACTTAACTAACGGCATACCGAGACGGGACTAGCGCGGGTGTAAAACATAAGCAACGCCTACTATATATCATATATATAATATATCATTCGTCTCAGATATCATATCACAGAATACAGGCAGCAGAAACAAAGATATGATGGGATATACTAGGACGTCCGTATTTAGTATTTAGCCAATAATAGAAAATACGGATTCCCCAGTCGCGATGAATAGCCAAGCCCACACCCTGGACCCCTACGAGAGCGGTAAGCGACCCTACCAATTCTGGAGTTTAGGAGACCCGGTCTTGACTCCTCGAGATGGCCTCCCACTGAACCCCTGAACCCGGTCACCTGTGCTCCCCTCCTTGGGTCCATCCTAATGCGGAAAAGTAAATAATATACAACACTGGTGACATCAACCTCAACCCGGAAGTTCCCCAAATAAAAGAATATTACACTACATTTGAATTTTACAAGAATAAAAATAAAACTCTCATCTCACATAAAAACCCCCGGCTATTCAATCGCGACAATCATGCACATCATATCTCAGCAACACATAATATCTCATATCATCAACGTAAATAAGTATGCATACACCGATCGTTGTTGATGTATAGCAACGAAAACCGGCAATACAACTACATACTATACTTACGGTCACAGAAAAGAAAGTGTAAAACTACAATATTTGGAATCCATATTTTTTTTAGAAATCGTAAATCCGAAATATCACATACTTCGCATTTCATGCCTAACTATATGAATTCCACATATTGTATCACATTCAAGATAAATAGACAGTATTAAAGTTTTCGATCGAATGATCAAATATCCAAAATTTCCTAAAGCTCAACACTTGAGTGGAGTTCAAAAATCCTTAAACAAAGTAGCAGTGGTCCAGCCGTAGAAGGGTCAAGCCAACGCCTCATATGTGGCACGCCGTACTGTCCCAAACCCTAAGATTTAGAGGCAGTTCAGACGGTCACATAATCGAGTTAAGGTTTGTGTTCTTCTAGAGGGTCCACCACTTAACTTGCACGTATTTCCGAAAGATTTAAACCCGAGAAAAAATCAACACTTGAAAATTTTTCGTGCCGGGAAAAAGTGAGTTAATGATACTCGTTCGAACATTTTAATACTTTCTAAATTATCCGAAAAAGGCACGAAATTAAAATTCCTATCGAATCACCGAATCCAAAACAATCCCCAGAACATTCAACACTTGAATCAGATTAAAAATACCAAAAAATATGTACAAGCAGATACTAACATTACAGTATAAAAACGAGGCCATACATCTCCTGTACGGCCGCGGATCCGCGGCCCAAGCAAGGTATTGCCGCGGTTCCGCGGCGGTATATACGAATTATTGCGTCGTTTTTTACAGTGTTGCTTAGATTTCCCTGCAGAATTTTTTACGTATTTTTAATTCTGAAAATAACACAGTTTCAAAAAATGTCCAGAGAGGGTTAAAAAATGCGTATTTTTGGTTTGATCGGAGTTTTAACTTCGCCAAAGCGTCGCCTAAAGCTCTAGCTTGGCTCCGATACCATTGTTAGGTTTACCTAGCACCTCATGAAGGGTTTGGAAGCATCACATGTGTCAAAATCAAACTTTTAAGGTGCTAAGTGAATATACAAAGAATCATCACTAGAAATTTAGGGTTTCATGACATTGACATCATCACAAGTACTAAAAGCTAGGGTTTTGAGAGTACAACCTTTGTATCTCCCTACGCTAGACTCCTTGGCTACTTGAGGGTTGGAAAAAAGTCCGCTAAGATCCTCTAGGTCCACGATGATCCACCTGGAGTCCTCTTTGTCCAAACTTGAAACTTTACAAGATCAAGAGAAGAAATGGAAGCTAACACTCTTCACTAATGGGCAATACTAGTGTAGAATGGTGTTGTGGTTGGTTTTCTCACTTTAAAATCCTAACTTGGTAACTCTTTTGCTCACTTAAGAGAACTAGAGAGCAAGAGAGAAAGGAGGGAGAAGATGATGGCTTTTGAGACTCAAGATAATGATAAGCTTATGAAGAAAATGAGAAAATGAAAATATATATATTTTCACTCTCTCATTCTAAACCATGATTGTAAAATATCTTAGATATTTTAGTTTGGAACAAAAATGACCATAGAAAATGAATCATGGTTAATTCAAGGGGTTAGTGCAAGAATAAAAGATTAAACCATGAAACAATTTCCATTTTCATTTTCCTATTTCCAAATAAATAATATCCATATATTTTACATTTGGTGTGAGTCTTATATTGCCACCATCTACTATATCAACAACCATGATAACCATTATGTATGCATGTATGTGTGCATGCACATCCTATGTGCATGAATGAGAATGAATGCATACATGCATGCATACAACATAAAGACAAGAAAGGATTTCAAGTGAGAAACTAATGGTTAATGATAAATCAACACTTGATTTAGCAACCCGGTCGTATCACATACGACCCGACCAAAAGCAAGCCGCCCGATTAATATACAGTATCTCATACGCGCATTTTAACCGGGTCCACGCGTATATCGCATATGCGCACCACATCGTTTCGCCTGGACTAGGTAACTCCATTGTGGGACTCTAAGACTCGTCAATACGCTGGCAGTGAGTGATGATCATATCAAGTATCCCCAAGCCGCAAGCGGTCAGCTAAACGTAACGGCCACCCGGGTATTGAGCGATCAGAAGAAAACAAGCGAACCTGTTACAACTCTCGTCGAGCCAACCGGCAACACTACCGTACAGTCCGGTCTCTTCGACAAATATGCTGCATATCGAGTCTAGGGATGGTAACATCGAGCCCAATAACTCAATAAGTCGTGCCGATGAATGGTCTATAACAGATCGAGAAACTACTGATAACACTTACCTGTAAATATCAATAGCCCTGCCCAGGGACTTACTGATATAGCCAATCGAGCACAGCACAGCATCAACTCCCAATACCGGGAGAGACGAAACCCCTCCTATCGCTCATCGCCTTCGTGTGTCTCGGGACTGTACCCAATGGCCACCTGTTTGCACGACTCAGTAGAGCCGTGGTAGGGTGATAATCAAAGTACAGTGGGAGAACACACAAGACTCTATGACGATCTCCGGTCTACAGACTAACCTGCACCAGTGTCACCTGAGAACTGCTATCTGACGATAGATATAATTCCATATAAGAGTTCTCGGTGAGTCCGTCTGTACCCAGTCATCACTGAGCACCCGTATACGATCTCGATGTCAAACATCGATGAATGTGGGAACATCCATCGCCCATCATATGGGTCTAGTATCATATACGCTAGTCTACTCTGGTATATCGATGCCCCATCTCGATACACCTACGACTAGGGACATTCCAGGATATGCTTATAAACTACAGATGTCCCACTAGTATGATCTCTATCATAATCACAGTAGTCAAGTCTATATCTTCAGGTCTTTATCAACATGTGTGAATGAATAAAAGCATGATCAAATCAACATGTCAGATAAAGAAGAACCAGATAGCATACTATCATGTCGAGCAAGAATGTACACTAAATACACACACACACACACACACACACACACATGTATGAATACATCCACTATCATATAATGGCCTCTAGGGCATACATATATCCAACAATAGATCCACCCGAGGGCCTCGAACTTGAGCTCCTACCTCAGCCTAGAAGTAACTAAGGTGCTTGGTTTGCTAAACCTAGAACCCTAGAGTGAGTAGAGAGGTGTTATGGTGGCTTTGTATCAAAAGCTTATGATTTCCAACACATGGAACACTTAAGCTTTGAAAGGAAGAGGGAGAGCTCCAAACATGAGAGAGAAAGAGCAAGAGAGAATGAGGGTAGAAAATCTACAACTATGCTCATATTAGAGAAATAATATAAATAATAATAATTAAGGGAAAATGTGATGGTGAGTTTGGAATGACCATTATCATTTCATAATAAATGCAATTTGCAAGAATCAAGAAGCATCTTTTATATGAAATGATTATGATCAAAATGTCAACAAGGGTCAAAATGTCAACCATAGTCAAATGGTCAACCTAACCATGGCACAATAATCTTTAATTAATATTATTGATCATATTCCTCATTCTCATTAGGATTTGGAAAAAGTCAACGGTCAACAAGTCAACCAAAGTCAAATGGTCAACAACCCTAATGAGAATCCTCTGCCTCTGCCTCTGCCTCTGTCAACTGTGCATACACACCCGCATCCGTGTTCCAAGGAACGCGAATACCCTGAGACAAAACCAATCCCAAAACAAATACTAGGATCTGGCTTAAACCAAAGCCCGCTACTAATAACTACCCGGACACCAAACGTGCACAAGTGCGCGGATGTGAACGAACTCCGTCGCAAAACCATGCGACCTCTACTCTGTTTTGTCCAAAGGCGAGTAACCCTCTGTGTGGGACTCTAAAGGCTCGACACTACGCTGGCAGTGGGTTTAACCACAGACCGCAAGCGGTACTAGCTGTACGTAACGGTCCCCAGGTAGATGCCGATAAGAAGACTGATGAGGTGAACCCATCCGAACTCCTACTGAGCCTGAATGTGACAATCTCCGTACAGTCCGGTCTGTTCATCTAAGAGTATCGCATGTCGGGCCTGGGGGGCGGCAAACGTCAGTCTCTTAATAGCGGTACAAGTCGTGTCGGAGTGTAGCCCAAAACACCCTGAGAATCTACTGGAAAACCTATCAGTAATTCTCGCTTGCCCTGGCCAGGGACGACAATGTGTAATGGCTTTCCTAGACACAGCGCGATATCAACTCCCAATACCGAGAGAGACGAATCCTGTCTAACCGTCACTACCTCCAAGTGCTTCGGGACTGCACCCAACTACTACCTGTTTGCACGACTCAGAAGAGCCGTGGTAGGGTAGTAATCTAAGAACAGTGGGAACACACTCGAGGCGAAGTGACAGTGTCAAGTCAGCGGACTAAGCTGTACTCATGTCATCTGGAAACTGTTAACTGACGATAGGTATAATACCAACCAACAGTCCCCGACGAGTCCTGTCCAGTGTACTCGTAAGCTAACGAGCACCTGCATACTATCTCCAATACAACGTACTGATGGCTGTGGGACAGACCATCTCCCATACTGGAAAGAGAAGCGTATGCACCAGTCTACTCTGGAGTATCGATGCCCTGTCTCGATAATCCTACGACTAGGGACCAAAATAAGGATGTGCTTATAGACTAACCAGCCCCCACTAGTGTGATCGCCATCACAACGCCGGTAGTCAAGCAAAGATCCTAAGGGCTCCATCAATATATTTTTAGCGATATGTTAAAAGAAACATATACACATATTAAGATAGAAACAAACCAAGTAGCATACTACTATATCGAGCAAGACTGTCGTAAACCCGTATAATCCCAAGCCTCCAAAATATATTATACAAACTAGTACTATACAATAATGGCCTCTAGGGCATACATATTCAACACTATGCCGGTAGAACAGTCTTACTCAAGATGATAGTATGCTATCTGGTTTATCTTTATCATCGTGTACATGCTTTAGGTGACATTACAGGTTACTATTGCACGTTGATAGAGCCCATAGGATTCTTACTTGACGGACAGCAGTATGATGGAGATCATATACGTGGGAGCTGGGGTCTATAAGCACATCCTTAAAAGGTCCCTAGTCGAGAGAGTTTTGAGACAGGGCATCGATACTCCAGAGTAGACTAGTGTATACAGTCGAGACCCCGACGAGGGGCGGTAGCCGGTCTCACAAGCCATTGGTGTCAGTTGGTTCACCTAAGATGTATACAGGTGCTCATTGGGTTATGTGTACACCGGACAGGACTCGCCAGGAACATGCTAGTTGGTATTATACCTGACGTCAGATAGCAGTTCCCTGGTGACATGTGTACAGGTTAGTTCATCGACCTGAGATTGTCATTTGTCTCGTGTGAGTTCCCACTGTACTTTGATTACTACCCTACCACGGCTCAAAGGAGTCGTGCAAACAGGTTTAGTTGGGTACAGTCCCGAGCCACATGGAGGCAGTGAGCGGATCGGCAGGGTTTTCGTCTCTCCCGGTATTGGGGGTGAGATCGCGCTGTGTCTAGGAGAGCCATTACACGAAGTCCTTGGCCAAGGCAGGAGATTTACTGGTAGGTATTCCAGTAGTATTGATTGATGTGAAAAAGTGTGTTTAGTTTAACCGCAATCAATAACGGTGTCGCGTGTAGCTAGACCGAGTACGGGTCGTCCTCTGGGAAACGTGGAATCTTTTATTCTTACTTTAGATGTGTTGAAGAAAGAGAAGAGGAAGAAATAAGAATGTTGAAGAATGGTTGTAGGATCTAGATCTACGTTAAACACTGATGCAAAATATAGATCTAGATTAACCACGGAGGTAAGTTTATATGAAAAGGGGGCTTGTAGGGTTCATTAGGATTTAGTAGTTATGGGTGATTAATTAAAGATTACCCTTTTTATCCATTAATAGATTTAAAACTAGAACGACAGTGATGCATGCAGATTAGGGTTTCTGGAGGAAAAAGGGTTCCCACTCTTAACCCCTATCTCGACATAGAACTCCGTTCATATCTAGCCTTTACCAAAACAATCATTAATCTAATCTCTAATCGCGGTCGAGACTAACAATGAATTGGTAGAGCGCCCGATTAAGATGTTAATGATTCTTTTGATAAAGTTTATAAACTTAATAGGACTTAAAAAGAGTTTAAGGATCTTCATCATCCATTAAGTTACCCTAATCCTAAGAACCCTAACAAGCGGAGAATTACTCGCGCATGTTGGGAGAAAAAGAGATGAAGAGAAAATGCATAATTAAACTACGAAGAAATAGAATAAGAAAAAGAACTATCTTTATTAATCAACAAGATCAAGTACACTTTGATTCCTTAGAAAATGATTACAAAAACCTAGTTTGCTTCTCGATCTCTTCTAAGGAGGTAGATGAACCGTTGCTGATCAGCCTGGATGCGTGAGCCGTCTTGGACTTCGTGATCTCGTCGGCTTGATGATTTTTCCAAGAGCCTCTCGGTCTTTATTTATAGTCCCAAAGCCAGAAACTTAGCTTCCTAATTTGGAATCAAGTAGTTAGTATCCAACAGTAAAAATCCCATCTCCTAAGTCTTCAAAACTGCGGCGGATCCGCGGCCAATAGGGGGTTTGGCCGCAGATCCGCGGCCAAATAGTGGGATCGTTTGGGAATTTTTCTAGGGCTTCATCTATATTGCCACGTGGTGATCTTTTGAATCTCAGAAGCTGAAAATCTTCTCGTAATTACTGCCAGACTTGATTTCTTTAGTTTGCTTTCTTAATTAGACAGGTTTGCTTTAACAACTTTGATTCCCTTGTTTTTTAGCCCTGAAAAATTCTGCACAATTAAGATTTCTCAACAAATAATATTAGTGGAGTTTTGTTTTATTGAGATATTAAGTTTACCATTAAGATTTGGTCAATGGTATCTTTGCATACATTTTCCTACCAAATGTTAATTATAATATATCAACACATGAAAAATAGTATTTTTACAGATAAACCCTCATATGTATGATATATTATAATAAAGACCTTTTTTAGTATAGAAATAGTAGGAAGAATGTAATAACAAATGTGCAGTTTTAACAACTGAACAAATACTCCCAAATTTATCTTTGATCGTCCCGAGCAAACTAGTTTATTCAAGAGAAGGACAAACAGAAAGGAGAAAACTAAGCACACTTTCGTAGGCAAACACGATTGCACTGAGCATGTGCAACAAGCCGTTAAACCTCTAGGTGTCCCTAGTAGAAGGAGTGTTGTCTCCTGAGGGTTTTCAGCGGATTACACCCACAAAATCCTATAATAAAATAGAGATGGTGAAATTTACATATAAAGATAAGAACCATAAAAGAAAGACTTTGAAAATAAGAGTTTCCAACTAATACTAGCTTTTCAGTTGTCATGAGCCCTATCTTAATAGTCATGAAAAGATGTTAGAAATCACATCATCCCTCAATAAAACATCGTCTTATTCTTCATTCCTACCTTTCATCCAAACATTGATCATATAACCCTACGTGTGTATAAAGAACATCCCTACACTCGGAGAATTCAATTCAAGCTATCATACTCTTGTCCATTTACCTCAGTACTTTTTAATTTGATGAATATTTATGGATTTGCTCACACATTTTCATGCCACCGTTAATACTTCTTAAGGTACTAACCGACCGATTACTTATGTGCTTTCTGATTAGGTGATAGTATTTTCCTCGTCTTGCACCACCTAAGGCTTAGCAGTGACTCCCAAACCAATTGGTCTAAGGCACTAGATGATGAAGCACCCTCGCTATATTTTTTTATTGCTGCCTTGGCGATAACAAAACCAGTGTTCATTTTTTCCTTTTTTCTTTTCACCATTTTTATATTTTCTTCATTTTTTTTATTTCCTTCATACTTTGGCTTTTAGACAAGAGCATTTCAAGGTATCCTCTACTATCCCGAGTTTCAAGACGTGTGTAAGTGCGTATAGTAGGGTATCAACATTCAAATGTTTGGCTTCCGGAATAGAAACTATTTTTCAGACTTATTTTTATCCTCAGATTAGTGACTTCCTTCATCTTACTAACCCTTGGGACAACAGCTCATAACTACTTATTACTAGTCTGTTTTAAGAAAACTTCTAATTTTCTTGGTTTTCTTAAACTATTCTTATCTTTTGGATGTAATTTTTCACTTTCTACTCTTTTGTTATAAAAAAAATTTTGAATGCCCAGTGTCAAAGACAATTCAGTGAATACAAACCCCCCCAAACCTGTTTTCAGCAGTGTCCTCACTGATGTAGCCTTTTGAGAGCATGGACCTGTATACTAGGGGAGAGATACAAGGGGTAAAATAATAGTTAAATGAAAACTACCCCCAAACTTGTTCTTTGGCACGCACAGATATTCAATTAAATCCATTTTCACTCACCTCCATTCTTAAAATGAGAAAATGTTACCGAAAACATGGAGGTGAGGCGGGGAAAATTTAGTTTTGATAAAGCGGCTCCTGTAAAAATAGGAGCTCCTCCGAGGGGTCAGCAGAGAAATACGGTTTTAATTTATGCCCATTTACTTTAAAAATCGAACCATTTTTCAAATTTTCAACTTCTACTGCCCCGTGCGGGTGTACATACCGCACCACAAAAGGTCCTTTCCAACGAGATTTAAGCTTACCCGGATGAAGATGGAGACGGGAGTCATAAAGAAGGACTTGTTGCCCCGATGTGAAGGTTTTTCTAAAAAGATTTTTATCGTGGAACACTTTAGTCCTGTTCTTTACTATCACCGCATTATCGTAAGCTTCATCGCGAAGTTCGCTTAGCTCATTCAACTGCAGCTTCCGATAGCTGCCTGCATGATCAAGATCAAAATTAAGCTCTTTAATAGCCCACATTGCTTTATGTTCGATCTCGACAGGAAGGTGGCATGCCTTCCCAAACACAAGGCGGTATGGAGACATACCAAGATCGGTCTTATAAGCGGTGTGGAATGCCCAAAGAGCATCCGTCAATTTGGTTGACCAATCCTTTCGGTTCTTAGAAACCGTCTTCTCCAAAATTTGTTTGATCTGCCTATTTGAGATCTCAGCCCGCCCGCTTGTTTGGGGATGATAGGGCGTAGAAAGCTTGTGAGTGATTGAATATTTCCGGATCAAGGTCTTAAAAGACCTATTACAGAAATGTGTCCCGTTGTCATTAATTATAGCGCGGGGGTGTCCGAATCGCGAAAAGATATTCTCTTTAAGAAACTTAATGACAACTTTGTTGTCATTAGTGCGACACGGTATAGCTTCCACCCATTTCGAGACATAATCAACCGCTAACAAGATATATAAATTCCCAAAGGAGTTAGGAAAAAGGCCCATAAAATCAATACCCCAAACATCGAATATTTCCACAACCAATATAGGTTGGAGCGGCATCTCATTTCTTCGTGAAATCCGATCCAAATGCTGACATCGCGGACAAGTTTTGCAATGTTCATATGCATCTTTAAATAATATTGGCCAATAAAAGCCACATTGCAAAACTTTCTCTGCCGTTTTTCGAGGACCAAAATGACCGCCGCATGCCTGATCATGACAAAATGATAACACGCTCTTGAATTCATCGTTAGGGACACACCTGCAAATGATTTGATCGGAACAATACTTGAATAGATAAGGTTCATCCCAGTAAAAATATTTTATTTGGGATAGAAATCGAAGTTTGTCTTGTTTCGACCAATCACTAGGAATAAGTCTCGTCGCAAGATAGTTCACGATATCCACGAACCAAGGTTCTTAAGATACTGTCAAGAGCTGTTCGTCAGGAAATGAGTCATTTATCGGCACGGTCAAAGTTGGCGAAGAAGTGATGCGTGAAAGATGGTCAGCTACAATATTTTCACATCCACTCTTGTCTCGGATGACAAGATCAAATTCTTGTAACAATAGGATCCAACGTATTAGCCTGGCCTTAGCATCCTTCTTCGATAAAAGATGTCGTAGGGCGGAGTGATCTGTGTAAACCATAATTGGCGAGCCAATCAAGTAGGGCTTGAATTTCTCTAATGAAAATACAACGGCCAAGAGTTCTTTCTCGGTAGTTGTGTAATTTATTTGTGCATCATTCAAGGTCCTACTTGCATAGTAAATTACATGTGGCATCTTATCAATGTGCTGTCCTAAGACAGCACCAATAGCAAAATCTGATGCATCACACATAAGTTCGAACGGTTGGTTCCAATCCGGAGATGATAAAATGGGGGCTGTAATGAGTGATCCTTTAAGCGATTCAAAAGCAGCCTCACAATCCGAATCGAAGTGAAATGTAGTATCCTTGGCCAATAGAAGGGTTAAGGGACTAGCAATTTTGCTAAAGTCCTTAATAAATCTCCTATAAAATTCCGCATGACCAAGAAAGGATCGTATATCTTTGACGCAATTGGGACGAGGGAGGTTATGAATGACATCTATTTTAGCTCTGTCAACCTCAATGCCTTTTCGTGAAATTATATGTCCAAGTACAATACCTTCTTGGACCATAAAATGGCATTTTTCCCAATTCAAAGTCAAGTTCTTATCCTTACAACGGGTAAGAACCGCGTCAAGATTACGAAGGCAGTCCTCAAAGGAGTCCCCAAAAATAGAGAAATCGTCCATAAAAATTTCCAGAAAATTCTCCACCATATCTGAAAATATCCCCATCATGCACCGCTGAAATATAGCGGGAGCGTTGCATAACCCAAAGGGCATGCATCTATAGGAAAAAGTACCGAAAGGACAAGTAAATGTGGTTTTATCTTGATCCTTTTCGGCGATGGGGACCTAGTTATAGCCAGAGTATCCATCCAAGAAACAGTAGTATTCGTGTCCAGCTAATCGTTCTAACATCTGATCAATGAAAGGTAGAGGGAAGTGATCTTTCCTCGTCGCGGCATTGAGTTTCCTGTAATCAATATATACGCGCCACCCAGTTTGGGTGCGTGTTTGGATTAACTCATTAGCCTCATTAGTCATGACCATGATGCCAGACTTTTTAGGGACCACATGAATTGGACTTACCCATTGGCTATCAGATATAGTGTAAATTATTCCACTATCAAGGCACTTAACGATTTCTTTCTTTACCGCCTCCTTCATAACGGGATTTAACCGTCTTTGTGGGTCTCGGGTTGGTTTGGCTTTATCCATCAAATGTATGTGATGTTCAACAATTAAGGGAATAATCCCTTTGATGTCGGCCATTGTCCAACCAAATGCTTGCCGATTCGATCTCAACACTGCCAAAAGTGCGTTCTCTTGCTCTAAGGCTAGAGAAGCGGATATAATCACTGACAAAGTCTCATTCTCTCCTAAATATGCATATTTAAGATGAGAAAGTAGCGGTTTGAGATCAAGAATTGGCGGAGAGACAATAAAAGGTGGGGTAAGGGAATGATATTCGGACTCCCTAAGAGGTTCAAAACTTGCATAAGATATTGACTCGGAAAGTGCTGCTGACTTTTGCAACGAGTCAACGGGTTCAAACTCAAGGACGGACTCATTGAACATATCCTCACTATGAAGTGGTGCAAGATCAAATGATGTCTCATTAGTGTTGTCGAGATCATCAAAGCAAAGTTCCTCATCCATGCAGCTTTCGGGAGCTATCTCGTGGATGGAACAAACATCCAGCAAATGAGCGGAAGGTTCTAATAGCTGACTTTCTAGCTTGTAAATATTAAGCTCAATTGTCATTTTCCCGAAGGATAAGTTCATAGAACCGTTACGACAATTAATTACAGCGTTAGAAGTTGCTAGGAAGGGTCGACCAAGTATCACCGGGATTTGATTGCGTGGGTTTGCTGCAGGTTGTGTATCTAAAATAATAAATTCCACGGGAAATATGAATTCCCTACTTTAATTAACACATCCTCTAGTTCACCCCGAGCTTTGGTGATCGATCGGTCTGCCATCTGGAGAGTACAATGGGCGGGTTTTAACTCTCCAATTCCTAACTGCTCGTATACTGAATAAGGAAGCAAGTTAACGCTAGCGTCTAGATCGAGTAAAGCACGATTAATATTTTTACCCCCAATAGAAATAGAGATTGTAGGACAACCGAGGCCCTTACGTTTCTTTGGTATTTGTTGGAGGTTTGTATTTCGGTCTGATCTTCGGGTATACCATTATCATCAACTTCAAGACATATTTGGGGTTCGGGAAGAATTAAAGGCTCAAGATGATGACCATAAGGAAGTGAAAGGATTTGATGAATTGGTGGGACAAAATCATCCAAAATTTCGGGTTCATCAATCAATATATCCCCAACGTCAATCACCTCATTCAAGTGAAGGTTAAAATTCTTAAACACCTCATCAAAAATATGGTTTTCAATCAGTTTTGGTTCAAGAGTGGAGGTGTAGAGATCACACGGGTTGGGTATGGTTTCACTTGAAATGGACCCTTCACAATTGGGTAAATCAAACATTACAAAGTCACACAACTTATCAGACATTCTATTTGGTGTACTTGATGAATCTATGAAACTGGAGTTGTGGATTTCAGTTTGGAATGGGGAGCTTTGATTAGGAAGGATGTACAGTTCTGTCTCACTACCCAAATTCTCATTTTGTCCTATGCCCGAATCATATACTGAAAATTTTTGGGCAGGTTTGAAATTCTTTGCTTGCATCCACTCTGTTGTTTCCTTCCTAATTTGGTTCGACAATTCCAGAAATTTTTCTAATGTCTGCTCCAGACTAGTCTTGGGTTGATAAGGGGTTTCAGTATAAGATTGAAATTCCTATGGATAATTAAAACTCCCAAATGACTGATTAGAAGATCTGTCTAGAGAAGGTGGAAATGTCGGATTGGATTGATAGGAATAGAATGGTTGCGAAAATTGGGTGGGAGTAGGGTCAACATTGTGATAAGAAGAATATTGATATGGATTGGTCGGTTGGCTATTGGACATCTTACATGCCACAAACCGCCTATCAAACTCTTCTTTGGAAAGTGGAGGTAATGGTTGATATTGGTTCGGATTGAAACTTTGGCCTCTAGCCCTAGCTATATGCTCAGCAATGGACATTCGTCTAGGGGCTTCCTCACTATGGGTATCAACTGAAACAGGTGTAGGATTAGGATACGGTTGATAAGACCTAGACTGAGGTGGCCAACTGTTTCTTCCTGCTTGTTCTATATGATCTCTTAAGGACATGGAAGAGCCAGACGGTGTACCGAAGGGATTACGAAAACAAGAGATATCTGGTTGTGGACAGCAAAACTCGGCAAGTGTTATTCTAATTTGGGTCACCCATTATAAGAAGAGAAGAGGGGGGAAGGGTAAAAAGGGGAGAAAATAATTAGTTTGTTTTGAAAAATGTGTCAGACTTAGACAAATCACACAAAAATGCACAAACAACCCTAGAACTATGGTTACCTAGGTCCAATCTCTAGACCGCTCCTAAACTTCCAAAGGACAAGCCGCATCAATCCTCTACCGCCTCTTTACTACTCTTGTAGCGAGGTAAGTGCCAGGTGAGTAGGAGGCTCCCCACTACGAAAGTAGTGGTCCTAATTAAGTAACCACTAGCCTTAGACACACTTGCCTAGACACTACAAAAGTAATGCGGATAAGCGATAGATTACCCATGACCTTCCTCTGTGCTTATTGAGCACGACAGTCCTTAGAGTCTGGTCTAGATATTTTTTTTAAATTAATATAGGGTTATGCGGATGCTCGGTTTATGATTTGTGGGGCTTAGGAAGGATGATAAAATCCCCACCTAATCTGGATTTTGGTCTTGCCCCTTAAAATCCGTATTAAAATATGAAATAACAAACCAATAACAAAACTTTGCAAAAAGATTTTTGAGCGGCGATATTTTGCAAAGAATCCTGCAGAAAAGATATTTTATTGGATTTCAGAGAAGAGAAAAAGAGTTGAGAAAGATACCAGAGAAGTTAGGACCCCTAACTCCCCTCTCCCGCCGCGCTTCCGCCGCCAAAAGAGCTCTTTTGCCACGGTACCGCCGCTGGGTGGAAGGATCAGGTGGCGAAAGTTTGTTCTGTGGCCTCCTGTACTTCTCTGGATCTTGATGAATGTCTCTGTCTTCAGTTTTCTCAAGTCTGTGACTCCAGATTTCCTCGTAAATTCACATAATAATCGTTAAATATACAATTTGTAGTTTTGTTTTAATTATGATATAGATCGTATAAGAATTCAACACAAATAGTTGGAATAAAAAATTACGCACGTTTCCCTGGCAACGGCGCCATTTGATTGTGCGAAAAATGTATTTGTAGTTTAACCGCAATCAATAACGGTGTCGCGTGTAGCTAGACCGAGATGAGTACGGGTCATCCTCTGGGAAACGTGGAATCTTTTATTCTTACTTTAGATGTGTTGAAGAAAGAGAAGAGGAAGAAATAAGAATATTGAAGAATGGTTGTAGGATCTAGATCTATGTTAAATACTGATGCAAAATATAGATCTAGATTAACCACGGAGGTATGTTTATATGAAAAGGGGGCTTGTAGGGTTCATTAGGATTTAGTAGTTATGGGTGATTAATTAAAAATTACTCTTTTTATCCATTAATAGATTTAAAACTAGAACGACAGTGATGCATGCAGATTAGGGTTTCTGGAGGAAAAAGGGTTCCCACTCTTAACCCCTATCTCGACATGGAACTCCGTTCATATCTAGCATTTACCAAAACAATCATTAATCTAATCTCTAATCATGGTCGAGACTAACAATGAATTGGTAGCGCGCCCGATTAGGATGTTAATGATTCTGTTGACAAAGTTTATAAACTTAATAGGACTTAAAAAGAGTTTAAAGATCTTCATCATCCATTAACCTACCCTAATCCTACGAACCCTAACAAGCGAAGAATTACTCGCGCATGTTGGGAGAAAAAGAGATGGAGAGAAAATGCATAATTAAACTACGAAGAAATGGAATAAGAAAAAGAACTACCTTTATTAATCAACAAGATCAAGTACGCTTTGATTCCTTAGAAAATGATTACAAAAACCTAGTTTGCTTCTCGATCTCTTCTAAGGAGGTAGATGAACCGTTGATGATCAGCCTGGATGCGTGAGCCGTCTTAGACTTTGTGATCTCGTCGGATTGATGATTTTTCCAAGAGGCTCTCGGTCTTTATTCATAGTCCCAAAGCCAGAAACTTAGCTTCCTAATTTGGAATCAAGTAGTTAGTATCCAACAGTAAAAATCCCATTTCCTAAGTCTTCAAAACCGTGGCGGATCCGCGGCCAATAAGGGGGTTTGGCCGCGGATCCGCGGCCAAATAGTGGGATCGTTTGGGAATTTTTCTGGGGCTTCATCTATATTGCCACGTGGTGATCTTTTGAATCTCAGAAGCTGAAAATCTTCTCGTAATTACTGCCAGACTTGATTTCTTTAGTTTGCTTTCTTAATTAGGCATGTTTGCTTTAACAACTTTGATTCCCTTGATTTTTATCCCTGAAAAATTCTGCACAATCTCAACAAATAATATTAGTGGAGTTTTGTTTTATTGAGATATTAATTTTACCGTTAAGATTTGGTCAATGGTATCTTTGCATACATTTTCCTACCAAATGTTAATTATAATATATCAACACATGAAAAATAGTAATTTTACAGATAAACCATCATATGTATGATATATTATAATAAAGACATTTTTTAGTATAGAAATAGTAGGAAGAACGTAATAACAAATGTGCAGCTTTATCAACTGAACAAGAATCTCAGGGTATTCTGGGCTACACTCCGACACGACTTGTACCGCTTTTGGGGGTCTGACTTTTACCAACCCCCTAGACCCGACATGCGATGCTCATAGACGAACGGACCGGACTGTACGGATATTATCACTGACAGGCTCAGTAGGGTGTCAGGATGAGTTCGCTCATCGACCTCCCTTTTGGTCAATACCTGGTAGCCCGTTACGTATAGCTAGTACCACTGACGTACTGGTGGTTAAATCCATAGCCAAAGTATTGACGAGTCTTTAGAGTCCCCCACAGACAGTTTCTCAAGTTTCGGGCGAAACGTTGTAGAGGTCGTATGGTATTATGGCAGGGTTCGATCATATACGTGCAGTAGTGCACGGATCATGATCGGACGGATCATACTAGTGGGCTTTGGTTTAAACCGGATCCTAATATTAGATTTATTGGATTACTTTAGTCTCATCGTATTCGCATTCAGTAGGAATGCGGATGCAGATATGTATTTACAGGTGAGTGGTATCCTTGTGATCCGTCACAAGTTTAGTTTAGATGTTGCCGTATCTTTTTGTTGTAAACATTTAGATTAATGTTTACAAATGGAAATTGTGAGCTTAAGTCATCATGAAGAGCATTTAATGTAGCATGTGCATGTTTAGTGACTCATGGTCTCTTTCTTTGTGCATATGTCACATTATTGATTGATTAGAGTGTTGAAATGAGAAGGGGGGAGAGAGAGGGCAGCCATATGGTTGTGGTTAGCTCTTGTATTATCATCTCACTATCATTTTTATCATTGCAACAAGAAACAAAAGAAAGCTCTTCTTCTTCCTCCTTCTTTCTTGAGCTCACTGTCTCCATTAATGGCATCATCTTCAACCTCCATCCATACACTCTCATGTGTTGAGAATCAATGGATACTTGAGACAAAGTTATCACACACATTCTCTACATCGCCTTGGACACATCGGCTAGCAAACTTCGTGTCCGAGTTGCTTCGGATGAAGCAGGAGCCCGTAAAAGGATTCGAAGATTTGGTGCCCTTTCCGACAAGGAGACCGGAGATCGGAGATGCTGCGAGGAGCTTGGGAAGGTGGCCAAAGACCGAAGGACATGGATCGATCGGTAGAGCCTTTCTAACCCTTCTCTAGTTTGCTAGTTATAGGTTAATGGTTCGATCCGGGATTAAAGTCTGCGATAGCGCCGGTTTCAAGTTTAGAAAAAGTTTTCGTTTCCGCATTTTAGCCTCGGATCGACGGCCGGGACGCTACCGTAGACTTACAAGATTCCCCTCATTTGAAGGGTTTTTGATTGTGGGGACGCTCTTCCCTGTAAGCGCAAGCCCCTGCTTTTAATTAAGCTACCGTATCGCGGTAACCACTTTCTCCTTCTCCAGATGGTCACTTCGTGTCGTGGGTGTTTGTTTTGTTTTTGGTTGCCCGTGGATTGTATACGGAGACTAATGTATGTTGTCGCCCGTAGGGCGTGGATTAGTCCAAATCCGTATTTTCTTAGATTTGGGTTTTGGGGGTTGGGTTTAAAGATACGTTAGTCTCATCTGAGACTAAGACCAACTTAAACGTTTGTTAAAGATACGTTAGTCCAATTTTAGACTAAGAAACTTAACGGGATCATTTAGATCCAACAAGAGAGTATTTGGGCTCTATTGCTTAGTTTAGAGACATTGCGGTCGATTAGTTTAAGAACATTACGGTCCAATATTAGTTTAAGGACATCTCGGTCCAAGGTTAAGGACATCATAGTCCATGGGTTTTAAAGGACCCCACAGTCCAAGGTTAAGGACATCATAGTCCATGGGTTTTAAAGGACCCCACAGTCCATGGTTAAGGACATCATAGTCCATGGGTTTAAAGACCCCACAGTCCGTAGTTTAAAAATGTTATAGTCTATGAAATGTATGGTTGCTGGGACCCGTTATCTCTCTGAATACGTTGAAGGATTACAACGACATATATCAGAGGAGTTCAGAGATGTACCCTTGAACCGGTGTGAGTTGGTTGAAAGATCTGTAGTCTAATTTGGGGCTAAGATCTGTTAAAATATTTATGAGCAAATGGGCTCAATTAATATGAGTTGGGGACTTATGGCCAATTTTAGGCTAAATCCAATCAGGTTAAAATGTTTAACATTTTTTTGGGGCTGTCGAGCCTTTATTTGGGCTTGGCCCTTTTAACAATGCTTGAATTCTGACAGTATTTTTGTTTTTTACTGAATGCTGAGCATTCCTCATAGCCTTATGCTTATTACAGAACAATTTATGTTCTATCAGCGCGACACGTGGCGTGCTTGGCGTTTTGCGCCAATCAAAGAGCGCAGTGCGCTTCTGCCGAGGAGCGCACACGTGAAGGACACGTGTCGCGCTTAGCGCTGAGCGCTAGATGATGGGCACATTGCGCCAGTTTATGAGCACGGAGCGCTAGTAGTTTAGTGTCGCACACTTAATTGACACGTGGTGCGCCTGGCGCTGAGCGCCAACCCATGAGCGCAGTGCGCTATTTCAAGAGCGCAAAGCGACACGTGTCGCGCTCGGCGCTGAGCGCCAGTCTAAAAGTGCAGAAGCGCAGTTCAAGAACGCAAAGCGTAGTTTCAGAGCGCAAAGGCACATATGATTAATTTTGTGATCTAAAAAGAGACCTTGTCTTAAAATTCTAAGAACAAAAGTTCTTCAATCTCTTATGTTGATGAAAGGTTTTGCCTTTATAGATTTATGATCTGTGAGAAAGAAGTAAATTCTTCTTTTATTTTATGATGAGATCTTTTGATCTCTCCGTGAAAGATTTTTTGTCTTTGTAGATCTATGATCTTTTAAAGAAATGAATTCTTCTTTTTTAATCATAAGATATTTTCATCTCTGTGTTCATCATCATCAATTTTACCTTGAGGAAAAATCTTCTTACAAGAGCTTGCCCTTTGAATTTCTTCAAAGTTTTTGGGGAGGTTTCTCTCTTATTTCTGTATCTCTGTATATCAAGACTTGAAGTCTAGGGGCCTTTATATAGATAGGACAAGCTGGTTTGTTCAATCAGTTAAGGAGATCTTCTCTCCAATTGATTTGGGGAATTTTCCATCGTTGGATCTTTGATCCAAAGGTTTTTGATTTACAGAAAGCAATCTTCTTGTTTTTAATAAGATTGATAAATCTTTCCATACAAAATTTATTCTGTCTTTTGGTAAATTTTATTTACCATTGGATCATTGATCAAACGGTGCTCTGATTTACAGAGCACAATCTTGTTATTTGGAAAGATTTTGAGGAATCTTTCTTTAACAGAATTTAATTATGATTAATTAATGATTTATCATTATCATTAGATTTTTGATCTAACGGTGGGGAGTTTTTAGTTCCAGCGCTAGCGTACCAGTGCTTTGTACGTGGTGCGCTGCTTAAAGGGCAGCGCACATTACGCTAACGCATCCGTGTTTGACACATGGTGCGCCGCTTAGAGCGCAGCGCACACATGGTGCACCGCTTAGAGCGCAGCACATCCAGCGCTAGCGCCCACGTGCTTTGAACGTTGTGCGCTGCTTAGGGCGCAGCGCACTTGACGCTGCATCTTAAGTGTTGCTTCTTTTCGAAATTTGAATTTTAAACAGAATTTTTCTCTGATTAGGGGAAACAGAGACCTTCCTGAGTACTTTCCACCTTCACCTAGCAAACTACTTTGCTCGTCTCCAAACCATTTGATAGGCCGAGCTTCCTCGACTTCCTTGCTCATCTCCGAGCCATCTGACAGGCCGAGCTTTCTCAGCCTCACTGCTCGTCTTCGAGCATCTGACAGGCTGAGCTTCCTTGGCCTCACTGCTCGTCTCCGAGCAATCCGACAGGCCGAGCTTTCTCGGCTTCCCTGATCAACCGAGAGCACGGAACACAAGCGTCCCCGCAACAGCTCTGCGTATCTCGTCAGGACGAGATATTCGCCTTCCCACGTTCCGCGTCTCATGCTAGCGCGTCCTCCATTAATGGACGTTTCCCGTCATTAATGCGAGGATAATACATGAGCGTAACTGACGGCGATGATCTCGCGTCTGCTCGCTCCACGCGACCACTATATAAACCCCTCTCTCAGATGACTCAGATAACTCGAACACATTTCCAATACGCCATTACTCTGCACTTATTCTTCGGCACTAACTTGATCGTCGGAGGGCCCTACGGTGGTCACCCACTCCGGGACTTCTTTTGCAGATAGCTCGGCGTCAACGCCAACCCATTAAGATCCACACGCTCAACAACTCCCAAACCAAATCTCAACCGTCAAAGACCGTCAGGATCGACGAAGGACAACATCTGAAGGAGATCATAGCCTCCATCTAAAACCAATGAGACGACATCATTTAAATTGCTTAATTGCCCTAACTCAGTAAGGTGTTATTTTACGAAACGGTTATTAAAATCACATCGAACCAATTATAGAAAACTAAACGAAGCATTTGTGTTCAACCCTAACATAGTCTCGTTTGCATTGGCATTTGAGTTCAAACCCAGCATAGTCTCGTGTTCAAGCGGAATAGGCACTGCAGTGCATTGTATATTCCTTTCTGGAATAATAATGTTTTTTTTGGTGGTGGGGTTGGGGGTTGGGGGGGGGGGGGGGGGGGGGGTGAAGGAGGTGGGGGGAGGGGGCAAGGCAAGGCAAGTCTGATGGCATCTACGGTTAGAGATTTTACGCCCATTTTGTAACACGGTATTTACTTATGGATATCATTGTTCATGTTGGCTCTAGTTTGGTTTACGTGGCTGTGATATGGAAGTCCTTGAATAATGGTTGTATATTTTCTGGACGCTTTATTTTCGCAGGATGTAGGGTGTGCTCTGTTTCAGGCCACTAATGGTTTTATTAGTACTTTTAATGATAATGGTGGAGATAATCAAGTAATCAACCCACCTTTATTCTAATAAAAATTTATATGTAAACTTCAAATATGCACATTTGTGGAAAGTAAATTTTGAATGAAACAAATGTAACCAAGCAAGCAATTATACTTAAAAACCAAATGATGGGATTTTAAAGATAGTCTCACATTGTTAAAAGCAAAAGAAACACATATGTATAAAATGTAAAATGGGTCATATCTCAACAAATCTTGAGTCTTGTTGTTGGAACCCACTTATCATTAAAAGCTTATAACTTTAGCGAGGGAGTGTTGAAAGTAAAAAAAACAAACACCAATCTAGAATGGTAAGAGTTTCCGTAATTCGTAACAACAAATAGAAAACTGTTTGATGGCTTCGCGATGTGTGAGAACGAGGAATCCAACGCATCGGCAATCACCGGCTTCAATTTCACAATGAATCAAAAAGGATACCTTATCTTCAATCCCAACAAAGCCACTAACAACAATCATCATTTCCAATCATACAAAAAATTCAACAAAAAAAATCAAAAATTCAAATACAGATTGAGAAGAATGAATCTATACCAGGGGTAAATGATTGATCTTTTTAACGATCTCCATTGATCTCTCTCTTGAAATTTTGAAGCATTCATTTTTTTTGTTGGTTAGAAGGAGATCCAAGAGCAAGAATTCTTCGCCCAATTCACCTTCACCCCCCTCCCCTTCCTCCGCTCCACCTTAGCCTCCCTCTCTTCCGCTTCCTCCACATCTCTCGTCCTGTTTTTCTCCCTAAACCCTAACACCTCACCCCCAAAATAATGTCCCCACTCTCCTCTCAAACCTCGGCCCTGCCATTGCCTCTCTCCTCTTCCCTAACTCCCCCACAAGATCTCATATCTCCGCTTCCTCTTCATATCAATTGCGGGTTGGAGTTGGATTTGGAAAATATTGGAGGAGAATGAAGAGTGCGTTTTCATTTGTGCCCAAGTTTTGTTTGAAACGGTTTTTTTTTTTTTGCCGCGTTAGAATTAATTTAGAGGCCTTGTAGCGGTTACAAAAACTGAAGTGAATATTTCAGTGTTATAACCACACATCTTTTCTTTCATATGTACCCTTCTATAACAACCAACTTTTAAGCAACAATAAAATGAACAATAAAAATAAGAATGTACATATCAAAAGGACTACCAAAAACGATTTCCTCATTTTCATTTGGAAGATGGAAGAGTAGTTTTAGACACGCCATATTTTCCAAAATTTTGCATCTTTTGAAGTAGAAGAATTGATGAGAAATTGAAGAAGCAACAGCAAGTTTAGAAGCAACAGCAAGTTTACAAAGGTGAGAGAAGGGGAGAAGCTTGGGGGTAAAACTGTCTTGTTAATCCTCAAACGGCTAAATCTAACACCGTTATTTCATTAATTTAATCTCAGGACCCATTTAGTTTGGGTTTTTTTTTTTAACTGAATTGAGAACCAACCCAATTAAAACTTTTATTATCACACAAAGAAAAGTGTTGTTTCCTTTTCTCTAGCGGCGCTGTTTCCTTTTCTCCTTCTCTCCATTTCTTTCGAACTTCAGGACTTGAAAATTTTCTCTTTTTCTACCATTATTTTGACAAAGAAGCTTTCGCAACTCTGAGATTTATCATAGTGAACTTCAGTGAATATAAATCATATATTTTGTTAAGTTTTGCAACCGGTTGCCAAAAATCATTCAGATCTACTATCTCTGCACAGAGATACACTTCCTTCTCTTTCTAAATCTTCAAAATTGAGTGATTTTTTAAGAAAATCATTCTCCTCTCCAAATATTTTGCTCCAGCGAGTTCCAAGTAGGTAAATAAAAATATTCCAGATAAGTGCAGCATCAGGTGATCGTAAGATCTCATTTTTTTAAGTTTTTCATTGGTCTTTAGTACTGCAGATCTTCAGATCCGTGATTATCTCTCTGAGATCCATGATCTCCTCTTTTAAACTTTTCAATTTATACTTTTCTCTTTGCAGGCTTCCTAGATAAGTTTCAGGTAAAATAAAAATTCCATTTTCACTGAGTTTTGCAACTTCAACTGAACATAGAGAATCAGATTTAATCTTTTCCATTTACGAGATTTCATTGCAGAAAGGATCTTCACATATTCAATCTCAATCTCCACAACTTTCGTAATAAACTTCAGCAGCCCAAAATTAATAGCCAAACGCCTTAAACGCTTCAAAGGTAACATCTTTAACATCAAGCTTTAACATTTCTCAGTCTGCTATTTTGTATCTTCATGTTTATGCTCTTGCTCTTGCTTTTATAATTATGAGATTTGGAATAGCTGCCAGATCCAGTTTGACTAAATTTTTCAAAGGATTTTGAAGCTGCATAGTACAATAGGAACTCGAGCATTATGATATTATACCATTTTTAGCTGCATAATCTGCCAATATGTTATTTTCTATATATATATATGCTTAACTTCTGCTTTTATCTTACTCAGCATGCAACCAATTACTCTAACAAGATATTTAATCTTCCATGAAACTCTGTTATTGCCTTTGATAAAGTCCACAAGCAGCTTTGAATCAGTTTCCACTTTTATGTTATATATTTTCTTGCAATAGCATTGCGAAAGTCCATCCAGGATAACTTTGGCTTCAGCTTCTAAGATATAGCATCTGTCATAGTAAAATTTAGTTATAAAAACAATCCCACCTTTACAATCCCTGAGCATAGCTCCACCAAATGCATATTTTTTTTTTCAACTGATTGAAGGGTTGCAAGCTGCCATTATATGTAGAGACATTGAAAGGATGGCATGCTTAATGCGTATGAGACTTTCAGCACTTGACAGGAAATTATTTTTGCCAGCCTTTAAGTTTATTTCTAATTTTTTTCAATGATTTCCTCATAGTACAATGTTTTGTTTCTTCCTGAATAAATTGGAGCTCCCAGATAAATAAAAGGCCAATGTACTCTAGAAATACCAGACAAGCTAACTATTTTGTCACTAGAAATATCAGAGCAAACTATGGAAGTGTAGAAAGCACTTTTATTTTTGTTCAACCTCTGCCCTGAGCAATTTTCATACAACTTTATGAAATCAAAGAGAATTTTGAGGCTCTTGCTCCTCCCATTTATTTAGGTTAGTCGTTTTAAGAGTTGTTTTTATAAATATATATTTTAGGGGTTGTTTTTCAAAGTAGCTAAGTTCTAGGGGTTGTATATCAAAAACCCTAATTTTAAATGGCTACATATACTTCAAGGTATTTTTTTAATATCGATCATATTGACTGATATAACAATATATATTATGTTGCAGTGCATGTAAATATTGGTGTATTAAATATGCATAACATAGTAGTTTTTAAACCTATAGAGTTTCACAGGATATACAGAATTTTCAGAAAAATTTTCATTTGGCGATAAAATGGATTCTCTTTATTTCGATTCAATATAGATGGGGTAATTTTTTTATGAAGAGATTTTGTTTTGATTAGATTGCCTTTGATACCGGGGGATGAGAAAAGGGAAAGGAAGGGAAAAGAGAGATTCAAGAGATCGCATGGACAAACGAGGGGCGGGGGGGGGGGGGGGGAGGGGGGGGGCAAGAATAGGGTTTGATATTCTGATTTCTTCTATTCTTGAGATAACTTTTTGATTGTCAAGGTATATTTGATGGTCAAATCATTATTTTCTCACTTTTCTCTTTTATCATTGGATTTATTTATATTGCCTTAATCTATATCCAATGCAAAAACACTCCCCACTGAGTGGGCGGTCCTGGTTCGAATCCTCACTCTTGACACTGCAAGAAGAGATTTTCGACCAAATATGTAGAGCAATTTCCATGAGATCTAAGCCCCCCCCTCCCCCCAAACGCTTACAGGCGTGTTGAAAAATCAAAAATGAGAAACCATTGAATTTTTATCTTAATAACAAAAAAATCATATAATTTTTCAAATATAATGAAAATAAAGAATGTTCATTAGCTAATTCATTCTCTACGATTTGCGTATCGAAACAATATTATTGTTTCTTTAAAGTTGATGTTAAATTTTCATGATTCTGACCATCATTGCTAAAAATTGGATTAAATATTGACATATAAATTTATTGCTTTGGTTCATACCCACGACACATGATATAAGGTTGACGTATGTATGCGTATATTTTAAATTAGAAAAAAAAAGTTATTTTATGTTTTTGGTATCAACTTACAAGTCATTAAATTTGACCTATATAAAATCGTGTAATGTATATTGTTTTAGTTGACGATTATAAGTATTACTAATTTTCTCTTGGATTTTTTTTATATCCATTTGCCTATCCATTTCCATTGGCCCACTCCCCAAAAACAATGATTATTTGGGGGATTGTTCTTTCTAATTATTTGGTTTTCAACTTCTTATGTTTATATTTTGTTTTGCTAAAAAGGTTTTTCAAAGGGTTTCTCCTAATAAATAATAATCAAGTAAAATTTTGTCCTTATATTCCCAATTTTAATCTTGGGAAAATAATGTTCAAGTTCTCATTTTCTCTAAAGATTTACATTGTGCCGCATTAAAGCTAAATCACTACTACGAATAGAATATTAGGAAAAATTTCCATAACTGATGCAGATTTTTATGATTATAATTTTTTCAATAAATTTTCTCTTTTTATTTGTTAGGAAAGATTTTATTCTTATTAGGAAAGATTTTATTTTATTTTTTCATCATGTAAAGTGTATATATACACCTTTGAGATTCAATACAAATCAATTAAGTTCAAACCTAAAATTGCATCTTCTTCAAGATTTTTTATGGTATCAGAGCTCTACAATTAAAAGCTCAATTTTTTAATCCATGGCCTCTTCTCAAAACTCGGCCTCCATCCAAATTTTATTTCCCAACAAAACTTTCCTATACAAACTTCACTGTGTAGAGATCTCAAATTCAATCTGCCTTAATCGTCCATGATCTCCATGGCCACATCGACGGCTCCAAGTCTCCTCCTCCGAGAACTATCACTGACGTCCATGACATCACCAAGCGTGTTGAAAATCCCGACTACTATCAATGGTACCGTTAAGATCAACTTATTCTCAACGCTATTCTCGGCAGCTGTGTCGAGACGATCTATCCCCACATCTCATCTGATTCCTCATCCAAGGAAGCATGTGATCGACTTGTTATTCTCCTTACGAACAAATCCCGCTCACAAGTTATGTCACCCAAGGAACGCCTCATCAACAATCAACGCGGTTCGCGATTTATAAACGAGTACCTATAAAAGATGCGATATATCTCCAACGATCTCGCTCTCGCCGACCACCATCTTCCAGGAGATGGCCTTGTTCTTCACATCCTTACTGGCTTTGGACCTGAATTCAAAGAAGTCGCCACTGTTATCCGAGTTCGTGATAACGCCATCACCTTTGACGAGCTCTATAACAAACTCATAGACTATCAACGTCATCTCAAGAAGGAAGACGCAGGTGTGTGTGTGTCTCTCTCTCTCTCTCGCAAGTGCCAACTATGCCAACTAACCTAATTGCTCCTCCTATCGCCCTCCGCAACAACGTGGAAACGTCTCCTACAATCACAACACCAACAATAGTAACTTTGCTCGCAACAAAAAAAACAACCAGTACTCCGGCACCTGCAACAACAACTCACTCCGCTCCAACTCCTACTGCAACTTCTATAAGCGTCCCAGTCACAACACCAAAGACTGTCGCCAACTCGCGCGCTTCCTTCGTGAGAACGAAGTGCAAGTCAACCCCCCGTCGACCCCCTCTCCACCTGTTTCCAAAAACACCAACGCCAACTGGCCCGCTCCTGCCTCCTGAATATTAGACGCCGGTGTCTCTCACGACATTACGTCTGATGTTGGAACTCTTCACAGCTACACCGATTAAGGTGGTCCCGATGAGATCAATATAGATGATGGTTCAGATTTAAAAATTTCCCACATCGGTAACACAACACTGCACTCACCCCAAAAACCATTTCTTTTAGATAATGTTCTATGTACACCATCTATTACTCAAAACTTAATTTCTGTTGCCAAATTTTGCAAATCAAACAAAGTCTTACGCGATTCTTTTTCCTCTAATTTTTTGGTGAAGGATCTTCGCACGAAAGTACCTCTTCTTCGCGGGGATAGCTATAATGATGTCTACTAAGGAGTACAGTACTGGAAAAGGTTGATTTGTTCCTTAATATCGGAAATCGGAGCAATTGTTGCTATTGGGGAAATTACCCGGTTTTGCCCATTGAAAAACTTTTGGTTTTGAATAACCGTTATTATACTCCAATTTTTAAAATTGATATATCTGTCTCTTTATTTGATAAAGTGGGATATAAAATTTTGAAAAACATTTACTTTTATCATTTAATTATTGGGTAAGGTGCATTGAATAACGAAATATACGTTCTTAACCAAAATACGGTTTTCAAATTACAATATACAGACTATGAATTAGTGAACTCATAGGACTTATACATATTGACGTATGTTGTCCGATGTCCTCACGGACAAATGGATGATACTCACACTTCATTCCGTTTACCTATGAATTCTCTGGTTTTATACACGCATTCTGGAATAAATGTAATGTCCAAATATTTTAAGAAATTCATAGGATATGAGAATAAAGTTGAGAACCAAATATCAGAAGTATCAAGATTCTTCGAAGCGTTCAAAGATGTGGATATTTATGCTAGGTATTTCGTAATCGAGATTTTGATTCTCTCTCAGATTACTCGTCCGTGGGTGCGCTCCTTGATGAGTAATGTTGAGTGGCTTTTTTCATTAATGGCTGTGGACTGGAAACAGTTTCATAATAATTAAATATGGTTCTATCTAAATTTGTTCCTGATATTTTATATGTGATATAGAATGAGAACATATCTTAAGAGTGTTAAGATATAGAGTTATCCGGTTTATGTCTAAAAACAGAATTCAGACAAACTCAAAACACGTTTTAGTAATAAGCAGTTTGTGGGTTATTCCAAGCTTGCTTATGCAAGGGTTTAATTTCTACCATTTTCGGGATCAAAAGATGTTTTTTTCTCGACAAACCACCTTTTTAGAAAAGGAATTTCTTACATAAGAAATTGTTGGGAGTAAAACTGGAAATGATTCCATAACTATAAATGTTTACTGAAAATTTAGTAGAATCTGGAGATTCAATTGACCATGACAAAAACTTTAGCCACTCCGCAAATTTAGTAGGTAATCTCAGTCACCTGATAGATACTTCGGTTTTCTCATAGATGGTGACAGAAAGGCTTGCATCATGCGATGATGACCTTACTATATCAGCAGGCCATAAGAAGTGGTGACTTCCGACTAATGGATGGATGCAAAATTATCCAAGCTGGACTCCATGCACTGCAACAAAGTATGGACTTCGTTGGGTGCGTCTGAAGGGGTAAAACTCATCGGGAGCAAGTAGATCTTTCGAGATCAGTGCAAATGGAAAGGTCGTAACTTGATGAGGCTAGGCTTATAGTAAAAGGTTTTCATCAAATACCCGATAAGGATTGTAATCAAACTTTTAATTTAATGTCTATGATGAAGTCCATACGGATATAACTTGTCATTATTGTTTTCCATAAATATGATATCTGGCAGGTGAAAGAATATAACGTCATTCTAAATGGGGATTTAGAAGTGTACATGTATATGACTCTGCCAGAGAGTTATCATGATCAGTGGGAGCAGTGGAAGATGTGCAAGTTGCTTACGTCTATTTATAGACTAAAGCAAGCATTGCGGAGAAATGATCATCTATTTTGAGGTTACAGTCAAACTGTTTGACTTCATCAAAAATGATGGATGAACTTGATATTTATAAGAAGCTAGTAGGGAGCATTGCCGTGTTCTTCATATTGTATGTGGATGACAAACTTCTGATAAGAAGTGAAGTTCCTATGCTGCAATTCGGTAAAACTTGGTTATCGCATTTATTTCTCCATATAGGAATTGGATAATATATCAGATATACTGGTGACTAAGTCTATAAAGATGGATCTAGTATGGTTTTAGGATTGTCCCAATACTTGTACTTTAACACCATTCTAAAGGGGTTTGGAATGGATTGATCATGTGATGTCATGTACTAGACCAGATGTTGCTTTTGCTAGATCCTGTTGTAATTAGCAAATATTAGTCCAATCTTAGAGAAACAAAAGAAAATAGTGAGGAACATATGAAGATGTTCTTGGTATATGATGATGGCAGCCTTCATTAGGAGGCGGTTACCGATTCATGTTTCCAAAGTGACATGAAAGACAGAGTGTAACACCCTACCACAATTGTACATTATTTAACGATATTAATTAGTATTTTGAATTTCTTTAATAATTATTGTTTAGGATGTGATTGGTTTGAATAGTATATGTGTTTATCGGACCTGACCTGCTTGCGTAAAACCGGTTATGGTGCTAAAGTATCTTTTTATTGATATTTATCCGTAAACTAAATTTATATGAATCTTAAATAACAGATATATAATATTTAAATTATATATATATATATATATATATATTCTGGTAGTCATATGTTATGGATATTTTCATCTATTAATTGTTAGTGTTTTATCTTATTTAAACATCTCATGATATTATATAGACGATTATCTATTGCAGGTAAATTTTAAACATCCTGAGATACCATAAATAATATATTAGATTAAAATATATTCTTTTAACCCTTAGATTTATGGTCTAAATGGGTTATGTATGTGTAGATAATTTCCAATATATTTTCTTTGAGATTTAGTACAGACGGATCGGGGATTTGTAATATCTTTTAAAATATTATTAGTTATATACAAAACTATATATATATATATATATATATATATATTCCTATTTAAACTAAAACTCTCTCTCTCTCTATACATCATCATCTCTCTTTCTCTCCCGCTCTCTCTTTCTTGCTCCATCTCCCTCTTTGACACCACACCCCCAACTCCTCACCATCGACACCCATCACCCCGATCAGCACCCCTACCTCATCGTCGTCGTTTCCACCTTCGACAAGAATCATCGTCATCTTCATCCTCTCCTTCTTTGGCCAAACCTATCTCTATTAACCAACACCCATAGCCACCATCACCGTCATCTTCGTCGACCCCCTTTTCCGAGTGTTGGATATGTATGCTTTAGAGGCCTGTATTGTATAGGATACTAGCGATGTGTATGTACAGGAAAATATTGTTCAGTTGTGTATAGTATGTTATTTGAGTTTTCTTTATCTTGATATGTGTATTTCTTTCTATTGATGCTTTATATTGCTTGCATATATTGATAAAGATCCGATACAGTAGTATACTATTATGGTTTGTTTTTATCTTAACATGTACATATGTTATACTTGATATAACATATGGCGGTTACATGTTGATAAAGCCCGTAGGATTTTGCTTGACTACCAGCGTTATGATGGCCATCATACTTGTGGGAGCTGGGTAGTCTATAAGCACATCTTTAAAGGTCCCAAGTCACAGGTGTTAGTTGTATATATGCCCCAGAGGCCATTGTTGTACATATGATGTATATTATAGTGGATGCTTGGATATATATAGTGAAGACTTTCTTGCTCGATATGATAGTATGCTATCTGGTTTCACTTTATCTTAACATGTTGACTTGTATTGGTTTACTGTCTTGCTCTCACATATTGATAAAGCCCTTAGGATATGTACTCGACTACTAGGACTATGATGCAGATCATACTAGTGGGGCTAGGGTAGTCAAAGAGTACATTCTATAACTGTTCCTAGTCGAGGGAGTATCGAGACTGGGCATCGATACTCCAGAGTAGACCAGCGTATACGCATCTTGACCCATATGATGGGCGATGGATGATCCCATATCCATTGGTGTTTGACATCAAAGATGGTGTACGGGTGCTCAGTGGAGACTGGGTACACTGAACGGACTCGCCGAGAACTCCTAGATAGTATTATACCTCCGGTGACACTGGTACAGGTTAGTATGTAGACCTGAGATCGTCATAGAGTCTTGTGTGATTCCCACAGTGCTTTGATTTCCACCTTACCATGTCCAAGAAGGCGTGCAAAACGATGGTTTTTGGGTATAGTCCCGAATCACATGGAGGCAATGAGCGATAGGAGGGGTTTCGTCTCTCCCGGTATAGGGAGTTGATGTTGTGTTGTGTTCGATTGGCTATAACTGGAAGTCCTTGGCCAGGGCTGATATGGCGTGCTGCTGGTAAGAGTTATCAATAGTTTCTCGACCTGTTATGAGCCTTACATCAACACGACTTATCGGTTACTGGGGTCTGACGTTTACCACTCCTAGACTTGATATGCGATATATCAGACGAAGAGACCAGACTGTACGGTAGTGTTACTGATTGGATTCACAGGAAAATGTACAGGCTTGCTTGTTGATCTTCTGATCGCTCAATACATGGGTGGCTGTTACGTTTAGCTGACCGCTTACAGCTTGTGGGTGTTTGATATGATCATCACCTTGCCGGCATATTGATGATTCTTTAGAGTCCTACACAGAAGTTTCCTGGCTCAGGAAAAACGGAATAGAAGCACATATGTGATATATGCGGGACCGAGAATAATATGATATGAGATACCGTATTCTATTCTCGCGATATGTGATATCGACCGGGTATATGCGATATAGCCGGGTCATCGGATCAAGTGCTGATTCGATGAACTGGTACATGTTATATTAGTCAGTTATATGTAATATAGCCAAATTATCGGACCAAGTGTTGATTCGATAATTTAATGTATAATTATATATATGATATATTACATTACGTTAACTAATATAAGCTCGCTTTATTGATTCATTTTCTCACTGGATAATACATTGATGTATATGCGATATAAGTTAATTGTATTATTTTCTTTTGTTACAAAATATATTGTATATGTGATATATAATATTGTAACATGTTAGGATTACAAATGCAACATGGTTTTTGGGTTTAAACCTAGTTGGGGTTTGGATTAGGGTTATGCTTTGGATGAAGCTTTCATGAAGCTTTACGAAGCTTTGACTTTTGTCATCTAGTTTTGATATTTTGTGTAGATATTCTTTAACCCAACCCAAACCCTTAACCTATGGTTTATTCTCTACAATGGTTAAGACTTTCATTCTTAACCTATGGTTACAATTGTAACCACAATAAGAATTCATTATTCATCACAAAAGCTTTAACTTCATCTTCTTCTTCTTCTTGCTCTTGAAAAAGCTTCACTAGGTTTTGTGTAAGTGGTGAATAAAAGTGAGAAATTGAAGACAAAAGAGAGCAAAATTCCTACTTCATCATTCTCATCTATTCTAGCAACTTAGATTAAGGTGTTCACTTCTCTAATTACTTCATTAGTGAATTATAAGCTTGGATTAGAGATTTTTCAAGGTAGATCATCTTAGATCAAGAAGACTTCAAGCAGGATGCAACATTCACCTCTTGGAGCCTCACGAGAGTCAGGGTTCTTGATGATCGCAACGAAGGGAGCTCAACACGGAGCTTATGAAGCGAAGGAACAGACTACAAAGGTTGCAATCCTAATCTTTTTAGTTCTTTGTATGTGATACAAACTTGTTACCCTAGAATTTCTAGTAAAGATTCATGGTTTGCTTGCTTTGCACCTCTCTAATTTTTAAAGTGGCATGAGTGATGCTACCAAACCCTGACTAAGTGCAAGGGAGCCCAATAATAGGAGTATCGAAATTAGGCATCGATACTCCAGAGTAGACTTGTGTATACGTTTCTAGACCCCGACGAAACGCGATGGTTGGTCCTATAACTATTGGTGTGATCACCTAAGATTGTATACAGGTGCTTACTGAGGGTGAGTACACTGGACGGACTCGCCAAGAACCTTTAGATGGTATTATACCTATCATCGAATAACGGTTCTCATGTGACATGAGTACAGGTTAGTCTTAGGACCTAAGGTCATCATTTGTCTCGTGTGAGTTCCTACTGTGCTTTGATCACTATTCGACTAAGAGACCCGACTGTACGAAAATTGTCACGAATAGGCTCAGTAGGGGTCCGGATGAGCTTGCTCGACTACTTTCTTTTCTACAAGTACCTGGGTAGCCGTTACGTACATCTAGTGCCGCTGACGTGCCTGTGGTTAAACCCATTTCCGACGTAGTGTCGATTCTTTAGAGTCCCGTATAGAGGGTTTCTATGGTTCATGCGAAACGATGTAGTGGTCGTATGTTTATAATTGCAGGGTTTCAATCGAATGATAATACTAGCCAATTTGGGATTAAATCGGATTATTAAATCAAGTATTGATTTGATAATTTACATATACGCATTTTGATGTGTACATTCTAGTGTCATCTACGTTTTCGATCGAGCAACATTCCGATCGAATAATAATACTAGCCGGCTTAGGATTAAGCCGGATTATTAAATCAGGTATTGATTTTATAATTTACGTGTATATATTTTGATATGTATATTCTATTGTTATCCAGATTTTCGATCGGACGGTTGATAATACTAGCGGGTTAATGATTAAGCTGGTTCATTAAATCGGATATTGATTTAATGCTAGTATTATTTTAGTGGTATAATTCTATCTCTTGGGTATTCGTATCTTGGTACGAATACGGATATGTATATACGGTAGAAAGTATTTTGTATTTATACAAAATACCTTCTAGAAGATGACACCTTATCTTGTATTTTTTCTATTTTGATTGAAAATAGAAAATGAGATGGAAAGGGGAAGCATAGCATGAAGCATGGCTTGGATATTTATTGCTAATACTATTGAAGTATAGTGGGATTTTAAAAAAGAGAAAATAACTTAGCCATTCTCTTGACTTAACCATCATTCTTCTCGTGCCAAAGTGAGAGTCATTTCTTCAATTGCTCTCTTACTCCCTTCTTTTGGAGTTCATCTTCATTCCAAATTCTTAACCATCTCATGTGTTGAGAGCCAAAGGATTTGAGAAAGAAAATTACTACTAAACATTACCACATCATCTAAGAAACTAGTTTATTGATCCAAGCTCCTACCTCTAAAAGAAGTAAACTAAGCAAACTAGTTTGCTTAGTTTACTTCTTTTAGAGGTAGGAGCTTGGATCAATAGCCTTCAGGTGGATCATCTAGGACCAAGGAGGCCGTCCATCAAGTTTGATCAAGATCACCTTAGGAGCTTAAGAAGAAGCGTAAAGACCCGAAGGACACGAGTCTCTAGGTATAACTCCTTATCACGGTAGCTAGATCTCTTTAGCTAGCTAGTTTCAGTGTATGGTTAGATTCTATGATGTGTTTTCTAGCACCGGATTTTTTAGAAGTCACAGTTTTTCGTTCCGCAACGGACGTTGTAGACGGCCAAGGTGCTAAGAAACCCAACACCGAGCACCCTCGCCACCATCAACTACCGTCGTCTCCTTCCTCGAAAACTTTGGCCGAACCCTAGCCGCCCTCGCCTCCTTCCCCTCACCTATAATACAACCGGCAGCGCCTCCTAACACCGTCACGATCTCCCTCCTCATCTAAGCCTTCATGATCATGTCACGGCACCATCGTCACCTCCATCTTCTGCTGTCGATTGAACTCAAACCACCGATACCAACACCATCACCACCTCAACTTCTCCAGCTTCAAAGCCTAACTCTGGTCGCCACCAAACTCTCCAATAACCTTCTCTTCGATCACCAACACCCACCATTGCCGAGACCACCATCGACAGCAGTTCAAGTCGTCATCGACTTCATCTCCGAGCCTAGAAAGTTGGAGGTTGCTGGGTGTTGCCGTTGTTCCATGTCCGTATTGCTCAGTTCGTGTTCGTATCCACAGTCGTCGAGACCGAGGCAAGTTTATAGCTTGCTACATGCTATAGTCTATGTATTATATCTATATATATCGTTGTAATATTATTTTTTATTATTATACCATTATATATATATAATCCGTATATCATTAGTTAGTTAACAATAACAAATTTATAATTGCAGTTTATAATGGTTATACAAATTAAATCTATAACTAGTAATTATAACAAACAATTCTAGTTTAGTCAATCAATAAATCGAAGTGTAAGAATTAATGTGGTTACTTTCGCTATATTATTTATCGCACCTAGATAATGGTTACAACCGTATTTCATCACGACCTGTTTGCACGATGTTATTAAAAATAAACACTTTATCAAATTTAATATACTATCCTTGACATACTTATAACCCGTCATCTTATTACTAATATTGCTATCTTACTTGTACCTACTTACCTGTAATACTTACCAATACCAAAAATCCTAACTTGTTGTCTTGATAGACGTGACCTGTTATCTTGATAGACATAACCTGTACCTGTCTATTCCTGTATTGGTATTAGGTAGATATTATTCATACTTGACTTGGAAAACGAAACCTAGGGAAATTGGGAAATCAAAAATGTAATTGAAGTGTAACTTAAAAGGATATTTCATGTTTCCGTGGTTTCGAGGGGTAACAAAACAGAATCATTCTTGATTCATACATCTTGCATCCGTGATCTCGAGGGGTAATGGGATATATCTTGTGTCCGTAGTCTCGGAGGGTAACGGGATATATAATTTTGAGTTACATAGAGGAGTACATTCATTGGTTTCAAATACCTGTAAGATGGTTAACCTAGAAACACAGACTTTAGGATACGCATGACATGTTTGACTACCTATAACCTGCTGTTATAATACATGTGTTTGATTTTGTTTATACTCACACCTCACTCTTGCACGTGACATCCTATATAACACACTGTTCAGTTTATTACTATTATTATGATATTTATGGCGCACCGATGTCTGGGTTTTGCATGGCCCAGTTCCTTTAACCTTATTGTAGGAAGATCAAGAATACTTTGACAGGCAAGCTGAGCAGTGAAGAGCTTTCTGCTGATTTAGTTTAGTGATGCTTTAGATTTATTTTTTAATTATGGTTTTGTCGTTGTGATCCCATAAGGGACGAGATGATATTATTTAATTTGTTGGATATTTATTTGTTTCTGCTACCTTTCATTATTATTTATTGTGGCGGTTTGGACATGTGATAAGTAGATATTTATTTACTATTCTTGATATCTGATTGACAGTTGTAATATGAATATGGAAGGATATTTTCTCACCATAGGTAGCATGGTAGGATTTGTCACGTTCCGTATTTATGTATTTGGGGAAGCGGGGCGTGACATGGTTTTGTTGGTATTAGAGCATAGATTTTAGGTTAGCTGGGTTTGGTTTAATTTGTAGTTGGGTATTGTACCTGTTCATATCATAATTTTGCATTATTATATTCCCCATTCTTAGTCATTTTACAAATAAACAGGTGCTTTTGACCCATGTCTGCGACATAGTTGCAGGTTACAGGTTCTCGGAACAAAAATAGTGAAAAAGATGAAAAGACGATACAAAAGTGAGACTACGACCAACAAATGAAAGAATCTTGATCAAGCCTACATTTTGAGGGACAATGAAGATCAATGAACAAGTTCATAAAAGTACAAAGGCAGCGCAAGGTTCAAGACTTCGACACGAAGCAATGGTAAAAGTCCACGACATTATGCACTTTGGAGATCTGGAAGAAAACTAGAAGACATTCTGAAGAACTAACTGAAGAAAATAGAAGACACCATCAACAGACATAACCCAAGGAAATTTTAGCCTACAAGCCCAATAAATGGCCGCGGAACCGCGGCCAAACAGGGGTTTTAGCCACGGATCCGCGGCCATATAGCGCCCATGTCGGTAAAAAATCTTTGAAGGCTGGCGGCGCGTTGACTAGTTCTTTTCTTAGGGGGTAAAATTGTAAAAGCAGATGTGCGTTGATTGTAACCCTAGGGTTTTCTATGTTCTATAAATAGATTCCCTAAACCTCTTTTTGAGGTATGCCTCTTTTTATTTCATCTATTCAGATCTGAAAATTCCTGTGTAAATGTTTGGAGAGAGCCATCAATAAAGTAAGTAGTTTTATTTAATTGCCTTAGTTAATTTTTATTCTGCCGTAGTATAATTTTCTTGTCTGCCCTAGTTAAATAGATAGATATGTTTTTCAATTCCCTAATGAGCGAGTAGTCTCCTCGGTTGTTAGGGTTAGATTTGGGGAAGGCTTGAGAGATGAAGATCTCTCACCCCTTTCTTGCCCATCACACGTTTTTATAGGACTCCATGCATACATGCACACATCGCTCCCTACGGCACCATATCCCACGAGGTAGCGGTGATACCGTAGTATAAAGAACCGGTTGAGCGTGTTTTCCATGGAAGTTAGGGTAAGAATTAAGAAAGGAAGGACAAGAACCTAGAGGAAGAAACACCGTTTCTTCCTGATGGTACTAATACACTTTATTAATTATTACCATAACACCTCATAGATCTTAAATAGGGCATAGAAAGCGGTGAGAAATATTGACTTTCCAAACCTAACCTAAACCTAACCCTAGCAAGATGTTAATCCTAGTTTAGATCAATCTTAGTTTTTAGATTTACTCAATCCGACAACAATCGGAATTAACTCGTTAGAACAATTAGGAAATACACAAAATCCCTGTGGACCGACCCATACTCACCGGCTAGCTACCAAGCGACGCCGTTCTTGAATGCGGTTAACATATATATTCTTTGAGATTAAATCAAATGGCGCCGTTGCCGGGGATGGCGTAGTATTTTCTTTTTGCAATTTTGGGTTAATATAAAATTAAAAAAAATCATAAAAACTGAAAAATAAAAAAAATTATAAAAATTTTATCATCTTGTGAAGGGTATTTTCATGTGAATTTTGCAGGATAGACGAACGAGTTCGGATCTGGGAAAATCTAACAAGCAAAACAGAAAACGGTAGATCTGAACGATAGAGGAAAACCATAACAGAGGAGCAGAAGAAATCTCAGGAATCAAACCGCCGCCGCCGCCGTGTTTCCGCTGCCGAAAGCCCCCTTTGGCCGCGATTCCGCCGCGGGGAGGTGACGTCATCACCTAAAAAACTCACTGTAAGTTTTATCTCTCCTCCTCTGAACCCCCTGATATCTCCTCTGTAAATTTGCCTGCAGGATTCTTTGCGCTTAAAAAATCTCTCCCCCTTCCAATAATTGATCTTGTGCAGGATTCTTTGCGCCGCGCTAAAAAAACCGGTTGAGCGTGTTTTCCATGGAAGTTAGGGTAAGAATTAAGAAAGGAAGGACAAGAACCTAGAGGAAGAAACACCGTTTCTTCCTGATGGTACTAATACACTTTATTAATTATTACCATAACACCTCATAGATCTTAAATAGGGCATAGAAAGCGGTGAGAAATATTGACTTTCCAAACCTAACCTAAACCTAACCCTAGCAAGATGTTAATCCTAGTTTAGATCAATCTTATTTTTTAGATTTACTCAATCCGACAACAATCGGAATTAACTCGTTAGAACAATTAGGAAATACACAAAATCCCTGTGGACTGACCCATACTCACCGGCTAGCTACCAAGCGACGCCGTTCTTGATTGCGGTTAACATATATATTCTTTGAGATTAAATCAAATGGTATCGTTGCCGGGGATGGCGTAGTATTTTCTTTTTGCAATTTTGGGTTAATATAAAATTAAAAAAAATCATAAAAACTGAAAAATAAAAAAAATTATAAAAATTTTATCATCTTGTGAAGGGTATTTTCGTGTGAATTTTGCAGGATAGACGAACGAGTTCGGATCTGGGAAAATCTAACAAGCAAAACAGAAAATGGTAGATCTGAACGATAGAGGAAAATCATAACAGAGGAGCAGAAGAAATCTCGGGAATCAAACCGCCGCCGCCGCCGTGTTTCCGCTGCCGAAAGCCCCCTTTGGCCGCGATTCCGCCGCAGGGAGGTCACGTCATCACCTAAAAAACTCACTGTAAGTTTTCTCTCTCCTCCTCTGAACCCCCTGATATCTCCTCTGTAAATTTGCCTGCAGGATTCTTTGCGCTTAAAAAATCTCTCCCCCTTCCAATAATTGATCTTGTGCAGGATTCTTTGCGCCGCGCTAAAAAAATTGTTTGCAAGTGGTTGTTTACTGTTTAGCATATTTTAATTGGACTTTAAGGGTCTTGAAACCAATCCAAATTGGGTGGGGATTTCATCACCCTTCCCAGGACCCCAGAAATCACATAAGGCATATTGCATTGACCATCATTTAATTAAAAGAAGATTAGACTCGGCCCTCAGAGTCAATTATTGGATCACAGACACATGATTGCAATGATTGAGGGGAGGACCTGTCCCAGTAGGACAGTCTTACTCGAGATGATAGTATGCTATCTGGTTTATCTTTATCATCGTGTACTGTTTTAGGTGACCTTACGAGTCGCTATTACACGTTGATAGAGACCCTAGGATTCTTGCTTGACTACCAGCAGTATGAGGGCGATCATATAGGTGAGAGCTGGAGTCTATAAGCACATCCTTAAAAGGTCCCTAGTCGTGGGAGTTTCGAGACAGGGCATCGATACTCCAGAGTAGACTAGTGTATACAGTCGAGACCCCGACGAGGGGCGGTGGCCGGTCTCACAAGCCACTGGTGTCAGTTGGTTCACCTAAGATGTATACAGGTGCTCATTGGGTTATGAGTACACCGGACAGGACTCGCCGGGAACCTGCTAGTTGGGATTATACCTGATGTCAGATAGCAGTTCCCTGGTGACATGTATACAGGTTAGTTCATCGACCTGAGATAGTCATTTGTCTCGTGTGAGTTCCCACTGTGCTTTGATTACTACCCTACCACGGCTCAAAGGAGTCATGCAAACAGGTTTTAGTTGGGTACAGTCCCGAGCCACATTGAGGCAGTGAGCGGATCTGCAGGGGTTCGTCTCTCCCGGTATTGCGGGTGAGGTCGCGCTGTGTCTAGGAGAGCCAGAACATGAAAAGTCCTTGGCCAAGGCAGGAGATTTGCTGGTAGGTATTCCAGTAGTATCTCAGGGTGTTCTGGGCTACACTCCGACACGACTTGTACCACTTTTGAGGGTCTGACTTTTACCAACCCCCTAGGCCCGCCATGCGATACTCATAGACGAACGGACCGGACTGTACGGATATTGTCACTGACAGGATCAGTAGGGTGTTAGGATGAGTTCGCTCATCGACGTCCCTTTTGGTCAATAGCTGGTGGCCCGTCACGTATGGCTGATACCTCTGACGTGCTAGTGGTTAAATCCACAGCCATAGTATTGACGAGTCTTTAGAGTCCACCATACAGACAGTCACTCAAGTTTCGGGCGAAACACTGTAGAGGCCGTATGGAGATATGGCAGGGTTCAATCAGATACGTGCGGTATTGCACGGATCGTGATCGGACGGTTTTTACTAGCCGGCTTTGGCTTAAGCCGGATCCTAGTATTAGATAGTGTAGATTTTGTCTCTTTGCATTTGTGTTCAGTGGGAATACAAATACGGGCATGTATATGCAGTAGTGGGGTTTTCCTGTAATTTATTACGGGATCAGTTTTCTGGAGTTGCCAGTTTGCATTCCAATCCGGCCGGTTTTCCTTTGTTCCTTCACGGGCGGACTTTTCGATAGAGGGGGTAATTTGCAATTGTGCAAATTACTTATTGTGGAGGGGTTTCTTGCATATGTGTGGCTTCATGATTGTTTATTCATCATGAGATTCTTTTATTGTCCATTCTTTGCTTTCATGTGATGGTTTAGTGATTTGATGAGATGAGAAGTGGGTGTGACATTATTCTTGCATTATCTTTTCTTTTCTCCATGGATTATTTCATTCCTTTTTTTTCTCCACCATGGAGGAGGGGGGCCGTCCATTACTTGAGGGGTGAGGAGGAAATGAGAGAGAGCTCATTTTGTGAGGGAATTTGATCATCTCATTTTGCTTGCTCCAAAAAATCTTAAACCCCTCTCCAAAGTTCTTTTGATTCTCCACCTCCATCCTTCATGGCAACTAAACCCCAAAGGGACAACCTACTACTCTAGTCTACAGCAAACCTTGGATGCGTCGGCTAGCCAACTTCGCGCCCGAGTTGTCTCGGTCCAGAGGTGGGAGCCCGTAAAAGTATTCGGCTACGTGGTGCCCTTTCCGACGAGAACGTGACAGACGGAGATTCCGCAGGAGATCGGAGTGGAGACGAAGACCGAAGGACACGGATCGCTTGGTATACTTCTCTACTCTTATTTTAGTTTGCTAGTTGCTAGGTTAATGGCCCGATCCGGGATAAAAGTGCGCGGTGATGCCGGTTTGCTAGTTTGCAAAATTTTTTGTTTCCGGCGTCGGATCGACGGCCGTGGTGCCGCCGCGGACTTACAGGTAGATTCCCCAATTTTACCTTTGATCGTTTCGCCTCCAAAACTCGACCTCAAGCCCTTGCCGTCGCACCTTAAATACGCTTACATAAGTGAGAATGAGACCTTTCCTGTTATCATATCGGCCTCTCTAGCCCTCGAGCAAGAGAAATTTCTTTTAATGGTCTTGCAAAATAACCGGCAAGCTTTCGGCTGGACTATGTCGGATATCGAGGAGATTAGTTCCCTCATAATTGAATATCATATGCATATGATGGATGATGCCAAGTCAAATAAGGATCCACTGAAACATCTCGGGGATTGTGTAGTTAATCAACCTCCTACTATAGAAGTTGAACCACCCCTTTTCTTTTAATAAGCTACGAGAATGCCAATATTCCTCTGATTTTTATCATTCGCATTCTCGTTTTGATTCATCATCACCTCCTATCTCTTCACTTCCACGTACATACAGACACTTTCCATACCACCACTTATCTCTTCCCCAATTCTTCTTGGCTCGGTACAACATGTTCTTCCACCGACCGATGCTTTACACAGCTAAATTTTTCAACTGGTTGGTGTTGACTTTTGGTCTTTGCAAAGTTTGGCATTGACTTGTAATATCGTTTAACTGAAGTTTGGGGGGGGACCTTTTTGTATATATATATTTTTTTTCTTTTAACAATAAAAAAAATTTGTAAATAAATAAATAGGGGAATACCGGCCATTTTGACCCTCTTGGTGTAGCATGACAGTGAGGACACTGTCAAGTTTAAGTTTGGGTGTGTGCTCGGTAAGCTTTCTTCATTCACATACATGTGTACATTTTTGCATTTGCATACTTATTTTAAAACCCATAAAAATTGAAAAATTATAAAAATTTCAAAGATTCAATTTTGGCCTTAATTGACTTAGTTTGACAAATAGGTTAACTAGCTAGGAACAACTAAATCTTAGATTTAGCAAATTAAAAACCCTAAAAAATAACCTTTCTTAAAATTTAACGGTAGAAAGTATATGTCTTTGTAGTTTATTTAGAAATAGGCAAATTTTGAGTTGACTTCTTGGGCTAAGTTAAAACAAGGGAAAAGTATTGATATCTTTATTAAAGTATAAGTTTGAAAAATAATTCCTAAGCTTAAGTCTAAATTCTGAAAATTTATACCCTACAAATTGCACAAACACGAACCTTGAAACTTAGAATAGTAGAAGAGACCTTGAAATGCTCTTGTCTAAAGTCCTTAGTACAAAGAAAATAAAATAAAATCCAAGTGTGAATAAAGAGATAATAAAAAAATGAACACTGGTTTTTGTAATTACTTAAGGCTGCAAAAATAGAAAAAAATATTTAGCGAGGGTGCTTTATCACCTAGTGCCTTAGACCAACTGGTTTGGGAGTCACTGCTAAAGCCTTAGGTGTTACAAGACTAGGAATTACGCCTTAATGTGCAAACACATTTTTTAATCGGTCGTTGGTACCTCAAGAAGTATTAACGGTCGCATGAAGAATGTGTAGGCAATTTCATCTAAAATTCACCAATTGAAAAGTACTTTGGACGATGGACAAGAGTATAATAGCTTGATTTGAATTTCCAAGTGTAAGAGTGATATACACACACACGTGGGGTATGTGATTGGGGTTTAGATGAGAGATAAGAATGAAAAATAGGACTTATATTTTTAGTAGAGATGATAAAAATTCCTAAGTTGAGATAGAACCTTAGAAGGAAAACTTAAAAGATGCTAAAAGCTAAATAAGTCTACAAAACATATATAATCTTAAGTTAAATGATAAGGAAGCATGAAAAATACGCGTGGATAATTTCTGAGTCAAAGATAATAGAGTTTCTTGTTAGAAAACCTAATTGGAGAATAAAAGTCAATAGGCCGAATTGATAGGATTTTGTGGGTAGTATCCGCTGAAAACCCTCAGGAGACAACACTCCTCCTACTAGGGACACCTAGAGGTTTAACGGCTTGTTGCACGAGCTCAGTGCAATCGCGTTTCCCTGTGAAAGTGAGGCTGGGTCTTTTTCAAGAATAAAACTAGGTTTGCTCGAGGACGAGCAAAAGATAAGTTTGGGGGTATTTGTTCATATTATAATTTTGCATTATTATATTCCCCATTCTTAGTCATTTTACAAATAAACAGGTGTTTTTGACCCATGTCTGCTACATAGTTGCAGGTTACAGGTTCTCGGAACAAAAACAGTGAAAAAGATGAAAAGACGATACAAAAGTGAGACTACGACCAACAAATGAAAGAATCTTGATCAAACCTACACATTGAGGGACAATGAAGATCAATGAACAAGTTCACAAAAGTACAAAGGCAGCGCAAGGTTCAATACTTCGACACGAAGCAACGGTAAAAGTCCACGCCATTATGCACTGTGGAGATCTGGAAGAAAACTAGAAGACATTCTGAAGAACTAACTTAAGAAAACAGAAGACACCAGCAACAGACATAACCCCAGGAAATTTCAGCCCACAAGCCTAATAAATGGCCGTGGAATCGCGGCCAAACAGGGGTTTTGGCCGTGGATCCGCGGCCATATAGCGCCCGTGTCGGTGCAAAATCTTTGAAGGCTGGCGGCGTATTGACTAGTTCTTTTCTTAGGGGGTAAAATTGTAAAAGAAGATGTGCGTTGATTGTAACCCTAGGGTTTTCTATGTTCTATAAATAGAAACTCTAAACCTCGTTTTTAGGTATGCCTCTTTTTATTTCATCTATTTAGATCTGAAAATTCCTGTGTAAATGTTTGGAGAGAGCCATCAATAAAATAAGTAGTTTTATTTAATTGCCTTAGTTAATTTTTATTCTGCCGCAGTATAATTTTCTTATCTGCCCTAATTAAATAGATAGATATGTTTTTCAATTCCCTAATGAGCGAGTAGTTTCCTCGCTTGTTAGGGTTAGATTTGGGGAAGCCTTGAGAGATGAATACCTCTCACCCCTTTCTTGCCCATCACACGTTTTTATAGGACTCCATACATACATGCACACACCGCTCCCTATGGCACCCTATCCTACGAGATAGCGGTGATACCGTAGTATAAAGGACCGATTGAGCGTGTTTTCCATGGAGGTTAGGGTAAGAATTAAGAAAGGAAGGATAAGAACCTAGAGGAAGAAACACCGTTTCTTCCCGATGGTACTAATCCACTTTATTAATTATTACCATAACACCTCATAGATCTTAAATAGGGCATAGAAAGCGGTGAGGAATATTGACTTTCCAAACCTAACATAAATCTAACCCTAGCAAGATGTTAATCCTAGTTTAGATCAATCTTAGTTTTTAGATTTACTCAATCCGACAACAATCGGAATTAACTCGTTAGAATAATTAGGAAATACACAAAATCCCTGTGGACCGATCCGTACTCACCGGCTAGCTACCAAGCGACGCCGTTCTTGATTGCGGTTAACATAAATATTCTTTGAGATTAAATCAGTACCCAATACACTAATCTAAAAACCCGGAAAGCAGGAACGCGTCCTGCCACATTACTACCTTACCATTCTTGAATCTATAGTTTATTGACTCCTTGTTTTATTGAATCATGTTTTCGTTGCTAATTCTCTTCAGTGTTCTTGATTACAGAATCATAGCAAGAAGATATTCACAGGTATATCAGAGGCATGTAGATGACACTGCATTACTTGGGGTCATACATGGTATGCTGGAGAACCAGAAATGTCAGACAGTGCTGAACCAGCGACATGCCAAGGCTTTCCAAGAGGGCTTGAGGACGGCCCATCAGACTGCTATCACGGGAGCTGAGAGGGCGGTAGCTCCTAAACCAGCTTAGCGTGAGGGTACTGTTGCGGACTTCAGGAAGCTCTGTCCGGCCACGTTTACAGGATTATAGGAGCCTTTACTGGCAAAGCAGTGGCTGGTGGATACAGAGAATATTTTAGTTGTCGTACAAATTCTGACGAGAAAACGGTGGATGTGGTACGCATCCAGTTGGCGGATTACGCTCGCAAGTGGTGGCTTATTGAGGAGACCCATTTACAAAGCCGATCAGCCGGGCAACTTTTACACGGAGTTTCATGGAGAAGTTCTTTCTGCTATCTGCTAGGGAGGAAATAGAAGAGAAGTTCATTAATTTAAAGCAGAATGGCGGATCTGTTGATATACATGCAGCTGAGTGGATCCGGATCAGTCGATTTGCAGGGCCCTTGGTTAGTAATGAGGCAGATAGGACATGGCGGTTCATGCGTAGTTTGGATGTAGAGATTCATAGGAATATCACTTTTTTAGGACTAACCACTTTCTCTCAAGTTCTCACGACAGTTAGGAAACAACAGAGATTATCAGTGAGAGTATAGGGTACTCAAAAGCAAGAGGTTATGGTGTTGAAAATCTCGTATGCACCAACCAGAGCTCCTGGACATAAGGGCATTCCGGTTAACAGACAGGGGACAGTACCTATAAAAAAGACTTTCGTATCAATTCAAAAAGGAGCGTGATTTGTGATTTCTTCCATCTACCCGGCCACATGCAGAAGGATTGTTGGAGGAAGCTTGGACTCTGTTTAGTTTGTGGGTCAGCTGACCATACGATTGGTACGTGCCTTTCAAAACTACAGTTGAGAGAAGATGTCCAGAAAACACCATAAAAGCAGACTTATAGGCAGAAGTAGATTACTCAGATGCCAAATCAGGGACGGGTGTAATGACTACGTTTTCTATATATAATAAAATCATTTATTTATTTTGAGGTCAATAAATATTTCTTAATATTGTTTTTATGGAAAAGCATGAAAATAAAAAGGTCTCTTTGAGTTAAGAATACTCAATATAGTTTTTAGATGAAGAAAAATATATAATGCTATTTTTGGTATTTTCTAAGATTTATTTAGAAAAGAGACCTTGAAGAAAAGGATTTATTTTTTGACATAAAAAATTAGAAAAAAAATTGAAAAGATAATTATTTAGAATTTTTGTAGAATTTATTTAAAATTCTCCGATATCTGAAACTAATTTTATGAAGTATTTTGTTCTAAAGGAAAATATATTAAAACTTTTATTAAAAAAATAAAAGAATAGAAAATGAAGAAGCAGCATGTAGCCACAATTTTTAAATGGGAGGGCCCCTCATCAAGTGGGCAATGCACATGAGAGAAGAGAAGAGAAGAGAGAGAGGAGGCTGCGAACTCATTTAATGGGCGGGGCTCATACCCTTGGTGTGCACCGCATGTGTAAGCTTTGTGAGTGTGAGAGGGCAGCGACGTGGTTGATTTCTGGCCATTCGTTCACGTGATCGGACGGCCTGGGATAACCAGTGACATAATTACAATATTTAGTTAGCCTTAGGTTATGAGAAACCTATAAATAGCCCCCATTCCCTAACACTTTTCTCACAACTCTGGGTCTCATAAAAATCCACGAAAATTCCTACGCGGTCTTCTATCGACGCTCTTCGCAAAGGTGGTGGTTTTGAGCTCTGGAAAAATTATAAATTTTTTTCCTTGGAAGAAGAAGGAGCTTGAGGATAACGTGGTTAGTTTCTCCAACATTCTTCTTGATGTAGGATTCGTCTCTCCTCTTGATCTTATTCTTAATTAAATGTTTAGATTTTAAATGTATAATAATTAAATTAGTCATATTATAGAATATTTTATGACAATGGTATTGTAGTCATTAATTAATAGTCATAATTGTTTCTACGCCATTTTCAAAGATTATGGGTGTCTAATTAGGCTTTTCCATTTATCAAATTTACGTTTCACATGTTTTATTTCAATCAAATAGTTTATTAATTATTGTTTTTAAGCCATCAGTATTTTTGGTTTGAAGATAGTGATCCCGCCAAAATTTTGGCTCAAAACTTGCTCCCTTATAATATAATAACAATAAAATAAAAATAAAAATAAAGAGAAAGCTCAACATGCAAAATATGTAGGTACTGCCTCGGATAGAATTAAATCCTATGATGGCGCCTCACGTGCTCCTCACGCGGGCGCCAATGTGCAAAGCTCAAAAAGAAATTTATTAAATAAGAGTTGAACTCTCAGGAGGCGCCGCACGTGCTCCTCACGCAGGCGCCAATGTGCAAAGCTCAAAAAGAAATTTATTAAATAAGAGTTGAACTCTTAGGCGGCACCGCACGTGCTCCTCACGCGGGCGCCAATGTGCAAAGCAGAAAAAAAATCTATTAAATAAGAGTTAAACTCTTAAGAGAAGCCACACGTGCTCCTCACGCGAACGCCAATGTGCAAAACACATAAGAGTTCATAATAGTTAAATCTCTTAGATAGCGCCGCGCGTGCTCTTCATGCCGGCGCCCTATAGAATCAAATTCTACTCTCTGAGCCGTTGGATCAAAGATTCAACGAAGATGATAAATAATCAAAATACAAAATTAAATTCTGTTGAAGAAATATTTCTCGAATCATTCTAAACAAGAAAGATTGCTCTCTGTAAAACAGAGCACCATTGGATTAAAAATCCAATGGTGATTAAAAATCACCAAGCTACAGAATAAGCTCTGTATGGGGAAATATTTCCCTAATTTTGTTAAAAATAAGAAAAATATCTTCTGTAAAATAGAAGTCTTTGGATTAAAAATCCAACGGTGGATAAAATCCCCAAATCAATTAAGGTCTCTCAATGAGAGATTTCTTTAACTAAATCAACAAACTTGCCTCTACTATATAAAAGACCCAAGACTTCAAGTCTTGAACAGCGAAACCCCCCATAAACTTCAAGTTCAAAAAGAAAAGCAAGCAAAAAAAAAAGCTTTAAGAGAGAAGAAAGAAGAAGAACTTTTTTCAAGGTAAATAAAAGTAATAGAGATCAGATGATCTCATCTGCATATCTAAGGGTTTAACCCTCATAAAAGAACATAGTTCTTTCCCTGAATCTGAGATCCATGAGACAAGTCTCCCACAAATGAGAGTTTAATTCTCATGGGGATGAATTTGTTCTTGGGGATCGAAGATCAAGAGAAGAACAAAGAATTGAACTCTTTAGAACATAATACACGAAGAAAAAAAATCAGCGCCAAGCGCCTTACGTGCCCCGCACATGGGCGCTGCTCAATAAAAAGGGCTTAGCACTTAGTGGTTGGCTCTCAACGCCAAGCGCCTCATGTGCCCCTCACGTGGACGCCGCTTACTAAAGAGTGCTTGGCACTCAGTGGTCGGCGCTTAGCGCCAAGTGCCTCACGTGCTCCTCACGTGGGCACTGCTTAATAAAGAGTGCTTAGCACTCAGTGGTCGGCGCTCAGCGTCAAGCGTCCCACGTGCCCCTCATATAGGCGCTATTCAGCATAAAGTGCTCTGTACTCATAAACCAGTGTCCAACGCCTGGCGCTTAGCACCAAGCACCTCACGTGTTCCACACGTGGGCGCCATAAAAAGTGTTTAACACTCTATAAAAAATACAAAACAAAAAAGGGAAAAGCGAGATAAAGTGTGGGCGTCAGAACCTATATGGATGCTCAACATCGTTGGCACAGAAAGGGGACCAAGCCCAAGCAAGTGTTTAACACTTTATTCAAAAATGAAATGACTGGGCTGAGCCCAAGTTTGGCCAAACTCCTAATCAACCGAGCACATGGGTTCTTTATTTTCCAGAGTGGTCTTAGTCCCAAACAAGACTACCGAGCTTCTGACGAATATTCATTGGTTCCAGGATACATCTCCCCACACCTCTGATATATGTCATTGTAATTTTTCAACGCCGTCAGAGAGGTGGGATAACCAACTCCCTGGACCGCAATGTCCTTAAACTAGCTATGGACCGCAACGTCCCTAAACTAACACAATAGAGCCCAAATGCTCTTTTGTTCGGTCTAAACGCTCCCAAAATCCTATTAAGTAGATCTTAGCATAAAATTAGACTAACGTATCCTCATCAAACATTTAAGTTGAACTTAGTCTCAAACAAGATTAACATTCCTTAAATCAACCCAAACCCAAATCTATAAATATACAGATTTGGACTAATCCACGCTCTACGCGAGACAACATAAATTAGTCTCCTTATACAATCCATGGGCAACCAAAAATAAAAAAACACACATGACATGAAGTGGTCTTCTAGAGCAGGAGAAAGTGGTTACCGCTACGCGGTAATGTGATTAACTGCAGGGGCTTGCGCCTGCAGAGAAGAGCGTCCCCACAATCAAAAACCCCTCGCAAAAGAGGGGGAATCTGACGAAATCTGCTACAATGGCCGCATTAGTCCAAACCTCCGATACACGGTGCCATAAATCAGCTTGGCATCTTCGGAGAGGTGGACGGATATATCCAAATAGCATCTGCCCCCAAATTCAGGTAAGACGTCTGTCTTCCCGGTTTTCGGCAGTAAACAAATTCTGGCACGCCCGGTGGGACCTTTTTCTCTTTCCACTCCACACTTCGTGTGTCGTGTTTGCCAACGAATCGCGGTTTAATATGATTACCCCTGGATTCGAGGTACGAAGATATGGTGTCTTGCTCTTATGCAGAAGAGAAGAGAAATCGATGGCTTCCAACTGCACTTGCAACAGCAACTCTCTCTCCACCTGTAACGTTTTAAAAAATCGTTATGCGAATTTTTCCGTTTTAGGGTAAAATTGTCGGTATTTTATGGTTTAACCCGACTGTGATCAAACGACCATATAAACTTGCCAGTATCTAGTTTAGCTAAAATAAATCTAGTGCGCAAGCTTTGGGGGTATATGGGACGTTTTGGTTCAATTAAAATTTTTCCCAATTTTAATATTATTTTAATGCGGTATTTACATTTTGGGAAATTTCTCCCGAATTGGAATCTTTTCAAATAAATCAGGTTGGGTAAAAAAAACTTTCCTCTTAATATCTAGATCTTTTGTGCTAATAGAATAAAGTTTTTAAAGAAAATAATTAGACTTAGAGAGGTGGCATGTGCATGTGAATGCATTTATGAGCATTCATTGCAAGAATGAGCTAGAAAACCCTACACTTTTCCCTCACCTTCCTCAATTTTGTCCAAGCTTCCTCTTTCCTATGCCCTTGAGTTCTTCTTTCTCCATTTACATCATTCCAAGCAAATTTAAATCTCTAAAATTCCATTTGTAATCTCACAAAATACAACAAGTCTTGGTTTTTGCCTCTTTGATCACTTGGAGCTAGGAAAGCTTGATCTTGGGAGCTAGTGTTGTTAGGTATAATCTCTACACTGATAAATAAGAGTTTTTATATTGTATAGCTCGTTGGTTATGGCGTAGAACTCTTAAAGTATCGATTTGTGCAAAATCGTATTTTTAATGTCCTTTATGAGTCTCTGAGAACTGTTATGACCTGGAAATTTTAGTGAGTGACCAAACAAAATTGTGGTGATGTACTAGTGACCCTGGGCACCACCTGAGACACGAGACCCACCCCACCGGCTTTGGCCGGCGACCCAAATAGGAATTCCGGCGACACCGGTTTTGTAGAGGAGTTGGGGTGTTGGGTTCTTGTGGGTAGTAGTCTGCTGTGGTTTATGGGTGTTTGGTACTGTTTACTTTTTTAGTATTTACAGTATGCAAAATCTGGGATCGTTTTCCTATAATCTAGTGTTTTGTGTTCGGGCGATACGTTATATGACACGGATTCTGCACTTTGTGTGTTTTTGCTCTTAGGTTGTTTTCGTCGTGTCGCTACACACGTTAGCCACAATACGAACACTTGAGAGTATGTTTTGTGTTGTTGCGTCGGTTAAATGTAGTTTGTGCATGTTTTTGATCGATTATTAATATATATACTTGTGTTATCGTTGTGTTGTTTTGGGTTCGCAGGCGGGGACTTCGGACGCTGCGAAGAAGGGGAAACAAGTGGTTGGCTTCACTCAGCCAGGATGGTTGGTGAGTAGATTTAACATCTACAGGGGAATCGCCCGCATGGCGTTATGCGTCTGGGCTAGAGATATTATTTCTGTCGCATATTCTATGTCATATTTAGAATTTGCGCATTCACCTACTGCTTAGTTAGTGTTGTGCTTGGACTAGTATCCTTAAGATACTGCACTATTATTGACGATTCATGTTGCACAAGCACTGATTGTATGTCACACACACCGTCAATAATTGCCATGTCACGCACTAACCACTTATAGATATGATATTACTTGGTTAAGGACATTGGAACTTTGATTCATATTTCTTATCGCATATAACATATAGCATACCTGTATATCTACATGCTTACACATATGCCTTCACATACTTACATGCTAGATACCTGTATACCTATAGAGTATTTTACCATTAATGATAGGTACATACACACTTTATGACATAGCTACAGGTATACCTTGCACACATATTCCACTTATACCCAGGGGGTATATTACATCATTACTCATAGGTAGATACATATATTTTGCTATACCTCATTGTTTACACATATATCTGGTATAGCTACATGTTTACCTATACTTGATATTATTTAGAATTGGAGAAAATAGGAACCGCGTGATATTTTATATTAACTTGTTGCAGTTAATTAGCGCATTTTTCCTTTATATGCTTACATTTCAGTTTTATGTTGCATATACTATATTCATGGGTTTTCGCATTGTGATATGGATTTTTCATGATGTTTTCTGGATTTGGGGACCGTGGGAGTTCATGAAATTATGCATTATTTGAAAAACCCGGTTCCCCTTGATATGATATTACAGCATCCACCATGAGATTTATCGGTTCTGATTATACACCTGATTCGAGGAGCGGGAGGCACCGTCTGTGGGTACATGGTGGGGCCCGGGAGGTACCCCGGGGCAAGAATCGTGGAGTAGACGATGAGTTAGTGGGGAAACCATACCATCCGGTGACATTACCTATGACTCAGCAGTTATCATGGGGATACCGACGGGAGTCATGTACGTATAGATATGTCGAGAGGCGAGGGTCAGAGCTAGGCACTCGAGCTTTCGGGATAGCGTATGATACGTAGCTATCAGGGTGCCAGTCTTGGTGACAGCACCTGATAGACCAGCATTTCTGTGTCGATGCTTGACACGTAGATTTCATGATATTTCTTTTTATTCCTTTGTATATATAACAGTGGAATGGGACGTTGTTATATATGCCCTTACACCAATATTAGTGGAATGGGATGCTAATATATGTGTATTGATATCAATTTATTACATCATCATATTTATTCATGAAAACATACGGGATATGTGAGATCTACTTGATGTTGTACATTCGGGATATACGAGATATACTTGATATTGTACATATGGGATATGCGAGATCTACTTGATGTTGTACATTCGGGATATACGAGATATGCTGATTTTGTACATTCAGGAAATATGAGATTTACTTGATATTGTACATTCAGGAATTGTGAGACTTATATGATATGAGAGCCAATTTGGGGGCTGATTTGAAGAATTGGGATTTGGATTGTTTTGATGGATTTTGATCCTACCATGATGTCAGGATTCCGTGGAAATGACATGTTTCATTCCATACTCTACATTTACTGTTTATGCACTGCTTCATGCATTAGTGTACCTGTTAGAGTACCTTCCATGACTGTTGCATTTACATACCTTTATTCATATCATTTCTTCATGTATTAGTAGTACCGATATAGTACCTTACATGATACTGCATACAGATTGTCATACTATTATTTCTTCATGTATTAGTAGTACCGATATAGTACCTTATATGATTGCTGCATACAGATTGTCATACTATTATTGCTTCATGTATTAGTTGTACCTGTTAGCGTACCTTTCATGACTATTGCATTCATATGACATGTTACTGCATTTAACCTGCATATGTTAGATTCGCGCTGTACGTGCATACTTGCAATTACCTGCATATGTTATTTACTATTCACGAGTTGGCAACTCATCCCTGTTGTGCCACAGTGTTTTGCAGGTGTCCCTCAGGATAGTCAGAGGCAGAGCTAATTTCATCCATCGTATAACATTTAACGCGGATACTGCTTCGCCTGACAGCGTGCAGTTTTGCTTAGGTAGGTTTTGCGGTTATCCAATGTTTCTTTTGTATATTCGTTGTTTCATGTACACTCCATCTACCATTATCTTATATGACTTAGAGACTTGATGTGAGGAAGATATTGTATATTATTTTGTGACTTGGAGGTTTTTATGCAGTTTTATTTATATCCTCTTTCTTCGCTACGGCGTCGTATATCTGTTGTGGTTGTTATTTTCCGCCTTTTGGCGTGGATTTGCTCCCGTTGGGGATGCTTTACTTTATATTTATGTTGTACCCATTTTGGGGGGCTTGTTTTACAAAGGAGGTACTGTCAAAATTTTAAAGGAAATAAGTTGGACTTTTAAAGAATCTGGGTTGAGATTTCAAAGGTTTTGAAAATGCTATTATTTCTTATTACTTTTGATGGTTTAGATTTCTGGGTTTTGGCTTTCTTATACTGCGTTACGCCTGTAGACGTTGCGTAGTATTAGGGCCGTCACATGCCAATTTCGGGTCATGACAAAGTTGGTATCAGAGCGCTAGGTTTCTACCTTTCGGAGTGTAGGATGACCTTGGTATGATGGAGTACGTAGCTTAAGCAGAGTAACATAATGTGTATGTCTGCAGCATACTCACGATGCGGTACTCCGCCTAAAGTGACCTAAGTACAAATTTCATGAAATTCCTCCTTGATGATTTTTATCCTTGTGATTCGATTTCCGTGTTCATATCGAATCCTATCTCTATTTATATCCTTTGCCACCGATGACTATGGGGACTCGGAGAGGTGCAACGAGGGCCAAGGTCAGAATTGACTCGGGTAGGACGAGGACTGACCAGGATAGCAAGCTCGTTGCACAGGAGCAGACGGATCCGCCTTCGACAGATAGTATCGCTAGGCTTGTAGCAGAGATGCATGACTTGGGCCAGACGATGAGTTCTTTGGTTGAGGCCATTCGAGCGCAGCTACAGGAGGTTATCACCCCTGTTACCCAGTTGTTCCTTGCTATCGGCATGCAGCATTCCATCACATACATAGCACCAGTAGATGCAGCCCCAGTTTACGAGACACGCCTTCCAGAGACTTTTGGAGTTCCGGAACCGTGGAGGACTCGTACCGGTGTACCAGCCCAGAGACAGAGGCTTAGTCGTCGAGACAGATTTCTTGACCGTCGCGGGAATAGCAGAGGTTTGGGACGAGGAGAGTCGTGTTAGCTAGATTTGTCGTTTGTTGTGTTAATTTCTGTCAGCGATTCTTTTGTTGCGCGACACGTATTTCAATCGTATGCCAATCAGATAGGAGATAGAGATTCGTCCGTCACGTGATCCTTCTAGAGGTGTTGGATTTGAAGTTCTCTAGGGCACGGACTGGTTAGCTACGTGCTAGGCGTCTGTGGACTACCGCGAGAAAACAGTCAGGTATGTTTTCTCGGCAAGTCAGTTCTTATTGTGTAGAAGGACTGTGGTGCCTCCTCTCATAACTTGAATTCAGCTTTTTTCGCTAGTCGGCTTTTGAGGAGGAGATGTCGTGGATTCTTGGCGTTCATTAGTGATACCGGAGCCACAGTGGGATTGTTGGACCGGGTTTCTATCGTGCGAGAGTTTTCCGACGTTGTTCCAGATGAGCCGGCGAAGCTTAAGGAGCTTAAGGATCTGCTGCAGAGTTGTTTGTTGGAGGGGATTTGTGCGTCTGAGTGTTTCACATTAGGAAGCTCCTATTTCTGTTCGTCAAGGAGAAAGACGGCAGATTGAGGTTGCGTATTGATTGATCGTCAATTGAACCGGCTTACGGTGCGGATAGGTATCCTTTACCTCGCTTTGACGATTTCTTCGATCAGCTCCAAAGTGTGAGACATTTTCTAAGTTTGTTCGGGATCAGGTCATCATTGTTGCGGGTTTGGAGTGATGACATTCCGAAGACTGCCTTGTGTGTGCTATGGGCTTTATGTGTTTTGGTGGTGTCATTGGACTCACCAATGCCCTAACAGCATTCGTCGATATGATGAACCAGATTTCTTCAGGCCATTCCTCGACTAGTTATTGTTGTGTTATTAATGACATTCTGGTCTTTTCTAATGTGTCTTGAGGGACAGGAATAGCACATGAGGATTTGTTTTGCGGACATTGGGAGAACCCCAGCGGTTCGCTAGATTCTCGGAGTGTTCCTTCAGGCTTGTTTGTGTTGACTCCTAGGTCTTGTAGTTACGGGAGACGGTTTTCGTATGGTTCCGAGGAAGATCGAGGCCATACAGCTTTGGCCCAGACTTGTGTACGGACGGAGGTCCGCAGATTTTGGGCTTAGCAGGTTTTTACCGCCGTTTCGTGCAGGATTCCTAGTGTAGTGCTGCATCGTTGACTGAACTAACCGGAAAGGAGGTTTCTTTTCTTCGGATTGAACCCCGGGGCAAGAATCGTGGAGTAGACGATGAGTTAGTGGGGGAACCATACCATCCGGTGACATTACCTATGACTCAGCGGTTATCATGGGGATACCGACGGGAGTCATGTACGTATAGATATGTCGAGAGGCGAGGGTCAGAGCTAGGCACTCGAGCTTTCGGGATAGCGTATGATACGTAGCTATCAGGGTGCCAGTCTTGGTGACAGCACCTGATAGACCAGCATTTCTGTGTCGATGCTTGACACGTTGATTTCATGATATTTCTTTTTATTCCTTTGTATATATAACAGTGGAATAGGACGTTGTTATATATGTCCTTACACCAATATTAGTGGAATGGGATGCTAATATATGTGTATTGATATCAATTTATTACATCATCATATTTATTCATGAAAACATATGGGATATGTGAGATCTACTTGATGTTGTACATTCGGGATATACGAGATATACTTGATATTGTACATATGGGATATGTGAGATCTACTTGATGTTGTACATTCGGGATATACGAGATATGCTGATTTTGTACATTCAGGAAATATGAGATTTACTTGATATTGTACATTCAGGAATTGTGAGACTTATATGATATGAGAGCCAATTTGGGGGCTGATTTGAAGAATTGGGATTTGGATTGTTTTGATGGATTTTGATCCTACCATGATGTCAGGATTCCGTGGAAATGACATGTTTCATTCCATACTCTACATTTACTGTTTATGCACTGCTTCATGCATTAGTGTACCTGTTAGAGTACCTTCCATGACTGTTGCATTTACATACCTTTATTCATATCATTTCTTCATGTATTAGTAGTACCGATATAGTACCTTATATGATACTGCATACAGATTGTCATACTATTATTTCTTCATGTATTAGTAGTACCGATATAGTACCTTACATGATTGCTGCATACAGATTGTCATACTATTATTGCTTCATGTATTAGTTGTACCTGTTAGCGTACCTTTCATGACTATTGCATTCATATGACATGTTACTGCATTTAACCTGCATATGTTAGATTCGCGCTGTACGTGCATACTTGCGATTACCTGCATATGTTATTTACTATTCACGAGTTGGCAACTCATCCCTGTTGTGCCATAGTGTTTTGCAGGTGTCCCTCAGGATAGTCAGAGGCAGAGCTAATTTCATCCATCGTATAACCTTTGCCGCGGATACTGCTTCGCCTGACAGCGTGCAGTTTTGCTTAGGTAGGTTTTGCGGTTATCCAATATTGCTTTTGTATATTCGTTGTTTCATGTACACTCCATCTACCATTATCTTGTATGACTTAGAGACTTGATGTGAGGAAGATATTGTATATTATTATGTAACTTGGAGGTTTTTATGCAGTTTTATTTATATCCTCTTTCTTCGCTACGGCGTCGTATATCTGTTGTGGTTGTTGTTTTCCGCCTTTTGGCGTGGATTTGCTCCCGTTGGGGATGCTTTACTTTATATTTATGTTGTACCCATTTTGGGGGGCTTGTTTTACAAAGGAGGTGTGTTCCCCTCCGAAAGGCGGCGCACAGGACCTGTTGGTGTCCTGACGCTGAGATTCGGGGCAGATGCTATTTGGTTTTATCCGTCCACCTCTCCGAAGATGCCAAGTTGATTTATGGCACCGTATATCAGAGGTTTAGACGAATGCGGCCGATATAGCAGACTTCTTCAGATTCCCCCTCGCTTGAGGGGTTTTTGATTGTGGGGACGCTCTTCCCTGCAGGCGCAAGCCCCTGCAGTTAATTACACTACCGCGTCGCAGTAACAACTTTCTCCTTCTCCAGAATTTCACTTCGTGTCGTGTGTATTTGTTTTGTTTGTGGTTGCCCGTGGATTGTATACGGAGACTGAGTAATGTCGTCGCCCGTAGGACGTGGATTAGTCCAAATCCGTATTTACTTAGATTTGGGTTTGGTATTTTGGTTTAAGGATACGTTAGCCGTATTTGAGGCTGAGATCAACTTAAACGTTTGTTAAGGATACGTTAGTTCAGTTTGAGACTAAGATCAACTTAACGGGATCGTTTAGATCCGACAAAAGAGCGTTTGGGCTCTATTGTTCCAGTTTAGGGACATAGTGGTCCAACATTCCCATTTTGGGGACGGATATTGGTTTAAGGACGAATAAGTCCATGAGTTTAAGGACCCCACAGTCCGTATTAATGTGTGGTTGTCGGGACTCGTCACCTCTCTTACGACGTTGAAGGATTACAACGACAAATATCAGAGGAGTTCAGAGATGTACCCTTGAACCAAAGTTGGTTGAGAGATCTATAGTCCAATTTGGGACTAAAGTTTGTTTGAAAGTTTGATTTAAGGACACGTTAGCCATATTTGAGGCTAAGATCAACTTAAACGTTTGTTAAGGATACGTTAGTCCAATTTGAGACTAAGATCAACTTAACAGGATCGTTTAGATCCAACAAGAGAGCATTTTGGGGCTCTATTGTTCTAGTTTAAGGACATAGTGGTCCATTACCAGTTTAAGGACATGGTGGTCCATATTCCAGTTTAGGGACGTGGTGGTCCATCGCCAGTTTAGGGACGTGGGGGTCCATATTCCAGTTTAGGGACGTGGAGGTCCATGCTCCAGTTTAGGGACATGGTGGTCCATATTCCAGTTTAGGGACATCGTGGTCCATATTCCAGTTTAGGAACGTGGTGGTCCGACATTAGTTTAGGGACGTTTCGGTCCGATATTAGCTTAGGGACGTTTCGGTTCGATGTTAGTTTAGGGACGTTTCGGTCCGATATTAATTTAAGGACGTTTCGGTCCGATATTAATTTAAGGACGTTTCGGTCCACTAGTTTAAGGACCCCGCAGTCCAATATTCATGTATGTGGTCGTCGGGACCCGTCACCTCTCTGACGTCGTTGAAGGATTACAACGATAGGTGTCAGAGGAGCTCGGAGATGTACCCTCGAACCGGATATAAATTGATTTAAGAGAGCAATCTTGCTCAGCCAATTTAATTTAAGGACTTATGGCCAAAATTGGGCTAAGTCCAATTTCAATATTTTTTGTCTTTGGCCTGTGCTAGGGCTTTACCCCCTTTTTAGTAATGCACTGCATTATTCTTGTTTTGATTGGGCTTTGCCCTTTTATAAATGATGCAGAGCATCTATTTTTTTGTTTGGGCTTTGCCCCCCTTTTAAAATGCATAGCATTTTTTATTAGGCCTGTTAGGCCTTTTAATTGGGCTCTGCCCCTTTTCTTTAACAATGCAGAGCATTAAATACTCTGACAGTGCCCCACGTGGCTTGTCAGGCGCTTTGCGCTAAGTAATGAGCGCAAACTCATATGGGGGTGACACGTGTCACGCTCTGGTGAGCGCAAGCGCAATAGCGTAGTGCGCTGCGCTGTTGCACTGCTGACACATGGCGCGCTCTGGTGAGTTGCGCTAATTCCAGAGAGCGGAGCTCTGTTTCAAGAGCGCGTAGCGCAAGTGGTTCTATGGCTGATACGTGTCGCGTTCTGGTGAGTGCAAGCGCAATAGCGCAGTGCGCTGCGCTAGTGCGCTACTGACACGTGGCGCGCTCTGGTGAGCGCAAGCGCAATAGCGCAGTGCGCTGCGCTGTTGCTCTACTGACACGTGGCGCGCTCTGGTGAGTTGCGCCAATTCCAGAGAGCAAAGCTCTATTTTAAGAGTGCGTAGCGCAAGTGGTTCTATGGCTGACACGTGGCGCTCTCTTAAGAGCGTAACAGCGCAGTTTGTAAATGCAGAGCACTAAGAATCTTTTAGATTCAAGAAAAGAAGTGCAAAGCAGTATATATATATATATATATATATTTTATTTTATTTTATTGCTTTCTTGTTTTAAAGAACCAGAGGTTCATAAGAAGTGCAAAGCACTGTTTATTATGTAAAGATCATTGATCTTATTTCTAGATCAATGATCCATTAGAAGAGATTTCTTCTATTTCATGAAGGTTCTTTACCTTTTTCTTGGAATTTTCTCAGAGTTCTCTCTGTTTGAAGCTCTTGACCTTTTTTTTCAAGAAAATGTTCCTCCTCTTTGGATTGAGGCCTAGGGTCCTTTTTATAGTGCCCAAAAATTAGTTAAATTTGTTAAAGAGATTCTTCTCTGAGTGATTTGGGGAATTTTCCCCACCGTGGGATCTTTGATCCAAGGGCTTCTACTTTGCAGAAGAAAATTTTCTTGTTTTAACAAGAACAGAAAAGATTTCTTAGAAATTTAATTCTGTTTGGCGCAGATGCCCCAGCGCGCGACACATGTCGCGCAGCGCAACTGCGCCGACACGTGTCGCGCAGCGCAAAGCGCAGCGCAACTGCGCTAGCGCATCTGCGCTGACACGTGTCGCGCAGCGCAGTGCTTGCGCAGCTGAAGCGTTGCTTCATTTAATTTTGTTTAAAACAAAGCTTTGCTCTGATTAGGTGCGCTGCCTTGGGCGCTGCGCTGATGCGTCTGCACCTAACACGTGGCGTGTTGCGCAGCGCAAATAATCTGAAGCGTTGCTTCATTTATTAAATTTTAAATTTTCAAAGCAGAGCTTTGCTCTGATTGGGGGAAGATGAAGCGTTGCTTCATCTCCCACCTCGGAATTTGAACAGAGCTTTGCTCTGATTGGGGTAAACAAATTCCCCCCACCGTTGCGCTTACGTGGCCCCAAACGTGAGCGCAGCGGTGGCAGAATTCTAACCGCCGTGGCAACTTTTGGAAGTTGAAGAGGCACTTGATGCCTATAAATAGGACCTTTGGTCCTCCACAGCTGTTTATCATCCTTAAGATTTTTACTTTCAAAACTCCAGAGCTTTGCTCTTGCCTTTAGGAACTCTCAGAGTTAAATTTTCCTCAAAAGAAACTTTATAGGTAAAAATTAACCTTGAATTAAATTAATTTCAATTAATAGAGCTTTGCTCTCATAGATCTTTGATCTAAAGAAAACCCTTCTGGGGTTTCACCAATAGAGCCTTGCTCTCAAGAATCTGTTTCAGGGTTTCTTGACCCATGAACAGAACCTTGTATCTTTGTCAAGACATAGATCTCTTTGATCTAAAAATGAGATGAAATCTTAAGAGTTTGAGTATGGATAATGAAAATTAAAAATAGAGTTTTGTATTTAAAGGATTATATCATATTTTAATAATAATGATCTCAGAGTTCTTGGGGGACTTCTTCAAATTTCCATTATTATGGCATCTGATAGGTGTCACCCCTATTCGTAGAGCATTGCTCTCGAGAAGTTTAACTCTTTGTGCTCATTTTTATCAAGAATTCGCCTAATCAGTCGGTCTGCTAATTTTGCTGATCTTCTTCCACAGGAACAATGGACGCCCACATGTATGCTCTTAACGAGATCATCTCTTACGGGGACATCCGCCGACTTGGCCGCTCTCAAAATCGAGAGTTCACAAACGCGGAGTGTGCTGAAATCATGAGCCGCTTCGACGCGTACAACGGTCCTCTGCTTCCCCGGCGTTCCTCCCTTCTTAAGCTTATCGTGGGAGCCATCTGGGAAGCGCTTCCCCTGTTCTGTTCCGGTGTGCCGCTTAGGGCGCTGGATGCCGCTGAGGATAAGGTGCACTCGGTGTACCTGTTGAACTTTATCTCAAAGAGACGGAGAGACAGTCTTATCGATCTCTTGCACAAGGTCTTTCAACAGTCTGCCATACTCGCTGCTTATCGGAGGGTGGAAGACATCATGGGGGACCCTGACGCTTGTGCTCGCGAAAGAAAGCACACTAGGATGGTCCGCGAGGCTTGGAAAGTCATAGATAGGGTCGCTTTTGAATTCCTCAATCCATGCCCTGGATCTGAGGTTATTCCATTGTAACTTTCGTTTATCGTTTTTTATGACTGTAAGAACTTCGGGCAATATTAATGAATTTTTTTTTATCCCAGCTTGTCTTTATTATATATCTTTTGTCCTGAGTCTTTTTGCCCATGCATGAATGAATGTGTCTTGAACGCTTGATCAAATGTAAATCGGATGCTCTTTCTGTTGCTTTTCTTCTTTCTCAGCATGTCGTCACAATTAGCAGGTAATAGAGTAAGCTTCTTGATTTCTTCACGAGATAGCGAGGGCTTAGGCCGCAGGTTCAGATCTGTTGCCTAAGACTTTTCAACTCTATGATCCGTGAGGGTCTCATAGAGACTTTTCTCCGTACGGATCGAGAGGATCTCGTAGGTGGGTTTTTCTCCTTAAGAATCGTGAGGATTCCTAAGTGTGGTTTTCTCTTGTAAGTCGTAAGGATCCTACAAGAGAATTTTTCCCTCTTACGAGTCGAGAGGACTTGTAAGCGGTTGTTTCCCTCCTTGTCGAAGTTCGATGTTGGAGAGTGAGACCCGTGGATGGTATGCAAGAGACCGTTTTGGGCCAACTTGTAGGGTCCTAGTGCTTAGGAAACAGGCTTCTTTTATGCCCACTGCCTAAGGCTTTATCTCACGAGTCGAGCCGCCTCAACAATTTTTTCCGCAAGTCGAGACGAATCGAGCGTTTCTCGCAAGAACATGTTAACGTCGCATTTAACCTCTGCTCTTTACAACAGAAGCCCGTTAAGGTTGGTGGTACTTAGGGTTTTGGCCATCGTACCGTCGCATAAGCTGATATAGTCCTCGATAGGCAATCGTGCTGTTCGAGTAGCCCTGCGACTGCCTTGTCTCTGATCCCTTCGGGGGCTGGACAAGACGTCTTCAAGCAATCCTCCTTGGCAGTTTGACCGTCGGAAGAGCAAGCGTTAGGAATTTGCCATGTCGCTTTTTACTTGAGGTTAGGCTTATTTTGGTGAGCCCCGATGAGTCATAACCACTCCGCGCTGATGTGGGGATGATCTCCGATAGTCTTTCGGGCTTTATATGAGTTGCCGTCAAGACCCTGAAGCTAGGAATTTGGCATTTGCTTCATTTGCTGGCATTGCGTCTGCTGTATCGAGACGAAAGTTGCGGTGGGAACTAGGGATTTTGCCATGGCTCCGTTTGTTTGATGACGTTGCGTCTGCTGCGTCGAGACGAACGTTGGGGTGACATCTCGTCTGCTGTATCGAGACGGACGTCGAGATTGTCTCTAGGTTGCTGGTGAACCGCCGAGGTTTGGAACTAGGGATTTTGCCGTGGCTCCATTCGTTTAATGACGTTGCGCCTGCTGTGTCGAGACGAACGTTGGGGTGACATCTCGTCTACTGTATCGAGACGGACGTCGAGGTTGTCTCTAGGTTGCTGGTGAACCGTCGAGGTTTGGAACTAGGGATTTTGCCGTGGCCCCATTCGTTTAATGGCGTTGCGTCTGCTGTGTCGAGACGAACGTTGGGGTGACATCTCGTCTGCTGTATTAAGACAGACGTCGAGGTGGTGACCATTCTGTGCTGGTGCGAGATGATCTCCGATTGTCTTTCCGGTTTTATATGAGTTACCGTCAAGACGTCGAAGCTAGGAATGTGGCCTTCGCTTCGTTTGCTTTGTCACGTCCGAATCCCTGTTGGAAGAAGAATGCTGGGGTTGACATTTCGTCTGCTGTATCGAGACGAACGTCAAGGTGGTGACCACTCTGTGCTGGTGCGAGATGATCTCCGATTGTCTTTCCGGTTTTATGTGAGTTACCGTAAAGACGTTGAAGCTAGGAATGTGGCCTTCTCTTCGTTTCCTTTGTCACGTACGAATCCCTGTTGGAGGAAGAATGATGGGGTTGACATTTTGTCTGCTGTATCGAGATGAACGTCGAGGTGGTGACCACTCTGTGCTGGTGCGAGATGATCTCCGATTGTCTTTCCGGTTTTATGTGAGTTACCGTAAAGACGTTGAAGCTAGGAATGTGGCCTTCGTTTCGTTTGCTTTGTCACGTCCGAATCCCTGCTGGAGGAAGAACGCTGGGGTGACAACTCGTCTGCTGTATCGAAACGAACGTCGAGGAGGTGACCACTCCATGTGAGATGATCTCCGGTGGTCTTTCAGGCCTTATATGACTTGCCGTTAAGACCTTGAAGCTAGGAATTTGGCCTTCGCTTCATTTACCCACACTGCGTCTAGTGTATTGAGACGAATGCTGAGGTGGAGCTGGGATTTTGCCGTCACTCCGCTTTGTTTCGACCATAGGGTCTTTTGTTAACTTTGCATGTACAACCTGTTGGACTGCGAAGGAACGCCGTTGTTGATATTGCGTCTACTGTAACGAGACGAATGCTAAGGTGGAGTTGGGATTTTGCCGTTACTCCGCTTTGTTTCGACCGTGAGGTCTTTTGTTGACGTTGCATCTGCCTCCAGCTGGACTGCGGAGGAACGCTGTTGTTGACATTGCGTCTACTGTATCGAGACGAATGCTGAGGTGAAGCTGGGGTTTTGCCATCGCTCCGCTTGTTTCGACCGTGAGGTCTTTTGTTAACTTTGCATGTACACCCTGCTGGACTGCGAAGGAACGCCGTTGTTGACATTGCGTCTGCTGTAACGAGACGAATGCTAAGGTGGAGTTGGGATTTTGCCATCGCTCCGCTATGTTTCGACCGTAAGGTCTTTTGTTGACGTCATGTCTGCATCTAGTTGAAGTGAGGAGAAACGCCGTTGGTGATCTCTAAGTTGTCGATGTTGACGTCGAGACCCTGAAGCTCGGGATCTTCGTTTGCTTCATTTGTTGACATCGTGTCTGTAATATTGATGGTCTCTAGGTTGTCTATGAATCGTCGAGATTTGGCTTCGCTTTCTGATGGAGCCTGTTGGAAAGGTATGGTTCCCTCTTTATCTGTGCCCCTGAATTGTATACAGGGATCGATGTTATTTCACCTGTAGGGAAAAAATTTTCATTCTTTCATTTTTTTATTCTTTCCGCGATGCTCTATCATTTCAGCTTTTATATCGCGAAGGTCGCGATTGCCCAATCATTTCGGCTATTTTTGGCGGTGCCCAATCATTTCGGCTGTTTACTTTATTTTTACTCGCTGCTTTTTATTGCGAGTTGCCCAATCATTTCGGCTATTTCGCATGCATACATTTTACTTGCTGCTTTTTATTGCAAGTTGCCCCATCATTTCGGCTATTTCGTATGCATGTGCGGCTTACTGGCTTTTCGCCGTAAACCTGAAATTAGACACCGATTTCGGCATCAGCACCGCTACAACTGGGATATGGCCAGGAGCGAATCATCACCTGCCTTTGTCGATGTCAAACAAAGGTGGCTTAGCGACCAGGGTTAAGGTCTTGTCAGCTAAGGCTTTTGACTTCATGAGCCGTAAGGGTCTCACAAAGGTATTTCTCCCTACAAGTCGTGAGGATCTTGTAGGTGTATTTTCTCCTTAGGAATTGTGAGGGTTCCTAAGTATTTTGTTCCTCTGTAAGTCATAAGGATCCTACAGGAGGGTTTTCTCCTTGTAAGTCGAGAGGATTTACAAGGGTTGTTCACCATGCAAACATATCCCTAGTCTCGGATGGGACTTGGTTAGGGAAATGTTTATTCGCGCCCGTGGATTATATACAAGGGTCAACATTGAGCTACTTGTAGGGCAATGTTGGAAGTTGTAGGGATTGCTTAAGCACAGGTTTAGGTCTCTGTAACTTAAGACTTTCAAATCTTATGAGCCGTGTGGGTCCCATAAGAGAGTTCTCCTTACGAGTCGTGAGGATCTCGCAAGTGTATTTTCTCCTTAGGAATCGTGGGGATCCCTGAGTGTGTTGCTCCCTTGTGAGTCTTAAGGATCTCACGCGGGTGGTTTCTCCTTACAAGGTCGAGGGGGCCCTGTAAGTGTCTTTTGACGAGGTTGCGCCCTTTCAGGTTTTCACAAACACTCGCCGGTAGTCATGCTGTTTTTACTCACGGAGCCCTTTCGGGTTTTCATCTATGCTCGTTTTGCTTATGGACATACCGTTTTTTCCTCTTTATTTTCTTCTTCTCTTTTTTTTTATTAACGAGGTCGCGCCCTTTCGGGTTTTCACGAACACTCGCCGGTAGCCCTGCTGTTTTTACTCACGGAGCCCTTTCGGGTTTTCATCCGTGCCCATTTTGCTTATGGACATACCGTTTATTTTTTTTATTTTTTTTTATATTCTCGTCAGCCTGAGAATGCTGCGGTAGTAGTTTAAAAACATTTCGGCCATTTGCAAGTTTTAGGACATTGTGGTCCATCATTAGTTTAAGGACATCTCGGTCCGTTGTTAGTTTAAGGACGTTTCGGTCCGTTGTCGCCGTATTTGAGGCGAATATCTGGTTTATTGACTTTTTGGTCTATGAGTCCTTCTCCATGAATGAACATGATGCCCCAGGCGTATCCATCTTCTTCGGAGCGTGCGGTTGTGGCGGACTCACCTTCCAGTTCTCAGACAGCGCAAACTTGCCCTGTTGGTATTGGTCTTCAACCCAGTTTTTGAAGACGTAGCAGTCCTCGATCAGGTGACCTACTGTTTGGTGGTAAGGGCAATAATTAGGATTATTAACATCGCCTGGCCGCAATGGACGTTTTGGACCCGGCAGATTGATGAGTCTGTCGCACACTGCCAGCTCGAACAGTCCCCTTGTTTTATGTTGTGGAAACGAGTAAGGACGTTTCAACTTTTCCTGGAGGGGTTGCCGCTTGTTGCTTTGGCAAGCAACCGGTCTAGGGTCACCTGATTGTTGTTGAGCGCTGGCGACGAGGCCCTTTTTTCCTTTTCTTTTATCCTTTTTGTTCGCTCCGTTGTTTGCGGGGCCGGGATTCTTTCTGAGTAGCATGCGATTGCATGGATGAACGTTCTCGCAGCTTCTCAATTCCTTTATTTTTGAAATAGATTCCCCGAGGGAAGAGTTGGGGATAACTTCTTCGTCAGAGTTGCTTCCAAAGGTGATAATTTGCGATATCTTAGAGTCGGCTATATGGCAATCGTCGGCGACTCTTTTGCGCTCATATATCGCATTTTTCCGATGTCCACAAGCTTCACACTTTGTCCCGTCGAAGTGTTGCTTTTGAGCGACATACCCTTGCCACCAACAGTTAAAGGATTCGCAGTCTTCGGTAGGATGTATGATCTTCTGATGATATAAACAGAAGTTAGGGTGCATCTCTGCCTCAGCGAGAGTATTTTCTTCAGAAGGCGGTAGCTTCATTCCTACTGACAGAGCTTTGGCGAACCTTTTCCTAGTCTTGAATTTGTTTTTATCCGCAGTGGATGGCTTTTGATTTGACGGGAATGCCTTAGCTTTTTCCAGTATGGCCATTTCACGCTCTTGATTGGCTTTTGCTTTCAAACGAATTTCATTTAGGAAGACATCGATCAACTCGTCTGATGGCTGTAGAATCTCTGGCTCAGGGTTCGCCATTGATTTCTCAGCGCAAGGAGCCTCCTCATCATCCGTCAGTGAATGAGAAATCATATGACAAGTCGCTACGTAGTCTTCGGATTCATCCGATAAGTTTTCTCCATCGTTTTCATCCTCGATGAAAGAACAAGTTGCCCCCAGCGTGTCCATTTTCTTTGGAGAGTGTGGCTGTGGTGGGTTTACCTTCCAGTTTTCCGACAGCGCGAACTTGCCTTGTAGATACTGATCTTCGATCCATCCCTTAGAGACGAAAAAATCCTCAATCGGGTGACTTACCGTTTGGTGGTAAGGGCAATAATTAGGATTATTAAGATCGTCTGGCTGCAACAGACGCTTTGGACTCGGCAGATTAATGAGTCTGTTGCGCACGGCCAGCTCGAACAGTCTTCTCGTTTTATTCTGAGGAAACGAGTAAGGACGTCCTAGTCTCTCTTCGAGGGATGGGCGTGGACGCACGTTGTTTTGGAGAACGACCGGCTTTGAGTTGCTCGACTGTTGTTGAGCATTGGCGACGACGATCGCTTTCCCTTTTCCTCTCTCATCTCGGGAATCTGATTTTGGAGGAGACGGTCTATGGCCTATCTGGTCCATTTGGGCTAATTTGTCAATCAAGGCCCGGAAGGTGGTCGGCCTGAAGAACATCATGAATTGTGAGATGGTCGCCTGCGGATCGAGAGTGCCCACAAACATTCCCACCGCAGGTGCCTCTTCTATGCGTTGTTCGCATTTTGACCATAGGTTCCGCCATCGTGTTGCGTATTAGACCCACGTTTCGCTTGGCCTTATCCTGGCATTTATCAGTGCTGTTATCGGGGTGCGTTCACTAGCACTCGCGAATCTCTGTGTAAACAGCAGCTCCATCTCCGTAAATGTCTTGATAGAGTCATTTGGGAGTTCAGAGTACCACTCAAATGTCGTTTCCGACAGGCTACCAACAAACTGGCGGAGCAGCAATTTATCATCACCTCCAGTGTTGCCGCACATGGCTCTAAATTGAGCGACGTGCTGATGCGGATTTCCCGTTCCCTTATATACGTGGAACTTAGGGATCGTATATCCCGGCGGGTAACTAGTTTGGTCATACCATCCCGGGTTGGGTCGTCCGGTTCTAGCAATTTGCCCAGCCGCTTCATTTTCCTGGTGAGCTCGTATTTGCTGAGCTATATGGTCATCCAGTGCGGCCTTGGAAATGGTTTCTTCCTTGGCTGCTGAAAGAGCCGGAGGAGGATTCGATGTCTCTCCTTTTTCATCTTCAAGGACAATTGGAGGATCTTCAGCAGGAGGATCTTGTTGGATCATCATCCCTACCATATCTTGGAAGAGAAGTGCCATTTGTTTTATGTTAGCCGCTTACTCTGCGGCTTCTTTTTCCTTCTTTTCGAGGACTCTGCGTAAGAAGTCAGCATCAGTTTCTTGTTCGTGACGCTGCTCTGATGATGCCTCTGGGCTTTCTTTTGGCTCGGTAAGTGCGGCCATTGTAGTCAGCATCTCTTGAAGCTTCTGCTGTTGCTGTTCTTGAGCTTTTGTCACGGATCGGGTGAGCGGTCGGTGACCCGTCGAAGCACGGCTTTCCTCCTTTCCGGAAGCCATATAAACGGTGTGCAGCACCATGCCCCCAGACTTGGGGCGTTTGCGCTCTGCGCTTTTACGGTTTGCCATGTTCACAGGGGCCTTTTGCGGCCTCCTTTTCTTTTGAGTGATTGACGTTGAGGGAGCCGTCGCAGTGGGTACCTGAGTAGCTGTTGCTTTTTCTGGTCTGACAGAGTAGTCTTTCTCCTGCCGAACTTTCATCTTTTTCTGTCGGCGGAGATAGTCTTGATCCATCACGGAGTCTTGGATTTGATGCCAGATCTTGTAAATTTCAGAGGATAACCGTTGAGAGGACTGTTCTGGCTTGGCTTCTGCAACATTTCCCACCGCGGGAGGGGATCTTTTTAGTGCGGCGGTAGGAGAGTTTCTGCTCACCGTGTTCAGCAATTTAAAGCTGTTCCCGATTGGATCAGTAGCATCGGTCTCCACCGTTGGAGCAGGTGGAGTAAGTCCAGACGGAGAGATGCCCCCAGCCTTTCTTACTCGGTGCCAGTGACAACGTTGAGCATGTCGTGCGGATGAGATCACCTCCGTTGTTGGATAAGTTTCTTCATGCCCTCTGCTTTGAGGAGAGACTGTTATTGGTGCTAGCCTATCGAAGACTGACACCCGTTGAGAATCAATGTTTAATCTGTCAAAGACAGACCTCTGAGCAGGGGAAGCAGCTTTGAGGACCTCATCTGGAGCAGCAACCGGAATGGCCAGCCTTGTAAAAACTGACTTGTTGGAAGGAGGAGCCTTTCCAATGATTTCGTCCGCTTGAGCCGGGATAGCTATCCGCTTTGGGATGACAGCTTCGGGTATCACGGGTTTGCAGACGTTCTGGCCCAGTCTGTTGAAAACTGAGGTATTGAAGCTGGGCGACCCGTTGAAAGGGGTCGCGGAAGTGGTAAGCCGATCAAAGACCGACTTCTTTGGGGCTTCTTTCAACGTCATTGTGGCATTGAAGCTCAACGGTGGGAGCATGGTCCCGAAGAATAATCCAGTGGTGTCCTGAGTTACCTGCTCCACTGGCATCTTGAAAAGGGAGGCCGCTTGGGGCCCATAAGTCACTCCTCCAGCAAGGATTGAGCGAGAGTTGTAGTTGCAGGCAGTGCAGTTCGAAGCCATTGATCTTCTGTTTTCTGCACGGAGCAAGACACCAAATCTTAGTACCTCGAATCCACAGGCAACCACAGTAAACCGCGATTCGTTCGCGAACACGACATACGAAGTGTGGAGTGGAAAGTGGAAAAGGTCCCACCGGGCGTGCCAGAATCTGTTCCCCTCCGAAAGGCGGCGCACAGGACCTGTTGGTGTCCTGACGCTGAGATTCGGGGCAGATGCTATTTGGTTTTATCCGTCCACCTCTCCGAAGATGCCAAGTTGATTTATGGCACCGTATATCAGAGGTTTAGACGAATGCGGCCGATGTAGAAGACTTCGTCAGATTCCCCCTCGCTTGAGGGGTTTTTATTGTGGGGACGCTCTTCCCTGCAGGCGCAAGCCCCTGCAGTTAATTACGCTACCGCGTCGCGGTAACAACTTTCTCCTTCTCCAGAATTTCACTTCGTGTCGTGTGTATTTGTTTTGTTTGTGGTTGCCCGTGGATTGTATACGGAGACTGAGTAATGCCGTCGCCCGTAGGATGTGGATTAGTCCAAATCCGTATTTACTTAGATTTGGGTTTAGTGTTTTGGTTTAAGGATACGTTAGCCGTATTTGAGGCTAAGATCAACTTAAACGTTTGTTAAGGATACGTTAGTTCAGTTTGAGACTAAGATTAACTTAACGGGATCGTTTAGATCTGACAAAAGAGCGTTTGGGCTCTATTGTTCCAGTTTAGGGACATAGTGGTCCAACATTCCCATTTTGGGGACGGATATTGGTTTAAGGACGCATAAGTCCATGAGTTTAAGGACCCCACAGTCCGTATTAATGTGTGGTTGTCGGGACCCGTCACCTCTCTGACGACGTTGAAGGATTACAACGACAAATATCAGAGGAGTTCAGAGATGTACCCTTGAACCAAAGTTGGTTGAGAGATCTATAGTCCAATTTGGGACTAAAGTTTGTTTGAAGGTTTGATTTAAGGACACGTTAGCCATATTTGAGGCTAAGATCAACTTAAACGTTTGTTAAGGATACGTTAGTCCAATTTGAGAGTAAGATCAACTTAACAAGATCGTTTAGATCCAACAAGAGAGCATTTGGGGGCTCTATTGTTCTAGTTTAAGGACATAGTGGTCCATTACCAGTTTAAGGACATGGTGGTCCATATTCCAGTTTAGGGACGTGGTGGTCCATCGCCAGTTTAGAGACGTGGTGGTCCATATTCCAGTTTAGGGACGTGGGGGTCCATGCTCCAGTTTAGGGACGTGGTGGTCTATATTCCAGTTTAGGGACATGGTGGTCCGACATTAGTTTAAAGACGTTTCGGTCCGATATTAGTTTAGGGACGTTTCGGTCCGATATTAGTTTGGGGACGTTTCGGTCCGATATTAGTTTAAGGACGTTTCGGTCCAATATTAGTTTATTAGTTTAGGGACGTTTCGGTCCGATATTAGTTTAGGGACGTTTCGGTCCGATATTAGTTTAGGGACGTTTCGGTCCGAAATTAGTTTAAGGAATTTAAGGACGTTCCCGTCCACGAGTTTAAGGACCCCACAGTCCAATATTCATGTATGTGGTCGTCGGGACCCGTCACCTCTTTGACGTCGTTGAAGGATTACAACGATAGGTGTCAGAGGAGCTCGGAGATGCACCCTCGAACCGGATATAAATTGATTTAAGAGAGCAATCTTGCGCAGCCAATTTAATTTAAGGACTTATGGCCAAAATTGGGCTAAGTCCAATTTCAATATTTTTTGTCTTTGGCCTATGCTAGGGATTTACACCCTTTTTAGTAATGCACTGCATTATTCTTGTTTTAATTGGGCTTTGCCCTTTTATAAATGATGCAGAGCATCTATTTTTTTGTTTGGGCTTTGCCCCCCTTTTAAAATGCATAGCATTTTTTATTAGGCCTGTTAGGCCTTTTAATTGGGCTATGTCCCTTTTCTTTAACAATGCAGAGCATTAAATACTCTGACAGTGCCCCACGTGGCTTGTCAGGCGCTTTGCGCTAAGTAATGAGCGCAAACTCATATGGGGGTGACACGTGTCACGCTCTGGTGAGCGCAAGCGCAACAGCGCAGTGTGCTGCGCTGTTGCGTTGCTGACACGTGGCGCGCTCTGGTGAGTTGCGCTAATTCCAGAGAGCAGAGCTCTGTTTCAAGAGCGCGTAGCGCAAGTGGTTCTATGGCTGACACAGGTCGCGTTCTGGTGAGCGCAAGCGCAATAGCGCAGTGCGCTGCGCTAGTGCGCTTCTGACACGTGGCGTGCTCTGGTGAGCGCAAGCGCAAGAGCGCAGTGCGCTGCGCTGTTGCGCTACTGACACGTGCGCGCTCTAGTGAGTTGCGCCAATTACAGAGAGTAAACCTCTATTCAAGAGCGCGTAGCGTAAGTGGTTCTATGGCTGACACGTGGCGCTCTCTTAAGAGCGCAACAGCGCAGTTTGTAAGTGCAGAGCACTAAGAATCTTTTAGATTCAAGAAAAGAAATGCAAAGAACTATATATATATATTTTTATTTTATTTTATTGCTTTCTTGTTTTAAAGAACCAGAGGTTCATAAGAAGTGCAAAGCACTGTTTATTATGTAAAGATCATTGATCTTATTTCTAGATCAATGATCCATTAGAAGAAATTTCTTCTATTTCATGAAGGTTCTTTACCTTTTTCTTGGAATTTTCTCAGAGTTCTCTCTGTTTGAAGCTCTTGACCTTTTTTTCAAGAAAATGTTCCTCCTCTTTGAATTGAGGCCTAGGGTCCTTTTTATAGTGCCCAAAAATTAGTTAAATTTGTTAAAGAGATCCTTCTCTGAGTGATTTGGGGAATTTTCCCCACCGTAGAATCTTTGATCCAAGGGCTTCTGCTTTGCAGAAGAAAATCTTCTTGTTTTAACAAGAACAGAAAAGATTTCTTAGAAATTTAATTCTGTTTGGCGCAGATGCCCCAGCGCGTGACACGTGTCGCGCAGCGCAAAGCGTAGCACAACTGCGCTAGCGCCTCAGCGCTAACACGTGTCGCGCAGCGCAAAACGCAACTGCGCTAGCGCCTCTGCGCTGACACGTGTCGCGCAGCGCAACTGCGCTAGCGCCTCTGCGCTGACACGTGTCGCACAGCGCAAAGTGCAGCGCAACTGCGCTAGCACATCTGCGCTGACACGTGTCGCGCAGCGCAGTGCTTGCGCAGCTGAAGCGTTGCTTCATTTAATTTTGTTTAAAACAGAGCTTTGCTCTGATTGGGTGCGCTGCCTTGGGCGCTGCGCTGATGCGTCTACTCCTGACACGTGGTGTGTTGCGCAGTGCAAATAATCTGAAGCGTTGCTTCATTTATTAAATTTTAAATTTTCAAAGCAGAGTTTTGCTCTGATTGGGGGAAGATGAAGCGTTGCTTCATCTCCCGTCTTGGAATTTGAACAGAGCTTTGCTTTGATTGGGGTAAACAAGGTGCTGTCAAAATTTTAAAGGAAATAAGTTGGACTTTTAAAGAATTTGGGTTGAGATTTCAAAAGTTTTGAAAATGCTATTATTTCTTATTACTTTTGATGCTTTAGATTTCTGGGTTTTGGCTTTCTTTTACTGCGTTACGCCTGTAGACGTTGCGTAGTATTAGGGCCGTCACGTGCCAATTTCGGGTCGTGACACCACCCCAAATGGAGGAGTGACTTATGGGCCCCAAACGCCCCTCATCTTTGCAATGCCAGTGGAGCAGGTGACTCAAGCTACCACTGGACTGTTCTTTGGGACCATGCTCCCGCCAATGAGCGTCAATGCTTCAATACCATCACGAGAGGCTCCAAAGAAGTCGGTCTTCGATCGGCTTGCAACTACTACGTCCCCTCTCAACGGGTCGTCCAATTCCAATGCCTTGGTCTTTGACAGACTGGGCCAAAGCTCCAGTGGGCCCGCAAATAGGCCCGCAATACCTGAAGAGGTTGTCCCGAAGCGGATAGTCATTCCTGTTCCGACAGACGAAGTCGTCAAAGGGGCTTCTCCTGCTAAGGGAAAGGTCTTCGCAAGACTGGCCGTTCCAACTCCTGCTGCAGGCGAGGTCGTTAAAAATGCTTCCCCTTCCAGAAAGTCTGCTTTCGATAGATTGACCGTTCCCTCTCAGCGGACGTCAGTCTTCGACAGGTTGACACCGACATAATCCTTTCATCAAAGCATGGGGCATAACGAGGTCGCTTCCACAACAAAGGTGGTCCCGTCTGTACGACGTGCTCGACGTCGCCACTGGTGCCGAGTGAGGAAAGCTGGGAGCAGTTCCCCCACTGGACTTACCCCACCAGCTCCAACGGTGGAAATTGACGCTGCTGTTCCAACTGGGAATAGCTTCGAGTTGCTCAGGAGGGTGCGCAAGAACTTTCCAACCGCTGTACTGAAGAAGTCTCCTCTGTCTGTTGAAAACACAACACAGGCAAAACCGGAACATCCTCCTAAGCGGCTGCCCTCCAAGATCCACAGAGTCTGGTGGAAAGTCCAAGACTCTGTAATTGACAATGATTACTTTCGCCGGCTGAAAAGATGAAGGCTTTGTAAGAGGAAGACCATCCCTCCGTCGTACCACGGAACGTATCATCTGCGTAGGTGCCTGCTACAACGGCCCCCTCAACCTCGACCTCCCACAAGAAGAGAAGGCCGGAGAAGATCCCCATGCCGGCTGCAAATATCAAAGGCAGTGGACCCAAACGCCCCAAGTCTGGGGGCATGGTGGTGCACACGGTGTATATGGCTTCCAGCAAAGAGGAAAGTCATACTTCCGCAGGTCATCAACCACTTACACGGTCTGTGACAAAAGCTCAGGAGCAACAACAAAAGCTCCAGGGGATGTTGACAAGGATGGCCGCGCTCACTGGGCAGAAAGAAAGCCCGGAAGTATCGTCTGAGCAGCGCCAGGATTAGGAGACCGATACGGAGTTCCTGCGGAAGGTACTAGAAAGAAAGGATAAAGAAGCCACGGAGAAAGCCGCTATCATGAAGCACATGGCGCTCCTGTTCCAAGATATGGTCGGGATGATGATCCACCAAGACCCTCGAGCCGAAGACCCTCGAGTCGAAGACCCTCCAATAATCGTTGAAGATGACAGAGGGGAGATGTCAAACCCTCTTCCGGCTCTATCAGTAGCCAGAGAAGATATGATCTCCAAAGCTGCCCTTGATGACTATATAGCTCAACAAATATGAGCTCATCAGGAAAGCGAAGCGGCTGGCCAAGTTATCAGGACAGGGCGACCTTATCCAGGCTAGTACGATCAAATTAAGTACCCGCCGGGATATACGATCCCCAAATTCCATGTATATAAAGGGACGAGCAATCCACACCAACACGTTGCTTAATTCAGAGCTTTGTGTGGTAATACCGGAGGCGACGACAAACTTCTAGTTCGCCAATTCATCGGCAGCTTAGCAGAGACAACATTTGAATGGTACTCTGAGCTCCCAAATAATTCTATCAAAACATTCACGGAGATGGAATTATTATTCACACAGCGGTTTGCGAGCGCAAGTGAGCGTACCCCGATCACGGCATTATTCAATGCTAGAATGAAACCAGGAGAAACCTGGGTTCAATACGCAATTCGATGGCGTAACCTATGGCCAAAATATGAACAACGCATAGAAGAAGCGTTTGCCGTGGGCATGTTCATGGGAACCCTTGATCCCCAGGCAACTATATCCCAGTTTATGATGTTCTTCAAGCCGACCACATTCCAGGCCTTGATTGACAAGCTGGCCCAAATGGACCAGATGGTTCATAAGCCGTCCTCTTCAAAGACAGATCTTCGGAATGAAAAGGACAAAGGGAAAGCGACCTTCGACGCCAACACTCAACAACAACCGAGTGACCCAAAACCGGTAGCTCGCCAAAACAACAAACCAAGATCCCTCGAAGAAAAGTTGAGACGTCCTTACTCGTTCCCCCGGGATAAAACGAGGAGACTATTCGAACTGGCAGTTGATTGGATGATTTAGCGTGCTTGCGCTTTCTAAAAGATAGATCAAAAATATTTGTAACCGCAATCAAGAACGGCGTCGCTTTGTAGCTAGCCAGTGAGTACGGGTCGGTCCACAGGGATGTTGTGAATTTTCTAATCGCGCTAACGAGTTAATTCCGAAGGGTGTTCGGAGTTGTTATTAAATCTAAAAACCTAATTAACCTAGGGCAATTATCTAAATCTAAATCTTGCTAGGGTTAGGTTTAGGAATGATTTGGAAATGCAAATAAATCTCAACGCTTTCTATACCCAGATTAGGATCTAAGAGGAGTTATGGTAATTATCAATAAAGGGGATTAGATCCATTCGGGAATGTGTTCCTTCCTCTAGGTTCTTGTCCTTCCTTTAAAGATCCTTACCCTAACCTCCATGGAAAACGCGCGCAACTGAGCCTTTATACTACGGTATCACCGCTACCTCGAGGGATAGGGTGCCGTAGGGCGCAGTGTGTGCGTGTATGCATGGAGTCCTATAGATTCTATGTGATGGGTAAGAAAGGGATGAGAGATCTCATCTCTCAAAAGCCTTTCCCAAAGCTAACATCTAAGGCAAGGAATTAAAATCTAAACTAGAACAAGAAATTAAATTACTTACAGATGGATCCCTCCAATCTTCCATCCAGGTTTGTCAGATCTGAATTTCTGAATTAAAGAGAGGCACCGATGCTCTCCAAAAGATTTCTCAATTTTATTCATTAAAGGGAGGCATGAAAAGAATACAATGATTTGGGGTTCTATTTATAGGAGATAGAAACCCTAGGTTACAATTGATTTGCATGTTTACAATTACAGAAATACCCCTAAGAAAAGACCTATTCAGCGTCGCCTCAGACTTTGGAAAAAAATTCTCGAAGTACGCGCACAAGATGGCCGCGGAACCCCGGCAATGGAGGGCTTGGGCCGCGGTTCCGCGGCCCATTGGAAGGTTCATTTCCTCATTTTTCCTGTGCTTCCTTTGGGCTTTCTGGGCTCTGTTATTCTTTAATTCTTTTCTCAATTGGGCTACCAAGTTGGTTCCAGATCTCCGGTGAACAATTTGCTAAGGATTTTTTAACCATTTTCCTTGTAATCTTGGACCTTGCATTGCCTTGTATTTTGTGAATTTTATCTTTGATGTAGGCTTCATCAAGAGTCTTCTGTTTGTTGGTTAAAGTCCACTTTTGCATCGTCTTTTCATCATCTTCACTGTTTTAGATCCATGAACCTGTAACCTGTAACATGTAGCAAACATGCATCAAAAGCACCTGTTTATTTATTAAATGAATAAGAATGGGGAATATAATATTGCAATATTCTGGTGTGAACAAATACCCCCAAACTTATCTTTTGCTCGTCCTCGAGCAAACTTATTTTTATTCACTACAAAAAAACTAACCGCACTTTCGCAGGGAAACGCGATTGCACTGAGCACGTGCAACAAGCCGTTAAACCTCTAGGTGTCCCTAGTAGGAGGAGTGTTGTCTCCTGAGGGTTTTCAGCGGATACTACCCACAAAATCCTATCAATTCGGCCCATTGACTTTTGTTCTCCAATTAGGTTTTTTAACAAGGAATTCTATTATCTTTTACTCGTAAATTATCCACCCATATTCTTCTCACTTCCTAATCATCTAACTTAAGATTATATATGTTATGTAGACCTACTTAGCTTTCGGCATCTCTTAAGTTTTCCTTCTAGGGTTACATCTCCACTCAGAAATTTCTATCAGCCTTACTAAAGATACAAGTTTATTCTTCATTCCTTTCTCTCATCTAAACTCTAATCACATATCCCCACGTGTGTGTATAGATCACCCCTACACTTGGAAATTCAAATCAAGCAATCGTACTCTCGTCCATTGTCCAAAGCACTTATTGATTAGTGAATTTTTAAATGAAATTTGCCTACATATCCTTCATGCGACTGTTAATACTTCTTGAGGTACCAACAACCGATTACAAGATGCGTTAGCACTTTAAAGCGTACTTCCTAGTTTCGCAACACCCAAGGCTTTTAGCAGTGACTCCTAAACCAGTTGGTCTAAGGCACTAGGTGATGAAGCACCCTCGCTAAAGATTTTTCTATTTTTACAGCCTTAAGTAATCACAAAAACCAGTGTCCATTTTTTTTCCTTTATTCACTTTTTTTTTCTTTTATTTTCATTGTACTAAGGACTTTAGACAAGAGCATTTCAAGGTCTCTTCTACTATTCCAAGTTTCAAGGTGCGTGATTGTGCAAGTTATAGGGTATACGTTTTCAGAATCTAGACTTAAGCTAGGAACTATTTTTCAAACTTATACTCTAATAAGAACATCAATACTTTTCCCTTGTTTCGACTTAGCCCAAGAAGTCAACCCAAAATTTGCCTATTTCTAAATAAACTACAAGGCATATACTTTCTACCGTTAAACTTTAAGAAAGGTTATTTTTAGGGTTTTTAATTTACTAAGTCAAAGATCTAGTTGTTCCTAGCTAGTTAACCTATCTGTCAAACTCTAGTCAAATAAGCCAAAATTGAATACAATAATTTTTATAATTTTTGAAATTTTTTAATTTTTATGGGCTTTCAAATAAATATGCAAATGCAAAAATATGTACAAATGAATGCGAAGAAAGAAAACGTACCGAGCATAAAATACCCCCAAACTTGAACTTGACAGTGTCCTCACTGTCATGCTAAACCAAGAGGGTCAAAATACTGATACTCCCCTGTTTATTTATTTATAACTTTTTTTTTTAATGTTTTGAATTTTTTTTTATTTTTATAGAAAAAGAAAACAAAATATATATATATATATATATACATACATATATATATATATATATACATATATATATACATATATATATATATATATATATACATATATACAACAAAGTCCCCCTAAACTTAAGCTTGGCTTTACACAAGCCAAAGGTTAGCACCAACCATTCAAAAATCTTATCGCGGTAATGGTCGAGTTGGTGAAATAATGGGGTGTAGAGGAAAGAAATGAGAAACACGCGAGACCGTGTGGAAAGAAGAATGGTAGAAGATGGTCTCGGTGGGGGAGAAGAATGGCGAAAAGAAGAAGGAAGTGGAGTACGATATTGAGGGTGTAAATTGAGTGAATAAATTAGCGCAATATGTGATGACCGATATGTTATAAATGATTGCGCTAACCTATCAACCCGTCGGGAAATGGGGTCAAATCCCTCAAGATTCGCAAGAAAACATGGGCACTCCGAACTTGGTATAGGAGATGAAAGCGTAACGGTCATTTGTTCGGTCGGAACAATGGGAAAGACGAAAGGGAGTGAATTAGGGATAGTCTCATTCTCACCGTAGTAAACTGTGTCGAACTGGAAAGATTCCATCAATGGTTCGAAACGACTGTAAGCAACCGAGTCTGATGGATTAACTAACTCATCTGAAAATGCAAAGGATGCAAACTCGGGCGGTGAGACTTCAACATCGTCCGAAAAAGTGAAACACTCGTAAGTGTCATCGGCTGTGAGAACTGTATCAGATTCAAAGGAAAAGTTTTCAAGCTCACAGTCGTCAAGCATGAAATGAGGCTTGGTCGGAACGATGGAAAAGAAGGAGGGTGATTTAGGTAAAGGTTCAAGAGGATGAATTGGAAAATCCGACAAATCAAAGAAAAATGGTGCAACCTCAATATGATCCTCACTACTCTCCTCAATATTATCCTCATGATTCTCCTCAATATTTAACTCATCCATGCCATTATCATCAAAATCAAGACGCATATGAGATTCGGGAGAAAGATTTAATAACTCGGGATGATGATTTGAACATAAAATTTCAATTAAATCGACAGGTTCATCATCCGAAATATTCCCGGCGTCTATATCCTCAATCAAGTGAAAATCAATTTCTTTAGACACCTCCTCAAAAGCATGGATGTTTATCAATGTAGGTTCTAGAGTGGAAGTGTAAAGGTCAAACGGATTAGGTGTTGTTTCACTCGAAAGGGGTTCCTCACAATTTGGCAAATCAAACACTACAATCACACAACTCGTTTTTATGTTGAACAGGTGAACTATTTAGGGCAATCGATGGAAAACCGGAGTTGTGGGTTTCAATTTGGTAAGGGTAGGTTTGATTTGGAAATCCTCTCACATTCTCATTCTGTCCAACCGCCTCCTCATACATTGAAAAATCTGGGGCTAGCGGGAAACTAGCTATCGGTTCAGCAGGTTGCATAAGGGCGGCCACGGACGCTTCCACATTCCTAACCATTTTGTTTGTTGCTGTGATATACGCCTCCAACGCCTCTTCCAAACTAGACTTTGGTGGTAAGGGGGTTTCGGGAAAAGATTCGAAATTGTGTGGATATGCAAAACTCCTAACAGGCTGTGTAGAAGCAGTGTCTAGTGAGGGTGGGAAGGTCGGGTAGGACTGGTAGGAAGTGGGTGGTAGGACAGGGATAGGGTCTACATGTGGATAAAAATATGAATAATCTTGTGGATCCCTAGAATTAGATGTGTGGAGAGGGGTGAAAGATCGGCTGCGAGATTGAGCAATGTGCTCAGCAATGGACATCGGCCTAGGAGTGTCAGAAGGACTCGAAAGAGTGGTATCAACATATGGAAGTGGTGAAGGTTGACTTGGTTGACACAAAGTGGGTTGAAAAGTCAAACTGTTTCTCCTAGACTCCTCTATGTGATCTTTCAAAGATTTTTTAGGCATGGAAGGATCGTCTTTAAATTGACCGAACACATTGACATATGACGCAAAATTAGGTTCAGGATACCAAAGTTCGGCTAATGATTTATTGTGTGGGGTACCCATGTTAGAAGAAGAAAGGTGACAAGAAGGAAGGTTGGGTGGTGCAAGGATTTATTTGGGGCTAAAAAATGTTGCAAGTTCTATAAAATATTTGTCCTTTTTATTTTCATTTTTCATTGATTTTTTTCTTTCTCTTTATTTGGAAAAATTTTGTTGCAAAAAGATTTTAGAGAAAAGATATGCAATAGCAAAATATTTTATAGAAAAGAAATGCAACAGCAAAATATTACTTGCAATTGGTTATTATTTGAAGCATATCACAAGAATCTTTATTTGGAAAAAATTGTTGCAAAAAGATATTCGAGAAAAGATATGCAACAAAAAAGATTACTTGCAATCAATTTCAATTTTGAGTGGGGCCCAAAAATCCTGCACAAGACTTGTTATATGGAAGGTAATATATTTTATAGCTCACAGAATCTTGCAGGAATTTCCAGAAAATATATTTCAAAAATTACAGAGGAGGAACAGAGAAGCTTACAGAAAAATTTTCACGAGAAGATACCACTAGATCGCCGCCCTTCCGCGGCAATAGAGCACTAACACCGCGGTTCCGCGGTCCTTTGGACAGAACGGATCCCCAAAAAAATTCTGGTGCGACGACTCGACAAGACGGCCGCGGTTCCGCGGCCTAAGGTAGGTTTTGGCCGCGGAATCGCGGCACTTTGGTCGATTCACTTCTTCAAAAAAAATCCAGTGTTCTGTTGTTTAAAATATCTTCTGTTCCGATACCCCGTTTTCCATTTCGCTTTCTGGAAATTTCCAGATCCGAATTTGTATATCCTGCAAAAATTCAACCACAAAGTATCCCTTCCAAAAATAACAAATTATATATATTTTTATATTTTTTTTATTTTTATGATTTTTTTTAAAATTTTATGATTAACCCGAAATTACGAAAAGAAAATTCTACGCCATCCCCGGCAACGGCGCCATTTGATTGGATGATTTAGCGTGCTTGCGCTTTCTAATAGATAGATCAAAAATATTTGTAACCGCAATCAAGAACGGCGTCGCTTTGCAGCTAGCCGGTGAGTACGGGTCGGTCCACAGGGATGTTGTGAATTTTCTAATCGCGCTAACGAGTTAATTCCGAAGGGTGTTCGGAGTTGTTATTAAATCTAAAAACCTAATTTACCTAGGGCAATTATCTAAATCTAAATCTTGCTAGGGTTAGGTTTAGGAATGATTTGGAAATGCAAATAAATCTCAACGCTTTCTATACCCAGCTTAGGATCTAAGAGGAGTTATGGTAATTATCAATAAAGGGGATTAGATCCATTCGGGAATGTGTTCCTTCCTCTAGGTTCTTGTCCTTCCTTTAGAGATCCTTACCCTAACCTCCATGGAAAACGCGCGCAACTGAGCCTTTATACTACGGTATCACCGCTACCTCGAGGGATAGGGTGCCGTAGGGCGCAGTGTGTGCGTGTATGCATGGAGTCCTATAGATTCTATGTGATGGGTAAGAAAGGGATGAGAAATCTCATCTCTCAAAAGCCTTTCCCAAAGCTAACATCTAAGGCAAGGAATTAAAATCTAAACTAGAACAAGAAATTAAATTACTTACAGATGGATCCCTCCAATCTTCCATCCAGGTTTGTCAGATCTGAATTTCTGAATTAAAGAGAGGCACCGATGCTCTCCAAAAGATTTCTCAATTTTATTCATTAAAGGGAGGCATGAAAAGAATACAATGATTTGGGCTTCTATTTATAGGAGATAGAAACCCTAGGTTACAATTGATTTGCATGTTTACAATTACAGAAATACCCCTAAGAAAAGACCTATTCAGCGTCGCCTCAGACTTTGGAAAAAAATTCTCGAAGTACGCGCACAAGATGGCCGCGGAACCGCGGCAATGGAGGGCTTGGGCCGCGGTTCCGCGGCCCATTGGAGGGTTCATTTCCTCATTTTTCCTGTGCTTCCTTTGGGCTTTCTGGGCTCTGTTATTCTTTAATTCTTTTCTCAATTGGGCTACCAAGTTGATTCCAGATCTCCGGTGAATAATTTGCTAAGGATTTTTTAACCATTTTCCTTGTAATCTTGGACCTTGCATTGCCTTGTATTTTGTGAATTTTATCTTTGATGTAGGCTTCATCAAGAGTCTTCTGTTTGTTGGTTAAAGTCCACTTTTGCATCGTCTTTTCATCATCTTCACTGTTTTAGATCCACGAACCTGTAACCTGTAACATGTAGCAAACATGCATCAAAAGCACCTGTTTATTTATTAAATGAATAAGAATGGGGAATATAATAATGCAATATTCTGGTGTGAACAGCAGTGCACAATAGGCTCATCACTCTGCCGGATCCGAGACGCCCACTGCAACCGAGCGGCATCAACAATCCCAATTACTGCCCCTACCATCAAATAGTGGGCCACCCAATCAAAGATTGCTACGTCTTCAAAAACTGGGTTGAAGACCAGTACCAACAGGGAAAGTCCGCGCTGTCCAGAAACTAGAATTTAAACCCGCCACAACAGCACGCTCCTAAAAAGGTGGATACGCAGGGAGCATCATGCTCATTTATAGAGGAAGCTCCGTGGGAAGTTGTCCTCTCGGCTAAAACTAAAAGAATGCTGAAGGATCTTCAAGCGTGTCCGGCCATCAAATGGAAAAGCCCGTAGGAGCCCGAGATTATTGACGGGATGCTGAAACCGCGCCCGACGCCGAAAGTTGGTAACAATGGACAAAACCTCCAGGCCAAGCTTTCGAAGTCTTCAAAGAAAAAGAAAAGGACTAAGAAGCCCGTGAAGCTTGACGACAATCGTACAGGTTTGCAAAAATACATCGACGCGTTGGAGGAATAGAGCCAAAAGGCGCGGACCCTGGTCACATTGGAAGAGTTCCTCAAGCATATTCTTGAGAATGGAGACAGTGACATTGATGAAGGAGACGGCTCGTCAGAAGAACCCGAGGATTACGGGGCGAGTTGCCACATGATCTCTCACTCGTTGGAAAATGGCAAAGAAGCTCCTGACATAGAGAAACTGGAGGAAGAACCAGAGCCAAGATCCCCGGAACCGTCAGATGACCTGATCGACAGGCTGCTGAGCAATGCTCTTAAAAAAGAGCAAAGCTGATCGAGAACGTGAAGCGGCCGTATACAAAAAGGCCAAGCGTCGGTGTCAGGATGAAGAAGTGTTAGTTATATGTATGCCCTAGAGGCCATTACTGTACATACGATGTATATTGTAGTGGATGCTAGGACATATATAGGGAGGACTTTCTTGCTCGACATGATAGTATGGTATCTGGTTGTACTTTATCTTAACATGTACTCCGATTGTCTCTATATTACATGTTGATAAAGCCCTTAGGATATGTACTCGACTACTGGGACTATGATGAGATCATACTAGTGGGGCCACGGTAGTCGACGAGTACATCCTATAACTGTTCCTAGTCGAGGGTGTATCGAGACAGGGCATCGATACACCAGAGTAGACTAGCGTATACACATCTTGACCCATATGATGGGCGATGGATGATCCCATATCCATCGGTGTTTGACATCAAGGATGGTGTACGGGTGCTTGGTGGAGACTGGGTACACTGGACGGACTCGCCGAGAACTCCCAGATGGTATTATACCTCACGTCAGATGGCAATTCTCCGGTGACACTGGTACAGAGTAGTCTGTTGACCCGAGATCGTTATAGAGTCTTGTGTGATTCCCACTGTGCTTTGATTTCCATCATACCACGTCCAAGAGGGCGTGCAAAAAGGTGGCTTTTGGGTACAGTCCCGAATCACATGGAGGCAATGAGCGATAGGAGGGGATTCGTCTCTCCCGGTATAGAGAGTTGATGTTGTGCTGTGTTCGATTGGCTATAACCGGAAATCCCTGGCCAGGGTTGCTGAGATTTACTGGTAAGTGTTATCAGTAGTTTCTCGAACTGTTATAGACCTCATATCGACACGACTTATCGAGCTACTGGGGTCTGACGTTTACCACCCCTAGGCGAGATATGCAACATATTAGACGACGAGACCGGACTGTACGGGAGTGTTACTGTTTGGATTCACAGGAGAATGTACAGGCTTGCTTGTTGATCTTCTGAGCGTCAATACGCCGGCAGTAGGTGATGATCATATCAAACACCCACAAGCTGCAAGCGGTCAGCTAAACGTAACAGCTACCCAGGTATTGATCGCTCAGAAGATCAACAAGCAAGCCTGTACATTCTCCTGTGAATCCAAACAGTAACACTCCCGTACAGTCCGGTCTCGTCGTCTGATATGTTGCATATCTCGCCTAGGGGTGGTAAACGTCAGACCCCGGTAGCTCGATAAGTCGTGTCGATATGAGGTCTATAACAGTTCGAGAAACTACTGATAACACTTACCAGTAAATCTCAGCAACCCTGGCCAGGGATTTCCGGTTATAGCCAATCGAACACAGCACAACATCAACTCCCTATACCGGGAGAGACGAATCCCCTCCTATCGCTCATTGCCTCCATGTGATTCGGGACTGTACCCAAAAGCCACCTTTTTGCACGCCCTCTTGGACGTGGTATGATGGAAATCAAAGCACAGTGGGAATCACACAAGACTCTATGACGATCTCGGGTCAACAGACTACTCAGTACCAGTGTCACCGGAGAACTGCCATCTGACGTAAGGTATAATACCATCTGGGAGTTCTCGGCGAGTCCGTCCAGTGTACCCAGTCTCCACCAAGCACCCGTACACCATCCTTGATGTCAAACACCGATGGATATGGGATCATCCATCGCCCATCATATGGGTCAAGATGCGTATACGCTAGTCTACTCTGGTGTATCGATGCCCTGTCTCGATACACCCTCGACTAGGAACAGTTATAGGATGTACTCGTCGACTACCGTGGCCCCACTAGTATGATCTCATCATAGTCCCAGTAGTCGAGTACATATCCTAAGGGCTTTATCAACATGTAATATAGAGACAATCAGAGTACATGTTAAGATAAAGTACAACCAGATAGCATACTATCATGTCGAGCAAGAAAGTCCTCCCTATATATGTCCTAGCATCCACTACAATATACTTCGTATATACAGTAATGGCTTCTAGGGCATACATATAACTAACAATCTCCCACTTGCACTAGGGCCATCTATTATGGTATCGCATACCCAACAATTAGTTGCGGTTGAAGTATCTCATACTCAACCATCCCATAAAAGTATCTACTGGGAAAAAGGCCTTTGTGAGTGGATTCGCGCTGTTGTCCTCTGTGTCTACTCTCCTAACCTCGATCTCTCTGGAGATCAACCATCTCCATGATCAGGTGATACTGCCTAAGAATTATATCTGGATTTCTGATGGGACGGTAGTTCCTTGGTAATAGCCACAACTCCATTGTCACACAATGGTAGGAACGAAGTTCATCTCATGAACTTATTAATATCCAGACTGCCTCTTTGGTAGTATCCTTGGAAACGATGTATCTTGCCTTTAATCGTCTAGTTTTGTCACGGTATCTTGCCTGGAACTCTTCCAACATACCGTTCCTCCACTGAGGGTAAAGACAATGCCTGTGACTGACATTCAGTCGTTCTTATCACCCTGGAACCTTTCCAGTGATTCTCCCCAGGATCAATTGATACCATCTTACTACATCTAGTAAGAATCCTAACATCCAATTAGATCTATCTCATAGATCCAAAACCTAGGATTTAAGAGGTATCACCTTGATCCTATATGGAGAATCCTTGTGATAAGCAGAGATTAACCGAGCGTAGCATAGGAAACTCCTTCCCTATCAAGAGTATGTCATCCACGTACACTACGAGGATTACCATCATACTCTCTACTACCTTTTTGTATATACAAGGTTCATCTACCATTTTGATAAAGTCAAACTCTTTGACTACCACATCAAAACAGATGTTCCAACTCCGCGATGCCTGCTTTATCATATAAAACTTCTTGCTCACGTTTTCGCTGCTGCCACTGTCTACGAGGCCCTCTGGCTGTGTACTTATAGACGTTCTCTTCTAAAACATCATTTAGAAAAGCAGCCATGACACCCAACCACCAGATATCGTAGTCATGGTATATAGCCGTGGCAAGTAGGATCTGGATGGACTTAAGCATAGCTTTGAAAGTCTCAACTTTACCATGTACACCAAGTAATCTTCTCAAGATATACTCTCTCCTGATGGGGATTTAACCCTTCAGATAAAGCAACCAAAGTCCATACTTTGTTGGTGTATAAGGATTCCATCTCATATCGATTAAGCATCCAGCCATTCTTACAGAGTCCCACTCCTGATGGACAGCTCGAAACTAGTTGGGTCATCATCTCATGATGCAATCCTCGCTCCCACTGTCATTGAGAAACCGAAGTATCTATCAGGTGGGTGAGGAACCCTACTAGATCGGCGGAGAGGCTGAGGTTCGTTGGTTACTATTGAATGCTTTGGTTCTACCAAATCATCAGCTGCAGTTTGTATAGCTGGAACCATTCCAGTTCTACATAACAGACCTTGCCTGGATCTTGTCCGGATTTTGCTTTTAGACATAGGCCGGACAACCCCAAATCTTAACTAACTTAAGATATGGGCTCTTCCCTTTCCATATCACATATGAAGTGGTAGACAACAGATTTGATTTGAACCCTATTCAATAGGTATGCAGCTTCTTAAGCGCATAACACCCAAAAGGAAATAGGAAACTCAGTAGTACTCATCATAGAGCACACCATATCACATAGGGTGCTATTGCTCCGTCCTGATATACCATCGTGCTATGGTGTATACGGAGGAGTAATGCTGAGAGAGAATCTCATTCTCCTTTAGAATAGTCCAGGAATTCCGTGCTCAAGTATTCTCCTCCTTGATCACATCAAAGGACATAATACTTTTACCCGTTTTTGGTTCTCTACTTCTAACTTATATTCTGTGAATATCTCAAAAGCTTCGGACGTGTGTTTCAACAGGAACATATGACTGAATCTTAAGAGATTATCAGAGAATGTAATGAAGTACAAAGAACTGGTCATGGCATATGTAGACAGGGGACTTTCATACATCAGCATGTATCAATCCCAAAAGTTCACTAACTCTTTCTCTGTTTCCAATAAACGGAGCTGTGGTCATCTTATCTTTGTGACATGACCGACAAGTTTAACAAGATGTAAATTCAAACTAATTTAAATATGTATCTATATGTAACTTCAGCCAGTCGGGTCGCATTGATATGACCTAGTCTACAATACCTCAAGAAGGATTCATTCATTTCTGAACTCTTCCTCTTATGTGTGTTCTGTATACTAAGAACTGTAGTTTGATTTAGAACGTCAATGCTTTTAGATAACGTGCCTGAACCGATCAACTCTTGATATAGGAAATGTTCAAAACATTATCCAATAATACAAAATTATATCCTTTCTTTATTAATAAAGAGACTGATATGATGTTGTATATCAGGTTCGGTATCTAATAACATTCGTTCAGAATCAATGTATTCAGGTAATACAGGGTGATAGTGACCAACAGACTTGGCTGCAACACTTGCACCATTTTCTGTTTCATGAAACTTATCACCCATTCTCAGTTCTCTATCTTTCTGTAGCCCATGTAACAGATTACATATGCGGGATCCTGATCCGGTATCACATACTCAGGACGTAAAGGATACTGAGAAACAGTTCTCTGTAATGAACACACCCGAAGATGATGCATCAGCATGCACTTTCTTCGTTTGGGCGGCACGGGAAATCTGGTATTCCCCAATTTCCTGCTCTGTCTTATAACAATTATAAGTTGGAGCGGGACCAACGTTCCCCAGCTCAGTATAACAAGCGGGTTCGATCAATATATCCATTTTATTATCTTGATTAAGCCGTGATATGGTCGCTACCTGGAGAGAGAGAGAAGAAAACACTCAGCGTATGCTCTTGCAAGATTAGATTGGTTATCTAATATATCTAATCAGGATGTCTCCCACTGTTTTTGTCAAATCTTCCTTCAAACCCTAAAAGGAAAGACTAGCCGGGATTAATTACACGCTACAAGTTCGCCAATCTTTCGGCCAGGCCAGTGTCGGTACTTTGAGGGAGGTCCCCCGTGCTTTCGCACGAACCTAATTAAAGTAAACCTCATTTTCCCAGAGGCGTAACCCCGTTAACACCTTTCTAGACACCTACTTGATCGGCTAATTGTAATGTGTAAAACTCTCCCAGGAGTAACTCTTACTCGCAGCGGGTATCGGGATCCAACTATCTCATAGAAGGTATGCAATCTCATTGCAAATTTCAACACTTGAAATTCCTAATAATATTTTGCCCCTAGCAGCTTATGACCTTGGCTAAGGTCAACAAATCATAAGTGCTAGCCAAGTTCAACCCGTCATTTCCCGATTGAATTAAACCCAACAAAGTCGCACGACTACCCTAACTCAATCGCATCATATGCTTATATAAATAAGCACTAATCAGCTACCGTACACTACGCCTTGGCTAAGGTCAACAAACGCAGCACGAATACTAACCAGTACTTATCTGAAATGACGGAGGGCTACGACGGGTTTTTCAGAAAACCCTTTGCGTAATGAACTTGATATCGTTGTAGAATCGAGTGATTTTAAATGGAGTGTTTTTGAGGCTTTTCTAGTTTTGCTAAAGGGGTCACTCCCGGTGAAGGGATCGTCGGCCCTTTCCTCATTGAATAAGGTGCAGGATATTTCACAAATATCACTATGCAAAGCAAGAACTATAGAAGCAATCAAAAGACAAACCGAGTTTGTAGCATCTGTCAGTTATTGCTAAAGGAGTCACTCCCGGTGAAGGGATCTCGGTCCTTTCCTTATCGAATAAGGTGCTGGATGTTCTACAAGGAACACCGCTATGCAAAACAAGAACTAGAGCTACCAGTTTTTATAAACAAGTTTCTACAACATCTTAGGTTTCTTTTATTTTATTAATCTCATTAATGAAGTCCCATTTTATTATGCTTCACAAGCATCTCTTTGAAACGAAATCTGCAATATAACATATATCTCATATATATAATATAAACATTCGTCTCAGGCAGTAATATGATCTCATCACAGAACATTGCAGCAGAAGAAACATATATGAAATATTGGATATACTAGGACGTCCGTGTTTTCAATACGAGCCTGTATAAAACACGGATTCCACGGTCGCGATGAATAGCCAAACCCACATCCCTAGACCCCTACGAGAGCAGCAAGCAACTCTGCCAATTCTAGGGTTAGGAGACCCGGTCTCGACTCCTCGAGATGGTCTCCCACTGGACCCTAGAATCCAGTTACTTGTGCTCCCCGCCTTGGGTCTACCTAATGCGGAAAAGTAAATAATATACAACGGTGACATCTTCCGCAACCTGGAAGTGCCCCAATAAAAGAATATTACATACAAATGAATTTTACATGAACGAAAAAGAAAAAACTCTCATCTCACATAAAACCCCCGGCTATTCAAAACGCGACGATCCAATATAACATATCACAGCAACACATAATATCTCATATCATCAACGTAAACAAGTATGCGTATCCCGATTGTCGTTGATGTATAGCAACGAAGCCGGCGATACACCACATACTACGCTTACGGTCACAGAAAAGAAAGTGTAAAACTACAACAGTTGGAATCCGCAACCTCTTTAGACATCGCATGCCTAACCAAATGAATTCCTTAGACATCTCATGCCTATCAATTATAAACCCCGCATTTTAGTCTCATTATCGAAAACACTTTTCAATATCAAGTCGGGCAATTCAACAAGATTCCCGACATCCTGATCGAATGCTCGTCGCAAACTTTAGTAGGCGGCTGCACCCCTGATACCGTCGACGAAGTGCACTAAGGAGGAACACCGCTACCGCGAGCACCAGAACGGATGCTTTCGGCGACGGGGTTCTCCTACAGTCACTTGGTCGGGGCTATGGGGTGTAGCTGTCTATTAAGTTTACCGGGCGGTTCCGCGGCCGTATCTGGGGATTAAGTGTTAGTTTTTGCACAGTAATAACAGTTGGTACTTGCTGATTCTTCTGGGAATTTTTATTTTTCACTCAAGTGTTGAGTTTTCTGGGATGTATTGGGGACTCGTTGTTTCGATCGGATATTATAACTTTGTTTAGTTTGTCCGGATAACTTTTAGAAACTGTTAAAAAGTTCGAACGGATATCAATAACTCACTTTTTCCCCTGTCGGAAATTTTTTCAAAAGTTGGATTTTTTCTCGTGTTTAAGAATGTTCTAAGTCGTGCAAGTAACTCGGTGGGCCCTCTAGAAGACAACAAACCTTAACTCGATTATGTGACCGTCTTGAACTGCCTTTTGAACCTTAGGGTTTGGGGCAGTACGGCGTGCCAACTGCCGGCGTATTGACGATTCTTTAGAGTCCTACACAGAGCTTTCTTGGCTCAGGTAAAACGGAGTAGGAGCACATATGTGATATGTGCGGGACCGAGGATAATACGATATGAGATACCGTATTCTATTCTCGCGATTTTTCATATCAACCGGGTCATCTGATCAAGTGTTGATTCGATGAATCGGTACGGATAAATATTAGTCGGTTATATGCGATATAGCCGGATTGTCGGATCAAATGTTGATTCGATAATTTAATGTATAATAATATATATGATATATTAAATGACATTAACTAATATTAGCTCACTAAAAGATTCTTTTTCTCACTCGGATAATACATTGATATATATGCGATATATGTTAATTGTATTATTTTATTTGGTTACAATAAATATTATATATGTGATATATAATATTGTAACATGATATGATAAATAATGCAACATGTTTAGTAGAGATTAAACAAGATTAAGGTTTGATTTGGGTTAATGCTTTCTAGATGATTCTAGAAGGTTTAGTTTTGTTTTGTGAAAGATATTTTGTTATGACTCATCCTTAACCTAACCCAAACCCTACACCCTTGGTTAAATCTCTACAATGGTTTGGTTAACCATGGTTGCATAATTCATCATTATCTTCTTTGCATTATTCATCACAAAAGAGAATTCTATTATTGTTCATCTTCTTCCTTCATTCTCTTCATGAAAAAGCTTTCTAGATTTTTCCAAAGTGATGAATAAATATGAGAAAAAGATAAATAAAGAGAGCAAAAATCCTACTTCATCATTCTCATCTTCCCTTGCCATTTAGATGAGGGTGTTCACATCATTTCATGAGTGTTAGCTTGTGTTAACGAAACTTCAAGGTAGATCATCTTTGTATCGAAGATCGGAAGTAAAGGTTGCATCTTTCTCTTCGTGGAACCTCTCGAGAGTCCGGAACCCGATGATCGCAGCAAAGGGACCACAACACGGAGCATATGAAGTGAAGGACCGGATCTACAAAGGTTGTAATCCCTCTCACTTAGTGTTAAAGTTGTTAACATGTTAGTTTTCGCCTAATCTCTAGTTTAAAGATCCGTATTCGGATTGTTCGGCACGGCTAAATTTTTAATCGGGCATGGTTGATGCCTCGTAGACCCTTGTGCGCGTGCCTAGCAACCCTACAAGAAGCTCCGGTAATGAGAAGCCATAAAGTACCTCAACCGGATCGAAGCGCCCCTGCCACCAACAAGAGCAGAATTAAGATAAGGAAGTTGTTCGCCAAAGCTCTGTCAGTGGGAATGAAGCTCCCACTTTTCAGAGAAAATACTTCCGGGTGTATGTGCCCCGACAAAGTGGATGTACATCCGAACTACTGCTTGTACCATCGGAGGGTCACACACCCTACCGAATAGTGCAATGCTTTCAAGAAGTGGTGGCAGGGATACGTTACCCACCGACACCACTTCAAGCGGATGAAGCGCAAAGCTCGTCGGGAACAGAGAAGCATGTCAGATGTGCGTAAAGGAACAGCTGATAACTGTCATATGGTTAATGCCATTTTGACAAAAAGAAAATCTCAAGTTCTTACCTTCGGGAGCGACTCTGACGAAGAAATAGCCATTGGCCCTCTCTTCAAGGAATCCACCTCCTGAAAAGAAGAAGAGACGAAGAACTATGAGAACATCCAGCTGCGTAACCGTACGTTGCCTGAAAGGAACCTCGGGCCTACAAACAAAGGTTCGAGCAAAAGAGATAAGAGGAAAGAAAAATTCCCTGAGAAGATTGCCGTCGATGGAGAGTCGTCCAAGAAACTCACGACGGACTCTGTATTTCCCATCAAGCTGGGCCAAAGATAAAGAGAATGGGTTACTATTGGCCCACAATGATTTAGGACTATCTTGAATATGCAAAGCAGTGTCACTCATGCCAGATTCACGGGGACTTCATCCATCAGCATCCGAATCTGTTACACCCAACACTGGCAAGCTGTCCATTCGAGATGTAGGGAACCGATATAATTGGGACTATCGAACCAATATCATCCAAGGGACATCGGTTCATATTGGCGACAACCGATTACTTCTCTAAATGGGCCAAAGCAGTACCTCTAAGAGAGGTGAAGACGGAGAACATCCTCCATTTCTTCAGGACACATGCCATTTACCGGTTTGGCATTCCGCGACGGATCATTTTGGATAATGGGCCGGCCTACAGAAGCTATAAGATCAGCCGCTTCGCGCAGCAACATAATATAGATTGGAGATACTCTTCAGTCTATAATCTCTGAGCTAATGGTCTAGCTGAAGCTTTCAACAAAACTTTGACGAAGGTCATAAAGAAGACGGTGTCCAGAAACAGAAAGGACTGGCACGAGAGATTGCATGAAGCTCTCTGGGCTTATCGAACCATGTTCAAAATAGCCACGAATACCACGCCATTTACGTTGGTATTCGGCACGGAAGCAGTACTTCCCTTGGAGATAGAGCTACCTTCACTACGAGTAGCGGTCCGACATGAGCTGGCGGATGAAGAAAATGCCCACCTTCGTCTTGAGGAGCTCAATTCCCTCGATGAAACTCGTCTCATGGCGCAGCAAAACCTAGAAGCTTACAAAGCAAGGATGACGCGCTCATACGAAAGACTAACTAGGCTGAGAGCATTCCATCAAGGCGAACTCGTGCTAGTTATCAAAAGACCTATGATCCCCAACCGTGCCAAACGGGGGAAATTCGAGCCGAACTATGAGGGCCCATACGTCATAGACAAAGTTTATCAAGGTGGTGCATATTTGCTCATGGATATGCATGGCGAAAGGCCCTTCCGGCCAATAAACGGCCGCTTCCTTTAGAAATACTACCCCTGACAAGTCACAACTCAGGTTAACGATAGATGAAGATGCTTGTATCAGCTCGCTATCTTCCTGAGTCAGCACTCTGTAAGTAGTATTCGGCAAAAAACTTCGCTAACACTGGACCGAAATGTCCTTCAACTAACAGTGGACCGAAATGTCCCTAAACTAACAACAGACCGAGATGTCCCTGAACTAACAATGGACCGTAATGTCCTTAAACTGAATACGTCGCCTCAAACACGGCGATAGTGGAATTTAAGTCCGCAAATCCAATCGGCGAGTAAGGCAACTCAAGTCCCGCCGGCTGCACAGCTACCCTGGTGGCGAAGTCCCCCATAAATTCCATTAGCGAATAGAGGGGTAAAAAAATGGTACGTCCACAAGTGAAATGGGCATGGATGAAAACCCAAAGGGGTGTCGTGAGTAAAACAGCAGGGCTACCGGCGAGCTTGTGAAAAGCCGAAAGGGCGCAATCTCGTTGTAAAAAAAAAGCGGTACGTCCAAAAGCAAAATGGGCACGGATGAAAACCCGAAAGGGCTCCATGAGTAAAAACAGCAGGGCTACCGGCGAGTTTGTGAAAACCCGAAAAGGCGCGATCTCGTTGAAATAAAAAACACCTACAAGGTCCTCTCGACCTTGTGAGGAGAAAACACCTGCCTAAGATCATTACGACTCACAAGGGAGCAACACACTTAGGGATCCCCACGATTCCTAAGGAGAAATTACACTTACGAGATCCTTACGACTCGTAAGGAGAATTACCCCTGTGAGACCCTCACGGCTCACTGGATTCAAAAGCCTTAAGCTATAGGGATCTGAACCAGTTCTTAAGCCATCACACTCCCCAAGTTGCCCTACAAGCGGTTCGATATTGTCCCTTGTATACAATCCACGAGCACAAATAAACGTTTCCCCCACCAAGTCCCACCAAAGACGAGGAATGTCTTCATGTGGTGAACGACAATTTTAATTCCTCTCGACTTATAAGGAGAAAACACTCTTGTAAGATCCTTAAGACTTATAAGAGAACACACACTTAAGAATCCTCACAATTCCTAAGGAGAAAACACACCTATGAGATCATAGGGAGAAACACCTTTATGAGACCCTTACGGCTCGTTAAGTCGAAAAGCCTTAGTAAACAGGATCCTAACCCTGTTTGCTAAGTCACCTTTGTTCAAATCGACAAAGGCAACTGATGATTCGCTCCTGGCAACATTCCAGTGGTAGCGATGTTGATGCCTAAATTAGTATCAAATTCTAAGTCCTTTCAAAGCAAATGATGATTCGCTCCTGGCCATATTCCAGTCGCAGCGATGCCGATGCTAAGATTGGTATCAAATCTCAAATTCCAAACTCGCAATAAAAATCAACGAGCCAAAAATGCATATGAAATAGCCGAAATGATGGGGCAACTCACAATAAAAATCAGCGAGTAAAATATATGCATATAAAAATAGCCGAAATGTTTGGGCAACTCGCAATAAAAAGTAGCGAGTAAAAAGAAAAAATAGCCAAAATGATTGGGCACCGCGAAAAAATAGCCGAAATGATTGGGCAATCATGACTTTCGCGATATAAAAAGTTAAAATGATAGAGCGTCGTGGAAAGAAACAAAAAAAATGAAACTTTTGCCCTACAGGTGAGATCACATTGACCCCTGTATACAATCCATGGGCCCAAACGGAAAGGGAACCATATGACCCCACCGGGCTTCGTCAAAAGGAAGCCAGATCTCGATGGTTACATCTACAGCCTAAAAATCAACAACGATGTTACTTCTCGTTCCAACCGGAAGCAGATACGACGTCAGTAAAATGGAGTCATGGCAAAGTCCCCTAGTTCCAAATCTCAACGATTCACAGACATTCTAGAGACTACCTCGGAGCCATAGCAAAGTCCCCTAGTTCAAAATCTCGACGGTTCACAGACAGCCTAAAGACTACCACAGAGCCACGGCAAAGTCCCCTAGTTCCAAATCTCGACGGTTCATAGACAGCCTAGAGACTACCTCGAAGCCACGGCAAAGTCCCCTAGTTCCAAATCTCAACGGTTCACAGACAGACTAGAGACTACCTCGGAGCCACGGCAAAGTCCTCTATTTCTAAATATCGGCAGTTCACAGACAACCTAGAGACTACCTCGGAGCCATAGCAAAGTCCCTAGTTTCAAGTCTCGACGGCAGCCTCCACAACCTAGAGATCAACAACAGTGTTCTTCCTCCCTCCAGCAGGATACAGACACGACATCAACAAACGAAGCCATGGCAAAGTCCCCTAGTTCCAAATCTTGACGGTTCATAGACAACCCAGAGACAACCTCGACAATCGTCGCAATATTGCAAACACAATGTCAACAAACGAAGCAAAGGAAGATCCCTAGTTTCAGGGTCTTGATGGCAACTCAAATGAGACCTGAAAGTCTATCGGATATCATCCCACTCCAGCGCGGAGTGGTCATGACTCATCGGGGCTTCCAAACTGAGCCTAACCTCAAGTAAAAAGCGACATGGAATATCACTAACGCTTGCTATTTCTACGGTAATATCACCTGGAAGATTACTTGAAGACGTCTTGTCCAGCCCCCGAAGGGATCAGAGACACGACAGTCGTGGGGATACTCAAATAACAAGATTGCATATCGAGGAATACATCGGCCAACGCGACGGTACGACGGGTAAAAACCCTAGTACCATAGACCCTAACGGACTTCTATTAGCAGGAGTTAACTGTGACGTTAGGACATCCTTGCGAAAACTTCTCGATTCGTCTCAACTCATGGGGAAAATAATGTTTCTGTGAGAACTTCTCGACTCGTAGGGAAAAGCCTTAGGCAACGGGGATAAGGACATGTTTCCTAAGCACTGGGGCCCTGCAAGTCGGTCTAAGATGGACTATTGCATACTATTCACGGACCACACTCTCCAAAGTCGAATATCGACAAGGAGGGAAACAACCACTTAGGAGTCCTCTCGACTTTAAGGGGGGAAATTCTCTTGTGAGATCCTTACGACTCTCAAGAGAAAACGCACTTAGGAGTCCTCACGACTCCTAAAGGAGAAAATACACCTACGGGATCCTCTCGACTCGTAGAGAGAAAAGTCTTTATGAGACCTTCACGGCTCATAGAGTTGAAAAGTTTTAGGCTGCAGATCCAAACCTGTTTTCTAAGCCATCGCTGCCCTGCAAGTAGGTCCAAGATGGACTATTGTATACTATCCACGGGCCACACTTTCCAAAGTCGAATATCGACAAGGAGTGAAAAAACCACTTACGAGTCCTCTCGACTTGTAAGGGGGAAAATTCTCTTATGAGACCCTTACGACTCTCAAGAGAAAACACACTTAGGATTCCTCACGACTCCTAAGGAGAAAATACACCTACGGGATCCTCTCGACTCATAGGGAGAAAAAACCTTCTTGAGACGCTTACGGCTCATGAAGATACAAAAAGTCTTAGGCTACAAGAACCCTAAACTTGTCTCCTAAGTCATAAATTCTTTGGTCATGCATAACATTGCACTAGTTCACCCACGTACATACTTATGTAGGCAAAGTAGTGGGGGGCATTTTTTCCCGCCAAAATTTTGGCTCAAAACTTGCTCCCTTATAAAATAATAACAATAAAATAAAAATAAAAATAAAGGTAAATCTCCACATGCAAAGCATGTAGGTATTGCCTCGGATAGAATTAAATCCTATGATGGCACCTCAAGTGCTCCTCACACGGGCGCCAATGTGCAAAGCACAAAAAGAAATCTTTTAAATAAGAGTTAAACTCTTAGGAGGCTCCGCACGTGCTCCTCACACGGACGCCAATGTGCAAAGCACATAAGAGTTGATAAGAGTTAAAACTCTTAGATTGCGCCGCACGTGCTCCTCATGCCGGTGCCCTATAGAATCAAATTCTACTCTCTGTGCCGTTGGATCAAAGATTCAACGGAGAAGATAAATCATCAAAATATAGAATTAAATTCACTTGAGGAAATATTCCTCGAATCTTTCTAAACAAGAAAGATTGCTCTCTGTAAAACAGAGCACCGTTGGATTAAAAATCCAATGGTTATTAAAAATCACCAAGTTACAGAATAAGCTCTGTATGGGGAAATATTTCCCTAATCTTGTTAAAAACAAGAAAAATATGTTCTGTAAAACAAAAATCTTTGGATCAAAGATCCAACGGTGGATAAAATCCCTAAATCAATTAAGATCTCTCAATGAAAGTTTTCTTTAACTAAATCAACAAACTTGCCTTTACCAAGTCTTCAAGTCTTGAACAACGGAACTCCCCCATAAACTTCAAGTTCAAAAAGAAAAGCAAGCAAAAAAGCTTTAAGAGAGAAGAAAGAAGAACTTTCTTCAAGGTAAATAAAAGTAATAGAGATCAGATGATCTCATCTGCATATCTAAGGGTTTAACCCTCATAAAAGAACATAGTTCTTTCCCTGGATCTGAGATCCATAAGACAAGTCTCCCACAAATGAGAATTTTATTCTCATAGGGATGAATTTGTTCTTGGGGATCGAAGATCCAGAGAAGAACAAAGAATTGAACTCTTCAGAACATAATACACGAAGAAAAAAATCAGCGCCAAGCGCCTCACATGCCTCTCACATAGGCGTTGCTCAATAAAGAGTGCTTAGCACTCAGTGGTTGATGCTCAACACCAAGCGCCTCACATGCCCCTTACGTGGACGCCGCTTACTAAAGAGTGCTTAGCACTCAGTGGTCGGCGCTCAGCGTCAAGCGCCTCATGTGCCCCTCATATGGGCGCCGCTTAATAAAGAGTGCTTAGCACTCAGTGGTCGGCGCTCAGCGTCAAGCGCCCTACGTGCCCCTCACATGGGCACTATTCAGCATAAAGTGCTCTGCACTCAGAAACCAGTGTCTAACGCCTGGCGCTTAGCACCAAGCGCCCCACATGCTCCACACATAGGCGCCATAAAGAGTGTTTAACACTCCATAAAAAAAACAAAACAAAAAGGGGAAAAGCGAGATAAAGTGTAGGCGTCAGAACCTATATAGATGCTCAGTATCGTTGGCACAGAAAGAGGACCAAGCCCAAGCAAGTGTTTAACACTTTATTCAAAAATGAAATGACTGGGCTGAGCCCAAGTTTGGTCAAACTCTTAATCAACCGAGCACATGGGCTCTTTATTTTCGAGAGTATTCTTAGTCCCAAACAAGACTACCGAGCTTCTGTGGGGTTACTTAGCACGACAGCAAGGTTTTGGGAGGCATCGACCATGCCATTTTCAAAAAATTTCCATACTACTTAACCCTAACCCTAGAATCTTAACTTGAGAATTAGACAATACAATATGTAAACAACTTTACATCTAAGTGAATATGGAATACAACATTTATAGATCGGTCATTCACTTCAAATGCTCCGTGTAAAAGTCTCTTCGCTCCAAGAAGTGGCGATCCGGACTCTCCGTAGGATCCACTAGTCGAAATGAACGAGCTTGCTCAATGATCTTCGAAGACGAAGATGATCTACTTTGAGGAGACATCAACCCAAGCTACCTCTTCACAAATTAGGGATTAGTGAAGCTAACACCCTGAAATAAATGGCTAATCTAGTAGAGGATGATGAAGTAGTAATTTTGCTCACTTTAGAATTCTTTTTCTCACTATTTTTCCTCACTTCCTCAAAAGCTAGAGAGCTAAGCTCTTGATGAAGATGAAGATGAAGAAGATAATGTTGTGTGTGAGAATAGCAACCATGGGTGAGATAATATCTCATATTAACCTTTGCAGAGACATAACCATGGCTAATTAGAATGGTTGGGTTAATAAATATTTTAAGTAAAACAAAATTAGTGGACCAAGTCAATGGTTCCACAAGCTTCAACCATGAACAATTTTCCATCTAATTTTAGATTACTTTAAATAAATAAACCCTACATTATAATGATTATGGTGTAAGTCTCATACTCCCATGTTGCATGTATAATCAAGCATGACAAAAAAGAAAACACAAATAATATATATCACATATATATTAAATGTGCACATGTGAGAAAAGAAATGTATAAGTGAGCAAATATTAGTTTATGTAAATTAGCATATCATATATACAATTATACATTAAATTATTAAATCAACATTTGATTCAATAATCCGGCTATATCACATATAACCGAATAATATTATATGTATCCATTTATCGAATCAACACTTGATTCGATAACCCGACTATATCATATAAAACCGAACAATATCACATATCGCGAGAATAGAATACGGTATCACATACTCGTATTAATCTCAGTCCCGCACATATCACATATATGCTCTTACTTCGTTTTTCCTGAGCCAGTAAACCTTTATGTAGGACTCTAAAGACTCGTCAATACGCCGACAGTAGGTGATGATCATATCAGTCACCCATAAGCCATCAGTGGTACTAGCTGGACGTAACGGCTACCCGGGTATTGAGCGATCAGAAGATCAACAAGCAATCCTGCTCATACTCCTGTAAAGCCTGTCTGTAACACCACCGTACAGTCCGGTCTCTTCGTCTGATATGCCGCATATCTAGTCTAGGGGTGGTAAACGTCAGACCCCAGTAACCGATAAGTCGTGCCGAGGTGAGGCTCATAACGGGTCGAGAAACTACCGATAACACTTACCAGTAGATCTCCGTATCAACCCTGGCCAGGGACTTCCTGTAATAGCCAATCGAGTACAGCGTAACATCAACCCCCAATACCGGGAGAGATGAATCCCCTCCTATCGCTTATTGCCTCCATGTGATTCGGGACTGTACTTAAAAGCCACCATTTTGCACGTTCTCTTGAACGTGGTAAGATGGAAATCAAAGCACAGTGGGAATCACACAAGACTCTATGACGATCTCGGGTCTACAGACTAACATGTACCAGTGTCACTAGAGAACTGCTATCTGATGATAGGTTTAATACCAACTAGGTTCTCAGCGAGTCCGTTCAGTGTACCCAGTCTCCACTGAGCACCCATATACCATCTTTGATGTCAAACACCAATGGATGTGGGATCATCCATCGCCCATCATATGGGTCAAGAAGCGTACACGCTAGTCTACTCTGGAATATTGATACCCTGTCTCGATACACCCTCGACTAGGAACTATTAAAGGATGTACTTGTGGACTACTCTATCCCCACTTGTATGATCTCCATCATAGTCCTAGTAGTCAAGTACACATTCTAAGGGCTTCATCAACATGTGAGAGCAAAACAGTATCACAATACAAGTCTATATGTTAAGACAAAGAGTAAACAGATAGCATACTATCATGTCGAGCAAGAAAGTCCTCTCTATATATATCCAAGCATCCACTATAATATACATCATATGTACAATAATGGCCTCTAGGGCATACATATAACTAACAGCTTCTAACGAATATTCATTGATTCCAGGGTACATCTCCCCACACCTCTGATATATGTCATTGTAATTTTTCAATGTCGTCAGAGAGATGGGATAACCAACAACTCCCTGGACCGCAACGTCCTTAAACTAGCTATTGACCGCAACGTCCCTAAACTAACACAATAGAGCCCAAATGCTCTTTTGTTGGGTCTGAACGATCCCAAAATCCTGTTAAGTAGATCTTAGCCTAAAATTAGACTAACGTATTCTCAACAAATATTTAAGTTGAACTTAGTCTCAAATAAGATTAACGTTCCTTAAATCAACCCAAACCCAAATCTAAGAATATACGGATTTGTACTAATCCACGCCCTACGGGCGACAACATAAATTAGTCTCCGTATACAATCCACGGGCAACCAAAAATAAAACAAGCACACACGACACGAATTGATCTTCTGAAGCAGGAGAAAGTGGTTACCGCTATACGGTAATGTAATTTACTGCAGAGGCTTACGCCTGCAGGGAAGAGCGTCCACACAATCAAAAAAACCCCGCAAAAGAGGGAGAATCTGACGAAGTCTGCTACAACGGCAGCATCCGTCCAAACCTCCGATACACGGTGCCATAAATCAGCTTGGCATCTTCGGAGAGGTGAAAGGATAAATCCAAATAGTATCTGCCCCCAAATTTAGGCAACACGTCTGTCTTCCCGGTTTTCGACGGTAAACAGATAGTATTACTAATTAATCAACTAATATGCTTCCATATTCGTTTAATCAACAGAGCACTAAACTTTGGTATTATATAAATATAATTAATCAATTAATATGCTTCCATATTTGTTAGTCATTTATTTTAGTCAACAGCGCACTCTTTTTGGTTATAATATAAACAGTGTTTACTACACATGTTAAATCAGTAGTTTACTACAGCTATCATTAAAATTAACAATATTATAAATCAACAGTAATCGGTAGATAGCACTCACAAAACTGAATTGAAATTACAAAACTTTTCATCCATACATTGATACATAACGAGTGAGTGAGAAACTAAATATATTAAAACATGCCGACTAATTAATATGGACTTTAGTGTTTGTGTTATATACTGAGAATACAACGTATGGTAACCTGTCTTTATACATACTTACAAACAACTCACATTTCAATAAAACTGTATGTGAAATGAACTGCAAACCTTTACTGGATCGTAATTACACCGTCACAATATTTGTACTAAATGAATAATTAGTTACAGTTTGAAATATTTTGACATTAGTATGTGAGTGATGTTTGTACAGTAGGATGAACCCCTGTTATAATATTTACTATAGTTAATGATACTAAATAAATTTTATTATACATTGTTTAATAAATTTATTTGGTATTTATTAATTAATGATAGTTAAAGTAATAGCTATTTGGCATTAAGCTTAAGGTTAGATATTGTTTAAGATAAATTATCTTCTTGTTAAAGTTCTTGTGGCTTAACTACCAAATTTATACGGTAAAAAAGCATACGTACATTTACAGATTACTCAAACAGCCACAATTTAAGCATAAGCTAATTTATCACATAGCCCAATAGAACATATATGTCTCCATAATAATATTGAAAATATTATATAAAAAAGTTGAAATCAACTATTAAGCTGCTTGCTTTACACGTATGCATCCTAAATGCTATAAACACTTTTAGATACACTATACGACATACCACATAATAAGGTTATGATTAGACACGCAAATCCTAGGTATGGAATCCTATCCCGTTTTTATGGATGATTTTATTATAACTGGAAATTCCATGCCTAGAAAAGGTTATGGAATACTATCCCGATATATCGGATGACCATATTACAATTGAAATTCCATGCCCAGTAAAACTACGTGCTGATACCAACCTGTACCCCTATAACTACATGTCATAATAAGGTTTGGATTAGACACGTGAATCCTAGGTATGGAATCCTATCCTGTTTTTATGAATGACTTTACTATATCTGGAAATTCCATGCCAAGAAAAGGATATGGAATACTATTCCGATTTATCGGATGACCATATTACAATTGAAATTCCATGCCTGGTAGAATTGCATGCTAAATCCAACCCGTACCAATATATCGCCGTATAACTCCGAAGGTAGAATACTCATGTCCAACAAATTAATGTGAACATAATACCCGGTAGATGCATTATAAAGTTGCCACAACACTCACATGACTTTATCGCACACACTCGTCTTCTTTACCTATACCTTTTCTGGAGGCAATCCTACCCGAGTGTAACTTGCTGACAGACTTCCTTTCCTTTTTTCTCTACCTCTGGAATGTCCGTTAGATGAGAATGAGTTTGATGAAGAAGACGGAGGAAGACTATGCATTGCTGACGCCTGATTATTAGATTGCTCTTTATTTTTCAGTTGCCCACCTGTTAGGGCTTATCTTTCTAGTGCAGTTGATGTAATAAACAATTTATTTACCTTCAGTACCTTGAGATGTAATAAAGTTTTTGGTTAATGGAAATAATTGCTTTGACTTTTATTTATTTGTTCTAGTACATTACCTGCATGTTTATATACACTTAACGTAACTGTATTGAATTAGACCACCCTCAATACAATTAGGTTGTGGACCGTGCCACGTCTCCATTTCTGTCCCTTTGGAAGCGGGTCGTGACAAGTTTTAGTGGTGGCCCAATATAGGTCCTCGGTGTACTAAAACAAAAACATTAACTAGCTTTATTATGTCTTTGAATCTTATCCACATTTATCGTCTCCATATATATATTTCACATGAATCATTGCTATTTTCCTTTGCATTCCGTTGTTGACCATAGCCTTTCCTTTCAATCATGGACAACCTAGGAGCCGTACCCTTTCCTGATGAAGATGACCAGTCAGACATTACTTTTGAGACCACCTGTAGGAATTTGGACAATGAGGTCATAGGCTCCCAGACGGTTATTTCTGATAGTGATTCCGAGGAGGAAGGAGTTGAGGCTGCAGCTCCAGAGCCCATGGTGGCAAATCCTATAAAGGAAGATCCAGATGAGGAGGATCCGAAAGAGGGGGCATGTTGAGGAAGAGGCCCCTGCTAAAGCCGAGGAGGCTCCCGTTGAGACAGAGGAGCCGGAGGAATATGGTCCCCATATATAGTTCATTGGAGAGATGCGAGGTGATGCTTTTCGATGGGTATGACGCACTCCTCCGCGTGTCTACCACCGAGACATCCTAGGCTCTCTTCGGTACTATAGCTTCACGAGAAGGGTTAACAACCGCCGCGCTAGAGCTGCGCAAGCCCACCCTTACGCTCGTTAGGCAAAGAATAGGATTAATAAGAATTTCTTTTGGACAATAAAACCATGTATAGGGCTTTGTCGCTCCTTTGTCAGCTGTACTCTTTTGTTTGAAATTATGAATAATAAATTTCAGTTTCAAGCAAATCTTCTATTGTGTCTCATGTCTATCGCATTCTTTACTTTTATATGCATAAGTCATTCTTTTCCTTTGCAATAATTATTGATCCTTCTTGGAAGTTACTATCTTTCCATTAATTCATAAGTTATTTAACCTCATACTCTTCCTCAGATCATAATGGCAGGACATAACTTCAACCGTAAATAACGGGGCAACAGGAACAACGACGCTGCTGGTCAACAAGCAGCGATGATACAACTGATGCAGGGGTTGTTGGAACAACAACAACAACAACAGACCACTTCCCTCCACTAAGAGCTGCATAAGAGTCGGCAACAACAGGCCGAAATCCTTGAGAAAGATTTAGCCCCGAACCACCAGGGAACAGTAGGAGTTAAACAGTTTAGGTCGCTGCACCCAAAGACTTTCTCTGGGAAAGAGAGACCTTTGGAAGCCGAGGAATGGCTACGGGGTACTATCAATGATCTCGGCGCTGCACAAGTCCCGATAGAGGCTTAGGTTGACATAGCAAAGCTATAGCTCATCGACAATGCATGCATTCGGTGGGATGCCGAGGAAAGTAGACTTCAGAAGCCTATCACCTGGGAAATGTTCAACGAACATTTCGATACTCAGTACTTCCTAGTGGTGTCACATTTGGAGATGGAACAAAAGTTTATCCAGCTTCAACAGGGATCAATACGGGATAAATCAGTAGATGAGTATATGGCTGAGTTTGCAATGTTGAGTCGATTCTCTTTTCATCTCATGGCAACCCCCGAACTCTATGCAAAGAGATTTCGATAAGGATTGCACTTGAAGACACAATCTTCCATGTCCTCTGCCGTCCTCATGACTTACGATGTGATCCTAGACGCAGCTTTTTGAGGATCTCGAGAGACGCATTAGGAAGAGTGACCAATCATCTGGTATAAAGCGACCGAAAAATCACGTGTCCGAGGGAACATCTTCCAGGTTTCATAGAAAACAACCATTCAAAAGGCCAGCAGGGCCAACAGTCTCGAGACCACCCACGGTAATCTGCAATCACTGCGGCAGAGCCGGGTACTACATGCGGGAATGTCGAGTCTTAAACAAACTCTGTATAATTTTTGGGTCTCCAGATCATTCGATTGGGGACTGTCCCCAAAGAAGGAGAAAACGTGTCCCAGTAAACAAGCCGGTCAATAATAGGTTACCGCAACAAGGAACCTGACCACCTCCCGCTGCTAGGCCAACTGGACAGGGGGCACCATCGAGGGGACCACCTTTGCCTACCCAGAAGCGTGTTTTTCAGCAGGCCCAGTGATTGAGTGATGATTTATAAAAGTGTATAGTAAGTAACCGCAATCAATAACGATGCCGCGTGTAGCTAACCGAGATGAGTACGGGTCATCCTCAGGGAAACGTTGAATCTTTTAATCGTACTTTAGACGTGTCGATTAGAAATAGAAAGGAGAATAGAGGAATAAAGAATAGTGAAGAATAGTTTCTAGATCTACGTCAAAATACGGATATAGAATACAGATCTAGTTTGAATACGGATATAGATTTTATAAGAAGAGGGCTTGTAGGGTTCGTTAGGATTTAGTAGTCATGGATGAATAATAAAGATGACTTCTTTTATCTTTCGATAGATTTAAAACTAGATCGATAGTAATGAATGGGGATTAGGGTTCTTGGAAGGAACTAGTGTTTCCACATTATTGACCCTTGTGCTTTCATTTATCTCTATTCATGTCTAGCCCTTAACAAAACAATTGTTAATCTGATCTCAAATCGTGGTCAAAACTATCAATATATTGATAGCGCGCCCGATTAGGATGTTAACATTTATTTTGCTAAATTTTATAAACTTCATAAGGCTTAAAAAAGTTAAGAAATTTTTCATCATCTATTGATCTACCCTAATCCTACGAACCCTATCAAGCGGTGAATTACTCGCGCATGATGGAGATAGAAGAACAGATAGAGATCATGATGTATATATAGAAAATAAATGAAATAAAAATAAAACAACTACCTTCATTAATCAACTTGATCAATTACACTTTTTGTTCCTTTAAAAGTGGAATACAAAACCCTAGTTTGCTTCCAGATTTATCTTGAAGGAGATAGATGAACAGTTGATTGATCAACCTGAATGTGTGAGTCAACTTGAACTTCGTGATCTCTTCGGTTTGATGAACTTCCAAGAGGGGCTCTGGGTTCTATTTATACTCACAGAAGTTGCAATCCCCAAATTCCATAAATTAGGGTTTGTTGAGACGATCCTACACAGAAAATCCCACATCCCAACTCCCCCATATAGCCATGGATCTGCCGCATATTGCATGGTTTGGCCGCGGTTGGGCAACACTCTGGTGGGATCTTGGTTTCAAAATTCTGGAGCTTTATCTTGTTGACATGTGGTGATCTTTTGGATATCTGGATTTTGGAAATCTTCTCTGAGTCTCTACCAGAATTGATTTCATGATTTCTTTAATATTTCGGCAGTTTTGATCTCAATATTTCAGATTTCCTTGATTTCAGTCCTGATGTAATTTCCGCATAATATCTCAATGAATAATGTTAGTAATATTTGGTATTTTTTAGATATTATCCTAACCAATTTGATATGATATTATAGTTTAAGAAAATTGATTAAGGATATTTGATATGATATGCATATTTAAATTATCAAAATATTATATAAATATTATATGCATACATTTTCTTTCATAATGTTAATTATATTATAAACATATGGTTAATTGTATTTTGCAGATAAACCCCAAATATGTTTTATATCTATAATAAACACCTTTTATTATTTAAGAATAGTAAGGAAAATGTTATATCAAAAGTGCAGTTTTTTCAACTGAACAAATACCCCCAAACTTAATTTTGATCTCCCCAAGCAAACTAGTTATTCAAGAGAAGGAGAAAAAGAAAAAGAAAAACCTAAGTAGCATACTTTCGTAGGCAACACGATTGCACCGAGCACGTGCTACAAGCCGTTAAATCTCTAGGTGTCCTTAGTAGGAGGAGTGTTGTCTCCTGAGGGTTTTCAGAGGATTACACCCACAAAATCCCATAATAAAAGAAAGATGGTGAAAGTTACATATAAAGATAAGAAATATAAAAGAAAGAACTTGAAAATAAGAATTTCCAACTACACTAGTTTTTCAGTTGTCATGAGCCCTATCTTAATGGTCATGAAAAGATGTTTAAAATCACATCATCCTTCAATAAAACATCGTCTTTATTCTTCCTCCCTATCTTTTATCCAAATATTGATCATATACCCCTACGTGTGTGTAAAAAACATACATACACTTAGAGAATTCAATTCAAGCTATCATAATCTTGTCCATTTTCCTAAGTATTTTTTTAGTCGGTGAATATTTTAGATGGAATTGCTCACACATCCTTTATGCGACCGTTAATACTTCTTGAGGTACTAACCGACCAATTACAAAATGTGCTTGTATTATTAAGGCGTAATTTCTCGTCTTGCAACACCTAAGGCTTAGCAGTGGCTCCCAAACCAGTTGGTCTAAGGCACTAGGTGATAAAGCACCCTCGCTATATTTTTTATGTTGCCTTAGTAATTACAAAACCAATGTTCATTTTTTTCCTTCACCACTTTTTTTTAATATTTTTATACTAAGGCTTTTAGACAAGAGCATTTCAAGATATCCTCTACTATCCCAAGTTTCAAGATATGTGCAAGTGCATATAGTAGGATATCAACGTTCAAATATTTGTACTCAAGAATAGGAACTATTTTTCAAAATTATTTTTATCCTCAGATTAGTAATTTTCTTCTTCTTACTAACCCTTGGGACAAGGCTCATGGCTACTTATTACTAGTTTTATTTAAAAAAACATCTAACTTTCTTTCTTTTTTCAAACTCTTCCTATCTTTCATATATAATTTTCACTTTCAAACTTTCATTATCAAAAAAAATTTGTATAGTGCCTAGTGCCAAAAGATAATTCAGTGAATACAAACATGTTTTCAGCAGTGTCCTCACTGATGTTGTTCTTTGAGCGCATTGACCTATAGACTTGGGGAGAGAAAATGATAGGGGTAAAATAATAGTTAAATGAAAACTACCCCCAAACTTATGCTTTGACACGCCCAGATATTCAGTTAAGTCCTTTTTCACTCACCTCCATTCTTAAAATTGGACAATGTTACCGAAACATGAAGGTGAGACGGAGGAAATTTAGTTATAATAAAACGGCTCCTGTAAAAACATGAGCTCATCCGCTGGGTCAACAGATTAATATGGTTTCAATTTAGGCCCATTTACTTTAAAAGTTGAACCGTTTTTAAGATTTTCAACTTCTATTGCCCCATGCTGGTATACATACCGCACCACAAAAGGTCCCTTCCAACGAGATTTTAACTTACCCGGATGAAGATGAAGACAGGAATCGTAAAGAAGGACTTGTTGTCCTGGTGTAAAGGTTTTTCTAAAAAGGTTTTTATCGTGGAACACTTTAGTTCGGTTCTTTACTATAACCGCATTATCGTAAGCTTCATCGCGGAGTTCACTTAGCTCATTGAATTACAGCTTCCGATGGCTGCTGGCTTGATCAAAATCGAAGTTAAGCTCTTTAATAGCCCACATTGCTTTATGTTCGATCTCGACAGGAAAGTGGTATGCCTTTCCAAACACAGGGCGGTTTGGAGACATACCAAGATCGGTCTTATAAACGGTACGAAATGCTCAAAGAGCATCCGTCAATTTGGTTGACCAATCTTTATGGTTTTTAAAAACCGTCTTCTCCAAAAAAAAATTTATCTGCCTATTGAAAATCTCGGCTTGCCCGCTCGTTTAGGGATGATAGGGCGTAGAAAGTTTGTGGTTGATTGAATATTTCCGCATCAAAGCCTCGAAAGACCGATTACAAAAATACGTCCCGTTGTCGCTAATTATAGGGCGAGGGTGTCCGAATCATGAAAAGATATTTTCTTTAAGGAACTTAATAACAACCTTGTTGTCATTAGTGCAACACAATATTGCTTCCACCCATTTTGAGACATAATTAATTGCTAACAAGATATATAAATTCACAAAAGAGTTAGGAAAAGGGCCCATAAAATCAGTACCCCAAATATCGAATATCTCCACAACCAAGATAGGTTGGAGCGGCATCTCATTTCTTCGTGAAATCTAACCCATGTGTTGACACCGATGACAAGTTTTGCAATGATCATATGCATCTTTAAATAATGTTGGCCAATAAAATTCATATTGCAAAACTTTCTCCACCGTTTTACGTGGACCAAAGTGACCGTCACATGCTTGATCATGACAAAAAGACAATACACTCTTGAATTCATCGTTAGGGACACATATGCGAATGATTTGATCGGAACAATAGTTAAACAAATAAGGTTCATCCTAGTAAAAGTGTTTTACTTGGGATAGAAATCGAAAATTGTCTTATTTCGACCAATCGCTAGGAATAAGTCCCGTCGCTAGATAATTCACAATATCTACGAACTAAGGTTCACAGGATACGGTCAAGAGCCGTTTGTCAGGGAAGGAGTCGTTTATTAGCACGGTCAACGTTGGTGAAGAATTGATGCGTGAAAGATGGCCGGCTACAATATTTTCACATCCACTCTTGTCTCGTATGATAAGATCAAATTCTTATAACAACAAGATCCAACGTATTATCCTGGCCTTAGCATCCTACTTCAATAAAAGGTGCCGTAGGGCGGAGTGATCGGTGTAAACCACTATTGGCGAGCCAATCAAGTAGGGCTGAATTTTTCTAATGTAAATACAACTGCCAAGAGTTCTTTCTCGGTAGTTGTGTAATTAATTTGTGTATCGTTCAAATTCCTACTTGCATAATAAATTACATGCGACATTTTATCAATATGCTATTCTAAGACTGCACCAATAGCAAAATCTGATGCATCACACATAAGCCCGAACAGGTGGTTCCAATCCGGAGATGATAGAACGGGGGCTGTAGTGAGTGATCTTTTAAGCAATTCAAAAGCAGCCTCACATTTCGAATCGAAGTGAAATATTGTATCTGCAGGGTTCTCTACGGCGATAGCGGGGTTTCGGGAGGCATCGTCCATGCCTTTTTAAAAAATTTCCGCGCTAAAGAACCCTAGCCTAGAATCTTAACTAGAGAATCGGACGAATCAAGAATGTAAACAACTTTATATCTAAGTGAATAAGGAATACAACCTTTGTAGACCGGTCATTCACTTCAATAGCTCCGTGTAGTAGTCCTTTCGCTCCAAGTAGTGAACTCCCGAACTCTAGAAAGACTCCACAAGATGAACGGAACAAGCTTGCTTGAAGTCTTCGAGGACGAAGATGATCTACGTCGAGGAAACACCAACTCAAGCTAGCTCTTCATTAATATGGAATTAGTGAAGTAAACACCCTAAACTAAATGACTAATATAGTAGAAGATGATGAAGTAGGAATTTTTCTTACTTCAGATTTATTTTTCTCACAATATTTCATCACTTTTTGAAAAGCTAGAAAGCTTTCTCATGAGGAAGAAGAAGATGAAGTGGAGACGAGAATGAAACTCATGAGGTGAGAATAGCAACCATGGGTGAGTTTGTGTCATACACTAACTCATGTAGAGACTAACCATGGGTAAGGATAATGGTTATGTTAATAAATATCTTAAGCAAGACAAAACTAGTGGACTAAGTCAATGGACACAACAAGCTTCTCCAAGCTTCTTGCCATGAAAAATTTCCAACCAATTTTGATTTACTTTGATAAATAAAAACCCCAGGATTATCATAAGTATGGTGTGAGTCTCATACACCCATGTAGCATGTATTATCTAGCATGACACAAAAAATGTACATTAATATATATCATATATATACCAAAGCACAAGTGAGAAAAAGAAATACTTAGTGAGCATATATTAGTTAATGTAAGTTAATATATCAAATATATAATTATACATTAAATTATCAAATCAACACTTGATTTAATAATCCGGCTATATCTCATACAACCGACTAATATCATATGAATCAACATATCGAATCAACTCTTGATTCGATAACCCGGCTATATCACATATAACTGAACGATATCATATATCACGAGAATAGAAAACGGTATCACATACGCGTATTAATCTCGGTCCCGCACATATCACATATGTGCTCCAACTTCGTTTCTCTTGAGCCAGGAAACCTCTGTGTAGGACTCTAAAGACTCGTCAATACGCCGGCAGTAGGTGGTGATCATATCAGTCACCCATAAGCCGCAAGCAGTCTGCCAAACATAACGGCCACCCGGGTATTGAGCGATCAGAAGATCAAAAAGCAAGCCTGCTCATACTCCTGCGAATCCAATTATTAACACTACCGTACAGTCGGGTATCTTCGTCTGATATATCGCATATCGTAGTCTGGGGTGGCAATCGTCAGACCCCAATAGCCTGATAAGTCATGCCGATGTGAGGCTCATAACGGTTCGAGAAACTACTGATAACACTTTCCAGTAGATCTCAGCAACCCTGGCCAGGGATTTCCTTTTATGGACAATCGAGCATAGCACAACATCAACCCCCAATACCGGGAGAGACGAAATCCCCTCCTATCGCTCATTGCCTCCATGTGACTCGGGACCGTACCTAAAAATTACCATTTTGAATGATCTCTTGAACGTGGTAAGGTGAAAATCAAAGCACAGTGGGAATCACACAAGACTCTATGACGATCTCGGGTCGACAGACTAACCTATACCAGTGTCACCAGAGAACTGCTATCTGACGATAGGTATAATACCTTCTAGGAGTTCTCGGCGAGTCCGTTCAGTATACCCAGTCTCCACTGAGCACCCGTATACCATCTCTGATGTCAAACACCAATGGATATGGGATCATCCATCATCGTCGAGAAGCGCATACGCTAGTCTACTCTGGAATATCGATGCCCCGTCTCGATACTCCCATGACTAGGAACATTTGAAAGATGTACTTACCAACTACCTCTGCCCCGCTAGTATGATCGGCATCATAATCCTGGTAGTCAAGCACACATCCAAAAGGCTTTATCAATATGTAATAGAGAGATAATAAGTGTACATGTTAAGATAAAGATCAACCAGATAGCATACTATCATGTCGAGCAAGAAAGTCCTCCCTATATATGTTTAAGCATCCAGTATAATATACATCACATGTATAATAATGGCCTCTAGGGCATACATATAACTAACAATCTCCCAGTTGCACTAAGGTCATTTGTTGTAGTATCTTATACCCAACGCCCCATAAAAGTCTCTCTAGGGTAAGGCCTCTGTGAGTGGATTGTCATGTTATCCTTCACGTCAACTCTCCTTACTTTGATCTCTTGGAGATCAATCATCTCCTAGATCTGGTGATACTATCCTCAGAATATGTCTGGATCGCTGATGGGACCGACGTTCCTAGGCCAAAGCCACAACTCCATTATTGTCTCAATAAAAGTTATTGGACGCTCAATGGTAGGAACCATGTTCATCTCATGAATAAGAATTATCCAGACATCTACTTTTGTAGCAACGTTAGTAACGATGTATTCAGCCTTTATCATCTAGTTTGCCACGGTATATAGCTTGGAACTCTTCCAACATACCGTCCCTCTACTCAGGGTGAAGACAAAGCCCGTGACTGACTTTCAGTCGACCTTATCACTCTAGAAGATCGAATTGGTAAAGGACTCCCACTGGAGTTTACCGTTACTAAACCCTAAGAACATTTCTTCAGTGCTTCTCAAGTACTTAAGAATGTCCTTCGCAGCTGTCCAGTGATTCTCCCAAGATCCGATTGATTCCTGATCACTACACCTAGTTAGTTAGCTACATCTGGTCTGGTACATAACATCGCATACATGATAGAGCCTACTGCCGAAGCATAGGGCATCCCTTGCACGTGAGCTCTCTCCAAATCAGTGTTGGAAGATATCTTTTTGGAGAGAGTGATTCCTGAGTAAGTGGGTGAACCACCACATTTAGAATCTTCCATACTAAACCCTTTAGTATGGTGTTAATGTACCTGGATTTGGGACACTCCCAACATCCACTTAGACCTATCATCATAGATCATTATCCACAAGATATAGTAGGTATCATCCAGATCTTCCATGGAGAATTCTCATGATAAGAGGAGCTTGACCGAGTGTAGCATAGGAAACCATTTCCTATCAAGAGTATGTCATCTACGTACAATACGTGGAAGACAACCTTACTCTCTACAGCCTTCTTGTATATACAAGGTTCATCTACCTTATGATGAAGTCAAACTCTTTGACCGCCATATCAAAACAGATGTTCCAACTCTGCGATGCGTGCATTGATCCTGATGGACTTAAGCATAGCATCCAGCCTTTTCACAGAGTCCCCACTCATGATGGCCTGTCTAAACCTAGTTGGGTCATCATCTACTATGATGCAATCCTCGCTCCCACCGTCACCGAGGAAAAACCGTAGTATCTCTTAGGTGGATTGAGGAACCCTACCAGATTCGCGGAGAGGCTGAGGTTCGTCGGAGACTATTGAATCCTTTGGTTTCACCAAATCGTCAGCCGTTAGTTTGTCCAGCTGGAACTCCTTCCAGTTCTACCTTATGACCACTAATTTCTTCATAAGAAATTCCTTTTCTAAAAAGGTGGCATCCTGAGAAACAAAACACCTTTTTCTCCTCAGTGTGGTAGAAGATATACCCTCGCAAATGTTTGGGATATCCAACAAACTTATACAGATATGACCTTGCCTCGAGTTTGTCTGGATTCTGCCTTTCAACATAGGCCGGACAACCCCATATCTTAACTCGTTTTAGACATGGTCTCTTCCCATTCCATATCTCATATGTAGTGGTAGGCACTGATTGATCTGTTTTTTTAGAGAAGTGTTTATCGTATAACCGCAATCGATAACGATGTTGCGTGTAGCTAGACCGAGATGAGTACGGGTCGTCCTCAGAGAAACGTTGAATCTTTTAATCTTACTTTAGGTGTGTTGATTAGGAACAGAGGAAGAATAATGAATAGTGGCAATAGTTTCTAGATCTACATTAAACACAGATGTAGAATATAGATCTAGATTAACTACGGGTGTATGTTTTATATTAGAAGGGGGCTTGTAGGGTTCGTTAAGATTTAGTAGCCATGGATGATTAATTAAAGATTACTCCTCTTATCTTTTAATAGATTTAAAACTAGATCAACAATGATGCATGTAGATTAGGGTTTCTGAAGGAAAAAGGGTTTCCACTCTTAACCCCTACCTTGACATGGATATTCGTTCATGTCTAGCCTTTACCAAAACAATCGTTAATCTAATCTCTAATCGCGATCGTGAATATTAATGAATTGATAGCGCGCCCGATTAGGATATTAACTATTATTTTGATAAAGTTTATAAACTTTATAGGACGTAAAAAGAGTTTAAGGATCTTCATCATCCATTAATCTACCCTAGTCCTACGAACCCTAACAAGCGGAGAATTACTCGCGCATGTTGGGAAAAGAAAAGGTAAAAAGGGAAATCATATTGAAAACTATAGAAAATAAAAATGATATAAGAAAACAACTACCTTTATTAATCAACAAGATCAAGTACACTTTGTTCCTTTAGAAAATGATTACAAAACCCTAATTTGCTTCTCGATCTCTTCTAAGGAGGTAGATGAACTGTCGATGATCAACCAGGATTCTTGAGCCGTCGTGGACTTCGTGATCGCGTCGGTTTGATAATTTTTCCAAGAGGCTCTCGGTCCTTATTTATAGTCACAGAGCCAAAATCTCTAGTTTTCTAATAAGGCAACTAGTTGTTAAAATCCTACCCAAAAAATCTAAAATCCTAACTCCCTCAACTTGCGATGGAACCGCGGCCATTTGGTAGGTTTGGCCGTGGATCCGCGGTGGATTAGGAGGATCGTGGGTTCATTTCACTTGTGGCTTCTTCTGGTGACACACGCAGACTATTTTGATATTTGGAATCTGAAAATCTTCTCTACGTCTCTGCCAGAATTGATTTCTTCGATTTACTTGAACATTTCGGCAGATTTGATCTCGCCAACTCGAATTTACTTGATTTCAGTCCTGATATAATTTCTGCACAATTATCTCAATAAATAATGTTAGGAGAATTTGTTTTTATTGAGATATTATCTTAACCATTTGATATGATATTATAGTTTTAAGAGAATTAGTCAAAAATATTTAATAAGGTAAGCATATTTAAATGGACCAAATTTAAATAGATATTATATACTTACATTTTCCTTCATAATGTTAATTATAGTATATAAACACATGAAAATAGTATTTTTTACAGATAATCCTTCATATGTATCATATTTATAATAAACACCTTTTATTATATGGAAATAGTAAGGAAAATGTCATATCAAAAGTGCAGTTTTATCAACTGAACAAATACCCATAAACTTAACTTTGATCGTCCCGAGCAAACTAGTTATTCAAGAGAATGAGATAAAAGAAAAAGAAAAACCTAAGTAGCACACTTTCGTAGGCAACACGATTGCACCAAGCACGTGCAACAAGCCGTTAAATCTCTGGGTGTCCCTAATAGGAGGAGTGTTGTCTCCTGAGGGTTTTCAGCGGATTACACCCACAAAATCACATAATTAAAAAAAGATAGTGAAAGTTACATATAAAGATAAGAATTATAAAAGAAAGAACTTGAAAAAAAATAATAGTTTCCGACTATACCAGCTTTTCAGTTGCTATGAGCCCTATCTTAATGGTCATTAAAAAATGTTAGAAATCACATCATCCCTCAATAAAACATCGCCTTTAGTCTTCCTCCCTATCTTTCTTCCAAACATTGATCATATACCCCTACGTGTGTGTAAAAGACATCCCTACACTTAGAGAATTCAATTCAAGCTATCATACTCTTGTCCATCTTCCAAAGTACTTTATAGTTGGTGATTTTTTTTATGAAATTACTCACACATCCTTCATGCGACTGTTAATACTTCTTGAGGAACTAACCGACCGATTACAAAATGTGCTTGCGTATTAAGGTGTAATTCCTCGTCTTGCAATACCTAAGGCTTAGCAATGGCTCCCAAACCAGTTGGTCTAAGGCACTAGGTGATAAAGCACCCCCGCTATATTTTTTTATGCTGCCTTGGTAATTAAAAAACCAGTGTTCATTTTTTTTCTTCACCGCTTATATTTTATTTTATTCTCCTTCATACTAAGACTTTTAGACAAGAGCATTTCAAGGTATCCTCTACTATCCCAAGTTTCAAGATGTGTGTAAGTGCTATAGTAGGGTATCAATGTTCAAATGTTTGGCCTCAAGAATAGGGACAATTTTTCAGACTTATTTTTATCCTCAGATTAGCAATTTCCTTCATCTTACTAACCCTTGGGACAATAGCTCATAACTACTTATTACTAGTTTTGTTTAAGAAAACCTCTAACTTTCTTATTTTTCTCAAACTATTCGTATCTTTCATATATAATTTTTCACTTTCTACTCTTTTATTATAAAACATTTTTTAATGCCCAGTGCTAAAGATAATTTAGTGAATACAAACCTCCCCCTAAACCTGTTTTCAGCAGTGTCCTCACTGATATTGTCCTTTGAGAGCATAGACTTGTAGACTAGGGGAGAGACAATAATAGGGGTAAAATAATAGTTAAATGAAAACTACCACCAAACTTGTTCTTTGGCACGCACAGATATTCAGCTATGTCCTTTTTTTCACTCACCTCCATTCTTAAGATGATACAATGTTACCGAAACATGGAGGTGAGGCGGAGGAATTTAGTTATGATATAGTGGCTCCTGTAAAAACAGGAGCTCCTCCGCTGGGTCAGCAGAGAAATACGGTTTTAATCTATGCCTATTTACTTTAAAAATTAAACCATTTTTCATATTTTCAACTTCTACTGCCCCGTGCGGGTGTACATACCGCACCACAAAAGGTCCTTTCCAACGAGATTTAAGCTTCCCCGGATGAAGATGGAGACGGGAATCGTAAAGAAGGACTTGTTGTCCCAGTGTGAGTTTTTCTAAAAAGGTTTTTATCGTGGAACACTTTAGTCCGGTTCTTTACTATCACCGCGTTATCGTAAGCTTCATCGCGAACTTCACTTAGCTCATTCAATTGGGGCTTCTGATAACTGCTAACTTGATCAAAATCGAAGTTTAGCTCTTTAATAGCCCACATTCCTTATGTTCGATCTCGACAGGAAGGTGACATGCCTTCCCAAATACAAGGCGGTATGGAGACATACCAAGATCGGTCTTATAAGCGGTGTGAAATGCCCAAAGAGCATCCGTCAATTTGGTTGACCAATCTTTACGGTTTTTAGAAACCATCTTTTCCAAAATTTGTTTGATTTGCCTATTTGAGATCTCAGCTTGCCCGCTTTTTTGGGTATGATAGGGCGTAGAAAGTTTATGGTTGATTGCATATTTCTGCATCAAAGGCTCAAATGACCGATTACAGAAATGCGTCCCGTTGTCGCTAATTATAGCGCGAGGGCGTCCGAATCACGAAAATATATTTTCTTTAAGGAACTTAATGACAACCCTGTTGTCATTAGTGCGACACGGTATTGCTTCTACCCATTTCGAGACGTAATCAACCGCTAACAATATATATAAATTTCTAAAGAGTTGGGAAAAGGGCCCATAAAATCAATGCCCCAAACATCGAATATTTCCACAACCAAGATAGGTTGGAGCGGCATCTTATTTCTTCATGAAATACGACCCAAGTGCTGACACCTCGGGCAAGTTTTTCAATGATCATATGCATCTTTAAATAGTGTTGGCCAATAAAAACCACATTGCAAAACTTTATCCGCCGTTTTTCGAGGTCTAAAGTGACCGCCGCATGCCTGATCATGACAAAATGATAACACACTCTTGAATTCATCGTTAGGGACACACCTGCGAATGATTTGATCAGAACAATACTTAAACAAATAAGGTTCATCCCAGTAAAAGTATTTTACTTGGGATAGAAATCGAAGTTTGTCTTGTTTCGACCAATTGCTAGGAATAATTCCCGTCGCTAGATAATTCAAAATATCCACGAACCAAGGTTCGTAGGATACGATCAAGAGTTGTTCGTCAGGAAATGAGTCATTTATCGGCACGGTCAACGTTGGTGAAGAAGAGATGCGTGAAAGATGGTCAGCTACTACGTTTTCATATCCACTCTTGTCTCGAATGACAAGATCAAATTCTTGTAACAACGGGATCCAACGTATTAGCCTGGCCTTAGCATCCTTCTTCAATAAAAGGTGTCATAGAGCGAAGTGATCAGTGTAAACCACAATTGGCGAGCCAATCAAGTAGGGCCTGAATTTTTCTAATGCAAATACAACTGCCAAGAGTTCTTTTTCGGTAGTTGTGTAATTAATTTGTGCATCGTTCAAGGTCCTACTTGCATAGTAAATTACATGTGGCATCTTATCAATGTGTTGTCCTAAGACCGCACCAATAGCAAAATCCGATGCATCACACATAAGCTCGAATGGGTGGTTCCAATCCGGAGATGATAGAACAGGGGCTGTCGTGAGAGTTCTTTTAAGCGACTCAAAAGCAGCAGCACAGTCCGAATCGAAGTGAAATGTTGTATTCTTGGCCAAGAGAAGAGTTAAGGGTCTAGCAATTTTGCTAAAGTCCTTAATGAATCTCCTATAAATCCTGCATGGCCAAGGAAGGATCGTATATCTTTGATGCATTTGGGACAAGGGAGGTTATGGATGACATCTATTTTAGCTCTATCAACCTCAATGCCTTTTCGTGAAATTATATGTCCAAGGACAATACCTTCTTGGACCATAAAATGACATTTTTCCTAATTCAAAGTTAGGTTCTTATCCTTACAGCGGGTAAGAACTGCGTCAAGATGACGAAGATAGTCCTCAAAGGAGTCCCTAAATATGGATAAATCGTCCATAAATATTTCCAGAAAATTCTCAACCATGTCTGAAAATATCTCCACCATACACCGCTGAAATGTAGCGGGAGCGTTGTATAACCCAAAAGGAATATTTTGAATTATCTATAAGCAAACGATTAGCTGGACATGAAAATTCTCAACCATGTCTGAGAATATCTCCATCATACACCGCTGAAATGTAGCGGGAGCGTTGCATAACCCAAATTGGGTGGCAAGTAAATGTGGTTTCTTGGACCTGGTTATAGCCAGAGTATCCGTCCAAGAAACAATAGTATTCATGTCCAGCTAATCGTTCTAACATCTGGTCAATAAAAGGTAGAGGGAAGTGATCTTTTCTCGTGGCGGCATTGAGTTTTCTGTAATCAATACATACGTGCCACCCAGTTTGGGTGTGTGTTTGGATTAACTCATTAGCCTCATTTGTTATGATCGTGATGCCAGACTTTTTAGGGACTATGTGAATATGACTTACCCATTGGCTATCGGATATAGGGTAAATTATACCACTATCAAGGCACTTGACGATTTCTTTCTTTACTGCCTCCTTCATAACGGGATTTAACCGGCTTTATGGGTCTCGGGTTGGTTTGGATTCATCCATCAAATGTATATGATGTTCAACAATTAAGGGACTAATCCTTTTTATGTCAGCCATTGTCCAACCAAATGCTTGCCGATTCGATCTCAACACCGCCAAAAGTGCGTTCTCTTGCTCTAAAGCTAGAGAAGCGGATATAATCATGGGTAAAGACTTATTCTCACCTAAATATGCATATTTAAGATGAGAAGGCAGTAGTTTGAGATCTAGTATTGGCGGAGAAACAATAGAAGGTGGGGTAAGGGAATGATGCTCGGACTCCCCAAGAGGTTCATAACTTGCATAGGATATTGACTCGGAAAGCGCTACTGACTTTTGCGACGAGTCAAAAGATTCGAACTCGGGGGTGGACTCGTCAAAAGTATCTTCACTATAATGATTTTCCAGATCAAACAATGTCACAATAGTGTTGTCGAGATCATCATAGCAAAGTGCTTCCGCTTCACAGCTGTCGGAAGCTATCTCGTTGATGGAACAGACATCAAGAAAATGAGCAGAAGGTTCAAATGGTTGACTTCCTAACTTGTAAATATTAAGCTCAATTGTCATCTTCCCGAAGGATAAGTTCATAGAACCGTTACGACAATTAATTACAGCGTTGGAAGTTGCTAGGAAAGGTTGACCGAGTATCACCGGGATTTGGTTGCGTGGGTTAGCCACAGGTTGTGTATCCAAAACAATAAAGTACACAGGGAATATGAATTCCCCGACTTTAATTAACACATCCTCTAGTTCACCCCTAGGTTTGGTGATTGATCGGTCTGCCATCTGGAGAGTACAATGGGTGGGTTTCAACTTTCCAATCCCTAACTGCTCATATACGGAATATGGAAGCAAGTTAACGCTAGCGCCAAGGTCAAGTAAAGCATGATTAATATTTTTACCCCCAATAGAAATAGAGATGGTAGGACAGCCAGGGTCCTTACGTTTCTTTGGTATTTGCTGGGTAAAAGCTGTGCTAACATTACTCGTCATGAAAACTTTTTTCGGCACTTGAGTTTTTCTCTTCTTAATGCACAAGTCTTTAAGAATTCTTGCATAAGATGTGACTTGTTGAATAGCATATAGGAGAGGAATATTGATGTTAACTTGCTTAAACATTTCCACAATCTTCTCCATTTTTGGGTTAGGTTTGTTTACCCTTAATCTGTTTGGAAACGAAGCTTTATCAATAAGGGTTGGGTCCAATATTGGAGAAGATTGTGGGGATGGAATGGATCCAAAATTGGAGTGGGGATCGCTTTAGATAGATTCAAGGAAGTGGGTTGAGGGTTCGAGCCTTGTGGGAAGCGTAGAATAGGCTCGAAAGTAAGTGGGAGACTAGACGAATTAGTGGAAGAAGTAGAAGCCGGGGTATCATTGGTATCACTAACGTCATCAACTTGTTTAACCACTCGGTTATCCAGCACTCTTCTCGATCTCAACGTAGTAACGATACTCACATTATGATGTTATGAGTGGCAAGGATTCGGTAGGGGTTGAGATGGGAGTTTCCCTTTTTCTCTCGCACTCATCGCGGCATTCAACCGTGCAATTTGGGCTTCTATTGATTTAATACTCTCACCATAGGAGGCGGAGTCTTTCTTTATGGAATCAATAGAAGACCTCATATCAGCCGACATTTGGATCGAATGTTTCATAAACAAATCCAAAGTTTGTGCGAGTGAAGAGGAGTTATTGGTACCGGTTGTTTGGAAAGAATTATTAGTCGGGTTTTGAACAGGTTGCGATTGAAAGGGGTGCTAACTCTGTGGTGGTGGTTGCTGTTGCTATGGAGGAAGTCTTTGGTAATTGCTTTGGAACTGGTTTTGATTTTGATTTTGGCAAAGTTAGGATGATTCCTCCATCCCTGATTGTGTGAGGAAGAATAAGGATCGTTTCTAGGTCGCTACTGAAAAGCAGCATTAGTTTGCTCATGACCTTGAAATGGTGCATTCATAGGACATTCATCCGTCAAGTGTAATGGATCGGAATAGCAACCACACATGGTTCTGGGAAGCATTACCTGGTTTAGGGAGACTGATGAGAATTTGTTCTCAATAGCATCGAGTTTTTTTTGCATCGCTGCCATTTCGGGTTTTACTGCGATGAAAACATCGAGCTGATGAATACCTCCCCTAGATGAAGGTGGTCTAACGCTTTCCCATTGCAAAGTCTTTTCAGCGAGATCTTCTAGATATTTTCAGGCTTCACCATCGTCTTTGGACATAAAATTGCATTGACACATGGTTTCAAGCATCTGCTTTGTCGCTGGATTAATGCCATCATATATAATTCGGAAAAAATTCCATCTATGTATTCCATGATGAGGACATTGGATAAGCAGTTCCTTAAACCGTTCAAAGCACTTCCAAAATGGTTCATTGGGAAGCTGGGTAAACTGGTTGATTTCGCTCCGAACACGGGTGGTCTTATGATTGGGGTAAATTTTTTTAAGGAATGCTATCATGAATTCATCCCAATTGGTAATAGAGTGTGCGGCAGTATTATAAAGCCATTTTTCTGCCAAGTTGCACAAAGTGAACGGGAGAAGACGCAAGCGCATAGCATCCACGGACAGTTGTGAAGTACCTATAATTACGCATACATTTTCGAATTTAGTGATGAAAACGTACGCATCTTCAAACACAAGCCCGTGAAATTTGAACATCAGGTTGATGTAGTGGGGTTTAATTTCAAAATTATCCCCGTTGGCTGGTGGAATGGATAGACAGGTAGGAAGTGGACCACGGATAGGATCGCATTTTTCTTGGAGAGAGATGCGCGGTGGATTCTGCTCACCTACGGGCAGTGGCAGCGTGGTGTTATAATTTGATGGAGTACCGTCCATCTCGGTCGATGTGGTGGGTGGTGGGGAAAAATAAAATGGAGAAGTTTCGACTTCGGAGTCGATAGCTGGAACGCGGACAAGACGTGCACTAGAATCCCGTGTCCAGCCGAGCATGCACTAAGTAGGTTTAGCGCAAGTGGCAGTGTGTGTGATTTAAAATTGGTTTGTTTTGAAAAAGTGGGACTTAAGACAAATCAATCAAAAATGTACAAACAACCCTAGAACTAAGGTTACCTATGTCAAGTCTCTAGACCGCTCCTAGACTTCCAAAGGACAAGCCGCAGGATCAATCCTCTATCACCTCTTTACTACCCTTGCAGCCAGGTAAGTACGAGGTATCCGCTATACGAATCATCGAAATAGCGGACCTAATTAAGTAACCACTTGCCTTAGACACACTTTCCTAGAGACCACAAAAGTAATGCGGATAAGTGATAAATTACCCACGGCCTTCCTCTGTACTTATTGAGCGTGACAGTCCTCAGAGTCTTGTCTAGATATTTTTTAATTAATATAGGGGTGATGCGGATGCTCGTTTTATGATTTGTGGGGCCTAGGAAGGGTGATAAAATCCCCACGTAATCTGCATTTTGGTTTTGCCCCTTAAAATCCGTATTAAAATATGAATAAACAAACCAAGTACAAAAATTTGCAAAAAGATTTTTGAGCGGCGATATTTTGCAAAGAATCCCGCAGAAAAGATATTTTATTAGATTTCAGAGGGGAAAGAAAGATATAGAAAAGATACCAGAGAATTTTTCAACCCTAAATCCCTAATTGCACCACGGTTCCGCTGCCAATTGGCCCTTCTTGTTACGGTTCCGCCGCCGACTTGGGAGATATGGTTGAGATTTTTACTACGTGGCCTCCTTTGCTCCTCTGGATCTTGATGAATGTCTCTGGCTCTCTGTTTCCTCAATTCTGTGACTCCAGATCCCCTTGCAAAATTCACACAATAATCGTTAAATATACAATTTGCAGATTTGTTTTGTTTATGATATGGATCGAATAAGAATTCAACACGAATAGTAAGAAAAATAAATTACGCACGTATCCCCGGCAACGGCGCCATTTGATTGATCTGTTTTTTTATAGAAGTGTTTATAGTATAACTGCAATCAATAACGGTGTCGCGTGTAGCTAAACCGAGATGAGTACGGGTCGCCCTCAGGGAAACGTTGAATCTTTTAATCTTACTTTAGGCGTGTTGATTAGGAAAAGAGGGAGAATAATGAATAGTGGCAATAGTTTCTAGATCTACGTTAAACACGGATGTAGAATATAGATCTAGATTAACTACGGATGTAGGTTTTATATTAGAAGGGGGCTTGTAGGGTTTGTTCAGATTTAGTAGTCATGGATGATTAATTAAAGATTACTCCTCTTATCCTTTAATAGATTTAAAATTAGATCGACAATGATGCATGTAGATTAGGGTTTCTGGAGGAAAAAGGGTTCCCACTCTTAACCCCTACCTTGACATGGATCTCCGTTCTTGTCTAGCCTTTACCAAAACAATCGTTAATCTAATCTCTAATCACGGTCGTGAATATCAATGAATTGATAGCGCGCCCAATTAGGATGTTAACTATTCTTTTGATAAAGTTTATAAACTTTATAGGGCGTAAAAATAGTTTAAGGATCTTTATCGTCCATTAATCTACCCTAATTCTATGAACCCTAACAAGCAGAGATTTACTCGTGCATGTTGGGAAAAGAAAAGATAGAAAGGGAAATCATATTGAAAACTACAGAAAATAAAAATGATATAAGAAAACAACTATATTTATTAATCAACAAGATCAAATACACTTTGTTCCTTTAGAAAATGATTACAAAACTCTAGTTTGCTTCTCGATCTCTTCTAAGGAGGTAGATGAACTGTCGATAATCAACCAGGATTCTTGAGCCGTCGTGGACTTCGTGATCGCGTCGGTTTGATAATTTTTCCAAGAGGCCCTCGGTCCTTATTTATAGTCACAGAGCCAGAATCTCTAGTTTCCTAATAAGGCAACTAGTTGTTAAGATCCTACCCAAAAAATCCAAAATCCCAACTCCCTCAACTTACGGCGGAACCGTGGCCATTTGGTAGGTTTGGCCGTGGATCCGCGGTGGATTAGGAGGATCGTAGGTTCGTTTCACTTGTGGCTTCTTCTGGTGACACATGTAGACTATTTTGATATCTGGAATCTGAAAATCTTCTCTACGTATCTGCCAGAATTGATTTTTTCGAATTACTTGAACATTACGGCAGATTGATCTCGCCAACTCGAATTTCCTTGATTTCAGTCCTGATATAATTTCTGCACGATTATCTCAATAAATAATATTAGTAGAATTTGTTTTTATTGAGATATTATCTTAACCATTTGACATGATATTATAGTTTTAAGAGAATTGGTCAAAAATATTTAATAAGGTAAGCATATTTAAATGGACCAAATTTTACACAGATATTATATGCTTACATTTTCCTTCATAATGTTAATTATAGTGTATAAACACATGAAAATGGTATTTTTTACAGATAAACCTTCATATGTGTCACATTTATAATAAACACATTTTATAATATAGAAATAGTAAGGAAAGTTTCATATCAAAAGTGCAGTTTTATCAACTGAACATGAACCGATTTGGATGGAACCCCATTCAATAGGTATGCAGCTTCTCAAGTGCATAACTCCAAAAGGAAACAGGCAACTCAGCAGTACTCGTCATAGAGCGCGCCATATCTCATAAGGTGCGATACCTCCGCCCCGATACACCATTGTGCTGTGATGTACTCGAAGGAGTAAGCTGAGAGAGAATCTCATTCTCCTTTTAGAAACTCCAAGAACTCCATGCCTAAGTATTCGCCTCCTCGATCTTATCGAAGGACTTTAATACTCTTACCCGTCTGGTTCTTATCTTCAAGCTTATATTCCTTGAATTTCTCAAAAGTTTCAGACTCGTGTTTCAACAGGAACACATGTCCGAATCTTGAGAGATCGTCGATGAATGTAATGAAGTACGAAGAAGCAACCTTGGCATTTGTAGACATAAGACCGTATACATCATCATGTATTTGTTCCAAGAGTTCAGTAACTATTTCTCTGTATCTAGTAAAGGAGTATTGGTCATTTTACCTTTGAGACAAGACTGGAAAGTATCATAAGATGAAAATTCGAACAGATTTTAATATTCATCCTTATGTAACTTAGCTGGTCGTGTCGCATAGATATGACCTAGTCTACAATGCCTCAAGAAGGATTCGTTCATTTCTGAACTACTCCTCTTGTGTGTGTTCTATATACTTTGAACAGTGGTTTGATTTAGAACGTATATGCTATTATATAACGTGCCTGATCCAATTAACTCTTGATTCAGGAAAATGTTCACAACATTATTCTCCAATACAGAATTATATCCTTCTTTAACTTAATAAAGAAACTGATATAACGATGTATATCAGGTTCGGTCTGTAATAACATTTGTTCAAAATTAATGTATTTTACCATTTGGTAATACAAGGTGATATTTGCCAACTGATTTGGCTGCATCTATTGCACCATTCTCTAACACTTAGAGACTATATCACCCAGTCTCAATTCTCTACCTTTCTGCAGCCTATGTAACGGATTACATATGTGGGATCCTAATCCGGTATCTCATACCTAGGACGTAGAGGATACTGAAAAACAATTCTCGGTAACAAACACCCCCGAAGAAGATGCATCAACATGCACATTCCTCGATTGGGTCGCGTAAGAATCCGGATATTCCCTTATTTCCTGCTCGGACTCATAACAATTATAAGATAGAGCGGAACCAACGTTCCCTAGCTCAGTATAATAAGCAGGTTCAGTCAATGCATCCATATTATTATCTTGATTAAGGCGTGACATGGTCGCTACCAGGAGAGAGAGAGAAGAAAACACTCTGTGTGCGCTCTTGTAAGATCTGATTGGTTATTATTTTATCTAATCGGGATGGCTCCCACTGTTTTTACCAAATCTTCCTTCAAACCCTAAAAGGTAAGACTAGCTGGGATTATTACACCCTACAAGTTCGCCAATCTTTCGGTTAGGTCAGTGTCGGTACTTTAAGGAAGGTTCTTTGTGCTTTGCACGGACCTAATTAAAATAAATCTCGTTTTCCCAGAGGCGTAACCCCGTTAACACCTTTCTAGACACCTACTTGATCAGCTAATTATAATGTGTAAAACTCACCCAGGAGTAACTCTTACTCGCAGTTGGTATCGGGATCCAACTATCTCATAGAAGGTATGCAATCTCATTGCAAATTTCAACACTTGAAATTCCTGATAATATTTTACCCCTAATGTCCTATGACCTTGACAGAGGTCAACAAACCATAGTGCGCTAGTTAAGTTCAACCCACCATTTCATGATTGAATTAAACCCACCCGCACGACCCTTAACAGAGGTCAAAAAGGTCGTACGACTACCCTAATCTAATCGCATCATATGCTTTGCAGATAAGCACTAATCAGCTACCACACATTACTCCTTGAGAGAGGTCAACAAACGCAACACGAATACTAAATACTACTTATCTGAAATGATGAAGGGCTACGACAGGTTTTTAAGAATACCTTTTGCGTAATGAACTTGATATCGTTGTAGAATCGAGTGATTTTGAAAAGGAGTGTTTTTTAGGCTTTTACTAGTTTTGCTAAAGAGGTCACTCCCGGTGAAGGGATCTCGGCTCTTTCCTTATCGAATAAGGTGCTGGATATTTCACAAATACCACTATGCAAAGCATGAACTAAAAAAGCAATGAAAAGACAAAACCGAGTGGGTTGTAGCATCTACCAGTTTCGCTGAAGAGGTCACTCCCGGTGAAGGGATCTCGACTCTTTCCTTATCGAATAAGGTGCTGGATATTCTTACAAGGAATACCGCTATGCATAGCAAGAACTAGAGGTACCAGTTTTTAAAACAAAATTCTACAACATCTTTAGGTTTCTTTTATTTCATTAATCTCAATAATGAAGTCCCATCATATATACTTCCTAAGCATCACATAAGAAACGAAAGCATCAATATTTATTATATTTCATATATATAATATAAGCAATCATCTCAACATATCAAGCGATCACATCACAGAATATCAGCAGCAGAAGAACACATATGAAATATTATATATACTAGGAATTCCGTGTTTTAAATTAAGCCAGTAAAAAACACAGATTCCACGGTCGTGATGCATAGCCAAACCCACATCCCTAGACCCCTATGACAGCGGCAAGCAACCCTACCAATTCTAGAGTTAGGAGACCCGGACTCGACTCCTCGAGATGGTCTCCTACTGGACCCTAGAACCCGATTACTTATGCTCTCCTCCTTGGGTCTATCCTAATGCGGAAAAGTAAATAATATACATCAATAGTGACATCATCCTCAACCCGGAAGTGCCCCAATAAAAGAATATTACATACAAGTTTTTACATGAATGAAAATGAAAAAGTCTCATCTTACATAAAACCCCCATCTATTCAAACACGATGATCCAATATAACATATCAAATCAACACATAACATCACATGTCATCAACGTAAGTAAATATGTGTATCCCAATTTCCGTTAACATATAGCACCGAAACTGGTGACACGCCACTTATTGCACCTACGGACGCAGAAAAGAAAGTGAAAAATTACAACAATTAGAATCCGCAACCATCTTAGACATCATAAACCCAATGTATCAGAAACTTTAGATTTCATGCCTAACCAAATGAATTCCTTAGACATCACATGCCTAACAATTATAAACCCTGCATTTTAGTCTCGATATTGAAAACACTTTTCAATAACCAGTCGGGTAATTCAACAAGATTCCCGACAACCTGGTCAAATGCTCGTCGGAAACTTTAGTAGACGGCCGCACCCCCGATGCCGTCGATGAAGTGCACTAAGGTGGAACACCGCGGCCGCGAGCTCCCGAACGGATGCTTTTGGCGACGGGGTTCTCATACAGTCACTTGGTCAGGGCTATGGGGTGTGGCTATCTAGCAAGGTTACCCGGCGAGTATCCGCGTACGCTACGTGATTGCGACGGACTTTTGATCCACATCAAAATCCCGTGGCAACCGATCAAATGAGACTAAACTTCTAGATTTATAAAATTCAAATTAGTTTTCACAAAACTAAATATGTGCATTCCAAATATTGTATCACAATCACAGATAGCTGGACGATATTAAACTTTCCGATCGAATAAACAATCACCCAAAATTCCCAAAGAGCTCAACACTTGAGCGGAGTCTAAAAAATACCCAGAACATGCCATGGCACCTATGGACCAACCGTAGAAGAGTTGACCCTTGTCTTACCTATGGAGTCGCGGAACTACCACAAACCCTAAGGTCTAGTGGCGGTTCCGACAGTCACAGAATCGAGTTAGGGTTTCGTTCTTCTAAAGGGTCCACAGAATCACCTGCATGATTTTCTGAAGATCTTAAACTTGGAAAAAACTCCAACTCTTGGAAAATTTCCTGCGAGGGAAAATATGAGTTATTGATATCCGTTCGAACTTTTTAACGTCGTCTAAATAACCCAAAACAATGTTAAAATTGCGAATACGAAACACTCTAAAGTGCCAATACAGTAAGACCACATCACAAGAAATCTTAGAAAAAACAAACAACACCTGAAACACCAAAACTCAGAGACTGGAACACCACAAAAATTTGAAGCCAAAAAGAGCTTCCAAAACCTGTAACAACCCTAAACTTTCTGTACATTTTTTTTCAAAAATACAGAAAGGGGTACTTGATCCTGAGCATAAGTTATAAATTTGATTTGCTTTTTAACAGTAAGAAGGAGCTTGTAGCTCATTGGTAAGACCTTTCACTGCTGAACCAAAGCACCAGAGTTCAAATCCCATCAACCACACTTTTTTTTAAATTAAATTCTTTTAATATTTTAGAAGCCCAAGATTCTACACGTGCACTACACGTAATAGGGTAAGTTACAAAATAAACAAACGTGACCACGAGGCTAGGCCAAGCGTCAGGGACATGTGGCGAAGACACGAGCCCCGACTCGCCCGACTCGGGCCGGCGACTCGCCTGACTCGGCTCGATCCCAACTTTTCTTCATTCCCTTGCACCCTTTGGACTACCCCACTCCCCCTGCACTATTTAAATTCTCTGTAATTAACCATAGAATTAAAATACCCCCTTTTAATCCTTTTTAACCCAAATTTAAATACAATTTTTATCACACCCTTTCACTACCCTAAACCTTTGATTTTTCCTATAGATACCACCCCTTAAATCACCCCCCTCACTCAAAAATCCCTACCCAAACTCTCAAGAAAATTCTCAAGAATTTTTGTGTGCAAGTGGAGTTAGCAAAGGGCGAAGCTCCGACGAACTTCCGACGACGATCCGAGGAGATTCCGACGATGAAATGACGCACCGACACCTCCTATCTCTTCCTCCTTCTCTCTTCTAGTCTAATAACCTGTAAGTCCCAACTTCTTCTTCTTCTCTCTATTCTAAAAACATTTAAAATTAAAACCCGACGGAAGCGGACTAAATCCGACTTCCGATTCGGTTTTTCCTTAAAAATTTCTATTTTTCTTAAACACGATAATACCAAACTCTTATGTCATGACCATCAAATATTAACGAAGACAATAGAATAAGTTTGACATCAAAATAATAACCGTAGCAAGTTTTATTCCATTTTTACATTAAAATACCTTAATGTTTCATTTCGACATACTTGAATTTTTTAAACCGTATTACCTTAGAAAACTCATGAGGTAATGACCTACCTCCTCAAAACACACATATCTAACATAGCACGATGAAATTTGGGAACATATATTTGGGAAAAATACGATTTTACTCATAACTACCTCCGACTTATAAAAACCTTTTTTCTACAAGATGTGTACTTTAACAAATCTTTGCAAATGCGTCTCTACAACCCATTTCGGGGAACCCATTTGGGATGGTGCGAATTATCGCACATCAACGGGCTTAGTAGAGTGAGATGTAGACCTCCGCAAAGAGCATACGATCTCGAAAGTTTTAAAATACAATTTTCTTTAGAAAATTTGATTTCTATTATAAATAAAACTTATATTTTTAAAAAATAAATATATATGTAATTAATATCAAAATATATATTTTTAATATTTATAATATTCCATATTTTCAAAATCCAAGAAAAACTTCTCATTTACTAGAAAATACCATACAAATCCAATATTACAAATAAATACCCTATATTATGAAATTAGGTTTTATTCACTAGAAATATCACATTGATAAAATATACATCCATGAAAACTCTAAAGACGATAATAAAATATTTGAGGTGTATTTTGAAAATATAACAAAACTATTTTTACATAAAAACCCCTCGAGTTATACTAAATTACAATAGGACCCTGGTAAACATAGGTTTAAGTGGAACCAGTCTCTTGAGCCTCAGAGAGCCGAAGATATGGGTGCTTGACTATTTAAGGTAGACAACATAACAAACGGTGTTATGAACACGGTAATTGTCTTTGAAAAAGACATAAATCATGCCGTCCATGTGCAGCAGTTACCGATAGCACTAAAATATAATTCAGGATTCAATTTCTTTTCTAATTGTATGACTCAGACTAAGTCTTGATATAATAAATTTGACTTGAATATGATTCAAGTATCAAACTTCAATACAACATGGATCTATGAATCCGTCTATTCAATCTAATCAATCTATATTGACTGAACCGAACCATTGATATACATCCATCTACATGATTCTCCAGTTACATCCATTTACTGATATCATGGTTTTGGCAAGTCATCCATCTATAGAATTTAATTTACAAGACAATAAAATACAAACAATACAAATAAGATATCGCGGGGTTTATAAGGGGTAGACTGGTACGGAACATGTTAAAGGTGGTATGAGATGGTCACTTAAGACGTAATTACATCCATGTCGTTGTTCCATGGTATTATCGACGAAGCCTTGTAGTCCTGATAGCTTAGTCTCCGGGGAAAGTGAGACTCTTCTCGTATACACTGGCATCTTCTGTACCAAGCTACAAACAATTACATTAACATAACAAACAACATTATAATAGCTATACTCTCTCTTTGTCTATTCTACTTCTCCCTCCTCTTTGGGACTTACCGAGCGATTTGTTCACTGACGACATTCTCTTTCTTTTCTTTGGAATGTCGTCAGGTGATTCAGACCTTCAGGATATCGAGCCCACTTTCGAGGACTTGGATCATCTAGCCTTCAACCCGGAGCTCTAGTTCCTTGTACACATTTACATTCTGTATTTTCCATTTCTGTTATGCCACTGTTTAGGCATTGCTTTTCATTCCATGTATTTACTTTTCAGATGTATTGTAAAAAGAATGTGAATAAATAAAGTTGTTGTTCATTTATATCTTGTCTCTTATGTACATTATATTTTATATTACTTAGATACGCTCAGCGTGTTTACTTCTGAGTAAATACGTAGCGGCCAGTCGCCTCCCCTTCGCCGTATACCGGAAAGCGGGGCGTGACAGGTTTTGTTAGTGGCCTATGCAGGTCAGAGCTGTATAGAACCCTACCATGCAGTTTAGCACTGTGTGGACAACCTAAGCAATATAATACAAGAACCAGCAACTAAAAACATTCTTTACAATTCATATTTCCTGAATCTTATCACTTTGAATCTATCCTAAACCAAATTTTTCTTTCAAGGTCATGGATTCCCCAAACACCACCAGCACGAATGTCAACAACACTCCACCACCCCTACCAATTTCACCTGCCATAGCTGCTCCGATCAATGAGCAGACAGTATTGCTTAAAGTGATCCGCAACCTCCAGGAAGGACAGCAGCAGCAGACTGCTATTCTCTTGAACCGTCCAGAAACGGAAGCACCCGGAGTGAAGCAATTCCGGGCACTGCACCCCAAGAACTTTTCGGGAAAAGAGAGCCCTCTGGAAGCGGAGGAATGGGCTCAAAGCGTTGAAGATGACCCGGCAGCAGCACAAGTGCCAGAGGTCGCTTCGATACGAGTTGCAAAGCTGCAGCTCACTGACAATGCAACGGTTTGGTGGAAGGAGGAAGAAAGCCGTCTTGACCAACCTATCGAATGGAAGACTTTTCGTGACATGTTCGATGGAAAGTACTTCCCTGATACTGCCCGCTTTGATATAGAACAGCAGTTCATCCATCTGCAACAAAGTTGAATGTGGACCAAATCTAAAGATGAGTATGATGCTGAGTTTACCATGCTCAGTAGGTAAGATATGTCTCAATGTTCGATTTTATATCACATACTACACAGCTAACACAAGACCGTAACAGGTTTGCGGCCCATCTTATATCGACTGCTGAGATCAGGGCCAGAAGATTTCAGCAAGGGTTGGAATAGGAAATCCAAGATGCATTGGCCACAGGATATTTTCCAACCCATGAATCGGCTCTGAAAGATGCCCGCCGTTACGAGGCAGTAGTGAAGAAAAAGGGAAGACCTTAATTTGCCGGAGTTAAGCGCCCTGCCAACCAGATGGAAGGAGGAGCCTCTTCAAGGCCAACTGTTGAACCCAGAAGACCGGAAGAAACCAATAACAAGCCGAGTCCAGATTTTTGCTTCTATTGCAAGAGGAATGGACACTTGTGGAAGTACTGTAGGCGCGCAAAAGGCATGTGCCTAGTTTGTGGTGCATCCAATCATGGAATTAGAAACTGTCCTTATAGACGCAGCCCAGCTCACACACCCACCAACTACCCGCAGCGGCCAGCTATCCAGACTCCTGCACCTCATCTTGCACTCACAGCTCCACCACCTGCACGGCCTAATCTCCAATTCCATCAGGCATCGAGAAACATGCCTCGAGGGCAGAGAAACATGCCCCCAGGACTGAGGAATGTGCCCCCGGCTAGGAGGAATATACCACGGCGTCAGGCTTTCCTTTTAGCGGCCGAAGAAGCAGAGGCCGAAGACAAAGGTAACCTTGGTAATTTCCTCAACTCTTTTCAAATCTTTCGTTCTTTCACATATTTCTCATACACTACCAATAGTTCTATCACCAAACTTTTCTTGAATCCGTTACACTTTCCTTTTATAAATTTCGAGGACGAAATTTTTATAAGGATGGTAGAATGTAATAACCCTAAACTTTCTGTACAATTTTCTCAAAAATACAGAAAGGGGTACTTGAGCCTGAGCACAAGTTATAAATTTGATTTGCTTTTTAACAGTAAGAAGGAGCTTGTAGCTCATTGGTAAGACCATGCACTGCTGAACCAAAGCACCAGAGTTCAAATCCCATCAACCACACTTTTTTTTAAAATTAAATTTCTTTTAATCTTTTAGAAGCCCAAGAGTCTACACGTGCGCTATACGTAATAGGGTAAGTTACAGAATAAACAAACGTGACCACGAGGCTAGGCCAAGCGTCAGGGACACGTGGCGAAGACACGAGCCCCGATACGCCCGACTCGGCCGGCACCGCCGGGTCAACTCGACCCGATCCCAACTTTTCTTCATTCCCCTTCACCCTTTGGACTACCCCACTCCCCATGCACTATTTAAATTCTCTGCAATTAACCAGAGAATTAAAATACCCCCTTTTAATGCTTTTTAATGCAAATTTAAATACAATTTTTATCACACTCTTTCACTACCCTAAACCCTAGATTTTTCCTATAAATACCACCACTCAAATCACCCCCCTCACTCATAAATCCCTTCCCAAACTCTCAATAAAATTCCCAAGACTTTTTGTGTGCAAGTGGAGTTTGCAAAGGGCGAAGCTCCGACGAACTTCCAACGACGATCCGAGGAGATTCCGATGACGAAAAGACGCACCGGCACCTCCTACCACTTCATCCTTCTCTCTTCTATTCTAATAAGCCTGTAAGTCCATACTTCTCCTTCTTTTCTCTATTCTAAAAACATTTAAAACTAAAACCCGATGGAAGCGAAGTTAATCCGACATCCGATTCGGTTTTTCCTTAAAGAGTCCTATTTTTCTTAAACACAATAATACCTAACTATTATGTCATGACCATTAAATATTAACGAATACAATAGAACAAGTTTGACAACAAAATAATAGCCGTAGCAAGTTTTATTCCATTTTTACATTAAAATACCTTCTTGTTTCATTTCGACATACTTGAATTTTTTAAACCGTATTACCTTAGAAAACTCACGAGGTAATAACCTACCTCCTTACAACACACATATCTAATATAGCACGTGTAAGTCCACGTTACCTCTCCCGGTACTTACGGGCTTGCGGAAATGATGAAAAACATTTTTTCAAGAGGTGGTAACATGGACTCAAAATACGGATCTTTGTTAAACAACTATCTAACAAACCTAACATGAGTTTTACCTACTCGGTTAGGGGGTTATACCTTTCTCGAACTCCTTCGTCTTCAACTCTTTACACTGTACGGATCGGCCTCACCTCGTCGTCTCCTTGCGCCGAAGATGGATCCACCTGAAAGCTTCTACCTTTGGCTTCTCTTCAAACTAGAAGAACTAGAACACTTGGTTTGCTAAACCTTGTGAACTAGGATGAGTAGAGAAGTGATATGGGTTTTCTTTTATCTCTAAGGCAATGTTTCTCAACTCATGAGAGGGAGTTGCCTTGAGCTAGAGAAAGAGCAAGAGGGAGAGCTCAAGCAAGAGAGAGAAAGCAAATGAGAGAATGAGTAAGTCTTTTGCCATCCAAGCTCTCATAATCCAAAATCATCATAACAAATAATAGTAATCAAGTATTATGTGATGGTTCAAGTCAAAATGGCCATATCATTTCATGCACTCATTTTGCAAAAAGAAACAAGCAAGGAAAAGTCTTTGCCATGAAATGATAGCCATTGTAATGATGATGGTCAACTAGTCCAACCTAGTCAACCGGTCAACAAAGTCAACAAGTCAACAAAGTCAATCCCTCAACAACCATGTCACTATAATACTTAATTAATATTATTGTTAATCATATTTATTATTCTCACTAGGGTTTAGCAAAAAGTCAATAGTCAACAGTCAACAGTCAACAACCCCAAAGAGAATCCTCTGTCTCTGTCTCTCTGTCAACTGTGCATACACACCCGCATCCGCGTTCCGAGGAACACGAATACAAACGAGATTAAACCAATCCCAAATCTTACACTAGGATCTGGCTTAAACCAAAGCCCGCTGGTGTTAACTGTCCGGACACCAAACGTGCACAAGTGCACGGATGTGACCGAACCCTGTCGCAAAACCATGCGACCTCTACTCATTTTGCCTAAAGGCGAATAACTTTCTGTGTGGAACTCTAAAGACTCGACACTACGCTGGCAGTGGGTTTAACCACAGACCGTAAGCGGCACTAGCTGTGCGTAACGGTCCCCAGGTAGATGCCGACAAGAAGACGGACGAGGTGAAACCCATCTGAACTCCTACTGAGCCTGAATGTGACAATCTCCGTACAGCCCAGTCTGTTCGTCTGATAACATCTCATGGCGGGTCTAGGGGGCGGTAAACGTCAGTCCCCTAATAGCGGTACAAGTCGTGTCGGAGTGTAGCCCAGAACACCCTGAGATAACACTGGAAACCTACCAGTATATCTCGCTTGCCCTGGCCAGGGACGACTTGTGTAATGGCTCTCCTAGACACAGCGCGATGTCAACCCCCAATTCCGGGAGAGACGAATCCTGTCTAACCATCACTGCCTCCAAGCGCTTCGGGACTGCACCTAACTACTACCTGTTTGCACGACTCCTTTGAGCCGTGGTAGGGTAGTAATCAAAGCACAGTGGGAACACACTCGAGGCGAAGTGATAGTGTCAAGTCAGCGGACTAAGCTGTACTCATGTCACCTGGGAACTGATAACTGACGATAGGTATAGTACCAACCAACAGTTCCCGACGAGTCCTGTCCAGTGTACTCGTAACCTAACGAGCACCCGCATACTATCTCAAGTACGACGTACTGACGGCTGTGGGATAGACCGTCTCCCACACTGGGATGAGAAGCGCATACGCTAGTCTACTCCGGAGTATCTATGCCCTGTCTCGATAGTCCTACGACTAGGGACCTGCATAAGGATGTGCTTGTGGATTACCCATCCCCCACTAGTGTGACTGCCATCACAATGCTGGTAATCAAGCAAGGATCCTAAGGGCTCCACTAATGTGTATAGGTGATATACTAAAATAAACACATGTACACATTAAAGAAGAAACAAACCAAGTAGCATACTACTATATTGAGCAAGATTGTCTATACAAGGTGAATATCCTAAGCTTTCATTAAGTAATATACAAACTAGTATGATACAGTAATGGCCTTTAGGGCATATACACTAACAATCTCCCACTTGCACTAAGGTCATGTACTGGCGTATCGAAGACCTATCATCTCGATCAGCCGCTCGAACTGAGTCTGGGGTAAGGCCTTCGTGAGTGGATCAGCAGTGTTATCTTCCATAGAATCTCTCCGAACCTCGATCTCCTGGCGACCCACGATCTCCCTGATCAGGTGATACCGCCTCAAGATGTTTCTGGACTTTTGATGGGACCCGGGTTCCTTCGCTAAAGCTATAGCCCCGTTGTTGTCGCAATACAGAGGTATTGGATCAACAATGGACGGAACCACCTGAAGTTCTGTTAAGAACTTCCTTATCCAGACGGCTTCTTTTGCGGCATCTGCAGCAGCGATATATTCCGCTTCCATCATCGAGTCAGCAACGGTTTCCTGTTTGGAACTCTTCCAACACACCGCCCCTCCATTTAGGGTAAAGACATAACCCGGCATGGACTTAGAATCATCCTTGTCACTCTGGAAGCTGGAGTCAGCAAAGGCCTCGATCTGGAGGTCTTTTCCGCCATACACCAAGAACATCTCCTTAGTCCTTCTCAGGTACTTGAGAATGTTCTTTACCGCTATCCAGTGCTTCTCCCCAGGGTTTGACTGATACCGGCTTACCACACTCAGTGCATAAGCTACATCTGGTCTGGTACACAACATCGCATACATTATAAAGCCTATCGCAGAAGCGTAGGGTATAATAGACATGCGATCCCTTTCCAAATCAATCTTAGGAGACATCTCTTTGGAGAGGGTGATCCCGTGACAAGCCGGTAGATTACCGCGCTTGGAATCTTCCTTACTGAATCTTTTCAGTATGGTGTCGATGTACCTGGACTGTGAAAGTCCTAATATCCTCTTGGATCTGTCACGAAAGAACCGGATCCCCAGAATGTACGAGGCATCACCCAGGTCTTTCATGGAGAACCTATGCGACAAGAACCCCTTGACAGATTGTAGCATAGGAATGTCACTTCCTATCAAAAGAATGTCATCCACATACAATACGAGGAATACGACAGTTCTTGCTACAAATCTACTATAGATGCATGGTTCATCTGGATTTTTGATAAAGCCAAAATCTTTGACCGTCTCATCAAAACAGATGTTCCAACTCCGCGATTCCTGCTTTAGTCCATAAATGGACTTAAGCAGCTTGCACACCTTTCCGCTGCTCCCACTCTGAATGAAACCCTCTGGCAGGTCCATATAGACACACTCCTCTAAATTTCCATTCAGAAAAAGCGGTCTCTACGTCCATCTTCCAAATCTCATAATCGTGGAAGGCAGCAATGGCAAGAAGGATCCGAATGGATTTCAGCATAGCTACTGGAGAAAAGGTCTTGTCATGGTCCAAACCAGGCCTTTGACGACAACCCTTTGCAACAAGTCTAGCTTTATAGGTCTCAACCTGTCCATCTACACCAATCTTCCTTTTGAAGATCCACTTGCATCCTACGAGTTTTACCCCATCTGGAGCAACGTCCAACGTCCATACTTTGTTGGTGTACATGGACTCTATTTCGGTCCGCATTGCATCCAGCCATTTTACCGAGTCAACGCTCTGAATGGCCTGCTGGAAGCTAGTCGGCTCATCACTATCAATGATGCAATCCTCTCTATCCCCATCTATAATAAAACCGTAGTATCTCTCGGGCGGATGAGACTTCCTACTACTCCTGCGGAGCGGCGTAGGAATGTCATGTTCTTTTGAACCCCCTGGTTATACTAAGCTTTTAGTAATATCTCATGGTTCTGGAATTTCTTCCAGTTCTATTGCGCTCCCACTTATCTGTTTTTCCAAAAACTGAGTTTCCAAGAAGTGGGCATGAAGAGAAATAAAAACCTTTTGTTCCTCTTCGCAATAGAAAAAGAATCCTTTGGAGTTCTTTGGATATCCCACAAACTTGCACTGTACTGAGCGTGCCTCGAGTTTGTCCGCATGCTGCTTTTTGACAAAAGCTGGACATCCCCATGTCTTAATGTGATTAAGATAGGGTCTCTTCCCACACCACATCTGATATGGCGTAGTAGGCACAGTCTTAGTTGGAACTCGGTTCAAAAGGTATGCAGCTGATTCTAGTGCATATCCCCAGAATGATCGCGGTAACTCAGCGTTACTCATCATGGACCGTACCATATCCAATAGGGTTCGGTTCCGTCTCTCCGATACACCGTTATGCTGAGGAGTGTATAGAGGAGTAAGCTGAGAGAGAATTCCATTCTCTTTTAGGTAATCCAGGAACTCGGCACTTAAGTATTCACCACCTCGATCAGATCTTAGTGTCTTGATACTTTTGCCTGTTTGTTTTTCTACTTCATTCTTATATTCCTGGAATTTTCCAAAGGCTTCGGATTTATGTTTCATTAAGAAGACATATCCGTACCTTGAAAAGTCATCCGTAAAAGTAATAAAGTAAGAATAACCGCTTCGTGCATGCGTAGACATTGGACCGCACACGTCGCTGTGTACGAGTCCCAAGAGCTCGCTCGCTCTTACTCCGTGTCCAGTGAACGGATTCTTTGTCATCTTTCCTTTGAGACAGGATTGATAAGTTGCATATGATTGATATTCGAATGGATCCAAATATCCTTCAGTATGTAACTTCGTCAACCTTCTCTCATTGATGTGACCCAGTCTACAATGCCATAAGAAAGCCTGATTTGTTTCCGGAGACTTTCTTTTGTGTGTATTCTGGACATTGAAAATTTGTGATTGGTTTAATACGTATATACCATTGCTTAATATACCTGACCCAATCAGAACTTGATTAAGGTGAATGTTTACAACATTACTTACAAACGCAAATTCATAATCTTCTTTAAATATTAAAGATACAGAAACGATATTACAAGTTGCGTTGGGTACAAAAAAGCAATTACGTAAAACCAAAACATGTCCATCTGACATTCCCAGGTGATAGTCCCCCACGGTCTTAGCATCCATGCTAGCTCCGTTTACAACTTTGAGGGTCATGTCACCTGCCTTCAAAAACCTACGCTTTCTCACACCTGCAAAGAGTTATAGATATGAGATCCTGATCCGGTATCCAATACCCAGGAAGTAGAGTTTACTGATAGATAGTTTTCAATAACATACACACCTGAAGCTGAAGCCGCAACTTGCTTCAGATCCTGTGTTCTGGCCTTCCAGGCCCTACAATCTTTCCTCCAGTGTCCACTCTTATGAAAGTAAAAGCACTCTTCCTTCCCCTACAAGCTTCCCCGCTATCTTTATTGCTTTTGCCTTTCCCTTTGTATCCATTTTACTAACACCGCCCCTTGGTTTGGCGGGGGCTTTCTTCTTCTTTCCCTTGGCTTTCGTCTTGGACCTATAAGAGGAAGATCCTCCTACAAACAAAGTGGATGTTTCCCTATCTTTCTATAGGGTGCCCTCTGCACTCCTCAGCATGTTGAGGAGTTCTGAAAGTTCAACTACCTTTTCTTGCAAGTTGAAGTTCAGGATAAACTGGGCGTAAGTGGAAGGAAGGGACTGGAGAATCAAGTCCGTGTAGAGCTCGTTCTCTAACGTGGTCCCTAGGTCCGCGAGCTCCTCAATGAAGCCAATCATCTTAAGCACGTGTTCCACTACCGATGATCCGACGGCCAATCTCGCCGAAAACAGCTTTTTCGAGACTTCGTACCTGGCGATACGAGATTGCTCTCTATACAGTTCTTTTGTATGGAGAAATATGGATTCAAGGTCCATATTCTCGTGCCTCCTCTGATGTTCATTGTCCATAGAGGCAAGCACGAGGCACTTGGCCTTCGTGCAATCGATTTCCCAGGTCTTATGGATTTCCCTATCCGCGACGCTGGTTTTGGGACCTGGGACAGGGGGAGCTTTGGTGGTAAGGAGATACCCCAACTTGTCATAAGTAATTGCCATTTTGACATTCCTGAGCCAATTTTTGTAGTTTGGCCCTGTCAGTATGTTTTTATCTAGTAGTAACTTAAGTCCGGTCATGATATTTGGTCGCTGCAATTAGGAGAGAGAGAAGAAACACTTTAGCATGATGCTCTTGCAAGTTCAGAGTGGTTTTTAATTTGTCTAAACAGGATGGCTCCCACTGTCTCTCGAATCCCTCCTCAAACCAAAAAGGAAGAATTAGTCAGGATCAATCTCACCGTACAATACTTGCTTAACCGTTCAGCCAGGCTAGTGTCAGTACTTCGAGGGAGGTTTTCCAACGCTTTTGCGAAGTTCCTTAATTAAATATCCTCTTTTCCCTGGGGGCGTAGCCCCGCTAACAACTTTCTAGACACCTACTTGGTTTATAGCATTGATCGTTAAGTGAGAAATTTCCCGAGGAGTAGCATATACTCACAGTAGGATCGGGATCCAAATATCATCGCGTGACAAAACTGAAGGAATCCTACCAGAATCATCACACTCCAAATGGTATGCAGTGCTAGCAAGTTTTAGTTCTTTTGAAACTCCCTATATGGATTTTTGCCCCATGCTCTTATAACCTTGACTTTGGCCAAAATATCATAAGTCACATGTCAAGTTCTACCCGTCATTCTCTAGGTTAATTTGAGCCCACCCGCACATACCCTTGACTTTGGCCAACATGGTAGAACGACTGCCCCAAACTAATACTTCTATCTATGCTGCATATGAATACCTAATAGCTACCAATCACTATGCCTTGACTTTGGCCAATATACATAGCTTGAATACTTATTGACCATTCATGTGAAACGACGGAGGGCTACGAATGGTTTTGGCAAAACCGTGAACGTAGTGAACTTGATATAATCGATGGAACGAGATAGCTTTTAAAAGGAGTGGCTTAAGCTCCGAGTTTAAAAGTTCTTTTTGAAAAAAAACCGAGTGGTTTTGAAAGTGTTCCAACGACTTTTACTTGGTTTATTTTTCTTGCATTAATTTTAATGCGTCCCATCATTTAATCCTACCATTGCAGAAAACAACCAAAATATGACGTACGCTTATGCCATCCGCATTCGCCATGGGGCCTCGTCATTACCCGTTAGGTTACTTAACTAATGACAGAGCGGAGGCTGGACTAGCGCGGATGCAAAACATAAGCAATGCCTAAATAATATCATATATAGATATATTGCAATGATAGCCATTTCAGATCACAGATGAACACATTGGATATACTAGGAATCCGCAATTCGTACGAGCCTTTAACGAAAAGCGGATTACACGGTCGCGATGAATGGCTAAGACCCCACCCTAGACCCCTACCGGTGCGGCAAACTACCCGCCAAGTACCCGAAGCGAAGCAACCTCCCTCAACACCGTGAGTAGGCCACTCGGCACTTCGAGATACCCGGTAGTTTGTGCACCCCACCATGGGTCTATCCTAGGAGCAAAAACAGTAAAAGAAAATATACAATGACGGCTACAACCCCATCCCGGTTGTGCGGCCATATAAAAAATATTACATCAATTACAAATTTACATGAATTGAAAGAAAAAGAAAACTCTCATCTCACAACCCCCTGGCTATTCATCCACGACAATCCAATGAATTCATATACACATACCATCAACATTACAGATCACAGATATGTATAACCCCCACTAATCGACGTATAGCGATTAGCAGACGTTCAATACATATAACACATCACAGATATATACCCGTCAGCTTAAGTCTTTAGAAGTTCGATCAAAATACGGATTTTTAAGCCCCAAACACAAATTTTTCTTTCTGGAAAATCTGGGAAGAAAAATCATGCTGTAAAAATCCCAAAACACCCAAATGAATAAACTGCATGAAAAATCGCCCACGGCCGAGTCAACTCGGCCGCGGTTCCACGGCGCGTTGATCGGTTCAGTGGACCATTTTTCTACAGTTTCTTCTAAAAACCCTGAGCCGAATTTTAAGATAAGATTTATCATTTTTGGAACAGAAAACAAATTCGGCAGAAAGTTGATTTTTCGGGTTCGTTTCACGACCTTTTCTCCGATCGAACTTCTAGTTACTTTGCTAACATGTTAGATAGTGTTTAACTAAGCTTTGATACCACTGTAAGTCCACGTTACCTCTCCCGGTACTTACAGGCTTGCGGAAATGATGAAAAACGTTTTTTCAAGAGGTGGTAACATGGACTCAAAATACGGATCTTTGTTAAACAACTATCTAACAAACCTAACATGAGTTTTACCTACTCGGTCAGAAGGTTTTACCTTTCTTGAACTCCTTCGTCTTCAACTCTTTGTGGTGTACGGATCGGCCTCACCTCGTCGTCTCCTTGCGCCGAAGATGGATCCACCTGAAATCTTCTACCTTTGGCTTCTCTTCAAACTAGAAGAAACTAGAACACTTGGGTTGCTAAACCTTGTGAACTAGGATGAGTAAAGAAGTGATATGGGTTTTCTTTTATCTCTAAGGCAATGTTTCTCAACTCATGAGAGGGAGTTTCCTTGAGCTAGAGAGAGAGCAAGAGGAAGAGGAAGAGGGAGAGCTCAAGCAAGAGAGAGAAAGCAAATGAGAGAATGAGTAAGTCTTTTGCCATCCAAGCTCTCATAATCCAAAATCATCATAACAAATAATAGTAATCAAGTATTATGTGATGGTTCAAGTCAAAATGGCCATATCATTTCATGCACTCATTTTGCAAAAAGAAACAAGCAAGCAAAAGTCTTTGCCATGAAATGATAGCCATTGTAATGATGATGGTCAACTAGTCCAACCTAGTCAACCGGTCAACAAAGTCAACAAGTCAACAAAGTCAACCCATCAACAACCATGTCACTATAATACTTAATTAATATTATTGTTAATCATATTTCTTATTCTAATTAGGGTTTAGCAAAAAGTCAATAGTCAACAGTCAACAACCCCAATGAGAATCCTCTGTCTCTGTCTCTCTGTCAACTGTGCATACACATCCGCATCCGCGTTCCGAGGAACACGAATACAAACGAGATAAAACCAATCCCAAATCGTACACTAGGATCTGGCTTAAACCAAAGCCTGCTAGTGTTAACTGTCCGGACACCAAACGTGCATAAGTACACGGATGTGACCGAACCCTGTCGCAAAACCATGCGACCTATCGCAAAACCATGCGACCTCTACTCTTTTGCCTAAAGGCGAATAGCTTTCTGTGTGGGACTCTAAAGACTCGACACTACGCTGGCAGTGGGTTTAACCACAGACCACAAGCGGCACTAGCTGTGCGTAACGGTCCCCAGGTAGATGCCGACAAGAAGACGGACGAGGTGAAACCCATCTGAACTCCTACTGAGCCTGAATATGACAATCTCCGTACAGTCCGATCTGTTCGTCTGATAACATCGCATAGCGGGCCTAGGGGCGGTAAATGTCAGTCCCCTAATAGCAGTATAAGTCGTATCGGAGTGTAGCCCAGAACACCCTGAGATAACACTGGAAACCTACCAGTATATCTCGCTTGCCCTGGCCAGGGACGACTTGTGTAATGGCTCTCCTAGACACAGCGCGATGTCAACCCCCAATACCGGGAGAGACGAATCCTGTCTAACCGTCACCGCCTCCAAGCGCTTCAGGACTGCACACAACTACTACCTGTTTGCACGACTCCTTTGAGCCGTGGTAGGGTAGTAATCAAAGCACAGTGGGAACACACTCGAGGCAAAGTGACAGTGTCAAGTCAGTGGACTAAGCTGTACTCATGTCACCTGGGAACTGATAACTGACGATAGGTATAGTACTAACCAACAATTCCCGACGAGTCCTGTCCAGTGTACTCGTAACCTAACGAGCACCCGCATACTATCTCAAGTACGACGTACTGACGGCTGTGGGACAGACCGTCTCCCACACTGGGATGAGAAGCGCATACGCTAGTCTACTCCGGAGTATCGATGCCCTGTCTCGATAGTCCTACGACTAGGGACCTGCATAAGGATGTGCTTGTGGATTACCCAGCCCCCACTAGTGTGACTGCCATCACAACGCTGGTAATCAAGCAAGGATCCTAAGGGCTCCACTGATGTGTATAGGTGATATACTAAAATAAACGCATGTACACATTAAAGCAGAAACAAACCAAGTAGCATACTACTATATTGAGCAAGATTGCCTATACAAGGTGAATATCCCAAGCCTCTATTAAGTAATATACAAACTAGTATGATACAGTAATGGCCTCTAGGGCATATACACTAACATCACGATGAAATTTATGAATATAGATTTGGGGAAAATACGATTTTACACATAACTACCTCCGACTTATAAAAACATTTTTCTACAAGATGTGTATTTTAACAAATCTTTGTAAATGCGCCTCTACAACTCATTTTGGGGAACCCGTTTAGGATGGTGCGGATTATCGCACCTTCTCGGGCTTAGTAGAGTGGGATGCATACCTCCGCAAGGAGCATACGATCTCGAAAGATTTAAAATACAATTTTCTTTAGAAAATATGATTTCTATTATAAATAAAACTTATATTTTTAATAAATATATATATGTAATTAATATCAAAATATCTATTTTTAATATCTATAATATTCCATATTTCCAAAATCCAAGAAAAACATCTCATTTACAAGAAAATACCATACAAATCCAATATTACAAATAAATACCATGTATTTTGAAATTAGGTTTTATTCACTAGAAATGTCACATTGATAAAATATACATCCATGAAAACTCTAAAGACGATAATAAAATACTTGAGATATATTTTGAAAATATAACAAAACTATTTTTATATTAAAAAAACCTCGAGTTATACTTAATTACAATAAGGACCCTAGTAAACATAGATTTAAGCGGGACCAGTCTTTTGAGCCTCAGGGAGCCGAAAATATGGGTGCTTGCCTATTTTAGGTTGACAACATAACAAACGGTGTTATGAACACGGTAATTGTTTTTGAAAAATACACAAATCCTGTCGTCCATGTGCAGCAGTTACCGATAGCACCAAAACATAATTCAGGATTCAATTTCTTTTCTAGTTGTACGACTCAGACTGAGTCTCGATATAATAAATCTGACTTGAATATGATTCAAGTATCAAACTTCAATACAACATGGATCTATAAATCCGGCTATTCAATCTAATCAATCTATATTGACTGAACCGAACCATGGATATACATCCATCTACATGATTCTCCAGTTACATCCATTTACTGATATCATGGTTTCGGCAAGTCATCCATCTATATAATTCAATTTACAAGACAATACAATACAAACAATACAAATAAGACATCGCGGGGTTTATAAGGGGTAGACTGGTACAGAACATGTTAAAGGTGGCACGAGGTGGTCACTTAAGACATAATTACATCCATGTCGTTGTTCCGTGGTATTATCGATGGAGCCTTGTACTCCTGATAGCTTAGTCTCCGGGGAAAGTGAGACTACTCTCGTATACACTGGCATCTTCTGTACCAAGCAACAAACAACTACGTTAACATAACAAACAACATTATAATAGTTATACTCTCTGTTTGTCTATCCTACTTCTCCCTCCTCTTTGGGACTTACCGAGCGATTTGTTCGCTGTCAACATTCTCTTTTTTTCTTTGGAATGTCGTCAGGTGATTCGGACCTTCAGGATATTGAGCCCACCTTCGAGGATTTGGATCAGCTAGCCTTCGACCCGGAGCTCTAGTTCGTTGTACACATTTACATTCTGTATTTTCCATTTCTGTTATGCCACTGTTTAGGTATTGCTTTTCATTCCATGTATCTACTTTTCAGATGTATTGCAAAAAGAATGTTAATAAATAAAGTTGTTGTTCATTTATATCATGTCTCTTGTGTACATTATATTTTATATTGCTTAGATACGCTCAGCGTGTTTACTTCTGAGTAAATACGCAGCGGCCAATCGCGTCCCCTTCGCCATACACCGGGAAGTGGGGAGTGACAAAACCGGTGAGCTCGGAATTTTCCTTGATGTCGCCGGCCAAAATCCGGCCAAGTGCTCTCAAATTTATGTGGTGTTCATGTTATATCACATACAACATTCTGCAATTGCTTAGAAAAATTTTAGACACTCTGAAAATTTCGACAGAAACTAGATTTTAGTTTCGGGTTTTTCGGAGTTGTTTCAGTTTCGTAATCTAACAAACATCGTCTAATTCTCTAGCATGGCTCTGATACCACTTCAGGGTTCCCTAGGACGACAGCGGGGTTTCGGGAGGCATCGTTCATGCCTTTTCAAAAAATTATCGTGCTAAAGAACCCTAACCTAGCATCTTAACTAAAGAATTGGACGAATCAAGAATGTAAACAACTTTACATCTAAGTGAACAAGGAATACAACCTTTGTAGACCGGTCCTTCACTTTAATAGCTCCGTGTAGTAGTCCCTTCTCTCCAAGTAGTGAACTCCCGGACTCTAGAAAGACTCCACAAGATGAACGGAACAAGCTTACTTGAAGTCTTCGAGGCCGAAGATGATCTACGTCGAGAAGACACCAACTCAAGCTACCTCTTCACTAATATGGAATTAGTGAAGCAAACACCCTAAACTAAATGGCTAATATAGTAGAGGGTGATGAAGTAAGAATTCTGCTCGCTTTATATTTATTTTTCTCACAATATTTCATCACCTTTTGAAAAGCTAGAAAGCTTTCTCATGAGGAAGAAGAAGATGAAGTGGGGATGAGAATGAAACTCATGAGGTGAGAATAGCAACCATGGGTGAGTTTGTGTCATACACTAACTCATGTAGAGACTAAACCATGGGTAAGTATAATGGTTAGGTTAATAAATATCTTAAGCAAGACAAAACTAGTGGACTAAGTCAATGGACACAACAAGCTTCTCCAAGCTTCTTGCCATGAAAAATTTCCAACTAATTTTGATTTACTTTGATAAATAAAAACCCTAGGATTATCATAAGTATAGTGTGAGTCTTATACACCCATGTAGTATGTATCATCTAACATGACACAAAAAAATGTACATCAATATATATCATATATATACCAAAGCACAAGTGACAAAAAGAAATACTTAGTGAGCATATATTTGTAAATGTATGTTAATATATCAAATATATAATTATACATTAAATTATCAAATCAAACTTGATTTAATAATCCGGCTATATCATATACAACCTACTAATATCATATGAATCAACTTATAGAATCAACACTTGATTCGATAACCCGGCCATATCACATATAACCGATCGATATCATATATCGCGAGAATAGAATACGGTATCACATACGCGTATTAATCTCGGTCCCGCACATATCATATATATACTCCTATTTCGTTTCGCTTGAGCCAGGAAACCTCTGTGTAGGTGTAACATTTCAGAAAAATAAAATATTATTTTTGGGAATTTTTATAATTAAATAGTATTATATTGAATATTTTAATAGGGCGGTATAATTAAATACCGATAAATTGGAAAAAATTGGAAAATTATGGAAATTACTGAAATGAAGGTGTTTTATGTGATTTATGAAAATTATAAGTTTTTATGATTAATTATACGCTATTTAGTGCTAATCGCGATTAAATATCGCGAATCACGCGTTAAGCTTGTTTTGTGCAAAACATGCACACGTCTTTTTTTTTTACACTTATTACATTTCTTATCATGGCATTTCTTCATGATTCTTTCATGGTTATAAATTAAAGAGAAGAAAAGAAGAGGAAAAGAAAAGAAAAGAAAAGGGATTTGATTAAAGAATGGAGGGATGGACATGAGAGAGAGTGAGAGGGTAAGGGGTCAAACCTTGGACCAAGCTCCCATTACTTCATTTCTTCATCATCTTCTCTCATCTCCCTCACTCTTGCTGCTGCTGCCGCCCTCACTCCCTCCCCTCTTCAATCCTCTCAAACACCATTAAAAACATCTCAAAACCCAATACCCACTCCATTAAAAATGTGCATGAGCTCACTAGCAACACATTGGACCAAGAAAGCTTGCATTTTGGACACTTGGGGCAACTCAAGAAAATTTTTAAGTTTCCAAATGAGGTATTCTCTTAACTATTAGCCCTGTATTTCCATTGCTTTTACATACATGTTTGTTTAGAACCGATTTGGTGTCGTTTAGTGAGACTTGGGAAATCCTAGTTAGGGTTTATGGAATTTTTGAGTTGTGATGTGTAATTGAGCTCAGTAGAGGTCACACAAACCCCCTAGTGCTAGAATTTAGACCTAAACCAGAGACTAGAACCCCAAAATACGGATTTAGAAACCCGATATCGGAAAATTATGGATTCTATGAGTGTAAAATGAAATCTACTATCACCCGGAGCCTCTGAAATTTTTTTAGCAAGTACAGAGGAGTGTGCAGGCATCTAGGAAGCTAACCCCAAGACCCCAGCCCCTACCCTCTTCCCTGGGCCACAAATAAATTCATTCTGGCCTCAATTTGCGGCCAGAGCTGTGTGGAATCGATTCGTATTTGTTCTGTGGTTTTATCTCCAGTAAACTAGACCCTTGGCATATGCAAAATTGGCTGATTTGACCTAGGGTAAAATCTGGGACCATTTTCAAGAGTTTCTATTTTGATTCGAGGTTTCGTTTTGCGTATTCTAAATTCTGGATTTTTTTGATTTGTTTCGTATTCGATCGCTTGACGTTTATACGTCGAAATCGAGTGTTATTTGGTGGTTTTGAAAGCATAGTCCATAGGTTCTAACCTATAGACCTTTAACGTGTCGTTTTGGTTTTCCGATGTGATTTTAATATGCATTTGCGATACGTTATGATGTGTAGGTACCCCATGAAGACTTCGAAACGACAAGCAAGTACGTGGCGACGTCGACAACGGAAAGCGAAGAACAAAGTGAGTAGATTATATCTACGGGGGAAGTCGGGTGGATGGTGTATAGCACCCCCGCAGTTCGATGTATAGTATGCTATATATATATATATATATACACTATATATATATGATATCTGTTATGTGTGACATGGATATTCAAGATATGATTAGGTGTTCAATGGTTAGATTAGGGTTATTAGATGTGGGCTAGTATAGCTTCTTAGTCGCGAACCCTAGAATAGGTTTACACCCACACGTACACACATGCTTACCTTGTTATATTTGTGCGTAAATAGGGATAGGTATATATATACACACACATAGGTATGGGACTATGTATATATATACACGTATACCTACACATAGATGATGAGGATTGTATATGGTATTTGGAGATGAGTCGATGAGATTAGGCATGGTTCCATGAGATCGATGATATGATGTGATTCGTATTATGAGATACGACATGAGATTTTAGCGGGCCTTGGGGCGTGTGTTTTCATACACGTATATATATATATCGATGGTATCAGTTTGTACTAGACTTAGATCAGTACCCCAGTTCATGAGATATGATGATAAGGATACCAGATAATTGATGAGAAAAATGTGAGATTTGACCCGTACCCAGATTTGGGATGCCGTCCGACGGATTTACGTACGAGCTATATATTGATGATAGATCCGCACTCACGACTCGAGGATATCATATGATATAGTGTATCGTACGCGGTACTATTGAGGCGAGATCACCGACTATTATATATGTAAATATATCGACTCAGATTTAGGTGGTTTTCCCTTACCCTTTCGGTTAGACTGTTCGTTTAGTTCTGTAGTACTTATAGATGTTAGACTAGACCCGAGTCATACCTATTTCAAAAACTACCGAATCGTGAGTATTTTAAAAACAGGCCAAGGGAATTCTACGGATATTTTCAAAAGACACATCCTTTCTTAAAAACACCGTAGCCCTTGTTTTTCTAAACACCACGATTCGTCTTATTTCAAATGGCAAAACTGTATGATATTTACATATTGATGTAGATTCTTCACTGTTGCGTTTATTATTCGATTTTCGTATGTTCTTTCTATTCGCATCGCATTGCATGTGTAAATATATTTATTTTTATATTATACCCATGCTGTCAGGACACCAGCACCATTATCGATGATGCGTATGTTTCACGTACACCTGCTTGTCGGCTCACACACTTCATCATCGATAATTGCTATGTCACTACACAGTAGGATTGTTGCTTCAGGATATGATCCCTTGCATGACATACTTGTGTACATACATATTGTACACACATACTTGCGTACACACATATTGTACACCCATACTTACATATATACGTATTTGCACATACATAGATGATTCTGGCTTGATTTGGGAGATTTGAGAACCGCAAGATATATTTTAAAACTGGATTCATTTTAAAAGAGCGGTTTTCCCTCGATATGTGCATACATCATGATTTAGATTATACGCATTGAGATATTTGTAATCATGAGATTTCTGGATTTGGGAACCGTGGTTATTTCAAAAGAGAGTATGTATTGTTTTAAAAACCCGGTTTCCCTTGATATGATATTTCAGTGCGTCCACCATGTGTTTTCTCGGTTCTGAGATGTATGACATGTGAAACCCGATTCGAGGAGTTGGATAAGGCCGATTGCGGGTACATGGTGGACCCGGTATGGTAACCCGGGACAAGAAAGGGATGCTGTGTATACAGACGGTGAGCCTGGCAGAGGGACTACTACCTACCGGTGATTGTATTTGAACTCGGCGGATATCCGGAGAATACCGACCGGAGTTGAGAGATGATACGGGCCGATCCGGACTGACGGAGCCCGTGGGCCGATCCGGTCTGACGGAGCCCTATATATATGAGGATTTACGTGCCGCTGCTGGGCACAGGTTTCATGATATTTTCGAGTATCGATGCTGGACACTCAGGTTCCATGATTTTAATGTGTCGCGAGGGACACATGTTGATTTATATCCTCATACTTCCATGCATATGCTTTATGATATTTACATGCATGATGTTTTGTGTCATTGGTTGACCCGTGGACGAGATCCACATGCATACAGGCATTGATTATATAGTTGGATGATAACCACATACTTATAGACTTCATGATATTGTTAACACTGATTCATGTTGATTACATTGGTCATACCTCATATTTATGATATGTTGCTACCTGAAGCACTGACACGAGCTTGGTATTACACTAATGTATATATGTTTACCCTTGCCATCTTATCATTCTTCAGACTTTACCATATTGAGGATATATACTACTGATCGTTTGACCTAGGATTGAGTCATACATACGATTTCTTCTCTGTGATGTTTTCTACTCACGAGTTGGCAACCCACCCCCGTTATGCCACAGTTCTTGCAAGTTTTGCCGTACAGGTTTCATTGCAGCTTTCTGGCACACTGCTTCCCTTTCTGGGTGATTGCTTTGGTAGGTGGGTTCACTCGCATCGTGACCACCATTGTACTTATTTATTTTCATTGTTGTATCTAGAAATTCCATCAACCAGACTTGTATATTTGTTTCAGACTTAGGAAAACTAGTTGTGTATTATTTCGACCTTTGAGTCGCGTGTTGTAGTATTATGGTTTTCTTGTTGATTTTGAGTTTTCTTTTGAGTTTGATCATTGCCCTTCGGCGTTGTATATTATATTGCTTGCGTGGTTGTGACCGTTGTTTGATGAAGAGCTAGCTCCCGCTTGGGGATGCCTTTTATCATTGTGCATATATTATTCATGTTGTACCCCGTTTGGGGCCAGTATTTACAAAGGAAACTCTGTCGAAATTTTTAGAAAAGACTTGAGATTTTTAAAATGCATATTCGGCTTATGTTATTTAAAAACACTTGTTTTAAAACTAGTTTTCTATACTCCTTCCTTAAAATGGTTTAGATTTTCTGGGATTTCTTGGCTTACTTGAATTAGATGGGGTCCTATAGACTTCATATGATTCAAGTCCCAGTCGCGTACCATTTCGGGTCGTGACAAAGTTGGTATCGGAGCGCTAGGTTAACCTTGGTTCGAGTCTAAGTTTGACTATGCGGAGCCTAGAGCATTTGTATATATTCGGAACTTAGGCTTGACCTTACGGAACTTAGACTTAGTCGAGGGGGTATTAGACCCGAATTTTCGTCGCATGGGTTGACCTTGGTTGATGGAGTAGGTGACTTCAGTAGAGTGACGTACCGTGTGTATGTTCCGCGGCATACTTACGATACGCCACTCCGCGTAAGGAGCCTTAGGATGTACATTTCCTTGCACAGTATTTTATTCATTCCTATGATCTATCCTCATCAATATTGGTTATGATTTTGCTGCCACGATTGCACGGGCAGAGAGAGCTACGGCTAGAGTTGCGTCAGCACGTGCTCGTCACAGACGAAGACTGACCAGGGCGTGATTCCAGGGACATATGATTGCATAGAGGCATCGTTTTATTGTGTTTTCGTGCCATGAGCATTGACGGGTCGCTTTTACGAGATTTCTTGGACGTGCAGATCAGCACCAGAGGATCGAGCCACTGATAGAGGCCAGCCAGAATGTGATGACCATTGATGTATCGCTTATTCATGATGATTGAAGCATTGTTCAGCGTGCAGACGAATGAGCCAGTTGTTGTTGCGAACGATAAGATATTGCCCCAGATGTTGGAGCTATTGCAGTATGAGTTGTACTTAGAAATATGATAGAAGGTCGCTAGTCACCCGAGGATGAATGACTAGGACATGTGGTTCGTTCGCTTGCCCCGATGCGAGGTCATCAGATAGATTGATTCCAGCTAGAGATGACTTCACGCAGGTACGTTGAGAGTCGATGGAGACGATCGAATGTCAGGAGCCCATTTTCCAAGTTTAAAGTATTCAGAGACAAATGCAAGTAATGCTATGGACCATCTAGAAGAATGAAACCCTAACTCGACGTAATGACCATGGAACGCCTTTGAACCTTAGGGTTTGCGGCAGTTTAGCGGTGCCATTTATGAGGCTTGGGTTTGCCCTTCTACGGTTGGTCCACAGGTGCTGTGGCATGTACTGGAGTACTATTAAACTGTACCCAATATGTTTAGCTCTTGGGGGAATTATGGAGCCTTGACAAATCGATCGAAAGGTTCGACATCTTTCGGATATCATGTGATGGGATGCATTGCTTAGGAGAGTCCAGATACAAGTATAGCCGTTGGAGCATAGTCCATGCAGCCACGAAGAGACGAGTCCGAAGCGGTCGATATTAGAGAAAAGTGGAGTAAAGATTTCGCACGAGATTTCGACGAGATGACGTTCCACTCCGCTGACATCAGAGATGTGATACGCATGCAGAGGCGTTGTATATGGATATACCTTTCAGTAGGAGTCGCGATGAGTATGCAACCGTTCCGGAACAAGAAACAGATATAGAAAAGGGTGATAACCTCCGGACAGTTCGGCAGAAACGAGATTTAAGAGAGACCTCGACAGGACCCTTCTGGAATACTACGAGAAGACTTGGACCCAGGAGAGGTGATATTGCGCATACCCTGCAGGCCAGAGTTCGGCATCGTCGACGAGATAGTTGTCCAGAGACCTGTAGAGGATGTGCCAGAGCGGGACTGTTTCCGTCGTCATTCAATATTGGGCCGTTGAGCCGAGGAGTTATATATCTAGCAATGTACAGTGAGAGACAAGAGCCTAAAAGCACCAGGCGCCAGACCATGAACAGGAGACAAGTAAATATCTTGCTCTGCTAGCATTGGATGCACCGACACCTTCTCTACTTTGAAGGAGGAAATATCGACGACAGTATTTATGATTTGTAATTTGGTGATTCGATTATCACGTATCCTTCACCTTGGATTTCGGTATTTTGGGCGATCTATTCGCATGATTTAGTCTTGATGACTGAGTTTAATGACATTCGTTTTTGTGCACCACGGTTGCACTTGACTTCGGTTTGATGGCATTCGATATGTTGATTTTGATTTCATGCCTATGTTATGCATGTGATTTGACTTATGCTTTCAGCATAGTTTTCATGCACTTTTAGTGTTTTGATTTGATTTGTACACGCTGATGCACATGGTTGTGAGATTATATATCGCGGTATACCTGATTTGGATTGAGCTGTATTGTATACCGTCGATTTCGATTCTAATATTGATGTTGATTTTGTGCACTCTGTGTATTTGATTTGGATTTTCGCGCATGTTGAGCGCATGTTTTGAGATGCGATTTTGGTGCACACCAGATGCACTAAATCGAGATTCTTGGTGCATATCAGATGCACCTGATTTTGCTGTCAGGCACACACGTTGTCTCTGACAGGTGTTTCGTGCACACCCATTGCACTTAGATGTTGTTTCTGTGCACATGTATGACACATGTATAGCACATATATGGATTTTGATTTCCGTGCGCACCAGAAGCACGTAGCATTCTTATGCACATTTTGGGATTAATTTCTTATGGAGCAGTACGTTTTTATGATATTTGCTATTTGTTTTCGTACTGAGCAGGGCTAGTCAGAGGACAATACCTGGATATATTTCGCATGCATTGATAGTTATCGAAGGGATTTCCAAAAAGAGAGCTATAGTCTTAGTATTTACCTACGTGTCTGATATGACACGAAATGTTTAAAACAAGAAAACCCTTCTAAATTGTTTTCAAAACAGCGGAACATACATATTAAACAAAAGATATATACATATATGATTATTTTCTTATAATAGACGTCCGCCACTGTGCAGTGTTATGCACATCGCACAACGACTTAAAAAGATTTGGCATGCCTTTCCTTCAGATATTTACATGTATAAAAATTTGATGTTTACATGTATAGTTTTAATGTATATCACGTTGGGTTTCGAATTGGATTTGACATGGGTGTCTTCACCATTACTCCGATGATTGCGGGATTCTTGACGGAGTTTTGGTTTTGAGTTATCTGCTCATTGTTCATGCGCATGTATTACGCTATGATGCGTTTTATGTATTGATGATTTCGGAGCCCCGACGATTTGGACTTTTTACTGAAATGTTTTAGTATTGAGTTTAAGTTTAAATTTAAATTCGGGGACCGAATTTCTGTAAGGGGGAAGATTGTAACATTTCATAAAAATAAAATATTATTTTTGGGAATTTTTATAATTAAATAATATTATATTGAATATTTTAATAGGGCAGTATAATTAAATACCGATAAATTGGAAAAAATTTGGAAAATTATGGAAATTACTAAAATGAAGGTGTTTTATGTGATTTATGCAAAATTATAAGTTTTTATGATTAATTATACTCTATTTAGTGCTAATCGCGATTAAATATTGCTAATCGCGCATTAAACTTGTTTTATGCAAAACATGCACAAGTCTTTTTTTTACACTTGTTACATTTCATATCATGGAATTTCTTCATGATTCTTGCATGGTTGTAAATTAAAGAGAAGAAAAGAAGAGGAAAAGGAAAGAAAAGAAAAGGGATTTGATTAAAGAATGGAGGGATGGGCATGAGAGAGAGTGAGAGGATAAGGGGTCAAACCTTGGACCAAGCTCCCATTACATCATTTCTTCATCATCTTCTCTCCTATCCTTCACTCTTGTTGCTGCTGCTGCCCTCACTCCCTCCCCCTCTTCAATCATCTCAAACACCATTAAAAACATGTCAAAACCCAATACCCACTTCATTAAAAATGTGCATGAGCTCACTAGCAACACATTGGATCAAGAAAGCTTGCATTTTGGACACTGAGGCAACTCAAGAAAATTCTTGAGTTGCCAAATGAGGTATTCTCTTAACCATTAGCCTAGTATTTCCATTGCTTTTACATCCATGTTTGTTTAGAACCGATTTGGTGTCGTTTAGTGAGACTTGGGAAATCCTAGTTAGGGTTTATGGAATTTTTGAGTTGTGATGTGTAATTGAGCTCAGTAGAGGCCACACACACCCCCTAGTGCTAGAATTCAGACCTAAACCAGAGACTAGAACCCCGGAATACGGATTTAGAAACCCGATATCGGAAAATTTTGGATTCTGTGAGTGTAAAATAAAATATGCTATCACCCGGAGCCTCTGAACATTTTTTAGCAAGTACAGAGGAGTGTGCAGGAACCTAGGAAGCTAACTCCAAGACCCTAGCCCCTACCCTCTTCCTTGGGCCGCAAATAAATTCATTCTGGCCGCAATTTCCTGCCAGAGCTGTGTGGAATTAATTCGTATTTGTTCTGTGGCTTTATCTCCAGTAAACTAGACCCTTGGCATATGCAAAATTGGTTGATTTGACCTAGGGTAAAATATGAGACCATTTTCAAGAGTTGCTGTTTTGATTCGGGGTTTCATTTTGCGTAATCTGAATTCTGGATTTTTGTGATTTGTGTCATATTCGATCGCTTGACGTTTGTACGACGAAATCGAGTGTTATTTGGTGGTTTTGAAAGCGTAGTCCATAGGTTCTAACCTATAGGCCTTTAGCTTGTCGTTTTGGTTTTCCGATGTGATTTTAATACGCATTTGCGATACGTTATGATGTGTAGGTACCCCACGAAGACTTCGAGATGACAAGCAAGCACGTGGCGACGTCAGAAACGGAAAGCGAAGAACAAAGTGAGTAGATTATATCTACGGGGGAAGTCGGGTGGATGGCGTATAGCACCCCCGCAGTTCGATGTATAGTATGCTATATATATATATGATATCTGTTATGTGTGACATGGATATTCAAGATATGATTAGGTGTTCAATAGTTAGATTAGGGTTATTAGATGTGGGCTAGTATAGCTTCTTAGTCGCGAACCCTAGAATAGGTTTACACCCACACGCACATACATACTTACCTTGTTATATTTGTGCGTATATAGGGATAGGTATATATATATACACACATAGGTATGGGACTATGTATATATATACACGTATACCTACACATAGATGATGAGGATTGTATATGGTATTTGGAGATGAGTCGATGAGATTAGGCATGGTGCCATGAGATCGGTGATATGATGTGATTCGTATTATGAGATACGACATGAGATTTTAGCGGGCCTTGGGGCGTGTGTTTTCATACACGCATATATATCGATGGTATCAGTTTGTACTAGACTTAGATCAGTACCCCAGTTCATGAGATATGATGATAAGGATACCAGATAATTGATAAGATAAATGTGAGATTCGACCCGTACCCAGATTTGGGATGACGTCCGACGGATTTACGTACGAGCTATATATTGATGATAGATCCGCACTCATGACTCGAGAATGTCATATGATATATTGTATCGTACACGGTACTATTGAGGCGAGATCACCGACTATTATATATGTATATATATCGACTCAGATTTAGGTGGTTTCCCTTACCCTTTCGGTTAGACTGTTCGTTTAGTTCTGTAGTACTTGCAGATGTTAGACTAGACCCGAGTCATACCTATTTCAAAAACTACCGAATCGTGAGTATTTTAAAAACAGGCCAAGGAAATTCTACGGATTTTTTCAAAAGACGCATCCTTTCTTAAAAACGCCGTAGCCCTTATTTTCTAAACACCATGATTCGTCTTATTTCAAATGGAAAAACTGTATGACATTTACATATTGATGTAGATTCTTCACTGTTGCGTTTATTATTCGATTTCCGTATGTTCTTGTTATTCGCATCGCATTGCATGTGTAAATATGTTTATTGTTATATTAAACCCATGCTGTCAGGACACCAGCACCATTATCGATGATGCGTATGTTTCACGTACACCTGCTTGCCAGCTCACATACTTCATCATCGATAATTTCAATGTCACTACACAGTAGGATTGTTGCATCAGGATATGACCCCTTGCATGACATACTTGCGTACATACATATTGTACACTCATACTTGTGTACACACATATTGTACACCCATACTTGCATACATACGTATTTGCACATACATAGATGATTCTGGCTTAATTTTGGAGATTTAGGAACCGCAAGATATATTTTAAAACAGGATTCATTTTAAAAGAGCAGCTTTCACTCGATATGTGCATACATCATGCTTTAGATTATACGTATTGAGATATTTGTTTTCATGAGATTTCTGGATTCCGGAATCGTAGTTATTTCAAAAGAGAGTATGTATTGTTTTAAAAATCTGGTTTCCCTTGATATGATATTTCAGTTCATCCATCATGTGTTTTCTCGGTTCTGAGACATATGACAAGTGAAACCCGATTCGAGGAGTTGGATGAGGCCGACTGCGGGTATATGGTGGACTCGGTATGGTACCCCGGGACAAGAAAGGGATGCTGTGTATACAGACGGTGATCCTGGCAGAGGGACTACTACCTACCGGTGATTGTATTTGAGCTCGGCGGATATCCGGAGGATACCGACCGGAGTTGAGAGATGATATGGGTCGATCCGGACTGACGGAGCCCGTGGGCCGATCCGGTCTGACGGAGCCCTATATATATGAGAATTTACGTGCCGATGTTGGGCTCAGGTTTCATGATGTTTTCGAGTGTCGATGCTGGACACTCAGGTTCCATGATTTTGATGTGTCGTGAGGGACACATGTTGATTTATATCCTCATACTTCCATGCATATGCTTTATGATATTTACATGCATGATGTTTTGTGTCATTGGTTGACCCATGGACGAGATCCACATGCATACAGGCATTGATTATATAGTTGGATGATACCCACATACTTATAGACTTCATGATATAATTGACACTGATTCATGTTGATTACATTGATCATACCTCATATTTATGATATGTTGCTACCTGAGGCACTGACATGAGCTTGGTATTACACTGATGTATAAATGTTTACCTTTGCCATCTTATCATGCTTCAGAATTTACCGTATTGAGGATATATATTACTGATCGTTTGACCTAGGATTGAGTCATACATACGATTTTTGCTCTGTGATGTTTTCTACTCACGAGTTGGCAACTCACCCCCGTTGTGCCACAGTTCTTGCAGGTTTTGCCGTACAGGTTTCATTGCGGCTTTCTGGCACACTGCTTCCCTTTCTGGGTGATTGCTTTGGTAGGTGGGATCACTCGCATCGTGACCACCATTGTACTTATTTATTTTCATTGTTGTATCTAGAAATTCCATCAACCAGACTTGTATATTTGTTTCAGAATTAGGAAAACAGTTGTGTATTATTTCGACCTTAGAGTCGCGCGTTGTAGTATTATGGTTTTCTTGTTAATTTTGAGTTTCCTTTTGAGTTTGATCCTCTCCCTTCGGCGTTGTATATTATATTGCTTGTGTGGTTGTGACCGTCAATTGACGAAGTGTTATCTCCCGCTTGGGGATGCCTTTTATCATTATGCATATATTATTCATGTTGTACCCCATTTGGGGCCGGTATTTACAAAGGAAACTCTGTCGAAATTTTTAGAAAAGACTTGAGATTTTTAAAATGCATATTCGGCTTATGTAATTTAAAAACACTTGTTTTAAAACTAGTTTTCTTTACTCCTTCCTTAAAATGGTTTAGATTTTCTGGGATTTCTTGGCTTACTTGAATTAGATGGGGTCCTATAGGCTTCATATGATTCAAGTGCCAGTCGCATACCATTTCGGGTCGTGATAGTAGGACTCTAAAGACTCGTCAATACGCCGGCAGTAAGTGTTGATCATATCAGTCACCTACAAGCCGCAAGCGGTCTGCTAAACGTAACGGCCATCTGGGTATTGAGTGATCAGAAGATCAACAAGCAAGCCTGCTCATACTCCTGCGAATCCAATCAGTAACAATATTGTACAGTTCGGTCTCTTCGTCTGATATGTCGCATATCACAGCCTTGGGGTGGTAATCGTCAGACCCCAATAGCCTGATAAATCATGCCGATGTGAGGCTCATAACGGTTCGAGAAACTACTGATAACACTTTCTAGTAGATCTCAGCAACCCTGGCCAGGGATTTCCTGTTATGGCCAATCGAGTATAGCGCAACATCAACCTCCAATACCGGGAGAGACGAAATCACCTCATATAGCTTATTGCCTCAATATGACTCGGGACTGTACCTAAAAAACAACGTTTTTCACGGTCTCTTGAACGTGGTAAGGTGGAAATCAAAGCACGGTGGGAATCACACAAGACTCTATGACGATCTCGGGTCGACAGACTAACCTGTACCAGTGTCACCAGAGAACTGCTATCTGACAATAAGTATAATACCATCTAGGAGTTCTCAGCGAGTCCATTCAGTGTACCCAGTCTCCACTGAGCACCCGTATACCATCTCTGATGTCAAACACCAATAGATATGGGATCATCCATCGCCCATCATATGGGTCGAGAAGTGTATACGCTAGTCTACTCTGGAATATCGATTCCCCGTCTTGATACTCCCATGACTAGGAACATTTGAAGTATGTACTTACCGACTAGCTCTGCCTCACTAGTATGGTCTGCATCATAATCCTGGTAGTCAAGTACTCATCCTAAGGGCTTTATCAACATGTAATAGAGAGACAATAAGTGTACATGTTAAGATAAATAGCAACCAGATAGCATACTATCATGTCGAGCAAGAAATTCCTCCCTATATATGTCCAAGCATCCACTATAATATACATCACATGTATAATAAAGGCCTCTAGGGCATACATATAACTAACAGTATCCTTAGCCAAGAGAAGAGTTAAGGGTCTAGCAATTTTGCTAAAATCCTTAATGAATCTCCTATAAAATCCTGCATGACCAAAGAAGGACCGTATATCTTTGACGCATTTAAGAGGAGGAAGGTTATGGATGACATCAATTTTATCTCTGTCTACCTCAATGCCTTTTCGTAAAATGATAAGTCTAAGGACAATATTTTCTTGGACCATGAAATGGCATTTTTCCCAATTCAAAGTTAAGCTCTTATCCTTACAGCATGTAAGAACCGCGTCAAGATGACGTAGGCATTCCTCAAAGAAGTCCCCAAATATGGAGAAATCGTCCATAAATATCTCCAGAAAATTCTCGACCAAATCTGAGAATATTCCCATCATACACCGCTGAAATATAGCGGGAGTATTGCATAACCCAAAGGGCATGCATCTATAAGCAAAAGTACCGAAATGACAAGTAAATGTTGTTTTATCTTGATCCTTTTCGGCGATTGGGATCTGTTTATAACCAGAGTATCCGTCCAAAAAACAATGGTATTCATGTCCAGCTAATCGTTCCAACATCTGGTCAATGAAAGGTAGAGGGAAGTGATCTTTCCTCGTTGCGGCATTGAGTTTTCTATAATCAATACATACGCGCCATCCAGTTTGGGTGTGTATTTGGATCAACTCATTAGCCTCATTAGTTATGATCGTGATGCCAAACTTTTTAGGGACCAGATGAATAGGACTTATCCATTGGCTATCAGATATTGGGTAAATTATACCACTATCTAGGCACTTGACGATTTCTTTCTTTACTGCCTCCTTCATAACGGGATTTAACCATCTTTATGGATCTCGGGTTGGTTTGGCTTCATCCATCAAATGTATATAATGTTCAACAATCAGGGGACTAATCCCTTTGATACCAGCCATTGTCCAACCAAATACTTGCCGATTTGATCTCAATACTGCCAAAAGTGCATTCTCTTGCTCTAAAACTAGAGAAATGGATATGATCACGGGTAAAGACTCATTCTCACCTAAATATGCATATTTAAGATGAGAAGGTAGCGGTTTGAGATCTAGTGTTAGCGGAGAGACGATAGAAGGTGGGGTAAGGGAATGATACTCGGACTCCCTAAGAGGTTCATAACTTGCGTAGGAATTGACTCGGAAAGCGCTACTGACTTTTGTGACGAGTCAAAGGATTCAAACTCGGGGATGGACTCATCGAAGATATCCTCACTATAATAATTTTTCAGATCAAACAATGTCGCACTAGTGTTGTCGAGATCATCATAGCAAAGTACTTCAGCTTCACAGCTGTCGGAAGCTATCTCGTTGATAGAACATACATCGATTAAATGAGCATAAGGTTCAAATGGTTGACTTCCTAGCTTGTAAATATTAAGCTCAATTGTCATCTTCCCTAAGGATAAGTTCATAGAATCGTTACGACAATTAATGACAGCGTTGGAAGTTGCAAGGAAAGGTCGACCGAGTATCACCGGGATTTGATTGCGTGGGTTCGCCACAGGGCTGTGTATCTAAAACAATAAGTCCATAGGGAATATGAATTCCTCGACTAAGATTAACACATCCTCTAGTTCACCCCTAGGTTGGACGATAGATCGGTCTGTATCACGACCCGAAGTACGGAGCGTGACTGGCACTTAAATTACGAAACGTCTAAAGGCATAACGTAATCTAAGTAAGCCAAAGCCCAGAAATCTAAACCAAATTAGAAATAGAGTGAAGGAACACTTGTTTAAAAGAAAGAAATTTTAAAATGAATAAGTCGCATTAAACATTTTATTAAAACAACAAAATCTCCCAAAAAAATCGGCAGAGTCTCCTTTGTAAATATTGGCCCCGAAACGGGTACAAACAAAGAGAAATAGATATATATCATGAATAAGGCATCCCCAAGCGGGAGCTAGCTCTTCGCCAAAGGGGAAATCACAACCACATACAATATATATCATCAAATGCGAAAACAAGTATATGAAAGTACGAAAATAAAAAGACAACACGTCGGCTCAAATGAGCATCGACACGAGAAATAGAATACATACAAATCTCACAATCTCGCCATCTAAGTCCAATGTACGAAGGGTAGATAGAGTATACTAGATACAAATAAAATACACGGTGGGAGCAAAAGAAAATCCTCCAAACCCACCTATGACCAAGCTACAATCTGAAGCAACGAAGCGGAATGGAAGGTACACCCGTCGCTACTGTACTGACGGGTCAGACCTGCAAGATACCGTAGCACAACGGGGGTGAGTTGAAAACTCGTGAGTAGTAAGTAACATCTAATAAGGCTATCGTAAGCATGCACGCAGTGCGTCACAACCTACGTATATCAATATGATACTATGTACTAGAATGAATGCAACATGAATGCATAATCAACGTGAAATCATGATATGTCTGATATGAGAAGATCTATATCTTTAACTTGGTAAAACCTTTTGTAAAGTAAAACTGGATTATAATTAGTGAAATCGACAGAAATGTCCGTGTCAAATATCGACACTAAATCCTCAATATCTCGGGCTCCGTCAGTCCGGATCGGCCCATATTATCAAATCACACGACTACGATCGGTATCCTCCGGATATCCGCCGCGCCAGACATCACCGGTAGGTAGTCTACCCCTGCTAGGCTCATCTTCATCCCCATAAAAACACTCTCGCCCTGGGGTACCATACCGGGCCCACCATATACCCGAAACGGTTCATCCTGCTCCTCGAATCAGGTCTCGAAAACCAAAAGCAATCATGAAAACTCATGGTGGACGACACATGCATCACGAGAAAACCGCAACTTTCATTTTTAAAAAGGATAATAAGTTTATAAATTCTTGCAGTTTCCCCCAAAATCCAGAAATCTTATAAATACTGAAATCCTCGAGAAGAATCACAATATATAAACATGCCAGTGATATGGAAATCTATGATACAGTAGTATATACCATACGAAGTACGGCCAGAAGCTATGCATGAATCATGATGCAATGAGGTATGTGTATGGCTAACAACCCTATGTATCCATTTTAATGGAATGAATATGCAAGTATAAGTATATTGATCATATATGATGCAATTGCACTAATAATAATACTAAGCAATTTCTATAGTGTTCGTAAAAAAGCAATTACCACTGGCGTGTGTGTTCGCATAAATAGTGCACGTGCAGAAGGAACCAATGGTAATGGTGCAAGTGTCCTATGAAATGATATCACACATATATATAAATATAACGATGCGATGCAACGAGACGGTTAACTAGGAAACTATGCATATAAATGACATTACTACTAGTAATCCTATTGTCAGGCGCCTCGCGCCATCCATACGATCCCCCCCATAGATATATACATCTACTCACCGGGACGCCTCGGCTAAAGTGATCCGATCTCCGTCCTGTCTTTTCGCGCCGCATCTAACGTCTCTGCACCCAATACTAGAATCGTACATAAGCAATTAAAAGGATAAATAAATGATGGTCGCGGAAACAAACGACACAAGTCTATCCATACGCAAAACAAGACACGCACACTCACTTGGTGCACAAACGCGCTCACGGCCATGCTATAACTACAACTAGGATCGCTATACATGAAAAACACCAAACCTAAAACCCAAATCGCATTAATTGTGCAACCACAACACTCTAGATATTATATGAAATAGGTCAGAATTTATCAAAACCTCCAACTCATTTAAAAGCTATTTATTCCGAAACCTAGTAAGCATCGATTTCCATTTAAGTTCAAATCTAGATGTTTTAACCATTTTAGTGGTCACAATACTTACTAAATATTTTAACTAAGTCACAAAAATATTAACTATATTTTTATCTCACCTATTTAATTAATAATAAAAATCTAGTTTGCAAAATTGTTTAATTAGGACAAATTAAATGTAAAAATTAGCCATTTTGCAACTAGATTAGGTTTTGCATGCCCACTAGACAACAAAATACACTAAACTAACCTAGTTAATGATGCGAAAAACCTAACTTAATTCAAAACCCTTCTCATGAAAATTTAAAACTTGAATTTAAAATCATAATTAAACACCTAATTAGCTTAGATTAAAATAATTATCCATCAATTAAGCTATAGGTTAAGATTTATACCTCACAACATGAGATTTAGTATGCTAACACAGCCTCCCAAATGGCCCTCTTGCTTTAAGATTCCAACCTAGAATAGGCTAAGGAGAATTGGATGAGGAATTTGCTTTGAATTAGCGAGTTTTTATTTGAATTTTTTTGATGGATTTGTGATGATTTTGGATAAGAAAAGAGATGGGAAAATGAGAGGCAGCAGCAGGAGGAGGATGGCTCGGAAATTCTGCAAGGAAGGGGTTAAGTGAGTGTGGGGGTGTGTAGATAAATGTAGAAACCTCCATACTCAACACCTCTTTTAACTCCTTTTTCTAATTATTTAATTTCCTTTCATTTTAAACTTTGAAGTGGGGAACAATGGGAATGGGGCAGCAATGGGGCTCGGCCAAGTTGGGGTGTGGGGGTGTGTATGTGTGTGTGTATGGAAATTTCTAGTAAAGAAACAACCCCCCCCCCCCCCCATTGTTACATCTATTAGTCTTTTAAATAATTATTTGTTATTAATTTATTTCCTAATTTATTTCACCCTAGAATTCTCTAGAATTTTGAAGACATTATGAGAACAAGTGAACATATTATAACTTGTTATATTATTGTCATGGTTCACAAATGAATGATTAACCCATTCCAATTTGTAATTATCACTAATTTAATGTAGAAATGAAATCTTAAAATAATATTTAAAATAATTAATTAAGGAAAAATAATTAAGTAAACTAATAATTTATAAGTGGCTAAATAAATACCAAATACTAGAAATTATATAGTTAAAATAGACGTATTTAAATCCATGTTGAAAAATAATTATAGTTAAATTTTACGGAAAATACGGTTTATTTTACCGATTATCGGAAAAATTCAACTTAACGATTTATTTATTTATTTATTTAAAACGTTACAATCTTCCACCCTTAAGGAAATTCGGTCCCCGAATTAAAATCTAACTACGCTTACCCTCGAAGAGATGGGGATATTCCTTCCGCATCTCGTCCTCGGCTTCACACGTGTCCCTTTTCAGTAGTCGGGTCGCTCCAAAGAACCAATACGGTCGGTACGTCCTCGGATCTCGGTTTCTTCACCTGCCGATCTAGAATGACAATCAACTGCTTGGTGAAAGAAAGATTGTGCTCCAGCTGGATTGTCTGATGCTGTATCGTGTAAGAGGGTGATGAAGGTACTAGCAGAGCATCGATACATAAAATACGGGACGAACAATCTGGAAAACTAGGCAAAAGATCCACACTATAAACACTGTGCCAACACGTTTGAGAATCTCTAAGGGACCCACGTATCTGGAACTAAGCTTTCCTTTCCTCCTGAATCTCAACACGCCCTTCATCGGAGAAACCTTTAAGGAAAACATGATCGCCGACAATAACTTAAATCTATGCCGACGTCGGTCTAGATAAGATTTCTGCCTGCTCTGGGCCACTCTCAACCTATCCTGAATCACTGAATCCATTCGGTCATTTCTTACACCATCTGTGGCCCTAAAATACTGCTCTCACTGAGCTCTGTCCAACATACTGTTCAACTTACGGATGATCGACGTTTCCTCCTATATAATACCTTGAAGGGCGTTGTCTGAATCTTCTCCTGGAAGTTGTTATTATGAAAAACTCTATCAATGGTAAGTGGCGATCCTTACTGCCACAAAATCTAGAATTCAAGCTCGGAGCATGTCCTCAAGAATCTGAATGGTCTTCTCTGATTGACTGTCGGTGTGTGGATAGAAAACTGTACTGAAACTCAATTGGTGTCCAAAGCCTCCTGAAGTTTCTGCCATAGTCTGCGAGTGAACTGGATGCCTCTGTCGGACATAAAACAAGTCGGAACACCATGAAGTCGCACTATCTTATCAACATACGTCTGAGCATACTGAACGATCCGAAAGTGGTCTTACTGACAGAAAGTGGGCTGCTTTCGTTAATCGGTCTACGATTACTCAAATAGAGTCATACTCTCAACTGGTCCTAGGTAGACCCATGATAAAATCCATAGAAATTTTCTCCTATTTCCACTCCAGAATGGGCAAAGGTTGTAATTCTCCTGCTGACCCCTGATGCTCGGGCCTGACATGCTGATAAGTCAGCATCCCGAAACAAATCTATGACGTCTCTCTTCATCCTTTCACATTAGTAGACATCTCTTAAGTCATGATACATCTTTGTAGGAACCGGATAAACACTACATGTCGATTGGTATGCCTCCTCTAAACTTTCGCATCACAGTCCCTCGGAATCTGGCACGCACGGTCAAATCCCAAATCATAGTACTCCTTGATCATCAATCACGAACTCTGAATCTCTGCCCCGTCGAACTTGCTCCATGATTTCTGACCAACAAACGTCATCGAACTGTGCCTCACTGATACGATCATATAACGGTGGATGTACACGGACACGGACAAGTTTTCCCCCGGTCGAAGTAGACTCGAACTGTACTCGACTGTCGCATAGAATCTGCCATTCTGCCGTCGTCTATCTCTAAACTGTGCTCAAACAGTAAAAACTACCTCCGGGCCTCCAACTCAAAGCATCCACCAGAACATTCGCCTTGCCCGGACGATAAAGAATCTCGCAGTCATAGTTTTCACTAGCTCCACCCATCAGTGTTGTCTTAAAATTTGATCTCGCTGCTGAAAGATAATGTACCTTAAACTCTTGTGGTCCGTGAATATCTGGCACGATTCGTCTCCAAATCTTAAGTGTAAAAATCACTGCGGCTATCTCTAAATCATGCATGAAATATTTCTACTCATTCTTCTTCAACTGCCGAGAAGCATCGCCATAACCAACAACACCACCTGATCCTGAAGGCAAAGACAATACTAGCTCCGTAGTCAAACGGATCTTTAACTGCTAAAAGCTCTACTTAGATGCCTTAGTCCAAGAAAATAAATGCCCTTCCGGGTCACTCGGTCAACGTTGAAGCTATATGCAAAAATCCTGTACGAAATATCATTAGTATCCGCCCAAAATCCAAAATGCTGCGAACCTCCGTCACTAATACAGGTCTGGGCCAGTGCTGAATGGACTCGATCTTCTTCGGTTCCATACTTACCATCTATCGTAACTATGGGTTCCAAAAGTCCACACTATCCAACCAGAAAACACACGCGGATAATTTTAGCGAATAGCTGGCACTCTCTCAAAGTCTACAACGAAATCCTCAATTACTGCCCAGGTTCCACTCGGCTCCAAAAGTACACTAAGATGTCCTCAATGAATACGATGATAACTGATCAAGAACCGGCCTGGATATTCGGTTCATCCAATCCATAAATGTTGTGGGGCATTGGTGAATCCGAACGATATTACCAAGTACTCATAATGCCCTCAATGTGTGCGAAAAGCAGTCTTCAGAATATCATCCTTTCGAACCCGCAACTGATAGTAACCTGACCGCAAGTCAATCTGAGGGAAATGTCCCGCACAGTAACCCAATTCAACTGACGTTAATCGATGCATCAACACAACTACCGTCTTTCTTCACGAAGAAAAGAACCGGAGCTCCCCAAGTGACACGCTCGGACAAACAAGCCCTTTATCCAACAATCTTGCAACTGTTCCTTTAGTTCTCAGCTCTGCCGGGTCCATCCGATATGAAGGTAAAGGAGAAGGCTCCGTGGCGGAGATTAAGTCAAAGAAGAACCCAACATCGCGCTCTGACGACAAACCAAACAACTTGTCAGAAAGGACATCTTGAAATTCCCTCACAAACGGGACCTGGTCCAACGGGACCTCTGCGACTCCAACATCACAAACATACGCTACGAATCCCTGACGTCCTTTCCTCAAGAACGGAGTAGCACGAAAAGAAGAAATCAAATTGGGAAGGGTGGAGCTACTGTAACAACTCAGCTACAGTCTCCCCGAAAAACAAGAACTGCATCACCCAGGAAACTAAATTCGACTACCTTCTCACGACAGTTCACAGATACATAAACACATGACTAACCACTCCATGCTCAGAAGAAATTCCAAGTCAAACATATCGGGAAGAATCGAATCGACAAAAGAATCCTTACCTCCGATGCGAATGAATCACGAACGAACAACATATCGAGCAACAACATATTATCCTGCGGAAGAAATCACAACAAGCGGCTGATTTAGCAAGGACTACTATCGGCCAGATTTCGATACAAGGCATATGGATACCATCTTAAACGACACTGGAAAGAAATACGTATCGGAAGAAAACACCGAACGAATACCTGTCACAACGGCGTCTATCTAACCGCCTCTATGCTGGCATACCGGTACAAATCCGCTTCGATCCAAGAAACGATTGAAGTCTCAAAAATGCGCTCCTTCAACAATAAGGTTGCGTTCATAACAGCGACATAAATTTCAATATGTTGGGCGCCAATTGCAAGAAATAACTACATGTCCAATCTTCGCCCGAACCTCTTTATTCGTATCTCTTCAGTGTCCACTAGGTAAGGAGCATATCGGAATAACTTAGCAACTGAAGGTCATACTCAAATACTGTCATCCCTGAAGTCTTCCGCAAAAACTTGGAACTACGAGCTCGGATATTTCGAACGCTCTCCGAAAGGAACAAGCAAGAATTACAGCTGTGGTCTTCATCCTGAGTCATAGGAGATAGACCTGTAACTCGGCTCCTCTCAATTGACTCGCACCACGTCTGAGCAAGGCCTCCTAGATGGAAACTCGCAAGCTCAACCTATATCTCCTCAGGACATCTTCGTGAACGACAAATTCTAGCCATCCTGTCGAGGATTGTCTACGGATCCTCCGCTGCATCTGTGCCGATGAAAACTGGAGGCTTCAGCCTCAAAAACTCTTGTATGGATACGGAGATAATCTTGGTGACGACAGAAACAGCTGCCTGTGCAGCAGGTACAAACACAGTCCCTGAAATAGGAGGGACATCATCGGCTCTTGAAGCTTGGCTAACCACCGTTAACAATCCAATCATCAGTCGCACGTCCTGAATACTCGACTCCAGCCTATCCATCCATCCTGGAAAAAGGAAGACCACTTTGTCCCTGAGGGGTAGGCGTACCGCCATGATCGGTCCTTGTCTCAAATGAGCCCACTCTAACATCATCTCCGGCGGCGGCCCTCTGGCCCTCGTAGTCTCCGACGGCATAGTGGCTGGAATGAGAAACAGGATTGATAGGAACATTGCGATCGAATCAAAGGGTTTCCGAAATCAAGGAACGAAATACAAGCAAATATATATCCTAAGGTCACTTAGGAGGAGTACTGTATCGTAAGTATGCCGCGGAACATACACATGCTATGCCACTCTACTTAAGTCACCTACTCCATCTACCAAGGGTCATCCTATACTCAGAAAGGTAAAACCTATCGCTCTGATACCAACTTTGTCACGACCCGAAGGTTCGGAGCGTGACTGGCACTTAAATTACGAAACGTCTAAAGGCGTAACGTAATCTAAATAAGCCAAAGCCCAGAAATCTAAACCAAATTAGAAATAGAGTGAAGAAAAACTTGTTTAAAAGAAAGAAATTTTAAAACGAATAAGTCGCATTAAACATTTTATTAAAACAACAAAATCTCCCAAAAATTTCGGCAGAGTCTCCTTTGTAAATATTGACCCCAAAACAGGTACAAACAAGAGAAATACATATATATCATGAAAAAGGCATCCCTAAGCGGGAGCTAGCTTTTCGCCAAAGGCGGAATCACAACCACATACAATATATATATCATCAAATGCGAAAACAAGCATATGGAAGCACGAAAGTAAGAAGACAACACGTCGGCTCAAGTGAGCATCAACACCAGAAATAGAATACATACAAATCTCACAATCTCACCATCTAAGTCCAATGTACGAAGGGTAGATGGAGTATACTAGATACAAATAAAATACACGGTGGGAGCAAAAGAAAATCCTCTAGACCAACCTATGAGCAAGCTGCAATCCGAAGCAATAAAGCGGAATGGAAGGTACACCCGCCGCTACTATACTGACGAGTTCGACCTGCAAGATACTGTGGCACAACGGGGGTGAGTTGCCAACTTGTGAGTAGTAAGTAACATCTAATAAGGCTATCGTAAGCATGCACATATGTGCCAGTCACGCTCCGTACCTTCGGGTCGTGACATAGCAATTACCACTGGCGTGTGTGTTCGCATAAATAGTGCACGTGCGGCAGGAACCAATGATAGTGGTGCAAGTGTCCTATAAAATGATATCACATATATATATATATATATATATATATATATATAACGATGTGATGCAATGAGACGGTTAACTAGGAAACTACGCATATAAATGACATTACTACTAGTAATCCTATTGTCAGGCGCTTCGCGCCATCCATACGATCCCCCCATAGATGTATACATCTACTCACCGGGACGCCTCGGCTAAACTGATTCGACCTCCTTCCTGTCTTTCCATGCCGCGTATGACGTCTCTGCACACGATCCTAGAATCGCACATAAGCAATTAAAAGGATAAATAAATGATGGTCATGGAAACAAACGACATAAGTCTATCCAAACGCAAAACAAGACACGCACACTCACTTGATGCACAAACACGCTCATGACCACGCTACAAATACAACTAGGGTCGCTATACACGAAAAACACCAAACCTAAAACCTAAATCGCATCAATTGCGCACTCACAACACTCTAGATATTATATGAAATAGGTCAGAATTTATCAAAACCTCCAACTCATTTAAAAGCTATTTATTCCGAAACCTAGTAAGCATTGATTTCCATTTAAGTTCAAATCTATATGTTTTGACCATTATAGTGGCCACAATGCTCACTAAATACTTTAACTAAGTCACACAAATATTAACTATATTTTTTATCTCACCTCTTTAATTAATTATAAAAATCTAGTTTGCAAAATTGTTTAATTAGGACAAATTAAATGTAAAAATTAGCCATTTTGCAACTAGATTAGGTTTTGCATGCCCACTAGACAACAAAATACACTAAACTAACCTAGTTAATGATGTGAAAAACCTAACTTAATTCAAAACCCTTCTCATGAAAATTTAAAACTTGAAATTAAAATCATAATTAAACACCTAATTAGCTTAGATTAAACTAATTATCCATCAATTAAGCTATAGGTTAGGATTTATACCTCACAACATGAGATTTAGTATGCTAACATAGCCTCCCAATTGGCCTTCTTGCTTCAAGATTCCAAGCAAGAATAGGCTGAGAAGAATTGGATGAGGAATTTGCTTTGAATTAGCGAGTTTTTATTTGAATTTTTTTTATGGATTTGTCATGATTTTGGATAAGAAAATATATGGGAAAATGAGAGGCAGCAGCAGGAGGAGGATGGCTCAGAAATTCTGCAAGTAAGGGGTTAAGTGAGTGTGGGGGTGTGTAGATAAATGTAGAAACCTCCATACTTAACACCTCTTTTAACTCCTTTTTCTAATTATTTAATTTCCTTTCATTTTAAACTTTGAAGTGGGGAACAGTGGGAATGGGGCAGCAATGGGGTTCGGCCAAGTTGGAGTGTAGGTGGGTAGGTGTGTGTGTGTGTGTGTGTAAATTTCTAGTAAATAAACCCCCCCCCCCCCCCACATTGTTACATCTATTAGTCTTTTAAATTATTTGTTATTAATTTATTTCACCCTAGAATTCTCTAGAATTTTGAAGACATTATAAGAACAAGTGAACATATTATAACTTGTTATATTATTGTCATGGTTCACTAATGAATGATTAACCCATTCCAATTTGTAATTATCACTAATTTAATGTAGAATGAAAGCTTAAAATAATATTTAAAATAATTAATTAAGGAAAAATAATTAAGTAAACTAATAATTTATAAGTGGCTAAATAAATACCAAATACTAGTAATTATATAGTTAAAATAGGCGTATTTAAATCCATGTTGAAAAATAATTATAGTTAAATTTTAAGGAAAATACTGTTTATTTTACCGATTATCGAAAAAATTCAACTTAACGATTTATTTATTTATTTATTTATTTAAAACGTTACAGTCTGCCATCTGAAGAGTGCAGTGGGCAGGTTTCAACTCTCCTATACCTAGCTGCTCATAGACGGAATAAGGAAGCAAGTTAACACTAGCACCGAGGTCAAGTAGAGCACAATTGATACTTTTACCCCCAATAGTATATTGTAGGGCAACCGGGGTCCTTACGTTTCTTAGGTAATTATTGGGTAAAAACTGTACTCACGTTACTCGTCATGAATACCTTTTTTCGGCACTTGAATTTTTCTCTTCCTAGTGCACAAGTCCTTAAGGATTTTTGCATAAGATGGAACTTGTTGAATAGCATCTAGGAGAGGGATATTTATGTTTACTTGCTTAAACATTTCCACAATCTTCTCCATTTGTGCGATAGATTTTTTGGCCCTCAACCTGTTTGGGAACGGAGCTTTATCAATAAGTTTTAGTTCCAACAATTTTGGAGAAGTTTGTGGGGATGGAATCGATCCCAGAATTGGAGTGGGGATCATTTTAGGTTGACTCGAGGAAGTGGGTGAAGTGTTCAAGGCTTGGGGAAAACGGAGAATAGGCTCGGAAGAAAGTGGGAGACTAGACGAATTAGGGTAAGAAGTGGAAACCGGGGTTTCAATTGATTCCTCATCATCGATCTGTTGACCGACTTGATTGTTCAGCACTCTTTCCGATCTCAACGTGGTTACGGTATTCACATTATGACTTTATGATTGACCAGGATTCGGTAGAGGTTGAGATAGAAGTTTCCCTTTTTCTCTCGCACTCATCACGGCATTTAGTTGTGCAAATTGTACTTCTATCGATTTTATACTTTCACCATGGGGGTGGTGGTTTGTATTAATGCAAGGATAGAAGACTTTATATCATCCGTCGATTGCATGGAATTTTAATAAACATATCCACGCTTCATTCGAGTGCTGATGAGTTTTCAGTACCGGCTGTTTGGAAAGAATTATTATAAGGTGTAGAATTGTTGGTCGGATTTTGAAAAGGTTGCGATTGAAAAGGGTGCTGACTCTGTGGGTGTGATTTCTGTTGCTGTGAAGGAATTCTTTGATAATTGCTTTGGAACTGGTTTTGATTTTTAGTTTGGTTTTGGTTCCATGCAAAATTAGGATGATTCCTCCATCCCTAATTGTAGGTGGAAGAATAAAGATCATTTCTAGGTCGCTGCTGAAAAGTAGCATTAGTGTGTTTTTTACCTTGAAACGGTGCATTCAAAGGATATTCTTCCGTCAGATATGATGGGTCAGAACAGCAACCACGCACGGTCTTGGAATGCGTAACTTGGTTTAGGGGGGCTAATGAGAATTTGTTCTCTAAAGCGTCAAGTTTCTTTTGCATCGCTGCCATTTCGGCTTTTACTGTGATGGAAATATCGAGCTGATAGATACCTCCCCTAGATGATGGTCTAACGCTTTCCCACTGCAAAGTGTGTTCAGCGAGATCTTCCAGAAATTTCCAAGCTTCACCATCGTCTTTGGACATGAAATTGCATTGACAAGTGGTTTCAAGCATCTGCTTTGTCATTAGATTAATGCCCTCATATATAATTCGGCACAGATCCCATCTATTTATTCCGTGACGAGGACGTTGGACAAGCAGATCCTTAAACTATTCAAAGCATTTCCAAAATGGTTCATTGGGAAGCTGGGTTAATTGGTTGATTTCGCTCCGAACACGGACGGTCTTATGATTGGGGTAAAATTTCTTAGGGAATGCTATCACGAATTCATCCCAATTGGTAATAGAGTGTGCGATAGTGTTATAAAGCTATTTTTCTGCTAAATCGCACAAAGTGAAAGGGAGAAAACGCAATCTCATAGCATCCACTGAAAGTTGTGAAGTACCCATCATTGCGCATATGTTTTCGAATTTGGTGATAAAAACGTATGCGTCTTCAGACTCGAGCCCATGAAATTTGGGCAACAGGTTGATGAAGTGGGGTTTAATTTCAAAATTATCCCCATTGGCTGGTGGAAGGGACACACAGGTAGGAAGGGGACCGCGTATAGGATAGCATCTTTCTTGGAGAGAGATGCGCGGTGGATTCTTTGCACCTATGGATAGTGGCAGGGTGGTGTTATAATCTAATGGAGAACCTTCCATCTCGGTCGATATGGTGGGTGGAGGAGAGAAAAAAGATGAAGAAGCACCGACTTCGGGGTCGATAGCCGAAACTCGAACAAGACGGGCACTAGAATCCTATGTCCAGCCAAGCATGCACTAAGCGAGTTTAGCGCAAGTGGTAGAGTGTATGTGATTTAAAATTGGTTTTTTTTGAAAAGTGTCGAACGTGAGACAAATCACACAAAAATGCACAACCAACCCTAGAACTAAGGTCACCTAGGTCAAGTCACTAGACCGCTCCTAAACTTCCAAAGGACAAGTCGCGGGATCAATCCTCTACCACCTCTTTATCACTCTTGTAGCCAGGTAAGTGGGAGGTATTCGCTATACGAATCACCGAAAATACCGAGCCTAATTAAGTAACCACTTGCCTTAGTCACTCTTGCCTAGATGCCCAAAAGAAATGCGGATAAGCGATAAATTACCGACGATCTTCCTCTGTCCTTATTAAGCATGACGGTCCTTAGAGTCTTGGTCTAGATATTTTTTAATTAATGTAAGGTGATGCAGATGCTCGTTTTGTGATTTGTGGGGCCTAGGAAGGGTGATGAGATCCCCACCTAATCTGAATTTGGTCTTTGCCCCTTAAATTCCGTATTAAAATATGCACAAACCAATTATAAAATATGCAAAAAGATTTTTTTAGCGGTGATATTTTGCAAAGAATCCAGCAGAAAAATATATTATTAGATTTTTCAGAGGAGAGAGAAAGTATAGAGGAAGTTACCAGAGAAGTTTGGAGGCACGATTCCCCAATTCCACCGTGGTTCTACCGCAATTAAGGTGCTTTGGCCACGGAAGCGCCGCAGGAAGGAAGGTTCGCTTGAAATTTTTTTTACTGTGGCCTCCTTTGCTCCTATGGTCCACTCTAAAGGTCTCTGAATCTCAGTTTCCTCATTTTATTGTCTTCAGATTCCCTCACAAAAATTGCACACTAATCGTTAAATATATAATTTGTTGTTTTGTTTTATTTATGATATAGATCGAATAGAATTCAACACGAATAGTAAGAAAAAAATATTATGCACGTATCTCCAGCAACGGCGCCATTTGATTGAGTGATGATTTGTAAAAGTGTATAGTAAGTAACTGCAATCAATAACGGTGTCGCGTGTAGCTAACCAAGATGAGTACGGGTTTTCCTCAGGGAAACGTTGAATTTTTTAATCTTACTTTAGACGTGTTGATTAGAAATAGAAAGAAGAATAGAGGAATAAAGAATAGTTTCTAGATCTACGTCAAAATACGGATGTAGAATACAGATCTAGTTTGAATACGGATATAGATTTTATAAGAAAAGGGCTTGTAGGGTTCATTAGGATTTAGTAGTCATGGATGAATAATAAAGATGACTTCTTTTATCTTTTGATAGATTTAAAACTAGATCGATAGTGATGAATGAGTATTAGGGTTCTTGGAAGGAACTGGTGTTTCCACACTATTGACCCTTGTGCTTTCATTGATCTCTATTCATGTCTAGCCCTTAACAAAACAATTGTTAATCTGATCTCAAATCGCAGTCAAGACTATCAATAAATTGATAGCACGCCCGATTAGGAATGTTAACATTTATTTTGCTAAAGTTTATAAACTTCATAAAACATAAAAGAAGTTAAGAAATTTTTCATCATCTATTGATCTACCCTAATCCTACGAACCCTATCAAGCGGTGAAGTACTTCCGCATGATGGAGATAGAAAAACAGATAGAGATCATGATGTAAATATAGAAAATAAATGCAATAAAAATAAAAGAACTACATTTATTAATTAACTTGATCAATTAGACTTTTTTTCCTTTAGAAAGTGGAATACAAAACCCTAGTTTTCTTCTCGATCTATCTTGAAGGAGGTGGATGAACAGCTGATTGATCAACCTGGATGCGTGAGTCAACTTGAACTTCATGATCTCTTCGGTTTGATGAACTTCCAAGGGCGGCTCTGGGTTCTATTTATACTCACAGAACTTGCAATCCCTAGATTCCATAAATTAGGGTTTGTTGAGACGATCCTACACAGAAAATCCCACATCCCAACTCCCCCATATAGCCGTGTATCCGCTGCATATTGCATGGTTTGGCCGCTATTGGGCTGCACTTTGGTGGGATCTTGGCTTCAAAATTCTGGAGCTTTATCTTGTTGACATATGGTGATCTTTTGGATATCTGGATTTTGGAAATCTTCTCTGAGTCTCTGCCAGAATTGATTTCATGATTTACTTTAATATTTCGGCAGTTTTGATCTCGATATCTCGGATTTCCTTGATTCCAGTCCTGATGTAATTTCTGCACAATATCTCAATGAATAATGTTAGTAATGTTTGGTATTTTTGAGATATTATCCTAACCAATTTGATATGATATTATAGGTTAAGAAAATTGATTAAAGATATTTGATATAATATGCATATTTAAATTATCAAAATATTATATAAATATTATATGCATACATTTTCCTTCATAATGTTAATTATAATATAAACATATGGTAAATAATATTTTGCAGATAAACCCAAAATATGTTTTATATTTATAATAAACACCTTTTATTTTTTAAGAATAGTAAAGAAAATGTTATATCAAAAGTGCAATTTTTTCAACTGAACACCCAGCGTAACAATCCCAAGCGACAAGCATTCACCATGACAGCTTAGGAGGCTGGGGCTACTGGGGAGGTTATTACTGTAAGTGCACGGCGGCGCCCCGGCCTCCATCCCGAGACCAAAATGCGGAAGCGGTGATATACTTAAATTTTTCATGAACAGGCACCACCGCGCACTAATACCCGGATCGAACCATTAACTAGTCCTAGCTAACTACAAGAAAGGGAAAAGAGATATACCGACTGATCCGTGTCCTCCGGTCTTCTCGTCGTCGTCCCGATCTCCTGCGGAAGCTCCGGTCTCCACCTCGTCGCCGGAAGTGCACCACATCGCCTACATCTTTTACGGGATCCCACCTCAATGCCGAGGCAACTCGGGCACGAAGCTGGCTAGTCGACGTGCCCAAGGCTTGCTGTAGAATGTAGTGTAGAGGTTTGTGTCTCATTTGGGGTTTATGGAGGTGCCATTTGGTGGAGGGATGAACTATATCTTTCATTTGATGAACAATGGGATTTTTGGCATGGAAAGAGACTCTTTTCCCTCCTCTCAAAATTTGGACAGCCCACCCCTCAATCAATGGCCGGCCATCAAGATGGAATGGTGAGTGAGTGAGAGAAAAACAAATGGGGGGAAAAACTATCATCCAAAGGAGAGAGAAAAAGGATGTGATGATCAAGAATCATTTTTAACCAAAACCCCACTCCAAAAACTCATCAACAACAACCATGATTGCTCACAGAGTCAAGCCATCATGAAAGAAGAAGTCAAATGGTCAAGGGATGGTGCAACCATCATGATCCAACCAATATGCAAAAGTCCCCCTTCCAAATTGCTTATTTGCACAAATGAAAATAAGCCCTCCTCCACCAATCTTCGGCCAATGAACGATACAAAGGAAATCGGCCGAAACGGAAAGCAAACTGGCAACTCCAGAAAACTGGTCCCGTAATAAATTACAGGAAAACACCGATACTGTTCATACACACCCGCATTTGAATTCCGACCGAAATACAAATGCAATGAGACAAAGTCTACACTGTACTATACTAGGATCCGGCTTAAACCAAAGCCGGCTAGTAATATCCGTTCGATCTTGATCTGTGCAATACCGCACGTATCTGATCGAACCCTGCCATATATCCATATGGCCTCTAGTACAAACCGTCCTATCCTGATCCATGCAATACCGCACGTATCTGATCGGACCTTACCATATCTCCATACGGCCTCTACAGCTTTTCGCCCGAAAGCTGAGTAACTGAATGTGGGGGACTCTAAAGACCCGTCAACACCTTGGTCATGGATTTAACCACTAGCACGTCAGAGGTATAAGCCAATACGTAACGGGCTACCAGGTATTGACTAAAAGGGATGTCTGAGAGCGAACTCAGCTTGACACCCCACTGAGCCTGTCAGTGACAATATCCGTACAGTCCGGTCCGTTCGTCTATGAGTATCGCATAGCGGGCCTAGGGGGTTGGTAAAAGTCAGACCCCCAAAAGCGGTACAAGTCGTGTCGGAGTGTAGCCCAGAACACCCTGAGATACTACTGGAATACTTACCAGTAAATCTCCTGCCTTGGCCAAGGACTTTTCATGTTCCGGCTCTCCTAGACACAGCACGACCTCACCCCCAATACCGGGAGAGACGAACCCCTGAAGATACGCTCACTGCCTCCATGTGGCTCGGGACTGTACCCAACTAAAACCTGTTTGCACGACTCCTTTGAGCCGTGGTAGGGTAGTAATCAAAGTACAGTGGGAACTCACACGAGACAAATGACGATACCCAGGTCGATGAACTAACCTGTATACATGTCACCAGGGAACTGCTATCTGACGTCTGGTATAAGACCAACTAGCATGTTCCCGGCGAGTCCTGTCCGGTGTACTCATAACCCAATAAGCACCTGTATACATCTTAGGTGAACCAACTGACACCAGTGGCTTGTGAGACCGGCCACCGCCCCTCGTCGGGGTCTCGACTGTATACACTAGTCTACTCTGGAGTATCGATGCCCTGTCTCGAAACTCTCACGACTAGGGACCATTTAAGGATATGCTTATAGACCCCAGCTCCCACTTATATGATCGCCCTCATACTGCTGGCCGTCAAGCAAGAATCCTAGGGGCTCTACCAACGTGTAATAGCGACCTGTCAGGTCACCTAAAGCAGTACACGATGATAAAGGTAAACCAGATAGCATACTATCATCTTGAGTAAGACTGTCCTACCGGGATAGGTCCTCCATCAATCATTGCAATCACGTGCCTGTGATCCAATAATTGACTCTGAGGGCACTATCTCCAACAATCTCCCACTTGCACTCAAGGCTAATTATTGCGATGTCGCATACTCACAGCCCGTGTGATACCGAACACCCAACTCCTCTACTATTTAGTCTCACAAAACCCGTTTGCGAAACTGTTGCGTTCGAGGAATGGCCTCAATGAGTGGATCCGCTTTGTTGTTTCTTTCTATGTCTCTCTATATCTCATGTTTGCGGAGAAAACCATCTCCCGAAATGAGCAATACCTGTCTTAGAATGTGTCTGGATGTCTGATGGGACCTAGCTCATAAATGAACTCCAAATCCAAACTTCTTAGACTGTATCGTCAACTGAACTTAATCAGTATCTTGCGCCATGCCACCCTCAGTATTGCCTTGGACCTCCTGTCCAAAATACTGCCCCTCGTCGGAAGGAAAACTATAACTCCGACAACCTCTTTGTCGTCCATGTCACCTTGGAAGCCTGGAATGATAACTGTCTCCCGAATGAGGCTGTCGTTATCATATCCCTAGAATATCCACTTATGTTCTAAAACTGCTTCCGACTGTTTCTCCAGGATTGGATCAATGTCAACTTATTGCATCTAGTGCAAGAACAACATCTGGTGTGGTACTTGACATCTCATGATTGACTCAATTGCCTGAGCAAGTGATCTGCCAATCATGCACATCCCTCTCCACTTTAGTCTGTAAGACACCTTTAGAGAGGGTGACTCCATCATCTGCAGGTACAATACCGTGCCAGGAGTCGTCCATCCTAAATGCTCTTAGAATGCTGTCTAAGTACCCTGATTGGGAAACCACCTAAATCTAGATCTAAAACCATAGATCTAGTAACCAGTATGTCTGATATAATGTCCAAGACCCATGTGGAGAAACCATTGTGTGACGACCAAAGTATAACCGATTGTAGTATAGGAGTTTCTTTTCCTATTCTGTGTATGTCATCCAAATACCATGACATCACACCCTACTACCTTCTCAACAGATCCATCCCCTATTCTGACGAAGTCAAACCTATGACTGTCACGTCAGAAATAGATGATCTATCTCCGCTATATCTGCTTTAGTCTATAAATAGACATAAGCCACTTGTCCACCATGCTTCCGTTGCTCCCACTGACTACGACAACCCCCTGGCAGAGTCATATACACGTACACTTCTGAAGCCAGTTCAGATCGACGCTATACTCATCCTCCTGCCGGGTCTCGCAGCCTGGAACAACAGCAATGGCAAGTATGGGCAAACAAGAACTTCCCTGTCACCATCCTTGAGGCTACCGGAGTACCTCTCGGGTGCCTGAAGTTACCCACCTTATCTGCGGAGCGGCCAATGGAATGTCAAACCAGATTGAATCTTTATGTTCCTATCAAATCTTCAGTAATCGTTTGTGGTTCTGGAATCACTTCCAGTTCTACCATACTCCCACTACTGTTTTTCTGAAAAAATCCATTTTTAATAAAACTGTGGCGAGTCTAGAACAATATCGCTATTGTTCTTCCAGAAGGTAGAAAATCAACCCTCGTCATAGCCTGGGTCAACCCACAAACAGCCATTACAGAAACGTGCCTTGAGTTGTCCAGTGTCTGGTTTTAATCATAAGCCGGACAACTCCCCGTACCTTAACATCGTTAAGATATGAACTGTTCTATAACCAATATAGAAACAGAGGCACTGATTTAATTGAACCAGATTCAAATCAAGCAGCTGTCTCCAGTGCATGTCAACTAAAATGGGAGAGAGGTCGATCAGCGTTACTCAACTTATGAGTACTTCCAATTATGAGTAACCTGAAAGAGAAGCAATTTCTCTTAATCATTACTATCAACTGAATACCATTCACAAGTATCTACATCTTCGATCACTTTGAAGAATCCCGATACTTGCTACACCTGGTTCTCTACTCTATTCAAATACCTATAACTTCTAAAAATTCGGACCCTGTGTTTCCACGAAACACCTGTCTAAAAACTAGAGAAGTCATAAGTAAACCGAATAAAGTACGAGGACCAACCCCTCTGTCCTGATGGACCCTGGACAACATACAATACTCTGTATAAGTCCCTTGAGTCCAATAACTCATTCACTGTGTGTCGTAGGTTGAAAACTGTACTTATGGTTAAGAAGAATTACACCGCTGTTTAATGCTCCTTACCTAATCATCCACTGATATAGGTAAATGTCATAGACATAATATCAAAAAGGTATATCTCACTCTATAAAAATAGACGTACAGATATATTAATTTGAAATTGGTGCATAACTGTGGATATTCAAAACCAAATATTTGCCGACCGGCAAACAGCCCAGGTGATTTCCTCAAATATCACCGATTACAACGAATCCTGATATAATAAGGATGATCACCCAATTCCCAATAACTTACTCCCACTCATCATCTGTAAAACCATACAGATGTGAGACCCAAACCTGGTAAATACATACCCTGGAGTAAGTATCTAATAGGGAAATCAGTTTTCCTTTAACAGTACACAGTGAAGCTGAAACATTGAAATGTTTCGATGGGGTATCCCGGTATTCTTAGTAATGCCTCTTCCATTATCCAGATTCACAACTGTAACCGTATAATTCTTTGCCATCTCTCCAAATCCCTTTATATGTCTTTAGTCATTACCTTCTGCACACCCCTTTAGGCCAAATGGTTTTCTTCCATCCCTACCGTTCGGCACCAGCCTATGGTTTGGAAGAAGACTATCCAATAAGCATAATGGGTGTACTGTCCTAATCCTAGGAGCACTCGCAATGCGAGAGAAGGTGAGAATAAAAGACAACTGAATGAACATTATTCATATTTCTCCTGAACCAGAATCCATCCCCGAACTGGAACAAGTTCCTTTCGAGTTCGTATATAACCATACGATGGAGTATCCAAATAAACCGTGGATCTTCGTAGTGATACGGAGTGTCCTGGAGAAATACAAAGGTGAAGTGGGAGTGGTAATGAAATACCTGGTTTCGTCGTGAATAGCAGTCGCAATTTACTTTGCCCTCTTACTAATCCCTTGTTTTGTCTTAACTTAATACCTTCTGCACACCATCGTTATGCTAATTGGTTTTCTTCATTCCCCACCGTTCGGCACCAGCCTAAGGTTTGGAAGAAGACTATCCAATTTGCGTAATAGGTGTACTATCTCCTAAACCAAGGAGTACTCGCAACCTGAGAGAAGGTAAAAGGAAAAGACAACTGAATAATCCTATCCGTTTTCTCCAGAACCTGAAACCATCCTCGAATAAATCCCTTCGAGTTCGTATATAACCATACGATGGTTTTGTCCAATGGAAGTGGACGTTCGTAGTAATACAGGGTGTCCTGGAGAAAAGGGTAAAAGTAGGCGTGGCAATGAGGTTTGCAACTCTGACAATCCAAAAGCCGGTGTTAAGAAGGTTCGGTCAACTTGGTCTCTGAGTCATAGTCTTAGGGTCGGGTCAATGGTCGCTGCCAAAGAGAGAGAGAAAAGAAACACTCAGCGTGCACTCTAACCTAGATCAGAATGGTTACCAATTTATCTAATCTGGAAACCTCCCACTGTACCATCAAATTCTCCTCAAAACCTGAAAGAAGAATTAGTCGGGATCACCCGAGGAGTAAACTAACTCATCAGTGGGAATCGGGATCCAACTATCATCGCATGATAACGTGACGGAATCCGCTCACGTCATCACACTCCAGAAGGTATGCGCATATCTGGCAAGTTTCAGTTCTTTTGAAACTCCCGATGTGATTTCTGCCCCATGCTCTTATGACCTTGGCGTGAGGTCAAAATATCATAAGTCACATGTCAAGTTCTACCCATCATTATCCAGGTTAATTTGAACCCACCCGTACATACCCTTGACGTAGGCCAAAATAGTAGTACGACTGTCCCAAACTAACGCATTTATCTATGCAACAGATAAATACCCGGCAGCTACCAAACACTATGCCTTGGCATGAGGTCAAAATACATAGCTTGAATACTACCGAATATTTAACCGAAATGATGGAGGGCTACGAATGGTTTCTGGCGAAAACCTTTAACGTAATGAACTTGATATCGTTGAAGGAACTGATAGCTTTTTGAAAATATAGTAACGAAAACCATTGCTAAAGAGGTCACTCCCGGTGAAGGGATCTCGGCTCTTTCCCCGTAGAATGAGGTGCAGGATATTCCAACTGAATACCACGGTGCAAAGCAAAAGTAATCGGCTATAGTGAAGTTAATGCCCTGACGCAAACTTCTGTCCAAGGGGTCACTCCCGGTGAAGGGATCTCGGCCCTTGCCTCGTCGACTGAGGAGCAGGATATTCCAACTGAATATCACGATGCAAAACAAAAGTGAACGTCCTTGCAATAACAGCTTTTTGAAAAGTGTTCCAACAACATCAGATTAGGTTTTTTTTTAACTTGCATTGATCCGAATCAACGCAGTCCCATCAATTGATCACACCAAAAAAAACGAAAATATATTGATGTATGTATATGCCATCCGCATTCGCCACTGGGTCCCGTCATTACCCGTTAGGTTAGCTAACTAACGACAGAGCGGGGACTGGACTAGCGCGGATGTAAAACATATACAGCATCTACTAATATATATATATATACCAATATATTATATTTCGCTCAAGGCGTGATAAAATACAACATCGCAGAAATGTACAGCATCACAGAACAATACAGATATCTGGGATCCCCGGGTTTCACAGAGCCACTACTGAAACCCGACGTTCCCCTGGTCGTTTGGATAGCCTGTGCAATGAAATCCTAGACCCCTACGGGCGCGGCAAGTTACCCGCCAAAACCTGAAGCGAGGCAACCCCCTTCAGCAACGTGAATGGACCACCCAGCACTTCACGGAATCCGGTAACTTTGGCACCCCTCCTGGGTCAACCTGTACCCCCTACGAGTGCGGCGAATAGCCCGCCAATCCTAGAGTGAAGCCCCCTCCGTCTCAATGCCATGAGATGCGGGCTTGTTGCCCTCTAGAACCCGGCTATCCGTGCACCCCACCTTAGGGTAATCCTAGTACAGAAAGTAAAATATACATACAACGGGTACATCGACCGCAACCTGGTCGTGCCCCAAAATAATAATACAATCAGGCAGTGACGGCAGTCCACATGTCGGACGCTCGCCCCGCAATATCAAATGTACATAATACAACCACAACTGTACTAGCATTGCATCCAGGCTATCCCCACGACCAATCCGCAACATCACAGCAAAAACACAGAACATCAACGTGAAAGTCACGTTCGCAAATCCTTCTAACCGGGCTATAGCAGTTAGACAGGATTTACCGATCAAGTGACATTCACGGTCGCAGATATAATGTAAATACTGTGAAACAATGTGTTTAAAATATCTGATCGATCAAATTTTAACAAGTGGGCCCCAAAGTACTACTGTAGCACATCAAGAAATTCTGGGACCAATATTAATATTCCAAAAACCCCAAATTCAACTCAGGAGGCAACTGTAGAAATTTGACACAGTGATATCAACAGAATGCGGCGGAACCGCGGCCCAAAGGGGTGTTTGGCCGCGGTTCCGCGCTCTTGCAGTCGAGTTAGTGTGTCGAATTTTTACAGAACTCTTATAACTTCCAGTATATCACTTTTCTGCAACCTGAAAAAATTTTCGACTCCAAAAAATTTCAACAGAAAACTGATGTGAACAAAAATGCGGATTTTGGAATTTTGGTCAATCGGAAATGTAAACACATTAAACAAAGCTAGACTAAGTTAATGGCGAGGCTCTGATACCACTGTAAGTGCACGGCGGCTCCCCGGCCTCCATCCCGAGGCCAAAATGCGGAAGCGGTGATATACTTAAATTTTTCATGAACTGGCACCACCGCGCACTAATACCCGGATCGAACCATTAACTAGTCCTAGCAAACTACAAGAAAGGGAAAAGAGATATACCGACTGATCCGTGTCCTCCGGTCTTCTCTGTAAGTGCACGGCGGCGCCCCGGCCGTCAATCCGACGGCCAAATGCGGAAGCGGTGATAAACTTTAATTTTTCTTGAACTGGCAAACCGCCGCGCACTAATACCCGGATCGAACCATTAACTAGTCCTAGCTAACTACAAGATGGGGAAGAGAGATATACCGACTGATCCAAGTCCTCCGGTCTTCTCGTCGTCGTCCCGATCTCCCGCGGAATGTTCTGTCTCCACCTCGTCGCCGGAAGTGCACCACATCGTCTACTTCTTTTACGAGCTCCCACCTCAATGCCGAGGCAACTCGGGCACAAAGCTGGCTAGTCGACGTGCCCAAGATTTGCTGTAGAATATGTGTAGAACCATGTCTCATTTTTGGGGTAGTGGAATTGCCTTTTGGTGGAGGTATGATACTTGGAGTTTTTCTTGGGAATTTTGGTGAAGAAAATGATATGACATCAACCAAAATTACCCACATCAAAATTAGGACAGCCCCTTTAGGGAAGTGGCCGGCCATGGCTTGTGTGGGGATGGGAATGAGAGATGAGAGCTATCAAAAATGAAGGGAGCCACACAATAATACAAGTGAGAGAGAGGAATCAAAATGTGATCATGAAAGAACATGATTACCAAGAAACACCAACACTCAACAACCATATCATTTCCCATCATCAACAATCATGTCCACAAAAGTCATGCCATCATGACACAAAGAAAGTCAAGCATGGTCAAAGGAAAAGCTACCATGACACAAGAATATGCAAAGAACCCCTCCACAAATACTTATTTGCAACAATGCAAATAAGCCCTCCTCCACCAATCATCGGCCAATGAACGATACAAATGAAAATGGCCGAAACGGAAAGCAAACTGGCAACTCCAGGAAACTGGTCCCGTAATAAATCACAGGAAAACCCCGATACTGTGCATACACACCCGCATTTGTATTCCGACCGAAATACAAATGCAATGAGACAAAATCTACACTGTACTATACTAGGATCCGGCTTAAACCAAAGCCGGCCAGTAATATCTGTTCGATCCTGATCCGTGCAATACCGCACGTATCTGATCGAATCCTGCCATATAACCATACGGCCTATAGTATAAACTGTCCGATCCTGATCCGTGCAATACCGCACGTATCTGATCGGACCTTGCCATATCTCTATACGGACTCTACAACTTTTCGCCCGAAAGCTAAGTAACTGAATGTGGGGGACTCTAAAGACTCGTCAACACCTTGGTTGTGGATTTAACGACTAGCACGTCAGAGGTATAAGCCAATACGTAACGGGCTACCAGGTATTGACTAAAAGGGACGTCTGTGAGCGAACTCAGCCTGACAACCCTACTGAGCCTGTCAGTGACAATATCCGTACAGTCCGGTACGTTCGTCTATGAGCATCGCATGGCGGGCCTAGGGGGTTGGTAAAAGTCAGACCCCCAAAAGCGGTACAAGTCGTGTCGGAGTGTAGCCCAGAACACCCTGAGATACTACTGGAATACCTACCAGTAAATCTCCTTGCCTCGGCCGAGGGCTTCGTGTAATGGCTCTCCTAGACACAGCGCGACCTCACCCCCAATACCGGGAGAGACGAACCCCTGAAGATACGCTCACTGCCTCCATGTGGCTCGGGACTGCACCCAACTAAAAACTGTTTGCACGACTCCTTTGAGTCGTGGTAGGGTAGTAATCAAAGTACAGTGGGAACTCACACGAGACAAATGACGATCCCCAGGTCGATGAACTAACCTGTACACATGTCACCAGGGAACTGCCATCTGACGTCTGGTATATGACCAACTAGCATGTTCCCGGCGAGTCCTGTCCGGTGTACTCATAACCTAATGAGCACCTGTATACATCTTAGGTGATCTAACTGACACCAGTGGCTTGTGAGACCGGCCACCGCCCTTCGTCGGGGTCTCGACTGTATACACTAGTCTACTCTGGAGCATCGATGCCCTGTCTCGAAACTCACACGACTAGGGACCATTTAAGGATATGCTTATAGATCCCCAGCTCCCACTTATATGATCGCCCTCATACTGCTGGTGGTCAAGCAAGAATCCTAGGGGCTCTATCAACGTGTAATAGCGATTTGTCAGGTCACCTAAAGCAGTACACGATGATAAAGGTAAACCAGATAGCATACTATCATCTCGAGTAAGACTGTCCTACCGGGATAGGTCCTCCATCAATCATTGCAATCACGTACCTGTGACCTAATAATTGACTCTGAGGGCACTATCTCCAACAATCTCCCACTTGCACTCAAGGCTAATTATTGCGATGTCGCATACTCACAGCCCGTGTGATACCGAACACCCAACTCCTCTACTAGTCAGTCTCACAAAGCTCGTTTGCGAAACTATTGCGTTCGAGGAATAGCCTCAGTGAGTGGATCCGCCTTGATGTTTCTTTCTATGTCTCTCTATATCTCAAGTTCGCGGAGAAAGCCATCTCCCGAAAAGAGCAATACCTGTCTTAGAATATGTCTGGATGTCTGATGGGACCTAGCTCATAAATGAACTCCAAATCCAAACTTCTTAAACTGTATCATCAACTGAACTTAATCAGTATCCTGCGCCATGCCTCCCTCAGTATTGCCTTGGACCACCTGTCCAAAATACTGCCCCTAGTCAGAAGGAAAAACTATAATTCTGACAACCTCCTTGTCGTCCATGTCACCTTGGAAGTCTGGAATGATAACTGTCTCCCGAATGAGGCTGTCGTTATCACATCCCTAGAACATCCACTTATGTTCTAAAACTGCTTCCGACCGTTTCTCCAGGATTGGATCAATGTCAACTTATTGCATCTAGTGCAAGAACAACATCTGGTGTGGTACTTGACATCTCATGATTGACTCAATTGCCTGAGCAAGTGATCTGCCAATCATGCACATCCCTCTCTACTTTAGTCTGTAAGACACCTTTAGAGAGGGTGACTCCATCACCTGCAGGTACACTACCGTGCCAGGAGCCGTCCATCCTAAATACTCTTAGAATGCTGTCAAAGTACCCCGATTGGGAAACCATCCAAACCTAGATCTAAAACCATAGATCTAGTAACCAGTATGTCTGATATAAAATTCATTTCCTTTGTGGAGAAACCACTGTGTGACGACCAAAGTATAACCGATTGTAGTATAGGAGTTTCTTTTCCTACTCTGTGTATGTCATCCAGATACCAGGATATCACACCCTACTACCTTTTCAACAGATCCATCCCTTATTCTGATGAAGTCAAACCCATGACTGTCACGTCAGAAATAGATGATCTATCTCCGCTACATCTGCTTTAGTCTATAAATAGACATAAGCCACCTGTCCACCAATGCTTCCGCTGCTCCCACTTACTACGACAACCCTCTGGCAGAGTCATATAGATGTATACTTCTAAAACTAGTTTAGAACGACGCTATACTCATCCTCCCGCCGGGTCTCGCAGCCTGGAACAACAGCAATGGTAATTGTGGGTAAACAAGAACTTCCCTGTCACCATCCTTGAGGCTACCGTAGTACCTCTCGGGTGCCTGAAGTTACCCACCTTATCTGCGGAGTGGCCAATGGAATGTCAATCCAGATTGAATCTTTAGGTTCCTTATCAAATCTTCAGTAATCGTTTGTGGTTCTGGAATCACTTCCAGTTCTACCATACTCCCACTACTGTTTTTCTGAAAAAATCCATTTTTAATTTAAAACTGTGGCGAGTCTAGAACAATATTGCTATTGTTCATCCAGATGGTAGAAAGTCAACCCTCGTCATAGCCTGGGTCAACCCACAAACAGCTATTACAGAATCGTGCCTTGAGTTGTCTAGTGTCTGGTTTTAATCATAAGCCGGACAACTCCCCGTACCTTAACACCGTTAAGATATGAACTGTACTATATCAAATATAGAAACAGAGGCACTGATTTAATTGAACCAGATTCAAATCATGCAGCTGTCTCTAGTGCATGTCAACTAAAAGGAAGGAGGCCGATCAGCGTTACTCAACTTAGGAATGCTTCCAATCATGAGTAACCCGAAAGAGAAGCAAGATCTCTTTATCATTACTATCAACTGAATACCATACACAAGTATCTACATCTTCGATCGCTTTGAAGAACCCCGATACTTGCTACACCTGGTTCTCTACTCTATTCAAATACCTATAACTTCTCAAAATTCGGACCCTGTGTTTCCACGAAACACCTGTCTAAAAACTAGAGAAGTCATAAGTAAACCGAATATAGTACGAGGACCAACCCCTCTGTCCTGATGGACCCTGGACAACATACAATACTCTGTATAAGTCCCTTGAGTCTGATAACTCATTCACTGTGTGTTGTAGGTTAAAACTGTACTTATGGTTAAGAAGAATTACACCGCTGTTTAATGCTCCTTACCTAACCATCCACTGATATAGGTAAATGTCACAGACATAATTTCAAAAAGGTATGTCTCACTCTATGAAAATAGACGTACAGATATATCAATTTGAAATTGGTGCATAATAGCGGATATTCAAAACCAAATATTTGCCGTCCGGCAAACAACCCAGGCGACTTCCTCAAATATCACCGATTACAACGAATCCCGATATAATGAGGATGATCACCCAATTCCCAATAACTTACTCCCACTCATCATCTGTAAAACCATACAGATGTGAGAATCATACCTGGTAAATACATACCCTGGAGCAAGTGTCTAACTGGGAAATCAGTTTTCCTTTAACAGTACACAGTGAAACTGAAACATTGAAATGTTTCGATGGGGTATCCCGGTATTCCTAGTAATACCTCTTCCAGATTCAGATTCACAACTGTAACCGTGTAACTCTTTGCCACCTCTCCAAATCCCTTCATATGTCTTTAGTCATTACCTTCTGCACACCCCTTTAGGCCAAATGGTTTTCTTCCTTTCCTACCGTTCGGCACCAGCCTATGGTTTGGAAGAAGACTATCCAATAAGCATAATGGGTGTACTGTCCTAATCCTAGGAGCACTCGCAATGCGAGAGAAGGTGAAGATAAAAGACACCTGAATAAATCTTATTCCTATTTCTCCTGAACCAGAATCCATCCCCGAACTGGAACAAGTTCCTTTCGAGTTCGTATATAACCATACGATGGAGTATCCAATAAACTGTGGATCTTCGTAGTGATACGGAGTGTCCTGGAGAAATACAAAGGTGATGTGGGAGTGGTAACGAAATATTTGGTTTGGTCGCGAATATCTGTTGCAATTTACTTTGCCCTCTTACTAATCCCTTACTTTGTCTTAACTTAATACCTTCTGCACACCATCATTATGCTAATTGGTTTTCTTCATTCCCTACCGGTCGGCACCTGCCTATGGTTTGGAAGAAGACTATCCAATTTGCGTAATAGGTGTACTATCTCCTAAACCAAGGAGTACTCGCAACCTGAGAGAAGGTAAAAGGAAAAGACAACTGAATAATCCTATCCGTTTTCTCCAGAACCTGAAACCATCCTCGAATAAATTCTTTCGAGTTCGTATCTAACCATACGATGGTTTTGTCCAATGGAAGTGGACGTTCGTAGTAATACGGGGTGTCCTGGAGAAAAGGGTAAAAGTAGGAGTGGCAATGAGGTATGCAACTCTGACAATCCAAAAGCCAGTGTTTAAGAAGGTTCGGTCGACTTGGTCATTGAGTCATAGTCTTAGGTTCGGGTCAATGGTCGCTGCCAAAGAGAGAGAGAAAAGAAATACTCAGCGTGCACTCTAACCTAGATCAGAATGGTTACCAATTTATCTAATCTGGAAACCTCCCACTGTACCGTCAAATTCTCCTCCAAACCTAAAAGAAGAATTAGTCGGGAACACCCGAGGAGTAAACCAACTCATCAGTGGGAATCGGGATCCAACTATCATCACATGATAACGTGACGGAATCCGCTCACGGTGTCACACTCCAGAAGGTATGCGCATATCTGGCAAGTTTCAGTTCTTTTGAAACTCCCGATGAGATATCTGCCCCATGCACTTATGACCTTGGCGTGAGGTCAAAATATCATAAGTCACATGTCAAGTTCTGCCCATCATTATCCAGGTTAATTTGAACCCACCCGTACATACCCTTGACGTAGGCCAAAATAGTAGTACGACTGTCCCAAACCAACGCATCTATCTATGCAACAGATAAATATCCGGCAGCTACCAATCACTATACCTTGGCGTGAGGTCAAAATACATAGCTTGAATACTACCGAATATTTAACCGAAATGATGGAGGGCTACGAATGGTTTCTGGCGAAAACCTTTAACGTAATGAACTTGATATCGTTGAAGGAACTGATAGCTTTTTGAAAATATAGTGACGAAAACCATTGCTAAAGAGGTCACTCCCGGTAAAGGGATCTCGGCTCTTTCCCCGTAGAATGGGGTGGAGGATATTCCAACTGAATACCACGGTGCAAAGCAAAAGTAATCGGCTATAATGAAGTCATTGCCCTGACGCAAACTTTTTGTCCAAGGGGTCACTCCCGGTGAAGGGATCTCGGCCCTTGCCTCGTCGACTGAGGAGCAGGATATTCCAACTGAATATCACGATGCAAAACAAAAGTGAACGTCCTTGCAATAACAGCTTTTTGAAAAGTGTTCCAACAACATCAGATTAGGTTTGTTTTTAAACTTGCATTGATCCGAATCAATGCAGTCCCATCAATTGATCACACCAAAAAGAACGAAAATATACTGATGTACGTATATGCCATCCGCATTCGCCACTGGGTCCCGTCATTACCTGTTAGGTTAGCTAACTAACGACAGAGCGGGGACTGGACTAGCGCGGATTCAAAACATATACAACATCTACTAATATATATACCAGTATATTATATTCGCTCAAGGCGTGAAAAAAATTCAACATCACAGAAAATGAACAGCATCACAGAAATAATACAGATATCTGGGATCCCCGGGTTTCACAGAGCCACTAATGAAACCTGACGTTCCCCTGGTCGTGTGGATAGCCTGTGCAATGAAATCCTAGACCCCTACGGGAGCGGCAAGTCACCCGCCAAAACCTGAAGCGAGGCAGCCCCCTTCAGCAACGTGAATGGACCACCCAGCACTTCACGGAATCCGGTAACTTGGGCACCCCTCCTGGGTCAACCTGTACCCCCTATGAGTGCGGCGAATAGCCCGCCAATTCTAGAGTGAAGCCCCCTCCGTCTCAATGCCATGAGATGCGGGCTTGTTGCCCTCTAGAACCCGGCTATCCGTGCACCCCACCCCGGGGTAATCCTAGTACAGAAAGTAAAATATACATACAACGGGTACATCGACCGCAACCTGGCCGTGCCCCAAAATAATAATACAATCAGGCAGTGACGGCAGTCCACATGTCGGACGCTCGCCCCGCAATATCAAATGTACATAATACAACCACAACTGTACTAGCATTGCATCCAGGCTATCCCCCACGACCGATCCGCAACATCACAGTAAAACACAAGACATAAACGTGAAAGTCACGTTCGCAAATCCGTCTAACGGGGCTATAGCAGTTAGACTGGATTTACCGATCAAGTGACATTCACGGTCGCAGATATAATGTAAATACTGTGAAATAATGTGTTTAAAATATCCGATCAATCAAATTTTAACAAGTGGGCCCCAAAGCATTACTGTAGCAGATCAAGAAATTCTGGGCCCAATGTTATTATTCCAAAAACCCAATTTTCACCCCAGAAAGATACTGTAGAAATTTGGTGCAGCCAACCTAAAATATGCGGCGGAACCGCGGCCCAAAGGGGTGTTTGGCCGCGGTTCCGCGCTCCTACAGTGGAGTTAGTGCATCGAATTTTCACAGAACTCTTATTTTTTCTAGTAGATCACTTTTCTGTAACCTGAAAAAAATTTCGACTCCAAAAAATTTCAACAGAAAACTGATGCAAGCAAAAATGCGGATTTTGGAATTTTGGTCGATCGGAAATGCAAAACACATTAGACAAAGCTAGACTAAGTTAATGGTGAGGCTCTGATACCACTGTAAGTGCACGGCGGCGCCCCGGCCGTCAATCCGACGGCCAAATGCGGAAGCGGTGATAAACTTTATTTTTTCTTGAACTGGCAAACCGCCGCGCACTAATACCCGGATCGAACCATTAACTAGTCCTAGCTAACTACAAGATGGGGAAGAGAGATATACCGACTGATCCAAGTCCTCCGGTCTTCTCGTCGTCGTCCCGATCTCCCGCGGAATGTTCTGTCTCCACCTCGTCGCCGGAAGTGCACCACATCGCCTACTTCTTTTACGAGCTCCCACCTCAATGCCGAGGCAACTCGGGCACGAAGCTGGCTAGTCGACGTGCCCAAGATTTGCTGTAGAATATGTGTAGAACCATGTCTCATTTTTGGGGTAGTGGAATTGCCTTTTGGTGGAGGTATGATACTTGGAGTTTTTCTTGGGAATTTTGGTGAAGAAAATGATATGACATCAACCAAAATTACCCACATCAAAATTAGGACAGCCCCATTAGGGAAGTGGCCGGCCATGGCTTGTGTGGGGATGGGAATGAGAGAGGAGAGCTATCAAAAATGAAGGGAGCCACATAATAATACAAGTGAGAGAGAGGAATCAAAATGTGATCATGAAAGAACATGATTACCAAGAAACACCAACACTCAACAACCATATCATTTCCCATCATCAACAATCATGTCCACAAAAGTCATGCCATCATGACACAAAGAAAGTCAAGCATGGTCAAAGGAAAAGCTATCATGACACAAGAATATGCAAAGAACCCCTCCACAAATACTTATTTGCAACAATGCAAATAAGCCCTCCTCCACCAATCATCGGCCAATGAACGATACAAATGAAAATGGCCGAAACGGAAAGCAAACTGGCAACTCCAGAAAACTGGTCCCGTAATAAATCACAGGAAAGCCCCGATACTGTGCATACACACCCGCATTTGTATTCCGACCGAAATACAAATGCAATGAGACAAAATCTACACTGTACTATACTAGGATCCGGCTTAAACCAAAGCCGGCCAGTAATATCCGTTCGATCCTGATCCGTGCAATACCGCACGTATCTGATCGAACCCTGCCATATAACCATACGGCCTATAGTATAAACTGTCCGATCCTAATCCGTGCAATACCGCACGTATCTGATCGGACCTTGCCATATCTCCATACGGCCTCTACAACTTTTCGCCCGAAAGCTAAGTAACTGAATGTGGGGGACTCTAAAGACTCGTCAATACCTTGGTTGTGGATTTAACCACTAGCACGTCAGAGGTATAAGCCAATACGTAACGGGCTACCAGGTATTGACTAAAAGGGACGTCTGTGAGCGAACTCAGCCTGACAACCCTACTGAGCCTGTCAGTGACAATATCCGTACAGTCCGGTCCGTTCGTCTATGAGCATCGCATGGCGGGCCTAGGGGGTTGGTAAAAGTCAGACCCCCAAAAGCGGTACAAGTCGTGTCGGAGTGTAGCCCAGAACACCCTGAGATACTACTGGAATACCTACCAGTAAATCTCCTTGCCTCGGCCGAGGGCTTCGTGTAATGGCTCTCCTAGACACAGCGCGACCTCACCCCCAATACCGAGAGAGACGAACCCCTGAAGATACGCTCACTGCCTCCATGTGGCTCGGGACTGCACCCAACTAAAACCTGTTTGCACGACTCCTTTGAGCCGTGGTAGGGTAGTAATCAAAGTACAGTGGGAACTCACACGAGACAAATGACGATCCCCAGGTCAATGAACTAACCTGTACACATGTCACCAGGGAACTGCCATCTGACGTCTGGTATATGACCAACTAGTATGTTCCCGGCGAGTCCTGTCCGGTGTACTCATAACCCAATGAGCACCTGTATACATCTTAGTTGATCCAACTGACACCAGTGGCTTGTGAGACCGGCCACCGCCCCTCGTCTGGGTCTCGACTGTATACACTAGTCTACTCTGGAGCATCGATGCCCTGTCTCGAAACTCACACGACTAGGGACCATTTAAGGATATGCTTATAGATCCCCAGCTCCCACTTATATGATCGCCCTCATACTGCTGGTGGTCAAGCAAGAATCCTAGGGGCTCTATCAACGTGTAATAGAGACTTGTCAGGTCACCTAAAGCAGTACACGATGATAAAGGTAAACCAGATAGCATACTATCATCTCGAGTAAGACTGTCCTACCGGGATAGGTCCTCCATCAATCATTGCAATCACGTACCTGTGACCTAATAATTGACTCTGAGGGCACTATCTCCAACATTCTCGTCGTCGTCCCGATCTCCTGCGGAAGCTCCGGTCTCCACCTCGTCTCCAGAAGTGCACCGCATCGCCTACATCTTTTACGGGCTCCCACCTCAATGCCGAGGCAACTCGGGCACGATGCTGGCTAGTCGACGTGCCCAAGGCTTGCTGTCGAATGTAGTGTAGAGGTTTGTGTCTCATTTGGGGTCTATGGAGGTGCCATTTGGTTGAGGGATGAACTATATCTTTCATTTGATGAACAAAGGTATTTTTGGCATGAAAAGAGACTCTTTTCCCTCCTCTCAAAATTTGGACAGCCCACCCCTCAATCAATGGCCGGCCATCAAGATGGAATGGTGAGTGAGTGAGAGAAAAACAAGTGGGGGAAAAACTATCATCCAAAGGAGAGAGAAAAAGGATGTGATGATCAAGAATCATTTTTAACCAAAACCCCACTCCAAAAACTCATCAACAACAACCATGATTGCTCACAAAGTCAAGCCATCATGAAAGAAGAAGTCAAATGGTCAAGGGACGGTGCAACCATCATGATCCAACCAATATGCAAAAGACCCCCTTCCAAATTGCTTATTTGCACAAATGCAAATAAGACCTCCTCCACCAATCTTCGGCCAATGAACGATACAAAGGAAATCGGCCGAAACAGAAAGCAAACTGGCAACTCTAGAAAACCGGTCCCGTAATAAATTACAGGAAAACCCCGATACTGTGCATACACACCCGCATTTGAATTCCGACCGAAATACAAATGCAATGAGACAAAGTCTACACTGTACTATACTAGGATCCGGCTTAAACCAAAGCCGGCTAGTAATATCCGTTCGATCCTGATCCGTGCAATACCGCACGTATCTGATCGAACCCTGCCATATATCCATACGGCCTCTAGTACAAACCGTCCTATCCTGATCCGTGCAATACCGCGCGTATCTGATCGGACCTTGCCATATCTCCATACGGCCTCTACAGCTTTTCTCCCGAAAGCTGAGTAACTGAATGTGAGGGACTCTAAAGACCCGTCAACACCTTGGTCGTGGATTTAACCACTAGCACGTCAGAGGTATAAGCCAATACGTAACGGGCTACAAGGTATTGACTAAAAGGGACGTCTGTGAGCGAACTCAGCCTGACACCCCACTGAGCCTGTCAGTGACAATATCCGTACAGTCCGGTCCGTTCGTCTATGAGTATCGCATGGCGGGCCTAGGGGGTTGGTAAAAGTCAGACCCCCAAAAGCGGTACAAGTCGTGTCGGAGTGTAGCCCAGAACACCCTGAGATACTACTGGAATACTTACCAGTAAATCTCCTGCCTTGGCCAAGGACTTTTCATGTTCCGGCTCTCCTAGACACAGCACGACCTCACCCCCAATACCGGGAGAGACGAACCCCTGAAGATACGCTCACTGCCTCCATGTGGCTCGGGACTGTACCCAACTAAAACCTGTTTGCACGACTCCTTTGAGCTGTGGTAGGGTAGTAATCAAAGTACAGTGGGAACTCACACGAGACAAATGACGATCCCCAAGTCGATGAACTAACCTGTACACATGTCACCAGGGAACTGCTATCTGACGTCTGGTATAAGACCTACTAGCATGTTCCCGGCGAGTCTTGTCCAGTGTACTCATAACCCAATGAGCACATGTATACATCTTAGGTGAACCAACTGACACCAGTGGCTTGTGAGACCGGCCACCGCCCCTCGTCGGGGTCTCGACTGTATACACTAGTCTACTCTGGAGTATCGATGCCCTGTCTCGAAACTCTCACGACTAGGGACCATTTAAGGATATGCTTATAGACCCCAGCTCCCACTTATATGATCGCCCTCATACTGCTGGCCGTCAAGCAAGAATCCTAGGGGCTCTACCAACGTGTAATAGCGACCTGTCAGGTCACCTAAAGTAGTACACGATGATAAAGGTAAACCAGATAGCATACTATCATCTTGAGTAAGACTGTCCTACCGGGATAGGTCCTCCATCAATCATTGCAATCACGTGCCTGTGATCCAATAATTGACTCTGAGGGCACTATCTCCAACAATTACAGGTATTCTTATCTTTTAAATATCCATATTACTTCTAGTAACGCACTTATTCTTTCATCTCGATTCTATTTAGGCTCATCCATAACCCTTCCTTTTAAACGTGGGTATTCTCTTAGTAGCATCCACGCCCGCACTTGCACTCTTCGACTCGGACGCATCCTACTGCTTCATGGCATAAAAGTTTGTGACCGCCCACTCTATTCCAGTGGCACCTCTCATCACTGGATGGACATTAACATAGGTAACTGCGAGATCAAGTCCACAACGGGATATGATCTGTGTCACATGGTGGTCTGTAGTTGAGGATTCTACGCCAATTTCATGGTAATAGATATGCTTAATTTCGACGTAGTCTTAGGCATGGATTGGTTGGGAATTTTTTACGCTATCATTGACTGTCGTCAAAGTAGGGTAGTGTTCGAGATTCCAGATCATCCAATGTTCATCTTTGAGAGCGGAAGTAAATCATTGGATCCAGCAGCTTACCAAGCCATACCGGGAAAAGAGGAGGTGTTGAATACCTTGCAGGGAGAGGATTAGATGCCTATAGTAGCACACAAAAATTATCAAAAATAACAAAAAGATTTTATTTTTTTTTATAAATATATACAAAAAGAATATTAACCCGAATAACAAGAAAGAAAATACGCTACCGTCTCCCCGGCAACGGCGCCATTTGATTGGTAGAGGTTTTGCGTGCTAAGTTTATTACCGCAATCAAGACGGTTTCGCTTGTAACTAGCTAGTTGAGCACGGGTCAATCTACAGGGAGATGGTTGTATGTCCGTTCGAGTTTTAGACGGGTTAATAAAGAATGTGTATATGTTTGTTCAGTTCTATCCTAAGTGTTTGTATTTATGTTCAAGTAAGCTTGTTAAGGTTAAGGTTGGTTAGTAGAGTTAGGATTAGTCTTGTGCTTGTCTTTTGCCATCCTTAAAACGGTGTCGGGATAATCGAAAGTAGCGGGGATTAGGAGGACATAGGAATGGGATTTGCGAGTTTAAGCAAGCTTTCCAACGCTAAATCCATTCCTAGTGCCCCTTGTCCGTCCGCTAAATACGCTTATTTCCAACCCTCGGCCAAACACCCGCAATCATGTATCTAATTAAGTCACAACTACATGTCACGTTGTAGTGCGCTTAAAAGACTTCTCGACTTAGGTCGCGGCTATATGTCATGTATAGCGCGCCTAAGCGAGGGGGTTGCGGTTGTTTGGTCGGGGTTCGTTTCAAGATGTTTGGCGAAGAGAAGCACAGGGGATTTCTCCGTCCCTCATACCACCTTCCTCAGCCTTAACAAGAGGGAAATTATTCACACTTCATTAAAGAAAAGAAAACAAAACAAGAAGGAAGAAAAGAGGAAAAAACGGTTTTACAAGTGAAGCAAGCTAACTCTTGGGTCCTCATCTTAGCAAGGAACTCCGTCAAGTATCATCGCTTGAAAATACGGATAGAAGAAGAAAAGAAAAGAGAACAAGAAAAGAAATAACAACAACTAGTTAACAACAAATAATAAAATTACCATACAAGATAATAAAATTACAAGACAATAAATAAAAGAGACAAGATAAAAACAACCCTCGTCTTCATTGGTCTTCCACTCAAAAAGCTCTCACTACAATTTTCATGGAGGAAAGAATGAAGAAAAAGAAGAAACTTAGCTAAATCCTAACAAAAAGAGGCATCAAAAAGAACACCATTGGCTTGGCAAGTTCTGGGATATTTATAGAAAGGAAACAGAGAACCTAGGGCAACATTCTGGTACTACATGCAATTACCAAATAGCCTCTGAAACATTGTGCACTGACAAGCCTATACGGCCGTGGATCCGCGGCCTAAGCGCGCTTATGCCGCGGTTCCGCGGCCTTATTAGGGAGTTGGGCCTTCATCTTTTGTCGTATCCCCTGGTTTGTGGTCCTCTTCGGTGTGGTATAGTACTTTTCTCAGAAACTCTTCACAATTCTTCCAGAATTTCAGTAGATCAAAAGGTGATGTGATGTGGATCTTTTGCCATGATTTCCTCGAGCTTTGCGTAGATTTCTTGGATCTTGTGTTGACATTGAGCTTTGTGGATGAAAATGACATCGATTTGCCATTTTGTCCCTTAAACTGGTGTGTGGCAACATACGGATAGAAAGCGGAGACCCGTGTTTTATCTGTTGTTGGCAGTAATCCGGAATTTGTCGTACTTTTCCATGATATTCACTGTTTAGAGCTGAGACCAGTATCCTGCAATTATGTAGCAAACACTGATTAAAAGCACCTGCCTATAAACAAACGAGCGTAAGAATGGGCGGTATAAAATGCAATATTCTGGTATGAACAAATACCCCCAAACTTAACTTTTGCTCGTCCCGAGCAAAACCAATTATTCACAAAAAATTCCTAACTGCACTTTCGCAGGGAACGCGATTGCACTGAGCACGTGCAACAAGTCGTTAAACCTCTAGGTGTCCCTAGTAGGAAGAGTGTTGTCTCCTGAGGGTTTTCAGCGGATTACACCCACAAAATCCCGTCAAGCTAGTTTTATAAGTTAACAACGATTCTACTCCTACAGTTTAGTATCTACGTTAGAAACTCTATCATCCTAAGTTAGAAATATCCAACCCTTATTTTTCACACCTCCTATCTATTTAACCTTGGATCCTATACGTTCCAAAAAAGTTTAGAAAGATATTGGTTATCCTGAGTTTTCCTTCTAAAGTGCGGCCTCAAATTAGGGATTTTTATCAACTTTACAGAAAACACAAGTCTTATTCTTTATTTCTATCTTTTATCCAAACATCGATTGTATACCCCTACGTGTGTGTATATTTGCACCCCTGCACTCAAGAATTCAATTCAAGCTATAATACCCTTTCCTTAATACCTAATACTACTTCTTTTCATTAAGGATGGACGGATTTGCTCACACACCTTTCATGCGACTATTAATGTTTCTTGAGGCACTAACGGCCGATTACTGAATGTGTGAACTTTAAAGCGTAAATAGCAGTTTCCAGGTCTTGACTTTATTCTATTTTTCTTTTTCTTTTTCAAGACCGGATATATTTTTCAATATGCTCTTTTGGTGTTTAGCTTTAAATACCGTTTTTTTCTTTCATACTAGGCTTTCAGGCAAGAGTATTTCTAGGTATCCTCTACTATCCCAAGTTTCAAGGTGCGTGTAAGTGCAGTTTGTAGGGTATATAATTTCTAAATTTGAACTCAAGAAAAGAAACTATTTTTCAGACTTATCTTTCAGTAAAGCTTCAATACTTTCCCTTCATCTTGACTTAACTCAAGAACTGAACTCAAGATTACCTATTTCTCAAAAAAAACTGTAAAGACGTATACTTACCAAAGTTAGACAAAATGAGGGTTATTTTAAGGGTTTTCAATTCCTAAGCCTAGAATTTAGTTATTTCTAACATATCAACTAAACTTTCAGAATAAAAATCTAAGTTACCCTATCAGCTAACTTGACGACAAAGTTTTTATATTTTTTGGGAAAATTTTCAATTTTTGTGGGTTTTTAATAAGGTATGCAAATGCAAAATATACAAATGAATGCGAAGGAAGAAAGCTTACCGAGCACACCCCCAAACTAAAACTTGACAGTGCCCTCACTGTCAGGCTATACCAAGAGGGTCAAAATTGTCGGCGCTCTCCCTAAAAACAAATTATATACAAAACAAAAAGGAAAACAAAAAATATATACAAAAAAAATCGAGTCCCCCCCAAACTTAAGTAAAACAGTGTTTCCACTGTTAAGCGTTGAAGTGTAGGATTAGGGGAGAAAGAGAACAGTTTCAAACTATACAAGGCCTTACACAGGCCAAAAGTGAGTACCAACCATTCAAAGATTTTATCGTTATAAAGTGACGGTTGGTGAAAGAATGGAGTGTAGAGAAAAGAAATAAGAAACACGCAAGACCGTGTAGGGATAGAAGTGGCGTCCGATCTCGGTGGAAGAGAAGAATGGCGGATGGGAGAAAGAAGTGGAATACGAACTTGAGGGTGGAAATGGAGCGAATAAATTAGCACAATTTGTGATGACTGATGTGTAAAAAGCGAATGTGCTAATCTATTAACCTGTCGAGAAATGGGGTCAAATCCCTCAAGATTCGTGAGAAACCATGGGTACGCCGAACTTGGTAAACCAGACATATGAAATGAAAGTGAGACGGTTTCTTGCAAGGTCGGAACGATGGAAAGGATGGAGGTAAGTGATTGAGGAAGGTTGTCGGTTAAAGGTTCAGGAGGGTGTACACAGTCAATGAAAAGAACAGGATGAATTGGAAAATCTGACTCATCAATTAAAACTGGTTCATCCTCAAAACTATCCTCAAAATTTTCCTCAAAATTCAGCACATCCATGCATTTATCTTCAAAATCCAGACGCATATGGGGTTCGGGAAAAACATTTAATGACTCGGGATGATGAATTGGAGAGAAAAACTCAGCCAAATATACGGGTTCATCATCCAAAATATTCTCAGCGTCAATATCCTCAATCAAGTGAAAATCTATATTCTCAGACACCTCAACAAAAGCATGGATATCAATCAATTCAGGTTCTAAAGTGGAGGTGTAGAGGTCAAAATGTTTAGGAACGGTTTCACTTGGAAGGGACCCTTCACAATCAGGTAAATCAAACACTACAAAGTCGCACAACTCATTATCTGTTCTATCTTTAATCAATGAATCGTTTGGAACATTAGATAGACATACAAAACCGGAGTTGTGGGATTCAAGTTGAAACGGGTAGGCTTGATTCAGAAGGGGGTACATCTCACTCTCTCCACTCAAATTCTCAACCTGTCCTACCGGCTCTTCATACATTGGAAAATTTGGAGCTAGCTGAAAACTAGCTACCGGGTCACTAGGTTATATAAGGGCGGCCATGGACGCATTTAAATCCATCATCTGTTGGTACGACGCTACCCTAAAGTCTTCCAAAGACTGTTCCAGACTAGACATGGGTTGTGAAGGGGTTTCAGTAAAAGATTCAAAGTTGTTTGGATACTGAAAACTCCCAAATGGCGGTTCAGAAGCAATGTCTAGGGAAGGTGCAAAAGTCGGCCTGGTAGGAATTGAATGGCTGGACAGGAGCAGGGTCAACATTTGGATAAGAAGGTGAATGTAATTGTTGATCCCAAGAATCTGTAGTGGTGAAAGGAGTGAAAGATCGGCTACAGGATTGTTCAATATGTTCAGCGACGGACAAAGGACGACTTGCAAAAGGGGTATCAACATAAGAGGGTGGGGGAGGTTGAAAAGGTTGATACAAAGTGGATTGCGGAGGGCAAGTGTTTGTCCTAGACGCGTCTATCCGATCTTTCAAAGAGATTTTGGGCATGGAGGGATCGTTCGACGTTCGGCCAAAGCAAGAACCGTAAGAAGTAATATCTAGTTGTGGGTACCAAAATTCGGCAAGTGTTTCTCTAGGTGGAGTACCCATGATATGAAGAGAGAAAGAAAGAAAGGAAGAGAAACGGAGGGGAAAAAGAATGTGATTTTTTTTAGTAAGATATTAACAAAAGAATGAAATATACAAACAAAAAGAATCTGGACAAAAATAATCACGACACAAAAATACCACGCACCAAATTGGTCTAGGGTTCACCTAGGTCAACTAGACCTGCTCCAGAACTTGATTGTCGAAGTAAAACTGTGTCGAGAAACGGGCTCAAGATACACTGATCACGAAGCCAGGTAAGTGCAGAGATAAGGGGAGGTTTTCCGACGCTTTCGCGAAGGTCCTTAATTAAATAACCCTTTCTCTTTAGGCGGTTTCGCCGTTAACACTTTCCTAGACACCCCGTAAACAATATACCGTTAAGCGAGGTTCTAAACACAGTTAACTTCTCCTAGTGAGCGCGAAATCCTTAAGGCTTAAACTCTAATTTCTTTTAAAGTTTGTGCGGGTAAACGTTATGCTCAAGTTCGTGATTTATGGGCCACAGAAAAGGTGATGAAATCCTTTACCGTATGTTGTGGGGTTCGCTTGCCCTTAAGTCCGTATTAATGTATGCAATGCGCAATTCAATAAAAATTCTATAAAGAATCAAACAATCGTTTTTTAGTTTAAGCACGGCACTGCAACAAATACGGGTTAGTCAATTTTTAGCGTTTGCTAGCGAACTTGCAAAGAATACTGCAAAGAATAGTATATTGGATGCGTCGGATTTGAGAAGAGGTGTTAGTAAAGTACGTACCGTTAAGTTTTTGGGTTAGGAAACCCCCGTTGAATCAAATCCGGTAAGCTTGAAAAGTTCGCTTGCGCGGGTCAAACTACCCGGATCTTTGGCACTGTACTGTGCAATCACCTTAGCCTTGAATGTACACTTTGCTCTCCACAATCGCCGTTTGCAAATCCGCAAAAATCTGCAGAAAATACAGTATAGTGGAATTTACAGAGACGATAAAAGAACAGAGACAGGGCAGGAAAAAATTGGGGCACTGAGGCCTCAATACGGCCGCGGAACCGCGGCTAAAGCCCCCCTTTAACCGCGGTTCCGCGGTCAAGTTGCTTAGTTGGGGCTTCAACTTGGGTCCCTGCACTCCCCTTGGTCTCTTCTCCAAAATAAAATTCTCTGTTTTCTTTTTGGATTACTGTACTTGCTCCAGATTAGCCTGCACACTTGCACACAAAAATTATCAAAAATAACAAAAAGATTTTATTTTTTTTTTATAAATATATACAAAAAGAATATTAACCCGAATAACAAGAAAGAAAATACGCTACCGTCTCCCCGGCAACGGCGCCATTTGATTGGTAGAGTTTTTGCGTGCTAAGTTTATTACCGCAATCAAGACGGTTTCGCTTGTAACTAGCCGGTTGAGCACGGGTCAATCCACAAGGAGATGGTTGTATGTCCGTTCGAGTTTTAGACGGGTTAATAAAGAATGTGTATATGTTTGTTCAGTTCTATCCTAAGTGTTCGTATTTATGTTCAAGTAAGCTTGTTAAGGTTAAGGTTGGTTAGTAGAGTTAGGATTAGTCTTGTGCTTGTCTTTTGTCATCCTTAAAACGGTGTCGGGATAATCGAAAGTAGCGGGGATTAGGAGGACATAGGAATGGGATTTGCGAGTTTAAGCAAGCTTTCCAACGCTAAATCCATTCCTAGTTCCCCTTGTCCGTCCGCTAAATACGCTTATTTCCAACCCTCGGCCAAACACCCGCAACCATGTATCTAATTAAGTCACAACTACATGTCACGTTGTAGTACGCTTAAAGGACTTCTCGACTTAGGTCGCGGCTATATGTCACGTATAGCGCGTCTAAGCGAGGGGGTTGCAGTTGTTTGGTCGGGGTTCGTTTCAATATGTTTGGCGAAGAGAAGCACAGAGGATTTCTCCGTCCCTCATACCACCTTCCTCAGCCTTAACAAGAGGGAAATTATTCACACTTCATTAAAGCAAAGAAAACAAAACAAGAAGGAAGAAAAGAGGAAAAACGGTTTTACAAGTGAAGCAAGCTAACTCTTGGGTCCTCACCTTAGCAAGGAACTCCGTCAAGTATCATCGCTTGAAAATACGGATAGAAGAAGAAAAGAAAAGAGAACAAGAAAAGAAATAACAACAACTAGTTAACAACAAATAATAAAATTACCATACAAGATAATAAAATTACAAGACAATAAATAAAAGAGACAGGATAAAAACAACCCTCATCTTCATTGATCTTCCACTCAAAAAGCTCTCACTACAATTTTCATGGAGGAAAGAATGAAGAAGAAGAAGAAACTTAACTAAATCCTAACAAAAAGAGGCATCAAAAAGAACACCATTGGCTTGGCAAGTTCTGGGATATTTATAGGAAGGAAACAGAGAACCTAGGGCAACATTCTGGTACTACATGCAATTACCAAACAGCCCCTGAAACATTGTGCACTGACAAGCCTATACGGCCGTGGATCCGCGGCCTAAGCGCGCTTATACCGCGGTTCCGCGGCCTTATTAGGGAGTTGGGCCTTCATCTTTTGTCGTATCCCCTGGTTTGTGGTCCTCTTCGGTGTGGTATAGTACTTTTCTCAGAAACTCTTCACAATTCTTCCAGAATTTCAGTAGATCAAAAGGTGATGTGATGTGGATCTTTTGCCATGATTTCCTCGAGCTTTGCGTAGATTTCTTGGATCTTGTGTTGACATTGAGCTTTGTGGATGAAAATGACATCGATTTGCCATTTTGTCCCTTAAACTGGTGTGTAGCAACATACGGATAGAGAGCGGAGACCCATGTTTTATCTGTTGTTGGCAGTAATCCGGAATTTGTCGTACTTTTCCATGATATTCACTGTTTAGAGCTGAGACCAGTATCCTGCAATTATGTAGCAAACACTGATTAAAAGCACCTGCCTATAAACAAACGAGCGTAAGAATGGGCGGTATAAAATGCAATATTCTGATATGAACACTTAGCAAAGAGATATATGGAGGAGATTGTCCGATTGCAAGGAGTACTAATATGCTTTGTTTCCGACCAGATCCCGGTTCTGGCAAAGTCTTCAAGAGAGTCTTGGTACGAGTTTGAGCTTCACTACGGCTTATCACCCCCAGACCGATGGAAAATCTGAGCGAGTCATTCAGATCCTTGAGGATATACTCCGAGCCTGCATGTTGGATTTTAAGTGATCTTGGGAAGATCACTTGCTCTTGGTAGAGTATGCATACAACAATAGCTACCAGGCAAGTATTGGCATGGCACCATTTGCGGCCTTATACGGGAGATAGTGCAGGTCTCCATTGAGCTAGGATGATATTAGAGATCGAAAACTTTTGGGCCCTGAGATGATCGTCGAGACGGTAAGTGTGGTGAGAACAATCAAAGAATAATTACGGATAGCCCAAGATCGACAGAAACAATGGGCCGATACAAAAAGGAGGCACCTAGAATTCCAACCGGGTGATCATGTCGTTCACCGCCGGATACAGGAACGAACTGGGATGGATCGTCTTGCCTGAATTTGGGGGCAGATGCTATTTGGACTTATCTACCCACCTCTCCGAAAATACCAAGTTGATTTATGGCACCGTATATCGGAGGTTTGGATAGACGCGACCGTTGTAGCGTGACTTTATCATATTACCCCTCATTTGTGAGGGGGTTTTGATTGTGAGGATGCTCTTCCCTGCAAGTGCATGCCCCTGCAGTTAATTACGTTACCGCATTGCGATAACCACTTTTTTCTGCTCCAGCAGTTCACTTCGTGTCGTGTGTTGTTTGTTTTATTTTGGGTTTGGGTCAAGGATTTGCTTAACGGGGTCCATGTTGGTAGCTTGGTTTTCCAACGGGAATGAACTTAGGACGCAGATCTCATACAAATAAGATCCATCGGTTCATATGTAATTTGGGTTTGATCTAATGATCGTTAGTCATATTTGAGACTAAGATTGACTTATGAGCAGTAAGCATATGGGCTCAACTAATTATTAGATCATATATGAATAGCCCATGAATAGTATACGGCAATCATTATGGAGACAGTCCGCAGGGTAAAACATATTAGTTTAAGGACGTCGCCGTCCAACATTCCCTGTTTGGAACGAATGTTAGTTTAAGGACATTTCGGTCCAACATTACCATGTTGGGGACGAATGTTAGCTTAAGGACATTTAGATCCAACATTGCTGTTTTGGGGACAAATTTTAACTTAAGGACATTTCGGTCCAACATTCCTATTTTGGGGACGAATGTTAGTTTAAGGACATTTCGGTCCAACATTTCTATTTTGGGGACGAATGTTAGTTTAAGGAAATTTTGGTCCGTTTTCTCCTTACGCGCACGTGTATTTGATACGTGGCAGAGTGAACGTTGGTGACATGAAATGCGCCCAATTTGGGGTGCGATCCGATTTGAGGAGTGCATGTCAGTTTGGAAGTGCATCAATGTGGGGTGTATAATTCCCTATCTTGATGAAATTTTACATCAAGTTGGGACAAGGAGTTGTTATTGGTTGTTGGGACCCGCCACCTTTCTGAAAACGTTGAGAAATTATAACGACATATATCAGAGATGTGGAGAGATGTACCCTTAAACCAAATCCCGTATTTGAGGGAAAGGGGGTGATGGACCTAAGAATCGTTAGTCATATTTGAAACTCGGATTACCTTAGGAGATATGTGATGAATATCATTTTGGATATCATCAATGGGAGATCATTAGTCATGTTTGAGACTAAGATCAGTTTGGAAATCACGAGCATATGGGCTCGGTTGATTTAAAACCAAAAAGGTTTAACCTCAGGAAACTTAGCCAATTTGGGTTGAGATTGGGTTTCTATACTATCCAGCAGTGTTAAGCACTGAGATATACAGCGCTCACGTGTGTTTCACGTGAGACACTGGATAGTGCTAAACACTAATCTTTTCTGCGCTCACATGCTTTTCACGTGAAGCGCTGGGTTTTTAGCCTTGGGCGCTCGCATGCTTTTCACGTGAGGCACTGAGTTTTTAGTCTTGGGTGCTCACGTGCTTTTCACGTGAGGCGCTATGTTATTAGAGATTTAATCTCTGTTGATATTTTTTAGAGAACTTAAATCTCTGTTAATGGTATTTTGATCATTAACGATCACCAAGATCACTATTTTGAGGATCTGGGATCTGGTTCTTTAAGAACTAAATTATTGTTTTGAAGGGACTAAGTTCCCGGAGTATTATGGACTCCATTTTCTCCATGTTCTTTTATCCATCTTCTCTTGTGCATGTTTTCAGAGAGTTTAAACCTCTATTAATGGTATTTTGACCATTAACAATCACCAAGATCACTATTTTGAAGATCTGGGATCGGGTTCTTTAAGAACTAAGTTCTTGATTTGTGAGGAACTAAATTCCTAGAGTATTATGGACTACATCTTCTTTCTTTTCAACTTTGTTTTTTCCTGAATTTTTGATTCTCAAGAACAAGATCTTCCCAATGAGAATTAAATTCTCAACTTGTGAAGACGTGTCTTGTGGATCTCAGATTCAGAGAAAGAACTAAGTTCTTGAGAAGGGTTATACCCTTAGATATGCTATGATAGGTAAAGGAGATATTTTTTATCTCTGTGATTTCATCACCTAGGGTTTGAGAGAAGGAAAATTTTCTTCTTTATTGAGAATTAAATTCTCTGTTGTTTTGAGAGCTTTCTATATTTTTACATAATCTTATGGGTTGGTATCTTCCTTATTTAGAAAGAGAGATCATTGGTCGTTGGGACCCACCACCTCTCCAACGATGCTGAGTGATTACAGCGCCATATATCGAAAGTGTGCAGGGATGTATCCTTCGAACCATTTCCCACTCATCAGGGGGAAGAACAGGTTGGAGCTTAAACTCCTAACTACTGAAAAAGGGCTTCTTTGTGTTCGCGCATGTGCATCGCACGTGTTGGGCACACGTGTGTCACACGTGTTACGCACGGCGTGGGCTCACGTTTGTCGCACGTGTTACGCACGATGTTGGCGTACGTGCATCGCACGTGTTGCGCAGTTGGCGAACGCGCGTGCGTCGCACGTGTAGCGCACTTAGTGGGTGCACGTGGCCTGCGCACATGCATCGCATGTGGCGCCGCATGTGGCGCTTGTGCATATACGCATCATGGGGGGCAACTAAAGCCCTAACATGGAGAACTAAGCTCTTTTGAGGATTGAATCCCCGCACATGGTGCACACATGGTGTGTGCATGTGGCGGCCGCACGTGCGTTGCACGTGATGTGCACGTGGCGCACATGGCGCTTGTGCATATGCGTATTATGGGGGGCAACTAAGACCCTAGCTTAGAGAACTAAGCTCCTATGGAGAACTAAGCACCTTTAAGGATTAAATCCTCGCACGTGGTGCGCACGTGCCGGGCGCACAAGCGTCGCGCGTAGCGCACATGGCGCTTGCGCATTATGGGGAGGGCAGCTAAGGCCTTAACTTGAAGAACTAAGCTATTTTGAGGATTGAATCCTCATTTTTTGTGAGAAGTATCCCTTTTTATTTATAGAGGAGTGGTAGAGAAGGAATCTCTCTTTTTCCCGATATGGGACTAAAAATGTATCCCCCATTTGGTAGAGTTAGACTAAACGTGCATAGCATATTTGCTCATAACTTTTGATTCCAGAAGAGTTATGAAGCCCGTAATAATCGAAGGATTTTTCGAGACGTTTTTATGCCATCAGAATTTACCTAATTATTATTTGGGAGTTTGGAAAAATATAGTCCAGAAAATACTGGTTTTTATTTTCTTAAGCGCATTGCTGTCATTTGATACCTTAGATTTTTTTGCGCAGAAAGTTTTGGCAAGAACACATGTGTTTCTAAAGATTTCCCCAAATCGAGGAGTGATACGTTTCGGGAAGTGCAGAAATCTCAGCCCACATTTTATTGGCCCGTTTGATATCCTTGAATGAGTTGATGAAGTTACTTATCGTCTGGCCTTGCCACCATCATTGGAGGCCATGCACAAGGTCTTCCACATCTCATAATTGAAGAAGTATGTTTGCAACCCTAGTAACGTCGTGGATCATTTCGAAATTACCGTGAGGGCCGACCTAACTTACGAGCAGCAGTCAGTTGAGATCTTAGACCGGAATAGAAGACCTTGAGAAACAAGACAATTCGACATGTTAAAGTTATGTGGAGGAAGGGCTCCCAAGAAGAGTCGACGTGGGAGAGAGAAGATGAGATGAGAGAACGTTATCCCGCCTTTTTGTAACCCTCTCTATGTAAATCTTTTCTATCCCTGTAATTTCGAGGACGAAATTGTTTTAAGGAGAGCAGATTGTAATGACTGCGTTTTCTATATATAAATAAAATCATTTATCTATTTTGAGATCAATAAATATTTCTTAATATTGTTTTTATGGAAAAGCTTGAAAAGAAAAAGGTCTCTTTGAGTTGAGAATACTTAATATAGTTTTTAAATGAAGAAAATACTATTTTTAGTATTTTCTAAGATTTATTTAGAAAAGGGACCTTGAAGAAAAGGATTTATTTTTTGACACAAAAAATTTAAAAAAAATTGATAAAATAATTATTTAGAATTTTTGTAGATTTTATTTAGAATTTCCCGATATCTAAAACTATTTTTTAAAAGTATTTTGTTCTAAAGGAAAATGTATTAAAACTTTTATTTAAAAAAAGAAAAGAAAAGAAAATAAAGAAGCAGCATGCAGCCACAATTTTTAAATGGGAGGGCCCCTCATCAAGTGGGCAATGCACGTAAGGGAAGAGAGGAGAGAGAGAGGAAGCTGTGAACTCATTTAATGGGCTGGGCCCATGCCTTTAGTGTGCGCTGCACGTGTAAACTTTGTGTGTGAGAGGGCGACGATGTGGCTGATTTCTGGCCATTCGTTCATATGATCGGACAGGCTAGGATATCCAATAACATAATTACCATATTTAGTTAGCCTTAGGGTTATGAGAAACCTATAAATAGCCCCTATTTCCTAACACTTTTCTCACAACTCTGGGTCTCAAAAATATCCACAAAATTTCCACGCGATTGTCGTTTGGCGCTCTTCGGGTGGTGGTTTTGAGCTCTAGAAAAATTATTAAAAAAATTTCTTGGAAAAAGGAGGAGCTCAAGGATAACGTGGTTTGTTTCTCCAACATTCTTCTTAAGGTAGGATTCGTCTCTCTCCTCTTGATCTTATTCTTAATTAAATATTTAGATTTTATATGTCTAATAATTAAATTAGTCACATTATAGAATATTTTATGACAATGGTATTATAGTCATTAATTAATAGTCATAATTGTTTCTACAACATTTTCAAAGATCATGGGTGTCTGATTAGGCTTTTCCATTTATCAAATTTACATTTCACATGTTTTATTTCAGTCAAATAGTTTATTAATTATTGTTTGTAAGACATTAGTATTTTTGGTTTGAAGATATTATTACTAATTAATTAACTAATATGCTTCCATATTTGTTTAATCAAAAGTGCACTAAATGTAGGTATTATATAAATATAATTAATCAATTAATATGCTTCCATATTTGTTAGTCATTTATTTTAGTCAACAACGCACTATTTTTAGATATTGTAATGACTCTGAATTTTCTGTACAAAATTTTTCTTTTTAAAGTACAGAAAGGAGTTTGCAAACCTGAGCACAATTTAAAATTATTCTTGTTTAAGAATAGCAAGAAGCAACTTGTATCTCACCGGTAAAGCCTCTACACTGCTGTGACATAGCCCATGTGTTCGAATCCCATCAGCTACATATTATTTTTTTCTGATTTTTTTTTAAAAAAAATTGAAAGCCCAAAAGTTTACACATGCACTACACACACAAAAATGAAAAGTCGGGGAAAACAAACATGTGCATAATGCTATTAACGGCGACATGGACATGTGGCTTCGATCCGACAACTCCCCTCACAACTTTGGCCGGCGAGATCTTTGTTTGGGCCGGCGGGGATGGGCCCCCCATAGGGAAAGTCCCCGTGCTCTGCACACAAACCCTTTGGCCTACCCCCTTTACCCCTGCACTGTTTGATTTCTCTGAATTTAAACAGAGACTTCAATTTCATCTTTAAATCCAATTTTAATTCAATCTTTCAATTTCAAAACCCTAATTCCACACTATAAATACAACCCCATACTCTAGCCCCTCCTCATTCTGAAATTCTTAGCTAAAATTATCAAATTTTTCTAAGTACAAGTGGAGTAGAAGTGGAGTTAGCCTAAAGTCAACTTCCGGCGAGGATCTACGCAAGTTCCGCGACCCCACGATGCTGTAACGTTTTGGAAATCGTTATGCGATTTCGTCCGTTTTAGGGTAAGTTTGTCGGTATTTTCCGTTTTTACCCGACTGTGAACAAACGACCATATAGACTTGCCAGCACCTAGATTAGCTAAAATAAAGCTAGTGCGCGAGCTTTGGGAGTATATGGGACGTTTTGGTTCAATTTGATTTTTTCCCAATTTTTAATATTATTTTAATGCAGTATTCAAATTTTGGGAAAATTTCTTTATGCGATCTTTTCTTTAAAACCTTTAAGTTAAAGCAATCCTTCTCATTCACCCTAGGGATTTATGTGTGGCCTAGGATTTAAGTTAGGAAATTAAAAGAAAAAGAAAAGAAAAGAGAAGGAATAGATGCATGCATGTGTGTGTATGTGTGCAAGGCTTTAATGTTGCATTTATGAGGTAATTGCTAGGAAACCCTCACAATTCTCCACCTCCTCACCCTTGGCCGAAATCCCCCCATTCCTACTGCACTTGATCAATTCCCATATCATTTTAATTCATTCTAACTCACAAAATCCTCAAATATCCCAAAACATATCACAAAATAGCTAAAACTTTGGATTTCTTGCTCTTGATCACTTGGAGATAGGGAAAAGTTTGGAACTTGAGAGCAAAGTGGTTAGGTATATTCCCTTTGCTGTTAATTTATAGTTTTTGTGTGGGTTTGATCGTTAATTTCTGTGTAGAACGTAGTTTATATCGATTGAGGCGATATCGGTTTTTTAGTGTCTTTTTAGAGATATTAGTATCTGCTGTGACCTGCGAGTTTTAGTGATTGAGGAAACAACTTCAGAGAGATGTGCAGGTTGACCTGAGGCACCACCAGAGAGACGGAGGCCATCCCACCGGTTTGGGCCGGCCCTAAGGAGAGGGCCGGCGACGCCGGCCGACTTGGTGAGGGTTGGGGTGGGTTTTCTGTGGGTGTTGTCTGCTATGGTTTTGGGTTGTTTGGTACTGTTGATTTACTTAGTAAATGCAGTATGCAAAATCTGGGATTGATTACCTATAATCGTGTGTTTTGAGTTCGCGTGATACGTGTTGCGACACGAGTCGTGTGTCGTGCTGCGACGTACTCAGTTTGGGTTTAGGTATCGTTTCGTGTGTTTGCACTAGACGTGTACTCGTGAGTTGGTTTAGTGCGTTGATGCGTTTTATATTACGTAGTTTTGCGTTATTGTGATTGCTTCTGAGATGTTCGCTTTATTTCTTGTGTTTGTGATATTATAGCGTCGCAAGCGGGGACTTCAGACGCTGCGAACAAAGGGAAACAGGTGGTCGGATCTTCATAGCTGGAGACCACAGTGTGAGTAGATTTAACATCTACGGGGAATCGCCCGTATGGCGCTACGCGTCGGGGCTAGACATGATATAATATTAGCCGTATGCTTATTTGCTTATATAGAAACATTGCATGATTCATGTTGCATATAGTTACTTGTGCTTAATACTGTACCTGTTGTACACTGCACTATTATCGACAGTCCATGTTGCACGAGCACCAATGATATGCTACACACACCCTGTCGGTAATTGCCATGACACGCACAACACAAATACTCATTTATATACCTTGCTGTTGGTTAGCGACATTAAACAGTTATACTTGTGTGACAGTGCGTATTACATAGAACATACCTGTATACCTACATGCTCATATGTATACCATGCTATATTACTCGTTCGCACATATACCTTGCTATTGTTATATGATCAGTTTTTATTGCATATATATCGGTGGTATGGGACGCTGTGTATATATGTATTCTGAATTTGGATATTACAGTTTTTATAGCATATATATCGGTGGTATGGGACGCTGTATATATATGTATTTTGGATTTGGATTTACATGATTTGTATTGCATATATATCGGTGGTATGGGACGCTGTATATATATGTATTTTGGATTTGGATTTACATGATATGTATTGCATATATATCGGTGGTATGGGACGCTGTATATTTATGTATTCTGGATTTGGATTTTTGGGAACCGCGAGATACATTTAATGACTTGATGCATTATTTGGCGAATCGTTCCGTGATATGCTCATATTGATGTTTTATGTTGCATATGCTACTTTTTATGGATTTATGCATTGAGATGCGATATGGGAATTTAAAGTGTCGATCTGGGGCACTTACTTTCCGAGAGATATATGGGATTTGACAGACCGATACGTGGAAATACAAGTGTCGAGGTGGGATACTTGGGTTTTCGAGGAACGTATGGATATCAGGAAGACCGATACGTGGAAATACAAGTGTCGAGGTGGGATACTTGGGTTTTCGAGGAACGTATGGATATCAGTATTTATATGTCGATGATGGGCACTGGTTTTCATGTTGTTTTCGAGTGTCGATGTTTGACACTCAGGTTTCACGAGATGTACAGGAATTGAGGGCCGATTTGAGGGCCGATCTGAGTATTTTGAGATTTGGGTGTTGTTGAGTTACACCGTGTTTTCCATGCTTATGATTTGTGCATAAGATTATTTACTATCTCGCACTCAGTATTCAATTGATATGGATATCATGATAGTCGCTTATTCATATTGTCATACGCATGCTATCAGTTCACATGTTATTGATCATTGCTATTAGTGCATACTTGCGATTACTGTATGATGTTAATTACTATTCACGAGTTGGCAACTCACCCCCGTTGTGCCACAGTGTTTTGCAGGACTTACCCTCTGAGTAGTCGCGGCAGGGCAGCTTATCATCACTACTTTTGTGGATACCGCTACCTTGGCAGTGAGGCCGTTGCATTATAGGTGGGTTTGCGGTTATCCGTTGTACATTGTATATTTTTGGTTGGATCTAGTATTCTCCATCTACCCCTGTTGTATATGACTTAGAGACGACTTGTGAGATATCAGTGTTGTATATTGGTTTTGGGAACCGTGCTCGTAGAAGCAGGTTATTTTGGAAATGTTTACTTCCTTTATAGTCGTTCTCTTTGATATTTCTTCGCTTTGGCGTCGTATATTTGTCGTGGTGATTGTCTCCGCCGGTGGGCGTGATTTTTCTCCCACTTGGGATGTTTTATATATATTATCTGTGTTGTACCCGATTACGGGGCCAGTTTTACAAAGGAGGTGCTGCCGAAATCTTTATGAAAGAAAACTAGAGTTAGAGATTTTAAATGGCGACTTCTAAAATATTTTAAACTTTGTTCTCCGTTGATCCAGTTTTGGGTGGTTTAGATTTCTGGGTTTTCGGCTTACTTAAGTTACGTACGCCTGTAGACGTTACGTAGTTTAAGTGCCGGTTACGGGCCGAATTGCGGGTCGTGACAAAGTTGGTATCAGAGCGTTAGGTTTTACCTTTCGGTGTCTAGGATGACCTTGGTACGATGGAGTAGGTAGCTTAAGCAGAGTGACGTAGCGTGTGTATGTTCCGCGGCATACTTACGACACGGTACTCCGCCTAAGTGACCTTAGGGCTTGTTGATTGATGTTCCTTCCGTGATTGATATACATCTTGTGATTCGATTTCCGTTTCCTTATCGAATCTTGTTTCAATTTCCAGCCCATATGCCGCCGAAGACTACGAGGGCTCAGAGAGCGGCCGCGAGGGCCGAGGTCAGGGATGACTCGCCTGGGGCGAGGACTGACCAGGGTGGTACGCCTGTTGTACCGGAGTATATTGCTATGATTGGAGCTGGTATGCAGGATCTGCGCCAGATTGTGGGGACTTTGGTAGAGACCATCCGAGCGCAGGGGCAGGCAGTTGTTCCACCCGCTGCGGAGGCCACGATGGTACCTACGGTTCCGGTAGTCGCAGTTGCAGCTCCGGAGGTTATTGCTGTGTCGTTGACGGATTTCATGAGGTTGAGACCTCCGGTGTTTACGGGCACAGATGTTACCGAGGATCCGCAGTCGTTCATCGACCGGATGGCCAGGATTTGTCGCTCACTCCGATGTTCCGACGAGAGATGGGTAGAGTTTGCCAGTTTTCGTCTGGAGGGTATGGCCCAGAAGTGGTGTGAGTCGTTGGAGAGGGGCAGAGCCGCTGGTCTTGCTCCTATGACCTGGGCTGAGTTTGTGACGTCTTTTCTTGTTCGTTTTCTTCCACCAAGCGTCAGGGATGCGCGAGCACGCAGATTTGAGTCTTTACGTCAGACGCCGGGGATGACGGTGTCGGATTATGATGTTTTGTTTACTGAGCTATCGATATATGCTCCATACATGGTGGCGACTGAGGAGATGAGGGTGAAGAGGTTTGTTCGAGGCCTACTTACCCAGATATTCTTAGCCATCAGCATTCAGCATTGTGATACGTATGCGGCAGCGGTGGATGCAGCTCTTTCGGTAGAGGAGCGTCTAGCGGAGTCATCAGTTGCTCCGGGACCGAAGAGAGTTCGTATAGGTGATCCGGCAGCGAGGCAGGCGTTTAGACGTCGAGACAGTTTCCGTTCTGATAGTGGCGGTTCAGGTCGACTTTATGGTTCTTACCCTCAGGATGATCGGCAGTTTGCTTCGGGATGTTACCGGTGCGGTCATTTGGGTCATCGGGTTCGAGATTGTACGGAGCCACGGGTGAACGAGCCAGCTGTACCGCAGGTTACCTTACCACCTTCTCCACCCCAGAGAGCGTTGCCTCTTGTTCCTGTAGTTGCGCCGCGTCAGACTCCTGTTCAGCGAGGTCGTGGTCGCGGAGGTTTTGTACCGAGAGGTCAAGGTGGCAGAGGCAGAGGACAGACAGTAGCCGTTAGAGGTCAGGCTAGGGTTTTTGCCTTGACTCACCAGGACGCTCAGGCGTCCAATGCCGTAGTTTCAGGTACTCTTTCTGTATGTTCTTATGATGCGCATGTTCTTTTTGATCCGGGATCCACGCATTCGTATGTTTCTACGCACTTCGTGCCGAGGTTAGGCCGAGAGTCGTGTTTGCTGGATCAGCCACTGATCGTGACTACTCCTGTGGGAGAGTCGTTTGTTACGCGTTATGTGTTTCGATCTTGTGTCGTCCATATTGGTGACAGAGATCTGCCCGTCGACTTGATCCTTGTGGAGATGTTGGACTTCGACGTGTTGTTGGGCATGGATTGGCTAGCTACTTGCTATGCGTCCGTGGACTGCCGCGAGAAGACAGTTAGATTTTGTTTTCCCGGCGAGTCAGTGTTTGTTGTGCAGGGGGACCGTAGTGCCGCCCCTCACAGCTTGATTTCTGTTTTGTGCGCTAGTCGGTTTTTGAGGAGGGGATGTCGGGGATTCTTGGCGTTCATTCATGATACTGGAGCCACAGTGGAGTTGTTGGACCAGGTTTCTACCGTGCGAGAGTTTCCCGATGTTTTTCCCGATGAGTTACCTGGGTTGCCGCCAGAGCGCGATATTGAGTTTTGCATTGATCTGATTCCTGGCACGGAGCCTATTTCTATACCGCCTTATCGGATGGCTCCGGTAGAGCTTAGAGAGCTTAAAGATCAATTGCAAGAATTGCTTGATTTGGGACTAGTGCGTCCGAGTGTTTCGCCGTGGGGAGCTCCTGTTCTGTTCGTCAAGAAGAAGGACGGCAGTTTGAGGCTATGTGTGGATTATCGTCAGTTGAACCGTGTTACGGTGCGGAATAGGTATCCTTTACCCCGCATTGACGATTTATTCGATCAGCTCCAGGGTGCGAAACATTTTTCGAAGATTGATTTGCGTTCGGGTTATCATCAGTTGCGGGTTCGGGATGATGACATTCCGAAGACTGCTTTTCGTACGCGCTATGGGTATTATGAGTTTTTGGTGATGCCGTTCGGACTCACCAATGCGCCAGTAGCGTTCATGGATCTGATGAACCGGATTTTCAGGCCGTTCCTCGACCAGTTCATTATCGTGTTTATTGATGACATACTGGTTTACTCTAGGAGTCGAGAGGAGCATGAGCAGCACTTGGGGATTACTTTGCAGATATTGAGAGAGCACCAGCTGTATGCTAAATTCTCAAAGTGCGCATTTTGGCTTGATAGAGTTGACTTCCTGGGTCATGTGGTGACTAGTGATGGTATTCTTGTGGACCCGAGGAAGATCGAGGCTGTACAGCTTTGGCCCAGACCTGTATCGGTGACTGAGGTCCGCAGCTTTTTGGTCTTAGCTGGTTATTATCGCCGTTTTGTGCAGGATTTTTCGAGTATCGCTGCACCGCTGACTGGACTGACCCGGAAGGGGGTTCCTTTTCTCTGGACTGATGCGTGCGAGCAGAGTTTTCAGCAGTTGAAGACTCGGTTGACGACAGCACCAGTTCTTTCTTTACCTTCTGGATCGGGAGGCTACGTTGTGTTTTGTGATGCTTCTCGAGTGGGGCTCGGCTGTGTTTTGATGCAGCATGATAGGGTGATTGCATATGCTTCTAGGCAGTTGAAGAAGCACGAGCAGAATTACCCCACTCACGATCTTGAGATGGCAGCGGTAGTCTTTGCGTTGAAGATCTGGAGGCACTACTTGTATGGGGAGTCGTGTCAGATCTTCACGGATCACAAGAGTCTGAAGTACATCTTCTAGCAGCGAGATCTGAACCTGAGACAGCGCCGATGGATGGAGCTAGTGAAGGATTATGATTGCGAGATCCTTTATCACCCGGGCAGGGCGAATGTGGTAGCCGATGCTTTGAGTCGTAGGCCCGTGAGTAGCTTGTCCCAGCTGAGCGCCGTTCGATGTCAGTCTTCTGCAGATTGGCAGCTCTTGTATGATAGTAGAGTGCAGTTCGAGTTCACCTCCACTGGGGGATAGTTTGCTCATGTCCGCGCCCGTCCACTACTTGTTGATCGTATTCGTGAGGCGCAACCCAGTGATGCTCGTTTGTCTGAGATTCTTGAGCTTGTTCGACAGGGTACAGTTTCGAAGTTCATGATTGATGACCAGGGTGTGCTACGATGCGGGACTCGCTTGTGTGTACCAGATGTTGATGGGTTGAGACGCGAGATCCTAGAGCAGGCACATCAGTCGGCCTTTAGCGTTCATCCAGGTTCCACCAAGATGTACCGGGACTTGAGAGACTTCTACTGGTGGGAAGGGATGAAACGCGATATTTCGGACTTCGTTTCGAGGTGCCTGACTTGTCGGCAAGTCAAGGCCGAGCATCAGAGACCGGCTGGAGAGTTGCAGCCTTTACCCATTCCGGAGTGGAAATGGGAGCAGATTTCCATGGATTTCATTGTGGGTCTACCCAGGACCAGTAGAGGGTACGACTCCATTTGGGTTATTGTAGACCGGTTGACGAAAGCGGCTCACTTCCTTCCAGTGAAGACCACTTTCGGCTATGCTCAGTACGCTCAGCTTTATATAGTTGAGATTGTGCGTTTGCACGGTGTTCCCACATGCATAGTATCCGACAGAGGTACCCAGTTTACTAGCCGTCTATGGCAGAAGCTTCAGGAAGCTTTGGGTACCAGATTGAGTTTTAGCACCGCTTTTCATCCGCAGACAGATGGTCAGACGGAGCGGACTATTCAGACTCTGGAAGATATGCTCCGTGCCTGTGTGCTTGATTTTGGGGGCAGTTTGGATCGTCACTTGCCGTTGATTGAGTTCTCCTATAACAATAGCTTTCAGGAGACTATTCAGATGGCACCTTTTGAGGCTTTATATGGTCGGAAGTGTCGATCACCAGTCTGTTGGACCAAGCTTAGTGAGAGTTTGGTGTTGGGACCCCAGCTTGTTCAGGAGACTACGGAGAAGATCCAGCTGATTCAGGACAGGATGAGAACAGCCCAGTACAGGCAGAAGTCTTATGCCGACCGTCGTCGTCGCAGGCTTGAGTTCGCAGTGGGAGATCATGTATTCCTGAAGATTTCTCTGATGAAGGGCGTTATGCGATTTGGGAAGAGAGGGAAGCTCAGTCCCAGATTTGTAGGTCCTTTCGAGATCCTCGAGCGAGTGGGTTCGGTTGCTTATCGTTTAGCACTCCCGCCTAGTTTTCCAGATGTTCACCCCGTTTTTCATGTGTCGATGCTTCGTAGATACCTTCATGATCCTTCTCATATGATTCAGCACGAGACCGTTCAGCTTGAGCGTGATCTTTCGTTCACCGAGCAGCCGATAGTTATTTTGGATCGGCAGGTGAAGAAGCTTCGGTCTAGGGACTTGCCTTCTGTAAAGGTTCTGTGGCGTAGTCCGACTGGTGAGGAGATCACTTGGAAGATCGAGAGCGAGATGCGGAAGAATATTCCCTCATCTCTTTGAAGGTATGTTTAGTATGAAATTGTAATTCGGGGACCGAATTTCTATAAGGGGGGAGATTGTAACGTTTTGGAAATCGTTATGCGATTTCGTCCGTTTTAGGGTAAGTTTGTCGGTATTTTCCGTTTTTACCCGACTGTGAACAAACGACCATATAGACTTGCCAGCACCTAAATTAGCTAAAATAAAGCTAGTGCGCGAGCTTTGGGAGTATATGGGACGTTTTGGTTCAATTTGATTTTTTCCCAATTTTTAATATTATTTTAATGCAGTATTCAAATTTTGGGAAAATTTCTTTATGCGATCTTTTCTTTAAAACCTTTAAGTTAAAGCAATCCTTCTCATTCACCCTAGGGATTTATGTGTGGCCTAGGATTTAAGTTAGGAAATTAAAAGAAAAAGAAAAGAAAAGAGAAGGAATAGATGCATGCATGTGTGTGTATGTGTGCAAGGCTTTAATGTTGCATTTATGAGGTAATTGCTAGGAAACCCTCACAATTCTCCACCTCCTCACCCTTGGCCGAAATCCCCTCATTCCTACTGCACTTGATCAATTCCCATATCATTTTAATTCATTCTAACTCACAAAATCCTCAAATATCCCAAAACATATCACAAAATAGCTAAAACTTTGGATTTCTTGCTCTTGATCACTTGGAGATAGGGAAAAGTTTGGAACTTGAGAGCAAAGTGGTTAGGTATATTCCCTTCGCTGTTAATTTATAGTTTTTGTGTGGGTTTGATCGTTAATTTCTGCGTAGAACGTAGTTTATATCGATTGAGGCGATATCGGTTTTTTAGTGTCTTTTTAGAGATATTAGTATCTGCTGTGACCTGGGAGTTTTAGTGATTAAGGAAACAACTTCAGAGAGATGTGCAGGTTGACCTGAGGCACCACCAGAGAGACGGAGGCCATCCCACCGGTTTGGGCCGGCGAGCCCTAAGGAGAGGGCCGGCGACGCCGGCCGACTTGGTGAGGGTTGGGGTGGGTTTTCTGTGGGTGTTGTCTGCTATGGTTTTGGGTTGTTTGGTACTGTTGATTTACTTAGTAAATGCAGTATGCAAAATCTGGGATCGATTACCTATAATCGTGTGTTTTGAGTTCGCGTGATACGTGTTGCGACACGAGTCGTGTGTCGTGCTGCGACGTACTCAGTTTGGGTTTAGGTATCGTTTCGTGTGTTTGCACTAGACGTGTACTCGTGAGTTGGTTTAGTGCGTTGATGCGTTTTATATTACGTAGTTTTGCGTTATTGTGATTGCTTCTGAGATGTTCGCTTTATTTCTTGTGTTTGTGATATTATAGCGTCGCAAGCGGGGACTTCAGACGCTGCGAACAAAGGGAAACAGGTGGTCGGATCTTCATAGCTGGAGACCACAGTGTGAGTAGATTTAACATCTACGGGGAATCGCCCGTATGGCGCTACGCGTCGGGGCTAGACATGATATAATATTAGCCGTATGCTTATTTGCTTATATAGAAACATTGCATGATTCATGTTGCATATAGTTACTTGTGCTTAATACTGTACCTGTTGTACACTGCACTATTATCGACAGTCCATGTTGCACGAGCACCAATGATATGCTACACACACCCTGTCGGTAATTGCCATGACACGCACAACACAAATACTCATTTATATACCTTGCTGTTGGTTAGCGACATTAAACAGTTATACTTGTGTGACAGTGCGTATTACATAGAACATACCTGTATACCTACATGCTCATATGTATACCATGCTATATTACTCGTTCGCACATATACCTTGCTATTGTTATATGATCAGTTTTTATTGCATATATATCGGTGGTATGGGACGCTGTGTATATATGTATTCTGAATTTGGATATTACAGTTTTTATAGCATATATATCGGTGGTATGGGACGCTGTATATATATGTATTTTGGATTTGGATTTACATGATTTGTATTGCATATATATCGGTGGTATGGGACGCTGTATATATATGTATTTTGGATTTGGATTTACATGATATGTATTGCATATATATCGGTGGTATGGGACGCTGTATATTTATGTATTCTGGATTTGGATTTTTGGGAACCGCGAGATACATTTAATGACTTGATGCATTATTTGGCGAATCGTTCCGTGATATGCTCATATTGATGTTTTATGTTGCATATGCTACTTTTTATGGATTTATGCATTGAGATGCGATATGGGAATTTAAAGTGTCGATCTGGGGCACTTACTTTCCGAGAGATATATGGGATTTGACAGACCGATACGTGGAAATACAAGTGTCGAGGTGGGATACTTGGGTTTTCGAGGAACGTATGGATATCAGGAAGACCGATACGTGGAAATACAAGTGTCGAGGTGGGATACTTGGGTTTTCGAGGAACGTATGGATATCAGTATTTATATGTCGATGATGGGCACTGGTTTTCATGTTGTTTTCGAGTGTCGATGTTTGACACTCAGGTTTCACGAGATGTACAGGAATTGAGGGCCGATTTGAGGGCCGATCTGAGTATTTTGAGATTTGGGTGTTGTTGAGTTACACCGTGTTTTCCATGCTTATGATTTGTGCATAAGATTATTTACTATCTCGCACTCAGTATTCAATTGATATGGATATCATGATAGTCGCTTATTCATATTGTCATACTCATGCTATCAGTTCACATGTTATTGATCATTGCTATTAGTGCATACTTGCGATTACTGTATGATGTTAATTACTATTCACGAGTTGGCAACTCACCCCCGTTGTGCCACAGTGTTTTGCAGGACTTACCCTCTGAGTAGTCGCGGCAGGGCAGCTTATCATCACTACTTTTGTGGATACCGCTACCTTGGCAGTGAGGCCGTTGCATTATAGGTGGGTTTGCGGTTATCCGTTGTACATTGTATATTTTTGGTTGGATCTAGTATTCTCCATCTACCCCTGTTGTATATGACTTAGAGACGACTTGTGAGATATCAGTGTTGTATATTGGTTTTGGGAACCGTGCTCGTAGAAGCAGGTTATTTTGGAAATGTTTACTTCCTTTATAGTCGTTCTCTTTGATATTTCTTCGCTTTGGCGTCGTATATTTGTCGTGGTGATTGTCTCCGCCGGTGGGCGTGATTTTTCTCCCACTTGGGATGTTTTATATATATTATCTGTGTTGTACCCGATTACGGGGCCAGTTTTACAAAGGAGGTGCTGCCGAAATCTTTATGAAAGAAAACTAGAGTTAGAGATTTTAAATGGCGACTTCTAAAATATTTTAAACTTTGTTCTCCGTTGATCCAGTTTTGGGTGGTTTAGATTTCTGGGTTTTCGGCTTACTTAAGTTACGTACGCCTGTAGACGTTACGTAGTTTAAGTGCCGGTTACGGGCCGAATTGCGGGTCGTGACAGATGCCACGAAGACTACCACCTTTTCTTCTATCTCTCCTCACTCTTTCTAGCTAGTAAGTCCCACCCCCTTCTTCTCTTTCTATATAAAAAGTCTCTTTTTATAAAACATGTCAGAAGTGGAGTTAACACCGACATCTTCTTTAAAAACTTTATAAATTCCACTCTTCTTACATTTTCTTCATGTATATTCCTACATCATACTTACTAATCATGAAAACTAATAATTAAAAACAATCTTTACCTTAAAACGTCATGTTATATAACTTAAACCTAGTTTTTACATGAAAATACCATGAACTTCATATATTCATCCTTTAGTTCTTTTTATAAGTATTACCTCTAGAAAACTTCACGGGGTAATGACCTACCCCTCACATACACATATATTGACATAACACGATACTCTTAGAAATCTATCTTTTTGGCGATTACAACATTTCATCAAAATACCATAAACTATAAAAACCCGGTTTTCTTTGAATTGTATTATCAAAATTCTTTACGATTATACCTCTACAACCCCTTTTAGGGGACCCGCTATTGGATGGTGTGGATTATCGCACATCCTTGGGCTAGTAGAGCGAGATGCAGACCTCCTCACGGAGTATTCGCTCTCGAAATATTTTAATACGATTTTTAAGTAAAACAACATTTTCTATTTAATAATAAAATTATTTTTTTTATAAATATAGAAATATTTTCAAGATATAATAAAATTCTATATTTTCTAAAAAAATAAAAGAATGACAAGTTTCACCAAAATACCCTCAAGTTATCCAAAAGACAAGTTTTACACTTAAATACCATGAACTATTCAAGCTAAGTTAATATTTACTAAAATACCTCAAATCTTAAAAGTTTCATCCATGAAACCCTAAATACGATAAATAAATACTCGAGATTTATTTTGAAAGTATATAAAGTATTTTTCATAAAACCCCCTCGAGTTATATAAATTACATTTAAGGACTTTAGTAAATATGGGTTTAAGCGGGATCAATTCTCTTGAGCCTCAGAGAGCCGGAGAAAGTGAGTGCTTGCCTATTTAAGGTAGAAAAACTTAACGGTGTTATCAATAGTAATTGTCTTGGAAAAATACATAAATCCTACCATCCATGTGCAGTAGTTACCGATAACTCCTAAATCTAATTCAGGATCCAAATCAATTCTAAGTGTCTAACTCAAGTCTGAGTCCAAATCAATCTGAGTCTAATCCAAATCATAATCCAATTCAAATATGAATTCAATATATCCAACATGAATACTTGAGCATGAATCTGAATACCATAACAAGATCAACATGCAAACATGACTTGACTTGACCGAACCATAGTTACATCTTGATTTGGTTACATGCCTACTTGATACATCTTGAAACTGTTTACATGAACAACTTATATCCATGGTCTCAGCAAGTCTGATAACTACAATTTATACAATATACATTACGGGGTTTAATGGGGTAGACTGATACGGAATGTATTAGAAGTGGAACGAGATGGTCACTAAAAGACACCTACCTGAACATCCGTGCCGTTGTCCTGTGGGTTTTGACGGGGCCTTGTACTACCGATTACCATAGTCCATGGAGCAAGTTGGACTCCACTCGTATACACTGATGCATTCTGTATCAAGCTACAAACAACTACGTCAGCATAACAAACATATACTTGTACCAACTACCAGTTCTATTCCCTTTATTTGACATATTCCTATCTCTCTTTTGGGACTTATCGCGCGCTAGTTCGCTGACGACATTCATGTTTCTTTCTTTCTTTAGAATGTTCGTCAGGAGGACCCGACTCTTAGAAGACCAAGTCCAGCCAAGAGGACTTGGATCAGTTCACAGAGGAGCCAGACTTTTAGCTTTTACTTGTACTTATTTTTTCATTTGTATGCTACTGTTTAGGCAATTCTTTTATCTTTGTACATTTCCTTTTAAAATAAGTTGTAATGTAAAGAAAGAATATTAATAAAAGTTGATGTTTAATTATTACATCTCTTGTTATTCATGTGTATTCATTTATATTGCTTATTTACGCTTAATATATTTATTTCTGAGTAAATATGTTGTGGCCCATCACGTCTACTTTCCCGTACATTGGGAAGCGGGGCGTGGCAGTTATAATATAAACGGTGTTTACTACACATGTTAAATCAGTAGTTTATTACAGCTATCATTAAAATTAACTATATTATAAATCAACAGTAATCGGTACATAGCACTCGCAAAACTGAACTGAAATTACAAAACATTTCATCCATACATTAATACATAAAGAGTGAGTAAGAAACTAAAAATATTAAAACATGCCGACTAATTAATATGGACTTTAGTGTTTGTATTTCATACTGAGAATACGACGTATGGTAACCTGTCTTTATACATACTTACAAACAACTCTCATTTCAATAAAACAGTATGTGAAATGAACTGCAAATCTTTGTCGGATCATAATTACACCATCACAATATTTATAATAAATGAATAATTATTTACAATTTGAAATATTTTGACATTAGTATATGAGTGATGTTTGTACAGTAGGATGAACCTCTGTTATAATAATTACTATAGTTAATGATACTAAATAAATTTTATTATACATCGTTTAATAAATTTATTTGGTATTTATTAATTAATGATAGTCAATGTAATAGCTATTTGGCATTAAGCTTAAGGTTAGATATTGTTTAAGATAAATTATCTTCTTGTTAAATTCCTTGTGGCTTAACTTACAAATTTATACTGTAAAAAAACATGCGTGCATTTACAGATTACTCAAACAGCCACAATTTAAGCATAAGCTAATTTATCACATAGCCCAATAGAACATATATGTCGCCATAATAATATTGAAAATATTATTAGAAAAAGGTGAAATCAACTATTAAGCTGCTTACTTTACATGCATGCATCCTAAATGCTATAAACACTTTTAGATACACTATACGACATACCACATAATAAGGTTAGGATTAAACACACGAATCCTAGGTATGGAATCCTATCCCGTTTTTACGAATGATTTTATTATAACTGGAAATTCCATGTCTAAAAAAGGGTATGGAATACTATCCCTATTTAACGGATGACCATATTACAATTGAAATTCCATGCCGAGCAGAACTATGTGCTGATACCAACCTGTACCCCTATAACTACATGTCATAATAAGGTTAGGATTAGACACGCAAATCCTAAGTATGGAATCATATCCCGTTTTTACGGATGACTTTACTATAACTGGAAATTCCATGCCAAGAAAAGGATTTGGAATACTATCTCGATTTATCGGATGACCATATTACAATTGAAATTCCATGCCTAGTAGAACTGCGTGCTAAATCCAACCCGTACCAATATTTCGCCGTATAACTCCGAAGGTAGAATACTCATGTCCAACAAATTAATGTGAACATAATACCCGGTAGATGCATTATAAAGTTACCACAACACTCGCATGACTTTATCGCACACACTCGTCTTCTTTACCTATACCTTTTCTAGAGAAAATCCTACCCGGGTGTAACTCGCTGATGGACTTCCTTTCCTCTTTCTTCTATCTCTGGAATGTCCGTTAGATGATAATGAGTTTAATGAAGAAGAAGGATGAGTGAAACCCACGGAGGAAGACTATGCAGAGCTGATGCCTGATTATTAGATTGCTCTTTATTTTTCAGTTGCCCACCTGTTAGGGCTTATCTTTCCATTGAGTTGATGTTGTAAACAATTTATTTACCTTCAGTACCTTGGGATGTAGTAAAGTTTTTGGTTAATGGAAATAATTGCTTTGGCTTTTATTTATTTGTTCTAGTACATTACATGCATGTTTATATACACTTAACGTAACTATATTGAGTTAGACCACCCTCAATACAGTTAGGTTGAAGACCGTGCCATGTCTCCATTTCTATCCCTTGGGAAGCGGGTCGTGACAATGGGCCTTCACCCTGACGGCTGAGAAGGCCAAAGCTTCAAACGATGTTGTTTCAGCTATCCTACTTTTTTATAATTTTCCTGCATTGGCATTACTTGATTTAGGTGGATCCCATTGCTTTATGTCGTCCAAATTTATTAGTGCGCACTCTATTCTACACACGGCCTTTTCTAGTAGTTGGAACATACACACTGGGAATGGAAGAATTATATCTAGTAGTGAATGCAATGGTTGTTCTATTGTTATTTGCGGACGGGAGTAATTCGCAGATTTCTTGGTGATAGATACAGGTGATTATGACGTTGTCTTGGGAATGGACTTTCTTGGCATTTCTAACGCTCACATAAATCGTAGAGCAAAGAAAGTAATTTTCCAAATTTCCGGACATCCAGAGTTCGAATTCTTAGGGGGAAGCAAATCTATCGGGCCAGTCAATTTTAGGGCTAAGCCGACAAATGCCGTTTTTCGTCGATGGAGGTAATTAAGGAGGAAGCACCAATAGTAGTTGGGGATTTCATGGATGTATTCAAGGACATCTCGGGTTTACCACCAAAATGAGATATGGAATTTGCGATTAATTTTATTCCTGGAGCAACGCCAGTTTCAAAGGCTTATTATCCGATGGCACCGGTAGAACTGGAAGAGGTAAAGAGACAAGTTTCTTAATTATTAGAGATGGATTAGATTCGCAGTAGTGGTTCACTTTGAGGTGATCCATTTTTTTGGTCAAGAATAAATATAGCACGTGGAGAATGTGCATCGACTATCGAAAATTAAATCGGGTGATCATCAAGAATAAGTACCAAATTCCTCCCATAGGCGAATTATTCGATCAACTCAATGGCGTGAGAGTATTCTCGAAGTTGGAACTGCGATCAGGTTATCACCAAGTTCGGGTGAAAATAGAAGACATTTGCAGGAGAGCGTTCCAAACTCGATATGGGCATTATGAGTATCTAGTTATGCCATTTGGAGTTACTAATGCGCCGGAGATATTTATGGATGATGAATTGGATCTTTTCACCATTTCTAGATCATTTTGTGGTGGTATTCATTGATGATATTCTGGTCTACTCAAGGAGCAAAAAAGAGCTTGAAGAACACTTAAGAATCGCACTACAGACGTTGAGATAAGAAAAGTTGTATACTAAGATGAGCAAGTGTGAGTTTTGGCTCGATGAAGTGAAGTTATTAGGTCATGTTGTATCCGGAGATGGAATTGTAGTTGATCCTAAAAAAATTGCAGCTATTCACGATTGGCCGACTCCAAAGAATGTAGGGGAGATCAGAAGTTTCCTTGGGCTGGCTGGATACTATCGAAGGTTTGTGGAGAACTTCGATTGGATAGCAGAACCCTTAACCAACCTAACATAAAAGGAGCTACTATTTGTTTGGTCCGAGAAGTGTGCGTTAACTTTTGAGGCGCTGAAGCAAAGGTTGACAACCGTTCCTATTTTAACCATGTCAGATAGTTCCGGAGGATTAGTTATTCACAGCGACGCATCTGCGAAAGGCTTGGGATGTGTTTTGATGCAGCATGGAAAGGTTGTAGCTTATGTGTCGAGGCAGTTAAAGACTCATGAGAAAAACTACCCGACTCACGACTTAGAACTAGCAGCAGTTATCATTGCGCTAAAAATTTGGAGACACTATTTATTGGGCAAAAAGGTCAAGGTATTTACTGATCACAAGAGCCTAAAGTATGTGTTCACCCAGAAAGATCTCAACATGAGGCAATGTAGGCGGTTGGAGCAGATGGCCGACTATGATCTTGATCTAAAGTACCATATGGGGAAAGTTAATATAGTACCGGATGCTTTAAGTCGGTTGCCAGCAATACGGATGTTGACTACGCAGAAGGAGATTATAACGGATTTTCAGAGATTCAAGTTGGAGCTTGTACTACCAGATTCTTTGGGACTGTTGATGCAGTTGTAAGTACAGTCATCGTTGATGGATAACATTAAGGCAGCGCGATTGCACGTTCCTAAATTGCAGAAATTTCAAGGACAGGTAGTGGCAGGACTTCGAACGGATTTATTGATTTATGAAGATGATTATTTGAGGTATGGAAGTCGTTTGTGTGTGCATAAAAGAGAAGTTCGTGAAGAAGTCATGAAGGAGGCTCATAGTTCCGCATATTTGGTACATTCAGGAGGCACAAAGATGTATAGAGATTTGCGACAACACTTTTGGTGGAAAGGCATGAAAAGATAGATTGCTCGTTACATGTTGAGGTGCTTGGTGTGTCAGCAAGTCAAGGCCGAATATCAAAGGGTAGCTGGTTTGTTGCAACCACTTCCGATTCCCTAATGGAAGTGAGAACATATAACTATGGATTTCGTGACAGCATTACCCCGGAGTCCAAAGAGCAATAACGCAGTATGGGTGATTATCGACTGACCAAGGCAGCTCATTTTATACCATTTTGAGTCGGTCAGCCGAATGATGCTTTAGCATAGAGGTACATGCAGGAGATTGTGAGATTGCATGGAGTACCAGTGAGTATTATTTCTGATTGTGATACCCGGTTCCTATCACATTTTTGGAGGAGTCTACAAGAAATTTTGGGAACTCGCTTGAAATTTAGTACAGCCTATCGTCCTTAGATGGACAGCTCGAGAGAACGATCCAAATTATTGAAGATATGTTGAGAGCTTGCATGTTAGACTTCAAGGGTTCGTAGGAGGATCATTTACATTTGGTAGAGTTCTCTTACAATAAAAGTTTTTAGGCGACTATACAAATGGCTCCATTTGAAGCATTGTACGGTCATAAGTGTCGCTCACCAGTATGTTGGGACGATGTTGTAAAAAGAAGATTGTTGGGACTGGAACTGATTATGCAAACTGTGGAGAAAGTTAACTTGGTTCGGTGTAATATGAAGGTGGCAAAAGATCGACAGAAAAGTTGGGCAAATACTGGAAGAAGACCTTTAGAGTTTGTTGTTAGTGATCATGTGTTCTTGAAGGTATCACCGACTAAGGGAATAATCCGGTTTGGTAGTCGAGACAAGCTTAGTCCTCGATTCGTGGGGCCTTTCGATGTCATTGAGCAAATTGGAAAAGTGGCTTATTGATTGGCTTTACCACCATCCTTGGCGGGTATTCATGACATGTTTCATGTATGTAAACTTCGCAAATATGTTCAAGATGAGACGCACGTTCTAGACCACTCGAAATTGACAGTGAGGGAGGATTTAACTTATGAAGAGCAACCGATAGCTATTGTGGATCGACGAGAAAAGGTTCTCAAGAATAGAGTGATCCCTCTAATGATTGTTTCATGGGTAAATCGTTCACATGGAGAATCTATTTGCGAACATGAAGACGAAGTTCGACAAAAGTTTCCACATAGATCCGTATCTTCATTGTTCTTGTCTTTCCTGTTTCGTGAATTTCGAGAATGAAATTATTTTTATAGTTGGGTATAATGTAACATCCTAGGATGATCGTATGTTATTTAACGATATTAATTAGTATTTTGAATTTCTTTAATAATTATTGTTTGGGTTGTGATTGGTTTGAACAGTATATGTGTTTATCAGACCTGGCCCGCTTGCGTAAAACCCGTTATGGTGCTAAACTATCTTTTTATTGATATTTATCCATTGACTAAATCTATATGAATCTTAAATAATAGATATATAATATTTAAATTATATATATATATATTGGTAGCTATACGTTATGGATATTTTCATATATTAATTGTCAGTATGTTTTATCTTATTTAAACATCTCATGATATTATATTGACGATTATCTATTACAGGTAAATCTTAAGCATCCTGTGATACCATGTATAATATATTAGATTAAAATATATTCTATTAACCCTTAGATTTATGGTCTAAGTGGGCTACTTATGTGTAGATAATTTCCAATATATTTTCTTTAAGACTTAGTAGAGAAGGATCGGGGATTTGTAATATCTTTTAAAATATTATTAGTTATATACAAAACTATATATATATTATATACATATACTATATAAATATATATTTATATTTTCCTATTTAAACTAAAACTCTCTCTCTCTCTACATCATCTCTTTGTCTCTCTCTCTCCCTCTCCCACTCTCTTATTCTTTCTCCATCTCCCTCTCCGACACTACGCCCCTAACTCCTCACCATCGACACCCATCATCCCGATCAGCACCCCAACCTCGTCGTCGTCACCGTCTCCACCTCCGACCACAATCATCGTCATCTTCATTGTCTCCTTCTTTGGCCGAACCCATCTCCATCAACCAAAACCCATAGCCACCATCACCGTCATCTTCGTTGACCGTGTCTCGTAAGTACCCTCGCCACCATCAACCACCATCGTCTCCTTCCTCTAAAACTTTGGTCGAACCCTAGCCATCCTCGCCTCCTTCCCCCTCGCCTGCAATCCAACTGCAGGCGCCTCCTAACACCGTCACGATCTCCCTCCTCATCTCAGCCCTCATCATCATCGTTACAGCATCATCACCATCATCATCTCCATCTTCTGCCATCGATTGAACTCAAACCACTGAGACCAACACCATCGCTACCTCAACTTCTCCGGCTTCAAAACCCAACTCTGGTCACCACCAAACTCGCTAGCAACCTTCTCTTTGATCTCCAGCACCCACCATTGCCGAGACCACCATCGGCAGCAGTTCAAGTCGTCGTCGACTTCATCTCGGAGCCTAGCAAGTTGGAGGTTGCTTTGTGTTGTCGTTGTTTCGTGTCTGTATTGCTCCATTCGTGTTCGTACCTGCATTTGTCGAAACCGAGGCAAGTTTATAACTTGATACATGATATAGTATATATATATATATATATATATATATATATATATATATATATATATATATCGTCGTAATATTATTTATTATTATTATACCGTTATGTATATAATCCGTATATCATTAGTTAGTTAACAATAACAAGTTTATAATTGCAGTTTATAATGGTTATGCAAATTAAATCTATAACTAGTAATTATAACAAATTATTCTAGTTTAGTCACTTGATAGGTTGAAGTGTAGGAATTAATGTGGTTATTTTTCATTACATTATTTATCGCACCTAGATAACAGTTACAACCGTTTTTCATCACGACCTGTTTGCATGATATTATTACAAATAAACACTTTATCAAATTTAATATATTATCCTTGACATACTTATAACCCGTCATCTTGTTAATGATATTGCTATCTTGCTTGTATCTACTTACCTGTAATACTTACCGATGCCAACAATTCTGACTTGTTGTCCTGATGGACGTGACTTATTGTCTAGATAGACATAACATGTACCTGCATGTTCCTGTGTTGGTATTAGATAGATATTATTCATACCTGACTTGAAAAACGAAACCTGAGAAAATGGGGAAATCAAAAGTATAGCTGAAGTGTAATTTAAAAGAATATTACATGTTTCCATGGTTCCGGGGGGGTAACGAAACAGAATCATTCTTGATTCATACATCTTGCATTCGTGATCTCGGGGGGTAACGGGATATAGCTTGTGTTCGTGGTCCCGGGGAATAACTGGATATATACTTTTGAGTTACATGGAGGAGTACATTCATTGGTTTCAAATACCTGTAGGATAGTTAACTTAAAACCACAGACCTTAGGATATGTATGACATGTTTGACTATCTATAGCCTGTTGTTATAACGCATGGGTTTGATTTTGTTTATACTCACACCTCACTCTTGCACGTAACATCCTATATAGCACACTGTTCAGTTTATTACTATTATTATGATATTTATAACGCACTGACGTCTAGATTTTGTATGGCCCGGTTCCTTTAACCTTATCATAGGAAGATCAAGAATACATCGACAGGAAAGCTGAGCAGTGTAGTAATACTTTAGATTTATTTTCTAGTTATGGTTTTGTCGTTGTGATCCCATAAGGAACGAGGCTAGGATATTATTTATTTTGTTAGATCTTTATTTGTTTTCGCTACCTTTCATTATTATTTATTATGGCAGTTTGGACATATGATAGGTAGATATTTATTTACCGTTCTTGATATCTGATTGACAGCCGTAATGTGACTATGGAAGGATATTTCCTCACTATAGGTAGCATGGTTGGCTTTGTCACGTTCCGTATTTACGTATTTTGGGAAGCGGGGCTTGACACAGATTGTCTGTCACGAGTTATTGGTTTACTCTCTTTAATAGGAGCAGTATATTGGAAAGAGTTCCAAATAGAATACTAGGGTAGTCATAGCGCTGAGTGATGATTATGAATCAGCAAAAGTATACACCCTAAGAAATTGCTGGATAAAAATTTTCATTTATGAACATCGTCCCATCATCTATCCAGACAAATTATAAGGAATTTATCGCTTAGTTCAGGAGATAGTTGATCTCCGCAAAGTTAAGAAATAGAGAGACATAGATAGAAACATAGCAGTGGATCCACTCAGTGAGGTTGTTTCTTATACACAGTTTGTGAAACTGTTAGTAGAGAAGGTGTGAATGTGATACCACAATAATTGGCCTTAAGTGCAAGTGAGAGATTGTTGGATATAGATGCCCTCAAGGCAATTATTGTAATTGCAAAATGGCAATTAGTAATTGAAAGAAGACCTATACAGAGAACAATCTTATTCAAGATGAAAGTATGCTATCTGGTTTTTCTTTATCCTTCATGTGTATACGTTTTAATCGTTATCACGTATCGTTAATACATGATGATAAAACCCATAGGATTTTTGCTTGGCTACGAGGATTATGATAGGGATCATACTAGTAGGGTCTGGTAGTCTATAAGTACATCCTTAAATGCTCCTAGTCGAGGGAGTATCGAGACAGGGCATTGGTACTACAGAGTAGACTAGTGTATACATTTTCTGACCCGGTTGGGGGGCGATAGCTGGTCCCATAGCTATTGGTGTTTGACACCAAGGATTGTATGCAGGTTCTCATTGGAGAATGAGGACACTGAGCGGACTTGCCGAGAACTCCTAGATGATTTTATACCCATGTCAAATAGCAGTTCTTTGGTGACGATAGTACAGGATAGTCACTTGACCTAAGATCACCATGGTGTCATGTGTGTTCCCACTATGCTTTGATTACTACTCTACCACGGCTCTACTAAGTTGTGCAAACAAGTTTTAGTGGGTATATTCCCGAAGTACATGGAGGCAGTGAGCAGTCGAAGGGATTCGTCTCTCCCCGGTATAGGGAGTTGATGTTGCATAGTGCATGATTAACCATAACCAGAAATTCTCGGCCGAGTTGGTTGAGATAAACTGATAAGTGTTATCAGTTGTATCTTGAGGTGGTTATGAATTTTATATCAGCACGACTTATCGGGTTACTAGGAGTCTGACAGGTTCCACCCCCTAAACCCGTTATGCGATACTCTTTGACGAAGAGACCGGACTGTATGGCACTCGTCGCTTATAGGCTTTGTTGGGTTCGGATGAGTTCACTCGTCGACCTACCTCTATGTTCAATACCTGGGTAGCCGTTACGTGCATCTAGTACCGCTGACGTGCTTGTAGGTTAACCCATAAGGGGATTGAATCTGAAAGTGTTTTATATTCAATCGAATATGATCCTATTTAATCTACTGCCGGTGTATTGTCAGGTCTTTAAAGTCCCACAACGAAAGTGTCTGCTCAGCCAAAATGATGATGTGTCATGCGTATGGGGATACGTACGGGGGTTCGATCGAATACGTGTATTCGATACGCATAATTTAATAGGACTGTGGATAATACCAATCAGCTTATTCCTAAGCCGGAATATTAATTCAAGTGTTAACTTAATAACCTTATATGTTATATGGTTTCTATTATTGTGTATATGATACACGCTCTCTATATTATTGGTATTTGATACCAATGTATTGTTATGTGTATGATACGTAACAAGTGTATGTATTTTATACATGCATTCTTCTCTTTATGATTATATATTATTATTATATATATGGATACATAATACGTATATGTATATGGATACGTATACTCTTTTATTTATACGTATAAGGCACGTATAATACATGCTTCGTATTTTGATACGAAATGTATTCGTATTTAGATACAGATACATTTACTTTGTCAAATAGTGTATTTGCATGTGGGTCCCACACTCTATTTGGATAGGGTTAAGAGTGAGAGACTGAGGATATGTATCATATTAAAGAAGAAATAAGAATGAGAAAAGAAAAGAAGAGAAGAGAAGGAAAAAGGAGAGGTGTATGTGAGATATTTTCACACCCTCTTTTGCACCAATTCTCTACACTTCTATTCTAATTCTCATAATATGATGAGAGGCTCTCTAAGCTTCTTCTTACTCCTCATTTTCTCTCTAGTTTTTTATGGAGATGATGAAAATAAATCACATCATCACTACCTCATCTCATTAGTAATGATCTTGAGCTAGTGACTTCACCACTGTAGGGAAGTTAAAGTTTCGGGCATCGGTTCTTTCACATGGATCTTCTTTGATTAGATGGTCGGCCTCTTAGCTCGTCCGTGATGCCGATGGAGACTAGCATAAGTCCAAGGAGAGGATGTGTAACATTTCAGAAAATAATTTGGAAAATGAATATAATTATTGATTTTGAAAGAAGGAAATGTGATTTGGATATTTTATAAATATTATATGATTAATTATATACAAATTATGTTAAACTTGATTAACTATTCACTAATCATGCATTAATATTGTTTATGCATATGACATGCAACATAGCATGTTGTAAAACACTTGTTACATTTTGTTGAACCATATTTTATTTGCATTTACATATGGTTTTTGTTTATAAAATAAAAAGGAAAAGAAAATGCAATTTAAAATGGACAATGTGACATGGGAGGTATAGGCTAGAGAGGGAGGGAGTGAGTGGGGGTAAATCATTAACCATGGCTCATTTATTCATTTGTGTTCTCATCTTCATCTTCTCCATCTCCTTCTCCTCCTCCTCAACCTCCACTACACCCCATGAAACACCCTATAAAACACCACCAAATACCATGTCATCTTTACAAAAATCATTCCTTACCTTGTCATAAACACCTTGGGAAGATCAAGTTGCAACCTTGAAGACTTTGGGCAACTCAAGAATTTTCTTGAGTTGCCAAATGAGGTATAATTTCACACCTTTAGTTAAGATGTTAGCTTCATTTGTATCCTATAGTATGTAGAGTTAAATTTGTGTAGTTTAGTGATGTCAAAAAATTACAATTTGAGATTTAGATGATATTATGAGTTATGAGAATGTAATTGAGTATAATTAGTGACCACAACCCCTCTAGTGTAATCCTGGACCAACCGAGTGTAGTTAAAACCCAAGACTTGAGTTAGAATTGTTCCGATGTCAGTTTTCTTGGATTTGTGATGCCTACAGGAAATCTGGAGTAACCTGGTTTATTTCTGAGAAAAACAAACAACTCCAGTAACCTAGATAAACCATTAGAAGACCACCACATAAAGACGAGACACCAACTCCTAGTTTGGGCCGGCGAGACCTAGGATTGTGATAATGTCGCCGGGACAATGCTGGGCATTGGAGTAGGGTTTGTTCTGTAGCTCACACACATTATAACCTAGCCCCTGTATTGTTAGATTTGTCCCTATATACCTGAGCACAAATCTGGGAATATTTTGAGTTGATTTTGGCAATATTTTCCGATTTCTATAACTTGGTTTTTGGTGTTTGAATTTGGAATTGGTCGTTAGACGTTTGTACGTCAACAACGAGGGTTATTTGGATATTTTTGCATGCGTAGACCATAGGTTCTAACCTATGTACGTTTCGTGTACCGCTTTAGTTTTCGTATTGGTTCGTGGTTACGATATAACGTATTGTAAACTGTAGGCACCCCACATGGACTTCGGGACGACAAGGAAGAGCATGGTGTCATCAACTTCGGCAAGCGAGGATCAAGGTGAGTAGATGTATATCTACGGGGAAAGTCGGATGGATAGCGTATAGCACCCCTGCAACCGTAGCTTAGGGTTATTTAATTATATATATATTTATGTTGATGTGAGTTTCGGATACTTAGCAAGTAGAATCCTAGGAGACTATAGGATAGTTTATGTGTAGTTGTAGGAAGCTATACCCTTAGCCTTTTTACCTTTGTCGTGAATCCTAGATTATATGTTGTTGCGCGCACACACGCATACACTTGGTATACATTGATGTGTGTATATGCATATATAGATGTGTGTGTGTGTGTGTGTGTGTTCACACACACACACACACACACACACGTGAGATGAGGATAGTATATGTTATGGATATGAGTCAATATGATCGGGCATTATGCCGTGAGATTTTGATATGTGATTGAGTTGAGACACTGTTTATGATATGATATAATATAGGATTGTTGGGTGATATGTTTTCAAACATGCGATAACATGTTATTTGATAATATTAGAATGTACGAGACCTTAGATCCGTACCACTAATTTATGATATTGATATTGTACAACGATTGATACCGTACGAATGATAATATATATATATGATATGTGACCGGTACCCTCGACTTTGAGGATACCGTACGATGGATTTTATCATACGAGATGTATATGATGATTGATCCGATCTCTTGACTAGAAGATATCGTACGATGTATTATTACCATACATGATGATACGAGGATGGATCGCCGACTATTAGATATATCGGCTCAGGATATTATATATTTCTTTTTACCTTCGACTAGGTTCTTAGTTTAGTCTTTAATTGCATAGATATAGATCAGCTTAGGCTTGAGTCATACCAATTTTCAAAATCGACAAGTCGTAGTCTTTTTCAAAGTATAATACGAGGGAAGCTACGGATTTTCAAAAGACATCCTTTTTCTTAAAAACACCGTAGTCCCTACTTTTCTAAAAACAACGATTCGTGCTATTTAAACACGATAGACGGTATGGCTCGTATATAGTTTGATATACCTTATTATTACCTTTACTGTTTACTTCTGTTATGATCTCATTTACTAGGACACCTGCACCCTTACCGATGATGCGCATGTTGCAAGTACACTTTCTTGCCGGCTTACACACATCATCATCGGTAATTGCCATGTCACATACACTTTAGAAAACATTACTTCATTGGTATAACCTGCTAGCTGGTAGTTTAAACATATTATTAGTATACTTACTCTCATGTGCTAGTTTAGATACTATACTGCATTCCTTACTTAGATGCCGCATGCATATATATATATATATATATATATATATATATATATATATATATATATATATATATATATATATATATATATATATATATTCTGCTTATGCACTGTGGTGGGGTTTTATGCCGATATTCATGGTTTTCTTATATACTCATGATTATAAGATTTTGGTTTTTCCATGAGATTCTGGATTTAGGGAAACCGCGTGTGAATTAGAAAACATATATATTAAATTTTAAAAGGAAATGTGGTTTCTCGTGATATGATGTGTGGGGTCCACCATGAGTCTTCTCGATTACTGAGCCATGTATGTACATATACCCGATTCGAGGAGAGAGACGCCGTCTGCGGGTACATGGTAGGCCCGGTGCGGTACCCCGAGGCAAGAGGATCGTATAGCGAGACTTTCAGCCCGGCAGGAAAGCACTACCGACCGATGATATTGACGCGGCGGACATTCGAAGGATACCGATTGTAGTCGTGTGATTATATGATTTGAGCCGATCCAGACTGATGGAGCCCGAGATATATTGTATTATGTGTCGCTGATGGGCACGGTTTTTATGATATTTTGGAATGTCGATGTTTGGCACTCGGGTTTATCATAATTTATGTATGTCGATGATGGACATACCCATTAATGATGCATTCATGCATAGCATACATAACATGTAGTTACTCTGTGACACGGACACGAGTACTTGACCTTATACATCCGCTTATATTGATTGCTCATACTGCTACTCGCTATTATTGTGTTATTACTATTATTGTATTGTACTGTATGACCTAGGAGATGGTCGTACATTCGGTTTCTACTCGCTGATGTCTTCTACTCACGAGTTGGCAACTCACCCCCATTATACCACAGTTTCTTATAGGTTTGGCCGTACAGGTTCCGTTGTGGCTTGCTGGCACACCACTTCCTTCAGAGTGTTTGCATTGATAGGTGGGACACATTGCATCGTGACCATTATTATTACTTGTATATTTTATTTCAGTTATATCTAGTGAAAATCTCCATCAACCAGTCTATGTATATTTAGTAGACTTAGAAGCCACGATTTGTTATTCTTTCGGCCTTAAAGTCACGCTCATGTATTTATTTTTTTCTGGTCTTTCTTGATGATGTTTAGTTTTCTTGTTGTGTTTTGATCCTCGCCCTTCGGTGTTGTATATTTATTATCTGCATGGTTGTTTCCACCTTTCGGTGAAGAGCTAGCTCCCGCTTGGGGATTCCTTTTATCATTATTACTTGTACTCGTTTTCGGGTTAAAATATACAAAGGAGGTGCTGCCGAAATTTTTCAATGACGAAAAATGTTTTAAAGATAGTTACAAAACATTGTGTTTTTGTCTACTATTACTTATCTTTTAAAGAAAGAACTTGTTTTTATTGTACCGTTATTTCAAAACTTCACCTCCACTATTTTCCCCCTAAAAGGTTTAGATTTTCTGGGCTTTTGGATTACTTGGATTGGGTGGAGTCCTATAGACTTCATATGATTCAGGTGCCAGTCACGTGCTTTTCCGGGTCGTGACAAAGTTGGTATCAGAGCGTTAGATTTAACCTTGGTTCGAGTCTAGGTTTGACTACGCGGAGTCTAGGGCGTATATATATATATATATATATATATATATATATATATATATATATATATATATATTCGGAACCTAGGCTTGACCTTGCGGAACTTAGACTTGGCCGAGGGGGTATTAAACCCGAACTTTCATCGCATAGGTTGACCTTGGTTGATGGAGTAGGTGACTTAAGTAGAGTGACGTACCGTGTATATGTTCCGCGGAATACTTACGATACACTACTCCGCTTAAGAAGCCTTAGGATGTACATTTCTTATGCACCATATTTCTATTCATTCTTATAATCTATCCTCATCGATTTCAGATTGTGGTTTTCTTTACCATGGTTACACGAGCAGTGAGAGCTGCGGTTAGAGTTGTGGTCAGCATGAGCTCGTCATGGACGAGGACTGACCAGGATGTATTCTGGTGACACGAGCATTTTGATATATCGTTTACTATGTTTTCTCGTTGACGCGAGCGTTCGAGATCTACATCAGATAATTAGGCCATTGTTAGAGGATAGCCAGATTGTGAAGACTGATAGCTTAATATCTACTTCAGGAGATTGAGGCGTTTTCTACCGTGTAGATAGACGAGCCGGCTATTACTGAGTTGATAAGGTAATGCCCCCAGACTTGTGAAGCTAATGTAGCATGAGTTTATACATGGGGATATGATAGAAGACCGCTAGTCACCCCCTGGATTAGGAAATGTTGTTCGTTTGGATACTCTGATGCGAGATCATCAGATTGACTAATTTCAGCTAGAAGAAGACCTCACACAAGCATATTGTGAGTCGATCGAAACGGGACGAACGTCAGCGCATTACTCCGATAATTTGGACGAATTTCCGAGGACGTTTTGGCCAGATGCTTGCTATAGGATATTAAGGATATCAAGTCCGTAGCTTCAGAAAAGGGGACTCTAGATATGACTATAGCCAAATGGAGCGTCGTCCACACAACTGCGAAAGGATGATTCCAAATTGGTCCATACTGAAGGAAAGGCGGATTAAGAGGTTCGTACGAGATCTTGACGAGATGACGTTCCACTCCATTTACATCAGAGACTGGATGCCTATGCAGAGGCATTGAATGCAGCCATAATTCCAGAGAAAAGTCATGAAGAGAATGCAGCTGTCCCGGAATAAGGAATGGATTTAGTAAAGGGTAATAACTTCCAGGCAGTCCGGCAGGGACGAGATTTGGGAGAGATCCCGACAGAATCTTTCTGGAATACTACACGAGAAGACTTGGACCCAGGATCGGTCGTATCATGCATACTTAGTGGGCCAAAGATGAGAACCTAAGGGCAGAAGGCGCCAGACCGTGAACAGGAGGTAAATAGATACTTTCTCTGCTAACTTTAGATGCACCGACACCCTTCGACATTGAAGAAGGGGCACATCGATGACAGTATTTATGATTTGCAATTTAGTGATTCGGATATCACGTTTCCGTTGTTCTGGATTTTCGGTATTTCGACGATTCGTTTTATGATTAATATTTTCTAGGTGCACCGCAGTTACACTTGATTTGTATTCTTATGTATCGGTTGTACTGATTTTCGTTTTGTGCATACCCACTGCACTTGATTTTGATTTTTATGTGTTTTGAGATATTTGATTTTGATTTCATATATACAGTTGCACATGATTTTGACTTATACTTTCGGTGTAGTTTACACCCACTTTCAGTATTTGATACGGCCTTGTGCGTATAGATGCACATGTTTATGAGTTTACATACTACGGTATAATTGATTTGATTTGGTGTATGCCGTATACCGTTGATTTCAATTTTGATATTTGATATTCATTTTGTGCACCACTAGTGCACGGGATTATGTTTTCGTGCACCTTGTGCACTTGATTGAGATTCTTGCGCACACTTGGTGCATTAGATGCGATTTTGTGCACACCAGATGCATTAAATCGAGATTCTCCATGCATATCAAATGCACCTGATATTGTTGTCGAGCACATCCGTTGCACTCGACGTATATTTTCGTGCACACCCGTTGCACTTAGTTTTGGTTTCTGTGCACATTCGTGGCACCTGTATTGATTTCGATTTTCATGCGTACCAAACGCACGTGGTATTTTTTTATGTACACTATTTGGGATCGATTCCTTTCTTGCATCATGTTTTCATGATATATATTATACGGTTTAGTAACTAAGAAGGACTGGTCTGAGGACAGCACCTGAGTATTTTTGCATGCATCGATATTAACGGAAGGGATATTCAAAAGGAGCTATAGTTTCAATATTTTCCTACGTGTCCGTGAGTGACATGAGAATTTACCAGAAAAATCCTTTCTAAGGTTATTGTTCCCCGCCGAAAGACACGGACGAAGACACGGCGGACGTCTCGCCTGAATTTCAAGGAAGATGCTAATTGGTGCTATCCATCCACCTCTCCGAAGATGCCAAGTTGATTTATGGCACCATGTATCGAAGGTTTAAACGGATGCGGCCGATGTAGTAGACTTCGTCAGATTCCCCCTCGTTTGAGGGGTTTTTGATTATGGGGATGCTCTTCCCTGCAGGCGCAAGCCCCTGTAGTTAATTACGCTACCGCATCGCGGTAACAACTTTCTCCTTCTCCAGATGGTCACTTCGTGTCGTGGGTGTTTGTTTTGTTTTTGGTTGCCCGTGGATTGTATACGGAGACTAATGTATGTTGTCGTCCATAGGGCGTGGATTAGTCCAAATCCGTATCTTCTTAGATTTGGGTTTGGAGGTTGGGGTTTAAAGATACGTTAGCCTCATTTGAGACTAAGATCGACTTAAACGTTTGTTAAGGATACGTTAGTCTCATTTTATACTAAGATCAACTTAACGGGATCATTTAGATCCGAAAAAAGAGCATTTAGGCTCTATTGTTTAGTTTAGGGACATTGCGGTCAGTTAGTTTAAGGACATTACGGTCCAGTGTTAGTTTAAGGAAATCTCGTTCCAGGTTAAGGACATCGTAGTCATGAGTTTAAGGACCCCACAGTCCGTAGTTTAAATACATCGTAGTCTATGAAGTTTAAGGACATCATAGTCCATGTGTTTAAGGACCCCACAGTCCATGAAATGTGTGGTTGTCGGGACCCGTCACCTCACTGAAGACGTTGAAGGATTACAACGACTGATACCATAGGAGTAAAGAGATGTACCCTTGAACCGGTGTGAGTTGGTTGAAAGATCTTTAGTCCAGTTTGAGACTGAGATCTGTTAAATATTCATGAGCAGATGGGCTCAGTTCAATATAAGTTGAGGACTTATGTCCAATATTGGGCTAAGTCCAATAAGATTAAAATGTTTAACATTTTATTGTTCTGGGCTGTTGAGCTTTTACTTGGGCTTGGCCCTTTTAATAATGTTGAACATTAGATCCTGACATTTTCCTTTTGTCTTGTATTGAATGCATAGCATTCATCAGCACAATGTGTGTTCTGACAACGCGCAACATGGAACGCCAGGCACTTTGCGCCAATTAAAGAGCGCGTTGCGCTTCTGCCAAGTAGCGCACACGAAAAGGACACGTGTCGCGCTTGGCGCTAGGCGCCAGATTATGAGCGCTGAGTGCTAGTTTATGAGCGCATTGCGCTAGTTCAATGACGCACACGTGAGTGACACGTAGCATGCTTGGCGCTGAGCGCCAGCCCATGACCGCAGTGCGCTATTTCAAAAGCGCAAAGCGCAAGTTGCATATGTGGTTGATACGTGGCGCATTTTGGCGCTGAGCGCCGGTCCAAGGAGCGCAGAAGCACAGTTCAAGAGTGGCGTAAAGTACTTTTCAATAGCGCAAAGCGCATTTGATCAAATTTATGATCTGTGAACAAATTTATGCTCTTTTTTTTAAAGGAGGCTTTGCCTCAAGATTCATGAACAACAGTTCTTATTTTTGAAAGGGCTTTGCCTTTGTAGATCAATGATCTGTGTGAAGAATATGTTCTTCTTTATTATGTAATGAGATCTTTTGATCTCTTTTATGAAAGACCTTGGTCTTTATAGATCTATGATCTTTTAAGAAGATAATTCTTCTGTTTTAATGAGATGATTTCATCTCTTTGTTCAAGAATCATTCTTTTTACCTTGAAGAAATGATCTTCTTTCAAGAGCTTGCTCTCTTTCTTTTGAGTTTTCTCAAAGTTTGTAGGGGGGTTTCTCTATCTCAGACTTGAAGTCTTGGGGTCTTTATATAGGGCAAATTGATTTGTTAAATCAGTTAAAGAGATCTTTCTCTGATTGATTTGGGGATGTTTCCCCACCGTTGGATCTTTGATCCTAGGGCTTCTGTTTTACAGAAGACAATCTTCTTGTTTTTAACAAGATTGGAAAAATCTTTCCATAATAGAATTTTAATTCTGATTAATTAATGATTTATCATTATTAGATCTTTTGATCTAACGGTGGGGAATTTTTAATTCCAGCGCTGGCGCACCCGTGCTTTGCACGTGGTGCGCTGCTCAGAGCGCAGCGCACTTTGCGCTAGCGCACCTACGTTTGACACGTGGCGCGCAGCGCAGCCTGCGCTAGCGCACCCGTATTTGACACGTGGCGTGCAATGCGCCTAGCGCTAGCGCACTCATGGTGCACTGCCTAGGGCGCAGCGCACCTGGCGCTAGCGTATCCGTGTTTGACACGTGGCGCGCAGCGTGCCTAGCGCTGGATCTGAAGCGTTGCTTCAATTTTTAAATTTTGAATTTTAAAACAGAGCTTTGCTCTGATTGGGGGTGCATTGCCTAGGGCGTAGCTCTCCTGGCGTAGTGCATCCGTGTTTGACACGTGGAGCGCAGCGCACCTAGCGCTGGATCTAAAGCGTTACTTCAACTTTTAAATTTTGAATTTCAAAACAGAGTTTTGCGCTGATTGGGGAAAACAAATGCCCCCCCCCCACCGTTGCACTCACGTGGCGCACACGTGAGTGCAGCGGTGGCAGCATCTGAGCCCTTAGATCAACTCAGAAGTTGAAGAGGCGGTTCAATGCCTATAAATAGGACCTTTGGTCCCTTAGATGATTTTCATCTTCTTCTTGAGAATTTTCATTCAGAGCATTGCTCTTCAGTTTAAGAACTTTTCAAGAGTCAGAACTCTATCAAAACTTTGGTAAAGTTTAAATTTTTTTAATAAATTAGGGTTTTACCCATTAACAGAGCCTTGCTCTTCATAGATCTTTGATCTAAAGAAAACCCATTTAGGGTTTCATTAGCAGAGCTTTGCTCTCATGAACCTATAGATCTAAAGAGATCTTTTCTTGGGGTTTCTTAGCCCATGAATCAGAGCTCTGCTCTTTTATAACATGTAGATTTCTTAATCTTTGATGAAGAACTCTTAAGAGTTTTTTCATGGATCTTGAAGATCCTAGAATTTTTAATTCATAAAAATTAATTTTAATTAATTCTTTTCTGATGGATTTTTCCATCATCATTACAAAGCCAGGCTCTTTAAGGAATTTTATTCCTTCATGATCAGAGTTTGACAAGTGTCACTCTGTCATAGAGCTTTGCTCTCAAAGGGATATTTTCTCCTTTTCCCTAGAGATCTCTCATTCAATGAGAATTTTCTTGAGGATTTCCTCATTAATTAACAGTCTCATCCAATGATGAGGCTGTTTTATTAATTGATGCATTGTCATCTAGATTTTGTGGGTCCCCCTTTGATCCCCTTTCCACTGCACTGCAATATGGTGCAAATTTTAAAGTACCGAGTGTCAGAATTTAAAATTAAATTATAGTACTGACAGTTGACTTCTGTCTTTTTTTTTGCAGGCGGCATGTCTTTCAATCTCTTTTTCCCGTTTGTTCGTTCAGAAGGAGGATTTCCTGGAGCACCTGTAGACCGGGAAGTCCTGGTTTTGATCAAAGATCATGACCTGGAACATAAGAAACATCACCTCTGGGGGGACATGGTATAATCAGATTATTAAGGGTTGGCAAAGTTTTTCGTGCGCGATACCCTCGGAGCCCATCATAGCGATCCATTACGCCGACCCACCCCCGGTGAACTATGCTGTGGAGATGGTTAATTGGACTTTAGAAGGTCTTCTTCAGCCCGCTATAGCTTCGATACCCGTTCAGCCTCCCATGGCTTTCGATACCTTGGGACGACATATTTGTCAAGGCGAGGCGCGACCGTGGGGATAACCATATATGATTGGTCTGATCCCTCGTCATCCGACTGGTTATCTGCAGTGGGCTCGCTACATTCTGTCAGCGAAGAAGTCGCAATTGTTGAGGCTTGGGTTGTATCCCGCCATTTACGCTTCTCTCTTTCAGTATCCTACGCTTCCCACCTGGTGGGTTAAGGCCTTTTTAGAGCAGTGGAATATTCCTACCCACACTGTCTTTTCGCTGGACCAAGAAGTATCAATCTCTTTATAGGAATTTGCAGAAGTTTCTGGCTTACCGGTTATAGGGGAGCATTATAAAGAACTGCTTCCTACGGATGAATACGTTTTTGGTGCCAAGCCAGTGATGACAGGCCTTACCCCGATGAATGCCGTTCAACACCAATTTTCTAGTTTGATCAAAGTGTTGAATATCTACTAGGGCCTTTTCCTCGAATCCGGGAGTCGCGGGGTTAGTTTCGAGGATTTCATCGCTCGCTTTCTTCACCCAAAATCCTCTCGAAGGAGGCTGTTAAATTCGCCACGGTTGACGACCCTTTCGGTTTAGGTTTAAACAACCTGCCAACGATGGAGGTAGATCAGAAGAGTTTCTTCCTTCCCAACACTCCAGTTGTTCCTTTTGCGGAGATCGCGGTCCCTGGGATTGATGAGGAAACATTCTTCTTGGGATTTCTTGGGTTATGGTTGAGCTAGTTCGCGCTCCCTATGCACCTTCGCCATATGAGGCCGTCTGTCTTTTATCCGGCTCACCGAATGATTATTAGGGTGAAAGTGCCTGTCGGGGTCGCCAGTTTAGCCCATTTATATTACGGCCTTAGTCAAGCGGCGGATACTACTAAACCCGGAGTGCAGCATGTGAACTTCTCGATGCATTACTTCATGTCATGGCTCGAGCTACATGCACTTGGCGTTTTTGGTATCCATAAAAGGCCTTCATTTTATGACAGGTGCAGCGTCCCCCGAATTATGCAATTAGTCGGCGCATCTATTGTAAATCCGTCACCGCGGGATGCTAGAGGTTTGCTCCTTCGTCCCCGCACGGTTGGAGACAGCATGACCTTCATCGACAAGGTTTTAACCATCGGAAAAGAGTCCGAAACAACGGTGCGGCCATTGCAGGACATTTTTAAAGATGGAGCCTCAGTTTTGAAAGCTTGGGAGATCCTCCATTTATATTCTATCAGACCGGGCTTCCTAGTGTTTAGGCAAAATGATGTGGCGCTCTTTATGAGATACAATCCGCATCGTTTTGCCCAACAATTGAGCTATAATCAAGGAATTCCGCTGGAGGCCTTCTTGCTAGAACCCACTGCCACTGAAGAGGGGATGCGAAACGCGCTTCATCATTTCATGCGCTTGAACACGGGGTCCAATTTCTTTATCAGCGAACCGAGCTATGTCCCGTAGGTCCTTAATGTGTACACGGCGTGGTACCAGTATTCGATGGGCACCGTCATTAAGGAAGAGAGGCGGCTGCTACTCGATTGCAAAAGTGTACCTCCTGCCGGCGATCGCAACGTCCCTTTGAAGCGACGGACCACTGTCCCCCCTCCACTAAAAGAGGTCACTACAGTTGAGCCTCGACATGTGCTAAGCCCTACGCGATGGTTGCCCCCTTCCAGCGCGTTTGAAAAAGAAGTGGCTACCGCGTCCCCCGAGTCGGACGTAGAAAAAGAAATTGGGACTCGTCGTCCTAAGGTGCCTGCCAAGCGTAAGCTAGTGCTGGCAACAACCAGAGCTCGCTCATAAAAGAAAAAGAAGAAGTCAATCCTTTCTGTCGATGTTGTACTTGGCCAGGAGCATCACTCTCCTTACGGCGAGGGCCTAAGCGAGTATGGGACAAACGAGGGCTTATTCATGCCGCCAGATGATACTGATCTGGCGGCTACCATTGCAGCTTTTGAGCAATTAGCAAGCCACGAAGCAGGGTTGGCTATCCTCACGCGATCAGGTAACCATCAGCTGTATCTTTCGTCATTGCATCGTATTTCTATTATCGTGTTTTGACTGACGCTTTTCCTTCTTTAACAGGCATTTCCACCGAAGAAGCTGTTCATATCATAATATTGCATTATTATATTCCCCAGTCCTAGTTATTTTACAAATAAACAGGTGCTTTTGACCCATGTCTGCTACATAGTTGCAGGTTACAGATTCTCGGGACAAAAACAGTGAAAAAGACAAAAGACGGTACAAAAGTGAGACTACGACCAATAAATGATGGAATCCTGATCAAACCTACACCAAGATCAGTTCATAAAGTACAAGGCAGTGCAAGGTTCAAGACTTCTTCATGAAGCAACGGTAAAAGTCCACTACAATTATTCACTGTGGAGATCTGGAAGAAACCTAGAACCCAACCTGAGAAAAAAGTGAAGAAAACAGAAGACAACAGCAGCCAGAATCAGCCTAGGAAAAATGAGCCCACAAAGCCCATAAATGGCCGCGGAACCGCGGCCAAACGTGGGCTTTGGCCGCGGATCCGCGGCCGTGCGGGGCCCGTGGCGGTGCAAAATTCTACTGGAGGCTGCGAGCGTTGACTAGGTCTTTTTCTTATGGGGTATTTTTGTAATAGCAGATGTACGAGTCAATTGTAACCCTAGGGTTTCTATGTATTATAAATAGAGACCCTAATACCTCTTTTGAGGTATGCCTCCCTATGCCTCTTTCTATGAATAAAATTTAGAATTCTTTTGGAGAGCATCGATGCCTCTTTTCATATCATGAATTCAGATCAGACAACCCTGTATTGATGTTTGGAGAGAGCCATCTGTAAAGTAAGTAGGTAATTCAATTCTTGCCCTTGGTAATTTTTCATTCTCTGCCCTAGATAAATGTTTTTAAATTCCCTAATGAGCGAATAGTCTCCTCGCTTGTTAGGGTTAGCTCTGGGGAAGGCTTTTGAGAGATGAGATCTCTCATCCCTTTCTTGCCCATTATATCTTTTCAATAGGACTCCATGCATACAAGCACACCGCGCCCTACGGCACCCTATCCCTCGAGGTAGCGGTGACACCGTGGTATAAAGGCCCGGTTGCGCATGTTTTCCATGGAGGTTAGGGTAAGGATTTATAAAGGAAGGACAAGAACCCAGAGGAAGGAACACCTTCCCGAATGGATCTAATCCCTTTTATTGATAATTACCATAACTCCTCATAGATCTTCATTTGGGTATAGAAAGCGTTGAGATTTATTTACATTTCCAAACCATTCATAAACCTAACCCTAGCAAGATTTAGATCTAGATTAATTTAGTTTTTAGATAGATTTAGTTTTTAGATTTAATAATCAATCCGAACACCCATTGGAATTAACTCGTTTGAGCGATTAGGAAATTCACAACATCCCTATGGACCGACCCGTACTCACCGGCTAGCTACCAAGCGACGCCGTTCTTGATTGCGGTTACTAGATAGTTTTTGACATACAAATCAAATGGCGCCGTTGCCGGGGATCGCGTAGTATTTTCTTTTTGCAATTTCGGGTTAATCTAAAAAAACCATAAAAACTGAAAAATCACAAAAATATAAAAAAATATCATCTGTTATTTTTGGAAGGGTATTTTTTTGAATCTCTGCAGGATCGACGGATCTGGAAAAATCCAGAGTTCGAAACAGAAAAAGATACATCAGAACAGAAAGAGGTTGGAAAAGCAGAACAGCTCAATTTTTTTGGAGACCTGAAGCCTCCGTACCGCCGCTAATCCGCCGCGCAAGCGCTCCCCCGTCGAGGTTCCGCGGTCCATCTGCCACGTTAGCGCGCGAATTTTGCACTGTTTGCTCCCCTTTTCCTTCTTCTACCAATCCCCATAGATCTTTTGTTAAATCTTCTGCAGGATTCTTTGCGCTTAAAAAATCTTCCCTTCTCAATAACAAATCTTGTGCAGGATTCTTTGCGCCACGCATAAAATAAAAAAGATTTGATTGCAAGTGATTTACTGTTTTGCATATCTTTAATCGGACTTTAAGGGGCTTTTGACCAATTCAGATTGGGTGGGGATTTCATCACCCTTCCCAGGACCCCAGAAATCACATAAAGCATTTGCATTGACCATATCTTAATTAAAAAAAATACTAGACTAAGCCCTAAGGACTTCGAGCTCAATAGGACAGAGGACTAGTTATAGGCATCGGCCGTTTATCCTAACCTGACTTTGTGGTGTCTAGGTAAGTGTGTCTAAGGCAAGTGGTTACTTAATTAGGACCGCTACTTATAGCGGGGAGCCTCCCACTTACCTGGCACTTACCTGGCCGCAATTGGCGGTGAAGAGGCGGTTTGAGGTCCTATTTCTAGCCCTTTGGAACAGTTAGGAGCTGTCTAGCTGACCTAGGTGACCCTAGATCTAGGCCTGATTCTGCATTTGTGGTTGATCGCATTTGTGTCAAAGTCTCTTTTCAAAAAAAAACTTTTTGCAAAATTTCCAAATAAAGGGAAAAAGGAAATTTTTTTTTTTAACTTGCAAATTTTTGCCGCAAATAAATCCTTGCACCACCCAACCTTCTTTCTTTTCCCCTTTCTTCTATCTTGGGTACCCCACATCATAAATCTCTTGCCGGACTTTGGTATCCCGAACCCAACTTTGCGTCGTACGTCAATTGTTTCGGTCGATTTAAAGAAGATCCCTCCGTGCCCAAAATTTCTTTGAAAGATCAAATAGAAGCGTCTAGGAGAAACAGTTCGACTTTGCAACCCACTTTGTGTCAACCATGTCCACCTTTATCACCTTCATATGTTGATACCACTTTTTCAAGTCCTGCTGTAACTCCTAAACCGATGTCTATTGCTGAGCATATCGCTCAATCTCGTAGCCGATCTTTGACCCCTCTCCCCTCATCTAGTTCTAGGAATCAACAAGTCCATCCATCTTTTTATCCACATGTTGATCCTAATCCTGTCCAACCATCCACTTCCTATCAGTCCTACCCGACTTTCCCACCTTCACTAGACCCTGTTTCTGCACAGCCTTTTGGGAGTTTCACGTATCCAAACAATTTCGAATATTTTACCGAAACCCCTTCACCACCCATGTCTAGTTTGGAACAGTCGTTGGCAGCTTATATTGCAGCAACAAACAAAATGACTAGGAATGTGGAAGCGTCCATGGCCGCTCTTATGCAACCGAGTGAACCGGTAGCTAGTTTCCAACTAGCTCCAAATTTTCCAATATATGAGGAGGCGGTTGGACAGAGTGAGAATTTGAGAGGAGCGAGTGAGTTCTACACATTTCCAAATCAAACCTACTCTTACCCAATTGAAGCCCACAACTCCGGTTTTCCATCGATTGTCCCAAATAGTTCACCTATTGAAAATAAAAACGAGTTGTATGACTTTGTAGGCTTGATTTGCCAGATTGTGAAGAACCCCTTTCGAGTGAAACCACACTTAATCCTTTCAATCTTTACACCTCCAAACTAGAACCTAAATCGATAAATATCCATGCTTTTGATGAGGTGTCGGAAAACTTTGATTTTCACTTGATTGAGGATATAGATGCCGGGAATATTTCGGATGATGAACCTGTCGATTTGTTTAAAATTTTGTGTCCAATTCATCATCCCGAGTCATTAGATGTTTCTCCCGAACTTCATAGGCGTCTTGATTTTGATGATAATGGCATGGATGAGATAAATATTGAGGAGAATTATGAGGATAGTATTGAGGAGAGTAGTAAGGATAATATTGAGGTTGAACCATTTTTGTTTGATGTGTCGGATTTTCCAATTCATCCTCTTGAACCTTTAACTAAATCACCCTCCCTCCTTTCCATCGTTCCGACCACGCACAAGATCACGCTTGAAGACTGTGAGCTTGAAAAATTTTCCTTTGAATCTGACACAGTTCTCACAGCCAATAACACTTACGAGTGTTTCACTTTTTCGGATGATGTTGAAGACTCACCGCTCGGGTTTGAGTCCTTTGAATTTTCAGATGAGTTAGTTGAACCTTCAGACTCGGTTGCTTACAGTCGTTTCGAACCATTGATGGAATCTTTCAAATTCGAGACAGTTTACTATGGTGAGAATGAGCCTATCCCTAATTCACTTCCTTTCGTCCTTCCTATCATTCCTACCGTACAAGAGACCGTTACGCTTTCATCTCCAATACCAAGTTCAGCGTACCCATGCGTTCTTGCGAATCTTGAGGGATTTGACCCCATTTCACGACGAGTTGATAGATTAGCACAATCACTTTTAACACTTCGGTCATCACAAATTGCGCTAATTTACTCACTCGAGTTACACTCTCAAGATCGTACTCCACTTCTTTCTTTTTCCGCCATTCTTCTCCCCCACCGAGACCATATTCTACCTTTCTTCCCACACGGCCTCGTGTGCTTCTCATTTCCTTTCTTTCCACTCCATTCTTTCACCAACTCTACCATTACCACGATAAGATTTTTGAATGGTTGGTGCTAACCTTTGGCTTGTGTAAGGCCAAGCTTAAGTTTGGGGGGAACCTTGTTGTATATATATTTTTGTTTTTCTTTTAACAATAAAAATAAAAAAAATTTAAAAAAAAATTATAAGTAAATAAACAGGGTAGTGCCGACAATTTTGAGCCTCTTGATGTAGCATGACAGTGAGGACACTGTCAAGTTTAAGCTTGGGGGTATGCTCGGTACGTCTTCTTCCTTCGCATTCATATGTATATTTTTGCATTCGCATATTTATTTGAAAACCCATAAAAATTGAAAATTTTCAAAAATCATAAAAATGAATGTATTCAATTTTGGCCATATTTGATTTGAGTTTGACAAATAGGTTAACTGGCTAGGAACAACTAGATCTTAGACTTGGTAAATTAAAAACCCTAAAAATAACCTTCCTTAAAGTTTAACGGTAGGAATTGTATGTCTTTGTAGTTTATTTAGAAATAGGCAAATTTTGAGTTCAATTCTTGGGCTAAGTCAAAACAAGGGAAAAGTATTGATATTTTTATTAGAGTATAAGTTTGAAAAATAATTCCTAGCTTAAGTCTAGATTCTGAAAATGTATGTATTCAATTTTGGCCATATTTGATTTGAGTTTGACAAATAGATTAACTGGCTAGGAACAACTAGATCTTAGACTTAGTAAATTAAAAACCCTACAAATTGCACTAACACGCACCTTGAAACTTGGAATAGTAGAGGAGACCTTGAAATGCTCTTGTCTAAAGTCCTTAGTATGAAGAAAATGAAATAAAAAAAATTCAAGTGTGAATAAAGAAAAAAATGAACACTGGTTTTTGTGATTACTTAAGGCTAAAAAATAGAAAAATATTTAGCGAGGGTGCATCATCTAGTGCCTTAGACCAACTGGTTTGGGAGTCACTGCTAAAGCCTTGGGTGTTGCAAGACTAGGAATTATGCTTTAAAGTGCAAACGCATTTTGTAATCGGTCGTTGGTACCTCAAGAAGTATTAACGGTCGCATGAAGGATGTGTAAGCAAAATTCATTTAAAAATTCACCAATTAATAAGTACTTTGGACAACGGACAAGAGTATGATTGCTTAATTTGAATTTCCAAGTGTAGGGGTGATCTATACACACACGTAGGGGTATGTGATTGGAGTTTAGATGAGAGAAAGGAGTGAAGAATAGAACTTGTATTTTAAGTAAGGGTTGATAGAAATTCCTAAGTGGAGATAGAACCCTAGAAGGAAAACTTAAGAAATTCCGAAAGCTAAGTGGGTCTGCAAAACATATATAATCTTAAGTAAAATGATGAGAAGTGTGAAGAATATGGGTGGATAATTTACGAGTCGACGATAATAGAATTCCTTGTTAGAAAACGTAATTGGAGAATTAAAGTCAATGGGACGAATTGATAGGATTTTGTGGGTAGTATCCGCTGAAAACCCTCAGGAGACAACACTCCTCCTACTAGGGACACCTAGAGGTTTAACGGCTTGTTGCACGAGCTCAGTGCAATCGCGTTTCCCTGCGAAAGTGAGGTTAGGATTTTGTCGAGAATAAAACTAGGTTTGCTCGAGGACGAGCAAAAGATAAGTTTGGGGGTATTTGTTCATATCATAATATTGCATTATTATATTCCCCGGTCCTAATTATTTTACAAATAAACAGGTGCTTTTGACCCATGTCTGCTACATAGTTGCAGGTTACAGATTCTCGGGACAAAAACAGTGAAAAAGACAAAAGACGATACAAAAGTGAGACTACGACCAATAAATGATGGAATCCTGATCAAGCCTACACGAAGATCAGTTCATAAAGTACAAGGCAGTGCAAGGTTCAAGACTTCGTCATGAAGCAACGGTAAAAGTCCACTACAATTATTCACTGTGGAGATCTGGAAGAAACCTAGAAGCCAACCAGAGAAAAAAGTGAAGAAAACAGAAGCCAACAGCAGCCAGAATCAGCCCAGGAAAAATGAGCCCACAAAGCCCATAAATGGCCGCGGAACCGCGGCCAAACGTGGGCTTTGGCCGCGGATCCGCGGCCGTGCGGGGCCCGTGGCGGTGCAAAATTCTACTGGAGGCTGCGAGCGTTGACTAGGTCTTTTTCTTAGGGGGTATTTTTGTAATAGCAGATGTACGAGTCAATTGTAACCCTAGGGTTTCTATGTCTTATAAATAGAGACCCTAATACCTCTTTTGAGGTATGCCTCCCTATGCCTCTTTCTATGAATAAAATTTAGAATTCTTTTGGAAAGCATCGATGCCTCTTTTCATATCATGAATTTAGATCTGACAACCCTGTGTTGATGTTTGGAGAGAGCCATCTGTAAAGTAAGTAGGTAATTCAATTCTTGCCCTTGGTAATTTTTCATTCTCTGCCCTAGATAAATGTTTTTAAATTCCCTAATGAACGAGTAGTCTCCTCGCTTGTTAGGGTTAGCTCTGGGGAAGGCTTTTGAGAGATAAGATCTCTCATCCCTTTCTTGCCCGTTATATCTTTTCAATAGGACTCCATGCATACACGCACACACCGCGCCCTACGGCACCCTATCCCTCGAGGTAGCGGTGACACCGTAGTATAAAGGCCCGGTTGCGCATGTTTTCCATGGAGGTTAGGGTAAGGATTTATAAAGGAAGGACAAGAACCCAGAGGAAGGAACACCTTCCCGAATGGATTTAATCCCTTTTATTGATAATTACCATAACTCCTCATAGATCTTCATTTGGGTATAGAAAGCGTTGAGATTTATTTACATTTCCAAACCATTCCTAAACCTAACCCTAGCAAGATTTAGATCTAGATTAATTTAGTTTTTAGATAGATTTAGTTTTTAGATTTAATAATCAATCCGAACACCCATCGGAATTAACTCGTTTGAGCGATTAGGAAATTCACAACATCCCTGTGGACCGACCCGTACTCACCGGCTAGCTACCAAGCGACGCCGTTCTTGATTGCGGTTACTAGATAGTTTTTGACATACAAATCAGAAGCTCTCGCAGCTTCTCTCCAGGCTTTTGAGGAAGAGGAACGACTTCGAGCATCCTTAGGCATCGGTACATTTCGGTTCACCATGTTCCCGCTCCCGTTTCTTATGAGTAATCTGACCCCCTTTTTTTATTACAGGAACTACCTCTACTCATGTTATTCCAAGCGTGGCACCGACTTCGCAGGGCGGTGCGGAGACGCTCGCCGGGCCGACTATCTCAGTTCTGCCAGCATTGTTGAAAGAAGCTTCACTTAAGCAACCGATGACGGATGCCATAACGGCTCCAGAGGTAACCCTTAGTGCGGATGACAACGTCCTATTGATGAAGGCGTCTAGAAGATCCGCTTTGACGGCCCGAGCGGAAAGGAAGCGTCGAATGCGCACGGCAAGGGAGCGTAGTGCTGCCTTGGCCGCGGGTGCGGGTTCGAGCACTGCTACCCCTGCCCCTACTCCTTCAGAGGAATCCCCGGCTGCCTTGTCCACTGCCCATAGACGGGCAGCACGTGCGGCTCGGGAAGTGGTCGGAAGACCAACTCAAGGTAATGTGACACGGGGTTCCGTTGTCAAAGTTTTTTAAATATCAATTCTCATATATCTTATCTTGCAGGGCCGAGTCTTACCGAAGAAGTGACGGCAACCACTGAGCCTGGGGTAGCGGTAAAGGAGGTTGTCGTGATTGCCGAACCCGAGGCGGTGGTAGGCGAAATGGCTGCGATTGCCGAGCTCGAGGTAGCGGCGGGTGAGACAGTCACGATCGCCGAGCCTGAGATGGCGGTAGGTGATATGACCACCATTGCCGATCCCGAGGTGACGATGGGTGGGATGGCTACAGCCTCCGAGTCTGAGGTGACGATGGGTGAGACGGGTACAGTCACCGAGCCCGAGGTAGGCACTCTTTCGCAAGAGTCGGGCACTGCCCCAATCATCGTTCTTTCCGCCTGCGGCTCTTTGCCATCTCCTGGTGTCGCAAGCGTTATGACGGCTCTCGTAGAGTCAGAGGATGAGGCGACAGGAGGTGAGACCATTCCGATGGAGGAGGGTGAAGCAGTTGTTGTATCAAGTGACGCCTTCATCGCGGTTCCGACTGGCAATTCACCAGGTAGATTTTGGGTCATTGCTTTTCTTTTATTCTGCAATCCTTTTCAATCTTTCCTGACAGTATTTATCTTGTTTCTAAAGCAGGTGTGGCGATCGTTGAGGTTGCGCTACTTGAGGCAATGCCATCAGCTACCGCTTTGACGGTGACACCTCCTCTACCCTCTCTCGTACCATCTCAGATGTTGGAAGGTGCGGATTCGTGACCCATCAGTCTTATTTTTAGGCTGTATAACTTATGTACTGACGTTGCATTACTGCGTCCTTGCAGGAGTCCTTTTTGATACCTGGATCAGGTGCTGCACCCACACTTCTCCTTCCTGTCAGAAATTAGTCCGCCTGGTGGTGTCGGTAAGTATCTTTTCTAAACGACGTCCTTTCTTTAACAGGCAGTCACATTATTGCTAATCCCTCTTTGTATTTCTTGTAGCCTTACAAATCGAAGACGGGGACGAGGCTATCGTTGCGCCACCAGTACTCCCAGCTCTGCCCCCTGTTGTAGCCGGTATGGTAGACTCTATTGTTCGTGTACTTTTCTTTATTTCTTGAGCCGACATCTGATTGTGATTTGTTTTGTAGCGGTCACATCAATTCTAGCCCCTTTCTAGTCTCTTATTATAATGTCGGCAGGGCCCTTTTCCAGACGTCTATCCTCAAAAGGTGATGTGACTAGTCTGCGTATGCTGAGCGAATACGTCGAGGAGCTTGACGTGGAGGCTCCTACATCTGTCGCAAATTTCGCTGCCGAGGTCAATCCAATGCTGGCGATGCTTGTGAACTTCCATAATGAAGGCGTCGTCGAGTCTTGGGTTAATCATTGCAGGAAGATTGAGGCCTGCCTGCATGAGCTTGAGCTTATGTGTCCTGCCCCTAAGATTCAGGCTTTGAACTCCCAGCGGGCTGCATGGGTCGAGCAGAGCGTGTCCTTCCTCCGCCATTTTGAACAAGAAGTGACCTTGAGGCGGAAGGAATGCGAGGAGGCTTCCGCTAAGTCTGTCCAATTACGTGCCCAGGTCAAAGCGAACGCCGCACAACTGAGAGCCGTTTTTGACACCTTGCAGTAATGTATCTCGGACGGGCTTGTATTGAAACGAAAGCTCGACTCTATCGAGCGGATTACGCAGAGTCGCGAAGCTGCCCAACGGGAAATCGATGAGAAGATTTCATCATGCTTGCAACAAAGGACTCGAATCGAAGCGGAGCTGGCCGCGGCGGCTGATCAAGAAGAAGGGCTGAGGGAAGTGCGCGAGCGACTGATCAGACTATTGAAAGCGCTTCCCTCTCAATAATTATTTTTTGTACCATTTGTAATTTTGAATAAAATGTATTCATTCTTTTATTCATTCATATGATGTATTTTGTACCCAATTGAATTCATGAATAAAAGATACATTTCTTTTCGCAATGTCTTGTGTCATCTCTCTGCTTTCTTCTTTCTTTTGTTATAAGCATGTCACCTTAGTAAACATAGCCGGCAGATGATAGGGTGAGCATCTTGTTTTGGCTTCTTCGAGGGGTAGTAATGGCTTAGGAAGCAGGTTTAAATCTGCTACCTAAGACTTTTCAACTTTATGAGCCGTGAGGGTCTCATAAAGACTTTTCTCCCTACAAGTCGAGAGGATCTCGTAGGTGTATTTTCTTCTTAGGATTCGTGAGGATTCCTAAGTGTGTTTCCCTTATAAGTCGTAAAGATCTTATAAGAGAGTTTTCTTCTTTACAAATCGAGAGGCCCCGTAAGTGTTTAATGAGATTGACGTTATCTGCATTTCACGGCGTCATTGGGTGACGTGTTTCCGGGGCGGGGTCATGTAGATGACGTATTTCCGCGACGGGGCCATGTGGATGACGTATTTCTACGACGGGGTCATGTGGATGACGTATTGCCGCGACAGGGTTATGTGGATGACGTATTTCCGCGACGGGGTCATGTGGATGACGTATTTCCGAGACGAGGTCATGTTGATGACGTATTTCCGCGACGGGGTCATATGGATGACGTGTTCCCGAGACGGGGTCATATGGATGACGTATTTCCACGACGGGGTCATGTGGATGACGTGTTCCCGAGACGGTTGTTCCCGAGACGGGATCATATGGATGACGTATTTCCACGACGGGGTCATGTAGATGACGTGTTCCCGAGACGGGGTCATATGGATGACGTATTTCCACGACGGGGTCATGTGGATGACGTATTTCCGCGACGAGGTCATATGGATGACGTATTTCTGCGACGGGGTCATTTGGATGATGTATTTCCGAGACGGGGTCATGTAGATGACGTATCTCCGAGACGGGGTCATTTGGATGACGTATTTCCGAAACGGGGTCATATGGATGACGTATTTCCGAGACGGGGTCATGTGGATGACGTATTTTCGCGACGGGGTCATATGGATGACGTATTTCCGCGACGGGGTCATATGGATGATATATTTCCGAACGGGGTCATGTGGATGACGTATTTCCGAACGGGGTCATGTGGATGACGTATTTCCGTGACGGGGCCATGTGGATGACGTATTTCCGCGACGGGGTCATGTGGATGACATATTTCCGAGACGCGGTCATGTGGATGACGTGTTTCCGCGACGCGGTCATGTGGATGACGTGTTTCCGCGACGAGGTCATGTGGATGACGTATTTCCAAGACAGGGTCATATGGATGACGTATTTCCGCGACGGGGTCATGTGGATGACGTATTTCCGTAACGGGGTTATGTGGATGACGTATTTCCGCGACGGGGTCATTTGCTGACGTATTGTCTGCTGTAATGAGATGAATATCGAAATGGTCTCCAGGTTGTCTGGGAACCATCGAGATTTGGAGTAGGGGCTTTGCCGTAGCTCCAGGGTTGATTGCAGCGTCTGAATCCTGCTGGAATGGGGAGGAACGCTGTTGATGATCTCCAGGCTATCCCTGAACCGTCGAGATTTGGCTTCATTTTCTAATGGAGCCTGGGGAGGGAATGTGTGAATCCTTCTTTGTTTGCGCCCCTGGATTGTATACAGGGATTGATGTGATATCACCTGTAGGGCATAAATTTCATTTTATTTTATTTCTTTCCGCGATGCTCTATCATTTCAGCTTTTATATCGCGAAGGTCGCGATTGCCCAATCATTTCGGCTATTTTTCGCAGTGCCCAATCATTTCGGCTATTTAGCTTATTTTACTCGCTGCTTTTTATTGCGAGTTGCCCAATCATTTTGGCTGTTTTGCATGCATACCTGTTTACTTGCTGATTTTGTTGCAAGTTGCCCCATCATTTCGGCTATTTCGTATGCATGTGTGGCTTGCTAGCTTCTTTGCTGCAAGCTTGGAGTTCGACACCGATTTCGGCATCAGCACCGCTACAACCGGAATATTGCCAGGAGCGAATCATCATTTACCTCTGTCGATGTCGAACAGAGGTGGCTTAGCGAACAGGGTTAGGATCCTTTCGACTAAGGCTTTTGACTTCATGAGCCGTAAGGGTCTCATAAAGGTTTTTCTCCCTACGAGTCATGAGGATCTCGTAGGTGCGTTTTCTCCTTAGGAATCGTGAGGACTCCTAAGTGTGTGGTCTCTTATAAGTCGTAAGGATCTTACAAGAGTGCTTTCTCCTTATAAGTTGAGAGGACTTACAATGGATGTTCACTGTGTAAATATATCCCTAGTCACGGATGGGACTTTGTTAGGGAAATGTTTATTCGCGCCCGTGGATTGTATACAAGGGTCAGCATTGAACCGCTTGTAGGGCAAAATTGGAGGTTGTGGTGGCCGCTTAAGAACAGGTTCAGATCCCTATAGCTTAAGACTTTTGAATCTTCTGAGCCGTGAGGGTCCCATAAGAGGGTTCTCCTTACGAGTCGTAAGGATGTCGCAAGTGTAATTTCTCCTTAGGAATCGTGAGGATCCCTAAGTGTGTTGCTCCCTTGTGAGTCGTAAGGATCTCACGCAGGTGGATTCTCCTTACAAAGTCGAGAGGACCTTGTAAGTGTCTTTTAACGAGATCGCGCCCTTTCGGGTTTTCACAAAACTCGCCGGTATCCCTGCTATTTTTACTCAAGGAGCCCTTTCGGGTTTTCATCCTTCCCCTTTTGCTTATGGACATACCGTTTTCTTTTTTCTCTTTTTTTTTTATTCTAACGAGGTTGCTCCCTTTCGGGTTTATACAAAACTCGCCGGTAGCCCTGCTGTTTTTACTCACGAAGCCCTTTCAGGTTTTTCATCCGTGCCCATTTTGCTTATGGACATACCATTTTCTTTTTTCTCTCTTTTTTTATTCTTTTTTTTTATCAGCTTTGGGATGTTGCAATCCATCGTAGTTTATCGATATCTCGGTCAACAGCTAGTTTTAGGATATAGTGGTCCATCGTTAGTTTAAGGACGTTTCGGTCCGTTGTTAGTTTAAGGACGTCTCGGTCCGTGGTTAGTTTAAGGACGTTTCGGTCCATAAACCGGCTACTACTTATAGAGTTTGGGTTTAGGAAGATAGCAAGCGGATATAGGCGTCGTCATCTATCGTTGACCTAGGCCGCGACTCGTCAAGCGTAGTACTTTTTTAGGAAGCGACCATTTATTGGCCTGAAGGGCCTTTCGCCATGCATGTCCATGAGTAGATAGGCTCCACCCTGGTAGACCTTGTCTATGATATACGGGCCTTCATAGTTCAGCTTGAATTTCCCCCGTTTGGCACGATTGGGGATCATAGGTCTTTTGACCACTAGCACGAGTTTGCCTTGGCGGAATGTCCTTGGCCTAGTCAATCTTTCGTATGAGCGCGTCATCTTTGCTTTATAAGCCTCCAGATTTTGTTGCGCTATGAGCCGGGTTTCATCAAGGGCATCGAGCTCCTCAAGCCGAAGGTGAGCATTCTCTTCGTCTGTTAGCTCGTAATGAACTGCCACTCGTAGAGAGGGTAACTCTATCTCAAGGGGAGTACCGCTTCTGTGCCGAATACCAACGCGTACGGCGTTGTGTTCGTGGCCGTTTTGAACGTAGTTCGATACGCCCAGAGAGTTTCATGCGGTCTCTCATGCCAGTCCTTCTTATTTCGGGACACTGTCTTTTTCACGATCTTCGTCAAGGTCTTGTTGAAAGCCTCAGCTAAACCGTTAGCTCGAGGATTATAGACTGAAGAGTATCTCCAGCCTATGTTATGCCGTTGTGCGAAGCGGCTGATCTTGTGGTTTCTGTAGGATGGCCCGTTATCGGAGATGATCCGTCGCGGAGTGCCAAACCGATAAATGACGTGTGTCTTGAAGAAATGGAGGATATTCTCCGTCTTCACTTCCTTCAGCGGTACTGCTTCTGCCCATTTGGAGAAGTAATCAGTTGTCGCCAAGATGAACCGATGTCCTCTGGACGATGTTGGTTCGATGGGGCCGATTATGTCAGTCCCCCGCATTTCGAACGGCCAGCTAGCCACCGTTGGATACATTGGATTTGGATGTTGATGGATGAAGTCCCCGTGAATCTGGCACGAATGGCATTGCTTCGCGTATTCGAGACAGTCTTGGATCATCGTGGGCCAATAGTATCCTTTTGATCTTCAGCTTCATCTTCGGGCCGGCTTGGTAAGAACCACAGAGTCAGTCGTGAGTTTCTTGGACGACTCTCTTTGACTCTTCAGGTCCCAGGCATCTTAGCCACAAAGAATCAAATGACCTTTTATACAGAGTATCATTGACGAAAGCGAAAGACAGAGCTCGTTTCATAAGCTCATGTTTCGAGGACGCATCTTCAGGTGTTCGACGGGATTTGAAGTATTCTACAAAGACTTCCCTCCAATCCTTAGTCTTTTCCTGGTCTTTTATTTGTAGAGTCGTTTGCTCGGTCGCTCCCTTTTCTTTGGACGATTCCGGAGATATTTCTGCCGGTGCGAGAACCCGACGGCTTTGCATAGCGATCCTCACATCATCGAGGTTTTCGTCAGCCAGTTCTTTAGCGAGCTTGGCTAATGCATCCGCTTTGCTATTTTCTACACGCGGTATGCTTTCCAAGGTGTAGGAAGGAATTTGAGTCAGCAGTCACTGTACTCTCTCGCCGTATTTCACCAACTCAGGCTTGCACGTCTGATAGTCGCCGTTTACTTGACTAACGACCAGCTGGGAGTCTCCGTATATGAGCAGGTTTTCAATTCCCATGTCGATGGCGATCTCGAGACCTGCTATCAAAGCTTCATACTCGGCTTCATTGTTTGTCCTCGGCTCTGTTAAGGAGAAGGCAAAGCGCATTATCCCTCTTTGTGGAGTCACGAAGATGAAGCCTACCCCTGATTTGATTATAGGGGTGCTTTGTTTGCGCTTCTTCATGGAAGACGCTCCATCAAAATAAAGTTCCCACCGGGTATCACCACCGTCGATCGTGTCAAACGTATGTTCGTCCGGCAATTCGCAGTTCAAGGGAGAGTCGGCAGGTATCGGATGCTCAGCGAGGAAGTCGGCGATGGCCTGGCCTTTCACTGCCTTAAGAGGACGATAAGTTATCGAGAACTCCATCAAGAGTAGGGCCCATTTAGCGAGCCGCCCCGTTAATATGGCCTTTGACATCAAATATTTGAGGGGATCCACCTTTGATATGAGATGGACCTCATGTGCCAATGCATAGTGTCTGAGTTTTGTTATTGCGAAGATCAACGCCAGGCAGTGTTTTTCAATGGGAGAGTAATTACTTTCTGCCCCTAGGAGAACTCGACTCAGATAGTAGAGGGCTCTCTCCTTCCCTTGGTCATTTTCTTGTGGCCATAATGCGCCTAAGGAACCTTCAAGGGCTGTTGTATACAGAATGAGAGGCTTTCCCTTGACCGGAGCAGCCAGCACTGGCGGATTCTGCAGGTATTGCTTGATTTCGTCCAGCGCGCTTTGGCATTTGTGATCCCAAACGAACGGGGTTCCCTTCTTCATCAGGTGACTGTAAAGGCGGCACTTGTCTGAGAGATTGGCTATAAATCGCCGGATATATGAGAGCTTTCCTTGGAGAGACCACGACTGCTTGAGAATCCTTAGCGGAGGCATTTCCATGATCGCCTTGATCTTCAACGGGTCTATTTCGATGCCTCGGTGTCGGACGATGAATCCTAGGAATTTTCCCGAGGAAACTCCGAACGCGCATTTGAGAGGGTTCATCTTCAAGTTGTATTGCCGAAGGCACTGAAACATGATCTTCAGATGCTCTAAATGTTCCTCGTATGATTTGCTTTTAACGGCGAGGTTGTCGATATAGCATTCGATGATTTCATGTATGAGGTCATCGAAAATTTTCGTCATGGCCCTCTGATAGGTGGCGTCGGCGTTCTTTAGGCCGAAGGGCATCACTTTGTAGCAGAATATGCCCAAAGGGGTCCGGAAAGCGGTGTGCTTCTTGTCCTCGGGATGCATCTTTATCTGATTGTATCCTGACTAGCCGTCCATGAAGGAGAAAACTTCATGAGTGGACGTATTGTCTATCATCAACTCGGTGACCTGTACTGGAAAGTCGTCGTTTAGGCAAGCTTTATTGAGATCCCGAAAGTCCACACATATGCGCACCGTACCATTCTTCTTCATCACTGGGACGATGTTGGCGATCCAGTCAGGATACTGAAACTCTTGAATAAAGCCGGAGTCGATTAGCTTCTTGACTTCGGCATTGATGCTCATCTCAAGCTCGAGCCGCATTCTTCTCGGTGCTTGTTTGATCTGCTTGACGTCCGGAGATATTGTCAATTTGTGCACAGCAATCTCTGGATCTAATCCTGGCATCTCGGAGTAGTTCCATGCAAAGCAATCTTTATGCTGCATGAGCACATCTTTTAGCGTAGCCACCCTTTCTTCATACAGCAGCTCGCTGACGAATGTCGGTCGCGGGTCACTCGCCGTCCCCAAATCAATTTTCTTAAGGTTATCTGCAGTAGTATGTATTCCATCTTCCAGCTTTTTTGGTGCCGGTGGGAATTCTGAGATTACCTCGTCATCATCGTTTTCGAAGCACCAGGGGAGGTCATCCATATTCTCGGGCTCTTCTTCTGACAGCGTTATCACGTGACAGGTACGAGCTCGCTTCCAAGACCGATGTTGATCTGGTTCTACTCTAGTGGCTTTGGGTTCATGCTTCTGCGGCGGGCTACCCTCCAGCTGCTGGATAAAGCGAACCTTCCTTGTTGATATTGATCTTCGACCCAATTCTTGAATGTGAAGCAGTCTTCAATAGGATGTCCTATTGCCCTATGATAGGAGCAATAGTCTAGGTGAAAGACTTCGCCCGCTTGCTCGGGGTGCTTGGGCTCCGGGAAGATAATCATTTGATGTTTTATGACAAGATCGAATATCTTCCTTGTCTTGTCTTGGGGAAAAGAATATGCTCGACCCACCTTTTTCATAAGAGACGAATCCGGACTGCTCGATTCCCGATCGCGTGGCTTCTTGGACCCGCTTTGTCGCTGTCGAACGCCTCTCCCGTTCTTTGGTTTGTTTCTGCCTCTGCGTCGGGCCTTTTGTACAATGGGTTGACAAGGAGGAGCATTTTCATTTTTCACAGCCTGTTGAAGGAGGCGTTGCGCCCTGGCTTTCTCGTAGATGGCCATTTTGCGATTATGGTCGTCTCGAACCTTTTGACTTGCTTCCCTTATAAGCTTGTCCATTTGTTCTTCGAACGACAGACTTGGCATTTTCACGGCGGGAGCTCGTTCTGGTTCAGGGTTAGCACCTTCCCACAGAGCAACTCCTTCTTCATCAAAGTCATGTATGACATAGCAGTCGCGGAATAACTCCCGTTTCTTGGATCGAACATATCCAAGCCCGATCGTTTCCATTCTCCTGTTGGGCAACTTTCGTTGAGTTCCAGGAACATTCCAGATCCTATTATAGAATCGTGCTTGTTGCGCCATTTGTTTAAGGGGTACACCTTGGCGTCTCAAGAGTCTCCTTAGTCCTTTCGTGTAATATCTGGGCAAACGGATGGGCTGGAGCCTGTCAAGTGTAGAATCTGCGCCATGCCAGATTTCTTTATCCATTTTGGTTTCCCCAGATCGGTAGAATAGGATCGCCTTTTCACCTTTTCGCATGGGAGGGACGTAGAATGTCTGCAATTCTTCCACACTGTAGGTATCAAGCACGTCTAGCTCTTTATGATGCTTGGGTGGAACCATGGAAACTTGCAAACTTTGCTCTTCATCAGCGAAGGTTTGTATTGATGGCCCAGCAGAGAATACGGCATTGACCTCATCTTCCGAGTCGCTGCCAAAGATCAACATAGGAGTGGACGGTCCCGGCTTATTGTACTGGGGTGGACCTGAGTAAACTATCTCTTCTTTCTCCTCGGTATCACTCCCGAAGACCGGAATGGTGGTGATAGCTTTGTTCTTCGGTTTGTGACATCTTTCCGTGTCCTCAAAGTCTGGTAAGAAGTATTTTGCATCTTCGTACTTGCGAACTTCGTTCATGGAGAACGGGTTTAGTTCCCCTGTCACAGTGTACTCGATACCATCTTTGAAATACTTCATACACTGATGTTGTGTAGAAGGGATGATGTTGTACTCGTGTAACCAGGGCCGACCGAGCAAAGCATTATAGCATGTCTTGGCGTCAATGACGTGAAACTTAATGTCCGTGACAAGCAGCCCAAAGCGTAACGTCAATATTACAGACCCAAGCGTCCGTGATGACTGGGAGTCAAAACCGGAGATGGTGATTTTATCACGAGCGAGGTGTTGAACGCTCATGCATATCTCCTTTAGCACCCTTACGTTAAGGAGATTGACGGAGGACCCATTGTCGACCAAGATTTTACCTATCTTGATGTCATGACAGTATCCGGAGACATATAAGGGGCAGTTGTGCTCGCATGTCCCAAGGAGGAGATCTTCATCGCCGAAGGTGATATCGGCTGTGTGTACTTCTTCCAGCTCGTCCTTCATCTTCTCTTCGGCGAGGAAAGCTTGGAATTGCTCGGACTCTTGTAATGCCTTGATCAGCGAATCTCTCGCCTTTTTGGATAGCAAAAGGGTATCGAGAATACTGAGCTGCGAAGGTATCTTTCTCAAGTGTGCCAGAACGTTGTAGTCCACCCTACTTTTCTTTGGCGGGTCCTTGGCTGTCAGCTTTTCGACGGCTTGGTCATCAAGGATGATATCCTCAGAGACATTTTCTTTCCCCTTATCTTTTCTATTTGACCTACTGTTCGAGGGACCAAGATTCTTTTCGGGCAGCGTACGATTGCGCAGCTGAATATTTTCACAGGTCTTCGGTTCTTCCTCTTTTCCCAAGATGGACTCTTTAAACAGAGGGACAAGAGTCATTTCTTCGTCAGAGTCACTCCCGAAGGTGAGAACTTGCGATCCTCTGGCGTTGACCATGCGACAGTTGCCGGTAGTTCTTTTACGCTCCTCTGTGTATTTCTTTGCTCCCGACGGATTTTGAGTTTCATCCGCTTGAAATGTTGCCGGTGAGCAACATACCCCTGCCACCATCTTTTAAAAGCGTTGCACTCTTCGGTGGGGTGCGCAATCTTTCGGTGATATAAGCAGTAGTTAGGATATGTTTCCGCTTCACCAAGAATATTTCCTTCGGAGGGTGGCAGCTTCATTCCCATCGATATGGCTTCAGAGAACCTTTTCCTCGTCTTGTACCTGTTTTTATTTGCGGCGGATGTATTTTGATCTGGAGGGAGTGTTTCAACTCTTTCGTCCAGTCGTCGGCGTTTGGCCTTTTCAAATATGGCCATTTCACACTCTCGAGCAGCTTTGCTTTTAAGAAGAGCCTCGTTCAAGAATGCATCAATCTTTTCGTCTGATGGCCCTAGAAGTTCCGGTTCAGGATTTGCCCCCAGTTTCTTTGTGTAAGGAGCTTCTTCATCGTCTATCGACGAGTGAGAGATCACATGGAAGCTTGCTACATAACCTTCAGATTCATCCGACGAGTCTTCTCCATTGTCTTCATCTCCGTCCTCAAGGACGTGGCTGAGAAATTCTTGGAGTGTGACTGGAGTCCGCGCATTCTGGTTATACTCTTCCAGCGCGTCAATCTGTTTTTGCAGGTCCGTGCGCTTGTCGCCAGGCTTCACGGGCTTTTTGGTCTTCTTCTTCTTTTTCGAAGACTTTGACGGCTGGATGTGAGCGCTTTGGCTATCACCAGCAATCTTTGGAGTTGGGCGCGGCTTCAGCATCCCCTCGATGATCTCAGGTTCCAGTGGATTCTTCCACCTAATTGCCGGACATGTGTGGAGATCCTTCAGCATTGTTTTCATCTTGGCTGAAAGAGCAACCTCCCATGGAGCTTCTTTTACGAAAGAGCATGATGCCCCCGATGTATCCGTCTTCTTGGGAGTGTGTAGCCGAGGCGGGTTCACCTTCCAATTCTCAGATAATACGAATTTGCCCTGCTGGTATTGATCTTCTATCCAGCTTTTGAAGATGTAACAATCCTCGATCGGATGGCCCAACATTCGGTGATAAGGGCAATAGTTAGGATTGCTAATGTCACCTGGTTGCGCTGGGCGTCTTAGCTCCGATAGAGTGATGAGCCTGTTGCGCAATGCTAGCTCGAAAAACCTCTTCGTCTTATTTCGAAGGAACGAGTAAGGGCGTCTCATTTTATCTTTGAGAGATCGAGTTCTATTATTTTGGCGATCAACTGGTCTCAGACCACCGGGCTGCTGTTGAGCATTGGCGATGACGATCGCTTTCCCCTTTCCCTTCTCGTTTCGAGAGTCCGGCTTTGGAGGAGACGGTCTATGATCCTTCTGGTCCATTTGGGCCAGTTTGTCGATCAAGGCTTGGAACGTGGTCGGCTTAAAGAACATCATGAATTGTGAAATAGTTGCATTAGGGTCCAAAGTGCCCACGAACATGCCCACCGCCGGTGCCTCTTCGATGCGTTGTTCGCATTTCGACCACAGATTCCGCCATCGGATTGCGTATTGAACCCATGTCTTGCCTGGCTTCACCCTGGCATTGATCAATGCCGTTATCGGGGTACGTTCACTAGCACTCGCGAATCGCTGGGTGAATAATAGCCCCATTTCTACGAAAGTCTTGACGGAGTCATTCGGGAGTTCAGAATACCATTCGAAGGTTGTTTCTCACAAGCTGCCGACGAATTAGCGAAGTAGCAATTTATCATCGCCTCCGGTGTTGCCACATAGAGCCTTGAACTGGGCGACATGCTGGTGGGGATTGCCTGTCCCTTTGTATACATGGAATTTGGGGATCATATATACCGGTGGATACTTTATTTGATCATACCAGCCTGGATATGGCCGCCCGGTTTTAACAACTTGGCCGGCCGCTTCATTCGCCTGGTAAGCTCGTATTTGCTGAGCAATATAGTCATCCAGAGCGGCCTTGGAAATGGTTTCCACTTTGGCTGCTGAAAGAGCCGGAGGAGGGTTCGATGTCTCCCCTCTGTCGTCTTCAATAATGATCGGAGGGTCTTCAGCTGGAGGTTCCGGCTGTAACATCATCCCGACCATGTCTTGGAAGAGAAGCGTCATTCGTTTTATGTTGGCAGCTTGTTCTGTTGCTTCTTTGTCCTTCTTTTCGAGGACTCTGTGGAGGAAGTCAGCATCGGTTTCTTGTTCATGACGCTGCTCTGATGACGCCTCCGGGCTTTCTTTTGGCCCGGTGAGTGCGGCCATTTGCGTCAGCATTTCTTAAAGCTTCTGTTGCTGCTCCTGGACTTTTGTCACGGATCGGGTGAGCGGTCGGTGACCCGTCGAAGCGCGGCTTTCCTCTTTTCCGGAAGTCATGTAAACAGTATGCACCATTATGCCCCCAGACTTGGGGCGTTTGGGCTCAGCGTCTTTATGATCTGCCGTAGTCACAGGGGCTTTCTCTGGCCTCCTTCTTTTTTGAGTGGTTGACGTTGAGGGGGCCGTTGCAGCGGGCACCTAGGTGGTTGTGTCTTTCCAGGACGGTTCTCTTCCTGCTGAACCTTCAGCTTCTTCTGTCGGCGAGGATAGTCTTGATCAATCACCGACTCTTGGACCCGTCGCCAGACTTTGTAAACTTTGGAGGACAGCCGCTGAGGGGGCTGCTCCGGCTTTGTTTCTGTAACATTCTCCACCGGTGGAGGAGATCTTTTCAATACAGCGGTAGGAGAGATCCTGCGCACCTTGTTCAGCAATTCAAAGCTGTTCCCAGTTGGAACAGCAGCATTGACTTCCACCGTTGGGGCTGGTGGAGTTAGCCCAGAGAGGGAGTTGCCCCCAGCCTTCCTTACTCGGCGCTAGTGGCGACGTCGAGCGTGTCGGGCTGTTAGGATTGTTTCAGCTTGAGAGGTGACTTCGTCATGCCCCCTGTTCAGGCGAGGCGCTGCTGGTACCAGCCTCTTGAAGACCGGCGTTCGTTGAGAAGAAATGTCTAATCTGTCAAAGACAGACTTTTGAGCAGGAACGGGAGCCGGAACAGTCAGTCTTATGAAGATCGACCCTTTGGCAGGAGAAGCCGTCTTGACGACTTCGGGAGCAGGGATGGCTATCCTTTTCGGAATAGCCTTTTCTTGAATTGCAGGCTTCATCATGGGCCCACATGAACTTTGGCCCAATCTGGCGAAGACCGAGGCACTGGAGCTGGACGACCCGTTGAGAGGGGTCGTAGTAATTGTAAGCCGATCAAAGACCGACTTCTTGGGAGTTTCTTGTGACGGTATAGGAGCGCTGAAGCTCGTTGGCGAGAGCATGGTCCCGAAAAACAATCCAGTGGTGGCCTGAGTGACTTGTCCCACCGGCATCGTGAATAGGGAGGCCGCTTGGGGCCCGTAAGCTATGCCTCCAGATGAGGCGGAACGTGAGTTGCATTTGCAACTGGAACATTTCACGCAAGTAGACGCCATTGATGTTTCATTTTCTGCGCCAAGCAAGAAACCAAATCTTAGTACCTCGAACCCAAGGGCAACCATATCAAACCGCGATTCGTTCGCGAACACGACACACGAAGTGTGGAGTGGAAAGAGGAAAATGTCCCACCGGGCATGCCAGAATATATTCCCCGCCGAAAGACGCGGCGAACGTCTTGCCTGAATTTCAGGGCAGATGCTAATTGGTGCTATCCGTCCACCTCTCCGAAAATTCCAAGTTGATTTATGGCACCATGTATCGAAGGTTTAAACGGATGCGGCCGATGTAGCAGACTTCGTCAGATTCCCCCTCGTTTGAGGGGTTTTTGATTGTGGGGACGCTCTTCCCTGCAGGCGCAAGCCCCTGCAGTTAATTACGCTACCACATCGCGGTAACAACTTTCTCCTTCTCCAGATGGTCACTTCGTGTCGTGGGTGTTTGTTTTGCTTTTGGTTGCCCGTGGATTGTATACGGAGACTAATGTATGTTGTCGCCCGTAGGGCGTGGATTAGTCCAAATCCGTATCTTCTTAGATTTGGGTTTGGGGGTTGGGGTTTAAGGATACGTTAGCCTCATTTGAGACTAAGATCGACTTAAACTTTTGTTAAGGATACGTTAGTCTCATTTTAGACTAAGATCAACTTAACGAGATCATTTAGATCCGAAAAAATAGCATTTGGGCTCTATTGTTTAGTTTAGGGACATTGCGGTTAGTTAGTTTAAGAACATTACGGTCCAGTGTTAGTTTAAGGACATCTCGGTTAAGGACATCGTAGTCCATGAGTTTAAGGACCCCACAGTCCGTAGTTTAAAGACATCGTAGTCTATGAAGTTTAAGGACATCGTAGTCCATGAGTTTAATGACCCCACAGTCCGTGAAATGTGTGGTTGTCGGGACTCGTCACCTCTCTGAAGACGTTGAAGGATTACAACGACAGATATCAGAGAAGTAAAGAGATGTACCCTTGAACCGGTGTGAGTTGGTTGAAAGATCTGTAGTCCAGTTTGGGACTGAGATCTATTAAATATTCATGAGCAGATGGGCTCAGTTCAATATAAGTTGAGGACTTATGGCCAATATTTGGCTAAGTCCAATAACATTAAAATATTTAACATTTTATTGTTCTGGGCTGTTGAGCTTTTACTTGGGCTTGGCCCTTTTAATAATGCTGAGCATTAGATCCTGACATTTTCCTTTTGTCTTGTATTGAATGCATAGCATTCATCAGCACAATGTGTGTTCTGACAGCGCGCCACGTGGCGCGCCAGGCGCTTTGCGCCAATTAAAGAGCATATTGCGCTTCTGCCAAGTAGCGCACACGAAAAGGACACGTGTCGCGCTTGGCGCTAGACGCCGGATTATGAGCGCTGAGCGCTAGATTATAAGCGTTGAGCGCTAGTTCAGTGGCGCACACGTGAGTGACACGTGGCGCGCTTGGCGTTGAGCGCCATCCCATAAGCGCAGTGCGCTATTTCATAAGCGCAAAGTGCAAATTGTAAATGTGGTTGACACGTGGTGCATTTTGGCGCTGAGCGCCGGTCCAAGAAGCGCAGTTCAAGAGTGCAAGGCATTTTTCAATAGCGCAAAGCGCATTTGATCAAATTTATGATCTGTGAACAAATTTATGCTCTTTTTTTTAAAGGAGGCTTTGCCTCAAGATTCAAGAACAACAGTTCTTATTTTTGAAAGGGCTTTGCCTTTGTAGATCAATGATCTGTGTGAAGAATATGTTCTTCTTTATTATGTAATGAGATCTTTTGATCCCTTTTATGAAAGACCTTGGTCTTTATAGATCTATGATCTTTTAAGAAGATAATTCTTCTGTTTTAATGAGATAATTTGATCTCTTTGTTCAAGAATCATTCTTTTTACCTTGTAGAAATGATCTTCTTTCAAGAGATTGCTCTCTTTCTTTTGAGTTTTCTCAAAGTTTGTAGGGGGGTTTCTCTATCTCAGACTTGAAGTCTTGGGGCCTTTATATAGAGCAAATTGATTTGTTAAATCAGTTAAAGAGATCTTTCTCTGATTGATTTGGGGATGTTTCCCCACCGTTGGATCTTTGATCCTAGGGCTTCTGTTTTACAGAAGACAATCTTCTTGTTTTTAACAAGATTGGAAAAATATTTCCATAACAGAATTTTAATTCTGATTAATTAATGATTTATCATTATTATATCTTTTGATCTAATGGTGGGGAATTTTTAATTCCAGCGCTGGCGCACCCGTGCTTTGCACGTGGTGCGCTGCTCAGAGCGCAGCGCACCTAAGTTTGACACGTGGCGCGCAGCGCAGCTTACGCTAGCGCACCCGTGTTTGACACGTGGCACGCAGAGCGCCTAGTGCTAGCGCACTCATGGTGCACTGCCTAGGGCGTAGCGCACCTAGCGCTAGCACATCCATGTTTGACATGTGGCGCACAGCGCACCTAGCGCTGGATCTAAAACGTTGCTTCAATTTTTGAATTTTGAATTTTAAAACAGAGCTTTGCTTTGATTGGGGGTGCGCTGCCTAGGGCGCAGCGTTCCTGGCGCTAGCGCATCCGTGTTTGACACGTGGCGCGCAGCGCACCTTGCGCTGGATCTGAAGCGTTGCTTCAACTTTTAAATTTTGAATTTCAAAACAGAGCTTTGCTTTGATTGGGGAAAACAGTTATTTCAAAAAAAATAGAGCGGGACGTGTATCTTAAACAAGACATATATAGATATGTAGCTATTTTCCTTATAATGACATCTGCTGCTTGTGCCGTGGTTTGCGCATCGCGCGGCAATTTGAAAGGGATTTTGCATGCGTTTTTATTCGGTTGTTCAGACGAATTCGCAACGATGCGTACTATATATGATATAGTCATAACTACTTATACTTGATTTTCGTAATGGATTTTGACATTAGTGTTTTCGCATTAACTCCCATGATAGCGTGACGCTGGACGGAGTTTCGATTCTGAGTTTTGCACTCGTTTTCAAGCACATGCATTGTGTTATGATATGCTTTATGTATTCGGGATTTTGGAGCACCGACGACTTGATTGTTTTACCGAAATGTTTTAGTAATTGAAGGAGTTTAAATTTAAATTCGGGGACCGAATTTATTTAAGGGGGGAAGATTGTAACATTTCAGAAAATAATTTGGAAAATGAATATAATTATTGATTTTGAAAGAAGAAAATATGATTTGGATATTTTATAAATATTATATGATTAATTATATGCAAATTATGTTAAACTTGATTAACATTTCACTAATCATGCATTAATCTTGTTTATGCATGTGACATGCAACATAGCATGTTGCAAAACACTTGTTACATTTTGTTGAACCATGTTTTATTTGCATTTACATATGGTTTTTGTTTATAAAATAAAAAGGAAAAGAAAATGGAATTTAAAATGGACAATGTGATATGGGAGGTATGGGCGAGAGAGAGAGAGTAAGGGGGGTAAATCATTAGCCATGGCACATTTATTCATTTGTGTTCTCATCTTCAACTTCTCCATCTCCTTCTCCTCCTCCTCAACCTCCACTACACTCTTGAAACACCCTCCAAAACACCACCAAATACCATGCCATCTTCACAAAAATCATTCCTTACCTTGTCACAAACACCTTGGGAAGATCAAGTTGCAACTTTGAAGATTTTGGGTAACTCAATAATTTTCTTGAGTTGCCAAATGAAGTATAATTTCACACCTTTAGTTAAGATGTTAGCTTCCTTTGTATCCTATAGTGTGTAGAGTTAAATTTGTGTAGTTTAGTGATGTCGGAAAATTCCAAGTTGAGGTTTAGGTGATATTATGAGTTGTGAGAGTGTAATTGAGTGTAATTAGTGACCACAACCCCTCTAGTATCATCCTGGACCAACCGAGTGTAGTTAAAACCCAAGACTTGAGTTAGAATTGTTTCGGTGTCGGTTTTCTTAGATTTGTGATGCCTAGAGGAAATCCGGAGTAACCTGGTTTATTTCTGAGAAAAACAAACAACTCTAGTAACCTAGATAGACCATTAGAAGACCACCATATAAAGACGAGACACCAACTCCTAGTTTGGGCCGGCGAGACCGGGGATTGTGACAATGTCGCCAGAACAATGGTGGGCATTGGAGTAGGGGTTTGTTCTGTAGATCGAACACCTTATAACTTATCCCTTGTATTGTTAGATTTGTCCCTATATACCTGAGCACAAATCTAGGAGCATTTTGAGTTGATTTTGGCAATGTTTTCCGATTTCTAAAACTTGGTTTTTGGTGTTTGAATTTGGAATTGGTCGTTGGACGTTTGTATGTCAACGACGAGGGTTATTTGGCTATTTTTGCATGCGTAGAACATAGGTTCTAACCAATGTGTGTTTCGTGTGCCGCTTTAGTTTTCGTATTGGTTCGTGGTTACAATGTAACGTATTGGAAACTATAGGTACCCCGCGTGGACTTCGGGACGACAAGAAAGAGAGTGGCGTCATCGACTTCGGCAAGCGAGGATCAAGGTGAGTATATGTATATCTACGGGGGAAATCGGGTGGATGGCGTATACCACCCCCGCAACCGTAGCTTAGGGTTATTTAATTATATATATTTATGGTGATGTGAGTTTCGGATACTTAGTAAGTAGAATCCTATGAGACTATAGGATAGTTTATGTGTAGTTATAGGAAGTTATACCCTTAGCCTTTTTACTTTTGTCATGAACCCTAGGTTATATGTTGTTGCACACACACACGCATACACTTGGTATACATTGATGTGTGTATATGCTTATATGTGTGTGTGTGTGTGGTCACACACACACACACACACACACACACAAACACATGTGAGATGAGGATAGTATATGTTATGAATATGAGTCGATATGATCGGGCATGATGCCATGAGATTTTGATATGTGATTGAGTCGAGACACAGTTTATGATATGATATAATAAAGGATTGTTGGGCGATATGTTTTCAAACATGCGATAACATGTAATTTGATGATATTAGAATGTACGAGACCTTAGATCCGTACCACTGATTTATGATATTGATATTGTACGACAATTGATACCGTATGAATGATGATATATATATATATGATATGTGACCCGTACCATCGACTTTAAGGATATCGTACGATGGATTTTACCGTATTAGACGTATATGATGATTGATCCGCTCTCTTGACTCAAGAATGTAGTAAGATGTATTATTACCGTACATGATGATACGAGGCTGGATCGCCGACTATTAGATATAGGCTCGGAGTATTATGGATTTCTTTTTGCCTTCGGCTAGGTTCTTAGTTTAGTCTTTAGTTGCATAGATATAGGTTAGCTTAGGCTCGAGTCATACCTATTTTCAAAACCGACGAGTTGTAGGCTTTTTCAAAGTATAATACGAGGAAAGCTACGGATTTTCAAAAGACAACCTTTTTCTTAAAAACACCGTAGTCCCTACTTTTCTAAAAACAACGATTCATGCTATTTAAACACGATAAACTGTATGGCTCGTATATAGTTTGATATACCTTATTGTTACCTTTACTGTTTACTTCTGTTATGATCTCGTTTACTAGGACGCATACACCCTTACCGATGATGCGCATGTTGCACGTACAATTGCTTGCCGACTCACACACATCATCATCGGTAATTGCCATGTCACGTACACTTTAGAAAACGTTACTTCATTAGTATAACCTGCTAGCTGATAGTTTAAATATATTATTAGTATGCTTGCTCTCATATGCTAGTTTAGATACTGCATTCCTTACTTAGACACCGCATGCATTCATATATATATATATGTGTGTGTGTGTGTGTGTGTGTGTGTGTGTGTGTGTGTGTGTGTGTATGTATTCTTCTTATACACTGTGGTGGGGCTTTATGCCGATATTCATAGTTTTCTTATATACTCATGATTATGTGATTTTGGTTTCCATGAGATTCTGGATTTGGGAAAACCACGTGTGAATTTGAAAACATATATATTAAATTTTAAAAGGAAATGCGGTTTCTCGTGATATGATGTGTGGGGTCTACCATGAGTTTTCTCGGTTACTGAGCCACGTATGTACATATACCCGATTCGAGGAGAGAGACACCGTCTGTGGGTACATAGTGGACCCGGTGAGGAACCCCGGGGAAAGAGGATCGTATAGCGAGAAGTTGAGCCCGGCAGGAGAGCACTACCGACCGATGATATTGACGCGGTGGACATTCGGAGGATACCGACTGTAGTCGTGTGATTAAATGATTTGGGCCGATCCAGACTGACGGAGCCCGAGATATATTGTATTATGTGTCACTGATGGACACGGTTTTTATGATGTTTTGGAATGTCAGTGTTTGGCACTCAGGTTTATCATGATTTATGTATGTCGATGCTGGACATACCCATTAATGATGCATTCATGCATAGCATACATAAGATGTAGTTATTTTGTGACACGGACACGAGTACTTGACCTTATACATCCGCTTATATTGGTTACTCATATTGCTACTCGTTGTTACTGTGTTAATACTATTATTGTATCGTACTGTATGACCTGGAGATGGTCATACATTCAGTTTCTACTCGCTGATGTTTTCTACTCACGAGTTGGCAACTCATCCCCGTTGTGCCACAATTTCTTGCAGGTTTTGCCGTACAGGTTCCGTTGCGGCTTGCTGTCACGCCACTTCCTTCAGGGTGTTTGTATTGATAGGTGGGACACATTACATCATGACCACTATTATTACTTGTATATTTTATTTCAGTTGTATCTAGTTAAAATCTCCATCAACCAGACTATATATATTTAGTAGACTTAGAAGCCACGGCTTGTTATTCTTTCGCCCTTAGAGCCGCGCTCATGTATTTATTGTTTTCTGGTCTTTCTTGATGATGTTTAGTTTTCTTGTTGTGTTTTGATCCTCTCCCTTCGGCGTTGTATATTTATTATCTGCGTAATTATTTCCTCCTTTCGACGAAGAGCTAGCTCCCGCTTGGGGATGCCTTTTATCCTTATTACTTGTACTCGTATTCGAGTTAAAATATACAAAGGAGGTGCTGCCGAAATTTTTCAATGACGAAACATGTTTTAAAGATAGCTACAAAACATTGTGTTTTCATCTACTATTACTTATCTTTTAAAGAAAGAACTTGTTTTCATTATACCGTTATTTCAAAAAATTCCACCTCCACTATTTTTCCCCTAAAAGGTTTAGATTTTCTGGGCTTTTGGCTTACTTAGATTAGGTGGAGTCCTATAGACTTCACATGATTCAGGTGCCAGTCACGTGCTTTTTCGGGTCATGACAGGTGGCTAACACGCTACAAAGGTTGTAGCCTTCACTTTTCCTCTCCAACTCTCTTAGTTTTTGCAATTAGTTTGAAAATGATACAATCTTGTGTTGCTAATTGATGTTATGTCTTAAAAATTATTGTTTTTAAAATTCCACCATGGTTCGTGAATGTCACGACCCTAGCATCGTTTGCTTACAACTTTTACTTAAAATATTCTTTGTAATCCCCAAAAATGGTCCTTACACTAGTAAAATAAATCCTCTATTTCGCTGCACCCAAGGTAGCCTCTATTTAGCAGCCGCGAGACCTTACCGGAGGCCCCCTCTCCGCCGCGATCTTCTGACCGGTGCCTCCACCTCGCCACCGCTGCCACCTTCATCCTTGCTGTCATCTCCTCTTTCTCGTTGCTACGACATCCTCACCCATGTCCCCTTCACCCACCTACCCGCCCTCCTCCTTACCTTTGGAAACAAGAGTTCGAGTCCTAGCACTTCCACTCCCTATGCCATTGGAGATGTTGAGAGAGAGAAGAGGAATAAGAAGAAGAAAAGAGTGATGACTTGTCTAGCTGTTTATGTCATCAACGATGGCCGATAGATTCTTTGTATAGGAAGTATCCTTTTGATGTAATTATGGTCTGCTTGGTCACAAGTCAGAAAATTTGTAAAGAAAATGGCTTTGACATCTTTTTGTCTCTTGATTGTTTTTTCCATCCCACGATTGAGGCCTCACCATGCTTGGCGGCCGGGACCCCCTCACCTGGGCCCCCATAGACGAAGTTAGTATCTTTAACGAGTGTGAGGTTCAAGAAGAGCACGAAGGTGCTGAGGGACGGGGAGTAGGGCCCGGTGGAGGGGTTCCTACACGTGTCCATGTATGTTGATGGCGGGAAAAAGAGGGTAGGCATTGTATGTTAGAGGACAAGTGTAAGAGGCAGGGCTGAAAGGAGGAATTGGCGGTGGCGAGGAGGTCGAGGCCAGAGGAGGAGGGGAGTGGTGGAGATGGATCTAGAGTCCCTGCTATTCCTGCTATGAAGATCAACGACCCATAATTTTTTTATCTTAAAATCAACGGTCATGATCGACTGCCAAACAGTGTATACACGAGGGCTTTGGTGTTGATATTTTCACGTGCTTCGCACGTGTGATGTGCGGTCTGGATGCTCCCAGAGCACCAGAATAGCAGGGAGAAGAATAGCAGAGGTTCCAAATCCGGTGGAGATGATATACCGTCACCGTAAAACCTATTATTTTTGAAATTTTATTAAGTTCGTTGGGTGAAGGAAGGTAATTTTGGAATTGAAATTTTTATTTTTGTTCAAACTTAACACGAAATTAACGTTGTTAACTTAAGGGGCATAGTGCAGCTTTTCAAAAGTTATGGGTATTTCCTACCATTGGGCTATATTGTAGGGGTATTTCCTACCATTTAGCCGAGATAAAAATTTGTAAAGATGTGACAGACCAAAAATTTTATCAATTTGCTTATAAGAGTAATATACAATAGATAGATATATCTCTGCTATTATAACCACAAAACTCTAGAGGTAAAGAAATTGAGATTCAAATCTAACTAACAATCCCTTAGGAAATGACACATGTCCCGTGAAGTGGAGAGTTTTCTCATCCTATATTTTTAAAAAATAAGAAGAAAAAAAGAAAGATCCAAAAAGAAGTTATAGAATTAGATTTTTCTTGCTCTCATTTACAGAACAATTTATTTATTCATTTAGTCTAAATTGTATATAAATACCTAAGATTTTAGGCTTTTAATAGATAAATACCTATATTTCTGTGAGTAGCGGATAAATACCCAACGGTTTGCTCCATTTGCACTTAACTGCCTACCGTTAATCAACCGTCTAAATATTTCTTTCTTATTCTCAGCTGCATTGCATATGATATTTGTAGACCATTTTGCCATCCCCCTTCTTCTTCCTCTCCTCCTTTTCAAATTGAACCCAAACCCGAGCCTTCTTTCTCTCCTCTTCTTCTTCTTCTCAAATTGAACCCTAATCCAAACTCTCTTCCCTTATTCTTCTTCTTCTTCTTCCCCATTTCTTCTTCTTCCCTTTCCTCCTATTCTTCTTCTTCTTCCTCACTTCTTCTTCCCTTTCCCCCTGTTCTTCTTATTTCTCAAATTGAACAATAATTCTATCTTCTACAACATTCAAATTTTTTATTTCTGATAATACATGGCTCTTTCTTGAAGATTTATATGCTCATCTTCAGAAACGTGAGATGCAATAAGCCTTCACTCTTAAAAAAGCCTATTTTTCTTAATAAATATGCAAAAGAAAAAAAAAGTGAATTGCAGAATTATATTGGGGAGGCTTGATTTGGCGCTAGGGTTAGAGAAGGGTAATGATGTGGGAGCTATATTGAGATCAAGAACTATGGATTTTGAGTTAAGAATTTTCTTTCAATCCCTGTTGATAGAGGAGGTCGATGGGTAGAAGAGAAATGAGGTCGGCGGAGGAGAAAGATGGAGAGCGAAGGAGAGAGGAGGAGGCCATGGACATGTGGTTTGAGAGATTTCTCAAAGAAAAAGAGGAGAGAGAGAGCAAGAAAGTGATTTTTTTTTTGTTTTTGGCCTATCAAAGGGGGGGTATAACGGTAATTTTGCAATTTCCGTTACCACCATCAGGTATCAAATTGGTGGTGCGAAAGATAGGTATTTATATGCAACTCCAAAAAACTTAGGTATTTAAATGGGTGAAACTTTCGGTATTTACGTACAATTTAGCCATTTATTTATATATTTATTTTTGAAAAAGCGACCCACTCATGGTTTTATCAGTTAGTTAGAAAAAATACTTGATCACATTGTATATGCATAAAAAAAATTTAAAAACATGGAAGGAAATTTTTTTTTAAATATTGTAAAAGAAAACAGAAAAATAAGGAAAAAAGAAGAAGAAGGTTGAAGATAAGATAAAGATATAGGAGAGACCACAATGGGAAAAGAAAATCCATGCTATTTTCTAATTGAGAGTCCTTCATCATATCAAGTTTTGATGCCTGAATCACGTGATTAATTATTATTTACATATGTCCATTAAAAAAAATTTGTTATGATTGGTATCACATTAAATTTTTTAAATGCGGCATCATGAGTAAGCATTTATATAGACTTAGCCATTCAAAAAATTGAATAGAAAACATCAAATTTAGGATATCAAGATATGCTACCCATATTTAAGTGCACATTTAATGGAGTGGGATTTTATGTTCTTCATACATACGTGCAACGCACATGCAAAACACTAGTAAATATATAATGATAATAGTTTGATAGAAAATAATATCGGTCAACATAAAATCGGGTTAAAAAGATAATCTTTAAAATTAGAAGGAATTTGATGAGGGAAATTTAAAAACCTAAATAAAAATCTCAACTAACTCAATGGTTGATATGATAGGCTCCATATGATTATTTAAATAAATTATAATTTTTTTTAAAAAATAATTTTATAAAAGATAAAAGTTAGTTAAGAAGTGACGGACCAAAAATGTCATTAATTTGCTTATAAGAGTGGTATAGGTATTGAAGTATACATATTGATAATATTTATAGTCGAAATAAAAGGAATGCATATATCGAAACCAAAATATATCCTATTTAACTTGCACTACAAACTAACCGGTAATCATTTAAACGGAGGAATAAGAAGAAATATGAGTAAAAGATATATACAGAAAGGCGAGATGTACTGAATTGTGTTTAAATATCTAAGCCTACAAAAATAAGAGATCGGCCATGGATACTTTAATTCCAATTCATAATATATACGTGTATCGCACATCCATGAAACCTGGTTATACAAAGAAAAATTAAAAGGGCCTTCACAAACAGTCGCTACTGCAATAATCTCTTGCCCCTACGGATTTAGCCGTAAGAGCAAATCACTGCCCCTACGGATAAATCCGTAGGGACATAAAATTCCTCCGTAGGTCCAAAAATCGCGGATGCAAGTTTTCGTCCTGAACATACCCCTACGGAGTAATAATTGCCCTTACGCTTTAATCCGTAGAGACATTTATCCTTACGGATTATTCCGTAAGAACATAATCTTTATTTAATTTATCTGTTTATAAAATAAAATACTTTTCCCTACGGATTTATCCGTAGGGCCAGATAAATGCCCATACGGATTAATCCGCAGGGGCAAGCATTGCTCCTATTACTGAGTCCTAAGAGATAAAATATCATATATTCTGATATTTTGTCCCTACAGAGAAATGTGTAGTACTGAGTCCTTCGGAACAAAATATCAGATATTCTGATATTTTGTCCCTGTAAAGAAATGTGTAGGGGCAAAGCTTGCCCCTACGGATTAATCCGTAGTTGCAACAGTTGCCCCTATGGAGTAATCCGTAGGGACATTATATCAGGTTTTTTTTTAAAAGTGGGCTTCCCGTTTTTTCCCCGCTCTATGCACAATAATATATATATATATATATATATATATATATATATATATATATATATATATATATATATCATATAGCGAAATACAGAAATATTCATAATCAACATCTCACGCATAATATATAAAATAAATAAACAGATAGAATACGAAATCAATCTAAAATCATCGTGAACATACAAACAACCACCAATATCGTCCAAAATATATACAATATGTATCAGATAAGTACATACATCCTAAAAATATAAATAAAGCTACCCTAGCTCGGTCCAGCTCCTCCACCTCTGATAATCGCCCTAATCTGGCGCATCTGCTCCTCGGTACAACTCTGAGTCGTCAAAAACTCGACTAATGAAGGAGCGGACTGTACGGGAGTCTGAGCAGGCTATGGAGCTGTAGGAGTGGTCTGCGCAACCATAGCCGAGATAGTGGCTTGCGGAGACACAACCGAAGGAGATTCATGTTGAGACACAGCCGAAGTAGCCTGTCGAATCTGTAAAATTTTGTATGCGTAATAAACGAGTAAGAACGGTATATTAGATTTTAGTCGAATTCGTATCATTATCAGATTATTGTGAAACCGCGAATTTATATATGCTTTTTTGAGATTCCACATGTTCTGTTGAAATTCATATGTTGTGTATGAGAATTTATACATCTTAAAATTCCACACATTCAGGGCTATACTTTTATACCCCAATCTAAAATACTTAGGGACTTAGGCCTAGTTTGGGTATCTAATTTAGAAAACTGTACTTTAATTTAAGTGGGGGTAGAAATGATGCTTACTCTAATTTATAAGCCCGTATCTCTCCTTAATTGTTTAGCTTTGATTAGATGCTTAGTTTTGGAGTTATCTAATTTACAAAGAAATGTTTTCTTCTCAAGTTTTGAATTTGGATAATCGTAACTTTTTAAATTCCAAAATGAAGAAAGATGTGGCATGGTTATAATTATAGAGTCAGTTTAATTATATATTTTTATATAAGTATGATTAATCAAAGCTAAGTCTACAACCAAATAAACTCAGACTACTAATGTTGCATATGTTACTATCTATAATGTGATATAATATTTTACTATTAAGTAATATACGTACCAACATCTCCTTCAACTCATCGACGGTGGTCTTCAAGGCGGCATCATCATTGTCACGCCCCGCTTCCCAAACTACGGAATACGAGGGGTAGACAAGGCCAGCCATGCTCCTACGGTCAAGGAAAAGTCCTGCCGTAGTCACACTTCGGCTTCTAGTTTCTCATGGTAAACAGTATATAATGCGCAGGTAATGAGAAATGCAGTAACTGAAGGAAACAATATAAAGACTGACCTGGAGGGGAACAATGAATGTAACTCGGGAGGGCAAGTAAAGAAGTCTGTGATGCACGTCTAGTTCTGGTCCAAGCTAAATCTTCTCCTCACACTGAGCATGCATACTCAGGTCGTCAGAGCGACACAATAGCAATATATTATATATGAAATTAAGTGACAGTTCTAACAGTGGTAATAGATGTGAATAAAGGTAAAACAGCATGAATATGAATATGCAGTAATCAATGCAGCGGAGCAGTAAAGCAGTATAACGATATGTCATGTATGTCAACACAGTATATAAGGAATGTAAATGACAGTAACCCTATCAGTCTCTAAGTCTCACTGCACAGGTCAATAAGCCTATCGTCAGTCTAAGTGTGAGAGTCAACCACTCGCGAGTGTCCTCCACCCAAGGGTAGAACCCAAGGGCAAGGGACCACGGGCCCAACATGTAACGAGTGTATCACGGTGTATATATCACGTACCCTGTAAATCTCCATATAACTCCCTAAATATATAAGCCGGCATGGGACTCCCGAGATTCTGTTGAACTCACACTTAAACTACCCCACACCCCGTGGTCTATATCAAACGCTAACCACAACCCTAAATACTAATCGATCCGTGACAAGTCTGCGCGAGAACTGGAAGCAGGACCTCCATCAAGCACGTCCCGACTAATACCTAAGATGAATGGCAGTGTCGGATGCCTTATCTGTAACACCCGTGCAAGCGCTTCCATAAGTGTCCCATACCACTTATAGTCACACGTACACGCATCCCACAGACGTCGACAATGCAATAGAATAATAGGGTCACTGGTTGTGTACAAGTACGTATCACTTTCACTTAATCACGGATACACGAACAATGACGTACTTGCCACAACCATCACTAAAATCTAACACTGGGTAAATGCACGACATCACTAGGTTATCACTACAATGATATGGGTATGATGTGATGCATGAACAGTTTAAGAAGCACAATTAAGGTGTCATAAAAACAGTAGTCTATCACTTGCACGATTTGTCATGAAACGTACGAATATAATTTAGCGAAATGATAAACAGGTAGTAATTAGTATGTTCAGTTATCCATCCATAGAATTTTGTTTCAAGCCAATCGGGTTCCAGAATAACTAGTTATAACCATTTCATTTTAAGCGCTCGCGGCTGGAAATCCGGTTTCAGAATCAGAAATCCATTTTGCAACGCATTTTAATCCCAGTTGGGATCAGATTTTAGAGACGCTACAGTTGGATGAATTATAGGGTTTTCAGTAAGGTTTTCAACGCAATAGACGGATCGTCAATCGCATCTGTACGTCAGGAGTTATACATTGTCTAACACTAATATGTCAGTTCTGATTCTGTTGGGACTGTTATGCGTCCCGATCTTCTAAATTACAGATTAAATATCAAACGGTAACGAAACAGAATGAAATCAATTGTGTTGTCTAGATAACAGATTTATCTATGATAAACAGTGGAGTTCCGCAATCTAAGAGTTAAGTAAATCCTGTGGTATCCAATACGGAACAGCAAGTAATGATTGGAGTCGCTCTGGACTGCAGTCCAGAGTCGCACTCCGATCTGATTATCTTTACAATTTAAGTACAGGAATGTCCGGAAACTGATATAGGGTTAAAGTTTGTCGAGTCGGCTTTGAATTGAGCCCTCGAACGCACCCTTCTAATATGTATATGATTTATGGTGAATTTAACGGTTTTCAGGTACAATAGAATTTCAGTTTTACGGTTAAACTTGGGGGTAGTCGTTTTAATCTTGAACGGTCATATTTTCTAGCGAAACTTGCACAGGATACCCATCACAGCAAGGGCCAAAGCAATATATCCAATTCTGTCAAATTTGATAATGATTTTCTATGAGAACAAGTATCGAACAGTTTGTGGCAATATTTACATAAGGCAAAACATGTGATATGTCTACGATTTTAATTTGTAAACTAGTAATAAATAGCATGTAGCAAGTAAAAACTTGCCTAGATCAGTCCCGGGGATGCACGGTGATTGTAACGTCACGAACGTGCGACACACGCACGGCACGGCAAATAGATTTGGCTCGGACTCGTGTCTCGGCCGCGGCGGCTTGGTTACTGAAGTCGGCTGTTCGAGCTTCAGAGGTGGTGAGCACAGTGACGGGTGGCCGAAGCTCTTTGATGGCGGGCTGCAGTGGGTTTGGGTGAGAGGGATCAAGAGAGAGAAAATTTATAGAGAGAGAGAGAGTTAGAGAAAGACAGTGAGTGAGAGAGAGTTAGAGAATGAGAGAGCTGAGGGAGGTTGAAATCACAGAGAGAGAAGAGAATGAGAACAGAGAGATAGGGTGAGGGACAGAGAGAGTGTGGGAGATTGGGAGAGAGGGAAATGTGTGTATGCAGAGAGAGAATGAAGGGAAAAAGGCACAAAGTGAGAGAGAGAGAGAGGGAAGCAGTGAGAAGGAGATAGAGTGAGAGGGAGATGCAGGAAGAGGGAGAGAGACAGAGGAATGAGATAGAGAGAGAGAACTGAGAGAGAGGGGAAAACTGCAGGGAGAGGGAGGAAGTGATCGGAGGTCGGGGGAGTATGGGGAGCTCGGGAATGGAGAGGGAGATGAAGCATGAGAGAGGGTGTGGAGGTCGTGGTGGGGTCGGTGATGTCGGGTGATGGGACGGTGAAGTTTTCCGGTGACGACAGAGGGATTCTTGAGTTGGTCTGGGGTGCTCGGGAGTTTGGAGTTGGCTGTTGGGTTCTTGGGGATGGAGAGGAGGTGTAGGTGGTGACGGAGGTGGTGGAGACGACGAGGGAACGAGGGGGTCGGCGGTGGTGGATGGGTTTATTGGGTGCTCGGGTGTTGGGTCGTCGGGTATTGGAGGGAGGTGAGGAGAGGCTCGGGGTTATGGAGGGAGGAGAGAGGAAGGCAGGCGAGGGTGATGTCGTGGGGAGTAACGACCAGGCGACATGGGCGCAGGCGGAGGAGGCGGCGTGGGCGAAGGAAATGCGCGCGGGAGAAGGGGCTAGCCGTTGGAAAAATTGAAGGAGATGCACAGTAGTGGGGGAAGCGGGCGCGAGTTAGAGGCTGGGAAGTGGGGGAAGTGGGCTGGGCCGGAGAATAAAAGAGAAATTAATAAGGGAATTGTGATTTGTGTGTGGGCTGTTTGGAAAACGGGCCGGCTTAAAATTTAAAAGAAACAAAATGAATAAATTGAGGGGGCCGGGCTTGATTGGGCCAGGGATGAAAATTAAAGATAATTGAAGAGAAGGTTAAACTAAAATATGAATGGGCTGGGCTGAATAATAAAAATATTAGGAAAGGAAATTTTAGTTAGGTTTAAGGTATGTAAAATAAAATAGATAAAATTATTTAAAATAAAATAGATAACATTATAAAATAAAATAAATAAAATTATAAAGTAACAAAATACAGATTCTGGTATAAAAAGGGGCTGGGTATTACATCATACCACCCTTATAAAAATTTCGTCCTCGAAATTTAAGACTAAACGATAAGTTGTAAAAATCAAAAACGAAACTACCATATCATAAACTAATTCATAATGGTTTACTTAAAACAGGTGAATGAAGTTTGTGAAGATATATATATATATATATATATATATATATATACAGAACAACATACAACAGAAAGGATTTAAATAAGTATACGGTAGGAACGACTACATGGACGAACTATAAGTACACGAGAATATAGATAACTATAACGAATGGAATTAAGCAATGCATGTTCAATGAAATCGAAGCCCGAATGTGTGCGCATCTAAGTATATCGAAAATAGCAAACAGCGATGATAAATATAAGGCCCAACCACTCGTAAAAGTAAGCATAGGCATGACACTCGAAAATCAAACAACGACAGTAAGATATGAAAAAAAAGAAAAAAAAATTTGTCAGTAGGTCAAAACATTTTAGGAAATTGCATCGGTAACATATGTTTAAAATAATTTGGAAAACTTATATAGTGAAAATAAGAAACATGGAACAAAATATGCGCGGTGTAAGGTCGCGCTACTGAAAAGGGAAATAATAATAATGCACTTAAAATACATAAAACGGAGAAATCAATAACACGTACTCTTTGATAAATTTAAAATAATGAAAACTAGATTTTGAATAATAATGTCTCTAAATATATTTGGGATAATAGAGAGATCACCAATATGAATAAGGCTAGCTGGGGTAGTGATTACCAGAAGGTGTGGCTCAATCAAAAGTCGGAGTGTGGCGGCTTTAGGCTGAAGATCAAGGAGATTGGGATCGGGTCAGCACGGGAAGTAAGGATGAGCAACAAAAGAATACAAAAGGAAAAGTGTGGGGGTAACAACAGTTGGTACAACACACGAATCAAAATTTGAAGAGTTAATGAATTCGAAAGTTTCACAAGAATTGCTCTCCTCCCAGAAGGGTCTCAAACAGGACACAGACGAGGGATGAAGGGTGCGGTATTTTCTAATCGAACGGGGTGAAAACTATACAATGAGTAGGGTGGACAGTCAGGAATCTCAGCAGAAAGATAAATGGATGCGGGCAATAAACAAGTATTAAACGAACCAATAATCAAAAAGTTTACGAATCTAGAAGATTTATTTCATTCAAGAAAATTTGAAACAAGTCATTGTCAAAGGCGAAAAGTGGCCCTAGACTATACACATTTTATTTGGCCAGAAGACAATATCTAAAAGAAATTTCGTCGGTCGCGATTGTGGAGATTTAGCAGGTTGCGGTAGGCTCGCGCACTCAGGTAGGGGCGTCCATTTCTATAGCGTCTCGCGGGGACCGCTAAAGGAAGTTCTTCCATGGCAGGGTGTTGATCTCCTGGTCCTTCATCCTCGGATAGAACTTCTTCATCGAGGTCCGATCCCATGTGGTTTTCTTCTTCTGCATTCTCTTCCATGGGATTTTCCCCCACTGGGTTTTCTTCCATCGGTTCTTTCTCGGGGTCTTCCTCTATCAGGTTCTCTTCAGGATCTACTTCTTCTTCGTCAGAATCAGCTATCATGCCAACCTCTGGGGCGGCTGCTCCTTCGTCCTCTGAATCATTGTTTTCGAAGTTGACCTGGGGACCGTTGATCTCATCGTCTGAATCCATCAGTGTGCGGTCTAAGGAAACGCATGACTGTGCATCCTCATCTAAATGCGGCGCTGCTCCAGGGTGGGCCATGGTCTGAAAGAAAAGAGTCATGATTAGACAATGGAATGAACAAGGAAAATGACTAAGTGTGCAAAGTATGGAAAGACATGCGGTGGCAGGAATTGAAAAATCACGATTAAAATGCTATGCTACTGAATAGTATGAACAAGGGAATTGGCAAGAGAATGATACATATATTTCGATTCAAATTTTATTGCATTCAACTAAAAGTTCAACGGATAAAAGGTTTCAAACGGAAAGAAATATTCATAAAAGATGACCACATTATTACTGAAATTGGAAATCATAAAATTCTTCTTCGATTGTCAGAACGCTGCATCATCGTTACGCGAGTTGAATCCTGCGTTAGATCCGCCTTATGGTCGAAGTTCAAACTACGCGATGACCCTCACTTGGTAGAAGTGGGGAGTGTGGACGAGTTTCCTCCTTGTAGTTCTTTCCTTTCCGGGCAGCCGTTGATGAGATGTTTGTCGGAACCGCATATCAGACATTTCCCTTGGGCGCGGCGACAATCCCTCTGAAGGTGTCCTGGCCTCTTACAATATCCACAGCAAGGGTTCTTCTGATGTTTCTGTTGACGCTTCATCTTCTTCTCCTTCCCTCGTCCAATAGGGATCCCTTTATGATAGGAGACCACTGCTGGTGCCTGATTCACCTGTCTTCTCAGTCCTTCAGTCAACAAGTCATTTATTCGCTCCTGGGCTTCCTTTAGACCTTGCAGTACGCTCAGAATCTCAACGGTCTGATTCTGAGGAGTGGAGATAGAGGAAGAGTCGTTGGAAGACATGATCCTGAAACAATGATTTTAAGGATGATATAAGTCACAAGATATAGGAGTCAAAACGTAATATGGATAGGACAAAGATTCAAGAATATTAGAGGTGATGAATCTATTATAAGTAGAGAACCAACCGTACGACTCCAAGTCACTTAAACAGCGTATGATAGTGTAATCGTGATGTAGTTCACAATTACAACAACGAAACCCTGCCAAGTTACCCGAAACCCTAGTGAATGGATAGCTGAACCCACGATTTGAATATGGATCAAGGATATCGAGTTTACAATCTAGACCGAGGGATGTCATGGATTGTCAAGCTCTACACGGAAAACTGCAATCCCAATCGATGCAAAACCTGGCTTTGATACCAACTAAACCATGTCACGCCCCGCTTCCCAAACTACGGAATACGAGGGGTAGACAAGGCCAGCCATGCTCCTACGGTCAAGGAAAAGTCCTGCCGTAGTCACACTTCGGCTTCTAGTTTCTCATGGTAAACAGTATATAATGCGCAGGTAATAAGAAATGCAGTAACTGAAGGAAACAATATAAAGACTGACCTGGAGGGGAACAATGAATGTAACTCGGGAGGGCAAGTAAAGAAGTCTGTGATGCACGTCTAGTTCTGGTCCAAGCTAAATCTTCTCCTCACACTGAGCATGCATACTCAGGTCGTCAGAGCGACACAATAGCAATATATTATATATGAAATTAAGTGACAGTTCTAACAGTGGTAATAGATGTGAATAAAGGTAAAACAGCATGAATATGAATGTGCAGTAATCAATGCAGCGGAGCAGTAAAGCAGTATAACGATATGTCATGTATGTCAACACAGTATATAAGGAATGTAAATGACAGTAACCCTATCAGTCTCTAAGTCTCACTGCACAGGTCAATAAGCCTATCATCAGTCCAAGTGTGAGAGTCAACCACTCGCGAGTGTCCTCCACCCAAGGGTAGAACACAAGGGCAAAGGACCACGGGCCCAACATGTAACGAGTGTATCACGGTGTATATATCACGTACCCTGTAAATCTCCATATAACTCCCTAAATATATAAGCCGGCATGGGACTCCCGAGATTCTGTTGAACTCACACTTAAACTACCCCACACCCCGTGTTCTACATCAAACGCTAACCACAACCCTAAATACTAATCGATCCGTGACAAGTCTGCGCGAGAACTGGAGGCAGGACCTCCATCAAGCACGTCCCGACTGATACCTAAGATGAATGGCAGTGTCGGATGCCTTATCTGTAACACCCGTGCAAGCGCTTCCATAAGTGTCCCATACCACTTATAGTCACACGTACACGCATCCCACAGACGTCGACAATGCAATAGAATAATAGGGTCACTGGTTGTGTACAAGTACGTATCACTTTCACTTAATCACGGATACACGAACACTGACGTACTTGCCACAACCATCACTAAAATCTAACACTGGGTAAATGCACGACATCACTAGGTTATCACTACAATGATATGGGTATGATGTGATGCATGAACAGTTTAAGAAGCACAATTAAGGTGTCATAAAAACAGTAGTCTATCACTTGCACGATTTATCATGAAACGTACGAATATAATTTAGCGAAACGATAAACAGGTAGTAATTAGTATGTTCAGTTATCCATCCATAGAATTTTGTTTCAAGCCAATCGGATTCCAGAATAACTAGTTATAACCATTTCATTTTAAGCGCTCGCGGCTGGAAATCCGGTTTCAGAATCAGAAATCCATTTCGCAACGCATTTTAATCACAGTTGGGATCAGATTTTAGCGATGCTACAGTTGGATGAATTCTAGGGTTTTCAGTAAGGTTTTCAAAGCAACAGACGGATCGTCAATCGCATCTGCACGTCAGGAGTTATACATTGTCTAACACTAATATGTCAGTTCTGATTCTGTTGGGACTGTTATGCGTCCCGATCTTCTAAATTACAGATTAAATATCAAACGGTAACGAAACAGAATGAAATCAATTGTGTTGTCTATCTAACAGATTTATCTATGATAAACAGTGGAGTTCCGCAATCTAAGAGTTAAAGAAATCCTGTGGTATCCAATACGGAACAGCAAGTAATGATTGGAGTCGCTCTGGACTGCAGTCCAGAGTCGCACTCCGATCTGATTATCTTTACAATTTAAGTACAGGAATGTCCGGAAACTGATATAGGGTTAAAGTTTGTCGAGTCGGCTTCGAATTGAGCCCTCGAACGCACCCTTCTAATATGTATATGATTTATGGTGAATTTAACGGTTTTCAGGTACAATAGAATTTCAGTTTTACGGTTAAACTTGGGGGTAGTCGTTTTAATCTTGAACGGTCATATTTTCTAGCGAAACTTGCACAGGATACCCATCACAGCAAGGGCCAAAGCAATATATCCAGTTCTGTCAAATTTGATAATAATTTTCTATGAGAACAAGTATCGAACAGTTTGTGGCAATATTTACATAAGGCAAAACATGTGATATGTCTACGATTTTAATTTGTAAACTAGTAATAAATAGCATGTAGCAAGTAAAAACTTGCCTGGATCAGTCCCGGGGATGCACGGTGATTGTAACGTCACGAACGCGCGACACACGCACGGCACGGCAACTAGATTTGGCTCGGACTCGTGTCTCGGCCGCGGCGGCTTGGTTACTGGAGTCGGTTGTTCGAGCTTCAGAGGTGGTGAGCACAGTGACGGGTGGCCGAAGCTCTTTGATGGCGGGCTACAGTGGGTTTGGGTGAGAGGGATCAAGAGAGAGAAAATTTGTAGAGAGAGAGAGAGTTAGAGAAAGACAGTGAGTGAGAGAGAGTTAGAGAATGAGAGAGCTGAGGGAGGTTGAAATCACAGAGAGAGAAGAGAATGAGAACAGAGAGATAGGGTGAGGGACAGAGAGAGTGTGGGAGATTGGGAGAGAGGGAAATGTGTGTATGCAGAGAGAGAGTGAAGGGAAAAAGGCACAGAGTGAGAGAGAGAGAGAGGGAAGCAGTGAGAAGGAGATAGAGTGAGAGGGAGATGCAGGAAGAGGGAGAGAGACAGAGGAATGAGATAGAGAGAGAACTGAGAGAGAGGGGAAAACTGCAGGGAGAGGGAGGAAGTGATCGGAGGTCGGGGGAGTGTGGGGAGCTCGGGAATGGAGAGGGAGATGAAGCATGAGAGGGGGTGTGGAGGTCGTGGTGGGGTCGGTGATGTCGGGTGATGGGACGGTGAAGTTTTCCGGTGACGACAGAGGGATTCTTGAGTTGGTCTGGGGTGCTCGGGAGTTTGGAGTTGGCTGTTGGGTTCTTGGGGATGGAGAGGAGGTGTAGGTGGTGACGGAGGTGGTGGTGACGACGAGGGAACGAGGGGGTCGGCTGTGGTGGATGGGTTTATTAGGTGCTCGGGTGTTGGGTCGTCGGGTATTGGAGGGAGGTGAGGAGAGGCTCGGGGTTTTGGAGGGAGGAAAGAGGAAGGCAGGCGAGGGTGATGTCGTGGGGAGTAACGGCCAGGCGACGTGGGCGCAGGCGGAGTAGGCGGCGTGGGCGAAGGAAATGCGTGCGGGAGAAGGGGCTAGCCGTTGGAAAAATTGAAGGAGATGCACAGTAGTGGGGGAAGCGGGCGCGAGTTAGAGGCTGGGAAGTGGGGGAAGTGGGCTGGGCCGGAGAATAAAAGAGAAATTAATAAGGGAATTGTGATTTGTGTATGGGCTGTTTGGAAAACGGGCCGGCTTAAAATTTAAAAGAAACAAAATGAATAAATTGAGGGGGTCGGGCTTGATTGGGCCAGGGATGAAAATTAAAGATAATTGAAGAGAAGGTTAAACTAAAATATGAATGGGCTGGGCTGAATAATAAAAATATTAGGAAAGAAAATTTTAGTTAGGTTTAAGGTATGTAAAATAAAATAGATAAAATTATTTAAAATAAAATAGATAACATTATAAAATAAAATAAATAAAATTATAAAGTAACAAAATACAGATTCTGGTATAAAAAGGGGCTGGGTATTACAATCATGCTCCAGACATCGCTTACGGGGGGTAGGGGAAGTAACCGCCGGAGTGGAGACCAACTTCATATGGGCCCTAGTAGGACCCAGTCCCCGGCCTCTCTCCCAACCTACGTGGTATCCTCCATGTGTGGCGTCTAGGACTGAAGTCAGTAGTATCGGATCGGTCTGTCCACTAAAATCGATCCTCAATGCCTCCGTCTGCTCCACCACCCGCTCCTACGCCCACATTAACCATTAAAATATAAGTATATCGTTTAAATTTGAACTTATCAAAAAAAAAATTTCATTCGAATTAGAATAAATGTTAACACTTATGGAATACTCCTGAATAGCGGTGTCGGGGAATCGAAGCTCGCCCGTAGCGGGATCTGTTGAGGTGCCGTGGAAGGCAAGGTACGCGATCAACACGCTCGGTGTACCACCCTACGCCAAGGTCTGAGCTCTCTGCAATTCACCAAAAATTTACATATATTATAAAATAGCACTTAATATTTCATTATATCAAAATAGATCTATTGTAATTTACCGATGCCTCCATGGCACGAGTACTGATCCTCGTGCCACCTGTGTAAGTGGGGCGGCCCCTTTTTCGCCGACTTCCTATTCTCCTTATTTTCATCGGCCTGTCTCTGCACAACACAATCAGATTTAGTTTTCTAATTAAGCAACACAAAATAATAAATTATATATTAAACAATGAATTACATTAAATTACAAATCTGTTTGCGCTCAGAGTCATAATATTGGCACAAGAGAGGCCATGTATCTACGTCGACTGGCAAAGGCCGGAGAATGTAGAAAAGCCGCTCTTCCTGCCTCGGAGGTCGCCAGCTATACCAAATAGCAATCGATTTTCAGCTCGTTCCTATTATATCGGACCTTAGATTCCATGTTCTTCATGAAGCCCAGGTAAAGAGCGTGAATATCGAGCACTCTGTCAGGGTGATCAGGGTCGGGTACAGGCTGAAAGTCATAATCCAACTGCAAATACAAGAAAATATTGTATTTAAATTATAAGTGTTAAATAATAATAAATTTATTTGATAATTCAAATGAAAATATATATTAATACCCGAGCCTGATTCCAGAAGAGGGCAAATGAGCGTCGTTGCTGATCGCCCCACTCAACGTGAAGTGGATACTTCTTTTGGATGCGGCTCTCATTCCCCATATACTGGTCGAACCTCTCGGCATTATCGCCAGTATAGCGATAATCGAGGGTAAAGAAGAGGGGAAATGGTGCCTCCCCCCTAACTCTATCGGGCCTCAGCCTATGGGACTGATTCAGCCCTCGAGTCCCCCTTTTCGGAATGGGGCTGTCCTGATCTACAAGAAATATCAAGATAAGAAATATTAAAACAAAACGGTATTTAGAAATCAAGGATTAACGAAAATTGAAGTGTGATGTATACCTCCGGTGACAGCAGCACAAGCCTGGGCCCAGGCAGCAGCACGAGCGGGACGATAGTTCCTCCGGTGAGGAACAGCCAGTGACCCGGACGTGGATGCATCCCCTCCAACTAGAAAATAAACATTGACGATAAAATTACATAAAGTTCATAGTTATTCTTAAAGGATATGTAAAATAAATAAATATTTTATATTTAAGAATACTAACCTGCAGACTGAGCGGAGGGTACGAAAGTGGCGGGAGCGCCCTCTGCGCCAGATGTGGATGCATCACCTAGACAATTAAAAATAGATTATATAAGTAATTGCAAAAAAGAATGTGTATATTTATAATATAACATTCTAAATCAATATGCATGCAATATAGGATATATAAACACACCCACAGGTACGGTGGTAGCCTCTGCCCAGGATGTGGAAGCACCACCTACAGCTAGACAGTCAAAAATTGATTATATAAGTAAGAGCAAAAAGAATGTGTGTATATTTATGATAAATTAATATGCGTGTAATATAGAATATATAAATATACCCGCATGTGCGGTGGTGGCATCTGCTCGGGATGTGGAGGCACCACCTATAGCTAATGTGGAGGCACCACCTACAGCTAAATAATCAAAATTTGGTTATCTAAGTAAGAGTAAAAAGAATGTGTGTATATTTATTATATAACATTCTAAATCAATATGCATTCACTATAGAATATATAAATATACCTGTAGGTGCGGTAGTGGTCTCTGCCTCTGATGTGGATGCATCACCTACAGCTAGACAATTAAATAGTGACTATATAAGTAATTTTAAAATAAATATACGTGTATATCTATAATATTACATTCAAAATGAATATGCGTGCAACATACCTGGAGATGTAGCAAAGTCCACACGGAAGGAGTCATCCGAAGGGGATACAGATCGAGGTGCAAGACCATTCTTCTGAAGCTCCCCAGGCGGTAAAACCCCTCTGCCTCTGCCGTAGATGGTGCTCCTGCCGCCCCTCGCTGCTCCGGGCATCGTCATCAGACCTAGATAGGAGTACAATCATTACATATGCATGCAATATATGTATAGATTGTAGAAATATGAAGTAATAATATAATATTACTGATAACCTTTTTCGTTTCGTAGACGCATTAGACATATATACTTGGATTTCATCATCGATATCATTTCTAACCCATGCAACTTCACGATCATCCAAAAACAACCCGTCTTTTGAAACAGGCGGTCGGAACACTATAAGTCTTTTCTCGTCTTCATCCTCATCACTGTCCTCCATACGATTCTCAAATTCTGGGACATCGTAAACATCCATGGGTTTCCAACGGCATACGACACTCTATCCCAGATGCTTTAAGCATTGTGAGTAGTATACTTGAAATGCTTGTTACAGAAAGATAAATGGATCATCCTGACCGTAAAATCGAAGTGTGTTCACACTAGTCAATCCATATTCATCTTTCCAAGTCCCGAGATTGTCTCTCCATTTATCTGTATCGGTTCGTACATCGTACCAAATACACTGAAATATATAAAACGGTTCTGATCGTCTGGGATATTGGATGCCAAGTTTGCAATTTAAGTATCCATAATAAATCACACCATCCGATCCTATGGTCGCAATTCCACTATTCTGAGTGGTTCGAGATATTTCTATATCCTTAACTTTAAATTTGTATCCAACGGCACTGAATCTTTTATAATAGGCAACCTCCATGCTAGGAAACTGGGCTAAACATCTTGAATCTCTCTCTAATGATGCAAACAATTTCGGATCACGGATCTGACAAAACAAATTTTATGGCAAATACATATAGATATAAATTTAGATTAAGACTGGTAGCAATAAACAACTTACATGATCTGCAAACCAATCGCAAAAATTATCCTGGTGATATTTTTCCAATCGTTCATCATTCGAATCAGGATACCCCTCACGTACCTCATCAATATGAATTCTATTCTCAATAATAAATGATGACATTAATATTATATTATTTCATACACACACAAATACAAATATAACAATTAATCTAAAAAAACTTACTCTCTAATTTCTTCAAGACATACGCTATTGAGGAGAACAAACCGACATATCTTATTGATAAATATAGTGTCTACTCTCTTATAATCAGCTTTACCATACACCCATCCTGAATTCTCCGTGGCTGGTTAAGTTTCGTCTCAATGTTCTCGTCCAGATAGCGAGAACAAAATGTAGTTACTTCATCTAGAAGATAACCTTGTATGATAAAACCCTCTGGTCGATTTCTATTGCATATATACTTTTTTAGAGTGTAGAGAAATCTAAAGATAAATATATTAAATAAATAAATACGGGCATATAGGACAACAATAATTTTACAAAATGCGTGAAATGAAAAATTCAACGTACCTTTCGATGCGGTCCGGCAAACTTAGCCTCGGTTGCAAGATGAACCGTCAGGTGTATTATGATATCGAAGAACGACAGCGGGAAAATACGCTCAAGCTTGCAAAGTATCAATGAAATGGAATTTTCTAGATTCTCCAGCGTCACAACATTCAAGATTTTAGCACACAATTCTCTAAAAAAGCAACAAAGGTCATTGATTATTAGACCAACCGATTCGGGAAGAGATGTACTGAGGGCTAATGGGAGAAGGCGCTCCATAATAATATGGTGATCATGACTTTTCAGCCCATCGATCTTACCTTTCATAATTTTTATCTTCTTGCTAAATGATCCTGAGAAACCTGTGGGAACTTTCAAATTTTGCAACACCTGCAGGAACCTTTTCTTCTCCCGTTGTGACATATAATACGCGTCATTGGGAAGTACAAACTTGCCTGGTTTACCCGCTATCGGTTTAGGATGAAATTCACTTCTAATTTCCCAGTCTTGAAGATCCATCCGAGTACGGAGGTTGTCTTTCAATTTTCCGTCTTTACAAAAAAAACAAGTTAAGTACATGCTCGGATACTCCCTTCTCTTTGTGCATGACGTCCAGACAATGACGCACTAAATTTGTTGATCAGTACGAAAGCTCGTAGAAAATACTTAACTTGTTCCAGTATGGTGGTTTGACCTGTTTAGCCGGATCTATCCCGAAAGTCAAATTATTGTAGCCATCCTACTGAGCAAACATGTCCTCTCCGGATAATGAGGTTGGAGACCCAAGAAGCTCCCGATGACCATTAAAGTGAGCAACGTATAACATGTAGAGATGATATAGTGGCAGGAAACTGTTAAGGTTATGCCAGCGCTTTGGCCATCTACCGTGACCGTTTGCAGAACAAAAATTTTCAAAACAGGCGCTAGAACAACTCTATAATCCAGATCTACCATAAACCTAAAGCTAGCAAACAAAGAGGAGTTTAGAATGGTTATACCGAATGATCCAAGTCCTTCGGTCCTCTACCATCTTCCTAATATCCTAGTGGCCACCATGATCAAGCTTGATTACCGGTCTCCCTCCATCGAAAATGATCCACCTGAGGATTTGTAGTTCGAGCTCCAACCTCATAACCGAGATAACTAGGGTACCTAGTTTGCTAAACTAGATAGCCTAAAGGATGTAGAGTCTAATGATGGATTAATTTTTCTCATAACACCCTAGGTTTCTCAACACATGAGACTTTTAGGTTGGAGGTAGAAGAAGAAGCTTGAGGATGAGAGTGTGAAGCAACCATGGAAAAGTGGCTAAGTGTTGTGAAGCCAATAGAAAAATGAATCCCCACAAAAATATCTCACAACACCAAATAAATATCAAGCATGCCACAATAGTAACTCATGAGTCACCCCATGAGTCACCCCATGAGTCACTAAGTGAGCCATGCTTCCATATAAAGCCAAAGAATACCTTATCCCTCCACCTCATTAACCATTTAACAAAATGGTTAAAACAAACAAATGAGGTGGCATCTTCTAGAAAGCATATTGTAATGAATTACAAGAATACCCCTCATCCATATATACATCCCCGTATCCGTATTCCGAAAAAATATGAATACAAAGAGACGAAATAATCCAATAATATAATACTATAATCCGGTTTAAACCAAATCCCACTAATATTATCCGTCCGAATCATGATACGTGCACAAGTGCACATATATGACCGAACTCCGCCGTAAAACCATACGGCCTCTACATCGTTTCGCCCGAAGCAGGGAAACCCTCTGTGTGGGACTCTAAAGACTCTTCAATATGCTGGCAATGGGTTTAACCACAAGCACGTCAGCGGCACTAGCTGTACGTAACGGCTACCCAGGTATTGAGCGAAAGGAAGGCCATGAGCAAACTCATCTGAACCCCTACTAAGCATGTCCGTGACAATCTCCGCACAGTCCGGTCTATTCATCTAAGAGTATCGCATATCGAGTCTACGGGTGGATAAAGTCAGACTCCTAATAACGCAATATTTCGTGTCGGTATGAAGCCAATCACCAACTGAGAAACTACTTATCCAAATCAGTAATTCTCGACTACCTTGGCCAAGCATTTCTGGTGATGGCCACTCGTGCACCTCGCTTCATCAACCCCCAATACCGAGACAGACGAATCCCCGACAATCCGCTCACTGCATCCATGTGGCTCAGGACTGTACCCAACTAAAACCTGTTTACACGACTCCTTTGAGCCGTGGTAGGGTAGTAATCAAAGCACGGTGGGAACTCACACGAGACAAATGACGATCTTAGGTTGACAAACTAACCTGTACACATGTCACCTAGGAACTGCTATCTGACAATAGGTATAATACCGACTAGCATGCTCCCGGCGAGTCGGTCCAGTATACTCATAACCTAATGAGCACATGTATACTATCTTAGGTGACAAACAGACACCAATGGCTTGTGAGACCGGCCACCGCCCCTCATCGGGTTCTCGATAATTACACACTAGTCTACTCTAGAGTATCAATGCCCAGTCTCGATACTCCCTCGATTAGGGGCATTTAAGAATGTGCTTATAGACCACCCAGCTCCCACGTATATGATCGCCATCATAATGCAGGTAGTCAAGCAAGAATACTATGGGGTTTATCAGCATTTAATAGTGATTTATAATACCACATAATACATATACATGATGATAAGGACAAATCAGATAGCATACTATCTTTTTGAGTAAGACTGTTCTACCCGTATAGGTCCTCCCTCAATCATTATCACGCATTGCTTCCCAAAATACGGTAAGGAGACGTGACGGGTCACGCAACGTATTTATTCAGAAGTAAATACGTTAAGTGTAATTAAGCAATATAATATAAATTAAACAAGAAAGACATGAGATGTAAATGAACAACAACTTTTTATTTATTAAACATTTCTTTACAATACAGCTGGAAAGTAAATACAGGACTGGAAAGCAATGACTAAACAATGGCATGAACTGAGAGTAAATTATATACAAGTGACTAAAGCTCTGGGTCTTCTGCGAACTGCTCAAAGTCGTCTGAGCTGGGCTCAATTTCCAGAGAATCGGATCCTCCTGACAACATTTCAAAGAAAGAATAGAAAAGGAATGTCGTCAGCGAATAATCGCTCGGTAAGTCCCAAAGAGAGATAGAAATAGAATAGACAGATAGAGAGTATAACTGATATAATGTATGTTTGTTATGTTATCGCTGTTATTTATGGCTTGGTACAGAATATGACAGTGTATACGAGAGAAGTCCAACTATTCCGTGGACAAAGGTATACGGAGCACAAGGAACCGTTAAGCCACGGAACAACAGCACGGATATTCAGATTAGGTGTATTATGATTACAGTCTCGTGCCACTTTTAACACATTCCGTACCAATCTACCCCTTTTAAACCCCGTAATGTTTATTGTATTGTTTTGTAGTGATTTTTAGATATAAGACTTGCCGAAACCATGATATCAATTGTTCATGTAAACGGATAAGGATATAAACGGATAGTCATGTAGACAAGTCAATGTATATCAATGGTTCAGTCAAATCAAGTCATGTTGATATAGATGGATTCATGTTGTAATGTAATTATATCAAGTATGGATTGTATTCGAATTAAACTGAGACTTTGTCTGAGTCAGACACTTAAATAGAATTGAAGTCCTGAATTAGGTTTTGGAGTTATCGGTAACTGCTGCATATGGACGATAGAATTTGTGTCTTTTTCCAAGACAATTACCGTATTGATAACCCCGTTTTAGTTGTCTACCTTAAATAAGTAAGCACACACTTTCTTCGTCTTCCTGAGGCTCAAGAGAATTGGTCCCACTTAAACCTATATTTACTAGGGTCCTTATTGTAAATTAATATAACTTCAGGGGGTTTTATGAAAAATAGTTTTAATATATTTTCAAAATAAACCTCAAGTATTTATTTATCGTCTTTAGGGTTTTCATAGGTGTAATTTTTATAAGATGAGATATTCTAGTGGATATAAAACTAAATTGAATAGTATATGGTATTTTCATTTAAATTGACCTGTATTGATTTGTGATGGTAGTTTCATGAAATTTGGGATTCCTTTGTTTAGAAAATATGGATATTTTATGTATATTTAAAATAGATAGGTTAATAATATTATATATAATTATTAAAAAAATAAATTTATTTATTAAATAGAAATCACGTCTTCTTAAAAAAATTAATATAAATTCCATCGAGATCGTATGCTCCGTGAGAAGTCTGCATCTTGCCCTACTAGTTCGATGGATGTGCGATAACCCACACCAACCAAATCGGATTCCCCAAAATGGACTGTAAGGACATAATCGTATGGAATTTGGTTAAAACAATTAAAAGAAATACGGTTTTGATAGTTAATGGTATTTAACTGTAAATTCGTCTTAGCCACTAAATTATTGTTTTCAAGACATCGTGCTATGTCATGATGAGTGTTTTGATAAGATAGGTCATTATCTCGTGAGTTTTCTAAAAGTAATATGAGCAATATGATGAAGTAATGTCGTAGGTAAATTTTGTGGTATTTAAACGAAAAAGTGTAATACAAGTTGCATAGCATTTTATTTTGAATTGAAACTTGTTCTAAATGTTGTTTTATGGCTGTTAAACAATATATAAAGAGATGGTTAATTTGTTGTTAAGAAAAGTTAGGTTTTTAACGAAATTAGAATCGGAAGTCGGAATAACTCCGCTTCCGACGAGTTTTAATAAGAGATTGTTTTATAATAGAAATAGAGGAGAGGATAGGGGACTTATGGGTTTGGAGAAGAAAGAAGAGGTATAGGAACAAGTTGTGAACTTCGCGGAGTCGCGGTGTCATCGTATTTGTCCCGAATCGTCGTCGGAACTTGACCTTTGGCTAACTCCACTTGTATAACTTTTTGGACTTGGAAAACTTTGAGAGTTTTGACAATGGATTTCAGAATAGAGAGGGATTTGGTGTAAAGTGGTATTTATAGGATAGAATTAGGGTTTAAGGTATTAAAATGAGAATTAAAATGCATTAAAATTTGTTTTTAAAGCTCATTTTAATTTTCTATTAATGTGCAGGTTAATCAAACAGAAGAGGAGTAGTGAGGGGAGTCCAATGGGTGTTAAGACAAAATTTGAAAGCATTTGGGATGGAGGGGCTCGGCGGCACCGGCCCAATATGGGATCTCGCTGGTCGTTTGGGGTGGGGTGGGTCTTGGATTGAAGCCACGTGTCATATTCAGTACATATAACATTTTCCATATGTTTGATTTTAGTGACTTTTCATTTTTACGTGTATTGCACGTGTAAACTTTTGGGCTTTCAAAAAGTTTAAAAGAAAAATCAGCAAAAATAATATGTGGCTGAGGGGATTCGAACACAGGGGCTATGTCACAGCAGTACAAGGCTTTACCAATGAACTACAAGATATTTCTTGCTGTTCTAAAACAATTCAAATACTTATAGCATACTCAAGGTTGCAAATACTCCATTTAGTACTTTAACTTTAATCAATTTTTGTACATTATAAACAGAGTCGTTACATTCATCATAATCACCTGCCTGCGATTACAATAATTACCTTGAGGGCACTATAGCCAAAAGAAACGTCGATACCGCAATAACAAACCTTCCTGCTAAAATTCAACCATTTCGATCTTGTATCTTGATGGCAATAAGGGCATACTTTGTGACCATATATGGACTAACCTGATAGCATTTCATACGCAGGAAAGTCATTAATTGTCCACATTAAAGCCGCACGCATTGTGAAGCTTGTATCTGTGTTTGTATCTTATGTCTCTACACCATCAATGAATAAAAATTTTAACTCATCGATCAGAGGTCAGAGATAGACGTCGATATTATTTCCCGATGAGTTTGGCCCGTCAATAAGATGAGGTATCATAAAGTAGGATTGATCCATAATCAACTAAAGCGACAGATTATAAACTATCATTACAACGGGCCATGTGTTGTGGCTTCCAGCCATATAAATGAATGGGCAGAAGCTATCACTAGCCAGTCTAAGCCTGACATTACGAGAATCACTACTGAATATTTGGTGCCTCCTATCGAAAACCTTCCATGCCAGTAAATGTCTTGGATGACTCATTTTTCCATCTTCGCTTGGAGCAGCACGGTGATGCCAAATCATTGTCTCGGCTGTTTTCTTGCACCTGAATAGCCTCTGCAGCCTCTGTGTTAAGGAAAATTATCGTGCTATCTTGACAGGTATATCGAGCTTCTTATCAAATTCTTTCGGCTTATATCTGGCATCTCCGCATGTTGAACACTCTTTCAAATCTGAATTCTCTTTCCGGTACAACACGCAATCTTTGGGACATGCATGAATCTTCTCACAGTTCAGACCCAAATCAGACATCATCTTCTGGGTTTCGTACCAGCTATCGGGCACGTTATTTCCCGGGGGCATAGAATCTTTCAGGACCTTCAGAAGTATCGTGAATGACTTGTTGCCCCATCCATTTAGGCACTTAATATGGAAAAGTTGGATGGACCATGATAGGGTGGAATACTTTGCATTCTCATAAATTGGTCTTCTAGTATCATTCCTGAACTTTTTATATTTATCCGCACGCGGTCCTTGACCGGAAGGAATGTCATCTTCGGTAGGAATACTATCACCGAGGGCAGTCTCTACCATATCCTCCATTTCTTCTCCTAAAAAGAAGTTATCGTCTTCTTCTTCTTTCGCCGTATTACCGTCTTCTTCTTCTTTCACCGCATTACCGTCTTCTCCTTCTTGCTCTGCCGCATTACCGTCTTCTTCTTATCCTTCCCCGTGATATAGCCAAGTTGTATAAAGTCTTGTAAAACCATGTTTAACTATATGAAGCTCTACAATTTCTACCTTCTGTCAGAACTTATTCTCACATCTATCACACGGACAGAGAATCTTCTCTAATACGATTTTATTATGTGCGTGTGCAAATTCAATGAAAGCAGCAACTCCTGCGACAAACTTAGATTGCATACATAGTTGCCAATCCACGTATATCCGGTCCTTAACTCTGATGTACTCATGGACCATGTTAGACTGTATAACATATAAATTATAAGTTATGGTGACTATATTGATAAATCTAAGAACGGGATGGTTATTAACAAAGAAGAAAATCCGTAGAGTCAAGTTTATCGTTGAAAAGAATAAATTATCGATTAACAAAGTTGGATTTGAAGATACCTAAGTATGATTTGTATTCTGTGTATGTGTGTTTCAATTTATGATTTCGCTTAGGTGTAGGGTTGTTAGTGTGTATGTGCTTTGTGTGTGCGTTTGTTGTATATTCGTGTTATATGTATGTGTTTCGGCTGTCGGGGGTAAGGCTTCTATCCCATTAAGAATGTATAGAGCAAACACCCATTCGCTTATGCTTTCATTCGTTTCGAGTAAATTTCGGCAGCACATCTCCGATGTTCTTCGAGTACACTGTAATAGAATAGATAATTATTTCAATGCTGTAAAACAACGTTGAAATGAATATCTAATATATCTTTGTACATAGAGAACCAGCGGAAAAGTACCGACGAAATAACTCGAAACGAATGAAAATACAAGTGAATGCAGGTGTTTGCTCTATACATTCCTAACTTGTGTCCAAACTAGACAAATCTATCGGTTATCATACGATTGAATCTTCTCGTCGCATAGACTACACGATAGTTGTTAGCACCGAACGATATCGTCCGATATTTAATAACCTTCGTATAAATCTATGTCACGACGAACATCAAACGTGTGTTAACCGATAGACGGGGACTAAGTCGCGCTTTGATTTTCACATATGACTATCGATGAGAATATGAAAGTTTCATATTATCATCGAGTATCATATATTGATTTTAACTTAATCATTTAACTTGAATATGTTTTTCGTTTACGTTTCAATTTTAAGGGTTTGAAATTTTTAGTTTAGGATAAAGCTTTCTTACGTTTACGGTAAAGTTTTACTTTTACGTTATCATCAAGTATTCTACTGAATGAACTAGTGCACCCTAAACCTTAACCCTAATTAACCCAAATTAACCGTAATCATCACCCTGAATCAAATTATCCCTAACTAACCTAAAATTAACCCTAATCATCACCCACACCTTAACCCAAATTAACTTAATTAAACCAAATTAATCCTAATCAACACCGTAACCCAAATTAACCCTATTTTACCTAATTAACCCTGATCCTAACCCTAACCAAAATTAACCCAAATTAATCCAATTAAGCTTAACCCTAATCATCACCAACTATATTTTTCCTAATTAACCCAAATTAACCCCAACCCTAATCATCCCCCAAAGCCTAACCCAAATTAACCCTAACCTAAATCAAAACTAACCCAAATTAATCTAATTAACCCTAACCATAATCATCACCATATAACCCAAATTAACCTCTAATTAACCTGGCCCTATAACCCTGACCCTAACCCTAAAATCAACAACAATAACACCAAAAACAACAAAATTATAAATTAAATTCCTAATTAATTTAAAAAAATCAAAAACATAATTAAGGAAAATTCATTTTCAAATTAAAAAAAATAACCTAGCTGGCAAAGACCGGCGGCGAAGAGCTCGAGGAGGTGGAGAAGGCTAAGAGCTCGATGAGGTGGAGGAGGCCGAGAAGATGGAGCTCGAAGAGGTGGAGGCGGCGATTAGGACCTCGATGTCGATCGGCGATGACGAGGAACTCGACGACGATGGAGGAGGAAGTCGACGACGAGCTTGATCGACGACGAGGAAGTCGACGACGAGATACGAGAAAGTCGACGACGAGATCGACGACGAGGGCGCGAGAGAGATAAGGTTGGTGGGAAATTTTAGGGGACGAGGGTTTTACTTAGCTTTAGTTTTTGTAAAATAACCTTTTGTTGCCCCCACGGTTCAATCCGTATCGCTTTCTTTTGCGGCACCGTAGAGACAAATAAAAAGATTACATTTTAATATTTTTTAAATTTATTTATGCCATTACGGTGGGCACCGTAGAGGCATTGTTTGCCCCTACGATTTACACCATAGGGGCAATAAAAAATTGCCTCTATGGATTTCTCTATCCGTAGGGGCAACTCCTAGTTGTAGTAGTGAGTTTTATATTGAAGAGTATTTTTTGAGGACAAAAAGAAAGGGAGGAGGGAGACAAGTAGCATGGACAATGTAGAGTCCGAATAAATCCAAGATTTAAGGTGAAAATATCTATGTTCTACGAATGCAAAAATACCAGCCGTACTTTGTTAATTGTCGTATTTTTCTTTTTCTAAGAATGATAGTTATTTACACGCGCATGTGTTTGTGTGTGTGGTAGACTTAGGAAATTTCTAAAAGAGGTTTCTACTCCAAACAAGATTCCAAGATAAATCTGAAGTAGAGAATTGAACTTTAGAAATTTGTGAAGATTTAAGCAGTTAGATGTTTTAAAAAAAAATAAACTGTTATTATTCTTAAAACTGCGAAGAGTTTATCTTGTCGTGAATCATGCTCACAATCAAATGAAGAATTTTTTGAGAGCCCCTTAATTTTTTTATATATAATTTTTAGTTGAAATAGTAAAGATTTATAAGACATTAAGATCTAAATAGGTACATAAATAATATATTGAAACTTATTAATATATAGCAGATTTGCCCGAGAGGTCAAGGGGGAAGACTTAAGATCTTCTGCGCATATTAATGCGCATGGTTTCGAACCCCATAGAGCCAGCAATTTTTTTATTTAGTTTGCATTTTTTCCCCTTCAACCTATTGCAATCAAATCCTTTTTTTTCCTTACAATTTCCTTTTACAAACGCCCGTCACTCTGCTAGTTTGGGAATCAATCGATTTTATACATCACTAATTGCTTCAAGTCATTAACAACTTTTATAGAAAAAGGTTAAAAAAAAATCGCGAACTGTTTTTGAACTTGACTTATTTTTTAAGACCAAAAAAGTTCCAATATTGTGAAAACCCCGGGAGTTATTATTGAATTTGTTTAAAACCGAACTTTGGCTTGTCTATATATTTATATGCTTGTGCTATCAATAATATTTTTTTTTCTATTTTTTAAAATATGTGTTTGATATATAAAGTTGGATTTTGATAAATAATATTATAATTTAATAAACAATGATACGGTTTAATAATAATTAGTATTATGATTTAATAAATAATGTTTCATTGTGGCCACCTTCCTCCATTGGGAGGGATCGAACTTCCATACTCTCCTCAAAGAGAGAGGTGTCATACCAGCTGAGCTATTGTTCATTGGTATAGAAAATTGTTTTGAATTTGGGTGAAACTTGATTGCAGATTGACACATCGGGTTCAAGAGAGAAGTTGACGAGGGACCAGAAAAGCCGTTTTATCCTTATATTACTATTTTATGTTCGATCATATAAGTGTTTTGCATTTATTTGGGATCTCCTAGTAGGTTGTGATTTCGTATTATTGGGCTTATTTGAAATTTTGAGTAATGTAAAGAGTCTCTGCATATATTGAGAGATTCGTCTAGGATTCAGAGGATATTGAATGGTTAATGATATTTTTCCGTTGATAGAATTGTATTTAGAAATCTATACAGAGTTTTCCTTGATAACCGGCAGCAGTCGATCATTATTTTTCAGCTACGGTCGATCATTATTTTTCGGTTGCGGTCAAATCCAACATGTCATTGTCTTCATCTCTCGCTGCATTCACCTTGTCATCATCTTTGCTGTTTGCATGGTCAACTGATCTGTATCTTCTTCGTCACCATCATCAACGCTTGCATCAACATCAACAAGATCCACAGCATCTGCCACACACACACACACCACTAACCTCATCATTTTCAGATCCAATATTCACCCATCGCAGAGGCCATTATCATTAATCTTATCCGTTTTCATGTTCAGATCAGAGAGAAGGAAGGAAAAAAAAAAAGGATTGTCGTGTTCATTGTAGAATAATTCAGATCTGATCAAAATCATCAAGCAGTTTATTTTCTGGTTTGTTCAAATACAAATTGTCAACTTTATATGATACGGTATATTTATTTGGAGTTAGAACCACAACCGCCAAGCCAGTAAAAAAAAAAGAGAGAAAACATTGAGTTGAGTTGGCTGTTTGGATCGGGAAACAAAGAGCAAATATATGGTCAAGCTAAAGCTTTATTTAAATGCTTTAGGGATTTTTGGGAGAAATATTAATTAACTTGATGATTTTGGATTATAGAATTTTTTTGTAATATAATAACGAGATTAATTACCGAAACAACAACTACAACTGAACCTTTTATTCCAAGTATATGGGGTTGGCTACATGAACCAACATGAGAATCACGCCGGTTCCAGCACATGAATCCTCCGTCTCCACTCACTCCTATTGAACAATATACTTTCATTGAGGCCTTTGGCAACCATATCTTTTCGTATCACCTCCATCCATGTTTTCTTCGGTCTCCCTTTCATCCTTTTGACATTGCCTATATCGAGAATATCCATTTGTCGAACAGATGCTTCCATAAGTCTGCGTTGCACATGACCAAATACATGACCATAAGTCTGCGTCGCACCAACTTTTACACGAATATCCTTATTTCGCACCTTATATTTTCTAGTGTTACCACATATCAAACGAAGTATGCGCATCTCCGCTACGTGCATCATCTATGTATGATGCTTCTTATAGGCCTAGCATTTTATACCATATAATAAAGCAAGCCGAATAGCGCTCCGATAAAACTTCCCTTTCAACTTTAACGGAAAGTTACGATCACACAAAATCTCTGCTGCACTCCTTCATTTCAACCAACCAACTTGGATCTTTTGATTAACATCGCTATAGATCTCCCCATATTTTTGGATGATGGAACCTAGATATCTAAATTGATCGCTCGGTGATATTTCTTGCCCTTCCAATATTATATCAATATAGTTTTGATTTTTCTATTTGCTTAATTTGCAATGCATATTTGTTGTTTTGGACCTGCTCAATCTGAACTCCCGAGATTCCAACGTTTGCCTCCATAACTCCAATTTGGCATTAGTCCCTGCTTTCGTCTCATTTACTAGAACAATATCATCAGTGAATATCATACACCAAGATACCTCATCTTGGATAGTTCTAGTAAACTCATCCATCACGATGGTAAACAGGAATAGACTTAATGTAGATCCTTAATGTAAACCAATTGTAATCGGAAAATCACCCGTTAGGCCGCCGCAAGTTCTGACATTTGCCACTACTCTATCGTATATGTCCTTGATTATGTCAATGTACTTGACGGGGACTCCCTTCTTCATTATTGTCCTCCATAATACCTCTCTAGGTATCTTGTCAAACGCTTTCTCTAAATCAATAAATATCATATGCAAATCTCTTCTGCTATCTCAAAAACGCTCGACAAGTTGACGAAGCAAATGAATAGCCTCTGTTGTCGATCGTCCAAGCATGAACACAAACTGGTTCTCTGTTATCTTAACATCCTTTCTTAACTTGTGTTCAATCACTCTCTCCCAAAGTTTATGATGTAACACATAAGTTTTATTACACGGTAGTTTGAGCAACTTTGAATGCCACCCTGTTCTTATAGATAGGTACATGGGTTCTTTTCCTCCATTCATTTGGTATTTTTTTGGTCTGCCAAATCTTATTAAACAGACCTGTCAGCCATTTAACGCCTATTTCTTCTAAATATCTCCAAATCTTGATAGGAATCCCGTCTGGACCAACCGCTTTTCTTGATCTCATTCTCTTCAAAACTTCTTTAACCTCAGATAGTTTTATTTTACGCATGAAATAACGATTTATATCTTGAAATTGAATGACAAGTCCCTCTAAATTCTTAGTAAAGCTCTCATTGAACAATTTATCAAAATAATCTCTCCACTTTTCCTTGATATCCTCATCTCGAACTAAAACCTTTTGATCTTCATCTTAGACACATTTCACGGCACATAAGTTTCTGGTCTTCCTTTCCCGCATCCGAGTAATCCAGTATATATCATTTTCAGCCTCCTTAATGTGTAACTTATCGTACACCTTCTTATAGACCTTAGCTTTCCGAACAGCTTTCTTAAGTTTCTTTTTAACCATTTTATACTTCTCAAATCTCTCTGCATCTTTGCTTTTCTTCAAATCTTTATAAGAATCCCTTTTAATTTTAATAGCAGCCTTTATTTCTTCATTCCACTATGATATGTCCTTAGATGGTGGAGCACCACCTCTTGACTCACCAAATAGATCTCTAGCTACTCTCTTGATACAACTAGTCATTTTGTTCCATATTCTGTCTGAATCATTTTCGGACTGCCAATCCGCCTCTTGAACTGCACGATCTATAAAAACCTTTTGGTTGCCTTTCTTCAATCGCCACCATTTAATTTTAGGCTCTAATCTTTCTAGATTCTCTTCTAAATCGAAAATCTAGAACTAAAAGTCTATGTTGAGTGGTTACACTCTCACCAGACACTACCTTACAGTCGATATAATAACCTCTATCTATCCTTCTCGTCGGAAAAAAACTTATTTGACTTGCACTTGATCCGCTCCTAAAGGTGATAAGGTGCGACTCTATTTTTCTAAACCAAGTGTTTGCTAAGATCAAGTCACAAAATGTCACGACCCGAAAGTACGGAAGGTGACCGGCACTTAGATTACGAAGCGTCTAGAGGCGCCACGTAACCTAAGTAAGCCGAAGCCCAGAAATCTAAACCATAAAAGAAGAAGAAGAAAAAAAAAACAAGTTCAAAAGCATCAGCAAATTTTCCCAAAAATTTCGGCAGAGTCTCCTCTGTAAAACTGGCCCCAAACGGATACAACAAGTATAATATACATAAACGGTAAAAAGAATCCCCAAACGGGAGCTAGCTCAACGCCAACAGGCGGAAACAACCACAACAAGTATAATAATATACAACGCCAAAGGGCGAGGCTCAAAACTCAAAAGAAAACAAAACCACCAGATCAGAATACATATGCGACTCTAAGGTCGAAATAAAAGACTGGTCCAATAAACTTATCAAGTAATACAAGTATGGTTTCCAACTCTAAGATCCATATAACATGAGCAAAGAATATTGGATGAAGGTTAAAGGATGAATTTGTGCTAAAATATGTTGATTTTTGATGGATTTTAGAGGGTTTTTGAAGAAAATTGAAGTGGAAATTGTGTAGAATTGGGGGGGACCTGGTTTCGGCCAGAAAATGAGAGGGGAGAAGTGAGGGAGTGAGGGTATGGAGTTGTGTGGAAAGTTCACTCATAATTTCTTGCTTTATGTCTTTTCAAGTTTAATTCATTTTCTTTTTATTTTTCCATAAAACCAAATATCTAGAAGCCACTTGAAGCATCAAGAGAGAGGGGGGCTGCCAAGGCCGGCCAAATGTGTGAGGAATTAAAAAGAGAGTGTGGGTTTTGCTTGAGAAAAAGATAAAAGTTGTACCGCACTCCATTTGCACTCATTTCACCGAAAAAAAGTCTTTTTCTTCGATATTTTCTAACACCGGTTAACAACCCCATTTCAATTCAAAAACTATATGATAAAATTTTGTTTAATGTATTATGATGCACAAAATTTGTTTCAACTCATTCCAGTTTGTAATTTTCCCTAATTAAACGTATTAGTGAGGGCTTAAAATAATATTAAAATAATTAATTTCGGATTTTTTTTTCCAGAAATTTTGAAATCTCACCAGTGGCTCAATAAACACAAAATACTAGCAATTACATAGCTAGAATATTTATATTTAATTTTAAAGTAAAGATATTTGTATTTTGACTTTTTACAGAAAACCCCCTCATTTTACCGATTTTCCGAAATTACACCAAAACGATTTTCAAAACGTTACAATTTTCCCCCCTTAAGGAAATTCGGTCCCCGAATTTAAATTAAAACTCCCCCTCCAAATACTAAAACATTTAGCAAAACACTCAAATCGTCGGGGCTCCGAAATCATCAATACAAAACTAGAATCAACTCCGTCAAGCATAACGCAATTATCGGAGTTATGGTAAGGATAAAATATCAAACCCAATACGAAAACCAACATAATATATATCAAAACTATAACTTATATATATATATATATATATATATATATATAGTGCGCATCGTAGTAAAATCGCCTAAACATCTTAATAAAGAAGCATACAAAACCCCTCTTAAAAATCGCCGTGCGATGCACGTGCCACGGCATAAGTAGCGGACGTTTATATTGTTATTTTTTTTTAAAATAGCTATATATATATATATATATATATCTTTTATTTAACATACACGTCCCGCCTGGTTACCAAATCAAAAGTAATGATTATAAAAACATACTGATCAAACTGAAATCAATCCCAATCACATCATAAAAATATCATGTGCGTCCGGTGCGTACTGAAATCGAAACCAAATACAGATGCCACGAATTCACACAAAAACAAAACCGAGTGCAACAGGTGTGCACCAGAAACATCTGTCAAGTGCAACGGGCGTGCACGACTCTAATATTATGTGCATCTAATCTGCACAAAACCCCGATTTAGTGCATCTGGTGTGCACAAAATCGCATCAAGTGCGCCAAGTGTGCGCAAGAATCTCAATCAGGTGCACATGGTGCACGAAATCATACACCGAATATCAAAATCGAAATCACGGTACGAAAATGCATGGAAACTAGGTCGAAGCATATGTCAAAATCATGTGTAACCCACATGCACAAAATCAAATCAAAATCACAAAATGTATTAAAACCAAATTAAGTGCACTGGGTATGTACTAAACAACATCAATACAACCGATATATGAAACATGCATAGAATATAATGAAAGTACACAAGAAATACCGATCGTAGAACAAAATCCTCAAATACCAAAATCCAACCAACGGAAATATGAAATTCAAATCACCAAGTTGCAATCGTAAACACTATCGTCAATGTGCGCCTCTTTCCTCTGATGTCGACTGCTTCGAACTCGTCTTTTCATAGGTGTGCTGACTGCGCTACCAACGGCAACACTCATGTCTAGAGTCTCCTACATAGTCAATCCCTTCACCTGATATCCGGACTATATTAAACTTTTCGATCGATCCATCAAAATCCCATAATTCCCTGAGAGCTCAACACTCAAGTACAGTTTAAAAATATCCGGTACATACCCCAGCATCGATGATCCAGCCGTAGAAGGGCAAACCCAAGCCTCACTAATGGCACCGCGGAACTGCCGTAAACCCTAAGGTTCAAGGGCGTTCTCGTGGTCATTATGTCGAGTTAGGGTTTCATTCTTCTAGAGGGTCCATCGAAATACCTGCATGTTCTTCCGAATACTTTAAACTTGGGAAAAATGGTTTTCTGATAATCGTTCGAACCCTTTAACTTCGTCTGGACGGCATGTGAATACCCTTCGTCCGCACGCTAGGCAATGCTTCAATCCTCAAGAATAACCAATACCCTAATGGTTATCGCATTCGAGCTGCAGCTCCCTCTGCCAGTGCGGCCATGGTAACCCAAACCACCCTCCGACATTGACGAAGATAGATCAAAGGAACGAATGAAATACGGTGCAAAGAAATGTACATCCTAAGGCTCCTTAAGCAGAGTAGCGTATCGTAAGTATGCCGCGGACCATACCCACGGTACGTTACCCTACCTAAATCGCCTACTCCATCAACCAAGGGTCACCTAGACTTATACAAGGTTAAACCTAGCGCTCTTATACCAACTTTGTCACGACCCGAAAGTACGGAACGTGACCGGCACTTAGATTACGAAGCGTCTAGAGGCGCCACGTAACCTAAGTAAGCCGAAGCCCAGAAATCTAAACCATAAAAGAAGAAGAAGAAAAAAAAACAAGTTTAAAAGTATCAGCAAATTTTCCCAAAAATTTCGGCAGAGTCTCCTCTGTAAAAACTGGCCCCAAACGGGTACAACAAGTATAATATACATAAACAGTAAAAAGAATCCCCAAACGGGAGCTAGCTCAACGCCAACAGACGGAAACAACCACAACAAGCATAATAATATACAACGCCAAAGGGCGAGGCTCAAAACTCAAAAGAAAACAAAACCACCAGATCAGAATACATACGCGACTCTAAGGTCGAAATAAAAGACTGGTCCAATAAACTTATCAAGTAATACAAGTATGGTTTCCAACTCTAAGATCCATGTAAAAATGAGCAAAGAATATTGGATGAAGGTTAAAGGATGAATTTGTGTTAAAATATGTTGATTTTTGATGGATTTTGGAGGGTTTTTGAAGAAAATTGAAGTGGAAATTGTGTAGAATTGGGGGGACCTGGTTTCGGCCAGAAAATGAGAGGGGAGAAGTGAGGGAGTGAGGGTATGGAGGTGTGTGGAAAGTTCACTCATAATTTCTTGCTTTATGTCTTTTCAAGTTTAATTCATTTTCTTTTTATTTTTCCATAAAACCAAATATCTAGAAGCCACTTGAAGTATCAAGAGAGAGGGGGGCTGCCAAGGCCGGCCAAATGTGTGAGGAATTAAAAAGAGAGTGTGGGTTTTGCTTGAGAAAAAGATAAAAGTTGTACCGCACTCCATTTGCACTCATTTCACCAAAAAAAGTCTTTTTCTTCGATATTTTCTAACACCGGTTAACAACCCCATTTCAATTCAAAAACTATATGATAAAATTTTGTTTAATGTATTATGATGCACAAAATTTGTTTCAACTCATTCCGGTTTGTAATTTTCCTTAATTAAATGTATTAGTGACGGCTTAAAATAATATTAAAATAATTAATTTCGGATTTTTTTTTCAGAAATTTTGAAATCTCACCAGTGGCTCAATAAACACCAAATACTAGCAATTACATAGCTAGAATATTTATATTTAATTTTAAAGTAAAGATATTTGTATTTTGACTTAATACAGAAAACCCCCTCATTTTACCGATTTTCCGAAATTGCACCAAAACGATTTTCAAAACGTTACACAAGATAAGACAAAATTTAGAATTGAGCTATATGCTTTATTCCTTTATCCAAAACCAAAACCTTCATGGATAGCATCAAAACCACTACGACTAGTACCTACATGTCCATTGAGATCACCATCAATAAATAACTTCTCTCCACTAGGTATCTTTTGCACCATCTCGTCTAAATCCTCGCAGAATAGTGTTAAGCTGATTTGCCCTTGAGGATTATATGATATCAGCACAATTTCAAATATTGTAAATTGGATGTTCAATTGAGAATATTTAGGCTCATATTTGACATTGTTTATTTATCGCAATTATTAAATACTAGATTTTTGGGTGAGGATTTAATGTAATCTATATATTTATATAAATTTAGGATAAGGAAATACAAAAATGTATATTTCGGCTTAGTTTCAAATGGTGAGAATTAATCACATGTGATCAAATTTTGAAATATTGGGCACGGCCATTAATGAGAGACATTTAAGTAACTTGACCTAGTTTTATTTTTAACTAATTATATCTTTTCGAATTTTTAAAATCTCTATTGAACTAATTAATATTTCAAAATTGTTAATAATAATCAGCATTTAATTAACCCATCGTTGAATTGATCACCGAATCTTCTTTTATGAAGATGATGAATAAAATATTTGTATTAGTCTAAAAAATATAAAATTTTAAAAAGTAATTTTTGGTTTATACACTTTTAAAAGATATTTTTAACAAAAGATTTTTATGATAGATATACTTTTTGTATTGATAAATCATCGGTCTAACTTAAAATAATATATAGTTTGGTAATTTTAATAATAGAACAACAACTATAATTCTAGATTCGAGAGACTTTTGCTCGTGCTACATACAAGTAGTTATGTAATTTATCTATATATCTAAATAAACTGGGTTAGAGTTATATAAAAATGTGTATTTTGGTTTAATTTCATGTATATCAAACGCTTAATTTTAATTTTTTTAATATAATATTTTTAATAATATATCAAGAGGATTTATGTGAAATTTTTATTAAAAAAATAATTATGTTAACTGTTGTTGCATATTTAACATTTAATTAATTTTTTTCTCATAATTCTTATATTGACAATAAGTTATTGTTTCTGTTATATGAATGTTTAATTAAGAATTTAAAGATATAGCTAAATTATTATTGTTATTATTTTTTAAATGTTATTAATCTTCTAATTAAATATTATTTTAAAAATAAATTTATTTAAAATAATTTAAATTATTACTTTAGCAATTTAAATGTTTTATTTTAATTTCAATATTGCTAAAGAAAATTTTGTTAAAGTTTAAATGCTGGTTGAAATTGATTTTAAATTTGTTATTCCCAAATACCGATTTTCAATGGTTGATATTTGAAGAGAAACGTTTGCGAGAAGTTTTTTTATACCATTAATTATTGTTTTATCATTTTTTAGTTAATTACAATTAATATTATAAAGAAACTCCTCTCCACCATCACCTAGATAAAATCTTGGATCCGCTACGAAATAGAAAAAAAAAACATGCTACAAAAATGAAAAAGACAACCAGAGAAAGAAGTTATTCAAGTTTTAATATTTAAAATAATGAACATAACCGTGCAAAGCACAATGTAGACTTTTTTTTTATTGTGAATACAGCTAAAATTGTTGTCTATTACTTTTTGAGTAAAATATGCAAAAATGTCACGTGCATGGCATATACCTACGAATTGCAATATCTTTTATTCTCCTGGATGTCTCCTCCTTTTTTGACAATAACACTAGCAAACACCTAGACTTTTTTTATTTATTATTCGCGAGTTGCATATAGTAATTTTAATTTAAAGATTTTATGAAGTTATTAATATGAAACTTTAGTTAATACCAAAATATAATTTGGATTTTATAAACAAAATTTAACTGTTAATCATAAATTTGATTTTCAATAAATTTAAAGGGAATTTCACCAAAACCATCATATACTATATAGCCTTTGTTCTTAAAACCATCATTCTTGATCAATGATAACCGCTGCATTGTCATCATATCTATCATACCGTTGTGATGTTTAAGATCTTTACATGTACGTACAATTACAGCTCTAATTACTTCTGGCGCTGATTTTGTGCACATAAAACCAAGAGTTTTCTTTGTAACACGCGGTCTCCCTCGTGACCCCGTTGCCATTAATTTCTTTATGAATCTTTTGTATTTTTTGTTTTGAATTTATCATTCCTTAAATTTAAAAAATATATATTATTATTAATAAAATCAAGAAATCTTATTTTTATAAAATAAAATCAACTTTTTTTTATATAAAATCAAAATATAATCTTTGCATAAAATCTTTACTATAGAGAGAGTCTATGTATATTAACTAATTTTTTTAATTTGCTTTCAGGCCATATCTTTTTTTTAAGTTTTTATCAGCTAATTTTAAGTTTTTATTGTAATTTGCTGATTTAAGTTTTATGGAAAAAAAAATTAATCCTTTTTTATTTATATAATTAGCATCTTTTATTAAAAAAATCTTTCCCTATCTTTTTAAAAAAGTTTTTACCGTATATATTAACTAATTTTTTAAATTTGCTTCTAGATGGTTAAGAAAATTTGATAAAATCAACTTTTCTTTTCATATCTTTTTTTTTAAGTTTCCACCGTAACTCCCTTTCTATATATATTAACTAGTTTTTAAATTTGCTTTTAGGATGGTTATGAAAATTTGATTAAATCAATTTTGTATGAAAAATCCATTGGTATGAATAATTAGTTGGTGTGAAAGGACCGTGAAATATTTCCGATTTACTTTTAGGAGTACTATTGTAACATTTCAGAAAAATAAAATATTATTTTTGGAAATTTATATAATTAAAATAATAAATATTATAAATATTTTAATGATGTGGTATAATTATATACCGATAGTTTGGAAAAATGTTGGAGAATTAAATTGAATGGTGATTTTTGGAGGGATTTATGTGATTTAGGCAAATTATAAATTTTTATAATTAATTATATACAAGTTTATCCTAAACTTGATTAATGTTCACTAACCACACATTGATGGTGTTTTGTTGTAACGTTTTGGAAATCGTTATGCGATTTCGTCCGTTTTAGGGTAAGTTTGTCGGTATTTTCCGTTTTTACCCGAATGTGAACAAACGACCATATAGACTTGCCAGCACCTAGATTAGCTAAAATAAAGCTAGTGCGCGAACTTTGGGAGTATATGGGACATTTTGGTTCAATTTGGTTTTTCCCAATTTTTAATATTATTTTAATGCGGTATTCAAATTTTGGGAAAATAACCGTTTTCGATCTTTTCTTTAAAACCTCTAAGATAGAAATCCTTCTCACTTCACCTAGGGTTATATTGTGTGGCCTAGGATTTAAGTTGGAATTTAAATGAAAAAGAAAAGAAAAGATAAAGAGATGCATGCATGAGTGTGTGTGTATGTGTGTATGCATTAATGGGCATTAAATGAAGGAAAATGCTTGGAAATTCATCAAAACTCCACCTCCTCATCACTTGGCCGAATTCCTTCATCCCCCTACTGCCCTTGCTCACTTATTCTTCATAATTTATCAATCAAAACTCACTAAATCCTCAAAATTCTGAAACTATCACAAAAATACCAAAAGCTTAGGAATTTCTTGATCTTGATCACTTGGAGAGGGGAAAAGCTTGGACTTGAGAGCAATATTGTTAGGTATAACCCCTCTACTGCTAATTTATAGTTTTTGTGTTGTTTTGATCGTTAAATTCTGCGTAGAACGTAGTTTATATCGTTTGAGGCGATATCGGGTTTTTAGTGTCTTTTTAGTGATATTGGTATCTGCTGTGATCTGGGGAGTTTAGTGATTATGGAAACAACTTCAGAGGAGTGTGCAGGTTGACCTGAGATACCACCTGAGAGACGGAGCCCAACCCACCGGCCGGGGCCGGCGAGACTTGAAGAGGGGGCCGGCGACGCCGGCCGAATAGTTAGGGTTTGGGGTGGGGTCTTCTGTGGTAGTTGTCTGCTATGGTTTTGGGTCTTTTGGTACTGTTTATTTTATAAATAGATGCAGTATGCAAAATCTGGGATCGATTACCTATAATCGTGTGTTTTGAGTTCGCGTGATACGTGTTGCGACACGAGTCGTGTGTCGTGCTGCGACGTGCACAGTTTTGGTTTAGGTATCGTTTCGTGTGTTTGCGCTAGACGTGTATACGTGTTGTGGTTTAGTGCGTTGTTGCGTTTTAAATTACGTAGTTTTGCGTATTGTGATTGCTTCTAAGATATTCGCATTATTTCTTGTGTTTGTGATATTATAGCGTCGCAAGCGGGGACTTCAGACGCTGCGAACAAAGGGAAGCAGGTGGTCGGATCTTCATAGCTGGAGACCACAGTGTGAGTAGATTTAACATCTACGGGGAATCGCCCGTATGGCGCTACGCGTCGGGGCTAGATATGATCTGATATTAGCCGTATGCTCATTTGCTTATATAGAGACATTTCATGATTCACATTGCATATAGTTACTTGTAGTGCATGATATTATATCTGATGTACACTGCACTATTATCGACAGTCCATGTTGCACGAGCACCAATGATATGCTACACACACACTGTTGATAATTGACATGATAGGCACAACACAATTGCTTATTCATATACCTTGCTATCGGTTAGCGACATTAAACAGTTATACTTGTGCGACATTGCATATTACATAGAACATACCTGTATACCTACATGCTCATATGTATACCATGCTATATTACTTGTTCGCACATATACCATGCTACATTACTTGTTCGCACATATATCCTGCTATGCTAGTAGTTAGCACATATACCTTGTTATTGTTATATGATCGTCTGTATTGCATATATATCAGTGGTATGGGACGCTGTGTATATATGTATTCTGGATTTAGATATTATAGATTGTGTTGCATATATATCGGTGGTATGGGACGCCGTATATATATGTATTTGGATTTGGATTTATATGATTTGTATTGCATATATATCAGTGGTATGGGACGCTGTATATATATGTATTCTGGATTTGGATTCTTGGGATCCGCGAGATACATTATATGGACTTATGCATTTGAGATGCGATATGGGAAATTAAGGTGTCGATGTGGGCACTTAATTTCCGAGAGATATATGGGATTTGACAGACCGATACGTGGAAACGCAAGTATCGAGGTGGGATACTTGGTTTTCGAGGAACGTATGGATATTATGTTTTTGGGTGTCGATGTTTGACACTCGGGTTTCATTGAGATGTACAGTATCTGAGGGCCGATCTGAGGGCCGATCTGAGGGCCGATCTGAGTATTTGGGATTTGGGTGTTGTTGAGATACACCGTATTTTTCATGCTGATGATATGCGCATGAGATTATTTACTTTCCGCACTCAGTATTATATTGATATGGATATCATGATAGTTGCATATTCATATTGTCATACTCATGCTATCAGTTCACATGTTATTGATTAGTGATGTTAGTGCATACTTGCGATTACTGTATGATGTTAATTACTATTCACGAGTTGGCAACTCACCCCCGTTGTGCCACAGTTTTGCAGGACTTACCCTCTGAGTAGTCGCGGCGGGGCAGCTTATCATCTTTACTTTTGGGGATACCGCTACCTTGGGCAGTGAGGTCGTTGCATTATAGGTGGGTTTGCGGTTATCCGTTGTACTTTGTATATCATTTTGGGTTGGATCTAGTATTCTCCATCTACTCTTGTTGTATATGACTTAGAGACGACTTGTGAGATATCAGTGTTGTATATTGGTTTTGGGAACCGTGCTCGTAGAAGCAGGTTATTGTGGATATGTTTACTTTTGATATAGTCGTTCTCTTTGATATTCTTCGCTTTGGCGTCGTATACTTGCTGTGGTGATTGTCTCCGCCGGTGGGCGTGATTTTTCTCCCACTTGGGATGATTTATATATTATCTGTGTTGTACCCGTTTACGGGGCTAGTTTTACAAAGGAGGTGCTGCCGAAATTTTTATGAAAGAAAACTAGAGTTAGAAATTTTAAATGGCGACTCCTAAAACTTTTAAATTATGTTTCTCCGTTGATCCAGTTTTGGATGGTTTAGATTTCTGGGTTTTCGGCTTACTTAAGTTACGTACGCCTGTAGACGTTACGTAGTTTAAGTGTCGGTTACGGGCCGAATTTCGGGTCGTGACAAAGTTGGTATCAGAGCGTTAGGTTTTACCTTTCGGAGTCTAGGATGACCTTGGTATGATGGAGTAGGTGGCTTAAGCAGAGTGACGTAGCGTGTGTATGTTCCGCGGCATACTTACGACACGGTACTCCGCCTAAGTGACCTTAGGACTTGTTTATTGATATTCCTTCCGTGATTGATATACATCTGGTGATTCGATTTCCGTTTCCTTATCGAATCTTGTTTCAATTTTTAGCCCATATGCCGCCGAAGACTACGAGGGCTCAGAGAGCGGCCGCGAGGGCCGAGGTCAGAGTTGACTCGCCTGAGGCGAGGACTGACCGGGATGGTACGCCTGTTGTACCGGAGTATATTGCTATGATTGGAGCTGGTATGCAGGATCTGCGCCAGATTGTGGGGACTTTGGTAGAGACCATCCGAGCGCAGGGGCAGGCAGTTGTTCCACCCGCTGCGGTGGCCACGGTGGTACCTACAGTTCCGATAGTCGCAGTTGCAGCTCCGGGGGTTATTGCTGTGTCGTTGACGGATTTCATGAGGCTGAGACCTCCGGTGTTTACGGGTACAGATGTTACCGAGGATCCGCAGTCGTTTATCGACCGGATGGCCAGGATTTGTCGCTCACTCCGATGTTCCGACGAGAGATGGGTAGAGTTTGCCAGTTTTCGTCTGGAGGGCATGGCCCAGAAGTGGTGTGAGTCGATGGAGAGAGGCAGAGCCGCTGGTCTTGCTCCTATGACCTGGGCTGAGTTTGTGACGTCTTTTCTCGTTCGTTTTCTTCCACCGAGCGTTAGAGATGCGCGAGCGCGCCGATTTGAGTCTTTACGTCAGACGCCGGGGATGACGGTGTCGGATTATGATGTTTTGTTTACTGAGCTGTCGATATATGCTCCATACCTGGTGGCGACGGAGGAGATGAGGGTGAAGAGGTTTGTTCGAGGCCTACTTACCCAGATATTCTTAGCCATCAGTGTTCAGCATTGTGACACGTATGCGGCAGCGGTGGATGCAGCTCTTTCGGTAGAGGAGCGTCTAGCTGAGTTATCAGTTGTTCCGGGACCGAAGAGAGTTCGTATAGGTGATGTGGCAGCGAGGCAGACGTTTAGACGTCGAGATAGTTTTCGTTCTGATAGTGGCGGTTCGGGACGAGGCAGGCTTTATGGCTCTTACCCTCAGGATGATCGGCAGTTTACTGCGGGATGTTACCGGTGTGGTAGTTTGGGTCATCGGGTTCGAGATTGTATAGAGCCGCGTGTGAACGAGCCAGCTGTACCGCAGATTACCTTACCACCTTCTCCACCTCAGAGAGCGTTGCCTCTTGTTCCTGTAGTTGCGCCACGTCAGACTCCTGTTCAGCGAGGTCGTGGTCGCGGAGGTTTTGTACCGAGAGGACGAGGTGGCAGAGGCAGAGGACAGCCAGTAGCAGGTAGAGGTCAGGCTAGGGTTTTTGCCTTGACTCACCAGGACGCTCAGGCGTCCAATGCCGTGGTTTCAGGTACTCTTTCTGTATGTTCTTATGATGCGCATGTTCTTTTTGATCCGGGATCCACGCATTCGTATGTTTCTACGCACTTCGTGCCGAGGTTAGGCCGAGAGTCGTGTTTGCTGGATCAGCCGCTGATCGTGACTACTCCTGTGGGAGAGTCGTTTGTTGCGCGTTATGTGTTTCGATCTTGTGTCGTCCATATTGGTGACAGAGATCTGCCCGTCGACTTGATCCTTCTGGAGATGTTGGACTTCGACGTGTTGCTGGGCATGGATTGGCTAGCTACTTGCTATGCGTCCGTGGACTGCCGCGAGAAGACAGTTAGATTTTGTTTTCCCGGCGAGTCAGTGTTTGTTGTGCAGGGGGACCGTAGTGCCGCCCCTCACAGCTTGATTTCTGTTTTGTGCGCTAGTCGGCTTTTGAGGAGGGGATGTCGGGGATTCTTGGCGTTCATTCATGATACTGGAGCCACAGTGGAGTTGTTGGACCAGGTTTCTACCGTGCGAGAGTTTCCCGATGTTTTTCCCGATGAGCTACCTGGGATGCCGCCAGAGCGCGATATTGAGTTTTGCATTGATCTGATTCCTGGCACGGAGCCTATTTCTATACCGCCTTATCGGATGGCTCCGGCAGAGCTTAGAGAGCTTAAAGATCAATTGCAAGAGTTGCTTGATTTGGGACTTGTGCGTCCGAGTGTTTCGCCGTGGGGAGCTCCTGTTCTGTTCGTCAAGAAGAAGGACGGCAGTTTGAGGTTATGTGTGGATTATCGTCAGTTGAACCGTGTTACGGTGCGGAACAAGTATCCTTTACCCCGCATTGACGATTTATTCGATCAGCTCCAGGGTGCGAAACATTTTTCGAAGATTGATTTGCGTTCGGGTTATCATCAGTTGCGGGTTCGGAGTGATGACATTCCGAAGACTGCTTTTCGTACACGCTATGGGCATTATGAGTTTTTGGTGATGTCGTTCGGACTCACCAATGCGCCAGCAGCGTTCATGGATCTGATGAACCGGATTTTCAGGCCGTTCCTCGACCAGTTCATTATCGTGTTTATTGATGATATACTGGTGTACTCTAGGAGTCGAGAGGAGCATGAGCAGCACTTGGGGATTACTTTGCAGATATTGAGAGAGCACCAGCTGTATGCTAAATTCTCAAAGTGCGCGTTTTGGCTTGATCGTGTGGACTTCCTGGGTCATGTGGTGACTAGTGATGGGATTCTTGTGGACCCGAGGAAGATCGAGGCTGTACAGCTTTGGCCCAGACCTGGATCGGTGACTGAGGTCCGCAGCTTTTTGGGCTTAGCTGGTTATTATCGCCGTTTTGTGCAGGATTTTTCGAGTATCGCTGCACCGCTGACTGGATTGACCCGGAAGGGGGTTCCTTTTCTCTGGACTGATGCGTGCGAGCAGAGTTTTCAGGAGTTGAAGACTCGGTTGACGACAGCACCAGTTCTTTCTTTACCTTCTGGATCGGGAGGCTACGTTGTGTATTGTGATGCTTCTCGAGTGGGGCTCGGCTGTGTTTTGATGCAGCATGATAGGGTGATTGCATATGCTTCTAGGCAGCTGAAGAAGCACGAGCAGAATTACCCCACTCACGATCTGGAGATGGCTGCGGTAGTATTTGCGTTGAAGATCTGGAGGCACTACTTGTATGGGGAGTCGTGTCAGATCTTCACGGATCACAAGAGTCTGAAGTACATCTTCCAGCAGAGAGATCTGAACCTGAGACAGCGCCGATGGATGGAGCTAGTGAAGGATTATGATTGTGAGATCCTTTATCACCCGGGCAGGGCGAATGTGGTAGCCGATGCTTTGAGTCGTAGGCCCGTGGGTAGCTTGCCCCAGCTGAGCGCCGTTCGGTGTCAGTCTTCTGCAGATTGGCAGCTCTTGTGTGATAGTAGAGTGCAGTTCGAGTTTACCTCCACTGGGGGACAGTTTGCTCATGTCCGTGCCCGTCCTCTACTTGTTGATCGTATTCGTGAGGCGCAACCCAGTGATGCTCGTTTGTCTGAGATTCTTGAGCTTGTTCGACGAGGCACAGTTTCGGAGTTCATGATTGATGACCAGGGTGTGCTACGATGCGGGACTCGCTTGTGTGTACCGGATGTTGATGGGTTGAGACGCGAGATCCTAGAGCAGGCACATCAGTCGACTTTTAGCGTTCATCCAGGTTCCACCAAGATGTACCGCGACTTGAGAGACTACTACTGGTGGGAAGGGATGAAGCGCGATATTTCGGACTTCGTTTCGAGGTGCCTGACTTGTCAACAAGTCAAGGCTGAGCATCAGAGACCGGCTGGAGAGTTGCAGCCTTTACCCATTCCGGAGTGGAAATGGGAGCAGATTTCCATGGACTTTATTGTGGGTCTACCCAGGACCAGTAGAGGGTATGACTCCATTTGGGTTGTTGTAGACCGGTTGACGAAAGCGGCTCACTTTCTTCCAGTGAAGACCACTTTCGGCTATGCTCAGTACGCTCAGCTTTATATAGATGAGATTGTGCGTTTGCACGGTGTTCCCACATGCATAGTATCCGACAGAGGTACCCAGTTTACTAGCCGTCTATGGCAGAAGCTTCAGGAAGCTTTGGGTACCAGATTGAGTTTTAGCACCGCTTTTCATCCGCAGACAGATGGTCAGACGGAGCGGACTATTCAGACTCTGGAGGATATGCTCCGTGCGTGTGTGCTTGATTTTGGGGGCAGTTGGGATCGTCACTTGCCGTTGATTGAGTTCTCCTACAATAACAGCTTTCAGGAGACTATTCAGATGGCACCTTTTGAGGCTTTATATGGTAGGAAGTGTCGATCGCCAGTCTGTTGGACCGAGCTTAGTGAGAGTTTGGTGTTGGGACCCCAGCTTGTTCAGGAGACTACGGAGAAGATCCAGCTGATTCAGGACAAGATGAGAGCAGCCCAGTGCAGGCAGAAGTCTTATGCCGACCGTCGTCGTCGCAGACTTGAGTTCGCAGTGGGAGATCATGTATTCCTGAAGATTTCTCCGATGAAGGGCGTTATGCGATTTGGGAAGAGAGGGAAGCTCAGTCCCAGATTTGTAGGTCCTTTCGAGATCCTTGAGCGAGTAGGTTCGGTTGCTTATCGTTTAGCGCTCCCGCCTAGTTTTCCAGATGTTCACCCCGTTTTTCATGTGTCGATGCTTCGAAGATACCTTCATGATCCTTCCCATATGATTCAGCACGAGACCGTTCAGCTTGAGCGTGATCTTTCTTTCACCGAGCAGCCGATAGTTATTTTGGATCGGCAGGTGAAGAAGCTTCGGTCTAGGGACTTGCCGTCTGTAAAGGTTCTGTGGCGTAGTCCGACTGGTGAGGAGATCACTTGGGAGATCGAGAGCGAGATGCGGGAGAGATTCCCTTATCTTTTTGAAGGTACGTCTTAGTATGAAATTATAATTCGGGGACCGAATTTCTATAAGGGGGGGAGATTGTAACGTTTTGGAAATCGTTATGCGATTTCGTCCGTTTTAGGGTAAGTTTGTCGGTATTTTCCGTTTTTACCCGAATGTGAACAAACGACCATATAGACTTGCCAGCACCTAGATTAGCTAAAATAAAGCTAGTGCGCGAACTTTGGGAGTATATGGGACGTTTTGGTTCAATTTGGTTTTTCCCAATTTTTAATATTATTTTAATGCGGTATTCAAATTTTGGGAAAATAACCGTTTTCGATCTTTTCTTTAAAACCTCTAAGTTAGAAATCCTTCTCACTTCACCTAGGGTTATATTGTGTGGCCTAGGATTTAAGTTGGAATTTAAATGAAAAAGAAAAGAAAAGATAAAGAGATGCATGCATGAGTGTGTGTGTATGTGTGTATGCATTAATGGGCATTAAATGAAGGAAAATGCTTGGAAATTCATCAAAACTCCACCTCCTCATCACTTGGCCGAATTCCTTCATCCCCCTACTGCCCTTGCTCACTTATTCTTCATAATTTATCAATCAAAACTCACTAAATCCTCAAAATTCTGAAACTATCACAAAAATACCAAAAGCTTAGGAATTTCTTGATCTTGATCACTTGGAGAGGGGAAAAGCTTGGACTTGAGAGCAATATTGTTAGGTATAACCCCTCTACTGCTAATTTATAGTTTTTGTGTTGTTTTGATCGTTAAATTCTGCGTAGAACGTAGTTTATATCGTTTGAGGCGATATCGGGTTTTTAGTGTCTTTTTAGTGATATTGGTATCTGCTGTGATCTGGGGAGTTTAGTGATTATGGAAACAACTTCAGAGGAGTGTGCAGGTTGACCTGAGATACCACCTGAGAGACGGAGCCCAACCCACCGGCCGGGGCCGGCGAGACTTGAAGAGGGGGCCGGCGACGCCGGCCGAATAGTTAGGGTTTGGGGTGGGGTCTTCTGTGGTAGTTGTCTGCTATGGTTTTGGGTCTTTTGGTACTGTTTATTTTATAAATAGATGCAGTATGCAAAATCTGGGATCGATTACCTATAATCGTGTGTTTTGAGTTCGCGTGATACGTGTTGCGACACGAGTCGTGTGTCGTGCTGCGACGTGCACAGTTTTGGTTTAGGTATCGTTTCGTGTGTTTGCGCTAGACGTGTATACGTGTTGTGGTTTAGTGCGTTGTTGCGTTTTAAATTACGTAGTTTTGCGTATTGTGATTGCTTCTAAGATATTCGCATTATTTCTTGTGTTTGTGATATTATAGCGTCGCAAGCGGGGACTTCAGACGCTGCGAACAAAGGGAAGCAGGTGGTCGGATCTTCATAGCTGGAGACCACAGTGTGAGTAGATTTAACATCTACGGGGAATCGCCCGTATGGCGCTACGCGTCGGGGCTAGATATGATCTGATATTAGCCGTATGCTCATTTGCTTATATAGAGACATTTCATGATTCACATTGCATATAGTTACTTGTAGTGCATGATATTATATCTGATGTACACTGCACTATTATCGACAGTCCATGTTGCACGAGCACCAATGATATGCTACACACACACTGTTGATAATTGACATGATAGGCACAACACAATTGCTTATTCATATACCTTGCTATCGGTTAGCGACATTAAACAGTTATACTTGTGCGACATTGCATATTACATAGAACATACCTGTATACCTACATGCTCATATGTATACCATGCTATATTACTTGTTCGCACATATACCATGCTACATTACTTGTTCGCACATATATCCTGCTATGCTAGTAGTTAGCACATATACCTTGTTATTGTTATATGATCGTCTGTATTGCATATATATCAGTGGTATGGGACGCTGTGTATATATGTATTCTGGATTTAGATATTATAGATTGTGTTGCATATATATCGGTGGTATGGGACGCCGTATATATATGTATTTGGATTTGGATTTATATGATTTGTATTGCATATATATCAGTGGTATGGGACGCTGTATATATATGTATTCTGGATTTGGATTCTTGGGATCCGCGAGATACATTATATGGACTTATGCATTTGAGATGCGATATGGGAAATTAAGGTGTCGATGTGGGCACTTAATTTCCGAGAGATATATGGGATTTGACAGACCGATACGTGGAAACGCAAGTATCGAGGTGGGATACTTGGTTTTCGAGGAACGTATGGATATTATGTTTTTGGGTGTCGATGTTTGACACTCGGGTTTCATTGAGATGTACAGTATCTGAGGGCCGATCTGAGGGCCGATCTGAGGGCCGATCTGAGTATTTGGGATTTGGGTGTTGTTGAGATACACCGTATTTTTCATGCTGATGATATGCGCATGAGATTATTTACTTTCCGCACTCAGTATTATATTGATATGGATATCATGATAGTTGCATATTCATATTGTCATACTCATGCTATCAGTTCACATGTTATTGATTAGTGATGTTAGTGCATACTTGCGATTACTGTATGATGTTAATTACTATTCACGAGTTGGCAACTCACCCCCGTTGTGCCACAGTTTTGCAGGACTTACCCTCTGAGTAGTCGCGGCGGGGCAGCTTATCATCTTTACTTTTGGGGATACCGCTACCTTGGGCAGTGAGGCCGTTGCATTATAGGTGGGTTTGCGGTTATCCGTTGTACTTTGTATATCATTTTGGGTTGGATCTAGTATTCTCCATCTACTCTTGTTGTATATGACTTAGAGACGACTTGTGAGATATCAGTGTTGTATATTGGTTTTGGGAACCGTGCTCGTAGAAGCAGGTTATTGTGGATATGTTTACTTTTGATATAGTCGTTCTCTTTGATATTCTTCGCTTTGGCGTCGTATACTTGCTGTGGTGATTGTCTCCGCCGGTGGGCGTGATTTTTCTCCCACTTGGGATGATTTATATATTATCTGTGTTGTACCCGTTTACGGGGCTAGTTTTACAAAGGAGGTGCTGCCGAAATTTTTATGAAAGAAAACTAGAGTTAGAAATTTTAAATGGCGACTCCTAAAACTTTTAAATTATGTTTCTCCGTTGATCCAGTTTTGGGTGGTTTAGATTTCTGGGTTTTCGGCTTACTTAAGTTACGTACGCCTGTAGACGTTACGTAGTTTAAGTGTCGGTTACGGGCCGAATTTCGGGTCGTGACATTTGTGCTTGTGGCATGCACCATATCATATTACACATTTGTTACATTTTTTTCTACCATGGTTTTTTTTTTCTTCATGCATGGCGTTGTTTTAAATGAGATGAAGAAATAAAGGAAAAGAAAAGAAAAGAAAAAGGGAAATGAATAAAGAAATGGGTATGAGCAAGAGAAAGAAGAGAGAAAGAGGTGAGGGGTCATTTGACCTTAGCTCCCATTTGTATTCCGTTCATTTTTCTTCTCCCTCTCCTCAACCATGGCTGCCCTCCTCCTTCCACCTCCTCCTACACCTCATATCAACCCCAAAAATATATCAAAACACTTCATTCCCTTCATTAAAATCATGCACAAGCTCACTACAAGCATGAGAGATCAAGAAAAATTGGATTTTGAGCACTTGGGGCAACTCAAGAATTTTCTTGAGTTGCTAAATGAGGTATTCCCTTCACCATTAGTGTAGTAATGCATTTTTTAGCTTCTAGTTTAGTTTAGAGTTGATTTAGTGAGGTTTAGTGATCTTGGAAATTTCCAAGATGAGCTTTAGGGCATGAATTGGTTTGTGAAGGTGTAATTGAGGGCTGATCATGGCTACAGCCCCTGTAGTGATTGTATATTGGACTAAACCAGAGACTGGAAACCCCAAACCCCAAACTCAGAAATCCCCGATATCGGATTTGTGTAGGAATTGTAGTGTAGTTTTGAGATCTGCTTTCACCCGGGAGCCCTGAAAACTATTTAGCAAAGACTGAGAGGTGTGCAGGCAACCTAGAAGCTATACCCAAGACCCGAGACCCCAATTCCACTTTTAGGCCGCAAATTTAATCCCTTGGGCTGCAAATTGCGGCCTGGGTAGGTTAGAATTGGTTCGTGTTTGGTCTGTGGATCCTATATCAGTTAATTAGACCTCTCCTATATGCAAAATGTCCCAATTATCACCTGAGCTAAATCTGGAAGTGTTTTATATCGTTTCTGATTTCGGTTTTGCGAATTCTGTAACTTGAACTTTGGGTATTTGTGTTTTGTCTCGGTCACTTGACGTTAGTACGTCGATATCGGGTGTGTTTTGGTTGATTTGCATAAGTAGACCATAGGTTTTTACCTATGTGCGATTCGTGTGACGTTTTGGTTTTCGTGCGCGATTTCGGTTTACGATACTATGTGTTTATATATGTAGGCACCCTCGCGTGGACTTCGGACGATAAGGACGAGCATGGCGACGTCGACTTTGGCAAGCAAGGATCAAGGTGAGTAGATATATATCTACGGGGGAAGTCGGGTGGATGGCGTATAGCACCCCCGCAGTTCGTAGTGTAGTTTATGATATATTGTCACGCCCCGCTTCCCAGAGTACACTAAGATAGGCACGTGACATAACCAACCATGCTACCTGTGGATAGGAAATATCCTTCCACAGTCACATTACGGCTGTAGAGATATCAAGAACAATAATAATAACTATCTAATACATGTCCATAAGCCAGAATAAACGAGTCAAGAATAAAATAATGCGGAAGCAAAAGATCCAATACAGGAATAAACTGGAATGTACGTCCCATAATGCGGGTGTTCATACCAGAATATTGCTTTTACTACCGCCCATTCTTACGCTCGTTTGTTTATAGGTAGGTGCTTTTAATCCGTGTTTGCTATATATTCACAGGCTACAGGTTCCTAGTCCAAAATAACGCAAATCATATAAAATTTCCATTGTTGCGCCAAAATCCAGAACATCTGTTGACAACAGATAAAAGCCGGGTTCCGGTCATCCGTATCCGTCCAGTGCCGCGTACTAGTTCCATAGACAAGACATATGACAGTGGTCATTCGTGTCTCGGATAAGCACAGAGCACGAGGGGGGCAGCACAAGAATCAATGGGTGCGCGGAGCTCGAGTGAGATAAGGTCAAAAGTATTATTTTTTATGCCATTTTGGACCGTTACAGATCTGAAGCAATTGTGGAAGCAATTTGCAATTTGGTACATATAGAACAACATAAGACAGCAAACCAGGGAAACAGACAAAATCTCGTGACCTAACCGATCAAGACGGCCGTGGATCCGCGGCCAACATGAGGGTTAGGCCACGGATTCGCGGCCATGTGGGCTCGGCATCTGAGGAATTTTCTGGGGTAGTTTGGTAATATCATTTGGGCACAGATAATTGCCCTAGGTTCTCTGTTTCCTGCCTATAAATAACCCAGAACTTGCCAAGTCATGGGTGTTCTTTTCATGCCCTCTTTTTGTTAGTTTTTGGTTTAACTTCTTCTTCTTCATCATCTTTCCTCCATTAAATTGTTGTGAGAGCTTTTGAGTGGATGTTAAATGAAGATGAGGGTTATTTTGTATCATTCTTTTGCTTAGCTTCCCCTTGAGATCCTTGCTTTCTCTTGATCTTTCAACCTTTTTATTGAGCTTGAAGGTTTAAGGGTTGGTATTTGATCTCAAGGGTTGTATCATTTTGGAAGGAATAAAGTCTCTTTTGTGCTTCATTTTGCTTTGGGTTTTTAGCTCTCTCTTGATCTTGCAACCTCTTAATTGAGCTTGCAAGTTTAAGTTTGGGTTATTAAACCCATGGTGTGTAACTTGTTCCATGGTTTCTAGTTCTCTTTCTTGCTTATTTCTTTCTTACTTTTTATTACTTGCTTTACATTCATGCTTTACTTTCATGCACTTAAATTCCATGCACTTTTAATTACTTGCTTGTAATCTTTTCTTTTCTTTGTTATCTTTTCTTTTGCTCTTTTTGGTTCGTTTTGTGAATGGTTGTAATATGTTGTTGTTAAGAATAAATACAATATTGTAAGTTAAGATTTCATTCCTCATTTCCTTTTCCCGTTATTTTCCTTTGAACTCCGCCCAAACGTTACGCAAGCGCTCCGTTAGGCACCCTACCCTACCAAGGTAACGGTGATTCCTAACCGCGACCGGTTGCGTTCAGTTTGGCCGGAGGCAAAAGCAAGAGACAAGAACGGAAGGACAAGGGTCAATAAGCCGGATTCCACGAATACCGTGCTTAAATCCCCTAATCCACGTTGTTGCCGATTGCTCTAGCTTCAATTGGTCAAGACTCGGCTCAAAGGTTTTGAGTGCGGATTTCTTTAGCTTACACTTTCGTATCTTTTTCTTAACAACTTTATACTTGCATATAAAACACATAGGTTAGATTTGAACAAACATATACACATTCTTTATTGACTCGTCTAAAACTCGAACGGACATACAACCATCTCCCTGTGGATCGACCCGTGCTCAACCGGCTAGCTGCAAAGCGACACCGTCCTGAACGCGGTTATAACTTTAGAACTTTGAACATCCGACACACCAAAAGCGTGCGATCAGCGGGCTCACATCAGGAATGAAAATACCGAAAGTAAAATAAACTAACTACTAATAAGTCCTCACTGCTTAGCCTGCTGACTGAAATACTCCTGCTCGGCCTGCAGCAAAGGTAAAGAATCTGGGCCATGCAAAACCCAAACGTCAGTGCGTCATAATATCAAGCAATAATATAAACAGGGGTAGCAAGACATGCAGGTATGAGCATGAACGGTAAAACAGGTAAAACAACAATATAAATAAGGACAGTGAAGGGTAGTGTGAAGTGAGTAATCTAAGCTGGTCTACTGTGTTAACTATTCTCAAGTCTTTGAAATCAATTTGATGAACCATCGATGTAACTCAATAGTATCCTGTGCGTGCCCGGGACCACGGTCAAGATTCTCGGGCTGAATCCAAGACGTGCCGCTAGGCAGTAAAAGGGTAGTATGTAACGATGAGTGATGTCAGCATCATCACCCCGGGGCTGGCCTAGCCCGTAAGACTGATCAGTAAAGGTATCGAACTGTCGAGTTACAAGTCAGGTTTCATCATTGATTTCCCCATACCCCCAGGTTATGTGTTCAAGTCAGGTATTAATAAATCTGGAGCTAATGCCAACCCAGGATCAATCAGGTACAGGTTTGTCTGGAAAGACGATAGGAAATGTCCGTAGGGACAACATGTCAAGTTTGTTGGCATTAGTAACAAGATCAGGTAACAGGTCAAGCTGTGGTACATCAGGTCAAGTCAGGTAGTGTATATAAATCCAATCATGTCAAGAAGTGCACGGTATCAAGTCGTATCAAGTAGTACTGTATCAAGTCATGTCAGGGGGTGCACATATGTCACGTGGGTGCTCATAATCAAACTATAATAAGCATGGGTATACAAAACAAGTATGGGATACTAATGGAACAATAAAATGGAATATTGTGATGTGGTATGCAAATAGGTACAGATTAAAACATATGGATGCACAGTTATCGATTTGGGTTAAGGTTATAGTTCCAACACTAATTAAAATACATTTTATCAAATATGGAATGTTAAAATCATATTATTATGTATTAAATGATCTAGGGATGCAATTGTATATACATTAGGCTAGATGGATGCAAACGGGTGTCCGAAAGGTTATAAACTATTAAAAAGGGTACTATGGGCTATACAACTAAGCAATATGTGATATAAATATGGACGTAGGTACAATGTATTGTAATCTAATATGCAACATGATATGTTTTCATGTTCTAGATCTAAAATGATATAAACGGGACGTCGAAATGTTAAAATGGAATATGGGGCACTAGATTTAAACAACAGGCTTAATACGTGTTTAAATAAGTATAAAATAATTTAAATAGCATGTAGCAAGTTTACTTGCCTAGACGGATCAAGAAACGGGTGTACGGAACGTCTCACGTCAGCGGAAAAAGTCGCGACGCGCGCACGGTACACGGAACGGATCCAAACCACGCACAAGGTGATCACACAGGTCAGGTACGCTCGCTGGGTCGTCGGGATCGTCGACGTCGTCACGGCTCCTGCGATCTACAGAAATTAAAAAAAATACAGAAAAGAAAATAAAAGAAAGAAAGAAGGGAAGAGAAGAAAGGAAAAAGAGAAGGAGTGAGAGGGAGAAAGCTCACTGTGGATTGGTGCACTGGAGTTCCAGGGGATTGAGGAGATGAGGAAGTGGTGCAGGGTTCACTGGCGATGAGCGGCGATCGAGATGGAGGTTAGGGTTTCGGTGTCTAGGGTTTGGGTTTTAGTTGGCAGGGTTCTTGTTGGGTTTGAGGGTTCTGTGAGGGAAGAAGGCATAGGAGAGAGGAGAGAAGAAGAAGAAGATGATGGTGACGTGGTAAGGTGGTCGGCGACGAAGGAAAAGGCGATGGTGATGGGTTATGCGATGGTTAGGTGTGCAGGCGAGGGTGTAATACCCAGCCCTTTTTCAATTTTCTCATTAGTTTATTTATTTAATTTAAACCCAAAATCTATTTCCTCAGCCCAAATCTATTTTCCTTTTATTTTTATAAATCCCAGCCCAGCCCAACATTTTCCCGGCCCTCTCCCCATTTTTCCCCAATGAAATTTCCTTAAAATTTCTCTGGCCCAACTTTTCGGCCCAGCCCCTCTTCCCTTCCCAATTTCCCTTACATTTTCCCCGGCCCGCTTCACTCCAGCCCGCGTTGCCTACCCGACCCGGCCCACTCCTCTAATCCTTTTCTCATTCACTTAAAATCCCAAGCCCGGCCCCTTTCTTTTCCCTACTATCTTATCCCTTGGCCCGAGCCCATTTTCCCTCCCCAGCCCATTAAAATAACAATTATCCCACCTCATTTCTTTTAAATCCCTTCAAATCCAAACCCAAATCTCCTCTATAAATTCCTATTAAACCACCAAGTTAATGCCTCTTTAATCCCAATTAATATCCCCCATTAATCCCTTTTAAAATTCTATTAATCACCACTTAATTCTCATTCATTCTATTCCCCCTCTCTCATCTCACTCCCATTCTTTCTCTCTAATTCTCTCTCCCTCTCTAATTCTCTCTTCCTCTCTCTCTAAATTTCTCTCCCTTTATCAGTGTCTCATCCTCCCTCACATCAAATAAAGGAACAACGTGAAGCAGTGAAGAAAAGGAGGGCACGAAGAGCAGCTAGATCGAGTGAAATTGTCGGATTCCAAAGGACTGAGCCGGTGCTGCGTTCGTGGCGCGATGGTGCTGATACCACCGCAGTATTATTGTCGACACGTCCCCAGGCAAGTTCTCTACTTGCTACATGCTAAGTTATCCTTTATTACAAATTAAAATAGTATAGATTCCGTAGTAAATTTTCCTGAAAAGTTATAATACGTAACTGTTCGATGCATGTTCCCAAAGAAAATACTTGTCTATTTTGACGGAATTATATTGTCCGTCTTGGCCCGTGTAGTGATTAATACCCTGTATAAATTTCACTGGATAATACGACGATCACCGACTAAAACGACTACCCCCAAGTTTGCCTGTAAAACTGGAAATTTCATGTACCTGAAAACTGTAAAAATCACCAAAAATTATATACATACTGGAATGATGCGTTCGAGGTCTCCAATCGAAGACAACTCGACGAACTTTGATCCCATGCAAGTTTCAAATTATTTCTGTACTTAAACTGTGACAAAATTTGGATCGGAGTGCGACTCTGGACTGCAGTCCAGAGCGACCCTGTTTGCTGTGTGCTGTCCCGTGATGAGCACCACCCTGTTTCCTTAACCCGTAAGTTGCGGAACTCCACTGTTTATTATAGGTGAATCTGTTTTCTAGATAATACAGGTGGTTTCACCCTGTTTCGTCATCATTTACTATTTTATCTGTAATTTAAAAGATCGGGACGCATAACAGTCCCAACAGAATCAGAACTGGCATACTAGTATTGAATAATGTATATCTCCTGACGTGCAGATGCGATTGAAGATTCGTCTATTGAGTTGAAAACCTTACTGAAAACCCTAGATTTCATTCAACTATAGCATCGCTAAATTCTGATCCCAATTGGAATTAAATTGCGTTGCGAAACGGACTTCCGATTCTGAAACCGGATTTCCAGCCGTGAATGCTTAAAATGAAATGGCTATAATTAATGATCCTGGAACCCGATTGGCGTGAAACTAAATTAGATGGATAGATAAATGAACATACTAATTATTACCTGTTTATCGTTTCGCTAAACTGTACACGTACGATTCATGATAAATCGTGCAAGTGATAGAATACTATTTTTATGACACCTTAATCATGCTTTACATACTGTTCATGCATCATATCATATACATGTCACTGCATTTGATAACCTAGAGATAATGTGCATTACCCAGTGTTAGGTATTAGTGATGGTTGTGGCAAGTACGTCAGTGTTCGTGTATCAGTGAATAAGTGAAAGTGATACGTACTTGTACACAATCAGTGAACCTTATTGTTATATTGCATTGTCGACGTCTGTGAGACGCGTGTACGTGTGACTATAAGTGGTATGGGACACTTATGGAAGCTCTTGCACGGGTGTCACAGATAAGGCACCAGACACTTCCATTTATCTTAGGTATTAGTCGGGACGTGCTTGATGGAGGTCCTGCCTCCAGTTCTCGCGCAGACTTGTCACAGACTGATTGGTATTTAGGGTTATGGTTAGCGTTTGATGTAGACCACGGGGTGTGGGATAGTTTGAGTGTGAGTTCAACAGAATCTCGGGAGTCCCATGCTGGCTTATATATTTAGGGAGATATATGGAGATTTACAGGATATGTGATTATCACCGTGATATACATGTTGGGCCCGTGGTCCCTTGCCCTTGGGTTCTACCCTTGGGTGGAGGACACTCGCGAGTGGTTGACTCTCACACTTGGACTGACGATAGGCTTAGTGACCTGTACAGTGAGACTTAGAGACTGATAGGGATACTGGCATTTATATACCTTATATATTGTGTTGACTATACGTGGCATATCGTTCCACTGCTTTTACTGTTCCGCTGCATTGATTACTGCATGTTCATAACCATACTGCCATTGATCTACTGTTATATATATATAGTATCACTGTTAGAATTGTCACATGATTTTATATATATTATATTGCTATTGTGTCGCTCTGACGACCTGAGTATGCATGCTCAGTGTGAGGAGAAGATTTAGCCTGGACCAGGACTAGACGCACATCACGGACATCTTGTTTAGCTATCCAGAGTTATATCTTTTGTTTCCCAATCTGGTCAGTTCATTTTACTGTTTTGTTCCAGTTACTGCATTTCTCATTACCTGCGCATTATTTACTGTTTACCATGAAAAACTAGAAGCCGAAGTGTGACTACGGCAGGACATTTCCTTGACCGTAGGAGCATGGCTAGCCTTGTCTACCCCTCGTATTCCGTATTTTGGGAAGCGGGGCGTGACATGGTTTAGTTGGTATCAGAGCCAGGTTTTGCTTCGATTGGGATTGCAGTTTTCCGTGTATTACTTGGCAATCTAAGACATTCCTTGGTCTAGGTTGTAAACTTGTCATGCTTGATCCATATTCACATCGTGTGTTCAGCTATCCATTCGCTAGGGTTTCAGGTGACTTGGCAAAGTTTCGTGGTTTTAATGGTGAACTACATCACGATTACACCACCATACTCTGTTTAAGTGACTTGGAGTCATACAGTTGATTTTTCCGCTTGTAATGAATTTCATTACATCTAATATTTTTGAATCCTTGTCCAATCCTTATTATATTTGAATCTTATAGCTTATGCCTTATATCATCTTCAAAATAGTTGTTTCAGGATCATGTCTTCCAACGACTCTTCATCTATATCCGCTCCCCAAAATCAGACCATTGAGATTCTGAGTGTACTGCAAGGACTAAAGGAAGCCCAGGAGCGAACAAACGACTTGTTGGCTGAAGGACCGAGAAGACAGGTGAATCAGGCATCAGCGGCTGTCTCCAATCATAAAGGGATCCCCGGTAGACGAGGAAAAGAGAAGAAGATGAAACGCCAATTTGTTTCCCCGCGACAGAAACAGCAGAAGACCCCATGTTGTGGGTATTGTAAGAGGCCAGGACATCTTCAGAGGGATTGTCGCCGCGCCCAAGGGAAATGTCTGATTTGCGGATCCAGTGAACATCTCATTAACAGTTGCCCAGAAAGGAAGGAGCTACAAGGAGGAGACTCATCCACACTCTCCACTTCTGCCAAGTGATGATTATTGCGTAGTTCAAATATCGAGGATAAGGCGGACCCAACGCAGAATTCAACTCACGCGACGAGAGTGCAACGTTCTAGTAGTCAAAGAAGAATTTTCATGTTTTCTACTTTCAGTAATAATGTTGTTATCCTCTTATGAATATTTCTTTCCGTTTGAAATCTTGTATCCGTTGAATTTTTAGTTGAATACAATAAAACTTTGAATCGTAATATATGTATCATTCTCTTGCTTTCTCCTTATTTATACTATTCATTATCACAGTATTTTAATCCTGATCTTTCAGTTCCTGCCACCGAATATCTTTCTATACTTCGTATACTTAGATATTCTCTTGAGGTATTCCATTGTCTAATCATGACTCTTCTTTTCAGGCCATGGCCCACCCCAGAGCAGCGCCGCATCTAGATGAGGATGCACAGTCATGCGTTTCCTTAGACCACACGCTGATGAGTTCTGACGATGAGATCAACGGTCCCCAGGTCAATTTCGGAAACAACGATTCAGAGGACGAAGGAGTAGCCGCCCTAGAGTTTGACATGATAGGCGATTCCGACGAAGAGGAAGGAGACCCTGAAGAGAACCCGATAGAGGAAGACCCCGAGGAAGAACCAATAGAAGAAAATCCAGTGGAGGAAAATCCCATGGAAGAGAATCCAGAAGAAGAGAATCACATGGAATCGGACCTCGATGAAGAAGCTCCATTCCAGAAAGAAGGACCAGAAGATCAAGACCCTGCGGTGGAAGAACTCTCAATGGCGATACCTGCGAGGCGCTATGGAAATGGACGCCCTACCTGAGTACGCGAGCCTACCGCAACCTGCTGAATCTCCACAACCGCGACTGACGGGATTTCTTTTAGATGTTGTCTTCCTTGGCCAAATAAAAACTGTGTATAGTTTAGGGCCACTTTTCGTCTTTGAGAATGCTTTGTTTAAAATCTTTTGAAATGAAATAAATTGCCGAGTTCGCTAATCTTTCGATCTCCTCAGTTCGCTTGCTACTTGATTATTTCTTCTATACAATTATTTTCCTACTGAGATCCGTTCACCCCTACTCCTTACATTATTCTGACCCTCACCAAGATTAACTAGTACCACGCCCGATTTTTTAGAGGTCCGCCCTTCATCTTCCGTCTGTGCCTCGTTTGAGATCTTTCTGGGAGGAGAAAATTTTAGTGAAATTTCCGAGTTCGCTAATCTTTCAAATTTTTGATTCACATGATGTACCGACCAGTATCCTCCCCATACATTTTTCTCCTTATAGTCCTTTATTGCTCACCCTTATTTTCTGTGCTGACCCGATCCCAATTTTCTTGAGCTTCAGCCTAAAGCCGCCACACTCCAACCTTCTGATTGAGCCACACTTCCTTATAATCATTACCCTATCTAGCCCTATACCTATTTGTGTTCTTCCTATTACCCTAACTATATTTAGGGACAGGGTTATTCGAAAATTAGTTTCCATTATTTTGGTATTTATCAAAGAGTGCGTGTTATTGATTACTCCGTTTTATGCATTTTAAGTACACTATTATTATTCTCATTTTCAGTAGCGCAACCTTACACCGCGTATATTTTGTTCCATGTTTCTTATTTTCACAATATGAGTTTTCTAAGTTATTTTAAAACTATTCGATAGATACATTACCCTAAAATGTTTTAACCTACCGACAAATCTTTCACTACTTTATTGTCGTTATTTTATTTTCGGGTGTTGTGCCTATATTTACTATTATAAATGGTTGTGCCTTATACTATTATTTCTACCTTGCTACTTTTGATATAATTATATGTGCACACATTTGGGTTTCGATTTTATTAAACACGCCTTGATTATTATTGTTCGTTATTGTTATTTATATTCTCGTATACTTGTAGTTCGTCCTTATAGTTGTTCCTGCCGTATACTTATTTAAACCTATCCTTTTGTATGTTGTTCTTGCATATATATACCTTCAAAATTTCATCCACTCGTCTAAAGTAAACCATTATGTGTTAGTTTGTGATATGATAGCTTCCGCTTTTAAATTTTTACAACTTATCGTTTAGTTTTAAATTTCGAGGACGAAATTTTTTGTAAGGGTGGTATGATGTAATACCCAGCCCTTTTTCAATTTTCTCATTAGTTTATTTATTTAATTTAAACCCAAAATCTATTTCCTCAGCCCAAATCTATTTTTCCTTTTATTTTTATAAATCCCAGCCCAGCCCAACATTTTCCCGGCCCTCTCCCTATTTTTCCCCAATGAATTTTCCTTAAAATTTCTCTGGCCCAACTTTTCGGCCCAGCCCCTCTTCCCTTCCCAATTTCCCTTATATTTTCCCCGGCCCGCTTCACTCCAGCCCGCGTTGCCTACCCGACCCGGCCCACTCCTCTAATCCTTTTCTCATTCACTTAAAATCCCAAGCCCGACTCCTTTCTTTTCCCTACTATCTTATCCCTTGGCCCGAGCCCATTTTCCCTCCCCAGCCCATTAAAATAACAATTATCCCACCTCATTTCTTTTAAATCTCTTCAAATCCAAACCCAAATCTCCTCTATAAATTCCTATTAAACTACCAAATTAATGCCTCTTTAATCCCAATTAATTTCCCCCATTAATCCCTTTTAAAATCCTATTAATCACAACTTAATTCTCATTCATTCTATTCCCCCTCTCTCATCTCACCCACATTCTTTCTCTCTAATTCTCTCTCCCTCTCTAATTCTCTCTTCCTCTCTCTCTAAATTTCTCTCCCTTTATCAGTGTCTCACCCTCCCTCACATCAAATCAAGGAACAACGTGAAGCAGTGAAGAAAAGGAGGGCACGAAGAGCAGCTAGATCGAGTGAAATTGTCGGATTCCAAAGGACTGAGCCGGTGCTGCGTTCGTGGCGCGATCGTGCTGATACCACTGCAGTATTATTGTCGACACGTCCCCAGGCAAGTTCTTTACTTGCTACATACTAAGTTATCCTTTATTACAAATTAAAATAGTATAGATTCCGTAGTAAATTTTCCTGAAAAGTTATAATACGTAACTGTTCGATGCATGTTCCCAAAGAAAATACTTGTCTATTTTGACGGAATTAGATTGTCCATCTTGGCCCGTGTAGTGATTAATACCCTGTATAAATTTCACTGGATAATACGACGATTACCGACTAAAACGACTACCCCCAAGTTTGCCTGTAAAACTGGAAATTTCCTGTACCTGAAAACTGTAAAAATCACCAAAAATTATATACATACTGGAATGATGCGTTCGAGGGCTCCAATCGAAGCCAACTCGACAAACTTTGACCCCATGCAAGTTTCAAATTATTTCTGTACATAAACTGTGACAAAATTTGGATCGGAGTGCGACTCTGGACTGCAGTCCAGAGCGACCCTGTTTGCTGTGTGCTGTCCCGTGATGAGCACCACCCTGTTTCCTTAACCCGTAAGTTGTAGAACTCCACTGTTTATTATAGGTGAATCTGTTTTCTAGATAATACAGGTGGTTTCACCCTGTTTCGTCATCATTTACTATTTTATCTGTAATTTAAAAGATCGGGACGCATAACAGTCCCAACAGAATCAGAACTGGCATACTAGTATTGAATAATGTATATCTCCTGACGTGCAGATGCGATTGAAGATCCGTCTGTTGCGTTGAAAAGATTATTGAAAACCCTAGATTTCATTAAACTGTAGCGTCGCTAAATTATGATCCCAACTGTGATTAAATTGCGTTGCGAAACGGACTTCCGATTCTGAAACCGGATTTCCAGCCGTGAACGCTTAAAATGAAATGGCTATAATTAATGATCCTGGAACCCGATTTGCGTGAAACTAAATTAGATGGATAGATAACTGAACATACTAATTATTACCTGTTTATCATTTCGCTAAACTGTACACGTACGATTCATGATAAATCGTGCAAGTGATAGAATACTATTTTTATGACACCTTAATCATGCTTTACATACTGTTCACGCATCATATCATATACATGTCACTGCATTTGATAACATAGAGATAACGTGCATTACCCAGTGTTATGTATTAGTGATGGTTGTGGCAAGTACGTCAGTATTCGTGTATCAGTGAATAAGTGAAAGTGATACGTACTTGTACACAATCAGTGAACCTTATTGTTATATTGCATTGTCGACGTCTGTGAGACGCGTGTACGTGTGACTATAAGTGGTATGGGACACTTATGGAAGCTCTTGCACGGGTGTCACAGATAAGGCACCAGACACTGCCATTTATCTTAGGTATTAGTCGGGACGTGCTTGATGGAGGTCCTGCCTCCAGTTCTCGCGCAGACTTATCACAGACCGATTGGTATTTAGGGTTATGGTTAGCGTTTGATGTAGACCACGGGGTGTGGGGTAGTTTGAGTGTGAGTTCAACAGAATCTCGGGAGTCCCATTCCGGCTTATATATTTAGGGAGATATATGGAGATTTACAGGGTATGTGATTATCACCGTGATATACATGTTGGGCCCGTGGTCCCTTGCCCTTGGGTTCTACCCTTGGGTGGAGGACACTCACGAGTGGTTGACTCTCACACTTGGACTGACGATAGGCTTAGTGACCTGTACAGTGAGACTTAGAGACTGATAGGGATACTGGCATTGATATACCTTATATACTGTGTTGACTATACGTGGCATATCGTTCTACTGCTTTTACTGTTCCGCTGCATTGATTACTGCATGTTCATAACCATACTGCCATTGATCTACTGTTATATATATATTGTATCACTGTTAGAATTGTCACATGATTTTATATATATTATATTGCTATTGTGTCGCTCTGACGACCTGAGTATGCATGCTCAGTGTGAGGAGAAGATTTAGCCTGGACCAGGACTAGACGCACATCACGGACATCTTGTTTAGCTATCCAGAGTTATATCTTTTGTTTCCCAATCAGGTCAGTTCATTTTACTGTTTTGTTCCAGTTACTGCATTTCTCATTACCTGCGTATTATTTACTGTTTACCATGAAAAACTAGAAGCCGAAGTGTGACTACGGCAGGACATTTTCTTGACCGTAGAAGCATGGCTGGCCTTGTCTACCCCTCGTATTCCGTATTTTGGGAAGCGGGGCGTGACAGAGGGTTTGGAAGGAAAAGAATAAGAGGAAGATGGAGATGAGGAGGAGGAGAGGTTGAGGGAAAAGAGGCGATGAAGATAGGGTTAGGGTTTCGAGGAGAAAGGCTCGGCGATGGGTTCGTGGCGATGGAGGCTCGGGGTTAAATGAAGAAGGACGGAAAAATATAGGAGGGAGGTGACTAGATCCAAGAGGCGGTGACCAGATTCGAGGAATCCACAGTAATCGCGAGATGAGAGAGGAGAGAGAAAGAGGAGAGAGAGAGAGCCGTGAGGGGTAAAGAGAAGAGAAAAGAAAGAGATAGAGATTTGAGTGGGGCCCAGCGCTAGGAAATGAGTAACCTGATTGGCTCGTGGTGGTGGGGCCAGAAAGATAAAGAAAGAGAGTTTGTGAGTTGTTAAAAAAAATATTTTTGTTTGTTAACTCAATTTAAAACTGTTGAATAAAAATTTAAACTGTCGGCTTTAAAATTTAAAGATATTAATTTTAATATAATTTGAATTTTGGCGGGATACAAAAAATATTCCAAAACACGCCCGGGTCGGGTCCAAAATTTCAGATTTCAAATACGAAAAAATAAACGCGACTTCCAAATTTTAAAATGAATGCTTAAGTAACAAAATTGCATACCCCCAAGAACGGACGCACGTACGTGCGCGTAGCTATCCAAACACGTCCGTTTCACTAAACGGGACGAGAACAAGATGCGCGGACGCTACCACGGGGTTAGGGGTATCATGCAGGCTATGAAATGCAATTTTAATTTATTTTATGTGATCTAAAATGTTATATGATAAAATGTGCGAAGTCAGATGAAATGTCAATATGCGGCAATCATGAGATGCACGTGTCTATGTAACAAGTCAAGGTAATCTATAAATATGAATCAAACAAGTTCAAGCAAACGGGTCGGGTCGAATGCGATGTAGAATGTACAATACCATTCGCACCCAAACACGATTAAATCAATAAAATACCACAGATATAAATACGGAAACTGGAATTGGTATAAATAAACTAGGTTGTTACATTATACCCAACTACAAAAAAAAATTCGTCCTCGAAATTTCAAGAACAAGAAAGGATAAACAATCAACAACTACAGGAATAGATGTGGAAACTTCTGTTGGATTTCATCTTCTCGTTCCCAAGTTGATTCTCCATGCAAGCGATTTCCCCAAGAAACAAGTATAAGAGGGATAACCTTGTTCTTAAGAACCTTTTCCCTACGATCCATAATCGACATCGGTCGCTCCTCAAAAGTCAAATCTTCTCATACAGTCAGCTCCGAATGATCCAACACATGTGTTTCATCTCGAACATATTTACGGAGTTGAGATACGTGAAACACGTCATGAACATTCGCCAAGGATTGCGGTAACGCCAATCGATACGCCACTTCTCCAACACGCTCCAAAATCTCAAAAGGTCCAACGAATCGAGGACTAAGCTTTCCTCGACTTCCGAAACGAATCACTCCTCTAGTTGGTGATATCTTCAAGAATACCATATCACCAACAGCGAACTCTAGAGGTATTCTCGATGTATCTGCCCAACTTTTTTGTCGGTCTTGTGCTGCTTTCATATGATTCTGGATAGTGTTAACCTTCTCAACTGTTTGCACGATCAAATCCGGTCCCAACAATCTTCGTTCTCCAATATCGTCCCAACAAATAGGTGAACGACACTTGCGACCATATAAAGCTTCGAATGGAGCCATCTGAATAGTCGCCTGGAAACTGTTATTATAAGAAAACTCCACCAGATGTAGATGATCCTCCCATGAACCCTTGAAGTCTAACATGCAAGCTCTCAACATGTCTTCAAGAGTTTGGATCGTTCTCTCCGATTGGCCATCTGTTTGAGGATGATAAGTTGTGCTAAACTTCAATCGAGTCCCCAAACTTTCCTGTAAGCTCTTCCAGAAGTGTGATAAGTGTCACGGTCGGACACGATACTCACTGGTACTCCATGTAATCTTACAATCTCCTGCAAGTACCGTTCTGCCAAAGCTTCTGTTGATTGACCAACTCGAAATGGTATGAAATGAGCTGCCTTGGTCAATCGATCAACAATCACCCAAACCGCATTGTTGCCCTTTGGACTCCGCGGTAAAGCCGTCACGAAATCCATGGTTATATGTTCCCACTTCCACTGAGGAATCGGAAGTGGTTGCAATAAACCAGCAACCCGTTGATGTTCAGCCTTAACTTGCTGACACACCAAGCACTTTGCTACAAAGCGAGCAATCTCCCGTTTCATGCCTTCCCACCAGAAATGCTGTTATAAATCTCAGTACATCTTCGTGCCTCCTGGATGTACGGAATATGCTGTACTGTGCGCCTCCTTTATAAGTTCTTCGCGAATATCTCCCTGTTTCGCCCAACCAGAGCAAAGCTCTGTTTGAATTCAAAATTCAAATTTTGAAGCAACGCTTCAAGTCGCAGGCGCAACGCGCCACGTGTCTGGCGCTAATACGTCAGCGCAGTGCCCAAGAAAGCGCACCCAATCAGAGCAGAGCTCTATTTGCCTGAAGCAACGCTTCAGTTGCGCTGCGCTCTGCGCTGCGCGACACATGTCAGCGCAGATGCGCTAGCGCAGTTGCGCTGCGCCCTGCGCTGCACGACACGTGTCAGCGCAGGTGCGCTAGCGCACGTGCGCTGCGCCCTGCGCTGCGCGACACGTGTCACGCGCTGGGGCATCTGCGCCAAACTAAATTAAGATTTTAAGAAATCTTTTCTGTTCTTTCCAAAACCAGAAGATTTTCTTCTGCCTTTGGATCAAAGATCCAGCGGTGGGAAAATTCCCAAAATCACTCAGAAAAGATCTTGTTAACAAATTCAACAAATTTGTGGGCACTATAAATAGGACCCCAGACCTCATTCAAAGGCATCAACATTTTTCTTGAGAACTCAAGAACTTTAAACAGAGAGAACTCTGAGAAGATTTGAGGAAAAAAAGGTAAAGAACCTTCATGAAGTAGAAGAAATTCCTTCTAATAGATCATTGATCTAAGAACAAGATCAATGATCTTTAGATAATAAACAGTGCTTTGCACTTATTGTGAACTTCTGTTTCTTTAAAACAATAAAAATCAAAAAAGAAATATATAGTGCTTTGCACTTTTAAGAACCTCTGGTTCTTCGAATAAAGAAAAATTTATTTTTCTTTGATCTAATTTAAATCAAGAAATTAAATAGTGCTTTGCACTCCCGTTCTTGAATCTAAAAGATTCTTAGTGCTTTGCACTTCCAAACTGCGCCGTTGCGCTCTTAAGAGAGCGCCACGTGTCGGCCATAGAACCACTTGCGCTAAGCGCCCTTAAGATAGAGCTTTGCTCTCTGGAATTGGCGCAACTCGCTGAGAGCGCGCCACGTGTCAGCAGCGCAACAGCGCAGCACAACGGCGAAGCGCACTGCGCTAGTGCGCTTGCGCTCACCAGAGCACGACACGTGTCATCACCATACGAGCTCGCGCTCATTACTTAGCGCAAAGCGCAAATGCATTGTACTGCTTACAAAAGGGCCAAGCCCAATTTAAAGAAGGCCTAACAGGCTTAATAAAATGCAATGCATTATTTTAAGAGGCAGAGCCCGAACCAAAACAGATGCTCTGCATCATTTATAAATGGGCAGAGCCCAAACAAAATATTCAGAATGCTATGCATTTTAAAAGGGGCAAAGCCCAAACAAGGTAGATACTTTGCATCATCTACAAATGGGCAGAGTCCAAAATAAATTGATACTCTGTATCTTTTGTGGGTAGAGCCTAAATAAAAAATACAATGCAAGAGCAAATAAAATGTGGAACTGGACTTAGCCCAATCGTGGCCATAAGTCCTTAAATTAAATTGACTGAGCAAAATGGCTCTCCTAAATCAATCTACGTCCGGTTCGAGGGTACATCTCCGAATTCCTTTGACATCCATCGTTGTAATTCCTCAACGACGTCAAAGAGGTGACGGGTCCCAACAACCACACACCAATAATGGACCGAAACGTCCTTAAACTAATAATGGACCGAAACGTCCTTAAACTAATAATGGACCGAAACGTCCTTAAACTAATATCGGACCGAAACGTCCTTAAACTAATGTCGGACCGAAACGTCTCTAAACTAATAATGGACCGCCACGTCCCTAAACTGGAACATAGACCACCACGTCCCTAAACTGGAACATCGGACCGAAACGTCCCTAAATTAATATCGGACCACCACATCCCTAAACTGGCGATGGACCACCACGTCCCTAAACTGGGAAATGGACCACTACGTCCCTAAACTGGAACAATAGAGCCTCCAAATGCTCTTTTGCCGGATCTAAACGGTCCCGTTTAAGTTGATCTTAGCCCCAAATACGGCTAACGTATCCTTAGACATTTAAATGAATGATAAAACTCCAAATCAACTTCGGCTCAAGGGTACATCTCTGAACTCCTCTGACACCTGTCGTTGTAATCCTTCCACGACGTCGGAGAGGTGACGAGTCCTGATGGCCATATATTAATCACTACGTTAAGTTGATCTTAGTCTAAAACAGGACTAACGTATCCTTAACGAACGTTTAAGTTGATCTTAGCCGCAACGCGACTAATGCATCCTTAAACTAAAAACACCAAACCCAAATCTAAGTAAATACGGATTTGGACTAATCCACGTCCTACGGGCGACGGCATTACTCAGTCTCCGTATACAATCCACGGGCAACCACAAACAAAACAAACACACACGACACGAAGTGAAATGCTGGAGAAGGAGAAAGTTGTTACCGCGATGCGGTAGCGTAATTAACTGCAGGGGCTTGCGCCTGCAGGGAAGAGCATCCCCACAATAGAAAAACCCCTCACCCTGATGGGGAATCTGACGAAGTTTGCTACATCGGCCGCATCCGTCTAAACCTCCGATACACGGTGCCACAAATCAACTTGGCATCTTCGGAGAGGTAGACGGATAAAACCAAATAGCATCTGCCCCGAATCTCAGCGTCAGGACATCGCAGTCCTGTGCGCCGCCTTTCGGAGGGGAACACTCCCTTTGGCACACACAAACGGCTACCATATCGCAACGAACTATCTTCATGAAATAACAAGTCCGTTCGAAGTCCAGCTTCAACCTGTTCTCGAAACTTCTGCAATCTTGGGTCCTGCGACTACGCTGCTTTAATATTCTCGATCAACGACGACTGTACTTGCAGCTGCATCAACTGTCCCGAAGAATGCGGTAGCACAACCTCCAAATCAAATCTTCGAAAGTCTTCAATAAGTTTCTTCTATGCAGTCAATATGTGAATTGCTGGCAACCGACTAAGTGCATCCGGCACAACATTAACTTTCCCCGGATGGTATTTAAGATCAAGATCGTAGTCAGCCATCAGCTCCAACCATCTACGCTGCCTCATATTAAGCTCCTTCCGCGTGAACACATACTTCAAGCTTTTATGATCGGTGAATACTTCGACCCTTTCGCCTAACAAGTAGTGTCTCCAAATCTTCAAAGCAAAAATCACAGCTGCTAGCTCCAAGTCATGAGTTGGGTAATTCTTCACATGGGTCTTCAACTGTCTCGATGCGTACGCTATAACCTTCCCATGCTGCATCAAAACACATCCCAATCCTTTCCCAGATGCGTCGCTGTGAATCACCAATCCTTCGGAACTGTCTGGTACGGTCAGTATAGGAGCGGTTATCAATCTCTGTTTCAACGCCTCAAAAGCTGACGCACACCTATCCGTCCACACAAATGGTACTTCTTTGCGTGTAAGCTTAGTCAAAGGCTCAGCCAGACGAGCAAAGTTCTCCACGAACCTTCTGTAATACCCGGCAAGTCCAAGAAAGCTTCTGATCTCCGCAACGTTCTTCGGAATCGGCCAATCTCGAATTGCTGCAATCTTTTCGGGATCAACGGCGATTCCATCTCCAGACACGACATGCCCCCAAAACTTCACTTCTTCAAGCCAAAACTCGCACTTGCTCATCTTTGCATACAATCTCTCTTGCCTCAATGTCTGCAGTGCAATCTTCAAGTGTTCTGCATGCTCTTCAATACTCTTCGAGTAGACCAGAATATCATCAATGAACACCACTATAAACTGGTCCAAGAATGGTGAAAAGATTCGGTCCATCAAGTCCATAAATATCACCGGTGCATTCGTTACTCCGAAGGGCATCACTAAATACTCGTAATGTCCATACCGAGTTCGGAACGCAGCCTTGCAAATATCTTCTGTTTTAACTCGGACCTGATGATATCCGGATCGCAAATCCAGCTTCGAGAATACCCTCGCGCCACTAAGCTGCTCAAAAAATTCGCCAATGCGAGGGATCGGGTACTTGTTCTTAATAGTCACCCGGTTTAATTCTCGATAATCGAAGCACATCCTCCTTGTGCCATCTTTCTTCTTGACTAGAAGAACTGGAGCTCTCCAAGGCGAGTTACTGCTGCGAATCCAACCCTTCTCAAGTAATTCAGTAACCTGCTTCTTGACTTCTTCCAACTCCACTGGTGCCATTGGATAGTACGCTTTAGAGACTGGCGCTGCACCAGGAACAAGATCAATCGCGAACTCCACGTCTCGCTTCGGCGGTAAACCTGATATGTCTTCGAACACGTCTATAAAATCTCGAACAACGGCTGGCGCTTCATCCTTATCAACCTCCATCGACGAAAGAACATTAGTCATCGGCGTAGCCCTAAACTCGACTGGCCCGACAGAACTGCTTCCTCCAGTAAAGATAAACTCTGGATGTCCGGGAATCTGGAAAATTACTTTCTTTGCCCTACAATCAATGTGAGCGTGGAAAGTGCCAAGAAAATCCATTCCCAAGACGACTTCATAGCTGCATGTATCAATCACCAAGAAATCCGCAAACAGCTCCCATCCGCAAACAACAACTGCACAATCCTTACATTCTCTACTAGATATGATCTTCTCATTCCTAGTGTGTATGTCCCAGAAACTAGACAAGGTCGTGCACGCAATCGAGTGTGTAGCAATAAACTTGGACGACATAAAACAATGGGATGCACCAGAATCGAATAACGCTAATGCGGAAAAACCATAAGCAAGTAGAATACCTGAAACAACCTCTCCTGAAGCCTTGGCTTCCTCAGCCGTGAGGGTAAAAGCTCGAGCTTGATTGGGTCCCTGAGTCAGTTGCTTCTGTCCCTGAAACGGTTTCTGCGGTGGCTTCAGAACATCATCTTTCGTGCGAAGTTTCGACGGACAAGCGCTGATAGTATGATCCGCCGATCCACAAACCAAACAGAGTCCCCGCATCCTTCGACAATCTCTTTGCACGTGTTCAGGTAAATGGCAGTAGTCATAAATCACGGTCCTTCTTTGATCAACAACAACAGGCTTCTTCATCGGTGTTACGCCACGACGGTTCACTGGAATACCTCTGCGTCCATGCGCTCGGTTCGGTGCAAATGCCGGCTTTCGCACTGAAATTGCTGGCTGCTGCGTACTCCCAGTTTTCATAGATAGGCTCTGCTGCTCACGGGCCGCTGTAAGTACTTGTGAAAAAGTGGTCAAACCCAGGGATACAATTTGCCTCTGGATGTCCACATCCAAACTGCGCATGAACCTCCTTGCCCTATCAGCATCCTTGGCAACCAAAGGTCCAGCGAATCTACTGAGCCGCGTCCACTCAGCTGCATGTACATCCACAGGTGCATCGTTCTGCTTCAAACTGATGAACTTTTCTTCCATTTCCTCCCGTGCAGTCTGCGGGAAGAACTTCTCCAAGAAACTCCTCGAAAAATCCGCCCAACTGATCGGCTTGGGCAAGCGGGTCTCTTCCACAAGCCACCATTCACGGGCATAGTCCACCAACTAGATGCGTACCACATCCACCCTCTTATCCTCGGGAATCTGTGCCGCAACGAGTAAATTCTCCGTATCAACCAGCCACTGCTCCGCTGGCAATGGCTCCTCCAAGCCAGTAAAAACAGACGGACCCAGTCTCTTGAAATCCGCCACGGTACCTACACGTTCAACTGGTCTGGCCACAACATTGTTCACGGACTGCTGAACGGTCCGCAAACCTTCCAGAAAAGCTTCGGCGGTCTGTCGCTTTTGGTTCTCCAACATCCCACGGATTACTCCAAGCATAGCGGCTTCGTCAACACGTCTTTGGTACTTTTTCAGATTCTTTCCTGCCATGTTCCTAAAATCAAAACACCAAAAGGATTAGCATGATAACAGATTCAAAATGTAGATTAAGGATATGAATCAAGGCTAGAACTCCAAGTTACTTAAATAGAGTACCGCATTGTAACCATGCCGCGGTATTATAGCTACAATTACATAACTCCACCCAAGTCGCCTAAGTTCTAGAGATAACCAAAAGGAAACCAGGTTTCGAGTCGAGATGCAAAAGAGGTTTGCATATCGTAAAAGTAGAATCAGAAGGAAGTTAAGATTCAAAAATGGTAAGATGGTATAGTGGCATGACATGTTTTCTAATTACGGGTTTTCTGATTCGTGTATTGGGTCCAATACCCAACTATAAAAAGAATCAAACCCGATTAACCTAAATCCTATGGCTCTGATACCAAAGAAACCATGTCACGCCCCGCTTCCTAGAGTACGCTAAGATAGGCACGTGACATAGTCAACCATGCTACCTGTGGATAGAAAATATCCTTTCACAGTCACATTACGGCTGTAGAGATATCAAGAACAATAATAACAACTATCTAATACATGTCCATAAGCCAGAATAAACGAGTTAAGAATAAAATAATGCGGAAGTAAAAGATCCAATACAGGAATAAACTGGAATGTGCGTCCCATAATACGGGCTCACATCAGGAATGAAAATACCGAAAGTAAAATAAACTAACTACTAATAAGTCCTCACTGCTCAGCCAGCTGACTGAAATACTCCTGCTCGGCCTGCAGTAAAGGTAAAGAATCTGGGCCATGCAAAACCCAGACATCAGTGCGTCATAATATCAATCAATAATATAAACAGGGGTAGCAAGACATACAGGTATGAGCATGAACGGTAAAACAGGTAAAATAACAATATAAATAAGGACAGTGAAGGGTAGTGTGCAGTGAGTAATCTAAGATGGTCTACTGTGTTAACTACTCTCAAGTCTTTGAAATCAATTTGATGAATCATCGATGTAATTCAATAGTTTCCCGTGCATGCCCGGGACCACGGTCAAGATTCTCGGGCTGAATCCGAAATGTGCCGCTAGGCAGTAAAAGGGTAGTATGTAACGATGAGTGATGTCAGCATCATCACCCCGGGGCTGGCCTAGCCCGTAAGACTGATCAGTAAAGGTATTGAACTGTCGAGTTACAAGTCAGGTTTCATCATTGATTTCCCCATACCCCCAGGTTATGTGTTTAAGTCAGGTATTAATAAATCTGGAGCTAATGCCAACCCAGGATCAATCAGGTACAGGTTTGTCTGGAAAGACGATAGGAAATGTCCGTAGGGACAACATGTCAAGTTTGTTGGCATTAGTAACAAGATCAGGTAACAGGTCAAGCTGTGGTACATCAGGTCAAGTCAGGTAGTGTATATAAATCCAATCATGTCAAGAAGTGCACGGTATCAAGTCGTATCAAGTAGTAGTGTATCAAGTCATGTCAGGGGGTGCACGTATGTCACGTGGGTGCTCATAATCAAACTATAATAAGCATGGGTATACAAAACAAGTATGGGGTACTAATGGAACAATAAAATGGAATATTGTGATGTAGTATGCAAATAGGTACAGATTAAAACATATGGATGCACAGTTATCGATTTGGGTTAAGGTTATAGTTCCAACACTAATTAAAATATATTTTATCAAATATGGAATGTTAAAATCACATTATTATGTATTAAATGATCTAGGGATGCAATTGTATATATATTAGGCTAGATGGATGCAAACGGGTGTCCGAAAGGTTATAAACTATTAAAAAGGGTACTATGGGCTATACAACTAAGCAATATGTGATATAAATATGGACGTGGGTACAATGTATTGTAATCTAATATGCAACATGATATGTTTTCATGTTCTAGATCTAAAATGATATAAACGGGACGTCGAAATGTTAAAATGGAATATGGGGCACTAGATTTAAACAACAGGCTTAATACGTGTTTAAATAAGTATAAAATAATTTAAATAGCATGTAGCAAGTTTACTTGCCTAGACGGATCAAGAAACGGGTGTACGGAACGTCTCACGTCGGCGGAAAAAGTCGCGACGTGCGCACGGTACACGGAACGGATCCAAACCACGCACAAGGTGATCACACGGGTCAGGTACGCTCGCTGGGTCGTTGGGATCGTCGATGTCGTCACGGCTCCGGCGATCTACAGAAATTAAAAAAAATACAGAAAAGAAAATAAAAGAAAGAAAGAAGGGAAGAGAAGAAAGGAAAAAGAGAAGGAGTGAGAGGGAAAAAGCTCACTGTGGATTGGTGCACTGGAGTTCCAGGGGATTGAGGAGATGAGGAAGTGGTATAGGGTTCACCGGCGATGAGCGGCGATCGAGATGGAGGTTAGGGTTTCGGTGTCTAGGGTTTGGGTTTTAGTTGGCAGGGTTCTTGTTAGGTTTGAGGGTTCTGTGAGAGGAGAAGGCAGAGGATAGAGGAGAGAAGAAGAAGAAGATGATGGTGACGTGGTGAGGTGATCGTCGAACGAAGGAAAAGGCGATGGTGATGGGTTCTGCGATGGTGCAGTGGGTGTGCAGGCGAGGGTTTGGAAGGAAAAGAAGAAAAGGAAGATGGAGATGAGGAGGAGCAGAGGTTGAGGGAAGAGAAGCGAAGGAGATAGGGTTAGGGTTTCGAGGAGAAAGGCTCGGCGATGGGTTCGTGGCGATGGAAGTGTTTCCCCCAATCAGAGCAAAGCTCTTTTTAAATTTCAAAAATTCAAAATTCGAAGCAACGCTTCAAATTCCTTGCTCTACGCGCAACGCGCCACGTGTTAAAAGCTGATACGTCAGCGCAGCGCGCCCAATCAGAGAAAGCCTCTATTTAAAACAAAAATTAAAGGAAGCAACGCTTCAGTTGCGCAAGCGCTGCGCGATACATGTCAGCGCAGTTGCGCAAGCGCTGCGCTGCGCGACACGTGTCAGCGCAAAAGCAGTGGAGCTGCGTTGTGCGCTGCGCGACACGTGTCAGCGCAGATGCGCTGCGCCGTGCGCTGCGTGACACGTGTCACGCGCTGGGGCGTTTGCGCCAAACAGAACTAAATTCTAGAAAGATCCTTCTGTTCTTATTAAAACAAGAAAATTGTCTTCTGTAAAACAGAAGCGCTTGGATCAAAGATCCAACGGTGGGAAAAATTCCCCAAATCACTCAGAGAATGATCTCTTTAACAAATTTAACAAACCTATGGGCACTATATAAAGACGCCTAGACCCCAATTCAAATGATCAACATTGTGAAAGATCAAGAACTTCAAAACAGAGAGAACTCTGAAGAAAATTCAAGAAAAAGGTAAAAACCTTTATAAAATAGAAGAATTTCTTCTAATAGATCATTAATCTAAGAAGAAGATCAATGGTCTTCAGTAAAAAAACAAAATAATAATAGTGTCTTGCACTTTTTATGAACCACTGGTTCTCTGAAAACAAGAAAAACTTGTTTTCTTTGATCTAAATTGGATCAAGAAATCAAACAGTGCCCTGCACTTGTAAAAATTTGCACTGTTGCGCTCTTGGGTTGGCGCAAGCCACCAGAGAGCGCCACGTGTCAGCACTTGAACCACTTGCGCTATGCGCTTTTAAGATAGAGCCTTGCTCTCTGAAATTGGTGCAACTCACCAGAGCGCGCCACGTGTCAGCAGCGCAAGCGCAGCGCACTGGCACAGCGCACTGCGCTTGCGTGACACGTGTCACCTCCACAAGCGCTTGCGCTCATTTATTGGCGCAAAGTGCCTGACAGGCCACATGGCCACTGTCAGATAATTGATGCACTGCATCATTAAAAAGAAGGGCTGAGCCCAATTAAAAAGGCCTAACAGGCCTAATAAATGTTATGCAAAAAAAAGGGCAGAGCCCAAATAAAAACAGATGCAATGCATCATTCTTTTTTTAAAGGAGCAGAGCCCAAATAAAAACAGATGCAATGCATCATTCTTTTTTTAAAGGGGCAGAGCCCAAATAAAGGTCCAACAGAGACCAAAATTAATGCTATGCATTATTAAACATGGGCAAAGCCCTAGCACAGGTCTAATAGGCCAAGGATAAGAAATAACGTTGAATATTCTCAACTGGACTTAGCCCAATCATGGCCGTAAGTCCTCAAACTAAATTGACTGAGCAAGACTGCTCTCCTAAATCAATTTACATCCGGTTCGAGGGTACATCTCCGAACTCCTCTGACCCCTATCGTTGTAATCCTTCAACGACGTCAGAGAGGTGACGGGTCCCGACGACCACACATTGACACGGACTGTGGGGTCCTTAAACTCATGGACTTATGCGTCCTTAAACCAAAACACGGACTGTGGGGTCTTTAAACCCACGGACTTATGCGTCCTTAAACTACCTATGGACCCCTATGTCCCTAAACTGGAATATGGACCACCATGTCCCTAAACTGGAAATCGACCGCAACGTCATTAAACTAAAAAATAGAGCCAATTGCTCTCTTGCCGGATCCAAACGACCTCGTTAAGTTGATCTTAGTATGGAAATTAGGCTAACGTATCCTTAACAAAAGTTTAAGTTGATCTTAGCCTTAAATAGGGCTAACGTATCCTTAAACTAAAACACCAAACCCAAATCTAAGTAAATACGGATTTGGACTAATCCACGTCCTACGGGCGACGGCATAACTTAGTCTCCGTATACAATCCACGGGCATCCACAAACAAAACAAACACACATGACATGAAGTGAAATTCTGGAGAAGGAGAAAGTGGCTACCGTGATGCGGTAGCGTAATTAACTGCAGGGGCTTGCGCCTGCAGGGAAGAGCATCCCCACAATCAAAACCCCCTCAAATGAGGGGGAATTTGACAAAGTCTTCTACATCGGCCGCATCCGTCTAAACCTCCGATACACGGTGTCATAAATCAACTTGGCATCTTCGGAGAGGTGGACGGATAAAACCAAATAGCATCTGCCCCGAATCTCAGGCAAGACGTTTATCGCGTCGCCGCCGCATCTTTCGGAGGGGAAAAGATTCTGGCTTGCCCGGTGGGACCTTTTCCTCTTTCCACTCCACACTTCGTGTGTCGTCTTCGTGAACGAATCGCGGTTTGTTAATGGTCGCCCTTAGGTTTCAAGTTACTAAGATTTGGTCTCTTGCCTGGCGCAGAAAGCAAAACAGCAATGGCATTCACCTGTTCGAAGTGCTCCAACTGCAGCTGCAACTCGCGTCCTGCCTCAACTGAGGGCATAACCTACGGGCCCCAAGCGGCCTCTTTGTTTACGATGCCCGTGGAGCAGATTACTCAAGCCACCACATGGCTGTTTTTCGGAACCATGCTTCCGCCGACATGCTTCAGCACCCCGGTGCCCGTACCAGAAGCTCCTAAAAAGTCGGTCTTTGATCGACTTGCTACTCCCACGACCCCCCTCAACGGGTCGTCCAATTCTTCAGTCTTCACCAGGCTGAGCTTGAGCATCAAAGGGCCTATCAAGAAGCCCATAACACCTGAAGCGGTCATCCCAAAGAAGACGGCTGCTCCTGAAGTCGCCAAGGCGGATTCTCCTGTCAAAGAGTCAGTCTTTGCAAGGCTGACTATTCCCACTCCTGCTCAGAAATCTGCTTTTGACGGCTTGGACACAACTCCTCAACGGATGTCAGTCTTCAAGAGGCTGACACCGGCAACAGTCCCTCGCCTAGACAGGGGGCAAGAAGAAGCTGTCTCTGAACCAATACCGACAACTCATCGCGCCCGACGACGCCACTGGCGCCGGATAAGGAAGACCGGGGGTAACTCCCCCTCTGGGATAACTCCACCAGCTCCAACGGTGGAAGTTAATGCTGCTGTTCCAACTGGGAACAGCTTTGAGCTGCTGAACAGGGTACGCAGAAACTCGCCAACTGCGGTGCTCAAAAGATCTCCTCCACCGGTAGAGACCGTCGTGGAAGCAGAAAAGACGGAACAATCTCCTCAATCGCTGTCCTCCAGGATCTACAAGACATGGCGAAAAGTCCGAGAATCTGTGATTGATCCTAATTTCTCTCGCCAACACAAGAAGTCGAAAGGTCGGCAAGAAGAAAATCCCCCGGTCAAGCAACGAAAGGCGACGACCACTTGGGTGCCCAAAGCAACAGCCCCCTCAACTTAAACGGCCCATAAGAAAAGAAGGCCGGAGAAAGTCCTCACGCCGATGGTGAATATCAAAGGCGGTGAACCCAAACGCCCTAAGTCCGGGGGCATCGTAGTTCATACCGTCTACGTGGTGTCTGGTAAAGAGGACAGCCGCATGTCCACAGGTCATAGACCGCTTACGCGATCGGTGACCAAAGCACAGGAGCAGCAACAGAAGCTCCAAGAAATGATGACCACGATGGCTGCACTCACTGGGCCAAAAGAAAGCCCTGAAGCGTCCTTGGATGAACGCCAGGAGCAAGAAACTGACGACGAATTCCTTCGTCGGATATTGGAGAAGAAGGATAAAGAGGCTGCTGAACAAGCAGCCAACATAAAGCGTATAGCCATCCTGTTCCAAGACATGGTGGGGATGATGATCCAACAAGATCCTCCGGCCGAAGACCCTCCGATCGTCCTTGAAGACGATAGGGGAGAAACGTCGAATCCTCCACCAGCTCTGTCAACGGCTAAGGAGGAGACAATCCCCAAAACTGACTTGGACGAGTACATAGCCCAACAAATATGGGTCCATCATGCGACTGAAGCAGCCGGCCAGGTCGTAAAAACATGACGACCATATCCAAGCTGGTACGACCAGATCAAATACCCGCCGGGCTACACAATTCCCAAGTTCCATGTCTATAAGGGGACGGGCAATCCCCACAAGCATATTGCCCAGTTCAGGGCGCTCTGCGGCAACACCGGCGGTGATGACAAACTGTTGCTTCGACAGTTCGTTGGTAGTTTATCGGATACAGCATTCGAATGGTATTCCGAACTCCCGAATGACTCTATCAAGACCTTTGCGGAGATGGAGCTGCTGTTTACGCAACGTTTCGCGAGTGCCAGGGAGCGTACCCCGATAACGGCACTGATTAATGCCAGGGTGAAGCCAGGCGAGACATGGGTCCAATATGCTATACGGTGGCGGAACTTATGGTCAAAATACGAGCAACGCATTGAAGAAGCTCCTGCAGTGGGTATGTTTGTGGGAACCCTTGATCCGCAGGCAACCATCTCGCAATTTATGATGTTCTTCAAGCCGACTACCTTCCAGGCCTTGATTGACAAACTAGCGCAAATGGATCAGATGGGCCATAGACCTCCTCTTCCAAAGCCGGACTCCCGAAATGAAAAGGGGAAGGGGAAAGCGATCGTTGTCGCTAATGCTCAACAACAGCCGAGCAACTCGAAGCCGGTTGTTCGTCAAAATAATATACGTCCACAGGTACCCCTTGAGGAGAGACTAGGACGTCCTTACTCGTTTCCCCGAGATTAAACGAGAAGATTATTCGAGCTGGCGTTGCGCAACCGACTCATAAATCTGCCGGAGCCAAAACGTCCATCGCAACCAAATGATGTCAATGAGCCTAACTACTATCCCTATCACCGAGTACTGGGTCATCCGATCGAAGATTGCTACGTCTTCAAAAATTGGCTTGAAGACCAGTACCAACAGGGCAAGTTCGCGTTATCCGACAGATGGAAGGTAAATCCGCCGCAACCTCACGCCTCTAAAAGGATGAATATGCCGGGGGCAACGTGCTCTCTCGTCGAAGAAGCCCCATGGGAGGTTGTGCTGTCAGCCAAGACAAAGAGGATGCTGAACGATCTTCAGACATGCCTAGCGATCAAGTGGAAGAACCCGTTGGAACCGCAGGTCATTGAGGGGATGTTGAAGCCGCGTCCAACTCCAAAGACCGATGGTGGTGGCCCAAGCACTCGCAACCAGCCGTCAAAATCTTCGAAGAAGAAGAAGAAGAAATCCAAGAAGCCTGTAAAGCCTGGCAACAAGCGCACAGACTTGCAAAAACAAATTGACGCGCTGGAGGAATACAACCAGAAAGCACGGACTCCCATTACACTCCAAGAGTTTCTCAACCACATCTTTCAAGAGGAAGATGAGGAGGAAAGTTCGTCGGATGACTCTGAGGAATACGTAGCGAGCTGCCATATGATCTCCCATTCGTTGACGGACGATGAGGAGACTCCTTGCACTGAAAAGCTGGGGGCAGATCCTGAACCAAAAATTCTGGGGCCATCAAATGAAGTAATTGACGCATTCCTCAACGAAGCTCTGTTGAAAAGTAAAGCTGATCGGGAACGCGAGACGGCTATATTTGAAAGGGCCAAGCGCCAGCGACTTGACGAAAGAGCTGAGACACTTCCGCTGGAGCAAAATACATCCACTACGGACAAAAGAAAATTCAAGACGAGGAAAAGGTTTGCTAAGGCCATATCAATGGGCATGAAGCTACCATCCTCCGAAGGAAACATTACTGGTGAAATGGAAATGCACCCCTCCTATTGCTTATATCATCGGAAGATTTCGCACCCCACTGAAGAATGCAAAGCTTTCAATAGATGGCGGCAAGGATATGTTGCTCATCAACAGCATTTTAAGCGGGAGAAGCGCAAAACTCGTCGGGAGCGAAAAAATACGACCGAAGGGTTTAACAGAACTACCGGTGATTGTCGCATGGTTAACGCCAGGGGATCGCAAGTGCTCACATTCGGGAGCGATTCTGACGAGGAGCTGGCTCTCAGCCACCTCTTTAAAGAGCCCACCTCGGGAAAAGAGGAAGAGCCGAAGGTCTGCGAAAATATCCGGCTACGTAATCGCACGCTTCCCGAAAAGAATCTCGGACCCTCAAATAAAAAAGATAAAGGGAAAGAGAAGGTCCCTGAGGAGATCGCCCTGGATGACCAAGTTGTGGAGGAGCTAGCCGCCAAGGACCCGTCGAAGAGAAATAAGGTGGATTATAACGTCTTAGTGCATCTGAGGAAGCTACCCTCGCAGCTCAGCATTCTTGACGCCCTTTTGCTATCAAAGGAGGCGAGAGACTCGTTAATCAAGGCACTACAGGATCCGGAACAATTCCAAGCTTTCCTGGCCGAAGAAAAGATGAAGGATGAATTGGAGGAAGTGCACACGGCCGATGTCACTTTTGGTGATGAGGACATTCTCCTTGGGACGTGCGAACACAATCGTCCTCTCTATGTCTCAGGATACTGCCACGATGTAAAGATAGGAAAAATCCTGATCGACAATGGATCCTCCGTCAATCTCCTTAATGTGCGGGTGTTAAAAGAAATCTGCATGAGCATCCAGCACCTTGCTCGAGACAAGATCACCATCTCCGGGTTCGACTCCCAGTCATCAAGAACTCTTGGGTCTGTGATACTGACGCTACGCTACAGGCTACTCGTCACGGACATTAAATTCCACGTCATAGACGCCAAGACGTGCTACAATGCTCTGCTCGGCCGACCATGGTTACACGAGTACAACATCATCCCTTCTACACAACATCAGTGTATGAAGTATTTTAAGGATGGTTTCGAGTATACCGTGACGGGAGAACTGAACCCGTTCTCTGTGAACGAGGTCCGCAAATATGAAGATGCCAAATACTTTTTACCGGATTTCGAAGACACGGAGAGGTGTCACAAGCCGGAGAACAAAGCTAACGCCACCATCCCTGTCTTCGGCAGTGATACCGAGGAGGAAGAGGAGATGATTTATTCGGGTCCACCCCAACACAACAAGCCAGGACCATCCGCTCCTACGTTGATTTTTGGTAGCGACTCGGAAGATGAGGTTCATGCTATATTCTCTGCTCGACCTTCAATACAAACGTCCGCTGACGAAGAGCAAAGTCTGCAAGTCGCCATGGTTCCACCTAAACACCATAAAGAACTGGATGCACTTGATATCTACAGTGTAGAGAAGCTGCGGATGTTCTACGTCCCTCCCAGGAGAAAAGGCGAAAAAGCAATTCTATTCTACCGCTCTGAAGAAACCAAAGTGGAGAAAGAAATCTGGCACGGTGCGGATCCTACGCTTAACAGGCTTCAGCCCATCCGTCTGCCCAGATATTATACAGAAGGCTTGAAGAAGTTGCTGAAGCGCCAGGGGATATCCTTTAAACAGACCGCTCCAAAAGCCAAATTATATGACAGGGTCTGGAACGTTCCCGGGACTCAACACAAGCTGCCTAACGGGAGAATGGAAACAATCGGGCTTGGATACATTCGGTCCAAGAAACGAGGGCTACTCCAGGGTTGCTACGTCGTGCATGACTCTGATGAAGAAGCGGATGCTCAATGGGAAGATGCTAATCCTGAACCAGTAAAAGTTCCTGATGCAAAAGTGCCCAGTCCGTCGTTCGAAGAGCAAATGGACAAGCTTATAAGGGAAGCTGGTCAAAAAGTCCGAGATGACCATAACCGCGAAATGGCCATCAACGAGAAAGCCAAAATGCAACGCCTCCTCCAACAAGCTGTGAAAGATGAAGATGCCGCTCCATGTCAACCTGTTGTAAAAAAGGTTCGACGCAGAGGCAGAAACAAGTCAAAACGCGAAAAAGACGCCCAACAGCCACTAGGCGGGACTAAAAAGCCACGCAAGCGGGAATCGAACGGTTCCGATCTATCCCTCATAAGAAAAATGGGTCGGGCGTACTCTTTTCCTCGGGACAAGACGAAGAAAATACTTGACCTCGCTCTAAAACATCAGATGCTTACACTGCCGGAGTCTAAACACCCCGAACAAGCAAGCGAAGTTTCTCACTCGGACTATTGCCCTTATCACCGAGTGATAGGACACCCTCTCGAGGACTGCTTTACCTTTAAGAATTGGGTCGAAGATCAGTATCAGCTTAGCAAATTCGCTCTGTCTGACAATTGGAGGGTAACGCCGCCACAGAAGCACGAACCCAAAGCCACGATTGGAAGCGAATTCGTACTTGTCACATGATAACAATATCAAAAGAAGAACCCGAGAACATGGATGACCTTCCCTGGTGCTTCGAAAACAGCAGCGATGGGGTGATCTCAGAATTCCCACCAGCGCCAAAAGAGCTGGAAGATGGAATACACACCACTGCAGATAGCCTTAAGAAAATTGAGTTGGGGATAGCGAACGACCCGCGACCGACGTTTGTCAGCGAGTTGCTATCTGAGGAAAGGGTGGCTGTGTTAAAAGACTTGCTTATGCAGCATAGAGATTGCTTCGCATGGAACTATTCCGAAATGCCGGGATTAGATCCAGAAATTGCTGTGCACAACTTGGCGATATCCCCGAACGTCAAGCCGGTCAAACAGGCACCGAGGAGAATGCGGCTCGAGCTTGAGATGAGCATCAACGCCGAAGTCAAGAAGCTGATCGACTCTGGCTTCATCCAGGAGGTCCAGTATCCCGAGTGGATCGCCAACATCGTCCCGGTGATGAAGAAAAATGGGACAGTGTGCATATGCGTGGACTTCCGGGATCTCAATAAAGCCTGCCCGAAGGACGATTTCCCAGTGCCAGTCACCGAACTGATGATAGACAATACGTCTACTCATGAGGTTTTCTCCTTCATGGACGGCTCGTCAGGGTATAATCAGATAAAGATGCATCCCGAAGACCAGAAGCACACCGCCTTCAGGACCCTTTTGGGTATATTCTACTACAAGGTGATGCCCTTTGGCCTAAAGAACGCCGGTGCCACCTATCAGATGGCTATGACGTAGATCTTTGATGACCTTATACACGAAATCGTCGAATGCTATATCGACGATCTTGTGGTTAAAAGCAAATCATACGAAGAACATCTCGAGCATCTGGAGACCGTATTTCAACGCCTTCGACAATACAACTTGAAGATGAACCCTCTCAAGTGTGCATTCGGAGTTTCCTTGGGCAAATTCCTTGGATTCATCGTCCGACACCGAGGTATTGAGATAGATCCGTCAAAGATCAAGGCGATCATGGAAATGCCCCCGCCAAGGACTCTCAAACAGCTACGGTCTCTCCAAGGGAAGCTCGCGTATATACGGCGATTTATAGCCAACCATTCAGGAAAGTGCCGTCCTTACAGCCACCTGATGAAGAAGAGAACCCCGTTCGTCTGGGACCAAAAATGCCAAAGCGCGCTAGACGAGATCAAGCAATACCGGCAGAACCCGCCAGTGTTGGCTGCTCCGGTCAAGGGAAAGCCCCTCATTCTTTATACAACCGCCCTCGAAGATTCCTTAGGCGCATTATGGGCGCAAGAGAATGACCAAGGGAAGGAAAGAGCACTCTACAACTTAAGTCGAGTTCTACTGGGGGCAGAAAGCAACTACTCCCCCATTGAAAAACACTGCCTGGCGTTGATCTTCGCAATAACAAAGCTCAGGCACTATGCGTTGGCGCATGAGGTCCGTCTCATTTCGAAGGTGGACCCTCTTAAATATTTAATGTCAAAGGCCATATTGACAGGACGACTCGCTAAATGGGCCCTGCTCTTGATGGAGTTCTCGATAACGTATCAACCTCTCAAGGCAGTAAAAGGTCAGGCCATCGCCGACTCCCTCGCTGAGCATCCGATACCCGTCGATTCTCCTTTGAATTGCGATCTTCCAGACGAACATGCATTTGACGCGATCGACAGTGGTGATACCCGATGGGAACTTTATTTCGATGGAGCATCTTCCATGAAGAAGCGCAAACAAAGTACCCCTATAATCAAATCGGAGGTAGGACTCATCTTTGTAACTCCACAAGGAGGGATAATGCGCTTTGCTTTCTCCCTAACAAAGCCGAGGACAAACAATGAAGCCGAATACGAAGCTTTGATAGCAGGCCTCGAGATCGCCATCGACATGGGAATTGAAAACCTCCTCATATATGGAGATTCCCAACTGGTCGTTAGTCAAGTAAACGGCGACTACCAAACATGCAAACCAGAGTTGGTGAAGTACGGCGAAAAGGTGCAACAACTGTTGACCCAAATTCCCTCCTATACTTTGGAAAACATACCGCGCACGGAAAACAGCAAAGCGGACGCGTTGGCCAAGCTCGCTAAAGAATTGGCTGACGAGAACCTCGATGACGTCAGAATCGTAGTACAAAGCCGTCGGGTGCTTGCCCCAGCAGAAGTATCTCCGGAATCATCCGAAGAAAAGGGAGCGACCGAGCAAATGTCTATGCAAATAAAAGATCGGGGAAATACCGAGGATTGGAGAGAAGTCTTTATAGACTACTTCAAATACCGTCGAACGCCCGAAGATGCGTCCTCAAGACATCAGCTTATAAAACGAGCTCTATCTTTCGCCTTCGTCAATGATACTCTGTACAAGAGATCGTTCGATTCTTTGTGGTTGAGATGTCTGGGACCTGACGAAGCGAAAAGAGTCGTTCAAGAAGTACACGATGGACTTTGCGGTTCTCATCAAGCAGGCCCAAAGATGAAGTTGAAGATCAAACGGTTGGGCTACTACTGGCCCACGATGATTCAAGACTGCCTTGAGTATGCGAAGCAGTGCCACTCATGCCAAATTCATGGGGATTTCATCCACCAGCATCCAAATCCTCTACATCCGACAGTGGCTAGCTGGCTATTCAAAATGTGGGGAACTGACATAGTCGGCCCCATCGAACCAGCATCGTCCAGGGGACATCATTTCATCCTGGCAACGACTGACTACTTCTCCAAATGGGCAGAGGCAGTACCACTGAGGGAAGTGAAGACGGAGAATATCCTCCATTTCTTCAAGACGTACGTCATATATCGGTTTGGAACTCCGCAACGGATCATCTCCGATAATGGGCCAGCTTATAGATCAGTCGCTTCGCGCAACAACACAATATAGACTGGAGATATTCCTTGGTTTATAACCCGCGAGCTAATGGTCTAGCCGAGGCCTTCAACAAAACCTTGACAAAGATCATGAAGAAGATGGTGTCCCGAAATAAGGACTGGCATGAGAGGCTGCAAGAAACTCTTTGGGCGTATCGAACTACGTTCAAGACAGCTACGAACACAACGCCATATGCGTTGGTATTCGGTACAGAAGCAGTACTCCCCCTCGATATAGAGTTACCCTCTCTACGAGTGGCAGTCTATTACGAGCTGACGGACGAAGAAAATGCTCACCTTCGGCTTGAGGAGCTTGATGCCCTTGATGAAACTCGGCTCATAGCACAACAAAATCTGGAGGCTTACAAAGCAAAGATGACGCGCTCATATGAAAGATTGACCCGGCCGAGGACATTCCGCCAAGGTGAACTAGTGCTAGTGGTCAAAAGGCCTATGATCCCTAATCGCGCCAAGCGGGGAAAGTTCGAGCCAAACTATGAAGGCACGTACATCATAGACAAGGTCTACCAGGGTGGAGCCTATCTACTCATGGATATGCACGGTGAAAGGCCTTTCAGGCCAATAAATGGTCGCTTCCTAAAGAAATACTACGCTTAGTGAGTTACCGCCTAGGTCAATGATAGATGACGACGACTATGTCCGCTCGCTATCTTCCTAAGCTCAAACTTTATAAGCAGTGGCCAGCCTTCTCCTGGACGGACCAAAACGTCCTAAAACTAATGGCGGACCGAAATGTCCTTAAATTACTACCACAGCATCTTCAGGCTGACGAGATGAATAAAAGAAAAACGAAAAGAAAAGAAAATATAAAAATAAAAAAATATATAAAAACGGTATGTCCATAAGCAAAAAGGGCACGGATGAAAACCCGAAAGGGCTCCGTGAGTAAAAACAACAGGGCTACCGGCGAGTGTTCGTGAAAACCCGAAAGAGCGCGACCTCGTAAAAAAATAAAATAAAATAAAAGGAATAAAAAAACGGTATGTCCATAAGTAAAATGGGCACGGATGAAAACCCGAAAGGGCTCCGTGAGTAAAAACAGCAGGACTACCGGCGAGTGTTTGTGAAAACCCGAAAGGGCGCAACCTCGTTAAAGGACACTTACAAGGTCCACTCGACCTTGTAAGAAGAAACCACCCGCGTGAGATCCTTACGACTCATAAAGGAGCAACACACTTAGAGATCCCCACGATTCCTAAGGAGAAAATACACTTGCGAGATCCTCACGACTCGTAAGGAGAACTCTTTTATGGGACCCTCACGGCTCATAAGATTTGAAAGTCTTAAGTTACAGAGACCTAAACCTGTGCTTAAGCAACCCCCCCATAACTTTCGATATTGCCCTACAAGTGGTTCAATACTGGCCCTTGTATACAATCCACGGGCGCGAATAAACGTTTCCCTAACCAAGTCCCATCCGTGACTGGGGATATGTACGCATGATGAACAACCCTTGTAGATCCTCTCGATTTACAAGGAGAAAACCCTCTTGTAGGATCCTTACGACTTACAGAGGAACATACACTTAGGAATCCTCATAATTCCTAAGGAGAAAATACACCTACAAGATCCTCACGACTTGTAGGGAGAAATACCTTTGTGAGACCCTTACGGCTCATGAAGTTAAAAGCCTTAGTCAACAGGACCTTAACCCTGTTCGCTAAGCCATCTTTGTTCGACATCGACAGAGGCAAATGATGATTCACTCATGGCAATATCCCAGTTGTAGCGGTGCTGATGCCGAAATCGGTGACTAATTTCAGGTTTACGGCGAAAAGCCAGCAAGCCGCACATGCATACAAAATAGCCGAAATGATGGGGCAGCTTGCAATAAAAAGCAGCAAGTAAAGAAAACGTATGCATACGAAATAGCCAAAATGATTGGGCAACTCGCAATAAAAAGCAGCGAGTAAAAATAAAATAAATAGCCGAAATGATTGGGCACCGCGAAAAATAGCCGAAATGATTGGGCAATCGCGACTTTTGCGATGTAAAAAGCTGAAATGATAGAGCATCGCAGAAAGAAATAAAAAAAATGAAAGAATGAAACTTTTGCCCTGCGGGTAAGTCCATAGTGACCCCTGTATACAATCTATGGGCATAAACAAAAAAGGGATTACATTTCCCCACCAGGCTGCGTCAAAGGGAAGTCAGATCTCGACGACCACATCTACAGCCTGGAGACCAACAGCGGCGTTCCTCCTCATTCCAGCAGGACATGGACGTGACATCACCAATCGGAGCCACGGCAAAGTCCCCAGTTCCAAGACTCTACGGTTCACAGATAACCTAGAGTCAGCCAATAACCTCCGTCTCGGAAACAAGTCAGTCAATGACCTCCGTCTCCGAAACAAGTCAGCCAATGACCTCCATCATGGAAACAAGTCAGCAAATGACCTCCGTGGCGGAAACAAGTCAGCCAATGACCTTCATCTCGGAAACAAGTCAGTCAATGACCTCCGTCTCGGAAACAAGTCAGCCAATGACCTCCGTCGTGGAAACAAGTCAGCAAATGACCTCCGTCGCGGAAACAAGTCAGCCAATGACCTCCGTCTCGGAAACAAGTCAGCCAGTGACCTCCGTCGTGGAAACAAGTCAGCAAATGACCTCCGTCGCGGAAACAAGTCAGCCAATGACCTCCGTCTCGGAAACAAGTCAGCCAATGACCTCCGTCATGGAAGCAAGTCAGCAAATGACCTCTGTCCCGGAAACAAGTCAGCCAACGACCTCCCCGTCGGAGCAATACTTCGACTCGGAAACAAGTCAACTCACCAACCACTTACGAGTCCTCTCGACTTGTAAGGGAGAAAATTCTCTTATAAGATCCTTACGACTTATAAGAGAAAACACACTTAGGAATCCTCACGATTCCTAAGGAGAAAATCCACCTACGAGATCCCCTCAATCCGTAGGGAGAAAAGTCTCTATGAGACCCTCACGGCTCATAGAGTTGAAAAGTCTTAGGCAGCAGATCTGAACCTGCGACCTAAGCCATCGCTATCTCTTGGAGAAATCTAAATGCTTACTCTATTATCTGTCAATTGTGTTTATCAAGACAGCATGCTGATAATAAGAGAAGGGAGTACGCAAAGAAATAGTATAAGACATTGCAAAGAAAAATGTGTATCTTTATTTATTAATTTAATCAAGTACAAGGTGAAGCGTACAAAAGAATAAAGAATGGATACACCTTATTCGAAAAAGAATTTTTTTTACAAGTATATGGATACAAGGGGAACTACTGGGAAGGAAGCGTCTTGCATAGCTCTAGCAATTGTTCGCGCACCTCCTTCCACGCTTTCTCCTGATCGGCCACCACCGCCAGTTCTGCGTCCACTTGAGCCCGCTGCTGCAAGAAAGATGCAAGCTGCTCCCCAACGGCCTGATGAGCAGCTTCGTGGCCTGGGGTGTCACGCTCGGCGACATCAAGCTTTCGCTTCAAGTTTAGCCCATGAGAGATGCGTTCCAAGAGGCCCTCAAAGATAGCCTTTACTTGGGCAGCATTCGCCTCAACCTCAACACGCAGACGAGCCGTCTCGCTCAAGGTCTCTTGGTATTCCCTCAGCCTTAAAGCCGCTTCTTGTTCCAAGTGGTGGACGTAAGAAGCGCTTTGCTCAATCCATGCTGCCCGTTGAGTGCTCACGGCCAAAACCTCAGGGACAGAACGCATCGACTCCAGCTGATGCAGGCGAGCCTCGATCTCCCTGCAGTGATTAACCCAAGACGCAACGATGCCCTCGTCATGGAAATTTACGAGTATCACCAGCATCGGGTTAACCGCCGTAGCGAAATCTGCAGCAGACGTAGGAGTCTCGATGTCGAGCTCCTCAATATAGTCGCTCACCATGCGCAGACTATTCGCGACGCCTTTCGAGGATGGACATCTCAAGAAAGGGCCTGCTGGCATTGTAACGCGAGATTCAAAAGGCGCCGAGATTGGAACGATAGCTGAAACGACAAAATGTGATTAGATGACGGTTCAAGAAATATGAAAAAATCATTGATGAGATAGTCTACTATACCAGCTGCAGCAGGTGGCAAGGTCGGAAGGGCCGATGGCGCGACCGATCTTTCGTCTCCTCCTTCGATTTGTAGCACTACAATCAGGACAAGGGAAAATTAGAAATAATTCCATTACTAAAAAAAAAGACATCAGTTGGAAACTATACTCACCAGCGCCACTGGAGGAAGAAGCGAGTTCAGACGGGAAGGAGAAGTGTGGGAGCAACACTTGATAAAGATGATCAAAAAGCACTCCTGAAAAGACACAACAGTACGACTTTAGTACATAAATTATGCGGCTGAAAGACGAAACTAATAGGTTGCAAATCCATACCTTCCAACATCTTCGATGGTACAAGAAAGGGCTGAGAGGTGACCACCGCCAGGACAGTAGTTGATGGCGCTCCCTCGAGCAATGGAGCATCGGCACTGGCCTCACCTGCGTTAAAAACAAGGATAAACTTGTCAGAAGCGGTTGCAAGATAAAGAAAAAGGGGACTGTAACTCGAGATTTACCTGATGAGCCGCCGACCGAAGCAGAGGCGTCTCCCTCCTCCATCGACATGAGGCCACAGCCCGTGGCCTCATCACCCGACTCAATGGGGGTTGTCGTCGTGCTTGCGCGGCCGGAAGATGGCGGAAGACCGTAGACGGGGAGGGCAATAATCGGAGCATTGCCGGACTCTTGAGAAGGAGCGGCTGGCTCTTCCCCAAGAGTCGTGTCCATCTCACCCGCTACTTTTTCGGGCTCAGCGGTCTTCATTGTCTCATCCGCCATCACCAGGGGGTCACTGGCCTCAAGCGCATCGTCCGCCCCTACCTCGGGCTCAGTTATAGCGGTCGTCTCATTTGCCGCCATCCCAGGCTCGGCATCAACGACCTTCTCGGGTGCGGCTCCCTCAGCCCCCAACTCAGGCTCAGCAACCCCGGCGACGTTGCCCACCGTCATCTCGGGTTCGGCCGGTGCCTCTTCCTCTGGCCCCTCAGGTTCGACGGTCTCCGCCTCCCCCTCGGTTGGACTTGGCCCTGCAGGACAGAATATATAAGAACCGACAGCTTTATAACTCTTACAACGAAATTCTAAAAGAAATATTACCTGAGGTGGACTTATCGTTAGCCTCCCTATTGGCGCGCACCGCCTGTCTGTGAGTTGTAGACAAGGCGACCGGAGGCTCTTCTGACGGAGTATCGGCACGAGGGACGGTGCTTGGGCCCGCTCCAATGGCCAAAGCGGCCCTGCGTGCCTTCGCTTCACGCCTCAACCGCTTCCTCTCCTCCCGGGCTGTCGCGATGGACCTCTTCGACGCTTCCTTCATCAAGGTGTCGTCGTCCTCGTTCAGAGTTTCCTCCAGAGCCTTTAAGGCATCTCTCATCGGCTCTTCAAGACGGGCCTCTCACGGTAGCCCCGAAGAGGCAGAAACATCGGCGGCTGGCCCGGGAAGAGTCTCCGCGTCACCTGGCGGGATCGGCATTGTGGTTCCTGCGATAAAAAAGGGGGAGATTAGATCGACCATAACACAAGGAAAATGAAGACTTGATGAATCGAAATTTACCAAGGCCTAAGGACGCTCTAAGGCGTTCCTCCTCTTGGAAAGTCTTGAGAGAAGCGGCAATGGCTTCTTCATTGGTGATGCCTGTTTGAAGAAAAGAGGAAAAAAAAACGTTAGTCAAAGGAAATAATAAAGATATGATACAATAAAAAATGCGACTAGTGATTACCTGATTGCGCAAGCTTAGCTAGCCACGCGTCGCGCCTCGCTAATCGCTCTGAAGCTACGATGGCGGCCGCCAAGTCGGCGGCATGACTAATCCTCTGTTGGTCCCGTACTCACCCAAGCCCTCACCATAGGGAGCGTGGGGTTCCTGACCGAACACAACGTCAGCTGCGAAGAGCGACTTCTTTTTCTTCTTCTGCCCACCAGCCCTAGGTGCACCCGGGATCGACTTGCGCTTTGCAGGCACCTTGGGGCGGCGGGTCCCGATGTCTGCACCCACACCAGACTCTGGCGAGGCTACAACCGCTGTCTCCACTGGATCACAGGGCGCTGGTGGTGCATCCGCAATATCGGGAAGCGGCAATCCGCGTGGAGGACTCTGCCCACGCGGTGGTCCGGCTCTAGCATCTTTTAGAGGGGGAACTACCTTGGCACTAGAGGAGCTTTGCGGTCGCTACCTGGAGGCACACCCTTACGGTCGACCAGCAATCGCTTTTCTTCCTTTATGACGGCTCCCGTCGAATGACTATACCATTCTGTATATACCTTGAGGAGTCGTGGGGCGCAAGCCGGCTCACTGATAAAAAAGTGGGAACCCGTATTCAGACGCATGAAGTGATGCAGCGCGCTCTCCATCCCTTCTTTAGTAGCAGCAGGTTCCGATAGGAAAGCCTCCAGTGGAACCCCTTGATTGTAGCTCAGTTGTTGGGCGAAACGATGCGGATTGTATCTCATGAAAATCGCCGCACCGTTCTGCCTGAACACCAGGAAGCCCGGTCTGATAGAATATAGGTGGAGGGTCTCCCGGGCCGTCAAAACTGAGGTCCCATCTTTGAAAGTGTCTTGCAATGGCCGCACCGCAGTGGTAGATGCCTTTCCAATAGTTAGCACCTTGTCGATGAAAGACACCCCGTCTCCAACGGTGTGGGGGCGAAGGAGTAAACCCCTGGCATTCCGTGGCGATGGAGTCACAATTGAGGCGCCAATCAGCTGTATGATGCGAGGGAAGCTGCACCTGTCATAAAACGAGGGCCTTTTGTGCATGTCGAAGACGCCCGATGTGTGTAGCTCGAGCCACGATACGAAGTAGTGCATCGGGAAGATCATGTGCAGTACCCCAGGCTCATTAGCATCCGCCGCTTGACTGAGGCTATGATACAGGTGCGCCAAGTCGGCGATCCCAACAGCCACTTTTACCCCAATGGTCATCCGGTGAGCTGGGTAAAAGACAGAGGGCCGCATATGGCGAGAATGCATCGGGAGCGCAAACAAACTCAGCCATAGCCCAAGAAATCCTAAGAAGAAGGCCTCCTCGTCCATCCCGGGGGCTGCAACTTCCGCAAAAGATATAGTCGGGGAGTTAGGAAGGAAAAAACCCTTTTGGTCTATTTCCTTCGCCGGCAGGTTATCCAAACCTAGATCGAAAGAGTCATCAAGTGTGGCAAACTTGGCAGCTTCTGCCGAGAGGACGTTTGGGTGAAGGAACCGAGCGATGAAATCCTCGAAGCTAACTCCGCGACTCCCACGTTCGATGAAAAGGGCCTCATAGATGTTCAGCACTTTGATCGGACTTGGGAATTGATGTTGAACAGCATTCTCCGGAGTGAAGCCCCTTACTGCCGGCTTAGCACCGAAGACATACTCGTCTGTAGGAAGCAACTCCTCATAGTGCTCCCCTATAACCGGTAAACCGGAGACTTCTGTGAATTCCTCCAGAGAAATCGACACTTCCCGATCCATTGCGAGGAAAGTATGAGTAGGAATGTTCCACTGCTCCAAAAAAGCCTTAAACCACCAGGTGGGAAGCGTGGGATATTGGAAGAGGGAAACATAAACATCAGTGTATAACCCTAGCCTTATCAGCTGCGACTTCTTCGCCGACAGAATATAGCGAGCCCATGGCAGATAGCCGATCGGGTGGCGGGGGATCAGACCTATGTTATATGATTGCCCCCAAGGTCGCGCCTCGCCTTGACAAATACGGCGTCCTAGGATATCCAAAACTATAGGACGCTGAACCGGAATTGCATCTATAGTGGGATGAAGAAAGCCCTTCGAAGTCCAATCAACCATCTCCACGGCATACTGCACCGGGGGTGGGCTGGCATAATGGATCGCCGTAATAGGCTCTGACGGTACTGCGCACGTAAAGCTCCGTCGACCCATGATGATTTGGTTGTACCACGACCCCCAAAGGTGAAGACTCTTATATTCCGGGTCGTGGTCCCCGATCATAGCTAGGACTTCGCAGTCCACAGGCGCTTCGGGAAATCCTTCCTCCGAACGAACAAACAGGAATGAGGTATTGAAAGACATGTTCACTGCAAGGGGACAAAATTGGCCGTTAGTGTTGCAATTAAAAATTTTAAATTAAAAGTTAATTAAAATTAAATTAAAATTAATTACACCACACTGCAGTACAGTGGGTAGGAGACCAAAGGGGGACCCACGAAATCTGGATGACAATGCATCAATTAATAAGACAACCCCATCATTGGATGAGATTGTCAGTTAATCCCCAAGAGAATATTCTCATTAATAATAAAAAAATCCCTAGAGACAAGGAGAAAATCCCCTCTTTCAGAGCAAAGCTCTGTCACAGAGTGACACTTGTCAAACTCTGGTCTCAGGGGAATAAGATTCCTTAAAAGAGCCTAGCTCTGTGATAGTGATGAGAAAATCTATTAAAAATTGAAGATTCTTAGGAGTTCTTCACTTTTAGATCAAAAAGATTTGCTAATAGATCATTGATCTAAGAAGAAGATCAATGATCTTCAGTAAAAAACAAAATAATAATAGTGCCTTGCACTTTTTATAAACCACTGGTTCTCTGAAAACAAGAAAAACTTGTTTTCTTTGATCTAAATTGGATCAAGAAATCAAACAGTGCCCTGCACTTGTAAAAATTTGCACTGTTGCGCTCTTGGGTTGGCGCAAGCCACCAGAGAGCGCCACGTGTCAGCACTTGAACCACTTGTGCTATACGCTTTTAAGATAGAGCCTTGCTCTCTGAAATTGGCGCAACTCACCAGAGCGCGCCACGTGTCAGCAGCGCAAGCGCAGCGCACTGGCACAGCGCACTGCGCTTGCGTGACACGTGTCACCTCCACAAGCGCTTGCGCTCATTTATTGGCGCAAAACGCATGACAGGCCACATGGCCACTGTCAGATAATTGATGCACTGCATCATTAAAAAGAAGGGCTGAGCCCAATTAAAAAGGCCTAACAGGCCTAATAAATGCTATGCAAAAAAAAGGGCAGAGCCCAAATAAAAACAGATGCAATGCATCATTCTTTTTTTAAAGGAGCAGAGCCCAAATAAAAACAGATGCAATGCATCATTCTTTTTTTAAAGGGGCAGAGCCCAAATAAAGGTCCAACAGAGACCAAGATTAATGCTATGCATTATTAAACAAGGGCAAAGCCCTAGCACAGGTCTAATAGGCCAAAGATAAGAAATAACGTTGAATATTCTCAACTGGACTTAGCCCAATCATGGCCGTAAGTCCTCAAACTAAATTGACTGAGCAAGACTGCTCTCCTAAATCAATTTACATCCGGTTCGAGGGTACATCTCCGAACTCCTCTGACCCCTATCGTTGTAATCCTTCAACGACGTCAGAGAGGTGACGGGTCCCGACGACCACACATTGACACGGACCGTGGGGTCCTTAAACTCATGGACTTATGCGTCCTTAAACCAAAACACGGACTGTGGGGTCTTAAACCCACGGACTTATGCGTCCTTAAACTACCTATGGACCCATATGTCCCTAAACTGGAATATGGACCACCATGTCCCTAAACTGGAAATTGACCGCAACGTCATTAAACTAAACAATAGAGCCAATTGCTCTCTTGTCGGATCCAAACGATCCCGTTAAGTTGATTTTAGTCTGGAAATTAGGCTAACGTATCCTTAACAAAAGTTTAAGTTGATCTTAGCCTTAAATAGGGCTAACGTATCCTTAAACTAAAACACCAAACCCAAATCTAAGTAAATACGGATTTGGACTAATCCACGTCCTACGGGCGACGGCATAACTTAGTCTCCGTATACAATCCACGGGCATCCACAAACAAAACAAACACACACGACACGAAGTGAAATTCTGGAGAAGGAGAAAGTGGCTACCGTGATGCGGTAGCGTAATTAACTGCAGGGGTTTGCGCCTGCAGGGAAGAGCGTCCCCACAATCAAAAACCCCTCAAATGAGGGGAAATCTGACAAAGTCTGCTACATCGGCCGCATCCGTCTAAACCTCCGATACACGGTGCCATAAATCAACTTGGCATCTTCGGAGAGGTGGATGGATAAAACCAAATAGCATCTGCCCCGAATCTCAAGCAAGACGTTTATCGCGTCACCGCCGCGTCTTTCGGAGGGGAACAGGAGGCTCGGGGTTAAAAGAAGAAGGAAGGAAAAATATAGGAAGGAGGTGACGAGATCCAAGGGGCGGTGACCAGATTCGAGGAATCCACAGTAATCGCGAGATGAGAGAGGAAGTGCGAGAGGAGAGAGAAAGAGGAGAGAGAGAGAGCCGTGAAGGGGAGAGAGAAAGAGAAGAAGAAAGAAAGAGAGAAAGATTTGAGTGGGGCCCAGCGCTAGGAAAGGAGTAACCTGATTGGCTCGTGGTGGTGGGGCCAGAAAGATAAAGAAAGAGAGTTTGTGAGTTGTTAAAAAAATATTTTTGTTTGTTAACTCAATTTAAAACTGTTGAATAAAAATTTAAACTGTCGGCTTTAAAATTTAAAGATATTAATTTTAATAAAATTTAAATTTTGGCGGGATACAAAAAATATTCCAAAACACGCCCAGGTCGGGTCCAAAATTTCAGATTTCAAATACGAAAAAATAAACGCGACTTCCAAATTTTAAAATGAATGCTTAAGTAACGAAATTGCATACCCCCAAGAACGGACACACGTATATGCGCGTAGCTATCCAAACACGTCCGTTTCACTGAACGGGACGAGAACAAGATGCGCGGACGCTACCACGGGGTTAGGGGTATCATGCAGGCTATGAAATGCAATTTTAATTTATTTTACGTGATCTAAAATATTATATGATAAAATGTGCGATGTCAGATGAAATGTCAATATGCAGCAATCATGAGATGCACGTGTCTATGTAACAAGTCAAGGTAATCTATAAATATGAATCAAACAAGTTCAAGCAAACGGGTCGGGTCGAATGCGATGTAGAATGTACAATACCATTCGCACCCAAACACGATTAAATCAATTAAATACCACAGATATAAATACGGAAACTGGAATTGGTATAAATGAACTAGGTTGTTACATATATTAGTATATATATTTTCATATATGCGTTTTGTGAAACGTGGATAATTAGCAAGAACGGTTTTAGGAAATCACGGGTTAGTGTAGTGTAATTGAAAGTTAGTGTTTTTAGTTTAGTTTCTTAGTTGCGAAACCCTAGTGTGAAGGTATACACACACACATGCACACACGTAATATGTTTTTTGGTGTATATGGTTATATGTATATATATGTGTGTGTCTGTGTGGATGTGTTAATACACACACACACACACACATACACGGGTGATGAGGATAGTATTTGATATTTGGAGATGAGTCGATGTGATTGGGCATGATGCCGTGAGATCGGTGATGTGATTTGGGTCGTGTGATGAGACACGACATGATATTATAGCGGACCGTTGGGCGATGTGTTTTATACACACGCGATATATGTTGATGGTATCGGAATACACTAGACTGTAGATCAGTACCCCTATCCAGGATATGATAATAATGATGCCAGATGAATAATGAAGTATATGTGATATTGACCCGTACCCCGATTTTGGGATGCCGTACGATGGATTTTACCGTACGATATATAAATATGAGGATAGATCCGCACTCTTGACTCGAGAATGTCGTATTATATATATATATATATATATATATATATTCTATCGTACGTAACATTATTGAAGCGGGATCATCGACTATTAGATATATCGACTCGGACTTAGGTGGTTTCCCTTACCCTTTGATTAGTCTCTTAGCTTTGTCCTATAGCTTACTTAGTAGATGTTAGACTGGGCTCGACTCATACTTATTCCAAAAACTAATGAATCGTGAGTATTTTAAAGACAGGCCAAGGGATACTGCGGATATTTCAAAGGACGTACCTTTTCTTAAAAACGCCGTAGCCCCTATTTTCTAAACACCACGATTCGTGTTATTTCAAATGCCAAAAATGCATGACTCGTATATATAATGTATATTCTTGCTGTTCACATCGCATTGCTTGCTTAATTGTGTTTTCATTAATTATTATGAACCCATGCTGTTAGGACACCAGCACCATTACTGATGATGCGTATGTCTACGAACACTTGCTTGCCGGCTCACACACATCATCATCGGTAATTGCCATAACACATACACTTTAGAAGTATTACTTCATTGACATGACTTGCTAGCTGATAGTTCCAATATGTTATTGCTTTTATATGCTAGTTTAATTATCGCATTCCTTACTTGATATCCGATGCATTCATATACCCATTTGTCATGCAATATTATAGGGCTTTATTCTAGTATTCACTGTTTATTGACATCGTGATTTTGAGATTTCGGATTTCCATGAGATTTCTGGATTTGGAGAAACCGCAAGGATTTTATAAACTGATTATCATTTCTAAAAATAGAAATTGCGATTTTCTCGTGATATGATATGAGATATATCCACCATGAGTTTTCTCGGTTCTTGAGCGGTATCATACACCCGATTCGAGGAGGAGAAGGAACCGTTTGCGGGTGCATGGTGGACCCGGTGCGGTACCCCCGGGGCAAGATGGTCGCAGGAGATGGCGTTGAGCCCGGCAGGGGAGCACTATCGACCGGTTATTTGTGACGCGGCGGATATCCGGAGGATACCGACGTAGTCGTGAGATTTGATGATTTGGGCCAGTCCGGATTGTCGGAGCTCGAGATATTGATATTTTATGTTATGGGCCAGTCCGGATTGCCGGAGCCCGAGATATTGAGATATTGGGATTTACACATTTTGTGTCGATACTTGACACGGATTCTCTGTTGATTTCATTGATTATACTTCGATTTTTATAAAGAAATCTCACTGAGATATGAAAATAGTTTTCTTATTCAGTTGCATTCTGTTTTCATGCATTCATACATCATATATATGATATGTTGTTACCCGAGGCACTGACACGGGACTTGATATTACACTTATGTGTAGATGTTTCTGGGTTATATTATTTTATAAAGATATTATCGTATGACCTAGGATGGAGTCATACATGCGATTTCTGCTCGGTAATGTTTTCTACTCACGAGTTGGCAACTCACCCCCGTTGTACCACAGTTTCTTGCAGGTTTTGCCGTACAGGATCCTTGGTGGCTTTGCTGGCACACTGATTTCCTTCCGGGTGATTGCTTTGGCAGGTGGGTTCACTTGCATCGTGACCACCATTGTACTTTATTTATATTCAGTTGTATCTAAAAAAACTCCATCAACCAGACTTGTATTAATTTATAGACTTAGGAAACCGGTTGTATATTCTTTCGACCTTAGAGTCACGCGCTTGTATTATTATGGTTTTCTGGTTTCCTTGATGATTTTGGATTTCATTCTGAGTTTTGATTCTCGCCCTTCGGCGTTGTATATTATATTTGCGTGGTTGTATCCGCCAATTGGCGAAGAGCTGGCTTCCGCTTGGGGATGCCTTTATTTATTATGTATATTATGCATGTTTGTACCCGTTTGGGGCCAGTTTTTACAAAGGAGACTCTGCCGAAATTTTCGGGAAAATATGATGTTGCTTTAAAATGCTTAATGCCACTTATTTTATGAAAACCACTTGCTTTAAAACAAGTTTTCTTCACTTCTTCTTTAAAATAGTTTAGATTTCTGGGATTTTGGTTTACTTGAATTAGATGGGGTCCTATAGACTTCATATGATTTAAGTGCCAGTCACGTGCTATTTCGGGTCGTGACAACTATAGATATAGATAGATTATATCTCGTATGTGTTTAAGCATTAGTCATAATTTATCTCTAGAGTTTTCATTTGCATCAATTGCTTATGATTGCCACATATTTGCACCAACCATATCTTTCTCGTCGTGTGTCAAAAGTTGAACCTCAAATCTGTATCATCATCGAGCATTAAAACAAAATTAAATATAAGATTGAAACACATTTGGTGCATTTAGAGTCGTCTATATGAAATATCATTTATAAGTATGTGTAATTAGGAAATTAAAAAATATACATATTTCTTTTAACAAGAAACTTAATAGGTTTCTAACTATTATACGCTATGCCTGAGCACTGCAGAAAACTACTTATACACTTGTCATTGCTGTATTTCATCTTGAAATTGACTCATGCGACTATTTAACAATTTTCAATCGCATAACTTAATATCAGATTATTCCATATTATTATTCACTAGCTAGATATTTTACAATCTGACCATTAGAAAATCTAAGAACATAATTAAAACCTCATTTAGAAAGTTTAGAAAGTGGCAAAAGATCTAAGGTTTAAGCATAAAATATATATAATGGTGTTCTTAAAAATTAAAAAGTGTAAATAAGAAAACTCAAAATAAAATAAGTTTTTTTTGCCCTATTGCGCCCTTGATCTTTTCTTACCTTATAAACACACACTAATATTTGTAGTTTTATATTTGACCAATAGATCTATATTTACTCTAAATATCACTTCCAAAGTTTAGTATTTTTATTTTTCACTTTTGTTGTTCCAAAAATAACCTCATAAACTTCAAATGCAGTATTTTCTTTTGATATATCTGTACCAATTCATCATTCACATTAAAATGAATCTAGATTCATTATTTGTCAAGATGTCTTCTTAAAAATAATTGGATTAGAGGTAAATTAAAGAGAAATTTAAGGGGGAACTTTTTTAGAATAGTTATATTAGAAGGTGCTATTTGAAACTTAAAAAGAATTTGAGGTGTACTATAAAAAACAATCCAAGTCTTTAAGGGTGAACTTAAAAATTATTCCTGCGTGCGGCTCGTGATTCCCAATCGAACCCCACGCTTTCATTATTCAATTCCTTTCCCAAAATTAGATTTTCTAAAAGTTACAGAAAACCCCCGCAACAAATCCAGCCAGTTCACTCCCCTCACAGCTTACTTAAAACAGAAGCGTGATCTGAGCTTCATCTCACGTGAGCAGTCACCAGAACACCGCCGAATCGTTCACCATCTCCTTCATCTCCGCAGCTTATCTCGGCGGCGATCGGAGCCCGAGTCCAACGCAATGGGCGGTAACTTCGCCGCCGCCGTTTTCAAGCTTCGCACTTCACTTTCACAAATTTTCTCTCTTTTTAAAAAAATAGTTTTGCTTTGAGCTACAGCAATGGACTCGCCTTTCTTCTTGTTTTCGTACCATTTGTTAGGGTTTCGATATGTGGTTGTTGAATCTACAGGGATCGAGGAGAAGCGGAGAGATAAAGGATCGAAGGGCTTGAAAGAGGGCAAAAGCCTGTGGTTTGCTTCGAATTTGAGCAAGAGATGGGGCGAGATGTTCTTTCTTTTGTATACGCCTCTCATTTTCACGCTGTGCCTTGGGATCATTATTCCCTACAAGCTTTACGAGGTTTGTGTTTTTTCTCTTGTTCTTGATTATTTTTGTTGTGTTGATAAAACTCGTGACATTTAAAGGTGAAAGTGGAGAAAGTTTTAATCTTGGCCCTAATTCTTTTAGGGAATGTATGGATTTAATCAAACGGGATGTATCAATTTGAAAACAGAAGTGAAGATTTTACCTTTTTTTTAGAGGAAGGAAGAATTTTAGTCCAAAAATGGAAAATCTATCAAAACATTGAAAAATTGATTGATGGCATCAGCATGTAAAGATACTTTTTTGTTAAATAGAAATGATTTTAATTGGTTGACTTGAAGTGTGTAATTGTTTCAAGTATAATTCTGGTAGCTGACATTTCTTATGTTTCGATGTTTGCTTTCTATTGGAAAATAATATAGGGATCCAGCTCTTATTTGTGTGTTTTTGTGACTATCTTGATTTATCCATTAAACTTTGTATGTTTTTAATTCTGGTGGCAGAGCTTCACCGAGCTGGAGTATTTGATCTTGGGATTGATTTCGGCCGTCCCATGTTTCTTGGTACCCCTTGTCCTTGTCGGGAAGGTATGCAGTGGACAGTTATATTATTGTTGCTTCGACTATCATCATAATTAGCATCTCTCCCAGCTGCATTATTATCTTACAAAATTATGTCTGGCAAATTAACACAAGCACTAGCAAATTTCATGGCTTTGTCAAGGCTGGAAATAGGTGTTCCTGTTCCTGCTGATACCTAATAATGCCTAAAATTTTATTTAAAAAGAAATGGTTGATTATGTTGAATGGTAAACTTTGACCTTACACTGCAATATAAACATAATCAGCATAGCCATCCTTCTATGTTCACCAACCAATAGACTCTAATCACTACCCAGGACTGGAAGTCGTGTAGCTAGATGTCAAGGCAACATAAATTTCTTCTTATGTTGCTCTGTTCTTTTCACGGCTTGATAATATTTAGTTTACTATTGATGAAATTTCTTCCTTTCTATTACATTGCTTGTGACTGCACCTTCTGATGTATGACTTTACATTCTCCTTTTTTCCTTAAAATACTAAGCATTGACTCTATGTTACAATATTTTTTTGTTGACAAAATCTTAGTCATTACAACTTGGAATCCTCCTACCAAATCTGAAAGCTGCAATGCACAGATGTGCATTTTTGCATGGAAATGATATTTTATGTAGGATCTAGAAGTTTAACCGTAACATGTATTTCCGTGTTTGATCTGTTTCTTTCCCTTGTGTCATTATTTGCATTACTATTACTATGGCTGTTTTCAAATCCAGCTGTTGGTATTGGTTTGGCTTTGTTATTTTGATATATTTAATCTGAAAAGAGTAATAAAATGCTTGATCATAGCTACAGCTGAATTTCTTTGTAACCAAAGCTAAATACTCTTGAAAGTTTGTACCTTTCATTTACATGGCTATGGTACTTAACCTCCTGCTGTTTATATCCAGGTTGATCTTGTAATCATGGCATTCTTAGCAACTAAATGCATATAGTGGTTCAACCATTTAAATATGTTATGTGATGGCTTTAACCATTGGATCTTCCTTGCAGGCCGATAGTGTCAAATGTTTGAAAGATCGTTACTGGGTGAAGGTAATTCCTGTATGAAATCTCTTGCAAATTAGTAAGGATAAGCCATATGATTTTTCCTAGTCTGCTTCTTAACCTCGTTCATGCTGTTGCAGTTATTATTTTCTGAAAGAGTGAATGCATGTGCACATGTATTTACAATTTTTCTACTAATTTATCATATCAGAATTTACAGTATAACTATGTATTATTGCATGCTATGTACTTGTCTTACTTAATCATGCATTGACATACGCTGATACTGTTTCCGGGTGCTTCGGGTGCTCCAGTTCATTTTCCCTATTAAATAGAACCACTTGAACTGGATATTTGGGTTTATAAATGAGGTTTGACCACATAAAACAACATGCCATTAATAGTGTTCTAAATATCGGCGATATAAATCGGATTCAACCGATATAGCGGTTTTAGAGAAGAAAGCTACAATTTTTTAAAATTATAATTTTTAGAAAATATCGGTCAACATATCTAAATATCGGCCGATATATCGGAAATATCATATGTTAATATATGTGATATTTTCTCATAAACTTGTTTTTGACTTATTAGGTTTCAGGTAGTATTCTAATGGGCTCGGATCGTCTTGGAGTAATCCCACACCCATTAAAATAAAGAAAAGGGCATACCAAAGCAAAAGCTCGCTTTCTTTGTATTTCTATTTTGCTCGTTCAAAGTCTACGAACCCTAGATCTCTCGATCTCGTGTTTTGGAAGCGCAACATCTCTTGATCGACAAACCCTATAACCCTAGATTCCCTTTCTTGATGCCGAGCCTACTTATTATCTGAAATTGATTGTTCATTTCTTTCTCCCTATCCTTTTTTCTTTTTGGATGTGAGTAATTTTGAAATTGATGCCAAACTCAGGGTCAATTTCAACCCACGGGTTTTTTTGCCAAATTTTTGCTATGTTAAACTCATTTAAGAAAGCTAACTCTTTTTATATAATTACTAAGTTATATTTATGGTAGTTGTATTATAAAGCTTTGTTGTCCGATATTTAGAAAACATGTCCCGATATGTCACATATCCTCTATCCGATATGAAAATCTTCGGGCCGATACAATACCGATATCCGGTATTTAGAACACTGGCCATTATTCATTCTCATAATTGTACATTAACTTAAAAATAAATTATATTGCAATTTGTGAACTGGTGCAATATTACTTTTGCATCAATTTCCAAGTATTATTGTTCCAGTGTTTACCGGTCTACAATTTTGCGGAGTGAAATTTTTCATGAAGTTAAGGTTTTTATTGTAAATTATTATTTCTATGATGTTCTAGGTCACATCTCAGTTTCTTACATATACAAACTTTTATAGGGACTCAATCTATCCCATATAGCATGAACTTGGATATGGATACGAGTCGGATTCGCGGATTCACAATTTATCAAAAATTAAGGATACTAGTCGGTTTCGTGGATTCACAATTTATCAAAAATTAAGGATATGATTCGTTAGGATATATTAAATTTTTGTTGTATAAATTATATGTACATACTAACAAAAAATTATTATAGCAAAATCTAAACTAAAATTATCATAGCAAAATCTAAACTAAAATTATCAGTATCCATTATGCTTATTATGCTTGTTGTATAGATAGTTGATGTTTTAGTTAGTCGTCCATCTTCCATCTTTGCTATATCTAATACATAATATAAGTTTCATAATGTGCCAATAAGAGCTCCACAAGCATCTAGACAAATTAGAAAGAATCCAACATGAATCCGTGCTACATCGAATCTATCAAATACTGGTTTTGAAGTGGTTTGTACTTGCATGTGCACATATATAGTATGTATATTAGGGATGTAAATGGACCCGGATAATCCAATCCGGATCCGTTTTCGAATCCGACAACTTGCGGATATGGATACGAAAAATCCATATCCGGACGGGTTTTTAGTATCCGGGTTCGAATCCGGATCCGATTTGGATACGAATTTCCTATCCGAATCCGAATATCCGAAATAATGGTATCCACTATCCAACTACTAATTACTATCAGTTATAGCTATACTAATGGATAGCCTGTAGACATGATGTTATATGAAAAAGCCATTTGAAATTATTAAGACTTTAATTGATGTGATTGCTTGAATCTAAAAATATTGGTTGACCCGTTTAAATATTTTATTAGCTGTAGTTATGAATCATGACTTTTTATATTTATCCGAATAGTATTCGTATCTGATTTTAGCGGATATGGTTTTTACAACATCCGTATCCGTATTCGATTTGTAGTGGATACAGATAGTAAATTTTTGTTACCGACAACTATCCGTATATGCATTTGCATCCGTAAATAGGTGCCGGATACGGATATGGTAATGCCTATATCCGATCCGTATCCGATCCATTTACATTTCTAATGTATATAATACATAGATGCTCATTCATAACTCATAAGTAACACTTTTGTTTGCACATGCATATGCATATAGTTACATTTGTTCTCAGAGATACCTTGTATATGTATCTAAAGCTTACAAAGCCAATGTTTAATTACCACAATAAAATGCCATATATATATATACATACATATATATATACAGGGAGTTCCAGTTTTTAAAAAACACGGACCGGTTTGCAATTGATCACTCTCATATATATATATATATATATATCGGATTTTGATCGTAAGTAGAAGCAGGGACGGACGAGGCCTACCCCGGACGTACGGAATAAAAACAAAAAAGATCACTTTTCTAATAAAGAAACTCTAGAACGAAAATAAGACTGGTATCGTTCTTGAGTTAAGGCCTTTGTGGCGGACTTCAGCCCTATAAAAAAACGAAAAAGGAATTTCTCTTTCTTTACTAATTTGTTTGAAAAAAAGCACTAGGCTTGCTTACAAATATCTTAGCTTACTAGAGGAAAAGACTCTTCTCAGAGACTCTTGTCCTATCCACGTAAGGTAGCCCAGCTTCACCACCTGACCGGTCTGCGTTTTTTAAAAACTGGAATTCCCTGTATATATATATATATGTATATGTATGTATGTATGTATGTATGGGAGTGATTCATTGCAAACCGGTCTGCGTTTTTTAAAAACGAGAACTTCCAATATACGACATATTTTAACGATCCGAACCGTTCAAGTTCAAGTTGATCATCATACCCTCAAATATATGTGTGACAAATCAAAAGATTTTAAGACCTATGCATTGGATGAAGTTCATGTTGTATTATCGAAAGACGTTCATTTTTGCACCCATCGATGCATAGGCTAGAGATCATTAAATCTTTTGATTTGTCATCCACATATATTTGAGGGTATGGTGATCAACTTGAACCATTCGGATCGTTAAAATGTCGTAGATCGGGAGTTCCTGTTTTGAAAAAACGCGTACCGGTTTGTAATGGAGCACTCCCTTATATATATAGAGAGAGAGATAGAGAGAGATGCAGGAGTATTAGGCAATGAGTGCACTAATGACATTGCCAAATTTTTTATTTCAGATAAGAAAGATATTTGGGTCTCACCTAGTAAATTTATGTGAAACTTGATAATAGTTTTCAGAATGTTTGACTCTTTAATTGTTCAAAAAAGGTTAAATTTTGCATAAAAAAGTGTTGGGAGTTATAATTGTTGCTTGCTCACACAATCGGAATCTATTAGAGCTCACTAATTTATGGAAATAGATATTCAATAATTTTATCAATCTTTATTCTTTAATGATGGTCATTTTCCAAATCAGTAACAGTACATGTTACACAAGTTGCTCTATTTTAGGATGTGAACTAATCAGACTTGAGATGCAACTACTCGTATTGCAAATAAAAAAGAGGTGCTCAGTAATGCTAAGCCATTAATCAAATTTTAGTTTTGAGATAGAATGCAAATGTGAGGAATCTATTAGCTTTGATTTCAAATGTTGTAAACACCGTCGGTGAAAATCAAATAAAGAACCTTTAATTGTTATCAGAGTAATTGTTTGTGTTTTAGGGTTAACCACGAATGCTTGATATAAAAAATCAGATCAAAATCCTAAATAAGGTTTCAATAATCAAGAAAGAGACGTCTTATGTGTGATGATAAATAGAGTGGGTGCTCCACTGCTCCTTTATGCAGATGTATAGTTTTTCCCGAACTAATTAGGATTCACACGAATTTGTTGTACATGATTTATTTGTTTGAAAAGATTTGTTTTCTGTGTTAAAAAAATATTGGTATAACTTAATGATTTGTTTAGATTTTAATTTAATTTAAATACGTCATTTGTATTTGTTATTGCTAGGAAATTTTACTTTATATCAAAATTTAAATACAAGGGAAAAATGGATCCAACTCCCGACCTTTGAAAAGAAATAGGTTTAGGTCCCTCACTCAAAAACAGTTGTAGAAAACTCTCTAAACTGAAAGATTTTTGTGTGTTAGTCCCTATAGTACATTTACTATTCTTTATGCCAACACTGACCTTTAAGTTAAACTACTATATTTACCCTTTAAAGTGCTACATATATCTTTTAAAGTGCTACATTTATCTTCTAAAGTGTTGCATTTATATTGAAATAGGTCAAATGTAATAGATATAGTAATTTTACTAAAAATGCAACAATTTAATGTCAAATGTAGTATTTTAACATAAATGTAGTATTTTATAACATAAATATAGTATTTTGAAAGATAATTATAGTACTTTAAAAGATAAATGTTTTGGATATGTACGCCCTAGAGGCTATTATTGTATAGTACATAATTGCATATTACATGTGGATGCTTGGGATATATATGTACAAGACAATCTTGCTCGATATGATAGTATACTATCTGGTTTGTCTTTATCTCAACATGTGTATATTCTATTTATATTACTTATCTCGAATACATGTTGGTAAAGCCCGTAGGATCTTTGCTTGACTATTAGAGTTGTGATGGCGATCACACTCGTGGGGTTTAGGTAGTCTATAAGCACATCCTTAAATTGTCCATAGTTAGAGTTTCGAGACATGGTATCGATACTTCGGAGTAGACTAGTGTATATGTTTCTTATTCCCATGAAGAAAGGTGGTCTGTCCCACAGTCATTGGTGTACGACACCAAAGATAGTATACATGTGCTCATTAGGTTATGAGTTACACTGTACGGACTCGTCTAGAATTTCTAGATGGTAATATACCTATCTTCAGATAGCAGTTCTTTGATGACATAGATACATGTTAGTGTTTAGACCTGACATCGTCATTAGTCTTGAGTGTGTTCCCACTGTATTTAGATTTCTACCCTACCACAGCTTTAAAAAGTCGTGCAAACATATTTTAGTTGGGTACAATCTCGAAGCACTTAGGGTCAGTAAGCGATAGAAGGGATTCGTCTCTCTCGGTATAGCGAGTCAATATCGCGTAGTGTTCGATTGGTTATCACTATAAGACCTTGGCCAAGACAGTTGAGATTTACTGATTGTGAGATCAGTAGTTTCTCAAGACGGTTTTGAGCCACATCGACACGACTTATCAGGTTATTAGGGGAGGTTATTAGGGGACTGACGTTTTTCACGCTCTAGACCCGATATGCAATACTTTCAGACGAAGAGACCAGACTGTACGTAGGTTGTCATTTTCAGGCTCAGTAGGGATACAGACGAGTTTGCTTATCGACCTTCCTTTCGTTCATTACCTGGGCAGCCGTCACGTACAGTTAGTGCCGCTGACGTGCTTATGGTTAAACCCACTGTCAGCGTATTGTCGAGTCTTTAGAGTCCCACATAGAGGGTTTCCCGGCTCAGGCGAAACGATGTAGTATACGTATTGATACGTACTTAGGTTCGATTAAATATGTCTTTTTGTACACGTACTTTTAATTGGACATTTTATTAATACTAGCCGGTTTGAAAGATAGCCAGATCATCACATTTGGATGAATTATGAGCTAGTATTATATATCTCTTTTAATCTCTCTTTTACAGTATTTGTATTTTAATACGAAAACGGTATTTATACGAATACATGTATTTGTATAAATACGGGTATTTATGTCTTGATACAAATACGAGTATTTATGTCTTGATACAAATACGAGTATTTGTATCTTAATACGAATAAGGATGTATGTATTTTGATACGAATATGGGTGTATATTTTGTAGCATATACTTGTATTGGTGTATTTATACACACACATGTATACGTGTACATATGACATGGCCATTCTTTTTCTTCTTATCTCTTCAAGATCTCTTTAGAATAATGTGGGCTTGTGACTCACAATGGCGAGTCACAATTCCACTCAATTATTCTAAAGATATAAAAAGAGAAAAGAGAAAAAGAATGAGATAAGGTTATCGTTATATTTTTGTAGCCATGCTTGCTCATCACTATTAGCTTCTTCCTCCTCTCATGAGTTTTGAAAATAGAGAAAGGAAAAAGAAAAGTGAGAAAAACCAAGAGATAAACACTACTACATCTTTAATGACCAATTCCTAGCAAGTCTTGTTCACCAGTTGCTTCACTTGTTATTTTAGTGTGAAGCTAAAGCCTAGGATAAGGTTCCCTTGGGTGGATCATCTTTGACGACGAAGACCGACTCTCAAGCCCGTTCCCGATGGACATAGGAGCTAAAGAAATGTGATAGAAGACGAAGGACACGACTACAAAGGTCAATATCTATCCGAGTAGTTTAACTCATTCTAGTTGCTAGTTTAGTGTTTCGATTCGATTCTAGGTCGTAGAGTTCGTGCTCTTATTTGAATTTTTTTGTTTTGCATTCTGTCTTGACCGCAAGTTAGCGGCACGAGCACGTGTATCTATTTACATGGTATCAGAGCCACCCAAACACTAGAACTAGTATTAGACGGTATTTACGTTTCGAAACAAAAAATTTCCATTTTTCGAAACCATGAAAACCAAGTTTCTGTTCGAATTTTTTATGGTCTCTAAATTTTTTTTTAAACTATTGCAGATGGCTTGTTATGAGATATAAAAACTTGGAAAGAAATTCGAGGACCTAACTCCACTTTAAAACTGCCCAAAATTGCAATTTTCCCAACCTGGTTGGTTGGATTTTAGCTTCAGGTCCCTGAATTTTTCCAGGGGCTTAATCTAATGAAAACTTAGTTTTTGGTTATGTTTGTTTTGCCCAGATTTCATCTAATGATTATCTTTGTATTCGGACAACTCGGAAAGTTTTAAAACTCGAAACTTTTGCATCGTTTATATCTGTGAGTTTGTATGTGTTTGTAAATGTCGTTTAATTGCTATAGTTCGATTAGATGGGGTTGCAGATACTTGCTTGTGTTGTGGTTTTGTATATCTTGTAATGGTTTAGCCATATAGTCGTTGTGGATAGCCCCTCATCGTAGAATGATTGTATATTCATATATTCGAAACGAGCGGCCGGATTGTGGCCGTCGTTACCGCTTCATGTATATTGTTTTATTGGAATACGACCGGGTTGAGGTCGATGTTACCATTGTATATTCACCCATTCTTGTATTAGGATAACCCACGGAGAAGTGCTTGAGTAGCCAGATTCTAGAGTGAGTTAGGTGGTCGTTTTATAGTGATGAGTTCGAGCCGTCTCGCCCTAGAATTGACGGGTTATTTGCCGCACTTTTAGGGGTTTAAGATAAACCCACGGTGGAGTGCTCAAGTTACTGGATTCCATGAAGTACCGGGTGGCCCACTCTTGTCATTGACCGATGGCTGCCTCACTTTTAGAATTGACGGGTAGCTTGCTGCGCTCATAGGGGTCTTGGTTCAGGTGATGTTCGAGCTATCCATACGACCGGAGAACGTTGGTTTTCGTTTGCGGCTCAAATGAAACACATACCTCCTAGTTTATCCGTTATTCCATTTTTGATTATCGCATGCCTGTGATGTTTATTACCTGCCTGTGATATATATAAATGATGTATATGTTTTGCACCCGCGCTAGCCCTCTTCATGCACTGCAGTAAGTAACTTTACGGTGAAGTCCTCAGATCCCGTGGTGAATGTGGGTGGCATATATGTACATTCTATTTTGGTTGTTTCTGTGATGCATAGGCTTAATTGATGTGACCGCATTAATTCTAATTAATGCAAGAAAATAAACCTAAAAAGATGTTGGAATCAAATTTCAAAACCATTCAGTTCTTTTTAAAACTACTCGGTTTTTTCATAAAACCAAAAGTTTTCAAAATTGAGCTTGAACTGCTCGTTTCAAAATCACTTGATTCCTTCAATGAAATCAAGTTTATTACGTTAAAGGTTTTTCGCCAAAAACCAGCTGTAGCTCTCCGTCATTTCCTATGAGTAATACCTAGTATTCGTGCTGCGTTTGTTGACCTTGTCAAGGCGTAATGTACGGTAGCTAAGTGTTGCTTGTTTGTAGCATACGATGCGATTAACTAGGACAGTCACATAGCCTTGTTGATCTTGTCAAGGGCTTATGCGGATGGGTCTATGGTAATCAAGATAATGACTGGTTGAACTTGACTAGCGACTTATGGTTTGTTGACCTTGTCAAGGTCATAGGTCGTTAGGGGTAAAATTCACATCGGGAGTTTTAAATATACAAGAAACTTGCCAGTGTTGCATACCTTCTGGAGTGGTGACTAGAGTCACTTCCATCTAGGTTATCACACGATGATAGTTGGATCCCGATCCCACTGATGAGTAGGATCTCCCGGGAAATTTTCACTTCACAACTAGCTAACCCATTAAGTGTCTAAAAAGGTGTTAACGGGTTTATGTCTCTGCGGAAATGGGGTTATTTAATTAAGTCCGTGCGAAATCACGAGAAGCCTCCCTCGGAGTACTAACACTTACCTGGCTGAACAGTTAGCAAACTTGTGGAGCGTACATGATCCCGACTAATTCTCTTTTTAAGATTTGAAGGAGAATTCAAGGAAACAATGTGAGCCATCCTGATCAGATAAAATAATAACCAATCTAAACTTGTAAGAGCATACGCTGAGTGATTCTTTTCTCCCTCCTAATTGCAGCTACCATGTCACGCCTTTATCAAGATAATAAAATGTATGACTTGATCGACCCGAATTCTTTTTCGAGGCTGAAAACGTTGTTTCGGCTCTGACTCGTGACAAATGTCACGAGCATGAGAAAGGGAAAGAGGATTGCATGAATTTCTTGTTGACCCCGGTGGAGAAGCATACTAATGCGTCTCCTTCAGGTGTTCTTGTAATTGAAAACCGTTTTTCGGTCAGTCCTACCTCCTGAGTACTAGATACCAGATCAGGATCTCATATCGGTAATTTATTACAAGGACTGAGAAAAAGTAGGATGGTTGGATCTGGTGTGCCTCTCAGAGTAGGGAACAGAGCATAAGTTGATACCTGCCGTTGGTGAATATCACCTAGTATTGCCAAGCGGCAACACTATCATTTTGAACAATTGCTACTGTGTACCTTCCATGTTTTGCAATATCATATCAGTTTCTTTACTTAATAAAAATGGATATAACTTTGTTCTAGATAGAAATACTATGAACGTTTACCTTAATCAGGTATTGGTTGCAAAAGTTACACTGTATAATGGTATTTATGTTCTTAATCAAAATACAGTTCTTAATTTACAAAACACACGCAAGAGGAAAAGTTCAGATACGAACGAAACCTACTTGTGGCATTGTAGACTTGGTCGTATCAACGAGAAAAGATTAACTAAGTTGCATAAGGATGAATATTTGAATCCGTTCGAATTTACATCTTATGAAACTTGCCAATCTTGTCTCAGAGGTAAGATGACCAAATCTCCGTTCACCAGACACGGAGAAAGAGGAACAGAGCTCTTGGGACTCATATATAGTGATGAATGTGGTCCAATGTCTATACATGCAAGGGGTGAGTTCTTATACTGAATCACATTCACTGACGATCTCTTTAGGTTCGGATATGTGTATCTTTTGAAACACAAATATGATGGTTTTGAGAAATTTGAAGAATACAGAAACAAGGTTGAGAACCAGACTAGCAAAAGTACCAATATCCTCCGATCTGATAGAGATAGGAGTATTTAAGCATAGAATTCCTCGACTACCTAAAAGAGAATGGTATTCTCTTTCAGCTCACTCCTCCGTATACACCACAGCACAACGGTGTGTCGGAACAGAGGAATCGTACCCAATTAGATATGGTTCGTTCAATGATGTGTAATGCCGAGTTACCTCTTTTCATTCTGGGGACATACGCTTCAAATAGCAGCTTTCCTATTGAATCATGTTCCATCCAAATCCGTGCCTAAGACATCATTCGAAATATGGAATGGTAAGATCATATCTTAAACGATTTAAGATATGGGGTTGTCCGGTTTACGTTAAAACACATAATCCGGACAAACTAAAGGCACAGTTGGTTCTATGTAAGTTTGTGAGATATCCAAAGAATGGTTATGAATATCTGTTTTACCATACTGAGGAACAGAAGGTGTTTGTTGCTCAACACGCCATCTTTTTAGAAAAGGAATATCTTGCAAAAGAAATTAGTGGGAGCACGGTAGAACTGGAAGAAATTCAAGAACCACATACTATAACTGAAGATTTGGTAGAACCGGAGAATTCAATAATCTCCACAGAGCTAGTAGGATTTCTTATCTGCTCGAGAGATACTACGGTTTTCTCGTAGACGGGGATCGAGAAGATTGCATCTTGGAAGAAAATGATCCTACTAGTTTTGAGCAGGCCATTTCTAGTAGGGACTTTGTGAAATGGTTGGATGCTATGCGATTCGAAATTGAGTCCATGTACACTAACAAAGTTTGGACTTTGGACATTGCACCGTCAGGGATAAAACCTGGTGGCTGCAAATGAATCTTCAAGAAAAAGATTGGTGCAGATGGACCGGTGGAAACCTATGAGACTAGACTTGTTGCAAAAGGTTTTCGTCAAAGACCTGGTGTAGACTATGACGAATCCTTTTCTTCAGTGACTATGCTGAAATTCATTAGGATCCTACTTAACATTGCTGCCTTTCATGACTATGAGATCTGACAGATGGACGTAAAGACCGCTCTTCTAAACGGCGCTTTAGAAGAGTGTCTATGGATCAGCGAAAGGGATTCATAGACAGTGTGAGCAGCGAGAAGGTGTGCAAATTGCTTAAATTTTTTTATGGATTAAAGCAGACATCGCGGAGCTGGAAAAACGGTTTTGATGAAACAATCAAGAAATTTGATTTCATCAAAAACATTGATGAGGCTTATATATATCAGAAGATTGTAGGGAGAACTGTTGTGTTTCGTTTTATACGTCGATGACATTCTTCTGATAGGAAATAATATTTCTATGTTGCAGTCGGTCAAGCTGTCTTGTCTCAAAAGTTCTTTATGAAGGACCTGGGTGATGCCTCCTACATTTTGGGGATTAAGATCCATCGTGATAGATGCAAGAGTATGTTGGGATTTTCACAGTTCAGATACATTGACACCATACTAAAGAGATATAGAATGGAAGATTCGAAGCGCGGCAGTCTACCGGCTTTTCACGGAATCACCCTCTCCAAAGAGATGTTTTCCAAGACTGATGAAGAGATGGCTCGCATGAGCATTATACCCTACACTTCGGCGATGAGATCTATAATTTATACAACATTATGTATTAGACCAGATGTAGCTTACACACTTATCATGGTAATTAGGTATCAGTCAAACCCAGAGAAGAAACATTGGGCAGATATGAAGAACATTCTGAAGTATCTGAGATGGACTAAGAATATGTTCTTAGTGTACGGTGAAGGAGACCTCCAGACGGAGTCCTTTACCGATTCAAGTTTCCAAAGTGATAAGAATGACTGTAAGTCTGTCTTGGGTTATGTGTTTACCTTCAATGGAGGGGCGGTCTGTTGGAAGAGTTCTAAAGAGGATACCATAACAGACTCGACGATGGAGGCTGAATACATTGCTGCTAGCGATGTCACAAAAGAGGCTGTTTGGATGAGGAAGTTCATTTATGAACTTGAGGTGGTTCCATCTATTGGTCCAATACCTTTGTATTGGGACAATAATAGGGCTATAGCGTTAGCGAAGGAACCACGGTCCTATCAGAAATCCAGACACATCTTGAGACGGTATCACCTGATCAGGAAGATCGTAGATCGCTGGAATATTGAGGTCAGGAGAGTAGATACAAAAGACAACATGGTGGACCCATTCATGAAGGCACTTTCTCAGACTCAGCTTGAGCGACTATTGGAGATGATTGGTCTTCGATACACCAATATATGAGCTTAGTGCAAGTGGGAGATTGTTGGATATGTATGCCCTAGAGGCCATTATTGTATAATACAAGATTGTATATTATATATAGATGCTTAGGATATATATGTACATGACAGTCTTGCTCGACATGATAGTATGCTATCTGGTTTGTCTTTGCCTCAACATGTGTGTTCTATTTATGTTACGTATCTCGAATAAATGTTGGTAAAGTCCGTAAGATCTTTGCTTGACTACTAGAGTCGTGATGACGATCACACTCGTGGGGTGTAACACCCGAGCCCAATAATACTATGTATATTACTAGTTGAGGGTTATTTATTGCTCATTCCAATTTTCCTGATTTTCTGGTGTTTATTGCTAAATTTTACCGGTTAAGTCATTTTGGCACATAACAAATTTTAACTCCGAAAATAAAATTTAAGATGTCCATGTTGGCCTACTCGTCGCCACTAGTCGCGTGGTAGCGTCCGCGTGTCGAGATTCCGTTCCGGTTGGCTAAACGGACAAGTTTGGGCGACTACGCGCGCGTGCAAGTGTCCGACTTGGGGGCATGCATTTTAACCATTAAACACCTCTTTTCAAAATTTGGAACCCGCTTAAAATCATATAATTTGAATTTGGAACCTTTGGGCGCAATCCGGGCGCGATTTGGAAATGTTTCATTTCGCGCCAAAACGGCCCATTTCAAGTTAATATCTTAAACAAATTTTATACGAATATATATATATATTTTACCTAACTAAAATCACTAAAATCCTCAGAATCTTTTCTCCTAACTGTTCTCTACCTCCTGCAGCCAATCGCGAGGGGGGGATTGCCTCCTCGTGGGCCTCGCTCTCTTTCCCTCAGTCTCTCTCTCTCTTCACTCAATCTACAAATCTCTCTCTCTCTCTCTCTCTCTCTCTTCACTCAATCTACAACTCTCTCTCTCTTCCTCTATATATTCACATGCAACAGCCGCCTCCTCCCCTTAACCCACCACGAGCGAACCCACGCGAAATCCTAACCCCAGCTCACGCAGTCTCACCGCCGGCCTCCTCGAGACCTCGCCGTCGCCGCCCTCACCACCACGACCTCCACCGTACCCACCTACCCTCTTCCTCCTGTTCTCCCGACAACACCCGCGCCTGCACCCAACTCCGAACTCGCCTCCACCCTCGCAGACGTCGCCGTCGAAGTCGCCTCCGACCGTCGACGCCTCCCACGACTCCCTCTCACACCCCTCGTCGAGACCTCGTCGTCGTTCCCTCCTCCCCTCGCCGGAACAGTGAACCCTAGCCTTCATCCTTCGCCTACCCCCGCTGTTCGCCGGAGAAACGTGCCGGCGACCCCGTCGACACCACCTCCGACCACCTCCCTCTCTCCCACGACCACCAGAGCCGACCCCTCTCCTCCAGCTCGCCGCAACACCCCTTTCCAGCGATCCCCGAGCCTTCCAGCCGTTCCAGCACCCTCGCCGCACCTCTTGTTCGCCGCCGGTGGGTCCATCGCCGTCGGGCTCATCATAGTTACCCCTGTTCCTCCTCTGTAAGCATTCCTTTACTTCCTTTGGTGCAAACCCCGCTGATCTTGTATGTTTATCTTATTGCTAACTTGTTGCCGTTAACTTTTGCCGGAATCCGACCGTGCCGTCTGACGAACCCGACGCTCCAGCGAAGTCCCCTGGTCCGTGTGATCCCGTTGACCTCTGTCGGGACTCGATCCGTGGCCCGTGCTTCCATATCGCAGTTTCTGCCGACATCGCATCCGTGTTTCGGTTTGCGGAACCGCCGAGGCAAGTATCCGAATACTTGCTTAACATGCTACAACTTAATCATCATGTTATAACCACACAACTAATATAACATCGATACCTTTTATATCTTAGAATTGCTATCCACGATTATCCGTAACTTTAAATTAATGAAATCATTGCTCGCATTAACCGGTCTGCTATTAATTCATGCTTAACTAATCAAACCAAGTAGATCATCCCCAATTCATTCGTTAAAATCACTCATGAGACAATTATTATGCTTAGTTCAGATTCATGTAACTCCACTACGTATATTATCGATATTGTTCGTCTTGTGGCTTTTGCACCTCAAAGGTGCGTGAACCGGATTAATATGAAAATACAAACATCACCGTGTTCACATAGAATAATAATTGTTACTTACTGGTTCATGCTACTGTTCATTACTTGTTACATACCTGTTGTCATCATATACCTGATTGCATTACGTATTGACCGATCTTGATACACCTGACTCATGTACTGATACACCGGACACAACCCCTGTACATATCGACTCTACCTGTTGAACGTAACCTGACCTGTTACCTGATCTCGTGCCTAATGCCGACAGACCTAACCATTCCTGCTGTCGATCCAGACAGACCTACCTTTACTTGACTCGTGTTGGCATTAGACCTTGACTACTGAATACCTGACTGACATACATAGTTTGGGGGTATGGGGAAATCAAAGGTGAAACCGACTTGTAACTCAACAGTTCGATACATTGTTCTGATCAGTCTTACGGGCTTGGCCAGCTCCGGAGTGTTGATGCTGACATCACTCATCTATCCTACTACCTTTTACTGCTTAGCGGCACGTCTCGGATTCAGCCCCGAGAATCATGACCGTGGTCCCGGGCATGCACGGGATACTATTGAGTTACATCGACGATTCATCAATTGGTTTCAAAGACTATAGAGTAGAAAACCTGATAGGACAGTTTAGTCACTACTGCACGTTACCCTGTTTATTACTTCTTATTACTGCTTATTCATGTTTATGCTTGCACTGTTTATTACCATGTTTATGCTACATACTTGATATCATGACGCGCTGACGTCTGGGTTTTGCATGGCCCAGATTCCGTCCCCTTGTCGTCGACCGAGCAGGAGTACTTCAGCCAGCAGGCTGAACTGTGAGTTCTTGAGAGTTTAGTTTATTTATGTCATTTCATTTCCAGATGTGAGCCCGCATTATGGGACATACTGTTTATTCATTGTATTGGATCATTAGCTTCCGCACTTATTGTTTATTGATTCTTGTTATTATGGATTTGGACATGTATTAGTTTAGTTTATTTTTTTACTGTTCTTGATATCTTTACAACCGTAATGCGACTGTGGATGGATACTTCCTACCCACAGGTAGCATGGTTGGCTATGTCACGTGCCCAAATCTTGCGCACTCTGGGAAGCGGGGCGTGACATGGTTTTATGGTATCAAAGCCATAGGTTAATTGGGTTGATTCTTGTAGTTGGGTATTGCAACCAATACACGAATCAGAATACCCGTGATTAGGAAACATGTCCTGCCACTTTGACCATTTTACTATCCTTGAATCCTTCTTCCGGATCATGTCGGCATGCAAACTTACTTTGCATTGTCAAACTTGAAAAACCTAACTTCTTGTTATCTCCAGGACTTAGGCGACTTGGGTGGAGTTAAGTAATTGCGGCTATGATACCGCGGCATAGCTACAATGCAGCACTCTATTTAAGTATCTTGGAGTTCTAGCCTTGATTTATATATATTGAATCTATCATCATGCTAATGTTGTTTGTTTTGATTTCAGGACCATGGCAGATAAGAATTTCAAGACATATCAGAGGCGTGTGGATGAAGCCGCCATGTTGGGAGTGATACGCGGGATGTTGGAAAATCAGAAGAGGCAAACTGAGCTGATCCAGCAGCAAGCAGATTCGTTTCAGGAGGGTTTGCAGGCTATGCAGCAGTCTGTAAACACCGCTGTAGCGAAGCCAGTCGACCGAGTAGGGACCGTGGCAGATTTCAGACGGTTGGGTCCTACCACTTTCACTGGCTTGGAGGAGCCGCTGCCAGCCGAGCAGTGGCTTGTGGACACAGAGAATTTATTGATTGCGGCGCAGATCCCAGAAGACAAGAGAGTTGATGTGGTGCGCATTCAGCTGGTGGATTACGCCCGGGAGTGGTGGCTTGTGGAGGAGACCCGCCTGTCCAAGCCAATCAGTTGGGCGGATTTCTCCAAAAGTTTCTTGGAAAAGTTCTTCCCGCGGACTGCACGGGAGGAAATGGAGGAGAGATTTATTGGGCTGAAACAAAATGGAGCAGCTGTGGATGTACATGCAGCAGAGTGGACGAGACTTAGCCGTTTCGCTGGGCCCTTGGTCGCCAAGGAGGCAGACAGGGCGCGAAGGTTCTTGCGCAGTTTGGATGTGGACATCCAGAGGCAGATTGTCTCCCTGGGTTTGACCACTTTCTTGCAGGTTCTTACGGCAGCCAGAGAGCAACAGAGTCTATCAGGATCGAAAGGGAACCTTCACCAGACAGCAGTTGCGGCCAGGAAGCCTGCATTTGTACCTAACCGAGATCATGGGCGCAGAGGTATTCCAGTGGACCGTCGAGGTGTAGCGCCAATGAAGAAGCCTGTGATCGTTGATCGAAGGAAGAGCGTGATTTGTGATTACTGCCGATTACCTGGGCACGTGCAGAAGGATTGTCGAAGGAGACTAGGACTTTGTCTGGTTTGTGGGGCAGCCGATCACGCAGTTGGTACTTGTCCGTCGAAGCTTCGCACGAGAGATGATATACGGAAGCCTCCGCAGAGACCATTCCAAGGGCAGAAGCAACTGACACAAGGACCTAACCAGGGTCGAGCTTTCACTTTGACAGCTGAGGAAGCCAAGGCATCAGGAGAAGTGGTTTCAGGTACTGTACTCGTTCGTGGTTTTCCTGCTTTGGCATTATTTGATTCCGTAGCATCCCACTGTTTCATGTCATCAAATTTTATAACTACACACTCGATCACCTGCACGACCCTGTCTAGTTTTTGGGACATACACACTGGGAATGGGAAAATCATAGCTAGTAAGGAATGTAGAGATTGTACTGTTGTTGTTTGTGGACGGGAGCTTTTTGCGGATTTCTTGGTGATTGATACAGGCAGTTATGAAGTAGTCTTGGGAATGGATTTTCTTGGCACTTTCCACGCACACATTGATTGTAGGGCAAGGAAAGTAATTTTCCAGATTCCCGGACACCCTGAGTTTACTTTCATCGGAGGAAGCAGTTCTGTCGGGCCCGTCGAGTTTAGGGCTAGGCCGACGAACAGTGTTCTTGCGGCTATGGTTGTGGATAGTAATGAAGAGCCGGCAGTTGTCCGCGACTTTATGGATGTATTTGAAGATATTTCAGGCCTACCGCCGAAGCGTGATGTAGAGTTTGCGATTGACCTCATTCCTGGTGCAGCGCCAGTATCAAAATCTTATTATCCGATGGCACCGGTGGAATTGGAAGAGGTTAAGAAACAGGTGGGTGAATTACTCGAGAAGGGATGGATTCGAAGCAGCAACTCACCTTGGGGAGCTCCAGTCCTTTTAGTGAAGAAGAAGGATGGCACGAGAAGGATGTGCATCGATTATCGAGAATTAAACCGGGTGACTATTAAGAACAAGTACCCGATCCCTCGCATTGGAGAACTTTTTGAGCAGCTTAGTGGCGCGAGGGTATTCTCGAAACTGGACTTACGATCAGGATATCATCAGGTCCGAGTGAAGGCAGAAGACATTTGCAAGACGGCGTTTCGGACTCGGTATGGGCATTTCGAGTATTTAGTGATGCCCTTCGGAGTGACTAATGCGCCGGCAATATTTATGGACTTGATGAACAGGATCTTTTCACCGTTCTTGGACCAGTTTATTGTGGTATTCATTGACGATATTCTGGTGTACTCAAAGAGTCCGGAGGAGCATGCTGAGCACTTAAGGATCGCACTGCAAACGCTGAGACATGAGAAATTATTCGCGAAGATGAGTAAGTGCGAATTCTGGTTGGAAGAAGTGAAGTTTCTGGGGCATGTCGTGTCGGGCAATGGAATCGCCGTTGATCCCGAGAAGATTGCAGCAGTTCGAGATTGGCCTGTTCCGAAGAATGTTGCAGAGATAAGAAGTTTTCTTGGACTCGCCGGTTACTACAGAAGATTTGTGGAGGACTTCGCTCGTATAGCTGAGCCGTTAACCAAGCTTACGCGTAAGGAGGTACCGTTTGTTTGGACAGATGGATGTGCATTGGCCTTCGAGACGTTGAAGCAGAAGTTGATAACCGCCCCTATCCTAACCGTACCGGATGATTCAGGAGGACTGGTGATTCACAGCGACGCATCTGGAAAGGGATTGGGATGTGTTTTGATGCAGAACGGGAAAGTCGTCGCTTACGCATCGAGACAGCTGAAGACTCATGAGCAGAACTATCCGACTCACGACTTGGAGCTTGCAGCCGTGATCTTCGCCCTGAAGATTTGGAGACACTACCTTCTGGGCGAGAGAGTTGAAGTCTTTACTGATCACAAGAGTTTGAAATATGTGTTCACTCAGAAGGAGTTGAACATGAGGCAACGCAGATGGTTGGAGCTGATGGCCGACTACGACCTTGATCTTAAGTATCATCCGGGAAAAGTTAATGTCGTGCCAGATGCACTAAGTCGGTTACCAGCAATTCAGTTATTGACTGCACAGAGAGAGATCATTGAGGAGTTTCGGAGATTTGACTTGGAGGTGGTGCTACCGCGTGCTACAGGACAGTTGATGCAGTTACAAGTACAATCGTCCTTAGTTGAGAAGATTAAAGCGGCGCAATCGCAGGATCCTAGACTGCAAAAGTTTCGAGAGCAGGTTGGAGCTGGACTACGAACCGATTTACTGATCCATGAAGATGGTTCGTTGAGATATGGTAGCCGTGTGTGTGTGCCAAAAGGAGATGTGCGTGAGGAGCTTATGAAGGAGGCACACAGTTCAGCTTACTCTGTACATCCAGGAGGGACGAAGATGTACCGAGATATTCGACAGCATTTCTGGTGGGAAGGTATGAAGCGGGAAATTGCTCGCTTTGTGGCTAAGTGCTTAGTGTGTCAGCAAGTCAAGGCTGAACACCAAAGGGTTGTTGGTTTGTTGCAACCACTTCCGATTCCTCAATGGAAGTGGGAACATATAACCATGGATTTCGTGACGGCTTTACCGCGGAGTCCAAAGGGCAACAATGCAGTATGGGTGATTGTCGATCGGTTGACCAAGGCAGCTCACTTTATTCCTTTTCGGGTTGGTCAATCGACAGAGACTTTGGCAGAGCGGTACATGCAGGAGATTGTCAGATTGCATGGAGTACCGGTAAGCATCGTGTCCGACCGGGACACTCGGTTCCTGTCACACTTTTGGAGGAGTTTACAAGAAAGTTTGGGGACTCGATTGAAGTTCAGCACAGCTTATCATCCCCAGACTGATGGACAATCAGAGAGAACGATCCAGACCCTTGAAGATATGTTGAGGGCTTGCATGTTAGACTTCAAAGGTTCTTGGGAGGATCATCTACACCTGGTGGAGTTTTCGTACAACAACAGCTTCCAAGCAACTATTCAGATGGCCCCGTTTGAAGCACTGTATGGTCGTAAGTGCCGTTCACCGGTTTGTTGGGATGATGTTGGTGAACGAAGGTTACTAGGACCAGATTTGGTGGTGCAGACAGTCGAGAAGGTGAATACAATCAGAAAGCATATGAAGGCAGCTCAAGACAGACAGAAGAGTTGGGCCGACACGTCAAGAAGACCTCTAGAGTTCGCCGTGGGCGATTTGGTATTCCTGAAGATATCACCGACTAGAGGGGTGATTCGCTTTGGAAGTCGGGGAAAGCTTAGTCCCCGATTCGTTGGACCCTTCGAGATATTGGAGCGTGTCGGAGAGGTATCGTACCGGTTGGCGTTACCATCGTCATTAGCAGGAGTTCATGATGTGTTTCATGTGTCTCAACTACGGAGGTATGTTCGTGATGAGACCCATGTTTTGGATCACTCGGAGTTGACCGTTCGGGAAGACCTGACTTTTGAGGAACGACCAGTCGAGATCAAGGATCGAAGAGAAAAGGTTCTTAAGAACAAGGTTATCCCTCTTGTGCTAGTTTCTTGGGGTAACCGATCGCATGGAGAATCTACTTGGGAGCGAGAAGACGAGATCCGGCAGAAATTCCCTCATCTTTTCCAGTAGTTAGTTATCTTGTATTCTTGGAATTTCGAGGACGAAATTCTTTTGTAGTTGGGTATGATGTAACACCCGAGCCCAATAATACTATGTATATTACTAGTTGAGGGTTATTTATTGCTCATTCCAATTTTCCTGATTTTCTGGTGTTTATTGCTAAATTTTACCGGTCAAGTCATTTTGGCACATAACAAATTTTAACTCTGAAAATGAATTTTAAGATGTCCATGTTGGCCTACTCGTCGCCACTAGTCGCGTGGTAGCGTCCGCGTGTCGAGATTCCGTTCCGGTTGGCTAAACGGACAAGTTTGGGCGACTACGCGCGCGTGCAAGTGTCCGACTTGGGGGCATGCATTTTAACCATTAAACACCTCTTTTCAAAATTTGGAACCCGCTTAAAATCATATAATTTGAATTTGGAACCTTTGGGCGCAATCCGGGCGCGATTTGGAAATGTTTCATTTCGCGCCAAAACGGCCCATTTCAAGTTAATATCTTAAACAAATTTTATACGAATATATATATATATTTTACCTAACTAAAATCACTCAAATCCTCAGAATCTTTTCTCCGAACTGTTCTCTACCTCCTGCAGCCAATCGCGAGGGGGGGATTGCCTCCTCGTGGGCCCCGCTCTCTTTCCCTCAGTCTCTCTCTCTCTCTCTTCACTCAATCTACAAATCTCTCTCTCTCTCTTCACTCAATCTACAACTCTCTCTCTCTTCCTCTATATATTCACATGCAACAGCCGCCTCCTCCCCTTAACCCACCACGAGCGAACCCACGCGAAACCCTAACCCCAGCTCACGCAGTCTCACCGCCGGCCTCCTCGAGACCTCGCCGTCGCCGCCCTCACCACCACGACCTCCACCGTACCCACCTACCCTCTTCCTCCTGTTCTCCCGACAACACCCGCGCCTGCACCCAACTCCGAACTCGCCTCCACCCTCGCAGACGTCGCCGTCGACGTTGCCTCCGACCGTCGACGCCTCCCACGACTCCCTCTCACACCCCTCGTCGAGACCTCGTCGTCGTTCCCTCCTCCCCTCGCCGGAACAGTGAACCCTAGCCTTCATCTTTCGCCTACCCCCGCTGTTCGCCGGAGAAACGTGCCGGCGACCCCGTCGACACCACCTCCGACCACCTCCCTCTCTCCCACGACCACCAGAGCCGACCCCTCTCCTCCAGCTCGCCGCAACACCCCTTTCCAGCGATCCCCGAGCCTTCCAGCCGTTCCAGCACCCTCGCCGCACCTCTTGTTCGTCGCCGGTGGGTCCATCGCCGTCGGGCTCATCATAGTTACCCCTGTTCCTCCTCTGTAAGCATTCCTTTACTTCCTTTGGTGCAAACCCCGCTGATCTTGTATGTTTATCTTATTGCTAACTTGTTGCCGTTAACTTTTGCCGGAATCCGACCGTGCCGTCTGACGAACCCGACGCTCCAGCGAAGTCCCCTGGTCCGTGTGATCCCGTTGACCTCTGTCGGGACTCGATCCGTGGCCCGTGCTTCCATATCGCAGTTTCTGCCGACATCGCATCCGTGTTTCGGTTTGCGGAACCGCCGAGGCAAGTATCCGAATACTTGCTTAACATGCTACAACTTAATCATCATGTTATAACCACACAACTAATATAACATCGATACCTTTTATATCTTAGAATTGCTATCCACGATTATCCGTAACTTTAAATTAATGAAATCATTGCTCGCATTAACCGGTCTGCTATTAATTCATGCTTAACTAATCAAACCAAGTAGATCATCCCCAATTCATTCGTTAAAATCACTCATGAGACAATTATTATGCTTAGTTCAGATTCATGTAACTCCACTACGTATATTATCGATATTGTTCGTCTTGTGGCTTTTGCACCTCAAAGGTGCGTGAACCGGATTAATATGAAAATACAAACATCACCGTGTTCACATAGAATAATAATTGTTACTTACTGGTTCATGCTACTGTTCATTACTTGTTACTATACCTGTTGTCATCATATACCTGATTGCATTACGTATTGACCGATCTTGATACACCTGACTCATGTACTGATACACCGGACACAACCCCTGTACATATCGACTCTACCTGTTGAACGTAACCTGACCTGTTACCTGATCTCGTGCCTAATGCCGACAGACCTAACCATTCCTGCTGTCGATTCAGACAGACCTACCTTTACTTGACTCGTGTTGGCATTAGACCTTGACTACTGAATACCTGACTCACATACATAGTTTGGGGGTATGGGGAAATCAAAGGTGAAACCGACTTGTAACTCAACAGTTCGATACATTGTTCTGATCAGTCTTACGGGCTTGGCCAGCTCCGGAGTGTTGATGCTGACATCACTCATCTATCCTACTACCTTTTACTGCTTAGCGGCACGTCTCGGATTCAGCCCCGAGAATCATGACCGTGGTCCCGGGCATGCACGGGATACTATTGAGTTACATCGACGATTCATCAATTGGTTTCAAAGACTATAGAGTAGAAAACCTGATAGGACAGTTTAGTCACTACTGCACGTTACCCTGTTTATTACTTCTTATTACTGCTTATTCATGTTCATGCTTGCACTGTTTATTACCATGTTTATGCTACATACTTGATATCATGACGCGCTGACGTCTGGGTTTTGCATGGCCCAGATTCCGTCCCCTTGTCGTCGACCGAGCAGGAGTACTTCAGCCAGCAGGCTGAACTGTGAGTTCTTGAGAGTTTAGTTTATTTATGTCATTTCATTTCCAGATGTGAGCCCGCATTATGGGACATACTGTTTATTCATTGTATTGGATCATTAGCTTCCGCACTTATTGTTTATTGATTATTGTTATTATGGATTTGGACATGTATTAGTTTAGTTTATTTTTTTACTGTTCTTGATATCTTTACAACCGTAATGCGACTGTGGATGGATACTTCCTACCCACAGGTAGCATGGTTGGCTATGTCACGTGCCCAAATCTTGCGCACTCTGGGAAGCGGGGCGTGACATGGTTTTATGGTATCAAAGCCATAGGTTAATTGGGTTGATTCTTGTAGTTGGGTATTGCAACCAATACACGAATCAGAATACCCGTGATTAGGAAACATGTCCTGCCACTTTGACCATTTTACTATCCTTGAATCCTTCTTCCGGATCATGTCGGCATGCAAACTTTGCATTGTCAAACTTGAAAAACCTAACTTCTTGTTATCTCCAGGACTTAGGCGACTTGGGTGGAGTTAAGTAATTGCGGCTATGATACCGCGGCATAGCTGCAATGCAGCACTCTATTTAAGTATCTTGGAGTTCTAGCCTTGATTTATATATATTGAATCTATCATCATGCTAATGTTGTTTGTTTTGATTTCAGGACCATGGCAGATAAGAATTTCAAGACATATCAGAGGCGTGTGGATGAAGCCGCCATGTTGGGAGTGATACGCGGGATGTTGGAAAATCAGAAGAGGCAAACTGAGCTGATCCAGCAGCAAGCAGATTCGTTTCAGGAGGGTTTGCAGGCTATGCAGCAGTCTGTAAACACCGCTGTAGCGAAGCCAGTCGACCGAGTAGGGACCGTGGCAGATTTCAGACGGTTGGGTCCTACCACTTTCACTGGCTTGGAGGAGCCGCTGCCAGCCGAGCAGTGGCTTGTGGACACAGAGAATTTATTGATTGCGGCGCAGATCCCAGAAGACAAGAGAGTTGATGTGGTGCGCATTCAGCTGGTGGATTACGCCCGGGAGTGGTGGCTTGTGGAGGAGACCCGCCTGTCCAAGCCAATCAGTTGGGCGGATTTCTCCAAAAGTTTCTTGGAAAAGTTCTTCCCGCGGACTGCACGGGAGGAAATGGAGGAGAGATTTATTGGGCTGAAACAAAATGGAGCAGCTGTGGATGTACATGCAGCAGAGTGGACGAGACTTAGCCGTTTCGCTGGGCCCTTGGTCGCCAAGGAGGCAGACAGGGCGCGAAGGTTCTTGCGCAGTTTGGATGTGGACATCCAGAGGCAGATTGTCTCCCTGGGTTTGACCACTTTCTTGCAGGTTCTTACGGCAGCCAGAGAGCAACAGAGTCTATCAGGATCGAAAGGGAACCTTCACCAGACAGCAGTTGCGGCCAGGAAGCCTGCATTTGTACCTAACCGAGATCATGGGCGCAGAGGTATTCCAGTGGACCGTCGAGGTGTAGCGCCAATGAAGAAGCCTGTGATCGTTGATCGAAGGAAGAGCGTGATTTGTGATTACTGCCGATTACCTGGGCACGTGCAGAAGGATTGTCGAAGGAGACTAGGACTTTGTCTGGTTTGTGGGGCAGCCGATCACGCAGTTGGTACTTGTCCGTCGAAGCTTCGCACGAGAGATGATATACGGAAGCCTCCGCAGAGACCATTCCAAGGGCAGAAGCAACTGACACAAGGACCTAACCAGGGTCGAGCTTTCACTTTGACAGCTGAGGAAGCCAAGGCATCAGGAGAAGTGGTTTCAGGTACTGTACTCGTTCGTGGTTTTCCTGCTTTGGCATTATTTGATTCCGTAGCATCCCACTGTTTCATGTCATCAAATTTTATAACTACACACTCGATCACCTGCACGACCCTGTCTAGTTTTTGGGACATACACACTGGGAATGGGAAAATCATAGCTAGTAAGGAATGTAGAGATTGTACTGTTGTTGTTTGTGGACGGGAGCTTTTTGCGGATTTCTTGGTGATTGATACAGGCAGTTATGAAGTAGTCTTGGGAATGGATTTTCTTGGCACTTTCCACGCACACATTGATTGTAGGGCAAGGAAAGTAATTTTCCAGATTCCCGGACACCCTGAGTTTACTTTCATCGGAGGAAGCAGTTCTGTCGGGCCCGTCGAGTTTAGGGCTAGGCCGACGAACAGTGTTCTTGCGGCTATGGTTGTGGATAGTAATGAAGAGCCGGCAGTTGTCCGCGACTTTATGGATGTATTTGAAGATATTTCAGGCCTACCGCCGAAGCGTGATGTAGAGTTTGCGATTGACCTCATTCCTGGTGCAGCGCCAGTATCAAAATCTTATTATCCGATGGCACCGGTGGAATTGGAAGAGGTTAAGAAACAGGTGGGTGAATTACTCGAGAAGGGATGGATTCGAAGCAGCAACTCACCTTGGGGAGCTCCAGTCCTTTTAGTGAAGAAGAAGGATGGCACGAGAAGGATGTGCATCGATTATCGAGAATTAAACCGGGTGACTATTAAGAACAAGTACCCGATCCCTCGCATTGGAGAACTTTTTGAGCAGCTTAGTGGCGCGAGGGTATTCTCGAAACTGGACTTACGATCAGGATATCATCAGGTCCGAGTGAAGGCAGAAGACATTTGCAAGACGGCGTTTCGGACTCGGTATGGGCATTTCGAGTATTTAGTGATGCCCTTCGGAGTGACTAATGCGCCGGCAATATTTATGGACTTGATGAACAGGATCTTTTCACCGTTCTTGGACCAGTTTATTGTGGTATTCATTGACGATATTCTGGTGTACTCAAAGAGTCCGGAGGAGCATGCTGAGCACTTAAGGATCGCACTGCAAACGCTGAGACATGAGAAATTATTCGCGAAGATGAGTAAGTGCGAATTCTGGTTGGAAGAAGTGAAGTTTCTGGGGCATGTCGTGTCGGGCAATGGAATCGCCGTTGATCCCGAGAAGATTGCAGCAGTTCGAGATTGGCCTGTTCCGAAGAATGTTGCAGAGATAAGAAGTTTTCTTGGACTCGCCGGTTACTACAGAAGATTTGTGGAGGACTTCGCTCGTATAGCTGAGCCGTTAACCAAGCTTACGCGTAAGGAGGTACCGTTTGTTTGGACAGATGGATGTGCATTGGCCTTCGAGACGTTGAAGCAGAAGTTGATAACCGCCCCTATCCTAACCGTACCGGATGATTCAGGAGGACTGGTGATTCACAGCGACGCATCTGGAAAGGGATTGGGATGTGTTTTGATGCAGAACGGGAAAGTCGTCGCTTACGCATCGAGACAGCTGAAGACTCATGAGCAGAACTATCCGACTCACGACTTGGAGCTTGCAGCCGTGATCTTCGCCCTGAAGATTTGGAGACACTACCTTCTGGGCGAGAGAGTTGAAGTCTTTACTGATCACAAGAGTTTGAAATATGTGTTCACTCAGAAGGAGTTGAACATGAGGCAACGCAGATGGTTGGAGCTGATGGCCGACTACGACCTTGATCTTAAGTATCATCCGGGAAAAGTTAATGTCGTGCCAGATGCACTAAGTCGGTTACCAGCAATTCAGTTATTGACTGCACAGAGAGAGATCATTGAGGAGTTTCGGAGATTTGACTTGGAGGTGGTGCTACCGCGTGCTACAGGACAGTTGATGCAGTTACAAGTACAATCGTCCTTAGTTGAGAAGATTAAAGCGGCGCAATCGCAGGATCCTAGACTGCAAAAGTTTCGAGAGCAGGTTGGAGCTGGACTACGAACCGATTTACTGATCCATGAAGATGGTTCGTTGAGATATGGTAGCCGTGTGTGTGTGCCAAAAGGAGATGTGCGTGAGGAGCTTATGAAGGAGGCACACAGTTCAGCTTACTCTGTACATCCAGGAGGGACGAAGATGTACCGAGATATTCGACAGCATTTCTGGTGGGAAGGTATGAAGCGGGAAATTGCTCGCTTTGTGGCTAAGTGCTTAGTGTGTCAGCAAGTCAAGGCTGAACACCAAAGGGTTGTTGGTTTGTTGCAACCACTTCCGATTCCTCAATGGAAGTGGGAACATATAACCATGGATTTCGTGACGGCTTTACCGCGGAGTCCAAAGGGCAACAATGCAGTATGGGTGATTGTCGATCGGTTGACCAAGGCAGCTCACTTTATTCCTTTTCGGGTTGGTCAATCGACAGAGACTTTGGCAGAGCGGTACATGCAGGAGATTGTCAGATTGCATGGAGTACCGGTAAGCATCGTGTCCGACCGGGACACTCGGTTCCTGTCACACTTTTGGAGGAGTTTACAAGAAAGTTTGGGGACTCGATTGAAGTTCAGCACAGCTTATCATCCCCAGACTGATGGACAATCAGAGAGAACGATCCAGACCCTTGAAGATATGTTGAGGGCTTGCATGTTAGACTTCAAAGGTTCTTGGGAGGATCATCTACACCTGGTGGAGTTTTCGTACAACAACAGCTTCCAAGCAACTATTCAGATGGCCCCGTTTGAAGCACTGTATGGTCGTAAGTGCCGTTCACCGGTTTGTTGGGATGATGTTGGTGAACGAAGGTTACTAGGACCAGATTTGGTGGTGCAGACAGTCGAGAAGGTGAATACAATCAGAAAGCATATGAAGGCAGCTCAAGACAGACAGAAGAGTTGGGCCGACACGTCAAGAAGACCTCTAGAGTTCGCCGTGGGCGATTTGGTATTCCTGAAGATATCACCGACTAGAGGGGTGATTCGCTTTGGAAGTCGGGGAAAGCTTAGTCCCCGATTCGTTGGACCCTTCGAGATATTGGAGCGTGTCGGAGAGGTATCGTACCGGTTGGCGTTACCATCGTCATTAGCAGGAGTTCATGATGTGTTTCATGTGTCTCAACTACGGAGGTATGTTCGTGATGAGACCCATGTTTTGGATCACTCGGAGTTGACCGTTCGGGAAGACCTGACTTTTGAGGAACGACCAGTCGAGATCAAGGATCGAAGAGAAAAGGTTCTTAAGAACAAGGTTATCCCTCTTGTGCTAGTTTCTTGGGGTAACCGATCGCATGGAGAATCTACTTGGGAGCGAGAAGACGAGATCCGGCAGAAATTCCCTCATCTTTTCCAGTAGTTAGTTATCTTGTATTCTTGGAATTTCGAGGACGAAATTCTTTTGTAGTTGGGTATGATGTAACACCCGAGCCCAATAATACTATGTATATTACTAGTTGAGGGTTATTTATTGCTCATTCCAATTTTCCTGATTTTCTGGTGTTTATTGCTAAATTTTACCGGTCAAGTCATTTTGGCACATAACAAATTTTAACTCTGAAAATGAATTTTAAGATGTCCATGATGGCCTACTCGTCGCCACTAGTCGCGTGGTAGCGTCCGCGTGTCGAGATTCCGTTCCGGTTGGCTAAACGGACAAGTTTGGGCGACTACGCGCGCGTGCAAGTGTCCGACTTGGGGGCATGCATTTTAACCATTAAACACCTCTTTTCAAAATTTGGAACCCGCTTAAAATCATATAATTTGAATTTGGAACCTTTGGGCGCAATCCGGGCGCGATTTGGAAATGTTTCATTTCGCGCCAAAACGGCCCATTTCAAGTTAATATCTTAAACAAATTTTATACGAATATATATATATATTTTACCTAACTAAAATCACTCAAATCCTCAGAATCTTTTCTCCTAACTGTTCTCTACCTCCTGCAGCCAATCGCGAGGGGGGGATTGCCTCCTCGTGGGCCCCGCTCTCTTTCCCTCAGTCTCTCTCTCTTCACTCAATCTACAAATCTCTCTCTCTCTCTCTCCACTCAATCTACAACTCTCTCTCTCTTCCTCTATATATTCACATGCAACAGCCGCCTCCTCCCCTTAACCCACCACGAGCGAACCCACGCGAAACCCTAACCCCAGCTCACACAGTCTCACCGCCGGCCTCCTCGAGACCTCGCCGTCGCCGCCCTCACCACCACGACCTCCACCGTACCCACCTACCCTCTTCCTCCTGTTCTCCCGACAACACCCACGCCTGCACCCAACTCCGAACTCGCCTCCACCCTCGCAGACGTCGCCGTCGACGTCGCCTCCGACCGTCGACGCCTCCCACGACTCCCTCTCACACCCCTCGTCGAGACCTCGTCGTCGTTCCCTCCTCCCCTCGCCGGAACAGTGAACCCTAGCCTTCATCCTTCGCCTACCCCCGCTGTTCGCCGGAGAAACGTGCCGGCGACCCCGTCGACACCACCTCCGACCACCTCCCTCTCTCCCACGACCACCAGAGCCGACCCCTCTCCTCCAGCTCGCCGCAACACCCCTTTCCAGCGATCCCCGAGCCTTCCAGCCGTTCCAGCACCCTCGCCGCACCTCTTGTTCGCCGCCGGTGGGTCCATCGCCGTCGGGCTCATCATAGTTACCCCTGTTCCTCCTCTGTAAGCATTCCTTTACTTCCTTTGGTGCAAACCCCGCTGATCTTGTATGTTTATCTTATTGCTAACTTGTTGCCGTTAACTTTTGCCGGAATCCGACCGTGCCGTCTGACGAACCCGACGCTCCAGCGAAGTCCCCTGGTCCGTGTGATCCCGTTGACCTCTGTCGGGACTCGATCCGTGGCCCGTGCTTCCATATCGCAGTTTCTGCCGACATCGCATCCGTGTTTCGGTTTGCGGAACCGCCGAGGCAAGTATCCGAATACTTGCTTAACATGCTACAACTTAATCATCATGTTATAACCACACAACTAATATAACATCGATACCTTTTATATCTTAGAATTGCTATCCACGATTATCCGTAACTTTAAATTAATGAAATCATTGCTCGCATTAACCGGTCTGCTATTAATTCATGCTTAACTAATCAAACCAAGTAGATCATCCCCAATTCATTCGTTAAAATCACTCATGAGACAATTATTATGCTTAGTTCAGATTCATGTAACTCCACTACGTATATTATCGATATTGTTCGTCTTGTGGCTTTTGCACCTCAAAGGTGCGTGAACCGGATTAATATGAAAATACAAACATCACCGTGTTCACATAGAATAATAATTGTTACTTACTGGTTCATGCTACTGTTCATTACTTGTTACTATACCTGTTGTCATCATATACCTGATTGCATTACGTATTGACCGATCTTGATACACCTGACTCATGTACTGATACACCGGACACAACCCCTGTACATATCGACTCTACCTGTTGAACGTAACCTGACCTGTTACCTGATCTCGTGCCTAATGCCGACAGACCTAACCATTACTGCTGTCGATCCACAGACCTACCTTTACTTGACTCGTGTTGGCATTAGACCTTGACTACTGAATACCTGACTCACATACATAGTTTGGGGGTATGGGGAAATCAAAGGTGAAACCGACTTGTAACTCAACAGTTCGATACATTGTTCTGATCAGTCTTACGGGCTTGGCCAGCTCCGGAGTGTTGATGCTGACATCACTCATCTATCCTACTACCTTTTACTGCTTAGCGGCACGTCTCGGATTCAGCCCCGAGAATCATGACCGTGGTCCCGGGCATGCACGGGATACTATTGAGTTACATCGACGATTCATCAATTGGTTTCAAAGACTATAGAGTAGAAAACCTGATAGGACAGTTTAGTCACTACTGCACGTTACCCTGTTTATTACTTCTTATTACTGCTTATTCTTGTTCATGCTTGCACTGTTTATTACCATGTTTATGCTACATACTTGATATCATGACGCGCTGACGTCTGGGTTTTGCATGGCCCAGATTCCGTCCCCTTGTCGTCGACCGAGCAGGAGTACTTCAGCCAGCAGGCTGAACTGTGAGTTCTTGAGAGTTTAGTTTATTTATGTCATTTCATTTCCAGATGTGAGCCCGCATTATGGGACATACTGTTTATTCATTGTATTGGATCATTAGCTTCCGCACTTATTGTTTATTGATTCTTGTTATTATGGATTTGGACATGTATTAGTTTAGTTTATTTTTTTACTGTTCTTGATATCTTTACAATCGTAATGCGACTGTGGATGGATACTTCCTACCCACAGGTAGCATGGTTGGCTATGTCACGTGCCCAAATCTTGCGCACTCTGGGAAGCGGGGCGTGACATGGTTTTATGGTATCAAAGCCATAGGTTAATTGGGTTGATTCTTGTAGTTGGGTATTGCAACCAATACACGAATCAGAATACCCGATGATAGTTGGATCCCGATCCCACTGATGAGTAGGATCTCCCGGAAAATTTTCACTTCACAACTAGCTAACCCATTAAGTGTCTAAAAAGGTGTTAACGGGTTTATGTCTCTGCGGAAATGGGGTTATTTAATTAAGTCCGTGCGAAATCACGAGAAGCCTCCCTCGGAGTACCAACACTTACCTGGCTGAACAGTTAGCAAACTTGTGGAGCGTACATGATCCCGACTAATTCTCTTTTTAAGATTTGAAGGAGAATTCAAGGAAACAATGTGAGCCATCCTGATCAGATAAAATAATAACCAATCTAAACTTGTAAGAGCATACGCTGAGTGATTCTTTTCTCCCTCCTAATTGCAGCTACCATGTCACGCCTTTATCAAGATAATAAAATGTATGACTTGATCGACCCGAATTCTTTTTCGAGGCTGAAAACGTTGTTTCGGCTCTGACTCGTGACAAATGTCACGAGCATGAGAAAGGGAAAGAGGATTGCATGAATTTCTTGTTGACCCCGGTGGAGAAGCATACTAATGCGTCTCCTTCAGGTGTTCTTGTAATTGAAAACCGTTTTTCGGTCAGTCCTACCTCCTGAGTACTAGATACCAGATCAGGATCTCATATCGGTAATTTATTACAAGGACTGAGAAAAAGTAGGATGGTTGGATCTGGTGTGCCTCTCAGAGTAGGGAACAGAGCATAAGTTGATACCTGCCGTTGGTGAATATCACCTAGTATTGCCAAGCGGCAACACTATCATTTTGAACAATTGCTACTGTGTACCTTCCATGTTTTGCAATATCATATCAGTTTCTTTACTTAATAAAAATGGATATAACTTTGTTCTAGATAGAAATACTATGAACGTTTACCTTAATCAGGTATTGGTTGCAAAAGTTACACTGTATAATGGTATTTATGTTCTTAATCAAAATACAGTTCTTAATTTACAAAACACACGCAAGAGGAAAAGTTCAGATACGAACGAAACCTACTTGTGGCATTGTAGACTTGGTCGTATCAACGAGAAAAGATTAACTAAGTTGCATAAGGATGAATATTTGAATCCGTTCGAATTTACATCTTATGAAACTTGCCAATCTTGTCTCAGAGGTAAGATGACCAAATCTCCGTTCACCAGACACGGAGAAAGAGGAACAGAGCTCTTGGGACTCATATATAGTGATGAATGTGGTCCAATGTCTATACATGCAAGGGGTGAGTTCTTATACTGAATCACATTCACTGACGATCTCTTTAGGTTCGGATATGTGTATCTTTTGAAACACAAATATGATGGTTTTGAGAAATTTGAAGAATACAGAAACAAGGTTGAGAACCAGACTAGCAAAAGTACCAATATCCTCCGATCTGATAGAGATAGGAGTATTTAAGCATAGAATTCCTCGACTACCTAAAAGAGAATGGTATTCTCTTTCAGCTCACTCCTCCGTATACACCACAGCACAACGGTGTGTCGGAACAGAGGAATCGTACCCAATTAGATATGGTTCGTTCAATGATGTGTAATGCCGAGTTACCTCTTTTCATTCTGGGGACATACGCTTCAAATAGCAGCTTTCCTATTGAATCATGTTCCATCCAAATCCGTGCCTAAGACATCATTCGAAATATGGAATGGTAAGATCATATCTTAAACGATTTAAGATATGGGGTTGTCCGGTTTACGTTAAAACACATAATCCGGACAAACTAAAGGCACAGTTGGTTCTATGTAAGTTTGTGAGATATCCAAAGAATGGTTATGAATATCTGTTTTACCATACTGAGGAACAGAAGGTGTTTGTTGCTCAACACGCCACCTTTTTAGAAAAGGAATATCTTGCAAAAGAAATTAGTGGGAGCACGGTAGAACTGGAAGAAATTCAAGAACCACATACTATAACTGAAGATTTGGTAGAACCGGAGAATTCAATAATCTCCACAGAGCTAGTAGGATTTCTTATCTGCTCGAGAGATACTACGGTTTTCTCGTAGACGGGGATCGAGAAGATTGCATCTTGGAAGAAAATGATCCTACTAGTTTTGAGCAGGCCATTTCTAGTAGGGACTTTGTGAAATGGTTGGATGCTATGCGATTCGAAATTGAGTCCATGTACACTAACAAAGTTTGGACTTTGGACATTGCACCGTCAGGGATAAAACCTGGTGGCTGCAAATGAATCTTCAAGAAAAAGATTGGTGCAGATGGACCGGTGGAAACCTATGAGACTAGACTTGTTGCAAAAGGTTTTCGTCAAAGACCTGGTGTAGACTATGACGAATCCTTTTCTTCAGTGACTATGCTGAAATTCATTAGGATCCTACTTACCATTGCTGCCTTTCATGACTATGAGATCTGACAGATGGACGTAAAGACCGCTCTTCTAAACGGCGCTTTAGAAGAGTGTCTATGGATCAGCGAAAGGGATTCATAGACAGTGTGAGCAGCGAGAAGGTGTGCAAATTGCTTAAATTTTTTTATGGATTAAAGCAGACATCGCGGAGCTGGAAAAACGGTTTTGATGAAACAATCAAGAAATTTGATTTCATCAAAAACATTGATGAGGCTTATATATATCAGAAGATTGTAGGGAGAACTGTTGTGTTTCGTTTTATACGTCGATGACATTCTTCTGATAGGAAATAATATTTCTATGTTGCAGTCGGTCAAGCTGTCTTGTCTCAAAAGTTTTTTATGAAGGACCTGGGTGATGCCTCCTACATTTTGGGGATTAAGATCCATCGTGATAGATGCAAGAGTATGTTGGGATTTTCACAGTTCAGATACATTGACACCATACTAAAGAGATATAGAATGGAAGATTCGAAGCGCGGCAGTCTACCGGCTTTTCACGGAATCACCCTCTCCAAAGAGATGTTTTCCAAGACTGATGAAGAGATGGCTCGCATGAGCATTATACCCTACACTTCGGCGATGAGATCTATAATTTATACAACATTATGTATTAGACCAGATGTAGCTTACACACTTATCATGGTAATTAGGTATCAGTCAAACCCAGAGAAGAAACATTGGGCAGATATGAAGAACATTCTGAAGTATCTGAGATGGACTAAGAATATGTTCTTAGTGTACGGTGAAGGAGACCTCCAGACGGAGTCCTTTACCGATTCAAGTTTCCAAAGTGATAAGAATGACTGTAAGTCTGTCTTGGGTTATGTGTTTACCTTCAATGGAGGGGCGGTCTGTTGGAAGAGTTCTAAAGAGGATACCATAACAGACTCGACGATGGAGGCTGAATACATTGCTGCTAGCGATGTCACAAAAGAGGCTGTTTGGATGAGGAAGTTCATTTATGAACTTGAGGTGGTTCCATCTATTGATCCAATACCTTTGTATTGGGACAATAATAGGGCTATAGCGTTAGCGAAGGAACCACGGTCCTATCAGAAATCCAGACACATCTTGAGACGGTATCACCTGATCAGGAAGATCGTAGATCGCTGGAATATTGAGGTCAGAAGAGTAGATACAAAAGACAACATGGTGGACCCATTCATGAAGGCACTTTCTCAGACTCAGCTTGAGCGACTATTGGAGATGATTGGTCTTCGATACACCAATATATGAGCTTAGTGCAAGTGGGAGATTGTTGGATATGTATGCCCTAGAGGCCATTATTGTATAATACAAGATTGTATATTATATATGGATGCTTAGGATATATATGTACATGACAGTCTTGCTCGACATGATAGTATGCTATCTGGTTTGTCTTTGCCTCAACATGTGTGTTCTATTTATGTTACGTATCTCGAATAAATGTTGGGAAAGTCCGTAAGATCTTTGCTTGACTACTAGAGTCGTGATGACGATCACACTCGTGGGGTCTAAGCAGCACATCCTTAAATTGTCCTTAGTCGTTGGAGTTTCAGGACAGACCATCGATACTCCGGAGTAGACTAATATATATGTTTCTTATTCTATGAGGGAAGGTGGCTTGTCCCACAGCCATTGGTGTACGGCACCAAAGATAGTATATATGTGCTCATTAGGTTATGAGTTACACTAGACGGACTTGCCGAGAACTTCTAGATGGTAATATATATATCGTCAGATAGCAGTTCTCTGGTGATGTAGGTACATGTTACTCTTTAGACCTGACATCGTCATTTGTCTCGAGTGTGTTCCCACTGTATTTAGATTTCTACCTTACCACGGTTTTAAAGAGTCGTGCAAATATGTCTTAGTTGGGTACAGTCCCGAAGCACCTGGGGCAGTGACCGATAGAAGGGATTCATCTCTCCCGTTATAGGGAGTCGATGTTGTGTAGTGTTCGATTGGTCATCACCATAAGACCTTGGTCAAGGCAGCTGAGATTTACTGATTGTGAGATCAGTAGTTTCTTAGGATGGTTTTGAGCCACATCAACACGACTTATCAGGTTATTAGGGGTATGACGTTTTCCATTCCTAGACCCGATATGCTATACTCTCAGACGAAAAGACCGGACTATACAGAGATTGCCACTTTCAGGCTCAGTAGGGATACAGACGAGTTTGCTTGTCGACCTTTCTTTCATTCAATACCCGGGCAACCGTTACGTACAGTTAGCGCCGCCGACGTGCTTGTGGTTACACCCACTGCCGACGTATTGTCGAGTTTTTAGAGTCCCATACAGAGGGTTTCCCAGCTCAGACGAAACGATGTTTTTGTACATGTACTTTAAATCAGATATTTTGCAAACACTAGCCGGTTTGAAAGATGGCCAGATCATCACATTTGGATGAAATGTGAATATATATTATATATCTCTTTTAGTATCTCTTTTACGGTATTTGTATTTTATCACTAATACGGTATTTATACGAATACATGTATTTGTATAAATACGGATATTTGTGTCTTGATACAAATACGGGTATTCGTGTCTTGATACAAATACGGGTATTCGTATTTTATATGAATATAGGTGTATGTATTTTGATCCGAATACGGGCGTGTATTTTGTAGCATATACTTGTATTGATGTGTGTATGTGTATATATATTTATACACGCACACGTGTATGTGTACATATGACACGGCCATTCTTTTTCTTCTCATCTCTTCAAGATCTTTTAAGAATAATGTGGCTTGTGACTCACAATGGTGAGTCACAATTCCACTCAATTATTCTAAAGAGATAAGAAGAGAAAAGAATGAGATAAGGTTATCATTATATTTTTGTAGCCATGCTTGCTTATCACCATTAGCTTCTTCCCCCTCTCTTGAGTTTTGAAAATAGAGAAAGGAAAAAGAAAATAGAGAAAAACCAAAAGATAAACACTACTGCATCTCTATTGACCATTTTGTAGCAAGTCTTGTTGACTAGTTTCTTAACTTGTTATTTTAGTGTGAAGCTAAAGATTAGATTAGGATTCCCTCGGATGGATCATCTTCGACGAGAAAGACCGACTCCCAAGCTCGTTCCCGGTGGACCTAGGAGCTAAAAAAGTGGGATAGAAGATGAAGGACACGACTACAAAGGTAGCCAATATCTATCCGAGTAGTTAAACTCCTAGCCGCCGCCGCAAGTTAGCGGCACAAGTACGAGCATCTACTTACAAATGGAACAGTTTTCGTGTCAAATGCAGTATTTTAACACAAATGTAGTATTTTATAACATAAATGTAGTATTTTGAAAGATAACTATAATATGTTGGATATAGTGCTCTCAAGGCAATGATTGTAGTTGCAGGAAGGCAATTATTGTAATTGAAAGACCTATATGGATAGAACACTCTTGTTCGAGATGATAATATGCTATCTGGTTTGTTTTTATCTTTCTTGTGTATACGTTTTACTCGTTAGCACGTATTGCTAATACATGCTGATAAAGCCCATATGATATTTTCTTGACTACCAGGATTATGATAGGAATAATACCAGTGGGGTTTGGGTAGTCCATAAACACATTCTTAAATGTCCCTAGTCGTAGGAGTATCGAGACTGGGCATCGGTACTCCAGTTTAGATTAGTGTATACGTTTCTTAACCCCGATCGAGGTGATGGATGATCCCATAGCTATTGGTGTTTGACACCAAAGATTGCATACATGTGCTCATTATGTTATGAGTTACATTAGACGGAGTCACCGAGAACTCTTAAATGGTATTATACTTATTGTCAGATATCAGTTTTCTGGTGACATGAGTACAAGATAGTCTCTAGACCTGAGATCGCCATAGTGTCTTGTGTGTGCTATCACTATGCTTTGATTACTTTTCTACCATGGCTTTAAAGAGTCGTGCAAACGGGTTTTAGTTGGGTATAGTCCCGAAGCACATGGAGACAGTGAACGGTCGAAGGAATTCGTCTCTTCCGGTATAAGGAGTTGATGTCGCGCTGTACGTGATTGACCATAACCAGAAGTCGGCGCCGAGGCGTAGAGATAAACTGATAAGTGTTATCAGTTGTATCTCAGGTGATTATGTATTTGATATCAGCATGGTTTATCGGGTTATTGGGGGTCTTATAGTTTCCACCTCCCAGACCCGATATGCGACCATCTCTGACGAAGAGACTGGACTCTACAGTGATTGTTACTGATAGGCTCTGTTAGGTATGGATAAGCTTGCTTGTTGACTTACCTTTCGATCAATACATGGGTAGCCGTTACGTGCAGCTAGTATCACCGACGTGCTTGTGGGTTAACCCGTGAGGGGATTGATCTGAAAGTGTTTCAGATTAGTCGGATGTGATCCTAACCTACTGCCAGCGTATTGTCGAGTCTTTAGAGTCTCATGCAGAGGTTTTTCTCGCTCAGGCGAAACGATGTAGTGCGCACATGGTGAAATGTGCGGGAGTTCGATTAAGTATGTGTATTTGATACATTTACTTTAATCGGATATTTGATAATACTAGTTGGCATATGTTTAAGCCGGATTATTAAATTATATATATATATATATTCTTGTATTATGTTCATTTTCTATTTATCTGTCATTTTCTATTCATATTTTTATACGAATACATGTATATGTATGCGATACATATATGTGTATTGTGTAATTGTTACACAAAATCATCTCATTTTCTTTGTTCTTTTTCTTTATATAAAAGAATAATGAGTCATGGACAGGGATGAGTAGTGCGTCATGGGTTTTTCATTGGTGGATTTCAAAGGTTATTGATTTTTGCATATTGCCCAATATCAAAAGCCAATCTCTTGCCCATTCTCTCTTCGCTCATTCTTCTTTCTTGAGAGTTTATGAGAGCTAAAAAATGAGATAAAAGTATAGCTAGCACACTACATCACTTTCTTCTTGCCCTAGCAAAGTAATACTTCACTTGTCTACATCACTTCCTTCATGCCCTAGCAAAGTATTACTTCACTTGAAGCTTGCTTTTGGTGAAGTTGGGGCTTGGGTAGGGGTTTCGTCGATGTGGATCATTTTCGGTGAGGAAATCGTCTTGCAAGCTCGATCCTTACGACAATGGAGTCTAGTATGGGTTTTCCGTAATAGGACGGACACACTACAAAGGTTGTGACACCTTAAACTTGACTCTTTTGGTTCCTTGAGTTTGTGCAATCGATAGTAAATGATGCAACTTGATGTTGGAAATTGGTGCTATGTCTTGATTTTTTTATGCTTCCGCCGGATCCGCAAGTGTTGCGACCCTAGCACCGGTTCCCTTCATTGTATCATAGCCTAATCATTTACTTGTAATTGCATAGATGATTCAATTGATTGAAAACCGAACTATCCCAAGATGTTTTCATCTCACAAGTGTCTTTTGGAATTTATGTCTTTGAAATTTTTTTGGTGATCATTTTAAGGTCATCTGATATATTTTAAACAACCCAAAACATGAGGTCCTAATTCCATGTTATGGCCGCCCGGATCCGCCCCAAGGCCGCCCCAGTCGGCTCCAATATTGATTTATGCCTCGAGTTTTGGGCATTGACGTGTTTGGTTGAAAACTAAGATGTTTTGAGGTATCAAACTTTCCCAGATCTTATGGTGTTAAATCTGGAATGTTTGGCACATTGGGAAAGCCTAGTTTTGAATGTTATTGCATCATTTTATCATTGCATATGTCGATATGTGTTGGTCAACGTCGACGAATTGATGTGATTAATTCGACGGGGTTCCACATTGTGAGTTTGCAATGTTGGTGTATTTGGTTTGGTTTGGATTGTCGCAATGAATACCTTCGCGTGTGTATGTTTGTATGTAAAGTTTTGTATTCATATTCATGTGTTGTATAATGTCAAATGTATATTCTTTTTCGGGATGAGCTGTCGGATTGTGACCGTCGTTACTGGTGTATGTATTATTTATTTTCGGGACGCGGTCAGGTTGAGGCCGTTGTTGCTGATGAGTGTATATAATACAGGTTTTACCCCGTGGAGAAGCGCTCGAGCGGCCGGATTTTAGAATGCGGTAGGTGCCATCTTAAGGCTTTGAGAACGGACCGCCTCGTTCTAGAATTGGCGGGTTGCTCGCTGCACTTATAGGGGTATATGATTGACCTGCGGAGGAGTGCTCGAGTTGTCGGATTCTAGAAAGTATCGGGTGGCCCCTCATGGTGTTGAGACCGGATTGTCTCGTTTATAGGATTGGCGGGTGGCTCGCTGCGCTCGTAAAGGTCTTGGTTTGGCTATGTACGACTATCCACGCGAAGCGACCGAGGAATGCCGCATTTCGTTTGCGGCTCAAACGAAACGCGGGAGTTCTAGAAAATCCGACTATTCCATTTCTGTGATGTTTACCGCATGCCTGTAATGTGATTATATGTCTGTGATGTTTACCATATGCCTGTGATGATGTTTACCGTATGCCTGTGATGATGTTTACCTGCATGCGATGATTTATATATACACACTGATATATATGATATATAAATAAATGTTTTTATATGTTTTGTATTCGCGCTAGCCCTGCGTCCGTCCTGCCGTAAGTTAAGTAACCTTACGGTGAAGACCTGATGCCCCGTGGCGAATGCGGATTGCATATAAAAACATTCTATTTTCTTTTCATATTATGTTTTTCTGGTGAGGAGATACTAGATAATATGTTTTATCATCTAAATGTTGCGTTAATTGGATTAATGCAAAGAAAACAAACCTAAAATACGTTGTAGGAATCATATTTTTTAAAAGGAAACTATAGCCGTTTTCTTTTACTTTGCCTATAGATATTCAGTTAGGAATATTCTGCACCTCATTCGATGAGGAAAGAGCCTTGATCCCTTCACGGGTAATTCGCTCTTGAGCAAAAGTTTATGTTACTATGAACTTGCAAATCCACTTGGTTCTTTCAATAATATCAAGTTTATTACGTTAAAGGTTTTATTCAAAACCAACCGTAACCCTATGTTATTTCAGAAAGTAGAGTACTTAGTATTCGTACTGCGTTTGTTGACCTAATCAAGGCGTAGTGAACGGTAACTAAGTGATGTCTTCCTGCTTATATGTTGATACGATTAGCTAGAACAGTCATATAGCCTTGTTGATTTAGTCAAGGGATCGTGCGGGTGGGTCTAAATTAATCATGAAATGACGGGTTGAACTTGACCAGTGGTTTATGGTTTGTTGACCTAGTTAAGGCCATAAGCCAATAAGGGTAAAAACCATATCGGGAGTTTCAAGTGTTGAAACTTGCAATGTGATTGTATATCATTCTATGTGATAGTTTGGGTCCCGATTCCCACTGTGAGTAAGAGTTACTTTCGGGAGATTTTCACTTCATAATTAGCTAACTTATTAGGTGTTTAAAAAGGTGTTACGAGGTTATGCCTATAAGGAAATGAGGTTATTTAATTAGGTTCGTGCGAAAGCGCGAGGAGCTTCCCTCGGAGTACTTACACTGGCCTGGCTGACCGGTTAGCGAACTTGTAGAGTGTACATGATCCCGGCTGGTTCTCCTTTTAGGGTTTGAAGGAGGATTTGACAAAACAGTAGGAGCCATCATGATTAGATAAATTAATAAACCAATCTAATCTTGCAAGAGCGCACGTTGAGTTTCTTTTCTCTTTCTGGCAGCGACCATGACTGATCTTTTTACGATCATTGGCTTTGGAATGTCATGATTGTCTTAATTCACGATAAAGTCGCATATGTCTTTGTCGTTCCTACTTTCCCTTTGCCTTCTCCAGAGTCCTCTATTAGATACAGAGACCCATATTACTTGGAAAGGCCATCTCGTATAGTTACATACGAACTTGAAGAAATAGTTTCAGTCCGAGAATGACCACTGGTTCTGGAGAAATTGAATTGTATATTGATATAATTCAGCTGTTTCTTTCCTCCACCTTCTCTCAAGTTGAGAGCTCCTTGAAGGAGAGTATACCCATTATGCTTTTTGGATAGTCTTCTTTCAAATCTTAGGCTGGTGCTGAAAGGTAGTGAAGGAAGAAAACCAATTAGTCTAAGTATTGTGTATGGAAGGTAAGATGTAGAGACATATAAAAGGGTTGAACTAAGCGGAAAGAAAATTGTAACTGTTATGAGCCTGGGCAGTAGAAGAGCCATTACTAGGAATACCAAGCCATCCCCTTGAAACATTTTGATGTTTCATTTTTCCTGTGATTATAATTGAAAATTGTTTCTTAATGAACTCTGAACTTCTGGGTATATGGATACCGGATTAGAATCCCACATCTGTAATGTATTACAGATGCCGAGGAGTAGAGTACTGGGATAGGGTGATTTGATCCTCAATGTTGAATAACGGAGCCATTGTTGCTATTGGGGAAAATCACCTGATTTTGCCTAGCGGCAAACTTTTGGTTTTGAATAACCGTTATGCACCAACTTTTAAAACTAATATATCCATCTCTTTATTTGATAAAATGTGATATAAATTTTGAAAATTATGTTCAGAATATTAACCTTTATTAATTGTTGATTAGGTAAGATACATAAAGATAACGGTATAGACATTCTTAACCAAATTATAGTATTCAACTTACAACACAAGGAGTATGAGTTGGTGAACTTATAGGACTTATACATAGTGGTGTATGTTGTTCGATGTCCACACGAACAAGGGGTTGGTATTCATACTTCATTCTGTTTACCTATGAGTTCTTTAATTTTAGACACACATTCTTGCTGAAATGCAAAGTCTAAAGATTTTGAGAAGTTTATAGGATATAAGAATAAAGTAGAGAACCAGACGTTGGATGTATCAAGATTCTTCGAAATGATCGAAGATGCGGATACTTATGCTCAGTATTCCGTAGTTGTCTAATTGAGAATTTGATTCTCTTTCAGATTACTCTTCTATATTACCATAGTTTTATGGAATATCGGAGAGGATGACTCGCACTTTATCGGATACGGTGCGTCCTATGATGAATATTGCTGACTTACCTCATTCATTTTAGGATATGCACCGGAAATAACTGCATACCAATTGAATATGGTTTCATCTAAATTAGGGTATGAGATTCTATATGTGATATAGAATGTGTAAATATCTTAAGATTGTTAAAACATGGAGTTATCCGTCTAAATTAGGGTATGAGATTCTATATGTGATATAGAATGTGTAAATATCTTAAGATTGTTAAAATATGGAGTTATCCGGTTTATGCTTAAAGACAGAATCCGAACTAATTCGAGGCATGTTTCAGTAATGTGCAGTTTGTGGGTTATCACAAGCTTTCGTAAGGGTTTAACTTCTACCATTTTCAGGATCAAAAGTTGTTTTGTTCTTGACTCGCCACTTTTTTAGAAAAAGAATTTCTTGAAAAAGAATTTCTTGCAAAAGAAATTAGTGGGAGTATGGTAGAACTGAAAGTGATTTCAGAACCATAAACGGTTACTGAAAATTTAGTAGAACCTGATGATTCAATTGTTCCCGAAAAATCTTAGCCATTCCTCAGATTTAATAGGCGACCTCAGCCATTCGAGAGATATTCCTCGTAGACGATGACAGGGTGGTTTGCATCATGGTGATGATGGCCCTATTAGTTATCAGCAGACCATGGAAAGTAGCGACTTCCGTCTGATGGCTGGATGCAAGATATCCAAGTTGGACTCCATGCATTTCAGCAAACTATAGACTTTGTTGGATGCTTCTGAAAGGGTAAAACCCATTGGGAACAAGTAGATTTTTCAAGATTAGTGCAGATAGAAAGGTAGTAATCTAATAAGGCTGGACTTATAGTAAAAGATTTTCTTTAGATACTCGGTGTGGAATATGATGAAACTTTTATTTCAGTGTCGGTGGTGAAATCCACGGTGGTGAAATCCATAAGGATATAACTTCTCACTGCTGTTATTCATAACTATGATATCTGGTAGGTGGATGACTATAACGTCTTTTTAAATGGGAATTTAGAAGTGTACGTATATATGACTCTGCTAGAGAGTTATCGTAGTCAGTGGGAGCAGCGGAAAATGTGCAAGTTGCGTTAGTCTATTTATAGACTAAACCAGGCATGGCGGAGATGGATCATCTGTTTTGATCTTACAGTTAAAGTGTTTGACTTCATCAAAATAATAGATGAACCTAGTATTTGTAAGAGGGATGTAGGGAGTACTGTTTTATTCCTCATATTGTATGTGGATGATATACTCATGATAGGAAATGATGTTCTTATGTGATAATTCGGTATAACTATGGATGTCACATTTGCTTCTCTATATAGGATTTGGGCAATATATATAAATCGTTATGGTGACTAGATCTATAGAGATAGATCTAGATGGATTTTGGAATTGTCCCAATTATTCAGACACCATTCTAAAGGGGTTTAGAATGGACGACTCATAGCGCGGTAGTGTACCTGCATATTATGGAGTCACTTTCTCTAAAAAGATATCTTTTAGACTGATGAGGAGAGGGACTCGCATGTATGGCAGCGACGTCAATCGTGCGATGTTATGTACCAGACCAGATGCAGCTTATGCAGTTTCTGTAGTAAGCATATATCCATCCAATCTTGGAGAAACATAGGTAAGCAATGAAGAGCATATAAGGATGTTGGTGTATAGTAATGGCAGCCTCCTACAGGAGGCGGTTACCTATTCCATCTTCTAAGGTGATATGAATGAATGAGTATGTCACGAGTTATAAGTTTACCCTCTTCTAAGGAGCAGTATATTGGAAAGGGTTTCAAGCGGGATGCCGAGGTAAACATGGCGCTGGATGCTGATTATGCCTCAGCAGAGGATACAACCTAAGAGGTGGTTGGATAAAATTGTTCATTTATGAACTTGGTCTCATCATCTATCAAGGCAAATTCTAAGGCAGGTATCGCTTAATACGGGAGATAGTTGATTTCCGCGAGATTGAGATATATAGAGATAAAGAAAGAAACATTGTAGCGTATCCACTCACTAAGGGCCGTTTCTCGAACATGGTTTGCGAAACTGTTAGTAGAGAAGTTGGGTATGCGATAGCACATGAGATGTGGGTATGCAATACCGCAATAGTTTGCCTTAAGTGCAAGTGGGAGATTGTTGAATATAGTGCCCTCAAGGCAATTATTGTAGTTGCAGGAAGACAATTACTGTAATTGAAGGATTTATATGGATAGAACGATCTTGCTCGAGATGATAGTATGCTATTGGTTTGTATTTATCTTTCATGTGTATACGTTTTACTTGTCACGTATCGCTAATACATGATGATAAAGCCCATATGATATTTGCTTGATTACCAGGATTATGATAGGGATCATACTAGTAAGGCATGGATAGTCCATAAGCACATCCTTAAATGCCCATAGTCGTAGGAGTATTGAGACTGGGCATCGGTACTCCAATTTAGACTAGTGTATACGTTTCTTGACCCTGACCGGGACGGTGGTTGATCCCATACCCATTGGTGTTTTGACCCCAAAGATTGTATACATGTGCTCATTAGGTTATGAGTTACATTGGACGGACTCACCGAGAACTCTTAGATGGTATTACCCCTATTGTCAGATAGCAGTTCTCTGGTGACATGAGTACAAGGTAGTCCTTAGACCTGAGATCGACATAGTGTCTTGTGTGTTCCCAATGTACTTTGATTACTACCCTACCACGGCCTTAAAGAGTCGTGCAAATAGGTTTTAGTTGAGTACAGTCTCGAAGCACATGGATGCAGTGAGTGGTCGAAGGAATTCGTCTCTCCCAGTATAAGGAGTTGATGCCGCGTTGTGCATGATTGACCATAACCAGAAGTCCTCGGTGCCAAGACGGTAGAGATAAACTGATAAGTGCTATCAGTTGTATCTCAGGTGGTTATGTGCTTGACATTAGCACGGCTTATCGGGTTATTGAGGGCCTGACAGTTTCCGCCCACGACTCGATATGCGACCATCTCTGACGAAAAGACTGGACTGTACGGTAATTGTCACTGATATGCTCTGTTAGGTATGGATAAGCTTACTTGTTGACTTAGCTTTCGATCAATACCTGGATAGCCGTTACGTGCAGCTAGTACCGCTGCTGTGCTTGTGGGTTAACCGGTGAGAGGATTGATCTGAATTCAGATCAATCAGATGTGATCCTAACCTACTGCCAGCTATTGTCGAGTCTTTAGAGTCCTACGCAGTTTAGGTTTTTCCTGTTCAGGCGAAATTTCGGCTATTTATTTTATTTTTACTCGCTGTTTTTATTGCGAGCTGCCCAATCATTTCGGCTATTTTGCATGCATACACTTTTATTTGCTGATTTTGTTTGCAAGTTGCCCCATCATTTCGGCTATTTCGTATGCATGTGTGGCTTGCTGGCTCTTTGCTGCAAGCTTGGATTTAGACACCGATTTCGGTATCAGCACCGCTACAACTGGGATATTGCCAGGAGCGAATTATCATTTGCCTTCGTCGATGTCGAACAAAGGTGATGTCTTTAAACTAACATTGGACTGTGGGGTCCTTAAACTCATGGACTATGATGTCCTTAACCTCGACCGTGATGTCTTTAAACTAATATTGGACTGTGGGGTCCTTAAACCATGTATTGCGCGTAAGGTGTTACGTGCGGGAGTTTGATTAAGTACGTGCATTTGATACATGTATTTTAATCAGACGTTTGATAATACTAGCCGGTTTATGTTTAAGCCGGATTATTAAATCAAGTATTGATATAATAATATAATATATATTCTAGTATTATGTTCATTTTCTATTTATCTCTCATTTGATATTCGTATTTTTATGCGAATACGTGTATATGTATGCGATACATATACTGGGGTGTATTGTGTAATTGTTACACAAAATACATTTTGAAAGGAGTCATCTCATTTTCTTTATTCTTTTTCTTTATAGAAAAGAATAATGAGTCATGAGATAAGGATGAGTAGTGAGTTATGGGGTTTTGATCGGTGGATTTCAAAGGTTATTGATTTTTGCATATTTGCTAAATATCAAAAGCGAATATCTTGCCCATTCTCTCTTCACCCATTCTTCTTCTTTCTTGAGAGTTTATGACAGCTAAAAAATGAGAGATAAAAGTATAGTGAGCACACTACATCGCTTCATGCTCTAGCAAAGTATGAAAGCAAAGTTACTTCACTTGAAGCTTGCTTTTGGTGAAGTTGGAGCTTGAGTAGGGGTTTCCTCGATATGGATCATCTTCGGCGAGGAAGTCGGCTTGCAAGCTCAATCCCTATGGCGATGGAGTCTAGTATGGGTCTTCTGTAATTGGACGGACACGCTACAAAAGTTATAGCACCAGAAACTTGACTCTTTTGCTTACTTGAGTTTGTGCAATTGATAGTAAATGATGCATCTTGTTGTTGGAAATTGGTGCTATGCCTTGATTTTTTTATGCTTCTGCCGGGTCTGCAAGTGTTGCGACCCTAGCATTGGTTCCCTTCATAGTATTTTAAAGGGTAAATATAGTAGTTTTCCTGAAAGGTCGGTGTTGGCATAAAGAATAGTAAATATACTATAAGGACTAAGACACAAGAATCTTTCAGTTTAGGGAGTTTTCACAACTGTTTTTTAAGCCAGAGACCTAAACCTATTGTTTTTCAAAGTTAGGGAGCTAGACCCATCTTTCCCAAATAACAATGAGAAAAAATATTAGTTTTGATGGGAAAAGATTACAATCATCTTTTAGGAATTATAGATTAAAGGTGGCCCACTTGTTTTAAAGAATGCATGACCAAATGTGAAATGAAATAAAAGGATAAGAAAATGGAGCTCGGGGAGTTATAATTTGTGGTTATAATACATTGATCTCTCAGTATTTGGTTTTATGTGGTAGCAAACATAACTAGAAGTAAAAAAGAAATAAAAGAAAGCAAATTTTATTTAGGTTTCCCATTCTCTGCTTTTTATGTAACTTTCGTAAAGCATAAACGTCAATATTCTGTAGAAACAATTATTTCTTTTCATTGAAATTCATACAATATCTGACCAAACTATTCTTGCAGGCGAACCTTTGGATAATAATTTTTAGTTATGTCGGAAACTACTTTTGGACTCATTATTTCTTCACTGTACTTGGAGCATCATATACTTTTCCATCGTGGAGGATGAACAATGTAAGATACAAGAACCACTCAAAGTTCATTTTTTAAAATCTTATTTTATTGTTAAACTGTTGTCTTTGACTTCTACATGGTTTACTTATAATTCGGAGGGTTCAATAACCTAGTAAGCAATATTCTATCAGATGACCAATTGTGATCAACTTACTTCCTATGTGCAAGCACAAGTGATCATTATTGACCAACCTGCACCATTTATATGAAATCAGGGGCGCATTCTCAGTGAACAAAATTGTTTTTTGTTTCCTTAGTCATGTTATATGGATAACAAAAATATTACAGCCTCACAGATTGCTTATTGATGATGGGTATATCTGGTAGCAGATTTTTGTATCATATTATACGCCATACAAATGTCATGATATCTTGTGTGGTATGAGGCAGGGCCACAAATAATGAGGTTTATGCTCCTCATGGCATATAAGAAGCAACACAGCAAGTACGGATCATTACTTCTCAACTCTTTTGACCACAATGAGGCTATACTAATATACTAGAAATTGAAAATTTTGGAATCCTTTCCTGTATGGGTGTACTGCAATATCCATTCTCAAAGTTTAGTTTTCAGTTATATATGCCTTTCAAGAAGCAGGCTTAGAAATTTTGAGTTATATTGAATTCTCATATTCCAAAATTACTATAAAAGAAAAAGAGTCTCAGTTGAAAAATTTCCAATCTACCCCGTTAATATGCGCACTTCTTATCACTTAAAAGACCCCTCTGTTTTTATTTGAGGCGAACATCATTTTATATCATTTAGGTACAACAACAACTGAGCCTTTATCCCAAGTATATGGGGTAAGCTACATGAACCAACATGAGAATCACGCCGGGTCAAGCACATCTATCCTCCGCCTAGGCCTCCACTCACGCCTATCGAACAATATACTTCATTTAGGCCTTTGGCATCCATATCTTTTCCTATCGTCCCCATCCACGTTTTCTTCGGTCTCCTTTTCACCCTTTTGGTTTGGCCTAAATCGAGAATATCCATTCGTCGAACCGTTGCTTTTATAGGTCTGCGTCGCACATGACCAAGGCATCTTAGACGGTTCTCTCATCTTCTCCTCCACAGGTGCTACACCGACCTATCATTTTGGTACAACGTACAAAAAATGTTAAATGTTTCTATTTTAGTACTTCTTAAAGCTGAAGTATGAGAAGAATTTAAAATGTCCGTCATCAGCAACATAAGTCTATCAGCTTGAGTATCTTATGCATGTATGAACACTCTGCTATAAATTTTTATACATGAATTATGCAACCTATTATATCTCAATCTTCATTAATCCATCATCCGTATGAATTGTATGGTTCGTAGTTTCAGAAGACAGTGAATTGTTATTTAGTATTTCTCAACCTTCATTATTGCATCAGCCTTTGTATACCAAAACCAAATACTGTTTCTCACATTGTCCTTATAATTTTATAAATCTGTTGTTGAAAGAGAGAAGATTATTCCCTGTTCTTTCCAGAAATAAATATTGTAGGTGATATCTTGGTAAAATTATGCATGATATTATAGTGGAATGCCTAAAGCTAACATGTGATCATTTTTTAATATATTGTAGGTGCCACATACTACATTCCTTCTCACTCATGTTTGTTTCCTATTTTACCACATGGTGTCCAATATGACACTTCGTAGACTGCGCCACTCCATTTCTGGCTTGCCAAAGTCAGTTAGGTTCACTGCTGAAGCTGCATGGATATTGGCCTTCAGTTATTTCATTGCATTCTTGGAGACTTTGGCTATATCAAATGTAAGTGTTAACGTAATCCTCTGTTATTTGCAGTGATTTGCATATTGATTAATATCTTGTGATTTGTTTGTGGAGCAGTTTGCATTAGGCACAGGCATATGTGATATTGGAATTATTTGCATACAAATGCGGGTCAATTAAGTCTTGCATATGGCATGCCAATTTTGGATGCCTTCACTTTAAATTTAATAAATATTAGAATTTCGTCTCTTCACAATAACTTTATAATTATACAGATGGTCTTGACTTGAACCTTGTGGTATCTATCTTCTTGTGAACACATCAAGAAACTATGATCAACGCCTGAATGCATGCTGTGTTCTGCAGATAACTCCCACTTGTAACTTCGCATCTGAAAAATTATACTTTACGGAAAAAATATGCATACTTTTTCCAGGTCTGCCCTTTTAGCTAAACTGTATTGGAGATTTACAGCTAATGTACTACAGTGCAGTGAATCTAGTGATACATAATGCTCGTAGTATCATGATTTAGGTCATTTTAATGGCTCTCTTCCATTTCTTCTATAGTTAAATTGATATTAACATCTTGATTTTGATTTCCTGCAGTTCCCTTACTATGACTTCGTTGATCGGGACATCATGTACAAAGTAGGATCACTATTCTATGCTATCTACTTTCTTGTGAGCTTTCCTATGTTTTCAAGGTAAGAAGCTGGCCGTGTAGTAATGCGGAAATAGGAGTTCAATGCATCATACTCCGTTTTATCTTATACATGCAGTTTATCTTTATTTGCCGTTTTATTCTCTTTATAATATTGTGTAGTTGAGATATAGGCCCATCATCTTCCATTATTAAATGCCTGATTCAATCTATATATGACGGCATGACCTACTGAATCATTATCAATCTGTTTATGGCATATTTTAGGTAAATTGCCCACGCCTTCACCTGCTTGCACATAACTTTTATTTTGTGTCCATTTTACAGGTGTTCATGTTCGTTTTACAGAATATTCATGTATATATTAGTTTTCCAATAGAGAATTATCTTTTGAGCCAAAATCATGGACTTTTTGTTTGATATAGTGTCCTAAAGGCAATTATTGTAATTGCAGGCAGTCGATTATGATAATTGAAAGAGGACCTATACAGTAGAACAATCTTACTCGAGATGATAGTATGCTATCTGGTTTGTCTTTATCATTTATGTGTATATGTTTTACTTGCTATTATGTGTCGCTAATATATAATGATAAAGCACGTAAGATCCTTGCTTGACTACCAGCGTTATGATGATAATACTTGTGGAAGCTGGGTAGTCTATAAACACATTCTTGAATGTTCCTAGTCGTGGGAGTATCGCGACTGTGCATCGATATTCCCGAGTAGACTAGTGTATACTTTTTAGACCCCGATGAGAGATGGTGGCTGGTCTCACAAGCCATCGGTGTTATGGCATTTAGGATTGTATACCTGCTCATTGGAGGTGAGTACACCGAACGGACTCGCCGAGAACTTTTAGATGATATTATACCTATCGTCAAATAGCAGTTCTATAGTGACATGAGAACATGGTAGGATTTTGACCTGAGACTATCATTTATCTCGTGTGAGTTCTCACTGTACTTTGATTACTACCCTACCACGGTTCAAACGAGTTGTGCAAACATATTTTAGTTGGGTACAGTCCCGAGTCACATGGAGGCAATGAGCGATCGGAAGTGATTCGTCTCTTTCAGTACAGGGAGTCAATATCGCGCAGTGTTCGGTTAGCCATCACCATAAGTCTCTGGTCAAGGCGGATGAGATTTACCGATAGAAAGATCAGTAGTTTCTCGGTTGGTCATGAGCTTGACATCGGCACGACTTATCGGGTTATTAGGGGTCTGACGTTATCCACCCCTTGACCCGGTATACGACGCTCTCAGATGAAGAGACCGGACTATACAGAGATTGCCACTTACATGTTCAGTAGGGTACGAACGGACTTGATTGTCGACCTTACTTTTGACATATATCTGGGTATCCGTTACGTACAGCTAGTGTCGCTGACGTGCTTGTGGTTATGGTTTTATCCGGTAACTCACTGTCTGCGTATTGTCGAGTTTTTAGAGTCCCACACATATGATTTTCTCGTTTCAGACGACATGATGTACAGGCCGTATGTTAATACGTGCAGGGGTTCGATTAAATACATGTACTGGATTTTAATCGGATGTTTGATAATACTAGACGGCTTATGTTTAAGCCGGATTATTAAATCAAGTATTGATTTAATAATATACATATATATTTTTTGATATATATTTTAGTATTATGTTCACTATTCGTTCTCTCTTGGTTATTTGTATTTTTATACGGATGCACGTATATGTATGTGATACATATACCGGGTATTATGTATTTATACATAGATACTTCTAGAAGGGGACATCTCATTATTTGATTTTCCATTTATGGAAAAGAAAGAAATGAGGTGGAAAGGAGAGCATGGTTGAGAGGGATGTGCATTTTTTGAAAATGATGCCACCTAATTAGGCTCACGCCGCTCACACATAAATGAGTAATATAGTCTCCATCAAAGCGCAAAGATCTTAGGTTCAGGCGCTCAATCAATCCAACAACGTTCAAGTACCAGAGGTCGGTAAGTATAACCATGATTATGTATGTGAAATTACAGGTGACTTCCAAAAAGTTCAAACTAATTTCAGCTAGCTCGAATAAGTAGTAAACCATAAAAATAAAAAACTTTATGATTCAACTGTGCTACTTATGGCAAACTATTTGGCCCCAAAAAGGGCAAATAAACTATAGGCAAACGATTCGACAAACAAAATGGTACCATATAACAATCTATCAATGGTTTTTCCCCCTAGAAGGTAAAAAGATTAAGGCTAACTTAACTAAAACTTCCAATTAATGAGAATATATAAAGTTTCAAAATTTCAGGGCAAGTTCTGGTACAATGTGTGGTTACAAGGACTGGTTCAAGTCAATCAACACAGTCAAGTTTAAACCTTTATATCAAGTAATAATAAATATGCACAGACTACTGAATAAGCCCATAAGATATTCTAAAGTTGCAATCGGAGTCCTGGTGTATGAGAGCCATTATCACTGGGACGAAAAGATTTAAATCTGGAAAATAAAGAATTATAATAAATCATAACGGAAACTCAGATATACTGAAATATAAAATGAATCTATGTCTTGCAACAACGGACCATTTGACTGGTGTGATACATAGATATTAGAGCTGCTGTTAAGTATTATAAAAATAAGTAACAAATGATAATATCAAAGCCAAAATTCTAGATTCTACCGCTAAGAATAAAAAAACCATGGGCAGTTATGTTACCATTCCGAACCATGCCAAACTAACGCAAATCACACTTTAAAATGTACCACCAGTTATAGAAAACACTCAATTTTCTAAAATTCACGTATGCATCCTGAAACCTTGCAGCTAGTAAAAATCATACAGCAATAATAAGGAATTCATTGAAGAATAGTTATTATTATTCACAGAATGGGAAACCTGTAGTCCCAGACTGGTTGTCGAGATAGAAAGGAATATGTTTAGTTAGGATTTTAGCTTTGGTATCATGGACCTCCTCTTGATATTCTTAAAATCAACCATCCAACTACTAGTTGGAGCTCATATAAATTAATATTACCATTTTGTTTTAAGTCCCCACTTTCTACTTCTCAACACGCATACACAAATTCCTCACATGGCAGTAGCTAGAACTTGATTGGATTGAAGTGATGCCTGATATCTCATCTTATATTGTTAGTTCAGAATCTCAGTTTCAAAAGTTAAGATCTTGCAACTTGCCTCAGAGGCTTCCATCAGATTTCAATATCTAAAATCAAAGGCTATATTGTATCTTGCATTTGCATTGTCTAACAAATCCCTTTTCTATCTTCGAAACATATGCAGGATCGATGAGAAAGAAAAAGAAAGCGGTGCATGGGATCTACAGAGGGTAGCAGTTGATGCGTTGGGCGCGGCTATGCTTGTTACAATAATACTTGATTTATGGCGCATATTTCTGGGTCCCATTATCCCAATGTCAGGATCAAGACAGTGCAATCACCCGGGGCTTGCTTGGTTCCATATACCGGAGAACTCCATGCAAAATGGCAGTGCATGAAATATCTCAATTAACATTTTGTTGTAACCAATGTATTTATTTATGAATAATTTCCATGGGCTTTATGTCCTCTATTCTAGCGGGCTAATGTATGAAGTGAGCAAATTGGAGGCTAGCAGTGAGTTAAACGAGTAAGCCAAACAAGCATGAAGGTCGAGAAAAGTCATTGGAATTATTATAGGGTTCATGTCAGCAGAGGACTTATGTGCTTGTTAAAAAGCATGCGTGAAATCTATTTATTCCATGTATCCAGGAGTGTCCAGGAGTGGATCCACATTCAATCCAGAGGGTGCATGTACTCTCTTGGGAATATCTGGGAAAATAAAGTTTAGTATTAATTACTATTGAATTCCGATATTCTTTAATGTACCTTAAATATATTTATTATATTTATTTCTTCAGAAAAATCAGAAGAGTGAATAACTCAAGTGGTGGTGTATTGCAATTCTCAAATGGGGGATCATGGGTTTAAATCCCATCAAACTCGTTATTATTTTAGTTTTTATTTAGCATTCTTTTAAAAGGAAGCTTTGTCTCATAAAGAAAAACAAAAAAAATATTTTAAATAAAATTTTGTATATACGTAATAAGATTACAATGTGTATAATTGTATAATACGGTCCAAGTTATAAACATAATTATTGCACAGATTATTATTTTCATATTAATATAAAATTTCATCATGCTGTTATTAAATTATATAATGGTTTAAATAAATAATGTAATCGAGTGTATTAATTAGTATTATATGTGACTTTCGGTGTGTCTCTTCTAACTTAAAATCTGTTGGATATAGGTGTTCTCAAGGCAATTAATATAATTACAGGACCTGTATGGATAGAACAGTCTTGCTCGAGATAATAGTATTCTATCTGATTTGTCTTTATCATTTATGTGTATATATTTTATTTGTTATTACGTATCGTTTATACGTGATGATAAAGTTCATAGGATCTTTGTTGGACTATCAGGATTATGATGGGGATCATAATAGTAAGGCCTGGATAGTTCATAAGCACATCCTGAAATGTCCCTAGTCCTAGGAGTATCGAGAGTGAGTATCGGTATTGCAGTTTAGACTAGTGTATACGTTTTCTGATCCGGTTGGAGGGCGATAGCTGGTCTTCACAGCTTTTAGTGTTTGACACCGAAAATTGAATACATGTGCTTATTGGAGAATGAGTTTCACTAGACGAATTCACCGAGAAATCTTAGATGGTATTATATCTATTTTTAGATAGCAGTTCTCTGGTGACATGAGTACGGGTGTCGCGACCCGGAAATGGCATGTGACCAGCACTTGAATCACGTGAAATCTATAGGACCCCACCGTAACTCAAGTAAGCCAAAAACCAGGAATCTAAACCTTTTAAAGAAAATAATGGAGGTGAAGTTTTGAAAAAGGGTATAAATGAAATCAAGTTCTTTCTTTTTAAAGTATAAATAAAGTTTATAAAAATGCAAGTGGATTATATACTATAATTTGAAAATATTTTCGTCATTTGAAATTTGGGCAACACCTCATTTGTAAATTATGATCAAAACCATTATATATACAATAATATAATAGGCATCCCCAAACGGGAGCTAGCTCTTCACCAATCGGCGGAAACACAACCATGCAAATAGGTATATGACGCCCAAGGTGAAAATCAATCATAGAAAAGAGTAAAGAAAACCAAACATCATCAAATCCAATATAAGAATAATACAAGTCTCGTCATTAATCCCAAAGAATATACAACTGGTCTCTAAGTCTACCAAATATATATAGTCTGGTTGATGGAGTTTTTAACTAGATTACAACTGAATAAATATATACAAATGGTGGTCACGATCCGAAATGTAACCCACCTACCAAGCAAACCACCCAAAAGAAGCAATGTGCCAGCAAGCCGCTAATGATCCGAGTGGTCGATCCTGTAAGAAAATTATGGCACAACGGTGGTGATTTTCCAACTGGTGAGAAGAAGATATCAATAGGTAGAAATCGAATGTAGAACGATCTCATAGGTCGTACTGTAATATAATAATATCATACCGTGTGGGATCAAGGTGATCGTGTATACATAAGTATATAAATATATAATATCATGCCTGTGTCAATATATGGTACCATGACATCCATATCATATATATACATATCATCCAAGGAGTGTCCATCAACGACACTCGTAATTATCATAAAATCCTGAGTGCCCAGTATCGACACTTGAAATCATCATAAATCCCGTGTCCGGCATCGACACGTAAATCTTCATATCTCAGGCACTGTTTCAATCGATCGACCCTCATATCTCAGGCACCATCTTATCAGATCGGTCCTTATATCCATCTGTCTCATATCACTCTGGTCGGTATCCTCTAGATATCCACCGAGTCCAATATTGTCACCGGTAGGTAATGTTCCTCTACTAGGCTCAACGCCTTTCTATACGATCTTCTTTTCCCGGGATACCGTACCAAGTCCACCATGTATCCGCAATCGGTCTCTCCCCCTACCTCGATTCAGATAATCATCATAGCTCAGAACCGAGAAATCTCATGGTGGACGCCGAAATATCATATCAAGAGAAAACCGCGTTTTTAAAATATTCACAAGTTTTTAAATAATATCTATGGTTTCTCAACTCCAGAAATATCATGAAAACAGGATCTCATAAGAATATGACAATAATGAACAATATGTATAGGCACAGAACAATACTGTAATATATATTAAATGTGTTCATATGAGCATGTCGTATAATAATATAAAAAAATGCAATATCTGTAATAATATGTGGTACTGGGTACTAATTAGTAACTAAAATGCTAACAACTTATAAGCTGATACGGTGACATAGCGAGTTCTACCAGTGTACGTGGCATGGCAATACCGGTGATGTGTGTGTGAGCCGGCAAGTAGGTGTACATGCAACATGTGCATCATCGGTAATGGTATGTGTCCTAGCAGCGAAGTCATGTAAAGACAAGGGTATGAAACGTAGTATATATGTCATAAATATAAGAAATGCGAGCGTATGCAGAAATAAGAAATCGTAACGTGAGTGATTGAATGATTCTTTGTGAGTCGTGTTTTGAAAATGTGTAAAGATCACAATCAAAGAAATTTATACCGCAATCAATTAACGGTATCGATGCGGCGCGTTAATGAATACGGATCGTCCACTGAGATGTGTGTTTTGCTTGCTTTCGTTTTAGATGAGTCGAAATGAAAGGATAAAAGAAAAATTGCAAGAAAATAGATTCAAGAATTTTGAAATTTAGTTTCAAGAATAGTAAAGACTAGATCTAAAGATCAAGAATCAATAAAATTCTAGAAGATGTCCAAATCTAATGAACTATCAAGATTTGTAATGAGGCTCGTAGGAATCGATCGAATCTGTAGGGTTCCTAGGCACGCTAATGAGGTCTCACAAGGCATCAACCATGCCAATTTCAAATTTTACAAGTGCCGAGAAACCCTAATACGGATCGTTGACTAGAATTTTAAGCGAAAACGATAACTAGTTAACTACTTAACTATGAGTAAACCGAAAATACAACCTTTGTAGATCCGGTCCTCCACCTCCATAGCTCCGTGATGAAGTCCCCTCGCTGCGATCATCGGATCTCGGGCTCTAGCGTCGGCTTCATCGGAGAAATGGGCGGGCTAGGTCGTCGACTACGATGCCGAAGATGATCTATGTCGAGGCATCACAAGATCAAGCTCCAACTTCACCAAGTCAAGAAACTTGTGAAGAAAACACCCTATACTACTTGGCAAGTGGTAGAGGATGAAGAAATAGGAGGTGAGTTCACTTTAGAATTGGATTTCTCACTTGATGTGCACATTGTATATGTGATATACTTTTGTGCACTTGATTGTATCATGTTACCCCATCCAATGGGGTCACCGTGAGGTATAATACCATCTGGGAGTTCTCGGCGAGTCCGTCCAGTGTACCCAGTCTCCACTGAGCACCCGTATATCATCTCTGATGTCAAACACCAATGGATATGGGATCATCCATCGTCCATCTGTATGGGTCGAGAAGTTATACGCTAGTCTACTCTGGTATATCGATGCCCCGTCTCGATACACCCACGACTAGGGACCTTGAAGGATGTACTTATGGACTACCATGTCCCCACTAGTATGATCCGCATCATAGTTCAGGTAGTCAAGTACACATCCTAAGGGCTTTACCAACATGTAGCAGAGAGACAATCAGTATACACGTTAAGCTAAAGAGTAACCAGATAGCATACTATCATGTCAAGCAAGAAAGTCCTCCCTATATATGTCCCAGCATCCACTACAATATACATCCTATGTACAGTAATGGCCTCTAGGGCATACATATAACTAACAATCTCCTACTTGCACTAGGGCCATCTGTAGCAGTGGTAGATTGTTAGTTATATGTATGCCCTAGAGGCCATTACTGTACATAGGATGTATATTGTAGTGGATGCTGGGACAAATATAGGGAGGACTTTCTTGCTCGACATGATAGTATGCTATCTGGTTACTCTTTACCTTAACGTGTATACTGATTGTCTCTCTGCTACATGTTGGTAAAGCCCTTAGGATGTGTACTTGACTACCTGGACTATGATGCAGATCATACTAGTGGGGACATGGTAGTCCATAAGTACATCCTTCAAGGGCTTTACCAACATGTAGCAGAGAGACAATCAGTATACACGTTAAGGTAAAGAGTAACCAGATAGTATACTATCATGTCGAGCAAGAAAGTCCTCCCTATATATGTCCCAGCATCCACTACAATATACATCCTATGTACAGTAATGGCCTCTAGGGCATACATATAACTAACAGAATCTATAGCGAGGATGAAGACTTGTGATTACGTATTCCTATCTATTGATGATTTGTTGTTAGATCGATGATGATCAACGAGGTTTAAGGATCTCTTGAAGGAACTAGGGTTTCTTCATCTCATCCTTTGTCCTTTCGGTGATTATCATTCACAAGCTAGCTAGGAAATTCAATTATCGATCGTTGATCTCTAATTAGGAGCGAAAACATTCAAGAAAGCATCTTGCTCATAACTAGATTGTCAATGATTCAATTTACAAGAGTTTACAAAACTCATATGACTTAAGAATCGTTTTAAAATTGTAATCATCATCATCTATATATTCTCACGATTCCTCCACGAGCGGAGTTTTTACTCAAGCATCATAACCACGAAATCAATCAAGAATTGAAAACTAATCATAATGCTCAAATATAGAGATAAGCAAGATAAAGAAATTTCACCTTTTATTAATCAACAATTTTGTTACAATTCGCTCAAGAACTACAAGAGGAAAGAACTCGATCGTCGAATTTAGCTCCGCACCGTCTCCGTGAGTCGCGGATCGTCTTGGATCAGTTGCTCGGTTGAAGATCGGCGTCGCTTCTAAAAGGTTGATGGCTTCTTGCTTGAATTGTCACTCGATAGATCTTGATTTCTTGATCAAATTGTGTCACTCAATTTGATTTGAATTTGATTTGGATCTACAATTTTTCCATCCAAAATGAACCACTCACTAACTAACTCACTAAAAATGAACAACCCCTCAACACTCAACAACCCAAAACCCTAGATCTAGATCTCTTTTTATAACCCCCTCTCCTTTTCAATTCAAATTCAAATTTTCCTCCAAAATGAACAACCTTTCCCTCCAAAATGAACTACCTCATTTGAATTTTCCCTCCAAAATGAGGTTGTTAGAAAGAATCTTCTAGAAGAAGTTTGTTGGAGAGAATATTCTAGAATGAGGCTTCTAGAAGAAGGTTGTTGGAGAGAGCCTTCTAGAAGAAGGTTGTTGCAAGGAATATTCTAGAGTGAGTTTATTATGCAGAGCCTTCTGGAAGAAGCCACGTGGTCATCTGGAGTCTTCTGGAAGCATTGGCCGTTATGAGAAAGCACGTGGAGAAATGTGAAGCGATGACGTCACCATATAGCCGCAGATCCGCCGCCAATAGGGCCCTACGGCCGTGGATCCGCGGCCCTTTTATGGCCTTGCTGCATGATTTTTCCAGGCTGCTCTGTTTGGGCTTTTTGGCACTTTATGGGATGCTTGGAATCTTTTTATACTTTCTTGGTTTCTGCCAGATCTCAAGTCTTTGACTTGGCGTATTTTTATCAGCACTTTTGACAATTTTGGCTCTTTTCCTGATATTTCCTGCACAAATTCTCGAGACAAGTGTTGCGCTATAGAAAGATTATGCGTGTAATTATAAACACTCAATTTCCCTCAAAGTGCCGGTTATAAAGTATAACACAAGTTATTTGGTATTTTACAGATGTTTTGCTAATATGTGCTATATTTATACCGAACACCTTTAGATGATTGCAATTAGTAGGGAAATTGATGTGTTAAAAATGCAATATTTTCGACTGATCAGTGAGCGTAAGCAGAATAAAGAAATCGTAAACGCGAACAGTATAAAAATATGCAACCATGTATGAGCCATACAGTTATAGTTTAAAATAGTACGAATCGATATTTTAGAAAATAGGAGGCTACGATGTTTTTGAAAAAGATACCATTTGAAAAGTCATAGCGTCCCTTAAAGTTATCATTTAAAAGTATATAACGATTCGTTAGTTTTGAAAATAGCTATGGCTCTAAACATAACATAGTATCGACTATGTGAATTTAAACAAGATTTTCTCGAGTCAATATATAATTCGGCGATCCATCCTCATCATATCACGTACGGAATATCTATCGTACGATATCATCATATCAATAGTACAGATTTATAGTCATCTACATCATCTCATCTCATATTATCATATATCATCTCATGTCATCATATATCATATCATATAACATCGCTTCATATCATCATATCCAATCATATCGACTTGTGTCATCATATCAGATCATATCCACATCTCTGTAGGGTTACGGTAGCGTCCCGGCCATCAATCCGTGGCCAAACGCGGAACAAAAACTTTAAAAACCCGGCGCTAACGGAACCCTAATCGATGGATCATACCATTAACCCTATACTAATTCTATGAAAAGAGTTTAGAGAGGTTATACCGATCGATCCGTGTCCTTTGGTCTTCAACCTCAGTCCCAAGCTCCTCGCGGCTTCCTCGATCAAGTTGTTAGTTATATGTATGCCCTAGAGGCCATTACTGTACATACGATGTATATTGTAGTGGATGCTTGGACATATATAGGGAGGACTTTCTTGCTCGACATGATAGTATGCTATCTGGTTGCACTTTATCTTAACATGTACTCTGATTGTCTCTATGTTACATGTTGATAAAGCCCTTAGGATATGTACTCGACTACTGGGACTATGATGAGATCATACTAGTGGGGCCACGGTAGTCGACGAGTACATCCTATAAATGTTCCTAGTCGAGGGTGTATCGAGACAGGGCATCGATACACCAGAGTAGACTAGCGTATACGCATCTTGACCCATATGATGGGCGATGGATGATCCCATATCCATCGGTGTTTGACATCAAGGATGGTGTACGGGTGCTCAGTAGAGACTGGGTACACTGGACGGACTCGCCGAGAACTCCCAGATGGTATTATACCTCACGTCAGATGGCAGTTCTCTGGTGACACTGGTACATAGTAGTCTGTAGACCCGAGATCGTCATAAAGTCTTGTGTGATTCCCATTGTGCTTTGATTTCCATCATACCACGTCCAAGAGGGCGTGCAAAAAGGTGGCTTTTGGGTACAGTCCCGAATCACATGGAGGCAATGAGCGATAGGAGGGGATTCGTCTCTCCCGGTATATGGAGTTGATGTTGCGCTGTTTTCGATTGGCTATACCTGGAAATCCCTGGCCAGGGTTGCTGAGATTTACTGGTAAGTGTTATCAGTAGTTTCTCGAACTGTTATAGACCTCATATCGACACGACTTATCAAGCTACTGGGGTCTGACGTTTACCACCCCTAGGCGAGATATGCGACATATCAGACGAAGAGCCCGGACTGTACGGGAGTGTTACTTACTGGATTCACAGGAGAATATACAGGCTTGCTTTGTTGATCTTTTGAGCGCTCAATACCTGGGTGGCTGTTACGTTTAGTTGACCGCTTGCAGCTTATGGGTGTTTGATATGATCATCAGCTACTGCCGGCGTATTGACGATTCTTTAGAGTCCTACACAGAGGTTTCTTGGCTCAGGCAAAACGGAGTAGGAGCAAATATATGATATGTGCGGTACCGAGAACAATACGTGTATGTGATACCGTATTAGATTCTCGCGATATGAGATATCGGCCGGTTATATGTGATATAGCCGGGTCATCGGATCAAGTGTTGATTCGATGAACTGATACAGATTATATTAGTCGGTTATTTGTGAAATAGCCGGATTATCGGATCAAGTGTTGATTCGATAATTTAATGTATAATTATATATTTGATATATTAAATTACATTAACTGATATAAGCTCACTAAAAGATTCTTTTTCTCACTCGGGTAATACATTGATATATATGCGATATATGTTAATTGTATTATTTTATTTTGTTACAATAAATATTGTATATGTGATATATAATATTGTAACATGTTAGGGTTATTAATGCAACGTGATTAGTAGAGATTAAACATGATTAAGGTTTGATTTGGGTTAATATTTTCTAGAAGCTTCTGGAAGGTTTTTCTTTTGTTTCTTGCAAAAGATATTTGCAAAGATATTTGTTATGATATTTATTAACCCAACCCAACCCATGACCATGGTTAAGTCTCTACATGGGTTAAGTTATCATACTTAACCCATGGTTGCAATTATAACCTCATGACAATTCATTATTCATCACAAAGTAAATTGATCTTTCTTCTTCTTCCTTGAAAGCTTTCTAGCTTTTTGCTTAGTGATGATTTTGAGTGAGATTAAAAAAACAAATGAGAGCTAAAATCCTACTTCATCATCCTAATCTATCCTAGCCATTTAGATTAGGGTGTTCACTTCATTTAGTGAGTGAGAGCTTGTGTTAAAGAAACTTTAAGGTAGATCATCTTAGTTATCGAAGATCGGAAGCAAGCTTGTATCTTTCTCTTCGTGGAGCTTTTCGAGAGTCCGGATACTCGATGATCGCAGCGAAGGGACCTCAACACGGAGCTTTAGAAGTGAAGGACCAGACTACAAAGGTTGTAATCCCAAACTCTTAGTGTTAAAGTGTTTAACATGCTTTGTTTCGCCTAATCTCTAGTTTAAAGATCTTGGTTAGGGTTGTTCGGCAAGTCTAAATTTTAAATCGGGCATGGTTGATATCTTATAGACCCTTGTGAGAGTGCCTAGTAACCCTACAGTGGTATCAGAGCCAAGCTAGAGCTTTAGGCGAAATCTAGACGAAGTTTAAAGTCCGATCGAACCCCGAAACCCCGGTTTATACCCTTTTCTGGAAAATTTTCAAAATGTTGATTTTTTCATATTAAAAATACTTAAAAAAATTAGCAGGGAATTCTAAGGATAACCTTAAAACACGTGCCCCCAATGCTCTCAAAGAGCTGCGGAACCGCGGCAAGAACATGCTTGCCGCGGCGGTTACGCGGCCAAAAAGGTGAACCGGGGACACGTGTTTGTACAGTATTATCCGTAGGTGTTTCTTCTTTTTTCTGGGTATTTTTAATTTATACTCAAGTGTTGAGTTTTCTGGGTTGTATTGGAGACTCGTTGATTCGATCGGATAATTTAACTTCATTTAAGTTTTTTCCGGATAATTTTAGAAACTGTTAAGAAGTTCGAACGGATATCAATAACTCACTTTTTCCCCTGTCGGAAATTTTTTCAAAAGTTGGATTTTTTCTTGAGTTTGAAACTTCCGGAAAATCATGCAAGTAACGCGGTGGACCCTCTAGAAGAACACAAACCTTAACTCGATTATGTGACCGTCTGAACCGCCTCTGAACCTTAGGATTTGGGGCAGTACGGCGTTGCCACATGTGAGGTGTTGGCTTGAACCTTCTACGGCTGGACCATTGGTACTGTGGCATGTGATGGATATTTTTTGAACTCCGCTCAAGTGTTGAGCTATTTGGGAAATCTTGGGTGTTTGATTATTCGATCGGAAAGTTTAACACTGTCTTTTTATATGGAATGTGATACAATATTTGGAATCCACAGGTAGCTATGAGATAACTAATTTGAATGTTATAAATATAGCAGTTTAGTCTTAATTGATCGGTTGTCACGGGATTTTGATGTGATCAAAAGTCCGTCGCAATCACGTAGCGTACGTGGATACTTGCCGGGTAAACTTAATAGACAGCCACGCCCCATAGCCCCGACCAAGTGACTGTAGGAGAACCCCGTCGCTAAAAGCATCCGTTCGGGTGCTCGCGGCAGCGGTGTTCCACCTTAGTGCACTTTGTCGACGGCATCCGGGGGTGCGGCCGTCTACTAAAGTTTGCGACGAGCATTCGATCAGGATGTCGGGAATCTTGTTGAATTGCCCGACTTGATATTAAAAAGAGTTTTCGATAATGAGACTAAAATGCGGAGTTTATAATTGTTAGGCATGCGATGTCTAAGGAATTCATTGGCTAAGCATGCGATGTCTAAGGAGGTTGCGGATCCCAACTGTTGTAGTTTTACACTTTCTTTTCTATGACCGTAAGCATAGTATGTGGTGTATCGCCGGCTTCGTTGCTATACATCAACGACAATCGGGATACGCATACTTGCTTACGTTGATGATATGAGATATTATGTGTTGCTGTGATATGTTATATTGGATCGTCGCGTTCTGAATAGCCGGGGGTTTTATGTGAGATGAGAGTTTTTCTTTTTCATTCATGTAAAATTCATTGTATGTAATATTCTTTTATTGGGGCACTTCCGGGCTGAGGATGATGTCACCATTGTATATTATTTACTTTTCCGCATTAGGTAGACCCAAGGCGGGGAGCACAAGTAACCGGGTTCTAGAGTCCAGTGGGAGACCATCTCGAGGAGTCGAGACCGGGTCTCCTAACCCTAGAATTAGCAGTGTTGCTTGCCGCTCTCGTAGGGGTCTAGGGATGTGGGTTTGGCTATTCATCGCAACCGTGGAATCTGTGTTTTATACAGGCTCGTATTAAAACACGGACGTCCTAGTATATCCAATATTTCATATATGTTCTTCTGCTGCAATGTTCTGTGATGAGATCATATTACTGCCTGAGACTAATGTTTATATTATATATATGTGATATATGTTATATTGCAGATTTCGTTTCAAAAGTGATGCTTGTGAAGCATAATAAAATGGGACTTCATTAATGAGATTAATGAAACTAAAAGAAACCTAAAGATGTTGTAGAAACTTGTTTAAAAAACTGGTAGCTCTAGTTCTTGTTTTGCATAGCGGTGTTCCTTGTAGAACATCCGGCACCTTATTCGATACGGAAAGAGCCGAGATCCCTTCACCGAGAGTGACCTCTTTAGCGAAACTAGCAGATGCTACAAACTCGGTTTGTCTTTTGATTGTTTCTATAGTTTTTGCTTTGCATAGAGATATTTGTATCCTGCACCTTATTCGATGAGGAAAGAGCCGACGATCCCTTCACCGGGAGTGACCTCTTTAGCAAAACTAGAAAAGGCCTAAAAAACATTCCATTCAAAATCACTCGATTCTATGACGATATCAAGTTCATTACGCAAAAGGTTTTCTTAAAAAACCTGTCGTAACTCTCCGTCATTTTAGGAAGTAGAGTACTTAGTATTCGTGCTGTGTTTGTTGACCTTAGTTAAGGCACAGTGTACGATAGCTAAGTGATGTCTTCCTATATAGCATATGATGCGATTAGTTAGGACAATCATGTGACTTTATTGACCTTAGTTAAGGGTCATGTGGATGGGTCTAATTAATCAAGAAATGACGGGTAGAACTTGACTAGTGCTTATGATTTGTTGATCATAGTTAAGGTCATAAGTCACTAGGGGTAAAATATTATTGGGAATTTCAAGAGTTGAAATTTGCAATGAGATTGCATACCTTCTATGAGATAGTTGGATCCCGATACCCGCTGCGAGTAAGAGTTACTCCTAGGAAAGTTTTACACATTACAATTAGCCGATCAAGTAGGTTTCTAGAAAGGTGTTAATGGGGTTACGCCCCTGGGAAAACGAGGTTTACTTTAATTAGGTCCATGCGAAAGCGCGGGGAACCTCCCTCAAAATACCGGCACTGGCCTGGCTGAAAGATTGGCGAACTTATAGATTGTAATTAATCCCGGCTAGTCTTTCCTTTTAGGGTTTGAAGGAAGATTTGACTAAAACAGTGGGAGCCATCCTGATTAGATAAATTGATAACCAATCTAATCTTGTAAAAGCGCACGCTGAGTGTTTTCTTCTCTCTCTCTCCAGGTAGCGACCATGTCACGCCTTAATCAAGATAATAATACGGATGTATTGACCGAACACGCTTGTTATACTGCGCTAAGGAACGTTGGTCCCGCTCCAACTTATAATTGTTATAAGACAGAGCAGGAAATTGGGGATTACCAGGATTCCTGTGCCTCCCAAACGAAGAAAGTGCATGATGATGCATCTTCTTCGGGTGTGTTCATTACCGAGAACTGTTTTCTCAGTATCCTTTACGTCCTGGGTATGAGATACCGGATCAGGATCCCGCAAATATAATTTGTTACATGGGCTACAAATAGTTAGAGAACTGAGAACGGGTGATAAGTTTCAAGAGTTGGAAATGATGCAAGTGTTGCAGCCAAGTCTGTTGGCAAATATCACCCTGTATTATCAGAATACATTGATTCTGAACGAATGTTATTAGTTACCGAACCTGATATACAACATCATATCAGTCTCTTTATTAGTAAAGAAAGGATATAATTTTGTATTGTTAGATAATGTTTTGAACATTTCCTATATCAAGAGTTGATCGGTTCAGGCACGTTATCTAAAAGCATAGACGTTCTAAATCAAACCACAGTTCTTAGTGTACAGAACACACACAAGAGGAAGAGTTCAGAAATGAACGGATCCTTCTTGAGGTATTATAGACTAGGTCATATCAATGTGACCCGACTAGCTGAAGTTACATTTAGATGCATAGTTAAATTAGTTTGAATTTACATCTTGTGAAACTTGCCGGTCATGTCACAAAGATAAAATGACCACAACTCTGTTTATTGGAAACAGAGAAAGAGTTAGTGAACTCTTGGGATTGATACATGATGATGTATGTAAGGTCCCCTGTCTATACATGCCATGTAACGTTTTGAAAATCGTTTCGGTGAAATTTCGAAAAAACGGTAAAATAAGGGGGTTTTCTGTAAAAAGTCAAAATGCAAATATCTTTATTATAAAATTAAATATACATATTCTAGCTATCTAATTGCTAGTATTTGGTGTTTATTGAGCCACTGCTGAAATTTCAAATTTTCTGAAAAATTTTCCGAAATTAATTATTTTAATATTATTTTAAGCCGGTAAGAAAATACATTAAATTAGCGATAAATACAAATTTAAATGGGCTAATTTTAATCTTTAAAATCATGTTAATTAAAATCTAGTTGTAATATAATTTTTTAGTATTTTATTTCAAGTTTTAATTGATTTATTATATGGAAAACAAAAATATAGTTATTTTGAACTAAAACTTGCAAATATGGTATTGTGGGGGGTCTTTTTGCATAGAATTTTTTTGTAAAGTCTCTCACACTCACCCTCACTCCCCTTGGCCGGCCCCACACTATTGTAGCAGCCCAAGAATTTTATTTCCCTCTTTTTGACCTTAAATCATGTGAGAAATGGGTTAAAATAAGGTTTTTATATATAGTAAAGTAGGTGGGGGTATTATGGTAATTTGGGAGGGGGTTTGACTTGGATTCTTTTCCACAACTCCCCCACACCTCTCCCCACTCCCTCCACTGCCGAAATTCTGCTACAACAGCCCCAAAATTTTCCCCCATTTTCCATCTCTTTTGCTTCAAAAATTGCCTCAAAATCCATCAAATAAATCCCAAAATCCAAATCCAACTCCTACCCATTTCTCATTAGCCAAACTTACATGGATCTAGGAGCATGGAAGCTACTTTTGGAGGCTAGAATTTGCATGCTAGATCCTTGATCTTGTGAGGTATAAATCAAGACCTTTTGTTAAATTGTTGTTTGAATATCTTAAATCAAGCATTATTAGTTATTAATTTGGGTTTAATTGTATGTTTGGAAAAACTTAGTAAGGGTTTATGAAATTCAAGTTAGGTTTTTGTGTATGTAATTGTGGTTGCAATTGTAGTTCTTCATATTGTGAAATGAAAACCTAATCAAATTTCTAGTTGTAAATTGTTAGTTTGGAATTGTAATATTTAAGCTATATTGCTAACTAGGATTTTGTAAACCATGAATTTGATTATGAGAAAAATATAATTAGGTTTTTTCATGACTTCATTAACATTATTAAGTGTATTTTAATACTTTAGTTCATGAAAATCCAAGCTAGATTGTAGTTTGTGCATTTTGCTATAAAATTGTTAAAATTGGTTAATATTGCAAACTAGGTTTTTGAAATCGAATTAAATTGTGGGTTTAAAATTTGCGTAATGGTTTCTATGGCATAATTAGGATATTAAGTTATCATCTTGGTCACTAGAATTGTTAAAACATCATGTTTTGTACAAAAACGGCGAATTGTGCTTGCTAGATTTCCGGAAAAATGACTTTTTAAGTGAAATTGGGGTTTTTGTGAATTTTAACCTATTTTATATTAAAATTAGTGTTCGTGAATGTGCAAATGAGTGTGTTGGGAGTTTTCTCGATGGTTTGGCGTTTGTACGCCGACGTCGAGGGTTTTTGGGTCGATTTGCGAAAGCAACCATAGGTTTTGACCTATGTGGGATTCGTGCGTCGTTTTGGTCATGAGTCGGATTTTAATGCGGTATGGTGCGTTATGATATGTAGGTACCCCATGTGGACTTCGAGACGACAAGCAAGCGCATGGCGACGTCGGCACCGGCGAGCGAGGACTAGGTGAGTAGATTTATATCTACGGGAAGAAGTCGGGTGGATGGCGTATAGCACCCCCGCAGTCCGTGGTGATGTATACGGATGCGTATACACACCAACAATTTATGATATGTTGTTAGGATTTATTATTGATGATTTTAGATGGATATTGGTGTTGGATTGGTGCATGGTTACGAAACCTTAGGTAGTGGGTGCACTACACTTACACATACACATATATACATACTTGCATACATTCCTTATTTCATATGTGCGTGTATGGGAATATATTTATATGTTCACATGGGTATGGGACTATGTGTTCACATACGGATTTGAGGAGGATACTTGGGATTGAGCTGAGTCGATGAGATTTGTTTGTGGTTGTGATCTCGGTGATATGGCAGGATTCGTACTTAAGGTACGTCCTGGTGTTATAGCGGATCTTGCGGCGGCGATACGGGTTAATAGTGTTATAAATAAATGGTCGACATGTGATCGTGATATGAGGCATAATATGCTAGGATATTGATATTAGGCCGTATCGGGCGATGTATACCCCTTGATGATGATATGTGCTGACGATATCGGTTTGTACGAGATTGTCGATCAGTAGTCAGATCATGAGTATATTGAGGATATTAGTATTGTACTAGACATAGGTCAGTACCCTAGACTATGATCTTGGATAAAGAGGATACCAGAGGAATAGTGTGAGGAATATGATATTGACCCGTACCCAGATTTGGGGACGCCGTACGACGGATTTACGTACGAGCTACATTTTGATGATTGATCCGCACTCTTGACTTGGGATGTCTGATTATAGATATGGTATCGGATATGATATTATTGAGGCGGGACCACCGACTAATATATATACAGGTATGTATATGTATCGACTCAGATGTTAGGCGGCTTCCTTACCTGTAGTCCAGCTTGTTAGCTTAGCCCTTTAGTTTAGTTTAGTTGTTAGATTAAATTCGATTCTTACCTATTTCAAAAACTAACGAATCGTGGGTATTTTAAAAGACAGCCCAAGGGATCCTACGAATATTTCAAAAGACGTATCTTTTCATAAAAACACCATAGCCCCTATTTCCAAAACCCCATGATTCGTGTTATTTCAAAAGGCACCATTTGTAGGACTTATATTAGATTAATGCAGATTAATTATCGTTGCGTCTAGTATTCAGCTCCCGCTCATTATGGTTGTTTGCTCCGCACCACATGCTTATATTATGCTTCATATTCTACTGTTGATATCTTGTGGTTAGGACACCAGCACCATTACCGATGATGCGTATGTACCACGTATACTTACTTGCCGGCTCACACAAATCTTCATCGGTAATTGCCATGTCACGTACACCTTAGAAAATATTATTGCTTGACATAGCCTGTTAGCTAATAGTTTAGACATGATATTAGTGTACTTGCCTTATATGTTAGTTTAGACATTATAGTTATTACCTGCTATCTCATGCATACTGTTATTCATTGTTATGCCGCATTCATGGATTCTCATGCATATATTCACTTTTTACGTGCTATTGAGGTTTTGGATTTGGATTTCCATGAGATTTTCTGGATTTGGGGAAAACCGCAAAACATATACAAACTTCTTCTTTCTCTTTTTCAATAAAAAGCGCGGTTTTTCCCATGATGTATGAGTCGTCCACCATGAGTTTGCTGATAGATTTGGAGACCCGATTCGAGGAGTTGGATGAACCGTTTCGGGTACATGGTGGACCCGGTAAGGTACCCCGGGGCAAGAAGCTCGTGGTGATGACGATGAGCCTGGCAGGGGGAGACTACCTACCGGTGATTTTACCCGACGCGTCGGATATCCGGAGGATACCGTCGTGGTCTTGAGATGGATGGTAGGGGCCGGTCTGGACTGACGGCGCCCTAGATATTGAGATTGAGACATTGAGATTTCGAGATATTGAGGTACTGAGATTTGATGATACAGGCCAGTCCGGATGGCCGGAGCCTGAGGTTTTGAGACATTGAGATTTATGTTTTGTGTCGATGCTAGACACTGTTGATGCTGATTTCATTTATGATATCTCATTTTAAAAATACAAAGGAAATCTCACTAATTTATGAAAACAGTTTCTTCATTTACATGTATTCTGTTTTCATGCATTCATACCTCATTCATATAATATATTGCAACCTGAGGCACTGACACGGGCACATGAGATCACACTCGGGTTAGATATTACCCTAGCCATTGTTATAGGTTGCATGTTATTCATATATTTGAGGATATATTATGATCATTGACCTAGGTTGCGTTATTCATGCGATTTTCTGTTCGTAGATCTTTTTCTACTCACGAGTTGGCAACTCACCCCCGTTGTGCCCCAGTTTCTTGCAGGTGTTGCCGTACGGATTTCATTACGGCTTTGCGGGCACGGTTTCTTTTCGGGTGACTTGCTAGTAGGTGGGTTTATTGTATCTTACCCATCATTATACCTTGTATATTATATTTCAGTTGTATCTAGAAGTTCCATCAACCAAACTTGTATTTTTTTGAGATAGAGACCAGTAATGTTATTCTTTCGACCATAGAGTAGCATGTTATATTTCTTGAGTTTCTTACTGGTTGAGTTCCATTTCTGTTGTGATCCTCACCTTTAGGCGTTGTATATTATGTTGCATACAGGTTGATTTGATATGGTTCTTCCTATTCTCTACTACTTCTCTTGGTTTGGATTTCTGGGTTTCGGCTTACTTAGCATACGTACTCCTTGAGACGTTCGTAGTCTAAGTGCCGGTCATGTTCCGTACTTTCGGGTCGTGACATGCCAAGACCGGTTCTTTATACTTCATTATATTCACTGATGGTCTCTCAAGATTCACACATGTGTTCCTGTTAAAACACAAGTCTGAACCTTTTGAGAAATTCAATGAATATAAGTTAGAAGTAGAGAACCAAAAATGGGTAAAAGTATTATGTCCTTTGATGAGATCAAGGAGGAGAATACTTGAGCACGGGATTCCTAGACTATTCTAAAGGAGAATGAGATTCTCTCTCAGCATTACTCCTCCATATACACCACAGCACGTCGGTGTATCGGGGCGGAGCAATCACACCGTATTAGATATGGTGCGCTCTATGATGAGTACTACTGAGTTTCCTATTTCCTTTTGGGAGTTATGCACTTGAGAAGCTGCATACCTATTGAATAGGGTTCAAATCAAATCAGTTAACTACCACTTCATATGTGATATGGAATGGGAAGAGCCCATATCTTAAGTATGTTAAGATTTGGGGTTGTCCAGCCTATGTCTAAAAGCATAATCCGGACAAGCTCGAGGCAAAGTCAGTTCTGTAGAAGTTTGTTGGATATCCCAAGCATTCGCAAGGAAATATTTTCTACCTAACCGAGGAACAAAAGATGTTTTGTTTCTCAGTATGCAACCTTTGTGAAAGGGAATTTCTTGTGAAGAAATTAGTGGTCATGAGGTAGAACTGGAAAGAGTTCCAACTATACAAACTGCAGCTGATGATTTGGTAGAACCAAATGATTCAATAGTTTCTAACGAACCTCAGCCTCTCTGCCGATCTAGTAGGGTTCCTCACCCACATGAGAGATACTTCGGTTTCTCTATGACAGCGGCAGCGAGGATTGCATCATGAGATGATGACCCAACTTATTTCGAGCTGGCCATCAGGAGTGGGACTCTGTAAGAATGGCTGGATGCTTAGCGATCTGAGATGGAATCCTTATACACCAACAAAGTATGGACTTTGGTTGCTTTATCTGAAAGGTTAAATCCCCATCAGGAGCAGGTATATCTTGAGAAGATTACTTGGTGTACATGGAAAAGTTGAGACTTTCAAAGCTATGCTTAAGTCCATCCAGATCCTACTTGCCACGGTTACATACCATGACTATGATATCTGGTGGTTGGGTGTCATGACTGCTTTTCTAAATGATGTTTTAGAAGAGAGCGTCTATAAGTACACAGCCAGAGGGCTTCGTAGACAGTGGGAGCAGCGGAAACGTGTGCAAGTTGTTTTATGCGATAAAGCAGGCATCACGGAGTTGGAACGTCTGTTTTGATATGGTAGTCAAAGAGTTTGACTTCATCAAAATGGTAGATGAACCTTGTATATACAAAAAGGTAGTAGAGAGTATAGTGGTAATCCTCGTAGAGTACGTGGATGACATACTCTTGATAGGGAAGGAGTTTCCTATGCTACGCTCGGTCAATCTCCGCTTATCACAAGGATTCTCCATATAGGATCAAAGCGATACCTCCTAAATCCTGGGTTTTGGATCTATGAGATAGATCTAATTGGATGTTAGGATTCTCACTAGTTGTAGTGAGATGGTATCAATAGATCCTGGGGAGAATCACTGGAAAGGTTCCAGGGTGATAAGGACGACTGAATGTCAGTCGCAGGCATTGTCTTTACCCTCAGTGGAGGGACGGTATGTTGGAAGAGTTCCAAGCTAGATACCGTGACATACTAGACGATTAAAGGCAAGATACATCGTTACCATGGATGCTACCAAAGAGGCAGTCTGGATATATAAGTTCATGAGATGAACTTCGTTCCTACCATTGTGTGACAATGGAGTTGTGGCTTATGCCAAGGTCCGTCCCATCAGAAATCCAGATATAATTCTTAGGCAGTATCACCTGATCATAGAGATGGTTGATCTCCAGGGAGATCGAGGTTAGGAGAGTAGACACAGAGGACAATAGCGCGGATCCGCTCACAAAGGCCTTTTTCCCAGTAGAGACTTTTATGGGATGGTTGAGTATGAGATACTTCAACCACAGCTAACTGTTGGGTATGCGATACCACAACAGATGGCCCTAGTGCAAGTGGGAGATTGTTAGTTATATGTATGCCCTAGAGGCCATTACTGTACATATGATATATATTGTAGTGGATGCTTGGACATATATAGGGAGGACTTTCTTGCTCGACATGATAGTATGCTATCTGGTTGCACTTTATCTTAACATGTACTCTGATTGTCTCTATGTTACATGTTGATAAAGCCCTTAGGATATGTACTCGACTACTGGGACTATGATGAGATCATACTAGTGGGGCCACGGTAGTCGACGAGTACATCCTATAACTGTTCCTAGTCGAGGGTGTATCGAGACAGGGTATCGATACACCAAAGTAGACTAGCGTATACGCATCTTGACCCATATGATGGGCGATGGATGATCCCATATCCATCGGTGTTTGACATCAATGATGGTGTACGGGTGCTCAGTAGAGACTGGGTACACTGGACGGACTCGCCGAGAACTCCCAGATGGTATTATACCTCACGTCAGATGGCAGTTCTCTGGTGACACTGGTACATAGTAGTCTGTAGACCCGAGATCGTCATAGAGTCTTGTGTGATTCCCACTGTGCTTTGATTTCCATCATACCACGTCGAAGAGGGCATGCAAAAAGGTGGCTTTTGGGTACAGTCCCGAATCACATGGAGGCAATGAGCGATATGAGGGGATTCGTCTCTCCTGGTATTGGGAGTTGATGTTGCGCTGTGTTCGATTGGCTATAACGGGAAATCTCTGGCCAGGGTTGCTGAGATTTACTGGTAAGTGTTATCAGTAGTTTCTCGAACTGTTATAGACCTCATATCGACACGACTTATCAAGCTACTGGGGTATGACGTTTACCACCCCTAGGCGAGATATGCGACATATCAGATGAAGAGACCGGAATGTACGGAAGTGTTACTGACTGGATTCACAGGAGAATGTACAGGCTTGCTTGTTGATCTTCTGAGCGCTCAATACCTGGATGGATGTTACGTTTAGCTGACCGCTTGCAGCTTGTGGGTGTTTGATATGATCATCACCTACTGCCAGCGTATTGACGATTCTTTAGAGTCCTACACAGAGGTTTCTTGGCTTAGGAAAAACGGAGTAGGAGCACATATATGATATGTGCGGGACCGAGAACAATACGTGTATGTGATACCGTATTAGATTCTCGCGATATGAGATATCGGCCGGGTATATGCGATATAGCCGGGTCATCGGATCAAGTGTTGATTCGATGAACTGATACAGATTATATTAGTCGGTTATTTGTGAAATAGCCGGATTATCGGATCAAGTGTTGATTCGATAATTTAATGTATAATTATATATTTGATATATTAAATTACATTAACTGATATAAGCTCACTAAAAGATTCTTTTTCTCACTCGGGTAATACATTGATATATATGCGATATATGTTAATTGTATTATTTTATTTTGTTACAATAAATATTGCATATGTGATATATAATATTGTAACATGTTAGGGTTATTAATGCAACGTGATTAGTAGAGATTAAACATGATTAAGGTTTGATTTGGATTAGTATTTTCTAGAAGCTTCTAGAAGGTTTTTCTTTTGTTTCTTGCAAAAGATATTTGCAAAGATATTTGTTATGATATTTATTAACCCAACCCAACCCATGACCATGGTTAAGTCTCTACATGGGTTAAGTTATCATACTTAACCCATGGTTGCAATTATAACCTCATGACAATTCATTATTCATCACAAAGTAAATTGATCCTTCTTCTTCTTCCTTGAAAGCTTTCTAGCTTTTTGCTTAGTGATGATTTTGAGTGTGATTAAGAAAACAAATGAGAGCTAAAATCCTACTTCATCATCCTAATCTATCCTAGCCATTTAGATTAGGGTGTTCACTTCATTTAGTGAGTGAGAGCTTGTGTTAAAGAAACTTCAAGGTAGATCAACTTAGTTATCGAAGATCGGAAGCATGCTTGCATCTTTCTCTTCGTGGAGTTTTTCGAGAGTCCGGATACTCGATGATCGCAGCGAAGGGACCTCAACACGGAGCTTTATAAGTGAAGGACCGGACTACAAAGGTTGTAATCCCAAACTCTTAGTGTTTACGTGTTTAACATGCTTTGTTTCGCCTAATCTCTAGTTTAAAGATCTTGGTTAGGGTTGTTCGGCATGTCTAAATTTTAAATCGGGCATGGTTGATGCCTTATAGACCCTTGTGAGAGTGCCTAGTAACCCTACACAAGTTTGATCTCCGGGTTCTGTCGTCGAAGACGATCCACGTCTAGAATTAGTAATACGGGCTCCCGCCTCAAAACCGAAGCAACTCGGGTATTTAGTTTGCTAACCTAGATAGCCAAGATGAAGTAAATATAGTTTGTGAATATTTTATCTCAATACACCTATGGATTCTCAACTCATGAGACAATAGGGTGGAAGTTGAATAAGAAGCCATGAAGGAAAAATATGAGCTCAAGAGTTTTGGCCAAGTGAAGAAAAATGGGCTTGCTGCTCTTTTTTCTTGAGTTGAGTTATGAGGTATTTGTGTTAGCAACTAAAGAAAAAACCTTCACCAAAAAAATATCTGCCTTTGCCTCCACAAATATCTCACAACCAAACCAATAAAGAATCAAGCATGGCACATGTGCATCATAAATGAATCCATGAAAAAACTCACTCACACTTTCCTCCTCACAATAATATTAAACATTTAAACTAAAATGTTTAATCCAAAAAGAAAATGCAACTTCCAAAGTAAACTTTTAACGAATTACAAGAATACCGCTCATCTGTATATACATACCCGCATCCGTATTCCGACCGAATACGAATACTACGAGACGAAAATAATCCAACAATATAATACTAGGATCTGGCTTAAACCAAAACCCACTATAATTATCCGTCCGATCATGATCCGTGCACAAGTGCACGTATATGATCGAACCCTGCCATAAAACCATTGTCACGACCCGAATGGTACGTGACTGGTAATTGAATCATATGAAGTCTATAGGACCCCATCTAATTCAAGTAAGCCAAGAAAACCCAGAAATCTAAACCATTTAAAGAAAGAAGTGAAGAAAATATGTTTTAAAATAAGGGTTTTTAATAAAATAAGCCGAAGTATGCATTTTTTAAAATCTCAAGTTTTTTCTGAAAATTTCGGCAGAGTTTCCTTTGTAAATACTGGCCCCAAAGGGGGGTACAACATACATAACATGAATAAAGGCATCCCCAAGCGGGAGCTAGCTCTTCGTCAATTGACGGTCACAACCACGCAAGCAATATAATATACAACGCCAAGGGCGAGGATCAAAACTCAAAGGAAACTAAAAATATTAAGAAAACCATAATAATACAACGCGCGACTCTAAGGTCGAAAGAATAAACAACTGGTTTTCTGAGTCTGAAATAAATACAAGTCTGGTTGATGGAGTTTACTAGATACAACTGAATAAATAAAATACAATGGTGGTCACGATGCAAGTGAACCCACCTACCAAGCAATCGCCCGAAAAGGAGCAGTGTGTCATCAAGCCGCAACGAACTTGTACGGCAAAATCTACAAGAAACTGTGGCACAACGGGGGTGAGTTGCCAACTCGTGAGTAGAAAACATTACAGAGCAGAAATCGTATGTATGACTCAATCCTAGATCAATACGATCAGTAATATATATATCCTCAATATGATAAAGTCTGAAGCATGATAAGGTAGCAAGGGTAAACATCTAAACATAAGTGTAATACTAAGTGCTCGTGTCAGTGCCTCAGGTAGCAACATATCATAAATATGAGGTATGATCAATGCAATCAACATGAAGTCAATGTCAACTATACCATGAAGTCTATAAGTATGTGGATATCATCCAACTATGTAATCAATGCCTGTATGCATGTGGATCACGTCCACGGGTCAACCAATGACACAACAACATCATGCACGTAAATATCATAAAAGCATATGCATGAAAGTATGAGGATATAAATCAACATGTGTCCCTCGCGACACATCAAAATCATAGAACCTGAGTGTCCAGCATCGACACTCGAAAACATCATGAATCCCGTGTCCAGCATCGACACGTAAATCCTCATATCTCGGGCTCCGTCAGTCCGGATCGGCCTTCGGGCTCCGTCAGTCCGGATCGGCCCGCATCATCTCTCAACTTCGGTCGGTATCTTCCAGATATCCGCCGAGCCCAAATACTATCACCGGTAGGTAGTGGTCCCTCTGGCAGGCTCATCGTCATCCCCACGAAATCTCTCTCTCGTTTTGGGGTACCTTACCGGGTCCACCATGAACCCGCAAACGGATCATCCTCCTCCTCGAATCGGGTTTCTATTATACGTCTCAGAACCGAGAAAACGCATGGTGGACGTACTGAAATATCATATCAAGAGAAACCGGGTTTTTAAAACAGTACATACTTTCTTTTGAAATAGCCACGGTTTCTCAAATCCAGAAATCTCATGAAACAACATATCTCGATGCGAAAAATCATAAAGCAAGATGTATGCGACATATAATAGATATGTAAGCATATCCGTATATCATGCAACATGGAACAGTGATATGACATATTAAGGGAAAACCGCTCTTTTAAATGATTCCAGTTTTTAAAATATAACATGCGGTCCCCAATTCTCCAGAATCAAAGCCAGCATCATCTATGGATATACAAGTAGGTATATACGCAAGTATGAGTGTACAATATGCATGTGCGCCAATATGGATGTACAAGTAGGTATATACGTAAGTATGAGTGTACAACATGCATGTGCGCTAATATGGATTTACAAGTAGGTATATACGCAAGTATGTGTGTACAATATGCATGTGCGCCAATATGGATCTACAAGTAGGTATATACGCAAGTATGAGCGTACAATATGCATGTGCGCCAATATGGATGTATAAGTAGGTATATACGCAAGTATGAGCGTACAATATGCATGTGCGCCAATATGGATGTACAAGTAGTCATATCCTGATGCAACAATTCTACTGTGTAGTGACATGGCAATTATCGATGATGAAGTGTGTGAGCCGGCAAGCAGGTGTACGTGGAACATACGCATCATCGATAATGGTGCTGGTGTCCTGACAGCATGAGTTTAATATAACAATAAGCACATTTAAACATACAATGCGATGCGAATAGCAAGAATATGCGAAAAATGAATAATAAACGCAACAGTGAAGAATCTACATCAATATATATATGTCATACAGTTTTGCCATTTGAAATAACACGAATCGTGGTGTTTAGAAAAATAAGGGTTACGGTGTTTTTAAGAAAAGATGCGTCTTTTGAAAATATCCGTAGAATCCCTTGGCCTGTCTTTAAAATACTCACGATTCGTTAGTTTTGAAATAGGTATGACTCGAGTCTAGTCTAACATCTATAAGCAAACTACAGGACTAATCGAAAGGTAAGGAAACCATCTAAATCTGAGTCGATACATATAAATATAATAGTCGGTGATCCCGCCTCAATAGTATCACATACGATACAATATATATTATGACATCCTTGAGTCAAGAGTGCGGATCTATCATCAATATATAGCTCGTACGTAAATCCGTCGTATGGCATCCTAAATCTGGGTACCGGTCAAATATCACATTCATATCATTATTCATCTGGTATCCATTATCATCATATCCTGTATTAGGGGTACTGATCTAAGACTTGTACATAATGATACCATCTATATATATGCGTGTATGAAAACACACGCCTAAAGGCCCGCTATAATCTCATATCGTATCTCATAATACGAATCAAAACATATCACCGATCTCATGGCATCATGCCCAATCTCATCGACTCATCTCCAAGTACCATATACAATCCTTATTATCCATGTATATGTACACGCATATATATATAGTCCCATACCTATGTGTGTATATATATATACACATCCCCATATACGCACCAGTAAAACAAAGTAAGCATGTGTGCGCGTGTGGGTGTAAACCTTATTTTAGGGCTCGCGACTAAACTAACTAGCGACACCATCATCCAATTATACTAAAAATTATCCATGACTCCCAAAGTCTATCTAGATAATCATAACCTCACAATAACATATAAATGTATCCATATAATATATATACCATATACTACACTACGAACTGCGGGGGTGCTATACGCCATCCACCCGACTTCCCCCGTAGATGTGTATCTACTCACATTACTCTTCGCTTTCCGTTGCCGACATCGCCACACGCTTGCTTTTCGTCTCGAAGTCCTCGTGGGGGTACCTACACATCAGAACATATCATGCCGCATTAAAACCCAATTCAAAACCAAAACGACACACTAAAAGCCTATAGGTTAGAACCTATGGACTACGCCTTCAAAACCACCAAATAACACTCGATATAGACGTACAAACGTCAAGTGACCGAATACAAAACACAAAACGAAAACTTGGTTCACGAAAAGTGTACAAAAAAACAATGCAGCAACCTATGAAAATGGTCCCAGATTTTACCCTAGGTCAAATTGGCAAATTTTGCATATGTAAAGGGTCTAGTTTACATGTAATAGAGCCACAGAACCAACACGAGGCAAAACAAACATAACCTGGCCGCAATTTGCGGCCAGGATGAATTAATTTGCAGCCTGGGTGGTTGGGTAGGGGCTCGAGTCTTTAGGGAATGCTTCTGGTCACCTGCACAACTCTCAGTCTTCGCTAAATAATTTTCCAGGTCCCCGGGTGTTGGCAGATTTCATTTTCCCTACACAATTTCCACAAAATACGATATCGGGGATTTCTAAGTTCGCTAAATGGGGTTCTAGTCTCCGGTTTAGGTCTAAAATACAATCATTACAGGGGTTTAAGGTCATTATAAGCCTCAATTTACACATCACAACTCAAGAATTCCTCAAATCCTAACTAGAAATTTTCAAACCTCACTAAACGACACTAAATCGGTTCTAAACAAACATGGATGTAAAAGCAAATGGAAATATTATGCTAATGGTTAAGAGAATACCTCATTTGGCAACTCAAGAATTTTCTTGAGTTGCCCCAAGTGTCCAAAATCCTTGCTTTCTTGGTCCAAAGTGTAGCTTGTGAGCTTGTGCACATTTTTATTGAAATGGAGATGAACTTTTGAGTTGATTTGGGGTGTGTTTGTGAGGATGAAGAGGGAGAGGGAGATAGGCAGCAGCAATGGTGAGAGAGGAGAGGATAAAGGATGAAGAAAATGAAGAGGGAGACAAAGACCAAGATTTAGGTTTGACCCCTCACCTCTTTCTCTCTCATGCCCATCCCTCAATTGTTTAATATTTTCATTTTCCTTTTCTTTTCTTATCTTTTCTTTTCCATTTAATTTTTGAAACTAAACACATAAATCCCAAATGAAACCATGGTTATAAAATGTAACACAAGTGTAAAATACGACACGGTGAATGTCATTTGCACAAAACAAGCTTAATGCGCGATTAGCGATATTTAACCGCGATTAGCATTAAAATAGTGTATAATGAATCATAAAATTTCATAATTTGCTTAAATCCAATAAAACACGCTCTTTTTAGTAATTTCCATAATTTTCCAAATTTTTCCCAATTTATCGGTATTTAATTATACCGCACCATTAAAATATTCATAATAATTATTATTTAATTATAAAAATTCCCAAAAATAATATTTTATTTTTTTTCTGAAATGTTACAACCATACGGCCTCTACAACGTTTCGCCCGAAGCAGGAAAACTCTTTGTGTGAGACTTTAAAGACTCGTCAATACGCTGGCAGTGAGTTTAAGCACAAGCACGTTAGTGGCACTAGCTGTACGTAACGGCAACCCAGGTATTGAGCGAAAGGGAGGCTGACGAGCAAACTCATCCTGAAACCCTACTGAGCCTGACAGTGATAATATCCGTACAGTCCGGTTCGTTCGTCTATGAGTATTGCATATCGAGTCTAGGGGGGATAAAGTCAGACCCCTAAAAACTTAACATTTAGTGTCGGCATGAAACCTATCACCAACTGAGAAACTACCGATCCTAGATCGGTAATTCTCGTTTATCCCGGCCGAGGATTTCTGGTGATGGTTGTTAGTTATATGTATGCCCTAGAGGCCATTACCGTACATTGGATATATATTGTAGTGGATGTTGGGACATATATAGGTAGGACTTTCTTGCTCGACATGATAGTACGCTATCTGGTTGCTCTTTATCTTAACATGTATACTTTCTGTCTCTCTGTTACATGTTGATAAAGCCCTTAGGATTTGTACTCGACTTCCAGGACTATGATGTAGATCATACTAGTGGGGCCTGGGTAGTCCATGAGTACATCCTTCAATGTTCCTAGTCGTGGGAATATCGAGACGGGGCATCAATATTCCAGAGTAGACCAGCGTATATCTTCTCGACCCATGTGATGGGCGATGGATGGTTCCATATCCATTGGTGTTTGACATCAGAGATGGTATGCGGGTGCTCAGTGGTGACTGGGTACACTGAACGGACTCGCCGAGAACTCCCAGATGGTATTATACCTCACGTTAGATGGCAGTTCTCTGGTGACACTGGTACAGCTTAGTCTGTTGACCCGAGATCGTCATAGAGTCTTGTGTGTCTCCCACTGTGCTTTGATTTCCACCCTACCACGGCTCTACTGAGTCGTGCAAACATGTGGTTTTTGGGTACAGTCCCGATTCACATGGAGGCAATGAGCGATAGGAGGGGATTCGTCTCTCCCGGTATTGGGGGTTGATGTTGCGCTATGCTCGACTGGCCATAACTGGAAATCCCTGGCCAGGATTGCAGTGATATACTGGTAAGAGTTATCAGTAGTTTCACGCTATGTTATGGACCTTATATCTGCATGACTTATCAAGCTACTGGGGTCTGACGTTTTACCACCCCTAGGCGAGATATGCGACATATCAGATGAACAGACCGAACTGTACGGTAAGTGTTACTGGTTGGATTCACTGGAGTGTGAGCGGGCTTGCTCGTTGATCTTCTGATCGCTCAATACCCGGGTGGCCATTACGTTTAGCAGACCGCTTGCGGCTTGTGGGTGTTTGATATGATCATCACCTGCTGCCGGCGTATTGACGAGTCTTTAGAGTCCTACACAGAGGTTTCCTGGCTCAAGCGAAACGAAATAGGAGCGCATATGAGATATGTGTGGGACCGAGAATAATACCAGTATGTGATACTGTATTCTATTCTCGCGATTTGTATCATCGGACGGTTATATAAGATATAGCCGGGTTACCGAATCAAATGTTGATTCGATATATTGATACACTTGATATTAGTCGGTTATATGCAATATGACCGGATCATTAAATCAAGTGTTGATTTAATGATTTAATGTATAATTATATATTTGATATATTACTTTACATTAACTAGTATTTGTTCACTTAAGATTGATTTTCTCACTTGATTTGCACAAGTTGTATATGTGATATATTTTTGTGCACTAGTTTGTATCATGTTTGATGATACATGCAAACTTGGGTGAGTGTATGCTATACACCATGTTTAGTTAATGGTTAGGGTTTCCATTACCTTATTTATTTATTTATTTTGGTAAAATAGAATGGTTGCTTTCTTTGTCTTTATGCAAGAAGCTTCTTGATGCTTCATGTATCTTTGACAAAGTAACCATTTTGTTTTTATTCCTTAACCCAACCATTAGCCTAAACCCTAGTTTACTCTCTACATGAGTTTACTCATCTATGGTTGCTAAATGTTAGACATCACTTGATTTTCTTTTTGAGATAATTCATTTTTTATTCATTTTTCTTTTCTTCTTCTTCTTCTTCATGAAGAGAAGAAAGCTCTCTTGAAAATTTCCAAGTGATGAATCCAAGTGAGAAATCCAATTCCAAAGTGAACCCACTTCCTATTTTTTCATCCTCTACCACTTGCCATGTAGTAGAGAGTGTTATCGTCACAAGTTTCATGACCAAGTGAAGATGGAGTTTGAGTTTGAGTTGCCTCGACGTAGATCATCTTCGGCATCGAAGTCAACGACCTAGCCCGATCATTTCTCCGACGAAACCATCGCTAGAGTCAGGGATCCGATGGTCGCAGCAAAGGGTCATCATCACGGAGCTAAAGAGGTAGAGGACCGGATCTACAAAGGTTGTAGTCACTTTCACTTTATAGTAAAGTTTTTTACTTGTATGTCTTTCGCCTATCCTCTAGTTAACGATCTAGTTTAGGGTTTCTCGGCACATAAAAATTTAAATTGGACATGGTTGATCAGTTGTAGAACCTCATGGGTATGCCTAGGAACCCTACAGTGGTATCAGAGCCTAGCTAGAGCTTTAGGCGAAGTGTAGACGATGTTAGAAGTCCGATCGAACCCGAAACCCTAATTGAAAACCCTTCTCTGTACAATTTTTCAAAACTGTGTTTTTTGTGAATTAAAAATATGCAGAAAAATCAGCAGGATTTTTTAAGGATTACTGTGCAGCACGTGAGCCTAAGTCTTCCAGATCACCGCGGAACCGCGGCATGAGCATGCCTCATGCGGAGGTTCCGCGGCCGTACTATCACCTTGTTCATTTCAGTTTGCACAGTAATATCTTTCTGTACTTGCTGTGTTTTATGGATATTTTTATTTTATACTCAAGAGTTGAGTTTTCTGGGTTGTATTGTGGACTCGTTGTTTCGGTCGGAAAGTTTAACTTCGTCTGTGTTTTTCCAGATAATTTTAGAAAATGTTGAAAAGTTCGACCGGATATAAATACCCACTTTTTCTCCTGTCGGAAAATTTCCAAGTGTTGGATTTTTCCGTGGTTTAAGAACGTTCTAAGTAGTGCAAGTAACACGATGGACCCTCTAGAAGACAACAAACCTTAACTCGATTATGTGACCATCTTGAACTGCCTTTTGAACCTTAGGGTTTGGGGCAGTACGGCGTGCCACATGTGAGGCGTTGGCTTGACCCTTCTACGGCTGGACCGTTGGTACCGTGGCATGAAGTGAATATTTTAAAACTTATTTCATGTGTTGAGCTGTTTCGGGAAAACTTGGGTGTTTGATTGTTCGATCGGAAAGTTTAACATTTTCTATTTATCTGGAATGTGATACAATATTTGGAATCCACAAATAGTATGAGATAACTGATTTGAATATTATAAATCTAGCAGTTAGTCTCACTTGATCGGTTGCCACGGAATTTTGATGTGATCAAAAGTCCGTCGCAATCACGTAGCGTACGCGAATACTCGCCGGATAAACTTAATGGACAGCCACGCCCCATAGCCCCGACCAAGTGACTGTAGGAGAACCCCGTCGCCGAAACCATCCGTCCGGGTGCTCGCGGCAGCGGTGTTCCGCCTTGGTGCACTTCGTCGACGGCATCGGGGGTGCGGCCGCCTACTAAAGTTTGCGACGGGCATTCGATCAAAATGTCAGGAATCTTGTTGAATTGCCCGACTTGATATTGAAAAGAGTTTTCGATAATGAGACTAAAATGCGGGGTTTATAATTGTTAGGCATGCGATGTCTAAGGAATTCAGATGGTTAGGCATGCGATGTCTAAGTAGGTTGCGGATTCCAACTGTTGTAGTTTTACATTTTCTTTTCTGTGACCGTAAGTGTAATATGTGATATCGCCGATTTCGTTGCTATATGTCAACGACAATTGGGATATGCATGTTTACTTACGTTGATGACATGTGATGTTATGTGTTGCTGGATATGTTATATTGGATCGTCGTGTTTTAATAGCCGGTTTTTTTTATGTGAGATGAGTGTTTTTCATTTTCATTCATGTAAAAACTTGCATGTAATATTCTTTTATTGGGGCACTTCCAGGTTGTGGAAGATGTCACATTTTGTATATTATTTACTTTTCCGCACTAGGATAGACCCAAGGAGGAAGGCACAAGTAACCGGGTTTTGGAGTCCAGTGGGAGACCAACTCGAGGAGTCGAGTCCGGGTCTCCTAACAATAGAATTGGTAGGGTTGCTTGCCGCTCTCGTAGGGATCTAGGGGTGTGGGATTGGCTATTCATCGCGACCATGGAATCCGTGTTTTATACTGGCTCGTATTAAAAACATGGACGTCCTAGTATATCCAATATTTCATATGATATTTTCTGCTGCGTTATCTGTGATGTGATCATGTGATATGTTCAGATAGATATTGTATATAGTATATATGATATATTATATAGACGTTGCTTATGTTTTACACCCGCGCTAGCCCTTCCCCGCTCTACCGTTAGTTACCTAACCTAACGGTGCAGACGGGACATCGAGGCGAATGCGGATGGCATAAGCGTACGTTATATTTATCTGTGATGTTTAGGTGGACTTAAATGATGGGATATTCATTAATGTGATTAATGAAAGAAAATAAACCTAAAAGATGTTGTGGAATTGAATTTCAAAAATAAAACAGGTAGCTACAGTTCTTGCTTTGCATCGCGGTGTTCCTTGTAGAACATCCTGCACCTTATTCGATAAGGAAAGGACCGAGATCCATTCACCGGGAGTGACTCCTTTAGCAATAACTGGCAGATGCTACAACCCTCGGTTTGTCTTTTGATTGCTTCTATAGTTTTTGCTTTGCACAGCGGTATATATGATATATCCTGCACCTTATTCGATGAGGAAAGGGCCGACGATCCCTTCACCGGGAGTGACCCCTTTAGCAAAACTAGAAAAGCCTCAAAAACATTCCATTTAAAAACCATTTGATTCCGTAACGAGATCAAGTTCAAAGCGTTAAAGGTTTTATTAAAAACCATCCGCAACCCTCCGTCATTTTAGGAAGTAGAGTACGTAGTATTTGTGCTGTGTTTGTTGACCATAGTCAAGGCACAGTGTACGGTAGCTAAGTGATGTCTTCCTATACCGCATATGATGCGATTAGTTAGGACAGTCGCGTGACTTTGTTGACCTTAGTTAAGGGTCATGTGGGTGGGTCTAATTAATCACGAAATGACGGGTAGAACTTGACTAGTACTTATGATTTGTTGACCATAGTTAAGCTTATAAGTGCTAGGGGTAAAAAACCTTTATCGGGAGTTTCAAATGTTGAAATTTGCAATGAGATTGCATACCTTCTATATGATAGTTGGATCCCGATACCCACTGCGAGTATTGTTACTCCTGGGAGAGTTTTGCACTTTACAATTAGCCGATCAAGTAGGTGTCTAGAAAGGTGTCAACGGGGTTACGCCTCTGGAAAAACGTGGTTTACTTTAATTAGGTCCGTGCGAAAGCACGGGGAACCTCCCTCAAAGTACCGACACTGGCCTGGCTGAAAGATTGGCGAACTTATAAAGTGTAATTAATCCCGGCTAGTCTTTTCTTTTAGGGTTTGAAAGAAGATTTGATAAAAACAGTAGGAGCCATCCTGATTAGATAAAATAAATAACCAATCTAATCTTGCAAGAGCGCACGCAGAGTGTTTTCTTTTCTCTCTCTCCAGGTAGCGACCATATCACGCCTTAATCAAGATAATAATATGGATGTATTGACCGAACCCGCTTGTTATACTGAGCTGGGGAATGTTGGTCCCGCTCCAACTTATAATTGTTATAAGACAGAGCAGGAAATAGGGGAATACCAAGATTCTCATGCCGCCCAAACGAAGAAAGTGCATATGATGCATCTTCTTCGGGTGTGTTCGTTACACAGAAATGTTTCTCAGTATCCTCTGCGTCCTGGGTATCTGATACCGGATCAGGATCCAAGATATGTAATCAGTTACATAGGGCTGCAGAAAGGTAGAGAACTGAGAACGGATGATAAGTTTCATGAGACAGAAAACGGTGCAAGTGTTGCAGCCAAGTCTGTTGGTCACTGTCACCCTGTATTACCAATACATTGATTCTGAACAAATGCTATTAGATACCGAACCTGATATACAAAATCATATCAATCTCTTTATTTATTAAAGAAGGATATAATTTTGTATTGTTGAATATTGTTTTGAACATTTCAAAAGTTGATCGGTTCAGGCACGTTATCTAAAAGCATTGACGTTCTAAATCAAACTACAGTTCCTAATATACGGAACACACACAAGAGGAAGAGTTCAGAAATGAACGAATCCTTCTTGAGGCATTGTAGACTAGGTCATATCAATGCGACCCGACTGGCTAAAGTTACATTTAGATGCATATTTAAATTAGTTTGAATTTACATCTTATGAAACTTGCCAGTCATGTCACAAAGATTAGATGACCATAGCTCTGTTTATTGGAAACAGAGAAAGAGTTAGTGAACTCTTGGAACTGATACATAGTGATGTATGCAAGGTCCCCTGTCTACACATGCCAGGACCGGTTCTTTGTACTTCATTACATTCTCTGATGATCTCTCAAGACTCAGCCATATGTTCCTGTTGAAACATAAGTCCGAAGCTTTTGAAATATTCATAGAATATAAGTTAGAAGTAGAGAACCAAAAATCGGGTATTAGTATTATGTCCTATGATAAGATCAGGGAGGAGAATACTTGTGCATAGAATTCCTGGACTATTCTAAAAGAGGAATGAGATTCTCTCTCGGTATTACTCCTCTGATTATACCACAGCACAACGGTGTATCGGGGCGGAGCAATCGCACCATATTAGATATGGTGTGCTCTATGATGAGTACTACTGAGTTACCTATTTCCTTTTGGGGTTGTGCACTTGAGAAGCTGCATACCTATTGAATTGGATTCGAATCAAATCAGTGCCTACCACTCCATATAACATATGGTATGGGAAGAACCTATCTCTTAAGTAAGTTAAGATTTAGGATTGTCCGGCCTATGTCAAAAGCAAAATCCGGACAAGATCGAGGCAAGGTCAGTTCTGTAGAACTGGAAAGGTTCCAGCTATACAAACTACAACTGATGATTTGACAGAACCAAAGGATTCAATTGTCCCCGACGAACCTCAGCCTCTCCACCGATTTGGTAGGTTTCCTCATCCGCCTGAGAGATACTTCGGTTTCTCGATGACAGTGGGAGCGAGGAATGCATCATGAGATGATGACCCAACTAGTTTCGAGCTGGCCATCAGGAGTGAGACTCTGTAAGAATGGCTGGATGCTTAGCGATCTGAGATGGAATCCATGTACACCAACAAAGTATGGACTTTGGATGCTATATCTGAAGGGTTAAATCCCCATCAGGAGCAAGTATATCTTGAGAAGATTACTTGGTGTAGATGGAAAAGTTGAGACTTTCAAAGCTAGACTTGTTAAAAGTTTTCGTCATCGACTAGGCATGGAAAATGATGAAACCTTTTCCAGTGGCTATGCTTAAGTCCATCCAGATCCTACTTAACATTGCTACATACCATGACTACGATATTTGGTGGTTGGGTGCCATGACTGCTTTTCTAAATAATGATTTAGAAGAGAACGTCTATAAGTACACAGCCAGAGGGCTTCGTAAACAGTGGGAGCAGCGGAAACGTGTGCAAGTTGCTTTACAGGATAAAGCAGGCATCGCGGAGTTGGAACATCTGTTTTGATATGGTAGTCAAAGAGTTTGATTTCATCAAAATGGTAGATGAACCTTGTATGTACAAAAAGGTAGTATGGAGTATGGTGATGATCCTCATAGAGTACGTGGACGACATACTCTTGATAGGAAAGGAGTTTCCTATGCTACGCTCGGTCAATCTTCGCTTATCACAAGGATTCTCCATACAGGATCAAAGTGATACCTCCTAAATCCTGGGATTTGGATCTATGAGATAGATCTAAATGGATGTTAGGCTTCTCACTAGGTTTAGTGAGATGGTATCAATCGATCCTGGGGAGAATCACTGGAAAGGTTCCAGGGTGATAAGGACGACTGAATGTCAGTCGCAGACATTGTCTTTACCCTCAGTAGAGGGACAGTATGTTGGAAGAGTTCCATGATGGATACCGTGGCAAACTAGACGATAAAGGCTGATAACATCGCTATTAAAGATACTACCAAAGAGGCAGTTTGGGTGTATATTGGTTCATAAGATGAACTAGGTTCCTACCATTGTGTGACAATGGAAGTGTGGCTTTGGCCCAGGAACCCCGATCCCATCAGTGACCTAGACATATTCTGAGGCAGCATCACCTGATCATGGAGATAGTTGGTCTCCAGGGTGATCGAGGTTAGGAGAGTAGACTCAGAGGACAACACCGCGGATCCACTCACAAAGGCCTTTTCCCAGAGAGAGACTTTTATGGGATGGTTGAGTATTAGATACTGCAACCACTGCTACAGATAGCCCTAGTGCAAGTGGGAGATTGTTAGTTATATGTATGCCCTAGAGGCCATTACTGTACATTGGATGTATATTGTAGTGGATGCTGGGACATATATAGGTAGGACTTTCTTGCTCGACATGATTGTACGCTATCTGGTTGATCTTTATCTTAACATGTATACTTTCTGTCTCTCTGTTACATGTTGATAAAGCCCTTAGGATTTGTACTCGACTTCCAGGACTATGATGTAGATCATACTAGTGGGGCCTGGGTAGTCCATGAGTACATCCTTCAAAGTTCGTAGTCGTGGGAATATCGAGACGGGGCATCGATATTCCAGAGTAGACTAGCGTATATCTTCTCGACCCATGTGATAGGCGATGGATGATCCCATATCCATTGGTGTTTGACATCAGAGATGGTATGCGGGTGCTCAGTGGTGACTGGGTACACTGAACGGACTCGCCGAGAACTCCCAGATGGTATTATACCTCACGTTAGATGGCAGTTCTCTGGTGACACTGGTACAGCTTAGTCTGTTGACCCGAGATCGTCATAGAGTCTTGTGTGTCTCCCACTGTGCTTTGATTTCCACCCTACCACGGCTCTACTGAGTCGTGCAAACAAGTGGTTTTTGGGTACAGTCCCGATTCACATGGAGGCAATGAGCGATAGGAGGAGATTCGTCTCTCCCGGTATTGGGGGTTGATGTTGCGCTATGCTCGACTGGCCATAACTGGAAATCCCTGGCCAGGGTTGCAGTAATATACTGGTAAGAGTTATCAGTAGTTTCACGCTATGTTATGGACCTTATATCGGCATGACTTATCAAGCTACTGGGGTCTGACGTTTTACCACCCCTAGGCGAGATATGCGACATATCAGACGAACAGACCGAACTGTACGGTAAGTGTTACTGGTTGGATTCACTGGAGTGTGAGCGGGCTTGCTCGTTGATCTTCTGATCGCTTAATACCCGGGTGGCCGTTACGTTTAGCAGACCGCTTGCGGCTTGTGGGTGTTTGATATGATCATCACCTGCTGCCGGCGTATTGCCGAGTCTTTAGAGTCCTACACAGAGGTTTCCTGGCTCAAGCGAAACGAAATAGGAGCGCATATGAGATATGTGTGGGACCGAGAATAATACCAGTATGTGATACTGTATTCTATTCTCGCGATTTGTATCATCGGACGGTTATATAAGATATAGCCGGGTTACCGAATCAAATGTTGATTCGATATATTGATACACTTGATATTATTCGGTTATATGCAATATGACCGGATCATTAAATCAAGTGTTGATTTAATGATTTAATGTATAATTATATATTTGATATATTACTTTACATTAACTAGTATTTGTTCACTTAAGATTGATTTTCTCACTTGATTTGCACAAGTTGTATATGTGATATATTTTTGTGCACTAGTTTGTATCTTGTTTGATGATACATGCAAACTTGGGTGAGTGTATGCTATACACCATGTTTAGTTAATGGTTAGGGTTTCCATTACCTTATTTATTTATTTATTTTGGTAAAATAGAATGGTTGCTTTCTTTGTCTTTATGCAAGAAGCTTCTTGATGCTTTATGCATCTTTGACAAAGTAACCATTTTGTTTTTATTCCTTAACCCAACCATTAGCCTAAACCCTAGTTTACTCTCTACATGAGTTTACTCATCCATGGTTGCTAAATGATAGACATCACTTGATTTTCTTTTTGAGATAATTCATTTTTTATTCATTTTTCTTTTCTTCTTCTTCTTCTTCTTCATGAAGAGAAGAAAGCTCTCTTGAAAATTTCCAAGTGATGAATCCAAGTGAGAAATCCAATTCCAAAGTGATCCCACTTCCTATTTCTTCATCCTCTACCACTTGCCATGTAGTAGAGATTGTTATCTTCACAAGTTTCATGACCAAGTGAAGATGGAGCTTGAGTTTGAGTTGCCTCGACGTAGATCATCTTCGGCATCAAAGTCAACGACCTAGCCCGATCATTTCTCCGACGAAACCATCGCTAGAGTCCGGGATCCGATGATCTCAGTGGAGGGACATCATCACAGAGCTAAAGAGGTGGAGGACCGGATCTACAAAGGTTGTAGTCACTTTCACTTTATAGTAAAGTTGTTTACTTGTATGTCTTTCGCCTATCCTCTAGTTAACGATCTAGTTTAGGGTTTCTCGGCACATAAAAATTTAAATTAGAAATGGTTGATCAGTTGTAGAACCTCATGGGTGTGTCTAGGAACCCTACAATGGCCACCCGTGCACTCCGCGACATCAACCCGCAATACCGAGAGAGACGAATCCCCTAACGATCCGCTCACTGCCTCCATGTGGCTCGGGACTGTACCCAACTAAAACCTGTTTGCACGACTCCTTTGAGCCATGGTAGGGTAGTAATCAAAGCACAGTGGGAACTCACACGAGACAAATGACGATCTCAGGTCGATAGACTAACCTGTACACATGTCACCAGGGAACTGCTATCTGACTATAGGAGCAAGCTTTCGCTTTTTCTCCCGGCTTTCAACGGCCGGCCCATAGATCTAAAAGGATCCATCCATAGGCCTGACCGGAATGTAAAAAAAAAAGTAGTTCATGAGACCTCTCCCAGCAAGAAAACGGATGCAGCAAGAAAATGGACGCGCTACCGCTATAGGCTTTCGTGCTAGGCGCTCACCGTTCCATCTCTGCTTTCCCAAATAGGAAAAATCTGGCTTATCCTATACCGGTTCACGTAGGAATGCTGACTCACCAGATTTCTTTGATAACAGAGAAGAGGGAGCAGTTTATGAATTCTCAGTATCAATAGTAGCTCTTCTTTCTTTATTCCCTATCATGTTCCCGGCGAGTCCATCCGGTGTACTCATAACCCAATGAGCATCTGTATACATCTTAGGTGAACCAACTAACACCAATGGCTTATGACACAGGCCACCGCCCCTCATCGGGGTCTCGATTCGTATACACTAGTCCACTCTTGGAGTATCGATGCCCAGTCTCGAAACTCCCACGACTAGGGACACTTTAAGGATGTGCTTATAGACCACCCAACTCTCACGTATATGATCACCATCATACTCTTGGTAGTCAAGAAAGAATCTTATGTGCTCTATCAACATGTAATAGTGATCTGTAATGTCACCTGAAGCATGTACACGATGATAAAGACAAACCAGATAACATACTATCATCTCGAGTAAGACTGTTTTACCGATATAGGTCCTCCCTCAATCATTGCAATCACGTGCCTGCGATCCAATAATTGACTTGAGGGCACTATAGCCAACAATCCCCCACTTGCACTTAAGGCTAATTATTGCGGTGTCGCATACTCACAGCCCGTGTGATACCGAACACCCAACTTCTCTACTAATCAGTTTCACAAAGCTCGTTTGTAAAACTATTGCGTTCGAGAAAGAGCCTCAGTGAGTGGATCCGCTCTAATGTTTCTTTCTATGTCTCTCTTTATCTCAAGTTCGCGGAGAAAGCCATGTCCCGAAATAGGCAATACCTGTCTTAGAATATGTCTGGATATCTGATGGGACCCAGTTCACAAATGAACTCCAAATCCAGTAAACTTCTTAGATTGTATCGTCAACTAAATTTAATCAGTATCCTGCGCCATACCTCCCTCAGTATCCTCTTGGACCACCTGTCCAAACAACTGCCCCTCGTTAAGAGAGAAAACTATAACTCTGACAGTTACTCTGTCATCCAGGTCACCTTGGAAGTCTGGAATGATAACCGTCTCCCGAAGGAGGCTGTCATTACCAAATCCCTAGAACATTTACTTATGTTCATAAACTGCTTCCGAACATTTCTCCAGGGTTGGATAAATATATCAATTTATTGCATCTAGTGCAAAAACAACATCTGATGTCGTACTTAACATCTCATGATTGACTCAATTGCCTAAGCAAGTGATATGCCAATCATGCACATCCCTCTCCTATTTAGTATGTAAGATACATTTAAAGAGGGTGACTCCATCACCTGGAGGTACACCACCATGCCAGGAGTCGTCCATTCTAAAACACCTTTAGAATACTTTCTAAGTACCCATATTGGGAAACTACCCAAATCTAGATCTAAAACCATAAATTTAGTAACCAGAATGCCTGATATAATATCCATATCCTATATGAAGAAAACACTGTGTGACAACCATAGTATAACCGATCGTAGTATAGAAATTTCACTTCCTACAAAATGCATGTCATCCAAATACCAGGACATACCACCCTACTACCTTATTAACAGATCCATCTCCTATTCTGATGAGGTCAAAACCTATGACTTTCACATAAAAAATAAATGATCTTTCTCCGCTATACCTTCTTTAGTCTATAAATAGGCACAAGCTACTTGTCCACTATGCTTCCGCTGCTCCCACTAACTACAACAACCCTCTGGCAGAGTCATATACACGTGCACTTCTAAAGCTAGTTTAGAACGACGCTATACTCATCCTCATACCGGGTCTCATAGTCTAGAACATCAGTAATGGCAAGTCTGGGTAAACAAGAACCTCCCTGTCACCGTCTTTGAGGATACCGAAGTACTTCTCGGGTGCCTGAGGTTACCCACCCTATCCGCGGAGTGGCTAATGGAATGTCAAACCCTGATTGAATCTTTAGGTTCTATTAAATTTTCAGCAATCGTTTGTGGTTCTGGAATCACTTCCAGTTCTACCATACTTCCACTACTGTTTTCTGAAAAAATCTATTTTGCTAAAACTGTGACGAGTCAAGAACAATATCACTATTGATCTTCCAGATGGTAGAAAGTGTTGGAGATAGTGCCCTCAGAGTCAATTATTGGATCACAGGCACGTGATTGCAATGATTGAGGGAGGACCTATCCCGGTAGGACAGTCTTACTCGAGATGATAGTATGCTATCTGGTTTATCTTTATCATCGTGTACTGCTTTAGGTGACCTGACATGTCGCTATTACACGTTGATAGAGCCCCTAGGATTCTTGCTTGACTACCAGCAGTATGATGGCGATCATATACGTGAGAGCTGGTGGTCTATAAGCACATCCTTAAAAGGTCCCTAGTCGTGGGAGTTTCGAGACAGGGCATCGATTCTCCAGAGTAGACTAGTGTATACAGTCGAGACCCCGACGAGGGGCGGTGGCCGGTCTCATAAGCCACTGGTGTCAGTTGGTTCACCTAAGATGTATACAGATGCTCATTGGGTTATGAGTACACCGGACAGGACTCGCCGGGAACATGCTAGTTGGTCTTATACCTGACGTCAGATAGCAGTTCCCTGGTGACATGTGTACAGGTTAGTTCATCGACCTGAGGATCGTCATTTGTCTCGTGTGAGTTCCCACTGTGCTTTGATTACTACCATACCACGGCTCAAAGGAGTCGTGCAAACAGGTTTTAGTTGGGTACAGTCCCGAGTCACATGGAGGCAGTGAGCGGATCTTCAGGGGTTTGTCTCTCCCGGTATTGGGGGTGAGGTCGCGCTGTGTCTAGGAAAGCCATTACGCAAAGCCCTCGGCCGAGGCAGGAGATTTACTGGTAGGTATTCCAGTAGTATCTCAGGGCGTTCTGGGCTACACTCCGACACGACTTGTACCGCTTTTGGGGGTCTGACTTTTACCAACCCCCTAGGCCCGACATGCGATGCTCATAGACGAACGGACCGGACTGTACGGATATTGTCACTGACAGGCTCAGTAGGGTGTCAGGATGAGTTCGCTCATCGACGTCCCTTTTGGTCAATAGCTGGTGGCCCGTCACGTATTGGCTAATACCTCTGACGTGCTAGTGGTTAAATCCACAGCCATAGTATTGACGAGTCTTTAGAGTCCACCACACTTACAGTTACTCAAGCTTTCGGGCGAAACGCTGTAGAGGCCGTATGGAGATATGGCAGGGTCCGATCAGATACGTGCGGTATTGCACGGATCAGGATCGGACAGTTTTGTACTAGTGGCCGTATAGTTATATGGCAGGGTTCGATCAGATATGTGCGGTATTGCACGGATCAGGATCGAACGGATATTACTAGCCGGCTTTGGCTTAAGCCGGTCTTAGTTTAGTACAGTGTAGATTTTGTCTCATTGCATTTGTATCCGGTCGGAATACAGATGCGGGTGTGTATGCACAGTATCGGGGTTTTCCTGTAATTTATTACGGGACCAGTTTTCTGGAGTTGCCAGTTTGCATTCCGTTCCGGCCGGTTTTCCTTTGTTCTTTCCCGGCCGGACTTTTCCGATGGAGGGGGTTATTTACAATTGTGCAAATAACATTTGTGGAAAGGGGTTTCTTGCATATATATTCATTATGATATGTTTAGCATCTTTTATCCTTAATGGTGCTTTAATTGAGATTTGAGAGGGTATGGGTTTAATAGTGTGAAGCATGGTTGATGTTTTCTTGTCTTCATGTTGTGGTCACCACTTATGCTCCTACCATCACCTCCCTTCATGCTTTATATCCTTTTCCTCCACCATTCTTCTCACTTTATGAAGATGGTTGAAAAACATTTGAGAGAGAAAGAAAAGAATGAGAGAGTTCATCTTGGTTATGTGAGGAATTCTTCATCTCCTTCTTCTTCTTGTTTTGGAAAAATGAAAGCACCATTTTTCCTAACCCCATTCCTCCATCAAGGCAACAACAAACCCCAAATGAGACTAGCATGATCTACTACACATTCTACAGCATATCTTGAGCATGTCGAGTTGCCGGCTTCATGCCCGAGTTGCCTCGGTATTGAGGCGGGAGCCCGTAAAAGACGCAGGCGATGTGGTGCCCTTCCGGCGAGGAGGCGACGATGTGGAGCCAAGACTTTCCGCGGGAGATCGGGATGATAAAGAGAAGATCGGAGGACTCGGATCACTCGGTATACTTTTCTTCCCATCTCTTGATTGCTAGTATTAGGTTAATGGTAAACGATCCGGGTTTTCATTGTCCGCGGTAGCGCCGGTTTCCTAGTAAGGAAAATTTTTGATTCCGCATTTTGGCCTAGAGTACGAGGCCGGGGCGCTGCCGTGGCGCAACATGGTATCAGAGCCACGCCATTAACCTTGCCTAGCTTGTTCTAATGCGTTTTACTTATCCGATCGACCAAAATCCCAAAAAACCGTATTTTAGTTCACATCAGTTTCTGTTGAAATTTTTTGGTGTCTAAAAATTTTTCAGGTGGTCTCAGAATGATGTGCAGGGAGTTCTAAGAACTCTGGGAAAATTAGACAAAATGAACCCTCAACTTGAGCGCGGAACCACGGCATAACCCCCCTTGTTGCCGCGGTTCCGCCGCAAGTTGGTTGGGTCACTGCTTCGAATTTCTCCAGTGGGCTTCTGGGCTATAATTAGGGGTTTTGGAATATTTAAATTGGGCCCAGTTTCTCTGTGAGTGCTACAGTTTTTCTTGGGGGCCCACTTGTTAATTGTTTGATCGATCGGATATTTTTAAACACATTATTTCACAGTATTTACATTATATCTGCGACCGTGAATGTCACTTGATCGGTAAATCCCGTCTAACTGCTATAGCCCGGTTAGACGGATTTGCGAACGTGACTTTCACGTTGATGTTCTATGTTTATGCTGTGTTGTTGCGGATCGGTCGTGGGGGATAGCCTGGATGCAATGCTAGTACAGTTTACTTGTATTATGTACATTTGATATTACGGGGCGAGCGTCCGACATGTGGACCGCCGTCACTGCCTGTTGTATTATTCTTTTGGGGCACGACCTGGTTGCGGTCGATGTACCCGGTGTATGTATATTTTACTTTCTGTACTAGGATTACCCCGCGGAGGAGTGCACGGATAGCCGGGTTCTAGGGGGCAACGGGCCCGCATCTCATGGCATTGAGACGGAGGGGGCTTCACTCTAGGATTGGCGGGCTATTCGCCGCACTCGTAGGGGGTACAGGTTGACCCAGGAGGGGTGCCCAAGTTACCGGATTCCGTGAAGTGCTGGGTGGTCCATTCACGGTACTGAAGGGCGCTGCCTCGCTTCAGGTTTTGGCGGGTGACTTGCCGCGCCCGTAGGGGTCTAGGATTTCATTGCACAGGCTATCCACACGACCAGGGGAACGTCGGGTTTCAGCAGCGGCTCTGTGAAACCCGGGGCTTCCAGATATCTGTATTATTCTGTGATGCTGTACATTTCTGTGATGTTGCATTTTATCACGCCTTGAGCGAAATATAATATATTGGTATATATATTAGTAGATGTTGTATATGTTTTGCATCCGCGCTAGTCCAGTCCCCGCTCTGTCGTTAGTTAAGTAACCTAACGGGTGATGACGGGACCCAGTGGCGAATGCGGATGGCATATACGTACATCAGTATATTTTCGTTCTTTGTGGTGTGATCAATTGATGGGACTGCGTTGATTCGGATCAATGCAAGATAAACAAACCTATTCTGATGTTGTTGGAACACTTTTCAAAAAGCTGTTATTGCAAGGACGTTCACTTTTGTTTTGCATCGTGGTATTCATTTGGAATATCCTGCTCCTCAGTCGACGAGGCAAGGGCCGAGATCCCTTCACCGGGAGTGACCCCTTGGACAGAAGTTTGCGTCAGGGCATTAACTTCACTATAGCCGATTACTTTTGCTTTGCATCGTGGTATTCAGTTGGAATATCCTGCACCTCATTCTACGGGGAAAGAGCCGAGATCCCTTCACCGGGAGTGACCTCTTTAGTAAAGGTTTTCGTCACTATATTTTTATAAAAGGCTATCCAGTTCCTTCAACGATATCAAGTTCATTACGGTAAAAGGTTTTTCGCCAAAAACCATCCGTAGCCCTCCGTCATTTCAGATTAGTATTGCTTAGTATTCGTGCTACGTATGTCGTGCATTGCCGAGGCGTAGTGTTCGGTAGCTGTGTAATACTTTTCTGTCGCATGGATAAGTGGATTGGTTAGGACAGTCGTACGGTTATATTGGCATTGTCAAGGACTCGTACGGGTGGGTTTAATGCAATCAAGATAATGACGGGCTGAACTTGACTAGGACTCTTTGATATGTTGGCATTGTCAAGGTCACTTGGGTCCTAGGGGTAAAAATCACATCGGGAGTTTCAAAAGAACTGAAACTTGCCAGATATGCGCATACCTTCTGGAGTGTGGTGACGTGAGTGGATTCCGTCACATTATCATGCGATGAGAGTTGGATCCCGATTCCCACTGATGAGTTGGTTTACTCCTCGGGTGATCCCGACTAATTCTTCTTTCAGGTTTGGAGGAGAATTTGAGGTACAGTGGGAGGCTTCCAGATTAGATAAAGTGATAACCATTCTGATCTAGGTTAGAGTGCACGCTGAGTGTTTCTTTTCTCTCTCTCTTTGGCAGCGACCATTGACCCGACCCTGGACTATGACTCAGTGACCAAGTTGACCGAACCTTCTTAACACAGGCTTTTGGATCGTCAGAGTTGCAGACCTCATTGCCACTCCTACTTTTACCCTTTTCTCCAGGACACCCCGTATTACTACGAACGTCCACTTCCATTGGACAAAACCATCGTATGGTTATATACGAACTCGAAGGACTTCGAGGATGGTTTCCGGTTCTGGAGAAAACGGATAGGATTATTCAGTTGTCTTTTCTTTTCACCTTCTCTCATTGCGAGTACTCCTTGGTTTAGGAGATAGCACACCTATTACGCAAATTGGATAGTCTTCTTCCAAACCTTAGGCTGGTGCCGACCGGTAGGGAATGAAGAAAACCAATTAGCATAACGATGGTGTGCAGAAGGTATTAAGATAAGACAAAGCAAGGGATTAGTAGGAAGGCAAAGTAAACTGCGACTGATATTCACGACCAAACCAAGTATTTCTTCGCCAATCCTAAATCACCTTTGTATTTCTCCAGGACACTCCGTGTCACTACGAAGATCCACAGTTTATTGGATACTCCATCGTATGGTTATATACGAACTCGAAAGGAACTTGTTCCAGTTCGGGGATGGATTCTGGTTCAGGAGAAATAGGAATAAAGTACATTCAGGTGTCTTTTATCTTCACCTTCTCTCGCGTTGCGAGTGCTCCTAGGATTAGGACAATACACCCTTTATGCTTATTGGATAGTCTTCTTCCAAACCATAGGCTGGTGCCGAACGGTAGGGAAGGAAGAAAACCATTTGGCCTAATGGGGTGTACAGAAGGTAATGACTAAAGACATATAAAGGGATTTGGAGAAGTGGCAAAGAATTATACGGTTATAGTTGTGAATCTGGATAATGGAAGAGGCATTACTAGGAATACCAGGATACCCCAACGAGACATTTCGATGTTTCAGTTTCACTGTGTACTGTTAAAAGAAAACTGATTTCCCGATTAGATACTTACTCCAGGGTATGTATTTACCAGGTTGGATTCTCACATCTGTATGGTTTTACAGATGATGAGTGGGAGTAAGTTATTGGGAATTAGGTGACCATCCTCATTATATCGGGATTCGTTGTAATCGGTGATATTTGAGGAGATCATCTGGGCTGTTTGCCGGTCGGCAAATATTTGGTTTTGAATATCCGCTGTTGTGCACCAATTTCAAATTGATATATCTGTACGTCTATTTTCATAGAGTGAGATATACCTTTTGATATTATGTCGATGACATTTACCTATATCAGTGGATGGTTAGGTAAGGAGCATTAAACAGCGGTGTAATTCTTCTTAACCATAAGTACAGTTTTCAACCTACGACACACAGTGAAAGAGTTGTTAGACTCAGCGGACTTATACAGAGTATTGTATGTTGTCCAGTGTCCATTAGGACAGAGGGGTTGGTCCTCATACTATATTCTGTTTACTTTTAACTTCTCTAGTTCTTAGACATGTGTTTCGTGGAAACACAGGGTCTAAGTTTTGAGGAGTTATGGGTATTTGAATAGAGTAGAGAACCAGGTATAGCAAGTATCGGGATTCTTCAAAGTGATCGAAGATGTAGATACTTGTGTATGGTATTCAGTTGATAGTAATGATAAAGAGAACTAGCTTCTCTTTCAGGTTACTCATAATTGGAAACATTCCTAAGTTGAGTAACGCTGATCGGCCTCCTTCCATTTAGTTGACATGCACTGGAGACAGCTGCATGATTTGAATCTGGTTCAATTAAATCAGTGCCTCTGGTTCTATATTGGATATAGAACAGTTCATATCTTAACGATGTTAAGGTACGGGGAGTTGTCCGGCTTATGCTTAAAACCAGATACTGGACAACTCAAGGCACGTTTCTGTAATGGCTGTTTGTGGGTTGACCCAGGCTATGATGAGGGTTGACTTTCTACCATCTGGAAGATCAATAGTGATATTGTTCTAGACTCGCCACAGTTTTATTAAAAATGGATTTTTTCAAAAACAGTAGTGAGAGTATGGTAGAACTGGAAGTGATTCCAGAACCGCAAACGATTACTGAAGATTTGATAAGGAACCTAAAGATTCAATCTGGTTTGACATTCCATTGGCCACTCCGCAGATATGGTGGGTAACTTCAGGCACCCGAGAGGTACTCCGGTAGCCTCAAGGACGGTGACAGGGAAGTTCTTGTTTACCCACACTTGCCATTGTTGTTGTTCCAGGCTGCGAGACCCGGCAGGAGGATGAGTATAGCGTCGTTCTAAACTAGTTTTAGAAGTGCGCGTCTATATGACTCTGGCAGAGGGTTGTCGTAGTCAGTGGGAGCAACGGAAGCATTGGTGGACATCAGGCTTATGTCTGTTTGTAGACTAAAGCAGATGTAGCGGAGATAGATCATCTATTTCTGACGTGACAGTCATAGGTTTGACGTCATCAGAATAGGGGATGGATCTGTTGAGAAGGTAATAGGGTGTGATATCCGGGTTTTGGGATGACATACACAGAGTAGGAAAAGAAACTCCTATACTACGATCGGTTATACTTTGGTCGTCACACAGTGGTTTCTCCACATGGGACTTGGACATTATATCAGACATACTGGTTACTAGATCTATGGTTTTAGATCTAGATTTGGGTGGTTTCCCAATCTGGGTACTTAGACAGCATTCTAAGAGTATTTAGAATGGACGACTCCTGGCATGGTAGTGTACCTGCAGGTGATGGAGTCACCCTCTCTAAAGGTGTCTTACAGACTAAAGGGGAGAGGGATACGCATGATTGACAGATCACTTGCTTAGGCAATTGAGTCAATCATAAGATGTCAAGTACCACACCAGATGTTGTTCTTGCTGTAGATGCAATAAGTTGATATTAATCCAATCCTGGAGAAACAGTCGGAAGCAGTTTTAGAACATAAGTTAATGTTCTAGGGATGTGATAACGACAGCCTCCTTTAGGAGACGGTTATCATTCCAGGCTTCCAAGGTGACCTGTATGGCAGAGTGGCTGTCAGAGTTATAGTTTTCCTTCTGACGAGGGGCAGTATTTTGGACAGATGGTCCAAGGCAATACCGAGGGTGGCATGGCGCAGGATACTGATTAAGTTCAGTTGACGATACAGTCTAAGAAGTTTGGATTTGGAGTTCATTTATGAGCTAGGTCCCATCAGACATCCAGACATTCTAAGACAGGTATTGCTCATTTCGGGAGATGGCTTTCTCCGCGAACTTGAGATATAGAGAGACATAGAAAGAAACATCACAGCGGATCCACTCACTGAGGCTATTCCTCGAACGCAATAGTTTCGCAAACGAGCTTTGTGAGACTGACTAGTAGAGGAGTTGGGTGTTCGGTATCACACGGGCTGTGAGTATGCGACATCGCAATAATTAGCCTTGAGTGCAAGTGGGAGATTGTTGGAGATAGTGCCCTCAGAGTCAATTATTGGATCACAGGCACGTGATTGCAATGATTGAGGGAGGACCTATCCCGGTAGGACAGTCTTACTCGAGATGATAGTATGCTATCTGGTTTATCTTTATCATCGTGTACTGCTTTAGGTGACCTGACATGTCGCTATTACACGTTGATAGAGCCCCTGGGATTCTTGCTTGACTACCAGCAGTATGATGGCGATCATATACGTGAGAGCTGGTGGTCTATAAGCACATCCTTAAAAGGTCCCTAGTCGTGGGAGTTTCGAGACAGGGCATCGATTCTCCAGAGTAGACTAGTGTATACAGTCGAGACCCCGACGAGGGGCGGTGGCCGGTCTCATAAGCCACTGGTGTCAGTTGGTTCACCTAAGATGTATACAGGTGCTCATTGGGTTATGAGTACACTGGACAGGACTCGCCGGGAACATGCTAGTTGGTCTTATACCTGACGTCAGATAGCAGTTCCCTGGTGACATGTGTACAGGTTAGTTCATCGACCTGAGGATCGTCATTTGTCTCGTGTGAGTTCCCACTGTGCTTTGATTACTACCCTACCACGGCTCAAAGGAGTCGTGCAAACAGGTTTTAGTTGGGTACAGTCCCGAGCCACATGGAGGCAGTGAGCGGATCTTCAGGGGTTTGTCTCTCCCGGTATTGGGGGTGAGGTCGCGCTGTGTCTAGGAGAGCCATTACGCAAAGCCCTCGGCCGAGGCAGGAGATTTACTGGTAGGTATTCCAGTAGTATCTCAGGGCGTTCTGGGCTACACTCCGACACGACTTGTACCGCTTTTGGGGGTCTGACTTTTACCAACCCCCTAGGCCCGACATGCGATGCTCATAGACGAACGGACCGGACTGTACGGATATTGTCACTGACAGGCTCAGTAGGGTGTCAGGATGAGTTCGCTCATCGACGTCCCTTTTGGTCAATAGCTGGTGGCCCGTCACGTATTGGCTAATACCTCTGACGTGCTAGTGTTTAAATCCACATCCATAGTATTGACGAGTCTTTAGAGTCCACCACACTTACAGTTACTCAAGCTTTCGGGCGAAACGCTGTAGAGGCCGTATGGAGATATGGCAGGGTCCGATCAGATACGTGCGGTATTGCACGGATAAGGATCGGACAGTTTTGTGCTAGTGGCCGTATAGTTATATGGCAGGGTTCGATCAGATACGTGCGGTATTGCACGGATCAGGATCGAACGGATATTACTAGCCGGCTTTGGCTTAAGCCGGTCTTAGTTTAGTACAGTGTAGATTTTGTCTCATTGCATTTGTATCCGGTCGGAATACAGATGCGGGTGTGTATGCACAGTATCGGGGTTTTCCTGTAATTTATTACGGGACCAATTTTCTGGAGTTGCCAGTTTGCATTCCGTTCCGGCCGGTTTTCCTTTGTTCTTTCCCGGCCGGACTTTTCCGATGGAGGGGGTTATTTGCAATTGTGCAAATAACATTTGTGGAAAGGGGTTTCTTGCATATATATTCATTATGATATGTTTAGCATCTTTTATCCTTAATGGTGCTTTAATTGAGATTTGAGAGGGTATGGGTTTAATAGTGTGAAGCATGGTTGATGTTTTCTTGTCTTCATGTTGTGGTCACCACTTGTGCTCCTACCATCACCTCCCTTCATGCTTCATATCCTTTTCCTCCACCATTCTTCTCACTTGATGAAGATGGTTGAAAAACATTTGAGAGAGAAAGAAAAGAATGAGAGAGTTCATCTTGGTTATGTGAGGAATTCTTCATCTCCTTCTTCTTCTTGTTTTGGAAAAATGAAAGCACCATTTTTCCTAACCCCATTCCTCCATCAAGGCAACAACAAACCCCAAATGAGACTAGCATGATCTACTACACATTCTACAGCATATCTTGAGCATGTCGAGTTGCCGGCTTCATGCCCGAGTTGCCTCGGTATTGAGGCGGGAGCCCGTAAAAGACGCAGGCGATGTGGTGCCCTTCCGGCGAGGAGGCGACGATGTGGAGCCAAGACTTTCCGCGGGAGATCGGGATGATAAAGAGAAGACCGGAGGACTCGGATCACTCGGTATACTTTTCTTCCCATCTCTTGATTGCTAGTATTAGGTTAATGGTAAACGATCCGGGTTTTCATTGTCCGCGGTAGCGCCGGTTTCCGAGTAAGGAAAATTTTTGATTCCGCATTTTGGCCTAGAGTACGAGGCCGGGGCGCTGCCGTGGCGCAACAGAAAGTAACCCTCGTCATAGCCCGGGATAACCCACAAACTGCTATTACAGAAACGTGCCTTGAGTTATCCAGAGTCTGGTTTTAAACATAAGCCGGGCAACTCCATATACCTTAACATCGTTAAGATATGAACCATTCTATATACAATATAGAAATAGAGGCACTGAATTAATTGGAACCAGATTCAAATCATGCAGCTGTCTCCAGTGCATGTCAACTAAATGGAGAGAGGCCGATCAACATTACTCAACTAGGAGTGTATCCAGATATGAGTAACCTGAAAGAGAAGCAAGTTCTCAAGACCATTACTATCAACTGAATACCAAACACAAGTATCTACATCTTCGATCACTTTGAAGAATCCTGATACTTGCAACACATGGTTCTCTATTTTATTCTTGTACCTATAACTTCTCAAAACTTGGACCTTATATTTCTACGAAACACCTGTCTAAAACTGGAGAAGTCATAAGTAAACAGAATATAGTATGAGCACCAACCCTTTTGTCCTTAAAGACACTGGACAACACACAATACTTTGTATAAGTCCCCTGAGTTGAATAACTCAAACCCTGTGCGTTGTAGGTTGAAAACTGTACTATGGTTAAGAAGAATTACACCGCTGTTTAATGCTCATTACCCAATCATCAACTGATATAGGTAAATGTCATAATTTCAAAAAGTTATATCTCACTTTATAAAATAAACAAATAGATATATCAGTTTGAAATTGGTGCATAACAACGGATATTCAAAACCAAATATTTGCCATCAGGCAAAACCCCAGGTGATTTCTTCAAATATCACCAATTACAACGAATTCCGATATAACGAGGATATAATCACCTAATTTCCAATATCTTAATCCCACCCATCATCTGTAAAACCATACAGATGTGAGAATTAAACCAGGTAAATACATACCCTGGAGTAAGGATCTAATTGGGAAATCAGTTTTCAATTATGTCACGACCCGAAAGTACGGAACGTGACTGGCACTTAGATTACGAGACGTCTAAAGGCGTACCGTAACCTAAGTCAGCCAAAGCCCAGAAAATCTAACCCAAAAACAAAAGAGAGTGAAGGAAAACCTTAAATGAAAACGGTTTTTAAATCAATTAAGTTGCAAAGAATCCCTTTTTAAAAACATCATAAATTTCTGAAAATTTCGGCAGAGTCTCCCCTGTATTTTCTATCCCCCAAAATGGGTACAACAAGATAATAAACCTATAATCATAGAAATGGCATCCCCAAGCGGGAGCTAGCTCTTCGCCCAAGGCGGATCACAACCACATGCAATATAATAGTAATGTCAAGAAAAGAGCATAAAGAAACGCAAAATACCAGAAAACACACGTCGGCTCAAGTGAGCTCGACCCAAAAGAACCATAAATATACAAGTCTCTCAGTCTCATCACTAGGTCGCATATACAATATAAGTGGTAGATGGAGAATACTAGATACAATGATAAAGCAAAAGAAATAAAGTGTGCTCGCAACCCACCTACGGGCGATGTCGCGAGTCTGAGCAAAAGGAACTGATGATAAGATAGCCCGCCGCTACAAGACTGACGGGTCCGACCTGCAAGACACTGTGGCACAACGGGGGTGAGTTGCCAGCTCGTGAGTAAATATAACATCTAATAAGGCAATCGTAAGAATGCACGCAATGCACCACAACATGCATGTCCATACGTGATATAATATCTCTAGTATGCATGCACAGGTATGCAATGTCATTATTAAGTCTTTAAGTGTTTTAAATGCTAAGGGTATTTAATTCTTAACATTAGAACATGAATATCTGTATAATAGCTAAATACCATCAAGAAAAATCATCTGAAAACCCGTGTCAAGCATCGACACCAAATAGGAATCATATCTGTCTCAATATCGGGCTCCGTCAGTCCGGATCGGCCCATATCATAAATCTCACGACAACGGTCGGTATCCTCCGGATATCCGCCGCGCCAGACATCACCGGTAGGTAGTCTTCCCCTGCCAGGCTCATCGTCTACAACTCGATCTTCTTGCCCCGGGGTACCATACCGGGCCCACCATGTACCCGAGACGGTTCATCCACTCCTCGAATCGGGTCTCGAAATCCAACAGAAAACATGAAAACTCATGTTGGACGACACATACATCACGAGAAAACTGCAACTTTGTTTTTAAAAATGATAAACATAAGCTTTTGTTAAATTCTTGCGGTTTTCCCCAAAAATCCAGAAATCGCAGCAATACTGAAATCCTCAAGAAAATCATAATGTTCACATGTTATATATATAATAAATGTCTATGATATCAATGTATATGATGTGAATTTTTTCTAGAATCTATGTAAATGTGATGATGATGCGAGATATATGCATGCGATGCAGTTTCATATATCAAGTATGAATGCAGGTGACGGTATTAAGATAAACAGGTTCTATCGTGCACGTGGCATGTCAATTACCAAAGGCGTGTGTGTCACATGAATAGTGCGCGTGCAACAGATGCCAATGGTAATGGTGTTCGTGCCCTACGAAGTGCTATCGCATATGTGCATATGAATATCCATGCAAACTAGCATATTATTAACTATAAGGGTATGCAGTGTACATGAATGGATAAGCTAGCTAACAATATAATCTTGCAAAAAGTAGGGTAATCCTAACTAGGGGGGGGGGGGCACATCGCGCCATCCAGACGATTCCCCCATAGATGAATACATCTACTCACCTGAAATCTCCGCTAATCCGATCCGGCCACCGCCTTGCCTTTTCGCGCCGTGTCCAATATTTCCCCGATCGATCCTATATTTGCACAATATCAAGCATAAGATTACAAAACCTAACGCAATACAAGTTACAACATACAATTATCAACGCTCTCGAATTAAACATAGCATGCACTCGGTGCGCGGGAAAACGCACGAAAATCGCAATCCTTGAACTAGAATCATCATTTCGGGGAAATCGGCAAAACTACAACCCGACTAGACGAAACCCCGCGTTCGCACATTCTAATAATCCTATACGAAGCTAATAATATTGCTAACCTAACGCAAATTGAACGCATTCTATTTTTCGTAAAAATCTAGCAAGCAAATTCAACGCCGATTCAATGCAAACATCGATATTTTGTCGATTTAGCGAGCGTATAAATACACCATTAACCACTACAACCAATTAGAAACCCAAAGCCCTAATTTAATCCTAACAACTATGCTTCAAACCCTAGTTTTAAAATCAATCCTTCTCTTGATTTTTCCTAAACAACATTTACCACTTAAACTAATATTTAGAATTTCAATTCTAGCATAATTAAACCACAAGTTAACAAAAAGATTAGAATTTTCACCTCTCAAGCTTGAACCCTAGCTTGATCAAGTCACCAAGAAGCCTCCTTTCATCTAGTTTTTGAACCAATTTGGGTAGAAGAGAGAGTGGTTTAGGGTTTGGGTTTGAATGGAGATGGAAATTTATGAATTTAAATGGATTTTTAGCAAGGAAAAGAAGCAAAATGAAGTGAAGAAATGGGGAGAGCTGCTGGAATGGGGGTCGGCTGCAGCAAGGAAGGGAGATGAGGGAATTTTGGGAAAGTTTCTAGTTCAATACAACATCATATGTTATCATTAAATGCATTTCAAATCAACTTTTTTCAAAAAAAACCCTTTTTTTAGGTTCGGTTAACTTGGTTACTGAGTTATAGTCTAGGGTCGGGACATGGTCGCTGCCAAAGAGAGAGAAAATAAATACTCAGCGTGCACTCTAATCTAGATCAGAATGGTCAATCACTTTATCTAATCAGGATGTTGTTTACCGCCGAAAAGACGCGACTGGGACGTTGGAACGTAAGGCCTGAACTTCGAGGGCAGATGCTAATTGGAGCTATCCGTCCACCTCTCCGAAGATGCCAAGTTGATTTATGGCACCGTGTATCGAAAGTTTAAACGGATGCGGCCGATGTAGCAGACTTCGTCAGATTCCCCCTCGTTTGTGAGGGGTTTTTGATTGTGGGAACACTCTTCCCTGCAGGCGCAATCCCCTGCAGTTAATTACTCTACCGCATCGCGATAACAACTTTCTCCTTCTCCAGATAGTCACTTCGTGTCGTGGGTGTTTGTTTTGTTTGTGGTTGCCCGTGGATTGTATACGGAGACTAATGTATGTTGTCTCCCGTAGGGCGTGGATTAGTCCAAATCCGTATTTTCTTAGATTTGGGTTTTGGTTTGGGTTTAAGGATACGTTAGCCTCATTTGAGACTAAGATCAACTTAAACGTATGTTAAGGATATATTAGTCTAATTTTTAGACTAAGATCAACTTAACAGGATCATTTAGATCCGAAAAAAGAGCAATTGGGCTCTATTGTTCAGTTTAGGGACATTGCGGTCGACTAGTTTAAGGACATTACGGTTCGTTGTTAGTTTAAAGACATCTCGGTCCATCGGTAGTTTAAGGACATCTCGGTCCAGGTTAAGGATATCGTAGTCCATGAGTTTAAGGACCCCACGGTCCGGTTTAGAGACATCGTAGTCTATAAGGTTTAAGGACGTCGTAGTCCATGAGTTTAAGGACTCCACAGTCCGGTTTAGAGACATCGTAGTCTATAGGGTTTAAGGACGTCGTAGTCCATGGGCTTAAGGACCCCACAGTCCGGTTTAGAGACATCGTAGTCTATAGGGTTTAAGGACATCGTAGTCTATAGGGTTTAAGGACATCGTAGTCTATAGGCTTAAGGACCCCACAGTCCGGTTTAGAGACATCGTAGTCTATAAGGTTTAAGGACATCGTAGTCCATGAGTTTAAGGACCCCACAGTCCGTGAGGTATGTGGTTGTCGGGACCCGTCACCTCTCTGAAGACGTTGAAGGATTACAACGATAGATATCAGAGGAGTAAAGAGATGTACCCTTGAACCGGCGTGAATTGATTGGAAGATCTGTAGCCCAGTTTGAGACTAAGATCTGTTGAATATTTGTGAGCAGATGGGCTCAGTTCAATATAAGTTGAGAACTTATGTCCAGAATTGGGTTAAGTCCAATTAAAATGTTTAACATTTTTAATTCTGGCTATTGAGCCTTTACTTGGGCTTGGCTTATTTAGTAATGCTGAGCATTAGGTCCTGACAATTTTTGTCTTGTATTGAATGCATAGCATTCATCAGAACAAAGTGTGTTTTGACAGTGCTCCACGTGGCGCATCAGGCGCTTTGCGCCAATTAAAGAGCGCATTGCGCATCTGTCAGGTAGTGCACACGAAGGTGACACGTGTCGCGCTTAGCGCTAAGCGCGAGTTTATGAGTGCATTGCGCTTTCAATTTATGAGCACTTTGCGCTAGTTTGGTGGTGCACCAGTGAGTGACACGTGGCGCGCTTGGCGCTGAGTGCCAGCCCATGAGCGCAGTGCTCTGTTTTAAAAGCGCAAAGCGCAAGTAGTGTCTATGGTTGACACGTGGCGCGTCTTGGTGCTGAGCGCCGGTCTAAGGAGTGCAAAAGCGCAGTTCATGAGTGCAAGGCACTGTTTAGTAGCGCAAAGCGCATCTGATCAAATTTATGATCAGAGAACAAGTTTATGTTCTTCTTTTAAAGGAGGCTTTGTCTCAAGATTCAAGAACAAAAGTTCTTGTTTATAAAAGGGCTCTGCCTTTGTAGATCAAGGATCTGTGAATGAAGTAAATGCTTCTTTTATTTTTATGATTAGATCTTTTGATCTTTTTCTTTTTATCAAAGACCTTGGTCTTTTGTAGATCTGTGATCCTTTAAGAAGATAGTTCTTATTTTTTAATGAGATGATTTCATCTCCGTTGTTCAAGAATTAATTCTTTACCTTGAAGAAATGATCTTCTCTTTCTAAGAGCTTGCTCTTCTTTCTCTTTGAGTTTTTCTCAAAGTTTGCTGGGGGGTTTCTCTATATGAGACTTGAAGTCTTGGGGCCTTTATATATGGTCAATTGATTTGTTAAATCAGTTTTAAGAGATCTTTCTTTGATTGATTTGGGAATATTTCCCACCGTAGGATCTTTGATCCTAGGGCTTCTGCTTTGCAGAAGATAATCTTCTTGTTTTAATAAGATTGGAAAGCTCTTTCCATAACAGAATTTTAATTCTGATTAATTAATAATTTATTATTATTAGATCTTTTGATCTAACGGTGGGGAATTTTTAATTCCACCGCTGGCGCACCTACTTTCGACACGTGGCGTGCAGCGCAGAGTGCAGCGCAACTGCGCTAGCGCATCCATTTTTGACACGTGGCGCGCAGCGCGCCTAGCGCTGGATTTGAAGCGTTGCTTCAATTTTTGAGTTTTGAAATTTTAAAACAAAGCTTTGCTCTGATTGGGTGTGCGCTGCCTAGGGCGCAGCGCACCTGGCGCTAGCGCGTCTGTGTCTGACACGTGGCGCACAGCACGCCTAGCGCTGAATTTGAAGCGTTGTTTCAATTTTCAAATTTTGAATTTTAAAACAGAGCTTTACTCTGATTGGGGGAAACAAATGACCCCCACCGTTGCGCTCACGTGGCGTACACGCGAGTGCAGCGGTGGCAACATCTGAGCCCTTGAATCAACTCAGAAGTTGAAGAGGCGGTTCAATGCCTATAAATAGGACCTTTGGTCTCTTAGATGATTATCATCTTCTTTCTTGAGAATTTTTATTCAGAGCCTTGCTCTTCAGTTTAAGAACTTTTCAAGAGTCAGAACTCTACCAAAACTTAGGTAAAGTTTCAAATTTTAATAAATTAGGGTTTTTACCCATTAACAGAGCCTTGCTCTTCATAGATTTTTGATCTAAAGAAAACCCTTTTTTAGGGTTTCATTAATAGAGCCTTGCTCTAATGAACCCATAGATCTAAACAGATCTTTTCTTGGGGTTTCTTAGCCCACGAACAGAGCTCTGCTCTTTGATAATATGTAGATCTCTTGATCTTTGATGAAGAACTCTTAAGAGTTTTTCATGGATCTTGAAGATCCCAGAATTTTTAATTCACAAAAATTAATTTTAATTAATCCTTGATGGATTTTCCATCTTCATTACAGAGCCTGGCTCTTTAAGTAATTTTATTCCTTCATGATCAGAGTGTGACAAGTGTCACTCTGTCATAGAACTTTGCTCTCAAAGGGAGATTTCTCCTTTTCCCGAGAGATTTCTTATTCAATGAGAATTTCCTTGAGGATTTCCTCATTAATTAACAGTCTCATCCAATGATGAGGCTGTTTTTATTGATAATTTTTAATCGATGAATTGTCATCTAGATTTTATGGGTCCCCCTTTTTACTGCATTGTAGTGTGGTGCAACTTTTAAAGTGCCGAGTGTCGGAATTTTAAAATTAAATTATAGCACTGACAGTCGATTTCTGTCCCCCCCCTTTTGCAGGCAACATGTCTTTCGATACTTCTTTTCCGTTCGTTCGTTCAGAGGGAGGATTTCCGGGAGCACCTGTAGACCGGGAGGTCCTAGCTTTGATCAGAGACCATGATCCGGAACATAAGAATCTTCACCTCCGGGGGTCATGGTACTATCAGATTATTAGGGGTCGACAAAGCTTTTCGTGCGCGGTACCCTCGGAGCCCATCATGGCGATCCATTACGCCAACTCACCCCCGGTGAACTACGCCGTGGAGATGGTTAATTAGACTTCAGAAGGCCTTCTTCAGCCCACTATAGCTTCGATTCCCGTTCAGCCTCCCATGGTTTTAGATACCTTGGGATGCCGTATTTGTCAAGGCGAGGTGCGGCCGTGGGGGTAACCATATAATATAGGTCTGATTCCTCGTCATCCGACTGGTTATCTGCAATGGGCCCGCTACATTCTGTCAGCAAAGAAGTCGCAGTTGTTGAGGCTTGGGTTGTATACCGCTGTTTATACTTCTCTTTTTCAGTATCCTACGCTTCCCACCTGGTGGGTTAAGGCCTTTTTGGAGCAGTAGAATATCCCTACTCACACCTTCCTTTCACTGGACCGGGAAGTGTCAATCTCCTTAGAGGAATTTGCAGAAGTTTCTGGCTTACCGGTCATAGGGGAGCATTATGAGGAGCTGATTCCCATAGACGAATACATCTTCGGTGCCAAGCCAGTGATAATGGGCCTTACTCCGGTGAATGCCGTTCAACACCAATTTCCTAGTTTGATCAAAGTGTTGAATATCTACGAGGGTCTTTTCCTCGAATCTAGGAGCCGCGGGGTTAGTTTTGAGGATTTCATCGCTCGCTTTCTCCACCCGAAAGTCCTCTCAAAGGAAGCTGTTAAACTACCCACCAAGCGTAAGCTCGTGCTTGCTGCGACTGGAGCTCGCGCACAGAAGAAGTAGAAGAAGTCGCTCTTCTCTGCCGATGTCGTATTTGGTCAGGAGCCTCATGCTCCTTATAGTGAGGGCTTGAGTGAGTATGGGACAAATGAGGGCTTATTCATGCCGCCAGATGATACTGATCTGGCGGCTACCATCACAGCTTCTGAGCAATTGGCAAGCCGTGAAGAGGGGTTGGCTATCCTCGCGCGATCAGGTAATCATTAGTCGTATTCTTCGCTATTGCATCGTACTTCTATTATTGTGTTTTGAATGACGCTTTTCCTTCTTTAACAGGCATCTCCACTGAAGAAGCTCTTGCAGCTTCTCTCAATGTAGGGTTGCTAGGCACGCGCACAAGGGTCTACGAGGCATCAACCATGCCCGATTAAAAATTTAGCCGTGCCGAACAACCCGAATACGGAACTTTAAACTAGAGATTAGGCGAAAACAAGCATGCTAAACATTTTAACACTAAGTGAGAGGGATTACAACCTTTGTAGATCCGGTCCTTCTCTTCATATGCTCCGTGTTGTGGTCCCTTCGCTGCGATCATCGGGATCCGGACTCTCGAGAGGTTCCACGAAGAGAAAGACGCAACCTTTGCTTCCGATCTTCGATACTAAGATGATCTACCTTGAAGTTTCTTTAACACAAGCTAACACTCATGAAATGATGTGAACACCCTCATCTAAATGGCAAGGGAAGATGAGGATGATGAAGTAGGATTTTTTGCTCTCTTTATTTATCTTTTTCTCATATTTATCCATCACAAAAATCAAAGCAAGAAAGGATTTCAAGCAAAGAAGAAGAAGGAAGAAGATGAACAATAATTAGAATATCCTTTTGTGATGAATAAGAAAAGAATAATATGATAGATTATGCAACCATGGTCAAGTAAACCTTTGTAGAGAATTAACCAAGGGTTAGGGTTTGGGTTGAGTTAAGAATGAGTCACTTGTAAATATCTTTACCAAAACAAAAAGAAAACCTTCTAGAAACATCTAGAAAGTTTAACCCAAATCCAAACCCTAATCAAGTTTAAACTCCACTAAACAAGTTGCATTAGTTATCATATCATATTACAATATTATATATCACATATATAATATTTATTGTAACAAAATAAAATAATACATTTAACATATATCGCATATATATCAATGTATTACCCGAGTGAGAAAAAGAATCTTTTAGTGAGCAAATATTAGTTCATGCAATTTAATATATCATATATATTATTATACATTAAATTATCGAATCAACACTTGATCCGACAATCCGGCTATATCGCATATAACCGACTAATATTTATCCGTACCGATTCATCGAATCAACACTTGATCCGATGAACCGGCTGATATCATATATCGCGAGAATAGAATACGGTATCTCATATCGCATTATCCTCGGTCCCTCACATATCACATATGTGCTCCTACTCCGTTTTGCCTGAGCCAAGAAACCTCTGTGTAGGACTCTAAAGAATCGTCAATACGCCGGCAGTAGGTGATGATCATATCAAACACCCACAAGCTGCAAGCAGTCAGCTAAACGTAACAGCTACCCAGGTATTGAGCGCTCAGAAGATCAACAAGCAAGCCTGTAACTTCTCCTGTGAATCCAAACAGTAACACTCCCGTACAGTCCGGTCTCGTCGTCTGATATGTCGCATATCTCGCCTAGGGGTGGTATACGTCAGACCCCAGTAGCTCGATAAGTCGTGTCGATATGAGGTCTATAACAGTTCGAGAAACTACTGATAACACTTACCAGTAAATCTCAGCAACCCTGGCCAGGGATTTCCGGTTATAGCCAATCGAACACAGCACAACATCAACTCCCTATACCGGGAGAGACGAATCCCCTCCTATCGCTCATTGCCTCCATGTGATTCGGGACTGTACCCAAAAGCCACCTTTTTGCACGCCCTCTTGGACGTGGTATGATGGAAATCAAAGCATAGTGGGAATCACACAAGACTCTATGACGATCTCGGGTCAACAGACTACTCTGTACCAGTGTCACCGGAGAACTGCCATCTGACGTGAGGTATAATACCATCTGGGAGTTCTCGGCGAGTCCGTCCAGTGTACCCAGTCTCTACTGAGCACCCATACACCATCCTTGATGTCAAACACCGATGGATATGGGATCATCCATCGCCCATCATATGGGTCAAGATGCGTATACGCTAGTCTACTCTGGTGTATCGATGCCCTGTCTCGATACACCTTCGACTAGGAACAGTTATAGGATGTACTCATCGACTACCGTGGCCCCACTAGTATGATCTCATCATAGTCCCAATAGTCGAGTACATATCCTAAGGGCTTTATCAACATGTAACATAGAGACAATCAAAGTACATGTTAAGATAAAGTACAACCAGATAGCATACTATCATGTCGAGCAAGAAAGTCCTCCCTATATATGTCCAAGCATCCATTACAATATACATCGTATGTACAGTAATGGCCTCTAGGGCATACATATAACTAACACTCAAGACTTTTGAGGAAGAGGAAAGACTTCGAGCATCCTTAGGCATCGGTATGCTTCGGTTTATCGTGTCTCCGCTCCCGTTTTTTTTTATATTGGTGATCTGACCCCGCTTTATCTTATCGCAGGGACCACAATGCCGATCCCAAAAGCTGATGCGGAGATTCTTCCCGGGCCAGCCATCGGAGTCCCGGCTTCTTTGGCACTGCCGAAAGAGGCCTTACTCAAACGACCGATGACAGAAGGCCTGACGGCTGCAGAGGTAACCCTTGGTGCGGACGATGACGTCCTGTTGAAGGAGGCGTCTGAAGGTCCGCTTTGACGGCTCGGGCGGAAAGGAAGCGCCGAATGCGTGTGGCAAGGGAGCGCAGTGCTGCCTCACCCGCGGGTGCGGGTTCGAGCACCGCTACCCCTGCCCCTGCTCCCTCAGAGGAATCTCCGGTTGCCTTGTCTACTGCTTACAGACGGGCGGCACGTGCGGTTCGGGAAGCAAATGGTAAATCAGCTCAAGGTAATGTGTCGTGAGGCTCCGTTGTCAAAGGTTTAAGTATCAATTCTCATATATCCTATCTTGCAGAGCCGAGTCTTCTCGAAGAGGTGGCGGCGACCGCTGAGCCTGAGGTAGCGGTGGAGGAGGTAGCTGTGATTGCCGAACCCAAGGCAGCAATAGGCGAGGTGGCTGTAATTGCCGGGCTCGAGGTAGTGACTGGTAAGTCAGTCACGATTGCCGAGCCTGATATAACTGTAGGTGAGATGGCTACAGCCGCTGAGCCCGAGGTGGCCGCTCCTTCTCAAGAGTTAGGCACCGCCCCAATCATTGATCTTTCTACCTGCGAACCTTTGCTATCTCCTGGCGTCGCGAGCGTTACGACGGCTCTGCTAGAGTCAGGGGATGAGGCGACAGGAGGTGAGACCTTCCCGATGGAAGAGGATGGAGCAGTTGCTGTGTCAAGTGATGCCCTTGTCGCGGTTCCGACTGGCGACTCATTAGGTAGATTTTGGATCATTGCTTTTCTTTTATTCTGCAATCTTTTTCAATCTTTCCTGACAGGGTTTATCTTGTTTCTAATGCAGGTGCGGCTAGTGCTGATGTCGCGCTATCCGAGGCAATGCCATCAGCTACCGCCTTGACGGTGACACCTCCTCTACCCTCTCTCATACCATCTCAGATGTTGGAAGGTGCGGATTCGTGACCCATCAGTCTTATTCTTTTTAAGCTGTATAATTTATGTACCGACGTTGCATTACTGTGTCCTTGCAGGAGTCCTTTTCGACCACCTGTATCAGGTGCTGTACCCACACTTCTCCTTCCTGTCAGAGATTACTCCGTCTGCTACTGTCGGTGAGTATCTTTTCTAAACGACGACCTTTCGTTAACGGGCAGTCGCATTACTGCTAACTCTTCTTTATGTTGCTTGTAGCCTTACAAATTGAAGGAGGGGACGAGGCTGTCGTTGCGCTATTAGCACTCCCAGCTCTGCCCCCTGCTACAGCTGGTATAGCAGACTCTATTTTCTTTGTGTAGGTATATTCTTTATTTCTCGAGCCGTGATCTGACTATGATTTATTTTACAGCAATCACATCGACTCCAGCCTCTTTCGAGTCTCGCATTTTGATGCCGGTAGGGCCCTTCTCCAGACGTCCGTCCTCGAAAGGCGCCGCGAATAGTCTGCACATGCTGAGCGACTATATTGAGGAGCTCGATGTGGAGACTCCCACATCTGCTGTGGATTTTTCCGCGGAGGTTAACCCTATGCTGGCGACGCTCGTGAACTTTCATGATGAGGGCGTTGCTGAGTCCTGGGTTAATCGCTGCAGGGAAATCGAGGCTTGCCTGCATGAGCTTGAGCTTAGGCGTCCTGCACCTGAGATTCTGGCTGCGAGCACTCAACGGGCTACGTGGATTGAGCAGAGCACTTCTTACTTCCGCCATCTTGAACAAGAAGTGGCTTTAAAGCAGAAGGAATGTAAAGAAACTTCAAGCGAATCTGCTCGACTGCATGCTCAGGTTGATGCGAATGCTGCCCTGTTGAAAGTTACCCTTGAAGGCCTTCTGCGATGCATTTCTGATGGGTTAACATTGAGGCAGAAGCTCAACGTCGTCGATCGGGATGCACAAGATCGTGAAGCAGCTCAGCGGGCCGCCGAGGAATAACTTTCGTCTTACTTGCAGCAGCGAGCCCAGGTCGAAGCAGAGTTGGCCGCGGCAGGTGATCAAGAAGAGGGGCTGAAGGAAGTGCGCGAGCGGCTGATTTGATTACTGAAAGCGCTTCCTTCTCAATAATAATTTTTTTTGTACCATTTGTAATTTTGAATAAAATGTATTCGTCCTTTTATTCTTTCATATGATGTATTTTTGTAACCAGTTGAATTCATGAATAAAAGATACACATTTTTTTGGCTATGTCTTGTGTCATCTCTCTGCTTTCTTCTTTCTTTTGTTATCAGCGTGTCACCTTAGCAAACACAGCCGGCAGATGATGGAGTGAGCATCTTGTCTTGGCTTCTTCGAGAGGTAGTGATGGGTTAGGAAGCAGGTTCAGATCTGTTACCTAAGACTTTTCAACTTTATGAGCCGTGAGGGTCTCATAAAGACTTTTCTCCCTACGAGTTGAGAGGATCTCGTAGGTGTATTTTCTCCTTAGGAATCGTGAGGATTCCTAAGTGCGTTTTCCCTTATAAGTCGTAAGGATCTTATAAGAGAGTTTTCTTCCTTACGAATCGAGAGGACCCGTAAGTGTTTAGTGGGATAGACATGTAGATGACGTATTTCCGAAACGGGGTCATATGGATGACGTATTTCCGTGACGGGGTCATATGGATGATGTATTTCCGAACGGGGTCATGTGGATGATGTATTTCCGAACGAGGTCATATGGATGACGTATTTCCGAACGGGTTCATGTGGATGACGTATTTCCGAACGGGGTCATGTGGATGACGTGTTTCCGAACGGGGTCATATGGATGCCGTATTTCCGAGCGGGGTCATGTGGATGACGTATTTCCGAGACGGGGTCATGTGGATGACGTATTTCCTAGACGGGATCATGTGGATGACGTGTTTCCGAGACGGGGTCATGTTGATGACGTATTTCCGAACGGGGTCATGTGGATGACGTATTTCCGAGCGGGGTCATGTGGATGACGTATTTCCGAGCGGGGTCATGTGGATGACGTATTTCCGAGACGGGGTCATATGGATGACGTATTTCCGAGACGGGCGGGGTCATGTGGATGACGTATTTCCGAGCGGGGTCATATGGATGACGTATTTCCGAGACGGGGTCATGTGGATGACGTGTTTCCGAGACGGGGTCATGTGGATGACGTGTTTCCGAGACGGGGTCATGTGGATGACGTGTTTCCGGAACGGGGTCATGTGGATGACGTATTTTCGAACGGGGTCATGTGGATGACGTATTTCCGAGCGGGGTCATGTGGATGACGTATTTCCGAGCAGGGTCATGTGGATGACGTATTTCCGAGCGGAGTCATGCTGATGACATATTTCCGAACGGAGTCATGTGGATAACGTATTTCCGAACGGGGTCATATGGATGACGTATTTCCGAACGGGGTCATATGGATGACGTATCGTCTGTTGTAATGAGACGAATATCGGAGTGGTCTCCAGGTTGTCTGTGAGCCGTTGAGATATGGCTTCTTCTCCTGATGGAGCCTGGGGAGGGAAGGCGTGATTCCTTCTTTGTTTGCGCCCCTGGATTGTGTACAGGGATTGATGTGATATCACCTGTAGGGCATAAATTTTATTTATATATTTTATTTCTTTTCGCGATGCTCTATCATTTCAGCTTTTATATCGCGAAGGTCGCGATTGTCCAATCATTTCGGCTATTTTTCGCGGTGCCCAATCATTTCGGCTATTTATTTTATTTTTACTCACTGCTTTTTATTGCGAGTTGCCCAATCATTTCGGCTATTTTGCATGCATACATTTTTACTTGCTGATTTTGTTGCAAGCTGCCCCATCTTTTCAGCTATTTCGTATGCATGTGTGGCTCGCTAGCTTCTCGCTGCAAGCTTGGAATTAGACACCGATTTCGGCATCAGCACCGCTACAACTAGGGTATTGCCAGGAGCGAATCATCATTTGCCTCTGTCGATGTTAAACAAAGCTGGCTTAGTGAACAGGGTTAGGATCCTGTCGACTAAGGCTTTAGACTTCATGAGTCGTAAAGGTCTTATAAAGGTATTCCTCCCTGCGAGTCGTGAGGATCTCGTAAGTGTGTTTTCTCCTTAGGAATCGTGAGGATCCCTAAGTGCATGGTCTCTTATAAGTCGTAAGGATCTTACAAGAGTGCTTTCTCCTTATGAGTCGAGAGGACTTACAAGGGTCGTTCACCGTGCGAACATATCCCTAGTCACGGATGGGACTTTGTTAGGGAAATGTTTATTCGCGCCCGTGAATTGTATACAAGGGTCAGCATTGAGCCTCTTGTAGGGCAGTATTGGAGGTTGTGGGGGCTGCTTAAGAACAGGTTCAGATCCCTGTAACTTAAGACTTTTGAATCTTATGAGCCGTGAGGGTCCCATAAGAGAGTTCTCCTTACGAGTCGTGAGGATCTCGCAAGTGTAATTTCTCCTTAGGAATTGTGGGGATCCCTAAGTGTGTTGCTCCCTTGTGAGTCGTAAGGATCTCACGCAGGTGGTTTCTCCTTACGAAGTCGAGAGGACCTTGTAAGTGTCTTTTAACGAGATTGCGCCCTTTCGGGAGCCCTTTCGGGTTTTCATCCGTGCCCATTTTGCTTATGGACATACTGTTTTCTCTCTTCTTTTTTTTATTTTAACGAGGCTGCGTCCTTTCGGGGTTTCACAAAACTCGCCGGTAGCCCTGCTGTTTTTACTCACGGAGCCCTTTCGGGTTTTCATCCGTGCCCATTTTGCTTATGGACATACCGTTTTCTTTTTCTTTTTTTTATTCCTTTTTTTGTATCAGCTTCGGGATGCTGTAACCTACAGTAGTTTATCGACGTCTCGGTCAACAGCTAGTTTTAGGACATAGTGGTCCATTGTTAGTTTAAGGACGTTTCGGTCCGTCGTTAGTTTTAAGGACGTTTCGGTCCGTCGTTAGTTTAAGGACGTTTCGGTCCGTTAGCTGGCTACTACTTATAGAGTTTGGGCTTAGAAAGATAACGAGCGGACATAGTCGTCGTCATCTATCATTGACCTAGACCGTGACTCGTTAGGCGTAGTACTTTTTTAGGAAGCGACCATTTATTGGTCTGAAGGACCTTTCACCATGCATGTCCATGAGTAGATAGGCTCCACCCTGGTAGACCTTGTCTATGATATACGGGCCTTCATAGTTCGGCTCGAATTTCCCCCGCTTGCGCGATTAGAAATCATAGGTCTTTTAACCACTAGCACGAGTTCGTCTTGGCGGAATGTCCTCGACCTAGTCAATCTTTCGTATGAGCGTGTCATCTTCGCTTTATAAGCCTCCAGATTTTGTTGCGCTATGAGCCGGGTTTCATCAAGAGCATCGAGCTCTTCAAGCCGAAGGTGAGCATTCTCTTCGTCTGTTAGCTCGTAATGAACTGCTACTCGTAGAGAGGGTAGCTCTATCTCGAGGGGGAGTACCGCCTCCGTACCGAATACCAATGCGTACGGCGTTGTGTTCGTGGCCGTTTTGAACGTAGTTCGATACGCCCAGAGAGCTTCATGCAGTCTCTCATGCCGATCCTTCTTATTTCGAGACACCGTCTTTTTCACAATCTTCATCAAAGTCTTGTTGAAAGCTTCAGCTAGACCGTTAGCTCGGGGATTATAGACTGAAGAGTATCTCCAATCTATGTTATGCTGTTGTGCGAAGCGGCTGATCTTGTGGCTTTTGTAGGCTGGCCCGTTATCGGAAATGATTCATCGCGGAATTCCAAACCGATAAATGACGCGTGTCTTGAATAAATAGAGGATATTCTCCGTCTTCACTTCCCTCAGCGGCACTGCTTCTGCCCATTTGGAGAAGTAATCAGTTGTCGCCAAAATGAATCGATGTCCTCTAGACGATGCTGGTTCGATGGGGCCGATTATGTCAGTCCCCCACATTTCAAATAGCCAGCTAGCCACTGTTGGATGTAGTCGATTTGGATGCTGATGGATAAAGTCTCCGTGAATCTGTCACGCGTGGCACTGCTTCGCGTATTCGAGGCAGTCTTGGATCATCGTGGGCCAATAATAACCCATCCGTTTGATCTTCAGTTTCATCTTCGGCCCGGCTTGGTGAGAACCGCAGAGTCCATAGTGAGTTTCTTGGACGACTCTCCTTGCCTCGTCTGGTCCCATGCATCTTAGCCACAGAGATTTAAATGACCTTTTATACAGAGTATCATTGACGAAAGCGAAAGACAGAGCTCGTTTCATAAGCTGATGTCTTAAGGACGTATCTTCAGGTGTTCGACGAGATTTGAAGTAGTCTATAAAGGCTTCTCTCCAATCCGCAACCTTTTCCTGGTCTCTTATTTGTAGAGTCGTTTGCTCGGTCGCTCCCTTTTCTTTGGACGACTCCGGAGATATTTCTGCCGGTGCGAGAACCCGACGACTTTGCACAACGATCCTCACGTCATCGGGGTTTTCGTCAGCCAGTTCTTTAGCGATCTTGGCTAATGCATCTGGTTTGCTAATTTCCGCACGCGGTATGATTTCCAAGGTGTAGGAAGGAATTTGAGTCAGTAGTCGCTGTACTCTCTCGCTGTATTTCACCAACTCGGGCTTGCACGTCTGATAGTCGCCATTTACTTGACTAACGATCAGTTGGGAGTCTCCGCATATGAGGAGGTTTTCAATTCCCATATCAATGGCGATCTCGAGACCTGCTATCAGAGCTTCATACTCGGCTTCATTGTTCGTTCTCGGCTCTGTTAAGGAGAAGGCAAAACGCATTATCCCTCCTTGTGGAGTCATGAAGATGAGGCCTACCCCTGATTTGATTATAGGGTTCTTTGTTTGCGCTTCTTCATGGAGGACGCCCCATCAAAATAGAGTTCCCATCGGGTATCATTCTCTCTTCTCTCCCTGTCAATTGTATCAAACGCTTGTTCATCTGGCAATTCGCAGTTCAAGGGAGAACTGGCAGGTATTAGATGCTCAGCGGGGAAGTCGACGATGGCCTGGCCTTTCACTGCTTTAAGAGGTCGATAAGTTATCGAGAACTCCATCAATAGCAGGGCCCACTTAGCGAGCCGCCTCGTTAATATGGCATTCGACATCAAATATTTGAGAGGATCCACCTTCGATATGAGATGGACCTCATGTGTCAACGCGTAGTGTCTGAGCTTCGTTATTGCGAAGATCAACGCCAGGCAGTGTTTTTCGATGGGGGAGTAATTGCTTTCTGCCCCCAGGAGAACTCGACTCAGATAATAAAGGGCTCTCTCCTTCCCTTGGTCGTTTTCTTGTGCCCACAGCGCGCCTAAAGAACCTTCAAGGGCTGTTGTGTATAGGATGAGAGGTTTTCCTTTAACGGGAGCGGCCAGCACTGGAGGATTCTGCAGGTATTGCTTGATTTCGTCCAGTGCGCTTTGGCATTTGCGATCCCAGACGAACGGGGTTCCCTTCTTCATTAGGTGACTGTAGGGACGACACTTGCCTGAGAGATTGGCTATAAATCGCCGGATATACGCGAGCTTCCCTTGGAGAGATCGTAATTGCTTGAGAGTCCTTGGCGGGGGCATTTCCATAATCGCCTTGATTTTTGACGGATCTATCTCGATACCTCGGTGTCGGACGACGAATCCTAGGAATTTTCCCGAGGAAACTCCGAACGCGCATTTGAGAGAGTTCATCTTCAAGTTGTATTGCCGAAGGCGTTGAAATACGATCTTCAGATGCTCTAAATGTTCCTCGTATGATTTGCTTTTTACCACATGGTCGTCGATATAGCATTCGACGATTTCATGTATGAGGTCATCGAAGATCTTCGTCATGGCCCTCTGATAGATGACACCGGCGTTCTTTAGACCGAAGGGCATCACCTTGTAGCAGAATATGCCCGAAGGGGTCCGGAAAGCGGTATGCTTCTGGTCTTCGGGGTGCATCTTTATCTGATTGTATCCTGATGAGCCGTCCATAAAGGAGAAAACCTCATGAGTAGACGTATTGTCTATCATCAGTTCGGTAACCGGTACTGGGAAGTCGTCCTTCGGGCAAGCTTTATTGAGATCCCGAAAGTCTACGCAGATGCGCACTGTCCCATTTTTCTTCATCACTGGGACAATGTTGGCGATCCAGTCAGGATATTGAACCTCTTGGATGAAGCCGGGGTCGATTAACTTCTTGACTTCGGCGTTGATGCTCATCTCAAGCTAGAGTCACATTCTTCTCGGCGCTTGTTTGATCGGCTTGACGTCCGGGGATATTGCCAATTTGTGTACAGCAATCTCTGGATCTAGTCCTGGCATCTCGGAATAGTTCCATGCGAAGCAATCTTTATGCTGCATGAGCACGTCTTTTAGCGTAGCCACCTTTTCTTCAGACAATAGCTCACTGACGAAAGTCGGCCGCGAGTCACTTGCCGTCCCAAAATCAATTTTCTTGAGGTTATCTGCAGTAGTGTGTATCCTATCTTCCAGCTCTTTTGGCGCCGGTGGAAACTCTGAGATTACCTCGTCGTCATCATTTTCGAAACACCAGGGGAGTTCATCCATATTCTCGGGCTCGTTATCACGTGACAGGTACGAGCTCGCTTCCAAGACCGATGTGGATCTGGTTCTACTTTCGCTTTATGCGCGGCTTTTGGTTCATGCTTCTGCGGCGGGGTTACCCTCCAGCTGCTGGATAGAGCGAACCTGCCTTGCTGATATTGATCTTCGACCCAGTTCTTGAAGGTGAAGCAGTCTTCAATAGGATGTCCTATTGCCCTATGATAGGAGCAATAGTCCGGATGAAAGACTTCGCTTGCTTGCTCGGGGTGCTTGGACTCCGGGAGTGTAACCAGTTGATGTTTTATGGCAAGATCAAGTATTTTCTTTGTCTTGTCTTGGGCAAAAGAGTATGCTCGACCCATCTTCTTTATAAGAGATGAATCTTGGCCGCTTGATTCCTGATCGCGTGGCTTCTTGGACCCGCTTTGTCGCCATCAAACGCCTTTCCCGTTCTTTGGCTTGTTTCTGCCTCTGCGTCGGGTCTTTTGTATAACGGGTTGACAAGGATGAGCATTTTCGTTTTTCACAGCCTGCTGAAGGAGGCGTTGCGTCCTGTCTTTCTCGTAGATGGCCATTTCACGATTATGGTCGTCTCGACCCTTTTGACCTGCTTCCCTTATAAGCTTGTCCATTTGTTCTTCGAACGACGGACTAGGCATTTTCACGGCGGGAGCCTTTTCTGGTTCATGGTTAGCATCTTCCCACAGAGCATCTCCTTCTTCATCAAAGTCATGTATGACGTAGCAGTCATAGAGTAGCTCCCGTTTCTTGGATTGAACATACCCAAGCCCGATCGTTTTCATTCTTCCGTTGGGCAATTTTCGTTGAGTTCCGGGAACATTCCAGATCCTGTTATAGAACCGTGCTTGCCGCGCAGTTTGCTTAAGGGGTACACCTTGGCGTCTCAAGAGTCTCCTTAGTCCGTCTGTGTAATATCTGGGCAAACGGATGGGCTAGAGCCTGTCAAGTGTAGAATCCGCGCCATGCCAGATTTCTTTCTCCACTTTGGTTTCCCCGGATCGGTAGAATAGGATCGCCTTTTCACCTTTTCGCGTGGGAGGGACGTAGAATGTCTGCAGCTCTTCCACATTGTAGGTATCAAGCGCGTCTAGTTCTTTATGATGCTTGGGTGGAACCATGGCAACTTGCAAACTTTGCTCTTCATCAGCGAAGGTTTGTATTGAAGGCCGAGCAGAGAATACGGCATGGACCTCATCTTCCGAGTCGCTGCCGAAGTTAAGCATAGGAGTGGACGGTCCCGGCTTGCTGTACTGGGGTGGCCCTGAATAAACTATCTCTTCATCGTCCTCGGTATCATTCCCGAAGATCGGAATGGTGGTGACAGCTTTGTTCTCCGGTTTGTGGCATCTTTGTGTGTCTTCAAAGTTTGGTAAGAAGTATTTTGCATCTTCGTACTTGCGGAGTTCATTCACGGAGAATGGGTTTAGCTCTCCCGTCACAGTATACTCGAGGCCATCCTTGAAATACTTCATACACTGATGTTGTGTAGAAGGGATGATGTTGTACACGTGCAACCAGGGCCGACCGAGTAAAGCATTGTAGCATGTCTTGGCGTCAATGACGTGGAACTTGATGTCTGTGACGAGCAGCTCAAAACGTAACGTTAGTATCACGGACCCAAGCGTCCGTGATGACTGGGAGTCAAACCCGGAGATGGTGATTTTATCGCGAGCGAGGTGTTGAACGCTCATGCAGATTTCCTTCAATACTCTCACATTGTGGAGGTTAACGGAAGACCCATTATCAACCAGGATTTTGTAGGGTTCCTAGGCACACTCATGAGGTTCTACAAGGCATCATCCATGCCAAAATCAACTTTTTATGTGCCGAACAACCCTATGCAAGATCGTATACTAGAGGTAAGGCGAAACTAAAAGCAAGCAAACTACTTTGCTACTAAGTGAAAGGGATAACAACCTTTGTAGATCCGGTCCTTCACTTCTAATGCTCCGTGTTGACGTCCCTTCGCTGCGATCATCGCGATCCCGGACTCTCGTGATGGTTTCCTCGGAGAAATGAACGGGCTAGGTCGTTGACTTCGAGGCCGAAGATGATCTACGTCGGGGAGACTCAAACTCAAGCTATTCCTTCACTTGGTCAAAAACTTTGTGAAGAGAACACCCTATACTACATGGCAAGTAGTATAGGATGAAGAAATAGGAAGTGGGCTCACTTTAGAATTGTTTTTCTCACACTTTTTCTCATGGCACCATTGGAGCTAGCAAGCTTTTTGATGGAGCTTGATGAAGAAGAAGAAGAAAGAATAATGAATTATCTCATCCAAAAGAAAGTTTATCCATTTAATTATGGCACCATGGTTGAGTTAAGCCCTCATGCTTAACTCATGTAGAGAATTAACCAAAGTATTAGGTTAAGGGTTAGGTTAAAGAATATCAAGAGAAATGACAAAAGAGTGGATTTTGTCAAAGTTTCTCCAAGCTTCTTCAAGCTTGATAACTTTGACCAAGTTTAATTCTTTTGTTAAATCTTAAGATAAAACAATAACCCTAATCTTAAACCTAATCTTGGTATAAGTCTCATACACACATCTTGTATGTATCATCAAACATGATACAAACATATGTACACAAATATATATCATATATACACTTATGCACAAACTAGTGAGAAAATAAATCTTAAGTGAGCTAATATTAGTTAATGTAAAGTAATATATCAAATATATAATTATACATTAAATCATTAAATCAACACTTGATTTAACGATCCGGTCATATTGCATATAACCGACTAATATCTAGTGTATCAATGTATCGAATCAACACTTGATTCGGTAACCCGGCTATATCTCATATAACCGCCCGATGATACAAATCGCGAGAATAGAATACAGTATCACATACTGGTATTATTCTCGGTCCCGCACATATCTCATATGCGCTCCTATTTCGTTTCGCTTGAGCCAGGAAACCCCCGTGTAGGACTCTAAAGACTCGTCAATACGCCGGAATTAGGTGATGATCATATCAAACACCCACAAGCCGCAAGCGGTCTGCTAAACGTAACGGCCACCCGGGTATTGAGCGATCAGAAGATCAACGAGCAAGCCTGCTCACACTCCTGCGAATCCAACCAGTAACACTTACCGCACAGTCCGGTCTGTTCGTCTGATATGTCGTATATTTCGCCTAGGGGTGGTAAACGTCAGACCCCAGTAGCTTGATAAGTCATGCCTATGTAAGGTCCATAACAAGAAAGAAACTACTGATAACACTTACCAGTAAATCAGTGCAACCCTGGCCAGGGATTTCCAGTTATGGCCAGTCGAGCATAGCGCAACATCAACCCCCAATACCGGGAGAGACGAATCCCCTCCTATCGCTCATTGCCTCCATGTGAATCAGGACTGTACCCAAAAACCACCTGTTTGCACGACTCAGTAGAGCCGTGGTAGGGTGGAAATCAAAGCACAGTGGGAGACACACAAGACTCTATGACGATCTCGGGTCAACAGACTAAGCTGTACCAGTGTCACCAGAGAACTGCCATCTGACGTGAGGTATAATACTATCTGGGAGTTCTCGGCGAGTCCGTTCAGTGTACCCAGTCACTACTGAGCACCCGCATACCATCTCTGATGTCAAACACCAATGGATATGGGATCATCCATCGCCCATCACATGGATCGAGAAGATATACGCTAGTCTACTCTGGAATATCGATGCCCCGTCTCGATATTCCCACGACTAGGAACATTGAAGGATGTACTCATTGACTACCCAGGCCCTACTAGTATGATCTACATCATAGTCCTGGAAGTCAAGCACACATCCTAAGGGCTTTATCAACATGTAATAGAGAGACTGCAAGTATACATGTTAAGATAAAGAGCAACCAGATAGTGTACTATCATGTCGAGCAAGAAAGTCCTACCTATATATATGTCCCAGCATCCACTACAATATACATCTCATGTACAGTAATGGCCTCTAGGGCATACATATAACTAATAATCTCCCACTTGCACTAGGGTCATCTGTAGCAGTGGTTGTAGTATCTCATACTCAACCATCCCATAAAAGTCTCTCTCTGGGAAAAAGGCCTTTGTGAGTGGATCCGCCGTGTTGTTCTCTGAGTCTACTCTCCTAACCTCGATCACCCTGGAGATCAACTATCTCTATGATCAGGTGATACTGCCTCAGAATATGTCTGGGTCACTGATGGGATCGGGGTTCCTGGGCCAAAGCCACACTTCCATTGTCACACAATGGTAGGAACCTAGTTCATATCATGAACTAATATACACCCAAACTTCCTCTTTGGTAGTATCTTTGATAGCGATGTCACCAGCCTTTATCGTCTAGTTTTCCACGGTATCTCAGCTTGGAACTCTTCCAACATACCGTCCCTCTACTGAGGGTAAAGACAATGCCTGCGACTGACATTCAGTCATCCTTATCACCCTGGAACCTTTCCAGTGATTCTCCCCAGGATCAATTGATACTATCTCACTATACCTAGTGAGAATCCTAATATCCATTTAGATCTATCTCATAGATATAAAACCCAGGATTTAGGAGGTATCACATAGATCCTATATGAAGAATCCTTGCGATAAGAGGAGATTGACCGTGTGTAGTATAGGAAACTCTTTTCCTATCAAGAGTATGTTGTCCACGTACAATACGAGGATGACCACCTTACTCTCTACTACCTTTTCGTATATACAAGGTTCATCTACCATTTTGATGAAGTCAAACACTTTGACTACCACATCAAAACAGACGTTCCAACTCCGCGATGCCTGCTTTAATCTGTAAAGCAACTTGCACATGTTTCCGCTGCTCCCACTATTTACGAAGTCCTCTGGCTGTGTACTTATAGACACTCTCTTCTAAATCAATATTTAGAAAAGCAGTCATGACACCCAACCACCAGATATCGTAATCATGGTGTGTAGCAATGGCAAGTAGGATCCGGATGGACTTAAGCACGGCCACTGGAAAAGGTTTCATCATTATCCACGCCTGGTCGATGACGAAAACCTTTAACAAGTCTAGCTTTGAAAGTCTTAACTTTTCCATCTACACCAAGTAATCTTCTCAAGATATACTTGCTCCTGATGGGGATTTAACCCTTCAGATATAGCATCCAAAGTCCATACTTTGTTGGTGTACATGGATTCCATCTCAGATTGCTAAGCACCCAGCCATTCTTACAGAGTCCCCACTCTTGATGGCCTGCTTGAAACTAGTTGGGTCATCATCTCATGATGCAATCCTCGCTCCCACTGTCATCGAGAAACCGAAGTATCTCTCAGGCGGATGAGGAACCCTGCTAGATCGGCTGAGAGGCTGAGGTTCGTCGGAGACTATTAAATCCTTTGGTTCTATCAAATCATCAGCCGTAGTTTGTATAACTGAAAATCCTTCCAGTTCTACAGAACTGACCTTGCCTTGAGCTTGTTCGGATTTTACTTTTGACATAGGCCGGACAATCCCAAATCTTAATTTACTTAAGAGATGGGCTCTTCCCATACTATATCTCATATGAAGTGGTAGGCATTGATTTGATTGGAATCTAATTCAATTGGTATGCAGCTTCTTAAGTGCATAACCCCCAAAAGGAAACAGGTAACTCAGCAGTACTCATCATAGAGCACATCATATCATATAGGGTGTGATTGCTCCGCCCTGATACACCGACGTGCTGTGGTGTATACAGAGGAGTAATGCTGAGAGAGAATCTCATTCTCCTTTAGAATAGTCCAGGAATCCCGTGCTCAAGTATTCTCCTCCCTGATCACATCAAAGGACATAATACTTATACCCGTTTTTGGTTCTCTACTTCTGACTTATATTCGGTGATTATCTCAAAAGTTTCGGACTTGTGTTTCAACAGGAACATATGTCTGAATCTAGAGAGATCATCAGTGAATGTAATGAAGTACAAAGAACCGGTCCTGGCATATGTAGACTGGGGACCTTCACACATCACTATGTATCAGTCTTAAGAGTTCACTAACTCTTTCTCTGTTTCCAGTAAACGGAGCTATGGTCATCTTATCTTTGTGACATGACTGGCAAGTTTCATAAGATGTAAATTTAAACTGATTTAAATATGCATCTAAATATAACTTAGCTAGTCGGGTCGCATTGATATGACCTAGTCTACAATGCCTCAAGAAGAATTCGTTCATTTCTGAACTCTTCCTCTCGTGTGTGTTTTGTACGTAAGGAACTGTAGTTTGATTTAGAATGTATTTGGAAACACAGGGTGATAGTGACCAACAGACTTGGCTGCAACACTTGCACCGTTTTCTGTCTCATGAAACTTATCACCCGTTCTCAGTTCTCTACCTTTCTGTAGCCCATGTAACAGATTACATATGCGGGATCCTGATCCGGTATCTCATACCCAGGACATAGAGGATACAGAGAAACAGTTCTTTGTAATGAACACACTCGAAGAAGATGCATCATCATGCACTTTCTTCGTTTGGGCGGCATGGGAATCCTGGTATTCCCCATTTCCTGCTCTGTCTTATAACAATTATAAGTTGGAGCGGGACCAACGTTCCCCAGCTCAGTAAAAACAAGCGGGTTCGGTCAATACATCCATATTATTATCTTGATTAAGGCGTGACATGGTCGCTACCTGGAGAGAGAGAGAAGAAAATACTCTGCGTGTGCTCTTGCAAGATTAGATTGGTTATATATTTTATCCAATCAGGATGGCTCCCACTGTTTTTATCAAATCTTCCTTCAAACCCTAAAAGGAAAGACTAGCCGGGATTAATTACACTCTACAAGTTCGCCAATCTTTCAGCCAGGCCAGTGCCGGTACTTTGAGGGAGGTTCCCCGTGCTTTCGCACGGACCTAATTAAAGTAAACCTCGATTTCCCAGGGGCGTAACCCCGTTGACACCTTTCTAGACACCTCCTTGATCGGCTAATTGCAAAGTGCAAAACTCTCCCAGGAGTAACAATTACTCGCAGTGGGTATCAGGATCCAACTATCATATAGAAGGTATGCAATCTCATTGCAAATTTCAACACTTGAAACTCCCGATAAATGTTTTTACCCCTAGCACTTATGACCTTAACTATGGTCAACAAATCATAAGCACTAGTCAAGTTCTACCCGTCATTTCATGATTAATTAGACCCACCCACATGACCCTTAACTAAGGTCAACAAAGTCACGCGACTGTCCTAACTAATCGCATCATATGCGGTGTAGGAAGACATCACTTAGCTACCGTACACTGTGCCTTGACTATGGTCAACAAACACAGCACGAATACTAAGTACTCTACTTCCTAAAATGACGGAGGGTTGCGGATGGTTTTTATGAAAACCTTTAACGCTTTGAACTTGATCTCGTTGAGGAATCAAATGGTTTAAAAATGGAGTGCTTTTGAGGCTTTTACTAGCTTCGCTAAAGAGGTCACTCCCGGTGAAAGGATCTCGGCTCTTTTCTTGTCGAATGAGGTGCAGGATATTTCACAATACCACTATGCAAAGCAAGAACTAGAAAAATCAGTCAAAAGACAAACCGAAGGTTGTAGCATCTGCTGGTTATTGCTAAAGAGGTCACTCCCGGTGAAGGGATCGTCGGCTCTTTCCTTATCGAATAAGGTGCTGGATGTTCTACAAGGAACACCGCTATGCAAAGCAACAACTAGAGCTACCTAATTTTTGAAATTCGATTCCACGACATCTTTTAGGTTTATTTTCTTTCATTAATCTTATTAATGAATTTCCCATCATTTAAGTCCACCTAAACATCACAGATAAATACAACGTATGCTTATGCCATCCGCATTCGCCTAGATGTCCCGTCTTTACCGTTAGGTTAGGTAACTAACGGCAGAGCGGGGCAGGGCTAGCGCGGGTGTAAAACATAAGCAACGTCTATATAATATATCATATATACTATATACAATATCTATCTGAACAAATCACATGATCACATCACAGATAACGCAGCAGAAAATATCATATGAAATATTGGATATACTAGGACGTCCGTGTTTTATTTTGAGCCTATATAAAACACGGATTCCACGGTCGTGATGAATAGCCAATCCCACACCCGTAGACCCCTACGAGAGCGGCAAGCAACCCTACCAATTCTAGAGTTAGGAGACCCGAACTCGACTCCTCGAGATGGTCTCCTACCGGACCCTAGAACTCGGTTACTTGTGCTCCCCTCCTTGGGTCTATCCTAATGCGGAAAAGTAAATAATATACAATGGTGACATCATCCTCAACCCGGAAGTGCCCCAATAAAAGAATATTACATACAATGAATTTTACATGAATGAACATGAAAAACACTCGTCTCACATAAAACCCCCCGGCCATTCAAACATGACGATCCAATATAACATATCCAGCAACACATAACATCACATGTCATCAACGTAAGTAAATATGCCTATTCCAATTGTCGTTGACGTATAGCAACGAAACCGGCGATATCACATATTACACTTACGGTCGCAGAAAAGAAAGTGTAAAACTACAATAGTTGGAATCCGCAATTTCTTTAGACATCGCATGCCTAACCAAATGAATTCCTTAGACATCGCATGCCTAACAATTATAAACCCCGCATTTCAGTCTCAAAATCGAAAACACTTTTCAATATCAAGTCAAGCAATTCAACAAGATTCCCGACATCTAGATCGAATGCTCGTCGCAAACTTTAGTAGACGGCCGCACCCCCGAATGCCGTCGACGAAGTGCACTAAGGTGGAACACCGCTACCGTGAGCACCCGAACGGATGCTTTTGGCTACAGGGTTCTCCTAGAGTCACTCGATCGGGGCTATGGGGCATGGCTATCTATTAAGTTTACCCGGCGAGTATCCGCGTACGCTACGTGATTGCGACGGACTTTTGATCGCATCAAAATTCCGTGGCAACCGATCAATTGAGACTAAAGTGCTATGTTTATAATATTCAAATCAGTTATTTTATAACTATTTGTGGATTCCAAATATTGTATCATATTCCAGATAAATAGACGGATGTTAAACTTTCCGATCGAATAATCAAACACCCAAGTTTTCCCAAATAGCTCAACACTTGAGGGGAGTTTAAAAATATCCACTTCATGCCACAGTACCAACGGTCCAGCCGTAGAAGGGTCAAGCCAACGCCTCACATGTGGCACGCTGTACTGCCCCAAACCCTAAGGTTCAAAAGGAAGTTCAAGACGGTCACATAATCGAGTTAAGGTTTGTTGTCTTCTAGAGGGTCCATCGCGTTACTTGCACTACTTAGACGTTCTTAAACTACGGAAAAATCCAACACTTGGAAATTTCCCGGAAGGGGAAAAAGTGAGTTATTTATATCCGGTCGAACATTTTAACACGTTCTAAAATACCCGGAAAAACAAAATAAACAAAGTTAAATAATCCGATCGAGTCATCGAGTCCCCAATACACCCCAGAAAACTCAACTGTTGAATACAGATTAAAAAATCCCAGAAGAAACAGGAAACTGCTACGGGTATTACTGTAGAAAATGAAGCGCCTAATCATCACATACGGCCGCGGAACCGCCGCCAGAAGTAGGGTAAGGCCGCGGTTCCACGGCGCTACTGTAGCATTAGGTTGTCGTTTTCTCCAGTTTTTCTTAGAATTTCCTGCTCTATTTTCTGAGGATTTTTAATTAAGAAAAATCTACTGTTTTAAAAAATGTACAGAGAAGGGTGTAGTTTAGGGTTTCGGGGTTCGATCGGGTTTCTAACTTCGTCTACACTTCGCCTAAAGCTCTAGTTAGGCTCTGATACCACTGTAGGGTTCCTAGGCACACTCATGAGGTTCTACAAGGCATCATCCATGCCAAAATAAACTTTTTATATGCCGAACAACCCTATGCAAGATCGTATACTAGAGGTAAGGCGAAACTAAAAGCAAGCAAACTACTTTGCTACTAAGTGAAAGGGATAACAACCTTTGTAGATCCGGTCCTTCACTTCTAATGCTCCGTGTTGACGTCCCTTCGCTGCGATCATCGCGATCCCGGACTATCGTGACGGTTTCCTCGGAGAAATGAACGGGCTAGGTCGTTGACTTCGAGGCCGAAGATGATCTATGTCGGGGAGACTCAAACTCAAGCTATTCCTTCACTTGGTCAAAAAATTTGTGAAGAGAACACCCAATACTACATGGAAAGTAGTAGAGGATGAAGAAATAGGAAGTGGGCTCACTTTAGAATTGTTTTTCTCACACTTTTCCTCATGGCACCATTGGAGCTAGCAAGCTTTTTGATGGAGCTTGATGAAGAAGAAGAAGAAAGAATAATGAATTATCTCATCCAAAAGAAAGCTTATCCATTTAATTATGGCACCATGGTTGAGTTAAGCCCTCATGCTTAACTCATGTAGAGAATTAACCAAAGTATTACGTTAAGGGTTAGGTTAAAGAATATCAAGAGAAATGACAAAAGAGTGGACTTTGTCAATGTTTCTCCAAGCTTCTTCAAGCTTGATAACTTTGACCAAGTTTAATTCTTTTGTTAAATCTTAAGATAAAACAATAACCCTAATCTTAAACCTAATCTTGGTATAAGTCTCATACACACATCTTGTATGTATCATTAAATATGATACAAACATATGTACACAAATATATATCATATATACACTTATGTACAAACTAGTGAGAAAATAAATCTTAAGTGAGCTAATATTAGTTAATGTAAAGTAATATATCAAATATATAATTATACATTAAATCATTAAATCAACACTTGATTTAACGATCCGGTCATATTGCATATAACCGACTAATATCTAGTGTATCAATGTATCGAATCAACACTTGATTCGGTAACCCGGCTATATCTCATATAACCGCCCGATGATACAAATCGCGAGAATAGAATACAGTATCACATACTGGTATTATTCTCGGTCCCGCACATATCTCATATGCGCTCCTATTTCGTTTCGCTTGAGCCAGGAAACCCCTGTGTAGGACTCTAAAGACTCGTCAATACGCCGGAATTAGGTGATGATCATATCAAACACTCACAAGCCGCAAGCGGTCTGCTAAACGTAACGGCCACCCGGGTATTGAGCGATCAGAAGATCAACGAGCAAGCCTGCTCACACTCCTGCGAATCCAACCAGTAACACTTACCGCACAGTCCGGTCTGTTCGTCTGATATGTCGCATATCTCGCCTAGGGGTGGTAAACGTCAGACCCCAGTAGCTTGATAAGTCATGCCGATGTAAGGTCCATAACAAGCAAGAAACTACTGATAACACTTACCAGTAAATCAGTGCAACCCTGGCCAGAGATTTCCAGTTATGGCCAGTCGAGCATAGCGCAACATCAACCCCCAATACCGGGAGAGACGAATCCCCTCCTATCGCTCATTGCCTCTATGTGAATCGGGACTGTACCCAAAAACCACCTGTTTGCACGACTCAGTAGAGCCGTGGCAGGGTGGAAATCAAAGCACAGTGGGAGACACACAAGACTCTATGACGATCTCGGGTCAACAGACTAAGCTGTACCAATGTCACCAGAGAACTGCCATCTGACGTGAGGTATAATACCATCTAGGAGTTCTCGGCGAGTCCGTTCAGTGTACCCAGTCACCACTGAGCACCCGCATACCATCTCTGATGTCAAACACCAATGGATATGGGATCATCCATCGCCCATCACATGGATCGAGAAGATATACGCTAGTCTACTCTGGAATATCGATGCCCCATCTCGATATTCCCACGACTAGGAACATTGAAGGATGTACTCATTGACTACCCAGGCCCTACTAGTATGATCTACATCATAGTCCTGAAAGTCAAGCACACATCCTAAGGGCTTTATCAACATGTAATAGAGAGACTGCAAGTATACATGTTAAGATAAAGAGCAACCAGATAGTGTACTATCATGTCGAGCAAGAAAGTCCTACCTATATATATGTCCCAGCATCCACTACAATATACATCTCATGTACAGTAATGGCCTCTAGGGCATACATATAACTAACATATTTTACCTATCTTGATGTCATGACAGTATCCGGAGACATATAGGGGACAGTTGTGCTCACATGTCCCAAGTAGGAGATCTTCATCGCCGAAGGTGATATCGGTTGTGTTTATTTCTTCCAGCTCGTCCTTCATCTTCTCTTCGGAGAGGAAAGCTTAGAATTGCTCGTGCTCTTGTAACACCTTGATCAAAGAATCTGTTGCTTCTTTGGATAACAGAAGGGCGTCGAGAATGCTTAACTGCAAAGGTAGCTTTCTTAAGTGTGCCAGAACGTTGTAGTCCACCTTATTTTTCTTTGGCGGGTCTTTGGCTGTCAGCTTTTCGACGGCTTGGTCATCAAGGATGATATCCTCAGGGACCTTTTCTTTTCCCTTATCTTTTCTATTTGACCCACTGTTCGAGGGTCCAAGATTCTTTTCGGGCAGCGTACGATTGCGTAGCTGTATATTTTCACAGGTCTTCGGTCCTTCCTCTTTTCCTAAGGTGGACTCCTTAAAGAGGGGGCCAAGAGTCATTTCTTCGTCAGAGTCGCTCCCAAAGGTGAGAACTTAGGAACCCCCGGCGTTGACCGTGCGACAGTTGCCGGAAGTTCTTTTACGCTCCTCGGTCGTACTTCCTTGCTCCCGACGAGTTTTGCGTTTCATCCGCTTGAAATGTTGCCGGTGAGCAACATATCCCCGCCCCCATCTTTTAAAAGCGTTGCACTCTTCGGTGGGGTGCGCAATCTTTTGATGATATAAGCAGTAGCTAGGACGTGTTTCCGCTTTACCAAGAATATTTCCTTCGGAGGGTGGCAGCTTCATTCCCATCAAGATGGCTTTAGGGAACCTTTTCCTCATCTTGAACCTGCTTTTGTTTGCGGCAGATGTACTTTGTTCCGGCGGGAGCGTTTCAACTCGTTCGTCCAATTGCCGGCGTTTGGCCTTTTCAAGTATAGCCATCTCACGCTTGCGATCGGCTTTGCTTTTAAGAAGAGCTGTGTTCAGGAATGCATCGATTATTTCATCTGACGGCCCCAGAAGTTCCGGTTTAGAATTTGCCCCCAGTTTCTTGGTGCAAGGAGCTTCTTCATCGTTTATCGACGAGTGAGAGATCACATGGCAACTTGCCACTTAATCTTCGGACTCATCTGACGAGTATTCTCCATCGTCTCCGTCCTCAAGGACGTGACTGAGAAACTCTTGGAGCGTGATTGGAGTCCGCGCCTTCTGGTTATACTCTTGCAGCACGTCAATCTGCTTTTGTAGGTCCGTGCGCTTGTCGCCAGGCTTCACGGGCTTCTTGGATTTCTTTTTCTTTTTCGAAGACTGGGTGTGCGAGCTTTGGCTATCACCACTGATCTTTGGAGTTGGGCGCAGCTTCAGCATCCCCTTGATGACCTCAGGTTCCAGTGGATTCTTCCATCTAATTGCCGGACACGTGTGGCGATCCTTCAGAATTCTTTTCGTTTTGGATGAAAGAGCAACCTCCCATGGAGCTTCTTCTACAAAAGAGCATGATGCCCCCGGTGTATCCGTCTTCTTGGGAGTGTGTGGCCGAGGCGGGTTCACCTTCCAATTTTCGGATAATACGAATTTGCCCTACTGGTACTGATCTTCTATCCAGCTTTTGAAGATGTAACAATCCTCGATCGGATGGCCTAACATTCGGTGATAAGGGCAATAGTTAGGATTGCTAATGTCACCTGGTTGTGCTGGGCGTCTTGGCTCTGGCAGAGTAATAAGCCTGTTGCGCAGTGCGAGCTCGAATAACCTCTTCGTCTTGTCTCGAGGGAACGAGTAAGGGCGTCTCATTTTATCTTCGAGAGATCGAGTTCTGTTATTTTAGCGATCAACTGGTCTCGGGCCAATGGGCTGCTGTTGAGCATTGGCTACGACGATCGCTTTCCCCTTTCCCTTCTCGTTTCGAGAGTCCGGCTTTGGAGGAGACGATCTATGACCCATCTGGTCTATTTGGGCCAGTTTTTCGATCAAGGCTTGGAACGTGGTTGGCTTAAAGAACATCATGAATTGTGAAATAGTTACATGAAGGTCCAGAGTGCCCATGAACATGCCCACCACCGGTGCCTCTTCGATGCACTGTTCGCATTTTGACCACAGATTCCGCCATCGTATTGCGTATTGAACCCATGTCTCGCCTGGCTTTACCCTGGCGTTAATCAATGCTGTGATTGGGGTGCGCTCGCTAGCGCTTGCAAATCTTTGCATGAATAATAGCTCCATTTCTGTGAAAGTCTTGACGGAGTCATTTGGAAGTTCAGAGTACCATTCAAACGCTGTCTCCGACAAGCTGCCAACAAACCGACGGAGCAAAAGTTTATCATCACCCCTGGTGTTGCCGCACAGAGCCCTGAATTGAGCAACATGCTGGTGTGGATTCCCCTTCCCCTTATATATGTGGAATTTGGGGATCGTGTATCCTGGCGGGTACTTTATCTGGTCATACCAACCCGGACAGGGTCGTCCAGTCTTAACAATTTGCCCAGCCGCTTCATTCGCCTGATGAACTCGTATCTGCTGAGCGATGTAATCATCCAGGGCAGCTTTTGAGATATTCTCCTCTTTGGCTGCTGAACAAGCTGGAAGAGGGTTTGACGTCTCCGCTCGGTCGTCTTCGAGGATAATCGGAGGATCTTTAGCTGGAGCATCCGGCTGTAACATCATCCCGACCATGTCTTTGAATAAGAACGCCATTCTTTTTATGTTGGCAGCTTGTTCTGCTACCTCTTTGTCATTCTTTTCGAGGATTCCGCGGAGGAACTCAGAATCAGTTTCTTGTTCTTGACGTTGCTCTGACGACTTTTCCGGGCTTTCTTTTGGTCCTGTGAGTACAGCCATTTGCGTCAACATTTCCTGGAGCTTCTGTTGTTGCTCCTGGGCCTTTGTTACGGATTTGGTGAGTGGTCGATGGCCCACAGAGATACAGCTATTCTCTTTCCCGGATGCCATATAGACAGTATGTACCACCATGCCCCCAGGCTTGGGGCGTTTAGATTCAGTGCCCTTGACATTTGTCACAGACACGGGGATTTTCTCTGGCCTTCTCTTTTTGTGGACTGGTGACGTTGAGGGGGCCGTTGTAGCGGGCACCCAGGTGTAAGTCTACGTTAGCGCCCCGGCCGTCTACAGACGCCAAATGCGGAACAAAAACTTTTAAACTGGCGCTATCGTATACTTTAACCCGGATCTGCCATTATTGCTAAACTAACAAACTGTAAAGAGTGTAGGAATGTTATACCGAACGATCCGAGTCCTTCGTTCTTCAACCATCATCCCACGCTCCGTTGCGGCTGCTCCGATCTCGTCGATCTCCGATGTCCTCGTCGAAGTGGCATCACATGATCGGTTCTTTAAACGGGCTCCCGCCTCTGACTCGAGGCAACTCGATCGTCAAGTTTGCTAAAAGAGATGACCAAGATTGATGTAGAGAATGAGTAGATGACTTTGTCTCACTTCGTCCAAATCCGTGGACGATCGGTTAATGAAGTTGCCGTGGAAATCGGGTGATGGAATGAAATGGACTGTGAAATTCCATACACCGATAAAACCTATCATAATCTTTTCTCTCTAAAATGAAACATCAAGTGAGAGTGAGGAGGAGAGAGAAGGCCGGCCACTTATATATGCAAGAGGGAGGTGACCGTAGGAGCAAGTGGTGACTATAAGAAAGCTTCTCACTCAAAAGATCAAGAAGAAATATCCTTAGCTAAACAAAACTCATTAATGAAAACCATGAGTCACTTAAACACCTCATCATGCCTTTAATGAAACCATTAATGCACTAATGAGTCATATGTCTCATCATCACTTCTAGAAGCTTCTAGAATGATGACTCACTCATATCTGAAGAAAAGATAAATCCGTCTTTAACCGAATGTTAAAAGACGGCTGATAGAAAACTGGAAACTGGCAACTTCCAAAAGTGATCCTGAAACGACTTTCAGGAAAACCCCGAAACTGTATAAATATACCCGCATTTGTATTATGACCGAATACAAATGCAACCGAGACAAAGATATTATACCTACTCAATATAATACTGGATCAAGCTTAAACCAAAGCCGACCAGTATCAACTGCCCGAAAACTGACACGTGCGTAAACGCACGTGCATTTTCCGAACCCTGCCATAAAACCATACGGCCTCTACAACGTTTCGCCCGAACTTGGGAAACTGTCTGTGGGGAACTCTAATGACTCGTCAGTACCCTGGCAGTGGGTTTAACCACAAACCGTCAGCGGCACTAGCTATGCGTAACGGCTGCCCATGGACTGACCTCAAGGGTGGCCGAGGAGCGAACTCAAGGGAGACCGATGAGCGAACTCCTCCGAAAACCCTACTGAGCCTAACAGTGACAATGTATATACAGTCCGGTCCGTTCGTCAATGAGTATCGCATATCTGCCTAGGGGGCTAGAAACGTCAGACCCCCAATAGCAGTATAAGTCGTGTCGGAGTGAAGCCCAATAACACCCTGAGATACTACTGGAGTACCTACCAGTAAATCTCCTGCCACGGCCGTGGGCTTTGTGTAATGGCTCTCCTAGACACAGCACGACCTCGCCCCCAATACCGGGAGAGACGAATCCCCTGCCGATCCACTCACGTGCCTCCATATGGCTCGGGACTGTACCCAAAAACTACCTGTTTGCACGACTCCTTTGAGCCGTGGTAGGGTAGAAATCAAAGCACAGTGGGAACTCACACGAGACAAATGACGACCTCAGGTCGATGAACTAACCTGTACACATGTCACCAGGGAACTGCTATCTGACGATAGGTATAGTACTAACTAGCAGATTCCCGGCGAGTCCTGTCCGGTGTACTCATAACCCAATGAGCACCTGTATACATCTTAGGTGATCCAACTGACACCAGTGGCTTGTGAGACCGGCCACCGCCCCTCGTCGGGGTCTCGACTGTACACACTAGTCTACTCCGGAGTATCGATGCCCTGTCTCGAAACTCCCACGACTAGGGACCACAATTAAGGATATGCATATAAACTACCCAACTCTCACGTATATGATCGCCATCATACTGTTGGTAGTAAAGCAAGATCCTAAGGGCTCTATCAAAGTGTAACATGCAATCAGTCACCTGAACATGTACACGACTGATAAAGGCAAACCAGATAGCATACTATCATCTCGAGTAAGACTGCGCTACCGGGATAGGTCCTCCGCAATCATTGCAATCACGTACCTGCGATCCAATAATTGACTATGAGGGCACTATCTCCAACAATCTCCCACTTGCACTCAAGGCTAATATTGCGATGTCGACTACTCACAGCCCGTGTGAAACCGAACATCCAACTCCTCTACTAATCTGTTTCACAAAGCCCGTTTGTAAAACTATTGTGTTCGAGAAATAGCCTCAGGTGCCAACAAACTGACGGAGCAAAAGTTTATCATCACCCCTGGTGTTGCCGCACAGAGCCCTGAATTGAGCAACATGCTGGTGTGGATTCCCCTTCCCCTTATATATGTGGAATTTGGGGATCGTGTATCCTGGCGGGTACTTTATCTGGTCATACCAACCCGGATAGGGTCGTCCAGTCTTAACAATTTGCCCAGCCGCTTCATTCGCCTGATGAACTCGTATCTGCTGAGCGATGTAATCATCCAGGGCAGCTTTTGAGATATTCTCCTCTTTGGCTGCTGAACAAGCTGGAAGAGGGTTTGACGTCTCCGCTCGGTCGTCTTCGAGGATAATCGGAGGATCTTTAGCTGGAGCATCCGGCTGTAACATCATCCCGACCACGTCTTTGAATAAGAACGCCATTCTTTTTATGTTGGCAGCTTGTTCTGCTACCTCTTTGTCATTCTTTTCGAGGATTCCGCGGAGGAACTCAGAATCAGTTTCTTGTTCTTGACGTTGCTCCGACGACTTTTCCGGGCTTTCTTTTGGTCCTGTGAGTACAGCCATTTGCGTCAACATTTCCTGGAGCTTCTGTTGTTGCTCCTGGGCCTTTGTTACGGATCTGGTGAGTGGTCGATGGCCCACAGAGATACAGCTATTCTCTTTCCCGGATGCTATATAGACAGTATGTACCACCATGCCCCCAGGCTTGGGGCGTTTAGATTCAGTGCCCTTGACATTTGTCACAGACACGGGGATTTTCTCTGGCCTTCTCTTTTTGTGGACTGGTGACGTTGAGGGGGCCGTTGTAGCGGGCACCCAGGTAGACGACACCTTCGGCGGTACGAAAGAGTGGTCCTTCTCTTGCCGAACCTTTATCTTCTTCGGTCGATGGGAGTAATCTTGATCAATCACCGAGTCTTGGACTTGACGCCAAACCTTGTAAATTTTAGAGGACAGCCGCTGAGTGGGCTGTTCAAGCTTCGACTTTGTGGAATTCTCCACAGGTGGAGGAGATCTTTTCAGCACAGCAGTCGGAGAGTTCCTGCGGACCCTATTAAGTAGTTCAAAGCTATTCCCAGTTAGAACAGCAGCATCAACTTCCACCGTTGGAGCTGGCGGAGTCAGTCCAGAGGGTGAATTGCCTTCAGCTTTCCTCACTCGGCGCCAGTGACGACGTTGAGCATGTCGTGCGGTCAGGATCACCTCCGCTGTTGGATGAGCTTCCTCTTGCTCCTTACTTTGAGGGGAGACTGTTATTGGCGCTAGCCTGTTGAAGACTGCCATCTGTTGAGAAGGGATAGTCGGTCTTGCGAAGGCCGACTTTCGAACATGGGAAATAGCCTTCATGACTTCGCCTGGAACAGAAGCTGAAACGGCTAGTCTTGTGAAGACTGACCCCTCAGCAGGAGAAATCACCTTAGTGACTTCAGGAGTAGGAATAGCTAACCGCTTAGGGATAACACCATTAGGAATTGCGGGCTTTTTCATGGGCCCATATGAGCTTCGGCCCAATCTGTTGAAAACTGAGGCGGTGGACTTGGGCGACCCGTTGATAGGGGCCGCAGTAGTTGCAAGCCGATCAAAGACCGACTTCTTGGGAGCTTCTTGCGATAGTACAGGAGCGCTGAAGCTCGTTGGCGGGAGCATGGTCCCGAAGAACAATCCAGTGGTGGCCTGAGTCACCTGTTCCACTGGCATATCGAAGATAGAGGCCGCTTGGGGCCCATAAGTCACTCCTCCGGACGGGACGAAGCGAGAGCTGCAGTTGCAGTTAGTGCAGTTTGAAACCATTGATCTTCTGTTTTCTGCATGGAGCAAGACACCAAATCTTAGTACCTCGATCCAAGGGTAACCATATCAAACCGCGATTCGTTCGCGAAACACGACACACGAAGTGTGGAATGGAAAGAGGAAAAGGTCCCACCAGGCGTGCCAGAATCTGTTTACCGCCGAAAAGACGCGACCGGGACGTTGGGACGCCAGGCCTGAAATTCGAGGGTGTTAGTTATATGTATGCCCTAGAGGCCATTACTGTACAGAGGATGTATATTGTAATGGATGCTGGGACATATATAAGGAGGACTTTCTTGCTCGACATGATAGTATGCTATCTGGTTGCTCTTTACCTTAACGTGTATACTGATTGTCTCTCTGTTACATGTTGGTAAAGCCCTTAGGATGTGTACTTAACTACCTGGACTATGATGCGGATCATACTAGTGGGGACTAGGTAGTCCATAAGTACATCCTTTAAGGTCCCTAGTCGTGGGTGTATCGAGACGGGGCATCGATATACCAGAGTAGACTAGCGTATACCTTCTCGACCCATACAGATGGGCGATGGATGATCCCATATCCATTGGTGTTTGACATCGGAGATGATATACGGGTGCTCAGTAGAGACTGGGTACACTGGACGGACTCGCCGAGAACTCCCAAATGGTATTATACCTTACGTCAGATGGCAGTTCTCTGGTGACACTGGTACAGAGTAGTCTGTTGACCCGAGATCGTCATAGAGTCTTGTGTGGTTCCCACTGTGCTTTGATTTCCACCTTACCACGTCCAAGAGGGCGTGCAAAACGGTGGTTTTTGGGTACAGTCCCGAATCACATGGAGGCAATGAGCGATAGGAGGGGATTCGTCTCTCCCGGTATAGGGAGTTGATGTTGCGCTGTGTTCGATTGGCTATAACCGGAAATCCCTGGCCAGGGTTGCTGAGATTTACTGGTAAGTGTTACCAGTAGTTTCTCGAACTATTCTAGACCTCATATTGACACGACTTATCGAGCTATTGGGGTCTAACGTTTACCACCCCTAGGCGAGATATGCGACATATCAGACGACGAGACCGGACTGTACGGTAAGTGTTACTGGTTGGATTCACTGGAGTGTGAGCGGGCTTGCTCGTTGATCTTATGATCGCTCAATACCCGGGTGGCCGTTACGTTTAGTAGACCGCTTGCGGCTTGTGGGTGTTTGATATGATCATCACCTGCTGCCGGCGTATTGACGAGTCTTTAGAGTCCTACACAGAGGTTTCCTGGCTCAAGCGAAACGAAATAGGAGCGCATATGAGATATGTGCGGGACCGAGAATAATGCGTGTATGTGATACCGTATTCTATTCTCGCGATGAATGTATCGAATGGTTGTATATGATATAACCTAGTTATCGAATCAAGGATTGATTCGATAAGCCGATACATTGTATACTAGTCGGTTGTGTGCGACATGACCGGATCATTGAATAAAGTGTTGATTTAATAATTTAATGCATAATTATATATTTGATATATTACTTTGCATTAACTAGTATTGGTTCATTTTAAAAGGATTTTCTCACTTGGTTGTACAAGTTGTATATGTGATATACTTTTTGTGCAAATGATTGTATCATGTTTGATGATGCATATTTACATGGTCAAGTGTAAAGAATTAAACCATGGTTAAACTAATGATTAGGGTTTTGTTTATCCATTACTTATTTATTCATTTATTTATCTATTTATTCTTTTTGGAAAATAATAAGCATAAAGAATAATGGTGGCTTTCTTTGGATGCATGTTGAAGCTTCATGAAGCTTTGACTAAGTCCACCATTCTTGTCACTTGTTTAACCCTAACCATCATATCTAACCATGGTCTATTCTCTACACTAAACTAAGGTTAGTATTATGATAAGGATTCATTTTCCTTTTCATTTTTAATAACTTATCATAATATTATCATCTTCTTCTTCTTCTTCTTGAAGAAGAAAAACCAAGACTTCATCAATGGTGATTGATGAAAATGAGTGAGAAATTCAATTCTAAAGTGAACCCACTTCCTATTTCTTCATCCTCTACCTCTTTCCAAGTAGTAGAGTGTGTTTCCTTCACAAGTTTTCTTGACTTGGTGAAGTTGGAGCTTGATCTAGCGATGCCTCGACGTAGATCATCTTCGGCATCGTCTAGCCCGCTTTTTCTCTGATGAAGCCGACGTTAGATCCCAAGATCCGATTTGTACAGCGAGGAGACTTCATCGCGGAGCCATGGAGGTGGACAACCGGATCTCCAAAGGTTGTATTTCCGTTTTCTCTTTAGCTAAGTTGTTAGCTAGTTTCTTGTTTCGCCTAAAAATCTAGCCAACGATCTTGTTAGGGTTTCTCGGCACCGTTAAAGTTTGAAATTGGCATGGTTGATGCCTTGTGAGACCTCTTGAGAGTGCCTAGGAACCTACAGTGGTATCAGAGCCTAGCTAGAGCTTTAGGCGAAGTCTAGACGACGTTTGAAACCCGATCGAACCGAAAACCTAACCCGGAAAGTGCTCTCTGGAATTTTTCTAAAAACTGGGATTTTTCCAGATTAAAAATTCTTAAAAAATTCAGTAGGGAATTCTAAGAATTACGGAGCAAAATTTAATTCATGAACAATGTAAACGGCGGCGGAACCGCGGCAGAAGCCTGGCTTCTGCGGCGGTTCCGCGTCCATTTGATGACGTCACCCTTCCTATTTTGCACAGTAATTCCTATTTTTTGGTGCTGAGTTTTCTCGGTATTTTTAAATATTATTCAAGAGTTGAATTTTCTGGGGTTGTTTTGGGCATTCGGTGTTTCGATCGGAGTATCAGATTTTGTCTATGTGGCTTTCCGGATAAATTTTAGAATATGTTAAAAAGTTCGACCGCATATAAATACCCAATTTTTCCCCTGTCGGGAAATTTCCAAGTGTTGGATTTTTCCGTTGTTTAACGACGTTCTAAGTAGTGCAAGTAACGCGATGGACCCTCTAGAAGACAACAAACCTTAACTCGATTATGTGACCGTCTTGAACTGCCCTTTGAACCTTAGGGTTTGGGGCAGTACGGCGTGCCACATGTGAGGCGTTGGCTTGACCCTTCTACGGCTGGACCGTTGGTACTGAGGCACGAAATGAATGTTTTTAGACTTATTTCATGTGTTGAGCTGTATCGGGAAAACTTGGGTGTTCGACTGTTCGATCGAAAAGTTTAACATTTTCTATTTTATCCGGAATGTGATACAATAATTGGAATTCACAATAAGTTATGAGTTAACTGAATGAATGTTATAAACACAGCACTTTAGTCTCACTTGATCGGTTGCCAAGGAATTTTGATGTGATCAAAAGTCCGTCGCAATCACGTAGTGTACGCGGATACTCGCCAGATAAACTTAATAGACAGCTACACCCCATAGCCTCGACCAAGTGACTGTAGGAGAACCCCGTCGCCGAAAGCATCCGTCCGGGTGCTCGCGGCAGCGGTGTTCCGCCTTGGTGCACTTCGTCGACGGCGTCGGGGGTGCGGCCGCCTACTGAAGTTTGCGACGAGCATTCGATCAGGATGTCGGGAATCTTGTTGAATTGCCCGACTTGATATTGAAAAGAGTTTTCAATTTTGAGACTAAAGTGCGGGGTTTATAATTGTTAGGGATGCGATGTCTAAGTAATTCATTTGGTCAGGCATGCGATGTCTGTGGAGGTTGCGGATTCCAACTGTTGTAGTTTTACACTTTCTTTTCTGTGACCGTAAGTGTAATATGTGATATCGCCGGTTTCGTTGCTATATGTCAACGACAATTGGGATGCGCATATTTACTTACGTTGATGACATGTGATGTTATGTGTTGCTGGATATGTTATATTGGATCGTCGTGTTTGAATAGCCGGGGGTTTTTATGTGAGATGAGTGTTTTTCATTTTCATTCATGTAAAAACTTGTATGTAATATTCTTTTATTGGGGCACTTCCAGGTTGCGGAAGTTGTCACCCTTTGTATATTATTTACTTTTCCGCACTAGGATAGACCCAAGGAGGAGAGCACAAGTAACCGGGTTCTGGAGTCCAGTGGGAGACCAACTCGAGGAGTCGAGTCCGGGTCTCCTAACTCTAGAATTGGTAGGGTTGCTTGCCGCTCTCGTAGGGGTCTAGGGGTGTGGGTTTGGCTATTCATCACGACCGTGGAATCCGTGTTTTATACTGGCTCGTATTGAAAACACGGACATCCTAGTATATCCAATATTTCATATGATTCTTCTGCTGCGATATCTGTGATGTGATCATGTGATGTTCTATGATAGATACAGTATATAGTATATATGATATATTATATAGGCGTTACTTATGTTTTACACCCGCGCTAGCCCTGCCCGGCTCTGCCGTTAGTTACCTAACCTAACGGTGCACGAGGGGACATCGAGGCGAATGCGGATGGCATAAGTGTACGTCGTATTTATCTGTGATGTTTAGGTACTTAAATGATGTGACTTCATTAATGAGATTAATGAAATAAAAGAAACCTAAGATGTTGTAGAATCGAATTTCAAAATAAACAGGTAGCTACAGTTCTTGCTTTGCACAGCGGTATATGTGATATATCCTGCACCTTATTCGATAAGGAAAGGACCGAGATCCCTTCACCGGGAGTGACTCCTTCAGCAATAACTGGCAGATGCTACACACTCGGTTTGTCTTTTGATTGCTTTTAAGAGTTTTTGCTTTGCACAGTGATATGTATGATATATCCCGCACCTCATTCGACGAGGAAAGGACCGACGATCCCTTCACCGGGAATGACTCCTTTAGCAAAACTAGAAAAGCCTAAAAAACACTCCATTTCAAAATTCATTCGATCCTACAACGATATCAAGTTCATTACGCAATAGGTTTTCAGAAAAACCTGTCGTAGCCCTCCGTCATTTCAGATAAGTACTAGTTAGTATTCGTGCTGCGGTTGTTTGGCATGCGTCAAGGCGTAGTGTACGGTAGCTAACTAGTGCTTATCTGCTAGCATATGATGCGATTGGATTAGGATATTCGTACGGCGTTGTTTGGCATGCGTCAAGGGTCGTGCGGGTGGGTTTAATTCAATCAAGAAATGTACGGGTTGAACTTGACTAGCGGACTATGGGTTGTTTGGCATGCGTCAAGGTCATAGCACGCTAGGGGCAAAATATTATCGGGAATTTCAAATGTTGAAATTTGCAATGAGATTGCATACCTTCTATGAGATAGTTGGATCCCGATACCCGCTGCGAGTAAGAGTTACTCCTGGGAGAGTTTTATACATTACAATTAGCCGATCAAGTAGGTGTCTAGAAAGGTGTTAACGAGGTTACGCCTCTGGGAAAACGAGGTTTACATTAATTAGGTTCGTGCGAAAGCACGGGGGACCTCCCTCAAAGTACCGACACTGGCTTGGCTGAAAGATTGGCGAACTTGTAGTGTGTAATTAATCCCGGCTAGTCTTTCCTTTTAGGGTTTGAAGGAAGATTTGATAAAAAGCAGTGGGAGCCATCCTGATTAGATAAAATAATAACCAATCTTTTCTTGCAAGAGCGCACGCTGAGTGTTTTCTTCTCTCTCTCTCCTGGTAGCGGCCATATCACGTCTTAATCAAGATAATAATACGGAATATTGACCGAACCCCGCTTGTTATACTGAGCTGGGGAACGTTGGTCCCGCTCCAACCTATAATAGTTATAAGACAGAGCAGGAAATAGGGGAATACCAAGATTCCCATGCCGCCCAAACGAAGAGAGTGCATGCAGATGCATCATCTTCGGGTGTGTCCATTATACAGAACTGTTTCTCAATGTCCTTTACGTCCCGGGTTTATGATACCGGATCAGGATCCCGCATATGTAATATGTTACATGGGCTACAGATAGGTAAAGAACTGAGAACAGGTGATAAGTTTTATGAGGCAGAAAACGGGGCAAGTGTTGCAGCCAAGTCTGTTGGTCACTGTCACCCAGTATTGTAATACATTGATTCTGAACGAATGTTATTAGATACCGAACCTGATATACAAAATCATATCTGTCTCTTTATTAGTAAAGAAACGATAAAATTTTGTATTGTTGGATAATGTTTTGGACATTTCCTATATCAAAAGTTGATCGGTTCAGGCACGTTATCTAAAAGCATTGATGTTCTAAATCAAACTACAGTTCTTAGTATACAGAACACACACAAGAGGATGAGTTCAGAAATGAACGGATCCTTCTTGAGGTATTGTAGACTAGGTCATATCAATGCGACCCGACTAGCTAGAGTTACATATAGATGCATATTTAAATCAATTTGAATTTACATCTTGTGAAACTCGCCAGTCATGTCACAAAGATAAGATGACCATAGCTCTGTTTATTGGAAACAGAGAAAGAGTTAATGAACTCTTAGGACTGATACATGTTGATGTATGTAGTTCCCCTGTCTACACATGCCAGGACTAGTTCTTTATACTTCATTACGTTCTCTGATGATCTCTTTAGATTCAGACATATGTTCTTGTTGAAACACAAGTCCGAACCTTTTGAGACAGAATATAAGTTAGAAGTAGAGAACCAAAATACGGGTATAAGTATTATGTCCTTTGATGAGATCAAGGAGGAGAATACTTGAGCACGGAAATTCCTGGACTATTCTAAAGGAGAATGAGATTCTCTCTCAGAATTACTCCTCCGTATACACCATAGCACGATGGTATATCGGGGCGGAGCAGATACACCTTATTTGATATGGTGTGCTCTATGATGAGTACTACTGAGTTACCTGTTTCCTTTTGGGAGTTATGCACTTATGAAGTTGCATACCTATTGAATAGGGTTCCAATCAAATTAGTTGCCTACCGCTTCATATGTGATATGGAAAGGGAAGAGCCCATATCTTAAGCTAGTTAAGATTTGGGGTTGTCCGGCCTATGTCTAAAAGCAAAATCCTGACAAGCTCGAGGCAAGGTCTGTAATGTAGAACTGGAATGGTTCCAGCTATACAAATTACAGCAGATGATTTGGTAGAACCAAAGGATTCAGTAGATACCAACGAACCTCAGCCTCTCTGCCGATCTAGTAGGGTTCCTCACCCACCTGAGAGTTACTTCGGTTTCTCTATGACAGTGGGAGCGAGGATTGCATCATGAGATGATGACCCAACTAGTTTCGAGCTGGCTATCAGGAGTGAGACTCTGTAAGAATGGCTGGATGCTTAGTGATCTGAGATGGAATCCATGTACACCAACAAAGTATGGACTTTAGTTGCTATATCTGAAGGGTTAAATCCCCATCAGGAGCAAGTATATCTTGAGAAGATTACTTGGTGTAGATGGAAAAGTTGAGACTTTCAAAGCTAGACTTGTTAAAGGTTTTCGTCATCAACCAGGCATGGATAATGATGAAACCTTTTCCAGTACCTATGCTTAAGTCCATCCAGATACTACTTGCCACGGCTACATACCATGACTACGATATCTGGCGGTTGGGTGTCATGACTGCTTTTCTAAATGATGTTTTAGAAGAGTGCGTCTATAAGTACACAGCCAGAGGGCCTCGTAGACAGTGGGAGCAGCGGAAACGCGTGCAAGATGTTTTATGTGATAAAGCAGGCATCGCGGAGTTGGAACGTCTGTTTTGATGTAGTAGTCAAAGAGTTTGACATCGTCAAAATGGTAGATGAACCTTGTATAAACAAAAAGGTAGTAGGGAGTATGGTGGTGATCCTCGTAGAGTACGTGGATGACATACTCTTGATAAGAAAGGAATTTCCTATGCTACGCTCGGTCAATCTCCGCTTATCACAATGATTCTCCATATAGGATCAATGTGATACCTTCTATATCCTGGTTTTTGGATCTATGAGATAGATCTAATTGGATGTTAGGATACTCACTAGTAGTAGTGAGATGGTATCAATCGATCCTGGGGAGAATCACTGGAAGTGTTCCAGGGTGATAAAGACGACTGAATGTCAGTCACAGGCTTTGTCTTTACCCTTAGTAAAGGGACGGTATGTTGGAAGAGTTCCAAGCTAGATACCGTGCCATACTAGACGATAAAGGCTCGATACATCGCTACTTATGATGCTACCAAAGAGGCAGTTTGGGTGTATAGTGTTCATGAGATGAACTTAGTTCCTCCCATTGTGTGACAATGGAGTTGTGGCTTATGCCAAGGAACGTCCATCCCATCAGTGATCCAGACATATTCTGAGGCAGCATCACCTGATCATGGAGATAGTTGATCTCCAAGGTGATCGAGGTTTGGAGAGTAGACTCAGAGGAAAACACAGCAGATCCACTCACAAAGGCCTATTCCCAGAGAGAGACTCATAGGGGATGGTTGAGTATGAGATACTACAACCACTGCTACAGATGGCCCTAGTGCAAGTGGGAGATTGTTAGTTATATGTATGCCCTAGAGGCCATTACTGTACAGAGGATGTATATTGTAATGGATGCTGGGACATATATAAGGAGGACTTTCTTGCTCGACATGATAGTATGCTATCTGGTTGCTCTTTACCTTAACGTGTATACTGATTGTCTCTCTGTTACATGTTGGTAAAGCCCTTAGGATGTGTACTTGACTACCTGGACTATGATGCGGATCATACTAGTGGGGACTAGGTAGTCCATAAATACATCCTTCAAGGTCCCTAGTCGTGGGTGTATCGAGACGGGGCATCGATATACCAGAGTAGACTAGCGTATACCTTCTCGACCCATACAGATGGGCGATGGATGATCCCATATCCATTGGTGTTTGACATCGGAGATGATATGCGGGTGCTCAGTAGAGACTGGGTACACTGGACGGACTCGCCGAGAACTCCCAGATGGTATTATACCTTACGTCAGATGGCAGTTCTCTGGTGACACTGGTACAGAATAGTCTGTTGACCCGAGATCGTCATAGAGTCTTGTGTGGTTCCCACTGTGCTTTGATTTCCACCTTACCACGTCCAAGAGGGCGTGCAAAACGGTGGTTTTTGGGTACAGTCCCGAATCACATGGAGGCAATGAGCGATAGGAGGGGATTCGTCTCTCCCGGTATAGGGAGTTGATGTTGCGCTGTGTTCGATTGGCTATAACCGGAAATCCCTGGCCAGGGTTGCTGAGATTTACTGGTAAGTGTTACCAGTAGTTTCTCGAACTGTTATAGACCTCATATCGACACGACTTATCGAGCTATTGGGGTCTGACGTTTACCACCCCTAGGCAAGATATGCGACATATCAGACGACGAGACCGGACTGTACGGTAAGTGTTACTGGTTGGATTCACTGGAGTGTGAGCAGGCTTGCTCGTCGATCTTTTGATCGCTCAATACCCGGGTGGCCGTTACGTTTAGCAGACCGCTTGCGGCTTGTGGGTGTTTGATATGATCATCACCTGCTGCCGGCGTATTGACGAGTCTTTAGAGTCCTACACAGAGGTTTCCTGGCTCAAGCGAAACGAAATAGGAGCGCATATGAGATATGTGCGGGACCGAGAATAATGCGTGTATGTAATACCGTATTATATTCTCGTGATGAATGTATCGAATGGTTGTATGTGATATAACCTAGTTATCGAATCAAGGATTGATTCGATAAGCCGATACATTGTATACTAGTCGGTTGTGTGCGATATGACCGGATCATTGAATCAAGTGTTGATTTAATGATTTAATGCATAATTATATATTTGATATATTACTTTGCATTAACTAGTATTGGTTCATTTTAAAAGGATTTTCTCACTTGGTTGTACAAGTTGTATATGTGATATACTTTTTGTGCAAATGATTGTATCATGTTTGATGATGCATGTTTACTTGGTCAAGTGTAAAGAATTAAACCATGGTTAAACTAATGATTAGGGTTTTGTTTATCCATTACTTATTTATTCATTTATTTATCTATTTATTCTTTTTGGAAAATAATAAGCATAAAGAATAATGGTGGCTTTCTTTGGATGCATATTGAAGCTTCATGAAGCTTTGACTAAGTCCACCATTCTTGTCACTTGCTTAACCCTAACCATCATATCTAACCATGGTCTATTCTCTACACTAAACTAAGGTTAGTATTATGATAAGGATTCATTTTCCTTTTCATTTTTAATAACTTATCATAATATTATCATCTTCTTCTTCTTCTTCTTGAAGAAGAAAAACCAAGACTTCATTAATGGTGATTGATGAAAATGAGTGAGAAATCCAATTCTAAAGTGAACCCACTTCCTATTTCTTCATCCTCTACCTCTTGCCAAGTAGTAGAGTGTGTTTCCTTCACAAGTTTTCTTGACTTTGTGAAGTTGGAGCTTGATCTAGCGATGCCTCGACGTAGATCATCTTCGGCATCGTCGTTGATGACCTAGCCCGCTTTTTCTCCGATGAAGCCGACGTTAGAGCCCAAGATCCGATTTGTACAGCGAGGAGACTTCATCATGGAGCCATGGAGGTGGACAACCGGATCTACAAAGGTTGTATTTCCGTTTTCTCTTTAGCTAAGTTGTTAGCTAGTTTCTTGTTTCGCCTAAAAATCTAGCCAACGATCTTGTTAGGGTTTCTCGGCACCGTTAAATTTTGAAATTGGCATGGTTGATGCCTTGTGAGACCTCTTGAGAGTGCCTAGGAACCTACAGAGGGCAGATGCTAATTGGTGCTATCCGTCCACTTCTTTGAAGATGCCAAGTTGATTTATGACACCGTGTATCGAAGGTTTAAACGGATGCGGCCGATGTAGCAGACTTCGTCAGATTCCCCCTCATTTGTGAGGGGTTTTTGATTGTGGGGACGCTCTTCCCTGCAGGCGCAAGCCCCTGCAGTTAATTATGCTACCGCATTGCGGTAACAACTTTCTCTTTCTTCAGATGGTCATTTCGTGTCGTGGGTGTTTGTTTTGTTTGTGGTTGCCCGTGGATTGTATACGGAGACTAATGTATGTTGTCGCCCGTAGGGCGTGGATTAGTCCAAATCCGTATTTTCTTAGATTTAGGTTTTGGTTTGGGTTTAAGGATACGTTAGCCTCATTTGAGAATAAGATCAACTTAAACGTATGTTAAGGATACGTTAGTCTAATTTTTAGACTAAGATCAACTTAACAGGGTCATTTAGATCCGACAAAAGAGCAATTGGGCTCTATTGTTCAGTTTAGGGACATTCGGTCGATTAGTTTAAGGACATTACGGTCCGTTGTTAGTTTAAGGACATCTCGGTCCATCGGTAGTTTAAGGACATCTCGATCCAGGTTAAGGACATCGTAGTCCATGAGTTTAAAGACCCCACGGTCCAGTTTAGAGACATCATAGTCTATAAGGTTTAAGGACGTCGTAGTCCATGAGTTTAAGGACCCCACAGTCCGGTTTAGAGACATCGTAGTCTATAGGGTTTAAGGACATCGTAGTCCATGGGCTTAAGGACCCCACAGTCCGGTTTAGAGACATCGTAGTCTATAGGGTTTAAGGACATCGTAGTCCATGGGCTTAAGGACCCCACAGTCCGGTTTAGAGACATCGTAGTCTATAAGGTTTAAGGACATCGTAGTCCATGAGTTTAAGGACCCCACAGTCCGTGAGATATGTGGTTGTCCGGACTCGTCACCTCTCTGAAGACGTTGAAGGATTACAACGACAAATATCAGAGGAGTAAAGAGATGTACCCTTGAACCGGCGTGAATTGATTGGAAGATCTGTAGCCCAGTTTGATACTAAGATCTGTTGAATATTTGTGAGCAGATGGGCTCAGTTCAATATAAGTTGAGGACTTATGTCTAGAATTGGGCTAAGTCCAATTGAAATGTTTAACATTTTTAATTCTGGCTATTGAGCCTTTACTTGGGCTTGGCCCTTTTAGTAATGCTGGGCATTAGGTCTTGACAATTTTTGTCTTGTATTGAATGCATAGCATTCATCAGAACAAAGTGTGTTCTGACAGTGCGCCACGTGGCGCGTCAGGCGCTTTGCGCATCTGTCAGGTAGCGCACACGAAGGTGACACGTGTCGCGCTTAGCGCTAAGCGCTAGTTTATGAGTGCATTGCGCTTTCAATTTATGAGCGCTTTGCGCTAGTTTGGTGGTGCACCAGTGAGTGACACGTGGCACGCTTGGCGCTGAGCGCCAGCCCATGAGCGCAGTGCTCTGTTTTAAAAGCGCAAAGCGCAAGTAGTGTCTATGGTTGACACGTGGCGCGTTTTGGCACTGAGCGCCGGTCCAAGGAGCGCAAAAGTGCAGTTCATGAGTGCAAGGCACTGTTCAGTAGCGCAGAGTGCATCTGATCAAATTTATGATCAGAGAACAAGTTTATGTTCTTCTTTTAAAGGAGGCTTTGCCTCAAGATTCAAGAACAAAAGTTCTTGTTTATAAAAGGGCTCTGCTGTTGTAGATCAAGGATCTGTGAACGAAGTAAATGCTTCTTTTATTTTTATGATTAGATCTTTTGATCTTTTTCTTTTTATCAAAGACCTTGGTCTTTTGTAGATCTGTGATCCTTTAAGAAGATAGTTCTTCTTTTTTAATGAAATGATTTCATCTCCGTTGTTCAAGAATTAATTCTTTACCTTGAAGAAATGATCTTCTCTTTCTAAGAGCTTGCTCTTCTTTCTCTTTGAGTTTTTCTCAAAGTTTGCATGGGGGTTTCTCTATATGAGACTTGAAGTCTTGGGGCCTTTATATATGGCCAATTGATTTGTTAAATCAGTTTAAAGAGATCTTTCTCTGATTGATTTGGGAATATTTCTCACCGTTGGATCTTTGATCCTAGGGCTTCTGCTTTGCAGAAGATAATCTTCTTGTTTTAATAAGATTGGAAAGATCTTTCCATAACAGAATTTTAATTCTGATTAATTAATAATTTATTATTATTAGATCTTTTGATCTAACGGTGGGGAATTTTTAATTCCAGCGCTGGCGCACCTACGTTCGACACGTGGCGGCAGCGCAGAGCAACCGCGCTAGCGCACCTGCGCTAGCACGGGTGCGCGTTTTTGACACGTGGCGCGCAGCGCAGACCGCATTGCAACCGCGCTAGCGCACCCGTGTTTGACACGTGGCGCACAGCGCGCTTGGCGCTGGATTTGAAGCGTTGCTTCAATTTTTGAGTTTTGAAATTTTAAAACAGAGCTTTGCTCTGATTGGGGGTGCGCTGCCTAGGGCGCAGCGCACCTGGCGTTAGCGCGTCTGTGTCTGACACGTAGCGTGCAGCGCGCCTAACGCTGAATTTGAAGCGTTGCTTCAATTTTAAAATTTTGAATTTTAAAACAGAGCTTTGCTCTGATTGGGGGAAACAGATGTCTCCCACTGTTTTCTCAAATTCTCCTCCAAACCTGAAATAGTCGGGATTATCTAAAATCACCCGAGGAGTAAACCAACTCATCAGTGGGAATCGGTATCCAACTATCATTGCATGATAACTTGATGGAATCCACTCAATGTTTCACACTCCAGAAGGTATGAGCATGCCTGTCAAGTTTCTTGTATGTTTGAAACTCCCGATGTGATTTCTACTCTATGCTCTTATGACCTTGACGAAGGCCAACATATCCTAAGTCACATGTCAAGTTCTACCCGTCATTGTCCAGGTTAATTTGAACCCACCCGTATATTCCCTTGATGAAGGCTAAAATAGTAGTACGACTGTCCCAAACCAACGCATCTATTTATGCAATAGAAAAGTAATAAATGCTACCATACACTATGCCATGACGAAGGCCAACAAACATAGCATGAATACTAAGTGCTACCCGTCTGAAATGACAGAGGGCTACGAATGTTTTTTGGCGAAAAACCTTTAACGTAATGAACTTGATATCGTTGAAGGAACCAGGTAGCTTTTTATAAATATATAGTGGCGAAAACCTTTGCTAAAGAGGTCATTCCCAGTGAAGGGATCTCGGCTCTTTCCTCGTGGAATGTGGTGCAGGATATTCCAACTGAATACCTTGACGCAAAGCAAAAAGTAATCGACTATAGTGAAGTTATTACCCTGATGCAAACTTCTGCCCAAGAGGTCACTCCCGGTGAGGGGATCTCGGCTCTTGCCTCGTGGAATGAGGTGCTGATATTCATAACCGAATACCGCTGTGCAAAACAAAAGAAAATGCCCTTGTAATAACAGCTTTTTAAAATTGTTCCAACAATATCAAATTAGGTCTGTTTTCTTTGCATTGATCAGAATCAACACAGTCCCATCAATTAATCACACCACAAAAGAACGAAAATATGATGTACGTATATGCCATTCACATTCGCCACTGGGCCCCATCATCACCTGTCAGGTTACATAACTAACAACAGAGCGGGGGCTGGACTAGCGCGGGTGTAAAACATATACAACATCTACTAGTATATATATAACAATATATAATAATCGCTCCAGATGTGATAAATGCAACATCACAGATAAGCGATAAGCATCACAGAATAATACAGATAATCTGAGAGCCCCGGGTTTTCTTTGAGCCGCAAGTGAAACCCAAAGTTCCTCTGGTCATGTGGATAGCCTGTGCAATGAAAACCTAGACCCCTACGAGCGCGGCAAGTTACCTGCCAAAACCAGAAGTGAGGCAGCCCCCTTCATCAAAGTGAGTGGGTCACCCGGCACTTCACGGAATCCGATAACTTAAGCACCCCTTCTTGTGTCAACCTGTACCCCCTACGAGTGCGGCGAATAGCCCACCAATTCTAGAGTGAGGCCCCCTCCTTCTCAATGCCATGAGATGCGGACCCGTTGCCCTCTAGAACTCGGCTATCCGTGCACTCCACCGCGGGGTAATCCTAGTACAGAAAAGAAAATATGTACAACGGTGACACCGACCTCAACCCGGTCGTGTCCCAAACAAATAATATACAAAGACGGCAGTCCACATGTCGGACGCTCTCCCCGCGATATCAAATGTACAAATGAAACTAAACTGTACTAACATTGCACCCAAGCTATCCATCACGACGAATCCGCAACAACACAGCACATCAACGCGAATGTCACGTTTGCAAACCCGTCTAAAAGAACTATAGCAATTAGACATGTTGTACTGCTCTAATGACATTCACGGTCGCAGATAGTAATGCATGTACTGTAAAACTTTAAACAGTGTTAGAAATATTGATTTCGAAATAACCCCGAATAGCCCCAAACAACTAGATAAAACCATATCCAAACTGAGCTAAACAAGCAATACCACTAAACTAATATTTCAGAGACTAGACCACACAATAAATTCCAAGTCCAAAGCCCTCACAAAAACCGGCCAAGCCAGAATTTCTAGCAATCTCGCCGGCCCAGTAGAGGATTTTGGGGCTCGTGTTTGGTGTGTGTTCTAGTTGTCACCTGAGTAGTCTTTTACAGTTGCTAAAATATTTTTAGACTCAGAAAAATTCGACAGAGACTGGATTACTAGTTGGTGTTGTTTTGGAGTTATGTCGGTTTCGGTACTTTAATATCGTCTAAAAAAACTAGTATGTAGTTAATGGGTTGGCTCTGATACCATGTAGGGTTACGGCAGCGCCCCGGCCATCAATCCGTGGCCAAACGCGGAAAAAAACTTTAAAAATCCGGTGCTAACGGAACCCTAATCGACGGATCGTACCATTAACCCTATACTAGTTCTATGAAAAGAGTTTAGAGAGGTTATACCGATCGATCCATGTCCTTCGGTCTTAAACCTTTGTCCCAAGCTCCTCACGGCTTCCTTGATCAAGTTCGATCTCCGATCTCCCTCGTCGAAGATGATCCACGTCGAGGATTAGTAATACGGGCTCCCGCCTCAAAACCGAAGCAACTCGGGTATCTAGTTTGCTAACCTAGATAGCCAAGACGAAGTAGAGATAGTGTGTGAATACTTTGTCTCAATACACCCCTGGATTTTCAACTCATGAGACAATAGGGTGGAGGTTGAAGAAGAAGCCATGAAGGAAAAATGTGAGCTCAAGAGTTTTGGCCAAGTGAAGAAAAATGGGCTTGCTGCTCTTTTTTCTTGAGTTGAGTTGTGAGGTATTTGTGTTAGCAACTAAATAAAAAACCTTCACCAAAAAAATATCTGCCTTTGCCTCCGCAAATATCTCACAACCAAACCAATAAAGAATCAAGCCTGACACATGTGCATCATAAATGAATCCATAACAAAACTCACACTCACACTTTCCACCTCACAATAATATTAAACATTTAAACTAAAATGTTTAATCCAAAATGAAAATGCAAGTTCTAAAGTAACTTGTAACGAATTACAAGAATACCCCTCATCCGTATATACATACCCGCATCCATATTCCGACTGAATACGAATACTACGAGACGAAAATAATCCAACAATATAATACTAGGATCCGGCTTAAACCAAAGCCCACCAGTATTATCCGTCCGATCATGATCCGTGCATAAGTGCACGTATATGATCGAACCCTTCCATAAAACCATACGACCTCTACAACGTTTCGCCCGAATCAGGGAAACCCTCTGTGTGAGATTCTAAAGACTCATCAATACGCTGGCAGTGGGTTTAACCACAAGCACATCAGTGGCATTAGCTGTACGTAACGGCAACCGAGGTATTGAGCGAAAGGGAGGCCGGCGAGCAAACTCATCCTGAAACCCCTACTGAGCCTGATAGTGACAATATCCGTACAGTCCGGTCCGTTCGTCTATGAGTATCGCATATCGAGTCTAGGGGGGGATAAAGTCAGACCCCTAAAAACTTGACATTTAGTGTCGGCATGAAACCTATCACCAACTGAGAAACTACCGATCCTAGATCGGTAATTCTCGTCTACCCTGGCTGAGGATTTCTGGTGATGGCCACCCGTGCACTCCGCGACATCAACCCCCAATACCGGGAGAGACGAATCCCCTGACGATCCGCTCACTGCCTTCATGTGGCTCAGGACTGTACCCACTAAAACCTGTTTGCACGACTCCTTTGAGCCATGGTAGGGTAGTAATCAAAGCACAGTGGGAACTCACACGAGACAAATGGCGATCTCAGGTCGATAGACTAACCTGTACACATGTCACCAGGGAACTGCTATCTGACAATAGGTATAATACCAACTAGTATGTTCCCGGCGAGTCCGTCCGGTGTACTCATAACCCAATGAGCACCTGTATACATCTTAGGTGAATCAACTAACACCAATGGCTTATGAGACCGGCCATCGCCCCTCGTCGGGGTCTCGATCCATATACACTAGTCTACTCTTGGAGTATCGATGCCCAGTCTCGAAACACCCAAGACTAGGGACACTTTAAGGATGTGCTTATAGACTACCCAACTCTCACATATATGATCACCATCATACTGCTGGTAGTCAAGCCAGAATCCTATGGGCTCTATCAACATGTAATAGTGATCTGTAATGTCACCTAAAGTATGTACACGATGATAAAGACAAACCAGATAGCATTCTATCATCTCGAGTAAGACTGTTTTACCGGTATAGGTCCTCCCTCAATCATTGCAATCACGTGCCTGCGACCCAATAATTGACTTGAGGGCACTACAGCCAACAATCTCATCATATCATAAGTGTGTGTGTGTGTGTTTATATACTTTCATAAGTAGATATAGCTCATAGGCTAAGAAATAATACTAGGGTATATCTTTCTACTAAATTTACTACCATCGCATATAGTGTTCTAATAACCCTATAGGATAGGTATACATATCTAATATACATATATATACATATATCCTAATTCTACGGTTGCGGGGGGTGCTATACGCCATCCACCCGACTTCCCCCATACATATACATCTAATCACCTAATTCGTCTCGCCCTAGCTGATCCGATGGATGTCTTGCCCTCCTTCGTCATCTCGGATGTCCCAGCGATTGTACCTACAAATCAAACCATATCGTATTGCATAAAAATCCAAATCGAAAACCGATACGACGGGCGAAGCGCACATGGGTTAGAACCTATGGTCAACGCGGGCTAAAACGACGAAATACTCTCCGACGTCGACGTACGATCGTCGAACGACTGAGTCAAACACAAATATCCAAAATCCAAGTTTTAAATATCAGAAAACACCGCCAAAACCAAGTCAAAATGCTCCCAGATTTTGGCACAGGTAGTTTAGGACAAAACTAACAATACAGTAGCTAAGTTATCAAGTGTGTGAGCTACAGACCAAACCCCGACATCCAATTCAAAAATTCGACCGACGGAAAGTGCTACAGTAACCGCTACCAACGGTCAACCTTTGGAATTTGGGTCTCGTTCTTCTATGGTGGTCTCCTAGTGGTATAATTAGGTCAGTGTAGTTATTTGTTTATCTTATAAAGACCCCAAGTTGCTCCAGATTCTATTCGATTTTAAAAAACTCCAAAAAACCGACATCGGAAAATTCTAAACACATGTTATTCAAGGATTTCTCTACTAAAACACTCTCACTTATCACTAAGGAGCTTGTATACACTCACTAAACCTTTACTACATCACCACTACAAGTTTTACTCACTAAATATCACTTTAGAAATTATAAGTCTAGAAAACATGCACATTTAAGGTCTAAACTAGTTGTGAATGCATGAACACTTGAAAACTTTGCATGAACACTTGAAAACTTATATAAAGGTGGAATTATTACCTCAAAAAGCAACTATAGAAAATTCCTAGATGGCCAGAGGAGCTCAAAACCCAAACTTGATCATGCCATGTTGCTTAGATTGAGGTTGGGAACATTTTTTGTGAAGAGTTTGTGAGGTTTTAGTGAGGTTTTGAGGGTGTTGTATGGTGGTGGTAGGAGGTAGAGATTGTAACGACTCTGAAATTCCTGTACAGAAATTTCTTATTATTGTACAGAAAAGAGTCTTACAGCATGTGTAAGAGTTATATGTTATTTTTGTTAAATAAAAATAAGAAGCAACTTGTAGCTTACTGGTAAATCCTCTACAATGCTGTGGTATAGCCTGTGTGTTCGAATCCCATCAGTCCTAATTATTTTTTAAAGCTTTTTCTTTTTAATTTTTCGGAAGCCCAAGAGTTGCACGTGCAATTCACGGAGAAACGAAAAGTTTCAGAAAAATCAAACATGCGCAAAAAGGAGTAAACACCCAACTTGACACGTGGTATAAATCTCGAGACAACCTAATCAAATCCGACCGCCCATTCTTCCCTATTGGTCGCCGCCGACGGATGAGATGTGCCCAATTGCCTCCGTACTTTGTACACTTGTCCCTTTGACTCTCCTCAACTCCCCTGCACTATTTGGATTTCCTGCAATCAAACAGAGATTCTTCAATTAACCATTTAACACCATTTTAATTTTTTTAATCCAAATTTTTAATTCCCAAACCCTAATTCTCCACTATAAATACTACCCCATGCCCTAGCTTCCCTCTATTCTTAAATTTCAAGCAAAAATTATCCCAAAAGTTCTAGGTACAAGTGGAGTCAAGGGGAGTTAGCAATCAAGCTCTTTTCGACGAAGATTGAAGTCATTTACGGAGCTTCCGCGACACCACGAACCCCTTCCCTCTTCTTTAACCTCTTTCTAACGCTACACAATGTGTAAGTCCCTCTTTCTCTCTTTTCTTTCATCTCAAATCTTTTTTTTAAAAACATGTCGGTAAAGTGGATCTATCTCCGATACATGTTTATTTAACCTTGGAACTCCCCTCTTTAAAGCAAAATAAGTCAAACTAATTTTCTCACATTACTTGTATCTTGTTTACAAACTTTTAGTTTTTAGTTTAATTAAAATTTTCATGTGAGACAATCATATAATAATTTTTTTATTAAAATACCATGAACTTTAGTGTAAGCTCTTTTCGATATCTAGTATATCCAAACCCTAGAACCTTTACGGGGCAATGACTTACCCCACACGTACACTATGGTTTCATAGCACGGTATTATAAGTATATGGGTAATTCAAAGTAAAAGCTTTTCATTAAAATACCACACCTTTTCAAAACGGGTTTCTTTTAATCGGTATTTTAAAATCCTTGTCAATTACGCCTTTACAACTCTCGTTAGGGGATCCGCTAATGGATGGTGCGGATTATCGCACATCCTTAGGATAGCTAGAGCGAGATGCAGAACTCCTCACGGAGTATTCAGTCTCAAAATGAAATAAAAATACGGTTTTTAAGAAATACGACTTTTCTAAATAAAAACTAAACTTTGGAAAATTATATAAAATTATAAATCCGTATTTTCAATAAAAACGTATTATGAAACTATATTTTTAAAATGAAAGATTAGAATTTTAATAAAATACCATCAAGTTTCCAAAAGAGCTAGTTTTCATAAAAATATAAACTTCTAAAAGCTAGGTTTTATCACTAAAATACCACAACAATTAAAATACATGTTCATGAAAACCCTAAATATTATAAATCACCCTTGAGGTTTATTTTAAACAATATTAAAGTATTTTTTATAAAACTCCCTCGAGATATGCAAACAATACTTAAGGACTTTAGATTAATATAGGTTTAAGCGTGATCGATTCTCTTGATCCTCGGGGAGCCGGAGAAAGTGAGTGCTTGCCTATTCAGGTTATACAACTTAACGGAGTTATCAAGTGGCAATTGTTTTGGATAAAGACACAAATCCTGCCGTCCATGTGCAGCAGTTGCCTGATTACTCCCGAACTTAAGAAATTCAAGAACTAAATCCTTTCATAAGATATTTACTCTAACTTGAATATAAACTCAATCAGGATCTAAACTTTAATATAAACTTGAACCCTTGATCATGAACCAGAATACTTGAACTTGAATATCCCAAAACTTGAATACTAGAATACTATGACTTGACATGAACTTAACATGAATACCAGAACACAATGGATGCTATTGAAACTGACTTGACTCGAACCATGAATACAACTTGACATGAATACTTGACACGAATACTTGACATTGACTTGAACTCAATCTTGCAACTTGATATATTCATGGATTTGAGCAAGCATGGTAATTTTAACTGTAACCTAGAATACACAGGGTGTTGGGGGTAGTTCAAGTGTGAATCCAACGAAATCTCAGGAGTCCCTCTAAATCATGAATCCATGTCTACTAACACAAGAAAGCTATCATGAGAGCCCGTGTTTTCTTGCTCCTGGATTATAGCCTGTTGAGTTTGGAATACTTCAACACTAGATTGAAGTCCCGTTACTAACACTTGATTCGGGCCCGTGGTTCCTTACCCCTGGATTACAGCCTGTTGGGTTCGAGAACACTCTTGAGATTGGTTGAAATTCACCCTTGAACTTACGTTAAATTAGTGTAACCATGTAGAGACCTTTTAGGACACTTACATGCACTTCATGTTCACTATACCTACACTACACGACTATGCTATACTATACTCATATTATTTTGCCATGATATATATAGAACTGCATGTTAAATTGAATTACCATGCTTACATTAAATGACATGATTAAACACCATATCTCCTAGTCCATTACTTCATGATATCCATTTTTCCTGTCATTATACTTTTATACTTCACACCCCTTTTCTTGGGGACTTACCGAGTGAAAGTTCGCTGATGGGTATTCCACCTACCTTTGTTTCTTGGAATGTTCGTCAGATACTCTGGAGGCTGAGGAGGTGGACACCACCGAGGAGGAGCATGATCAGATCGCGATTCAGGCCTAAACTAGTTATCCTCTCTTTCAGTTTATGTATGCCACCTGTTTAGGCATTTCTTTTCTTGTATTTTCTTTCAGTTGAACTCACGTATTGTGAATGTATTAAGTTGAATATAAATAAAGTTCTTGTCATTTCATATTGCTTAATTAATCTTAACATATTTATTCCGAAAAATGACCTTCTCGAAATAAATACGTCGCGGGCCTCGTCACGTAACTGTTTCCGTCTTTTAAGAAGCGGTGCGTGATAGAGATGAAGATGAAGAAGGAGATGAAGAAGAGATGAAATAAAGAAAAGAAATGAAGGAAGAAAAGCTAACCATTTGTGTGACCATGGCTCCTTCTCTCTCTCCCCCTCTCTCACACCATACTTCCTTGTCCCCTCCCCATTTTTCTTTTCTTTTCTTTTTCCCCATTTTATATTTGAAAACATAAAACTAAATACCATATATAAAATGGCTACATGTCACAATATGCTGTTGTCTATAGTGCCCTCAAGTCAATTATTGGATCCAGGCACATGATTGCAATGATTGAGGGATGGCCTATACCGATAGGGCAGTCTTATTCAAGATGATAGTATGCTATCTGGTTTGCTTTTATTATCGTGTACATGCTTCAGGTGACATTACAGATCACTATTACATGTTGATAGAGCCCATAGGATTCTTGCTTGACTACCAGCAGTATGATGGCGATCATATACGTGAGAGTTGGGTAGTCTATAAGCACATCCTTAAAGTGTCCCTAGTCGTGGGAGTTTCGAGACTGGGCATCGATACTCCGAGAGAAGACTAGTGTATACGGATCGAGACCCCGACGAGGGGCGGTGGCCGGTCTCACAAACCATTGGTGTCAATTGGTTCACCTAAGATAGTATACAGGTACTCATTGGGTTATGAGTACACCCGACGGACTCGCCGTGAACATGTTAGTTGGTATTATACCTATCGTCAGATAGCAGTTCCCTGGTGACATGTATACAGGTTAGTTTATCGACCTGAGATCGTCATTTGTCTCATGTGAATTCCCACCGTTCTTTGATTACTACCCTACCACGGCTCAAAGGAGTCGTGCAAACATGTTTTAGTTGGTTACAGTCCCGAGCCACATGAAGGCAGTGAGCGGATCGTCAGGGGATTCGTTTTTCCCGGTATTAGGGGAAGAGGTCGCAGTGTGTACGGGTGACCATCACCAAAAATCCTTGGCCAAGGTAGTCGAGAATCACTGATTCAGATCAGTAGTTTCTCAGGTGGTGATGGGCTTCATACCGACACTAAATATTGCGTTATTAGGGGTCTGACTTTATCCACCCCCTAGACCCGATATGCGATACTCATAGACGAACGAATCGAACTGTACGGATATTATCACTGTCAGGCTAAGTAGAGTTTCAGGATGAGTTCGCTCGTCGGCCTCCCTTTCGCTCAATACCTAGGCAGTCGTTACGTACAGCTAGTGTCACTGACGTGCTTGTAGTTAAACCCACTGCTGGCGTATTGACGAGTCTTTAGAGTCCCACACAGAGGGTTTCCCTGGTTCGGGCGAAACGTTGTAGTGGCCGTATTATGGCAGGGTTCAATCATATACGTGCACTTATGCATGGATCATGATCGGACGGATAATACTAGTGGGTTTTGGTTTAAGCTGGATCCTAGTATTATATTGTTGGTTTACTATCGTCTTGTTGTATTCGTATTCAGTCGGAATACGGATGCAGGTATGTATGTACAGATATGGGGTATTCTTGTAATCCGTTACAAGATTTCTTTTGAAGATGCCATTTATTTCTTTGATTAAACAATAAGTTTTAATGTTTATTGTGTGGAATTTGTGAGGCTAAGTTTTGGCAATTGGCATTGATCATGGCACATGCTCACTTAGTGACTCATGGTGTTGGGACTTGTATGAGTTGGTGCATTGATGTGTTTTGTTTTGGTGGAGATATTTTTGAGATATTATTGAGTGTAGAGGCAGTTCTTTTGGTGGCTGGGATTTATTTTTTCTTCACTTGCCCAAACTCAAAGATACCTCACAACACTCACAAAAGAAAACAACAGAGCCTTTTTCTTGCCTTGCCAAATTCTTGAGTTCACACTTTCTCATCCATGGCAACTTCTTTCACTTCCATCCAAACCCTCTCATGAGTTGAGAATCCTTGGATGTTATGAGACAAAGTAATCACACACACTCTCTACTTCACCTTGAGCATCTAGGCTAGCAAACTTGATGACTGAGTTGCTTCGGTTTTTGAAGCGGGAGCTCGTATTACTAATCCTCGATGTGGATCCTCGTCGACGAGGGAGACCGAAAAGCGAATTTCGTCGAGGCAGCCGCGACAAGCTCAGGACAGAGGTTGAAGACCGAAGGACACGGATCGATTGGTATAACCTCTCTAAACTCTTTACAGTTAACTAGTATAGGGTTAATGGCACGATTCGGGTTTTAGGGTTCCGTTAGCGCCAAGTTTTAAAAGTTTTTTGTTCCGCGTTTGGCCACGGATTGATGGCCGGGGCGCTGGCGTATCCTTACATGGTATCAGAGCCAACCCATTAACCGTATACTAGTTGGTTTAGACAATGTTAAAGTATCGAAACTGAAATAACCCCAAACACCACTCGATGTATTCCATTCTCTATCGATTTTTAAAGTGTCTTCTAAAAATATTTTAGCAACTGCAGAAGACTACTTATGTGACCACTAGCTTGCAACCCAAATACGAGCCCATTTCACAAAAATTGACCCGAGCACAATGCCCATTTTTCCGAGCTGGCCGACCACTTTTAGGGATCTGGGTTTGAAATTTGCAGTGTAGTCTAGTCTCTGGAATATTGGTTCAGTGGTATTGCTAGTTTAGCCAAGTTTGGATATGGTTTTATCTACTAGTTAGGGGCTATTCGGGGTTATTTCGAACCCGATATTTTCTAACATTGTTTAAAGTTTACAGTACTTACATTACTATCTGCGACCGTGAATGTCATTAGAGTGGTACAACTTGTCTAATTGCTATAGTTCTTTTAGACGGGTTTGCGAACGTGACATTCACGTTGATGTTCTGTGTTGTACTGTGTTGTTGCGGATTCGTCATGGTGGATAGCTTGGATGCAATGATAGCACAATTTAGTTTTATTTGTGTTAGTTATATGTATGCCCTAGAGGCCATTACTGTACAGAGGATGTATAATGTAATGGATGCTGGGACATATATAAGGAGGACTTTCTTGCTCGACATGATAGTATGCTATCTGGTTGCTCTTTACCTTAACGTGTATACTGATTGTCTCTCTGTTACATGTTGGTAAAGCCCTTAGGATGTGTACTTGACTACCTGGACTATGATGCGGATCATACTAGTATGGACTAGGTAGTCCATAAGTACATCCTTCAAGGTCCCTAGTCGTGGGTGTATCGAGACGGGGCATCGATATACCAGAGTAGACTAGCGTATACCTTCTCGACCCATACAGATGGGCGATGGATGATCCCATATCCATTGGTGTTTGACATCGGAGATGATATACGGGTGCTCAGTAGAGACTGGGTACACTGGACGGACTCGCCGAGAACTCCCAGATGGTATTATACCTCACGTCAGATGGCAGTTCTCTGGTGACACTGGTACAGGTTAGTCTGTAGACCCGAGATCGTCATAGAGTCTTGTGTGATTCCTACTGTGCTTTGATTTCCACCTTACCACATCCAAGAGGGCGTGCAAAACGGTGGCTTTTGGGTACAGTCCCGAATCACATGGAGGCAATGAGCGATAGGAGGGGATTCGTCTCTCCCGGTATAGGGAGTTGATGTTGCGCTGTGTTCGATTGGCTATAACCGGAAATCCCTGGCCAGGGTTGCTGAGATTTACTGGTAAGTGTTACCAGTAGTTTCTCGAACTATTATAGACCTCATATCGACACGACTTATCGAGCTATTGGGGTCTGACGTTTACCACCCCTAGGCAAGATATGCGACATATCAGACGACGAGACCGGACTGTACGGTAGTGTTACTGGTTGGATTCACTGGAGTGTGAGCGGGCTTGCTCGTCGATCTTCTGATCGCTCAATACCCGGGTGGCCGTTACGTTTAGCAGACCGCTTGCGGCTTGTGGGTGTTTGATATGATCATCATCTGCTGCCGGCGTATTGACGAGTCTTTAGAGTCCTACACAGAGGTTTCCTGGCTCAAGCAAAACGAAATAGGAGCGCATATGAGATATGTGCGGGACCGAGAATAATACCAGTATGTGATACTGTATTAGATTCTCGCGATTTGTAACATTGATCGGTTATATGCGTTATAGCCGGGTTATCGGATCAAGTGTTGATTCGATAAGTTGTTACTATTGATATTAGTCGGTTATATGCGATATGACCGGGTCGTTAAATCAAGTGTTGATTTAGTGATTTAATGTATAATTATATATTTGATATATCACTTTACATTAACTAATATAGGTTCACTTAAATGGATTTTCTCACTTGAAGTTCACAAGTTGTATATGTGATATACTTTTGTGCACTTGATTGTATCATGTTTGATGATACATGTTAACTTGGTTAAGTGTAAAGATTAAACCATGGTTAAGTTAATGATTAGGGTTTTGATTATCTTATTTATTTATTTATTTATTTATTTGTTTTGGATAAGATAAAGAAAGAATGGTGGCTTTGTTTGTTTGTTTGTTGAAGATTCAAGAAGTTTTGACTTAGTCACCATTCTTGTCTTCATACTTAACCCTAACCATTTAAACAAACCATGGTCTATTCTCTACACTTAACTAGGGTTAGGTTATGATAAGTATTCATATCATTTATCCTTTTTTATATACTTATCATAATATTATCTTCTTCTTCTTCTTCATCTTCAAAGAAGAAAAGCTTGCCTCATCAATGGCAAGTGATGAAAACATGTGAGAAATCCAATTCTAAAGTGAACCCACTTCCTATTTCTTCATCCTCTACCTCTTGCCAAGCAGTATAGGGTTTTTCCTTCACAAGTCTTCAAGGCTTGGTGAAGGTGGAGCTTGATCTAGTGATGCCTCGACGTAGATCATCTTCGGCATCGTCGTCGATGACCTAGCCAGCTTTTTCTCCGATAAAGCCGACGCTAGAGCCCGGGATTTGATATGGAAAGCGAGGAGACTTCATTGCGGGGCTATGGAGGTGGAGAAACGGATCTACAAAGGTTGTATGTTCGTTTACTTTTAGTTAAGATGTTAACTAGCTCGTTTTGTCGCCTAAAAATCTAGCCAACGATCTTGTTAGGGTTTCTCGGCACCGTTAAAATTTGAAATTGGCATGGTTGATGCCTTGTGAGACCTCTTGAGAGTGCCTAGGAACCCTACAATTTGTACATTTGATATCTTGGGGTGAGCGTCCGATGTGTGGACTGCCATCACTGCATGTTTGTATATTATTCTTTTGGGGCACGACCGGGTTGAGGTCGATGTCACCGTTGTACATATTTTCTTTTCTGTACTAGGATTAGGGTTTTTTTTGAAATAATATTATTTTAAAAATATTTAATTAAAATAGGAGAGTAAAAATTAAAATTATGAAAGTAGGATGGTTTGGCCACCCCACCCCCTGCTCCACCCCACCCCGAGAATAGGGGGCGGGTTCTGGGAACCCGCCCCCTATACAAATGTATAGGGGGCGGGTTCTGGGAACCCGCCCTCTATATATTTGTATAGGGGGCGGGTTCCCAGAACCCGCCCCATTTTTTTTAATTTTTTTAATTATTTTTTAATTTTTAATTATAATTATTAATTATATAATTATAATTATAAATATAATATTAATTCTGATTTTAATTATAATTAAAATTCTTAAAAATAAAATAAAAGTAAATAAACGAAAAAAATATTTAAATTAAATAATAAAATTTTACTATATCAATATTTTTTACAGAATGAATTCGTCAAAATTTACAATACCAAAAATTCCTATCCGATTTCTATCTCGACGGTCAAATTTATAATATCGAAATGAATCCGTCAAATTTCCAATGTGAAAAAATCCTATCTGTTTGTAAAATTTAAATACTATTTCTTTTCCTTTTCCCTTATGAAATCCGAGAAGGCTCGATATAAGCCTATGCCTCCTGGGATGACTGGAGGAACCACCTGTTTCTTGGATAGATGGCGGCGGTGGCGTCATCTGATCTTCTGCTTCGGGTTCGGGTTCTGCTTCAGCTTCGTCTTCAGCAGCGTCTTGGACAGGCTGTTGATCCGTAAATCCTGAACCTGAATGTGGGACAGGTGTCGGATATGTGTTTTCTCCCAACAAATTTGCGCAGGACGCTAAATCCGTCTCCCAACTGGGCAGTTGTAGCGAAGAACCTGTCCCAGTTTCATGCGGTTGATGTTGCACAAAACCTTTGCCCCTTGGCTGCGCAAATCCTGACCCCCAAGGGTGCTGTTGTTGCGCAAAACCTAACCCCCAAGACGGCTGTTCTGCAAAACCTGATCCCCAAGACTGGTGTTGTTGCGCCTGTCCGGTATGCCAGGGTTGCTGCTGACGGTATGGTGATCCAAACTACCGATCCTGCTGCGCTGGATCTCCTTGATGCTGCGGCTCTGGTGTCGGGTCATACTGCGGCTGCGGTGCCGGTTCATACTGCGGCTCCGGTGCCGGCTGACCCTAATGTTCTAGACATCCGAGAATACTAGCTGCAATGAGATCTGTATTTCCGACGACCCCACATAGGTTTTGCCTACGACACTTCAGGCAAAATTTTGATCGAAAATTTAAAAATTCGGATCTACATAAACTTATGTACAGAGCCGGTGAAACGCCTGACCCTAATGTTCACGACATATACATGACGAAAATTGGGGAGATGAGTCAAGCCGCGAAAGCGTGGTTAGATGAGTATCCAGTACGCATGTGGTTACAAGAACATGATGATGGGTGCAGATATCTCCTAATGACGACTAATATGTCTGAAAGCTTCAACGGGGTCCTTAGGGGGGTTAGAGGCTTACCGATACACGGGTTGATTGTTCGAACCTTTTTCCGGATGAATACTTATTTTGTGCACAGAAGAGAAAAGTCCTTGGCGATGGACACTCCGCTCACCGCGTATTACAAAGATATCTTTCGGAAAAGAGAGCGCAGAGCACAATACTACAGATCTGAAAGGTTTGACACGGCGGAGTTTCAGGTAACGGGCGGTAATGGGAATCAATATACCGTGAACTTTAGAGATGAAGGACTCTCTTCGTGTACATGCGGTCTTTTCCAGCAACAACATTTACCTTGTGCCCCACGCAATTGCTGCTGCGAGCAGCATGCATACCTCACATTACAATTTTGCTTCCCATTACTATACAGTTTCCAATTACCAAGGCGCATACGATCCAAAATTTCATCCTATACCGGACAGTCGCTATTGGCACTATTATACTGCCAACAGATAAACACCGACTGTATTACCGCCGGAAAAAAAATATAAGGCCCGGAAGACCTAAGGTGCGTCGAGATCGAATGACAATGGATGCTGATCCTCAGCAAAGGCAATCCAGATGTAGCCTATGCAAACAACCAGGCCATTATAGGACCAGATGTCCAGGACATGCATCAGGGGCGGGACCTTCAGGATCGTGACAAGTGCACTCGGATTTTTTTATATTATAAATTTGACGGATTCATTTTGTTATTATAAATTTGACCGTCGATATAGTATTTACATTTTACAAATAGATAGGATTTTTTACATTGTAAATTTGACGGATTCATTCTGTAGAAAACATTCATATAATGAAATTTTAATATTTTTTCCAAATTTATTTTCGTTTATTTATTTTTAAAATAATTATAATTATCATTATATAATTTTAATTATAATTAAAATCAGAATTAATATTATATTTATAATTATAATTAAAAATTAAAAAATAATTAAAAAATAAAAAAAATGGGGCGGGTTCTGGGAACCCGCCCCCTATACAAATGTATAGGGGGCGGGTTCTGGGAACCCGCCCCCTATACAAATGTATAGAGGGCGGGTTCTGGGAACCCGCCCCCTATACAAATGTATAGGGGGCGGGTTCCCAGAACCCGCTCCCTATTCTAGGGGTAGGGGTGGGGCAGGGGGTAGGGTGGCAAACCACCCTACTTTCATAATTTTAATTTTTACTACCCTATTTTAATAAAATATTTTTAAAATAATATTATTTCAAAAAAAACCCCTAGGATTACCCCGCGATGGGGTGCATAGATAGCCGGGTTCTGGAGGGCAACGGATCCGCATTTTATGGCGTTGAGAAGGAGGGGGCCTCACTCTAGAATTGGCGGGCTATTCGCCGCACTCGTAGGTGGTACAGGTTGACCCAAGGTGGGGTGCTTAAGTTACCGGATTCCGTGAAGTGCCGGGTGGCCTATTCACTTTGATGAAAGGGGCTGCCTCACTTCTGGTTTTGGCGGGTAACTTGTCGCTCTCGTAGGGGTCTAGGTTTTCATTGCACAGGCTATCCACATGACCAGGGGAACGTCGGGTTTCACTTGCGGATCAAAAGAAACCCGGGGCTCCCAGATTATCTGTATTGTTCTGTGATACTTATTACTTTTCTGTGATGTTGCATTTATCACGCTTGGAGCGATTATTGTATATTGTTATATAAATACTTGTAGATATTGTATATGTTTTACACCCACGCTAGTCCAGTCCCCGCTCTGTCGTTAGTTAAGTAACCTAACGGGTGATGACGGGGCCCATTGGCGAATGCGGATGGCATATACGTACATCATATTTTCGTTCTTTTGTGGTGTGATTAATTGATGGGGCTGCATTGATTCAGATCAATGCAAGGAAAACATACCTATTCGATGTTTTTGGAACAATTTTCAAAAAGCTGTTATTACAAGGACATTTTCTTTTGTTTTGCACAGAGATATTCGGTTATGAATATCCAGCACCTCATTCGATGAGGCAAGGGCCGAGATCCATTCATCGGGAGTGACCCCTTGGGCAAAAGTTTGCGTCAGGGTAATAATTTCACTATAGTCGATTACTTTTTTGCTTTACTTCGCGATATTCGTTGGGAATGTCCTGCACCTCATTCCATGAGGAAAGAGCCGGGATCCCTTCATCGGGAGTGACCTCTTTAGCAAAGGTTTTTGCTACTATATATTTGTAAAAGCTATCTGGTTCCATCAACGATTAAGTTCATTACGTTAAAGGTTTTTTGCCAAAAACCATTCGTAGCCCTCCGTCATTTCAGACGGGTAGCACTTAGTATTCATGCTATGTTTGTTGACCTTCGTTAAGGTATAATGTATGGTAGCTGTTTGTTACTTTTCTGTTGCATAGATAGATGCGTTGGTTTGGGACAGTCGTACAGCCTTGTTGACCTTCGTCAAGTGAGAGTACAGGTGGGTTCAAATTAACCTGGACAATGACGGGTAGAACTTGACATGTGACTTATGATTTGTTGACCTTCGTCAAGGTCATAAGAGCATGGGGTAAAAATCACATCGGGAGTTTCAAACATGCAAGAAACTTGCCAGACTTGCGCATACCTTCTGGAGTGTGATAACGTGAGTGGATTCCATCAGGTTATCATTCGATGATAGTTGGATCCCGATACCCACTGATGAGTTGGTTTACTTCTCGGGTGATTTTAGATGATCCCGACTAAGTCTTCTTTTATGTTTGAAGGATAATTTGAGGATACAGTGGGAGACATCCTGATTAGATAAAGTGATTAACCATTCTGATCTAGGATAGAGTGCACGTAGAGTGTTTCTTTTCTCTCTCTCTTTGGCAGCGACCATGTCCCGACCCTGGCTTTTGGATTGTCTGAGTTGCATACTTTATTACCACTCCTACTTTTACCCTTTGCATTTCTCCAGAACATTCCGTATCACTACGAACATCCATATTTATTGGATATGACCATCGTATAGTTATATACGAACTCGAAGAAACTTGTTTCAGATTCGAGAATGGTTTCCGGTTCTGGAGAAATTGAGTAGGACTACTCAGTTATCGTTTTCTTTTACCTTCTCTTAGGTTGTGAGGGCTCCTAGGATTAGGAGAAGGTACACCTAGTGCGCTTATTGGATAGTCTTCTTCCAAACCATAGGCAGGTGCCGAAAGGTGGGAAAGGAAGAAAACCAATTAGTCTAAGTGTGGTGTACAGAAGGTAATAAGTAAAGACAGATAAAAGGATTAGAAAGAGGTAAAGTAAATTGCGACTGCTATCATTCACGACCAAACCACGTATTTCATCTCCACTCCTACTTCACCTTTTCATTTTCTCCGGTTCAGGAGAAATTGAATATGATTCTTCAGGTTGTCTTTTATCTTTACCTTCTCTCAGGTTGCGAGTACTCCTAGGATTAGGAGAGTACACCTATTACGCTTATTGGATAGTCTTCTTCCAAACCATAGGCTGGTGCCGAACGGTAGGGAAGGAAGAAAACCATTTAGCCAAAGGGTGGTGTACAGAAGGTAATGAGTAAAGACAAATAAAGGGATTTGGAAAGATGACAAGGAAATATACGGTTATAGTCATGAATCTGGATAATGGAAGAGGCATTACTAGGAATACCCGGCTACCCCTTCGAAACATTTTTATGTTTCAGTTTCACTGTGCATTGTTAATTGAAAACTGATTTCCCAATTAGATCCTTACTCCAGGGTATGTATTTACCAGGTTTGATTCTCACATCTGTATAGTTTTACAGATGATGAGTGGGAGTAAGTTATGGAGAATTAGGTGACCATCCTCATTATATCGGAATTCTTGTAATTGGTGATATTTGAGGAAATCACCTGGGGTTGTTTGCCTGCCGACAAATATTTGGTTTTGAATATCCGTTGTTATGCACCAATTTCAAACTGACATATCTATACGTTTATTTCATAAAGTGAGATGTAACCTTTTGAAATTATATCCATGACATTTACCTATATCAGTTGATGGTTAGGTAAGGAGCATTAAACAGCGGTGTAATTCTTCTAAACCATAGTACAGTTTTCAACCTACGATGCACAGGGTTTGGGTTATTCAACTCAGGGGACTTATACAAAATATAGTATGTTGTCCAGTGTCCATTAGGACAGAGGGGTTGGTACTTGTACTATATTCTGTTTACTTGTGACTTCTCCAGTTTTAGACAAGTGTTTCATAGAAATACAAGGTCCAAGTTTTGAGAAGTTATAGGTACAAGAATAAAGTAGAGAACCATGTATTGCAAGTATCAGGATTCTTCGAGGTGATCGAAAATGTAGATACTTGTGTTTGTTATTCAGTTGATAGTAATGGTTTTGAGAACTTGCTTTTCTTTCAGGTTTCTCATATGTGGATGCACTCCTAAGTTGAGTAATGCTGATCGCCCTCCTTCCATTTAGTTGACACGCACTGGAGACAGCTGCATGAATTGAATCTGGTTCCAATTAAATTAGTGCCTCTATTTCTATATTGTATATAGAATGGTTCATATCTTAACGATGTTAAGGTATATGAAGTTGTCCGGCTTATGCTTAAAACCAGACTCTGGATAACTCAAGGCACGTTTCTGTAATGGCAATTTGTGGGTTATCCCGGGCTATGACGAGGGTTAACTTTCTACCATCTGGAAGATCAATAGTGATATTGTTCTTGTCTCGCCACAGTTTTAGTAAAATGGAATTTTTCAGAAAAAAGTAGTGGGAGTATGGTAGAACTGGAAGTGATTCCAAAACCGCAAATGATTACTGAAAATTTAATAGAACCTAAAGGTTCAATCATGATTGACATTCCATTAGCCACTCTGCAGATATGGTGGGTAACCTCAGGTGCATGAGAGGTACTTCGGTATTCTCAAGGACGGTGACAGGGAGGTTCTTGTTTACCCAGACTTGCAATTACTACTGTTTTAGACTATTGATTTATTAAAGAATATTTATAACCGCAATTAAGAAGGGCGTCGCTTGGTAGCTATCCGGTGAGTACGGGTCGGTCGACAGGGATTTTGAGTATTCTCTAATTGTTCTAACGAGTTAATTCCGATTGGTGTCGGATTGATTAAATCTAAAAACTAAATTGATCTAAATCTTTCCAGGGTTAAGTTTAGGTTAAGTTTGGAAAATTAAAGAATTCCCACCGCTTTCAATGCCCTAAATTAGATCTCTTTAGGCGTTATGGTAATTATTAATAAAGTGGATTAGTACCATCGGGAAGGAATGATGTTCCTTCCTCTAGGTTCTTGTCCTTCCTTTCTTAATCCTTACCCTGACCTCCATGGAAAACACGCTCAACCGGTCCTTTATACTACGGTATCACCGCTACCTTCGTGGGATAGGGTGCCGTAGGGAGCGGTGTGTGCATGTATGCATAGAGTCCTATAAAAACGTGTGATGGGCAAGAAAGGGGTGAGAGATCTTCATCTCTCAAGCCTTCCCCAAATCTAACCCTAACAAGCGAGGAGACTATTCACTCATTAGGGAATTGAAAAACATTTTCTAACTATCTAACTAGGGCAAATAATAAAGATCTATACTAGGGCAAGAAAGAAATTACCTAGGGCATAGAAATAAAATTGAACTAGGGCAATGAAAAGAAAACTTACTCCTAATTTTTATTTGATGCTCTCTTCCTTCTTTACAGAAATTTACAGATCTGAATTTAGATAGATGAAATGAGGCACAAGAAGAGGCATAACCTAAAAATGGTTTTAGGGTTTATATTTATAGAACATAGAAACCCTAGGGTTACAATCGACGCACATCTGCTTTTATAATTTTACCCCTAAAAAAGACTAGTCAATGCGCCGCCAGTTTACAATTTTCCACCGACACGGGTACTATATGGCCGCGGATCCGCGGCCAGAACCCATGTTTGGCCGCGGTTCCGCGGCCAAATAGTGTGATCTCTGGCTGTATTTTTCTGACTTTCTTCCTGTTGCATTTTCCTTGGCTTTTCTTCACTTGGTTTCTCAGATTGTATTCTATTTTTCTTCCAGATTTCTACAGTGAACAATATCGTGGACTTTACCGTTTGCTTCGTGTCGAAGTCTTGAACCTTGCGCTGCCTTTATACTTTGTGAACTTGTTCACTGATCTTCGTTTAGTCTTCAAACTGTAGGCATGATCAAGATCTTTCCGTTTGTTGGTCGTAGTCTCACTTTTGTATTGTCTTTTTCTTGTTTTCACTGTTTTTGTTCCGAGAACCTATAACCTGCAACTATGTAGTAGACATGGGTCAAAAGCACCTGTTTATTTGTAAACTGAATAAGAATGGGGAATAAAATAATGCAAAATTATGGTATGAACAAATACCCCCAAACTTATCTTTTGCTCGTCCTCGAGCAAACCTAGTTTTATTCTCAACAAAATCCTAACCTCACTTTCGCAGGGAAACGCGATTGCACTGAGCTCGTGTAACAAGCCGTTAAACCTCAAGGTGTCCCTAGTAGGAGGAGTGTTGTCTCCTGAGGGTTTTCAGCGGATACTATCCACAAAATCCTATCAATTCGGCCTATTGACTTTTATTATCCAATTCGGTTTTCTAACAAGAAACTCTATTATCTTTGACTCATAAATTATCCACCCGTATTTTTCACGCTTCCTTATTATTTAACTTAAGATTATATATGTTCTTGTAAATTTACTTAGCTTTTAGCATCTTTTAAGTTTTCCTTCTAGGGTTCTATCTCAACTTAGGAATTTTTATCATCTCTATTAAAGATATAAGTCATATTCTTCATTCCTATCTCTCATCTAAACCCCAATCACATACCCCTACGTGTGTGTATATATCACCCCTACACTTGAAAATTCAAATCAAGCTATTATACTCTTGTCCATGGTCCAAAGTACTTTTCAATTGGTGAATTTTTAGATGAAATTGCTCACACATTTTTCATGCGACCGTTAATACTTCTTGAGGTACCAACGACCGATTACAAAATGTGTTTGCACATTAAGGCGTAATTCCTAGTCTTGTAATCCCTAAGGCTTATAGCAGTGACTCCCAAACCAGTTGGTCTAAGGCACTAGGTGATGAAGCACCCTCGCTAAATATTTTTCCTATTTATACAGCCTTAGGTAATTACAAGAACCAGTGTTCATTTTTTTTCTCTTTATTCACACTTGTATTTTTTTTATTATTTTCCTTCATACTAAGGACTTTTAGACAAGAGCATTTCAAGGTCTCTTCTACTATTCCAAGTTTCAAGGTTCGTGTTTGTGCAATTTGTAGGGTATATATTTTCAGAATTTAGACTTAAGCGTAGGAATTATTTTTCAAACTTATACTTTAATAAAAATATCAATACTTTTCCCTTGTTTTAACTTAGCCCAAGAAGTCAACTCGAAATTTGCCTATTTCTAAATAAACTACACAGACATATACTTTCTACCGTTAAATTTTAAGAAAGGTTATTTTTAGGGTTTTTAATTTACGAAGTCTAAGATCTAGTTGTTCCTAGCTAGTTAACCTTTTTGTCAAACTCAAGTCAATTATAGCCAAAGTTGAATGTTTCAATTTTTATAATTTTAAAATTTTTCAATTTTTATGGGTTTTAAAATAAGTAAGTAAATGCAAAAATATACATATGAATGCGAAGGAAGAAAGCTTACTGAGCATACCCCCAAACTTAAACTTTACAGTGTCCTCACTGTCAGGCTATACCAAGAGGGTAAAAATGTCGGCACTTCCCTGTTTATTTATTTATAATTTTTTAAATAATTTTTTATAATTTTTATGGGTTTTTTAAAAAAATTAAAAAAAACAACAAAATATATATGAAAAGGCCCCCCAAACTTAAGTGAGACAGTGTTTCCACTGTTTTAAGCGTTAAAGTTCAGAGTAAGGGAGGAGAAAAATCAAACTATACAAGACCTTACACAGACCAAAGGTTAGCACCAACCATTCAAAAATTCTATCATGATAATGGTGGGGTTGGTGAAAGAATGGAGTGTAGAGAAAGGAGTTGGGAAACACACGAGACCGTATGGGAAGAAGGGTGGAATATGGTCTCGGTGGAGGAGAAGAATGGCAGAAAAGAGAAAGAAGTGTAGTACGAACTTGAGGGTGTAAATCGAGTGAATAAATTAGCACAATTTGTGATGACCGATGTGTTAAAAGCGATTGTGCTAATTTATCAACAACCCGTCGAGAAATGGGGTCAAATCCCTCAAGATTCGCAAAAAAACATGGGTACGTCGAACTTGGTAAACCATCCATTGAAAATGGAAACGCGATGAATTCTTGCGTGGTCGAAACGATAGGAAGGACGAAAGGGAGTGGTTTAGAGATAGTCTTATTCTCACCTAAGTAATCTGTCTCGAACTTGAAGGATTCCATTAATGGTTCGAAATGACTGTAAGCAATCGAGTCTGATGGTTCAACTAACTCATCTGAAAATTCAAAGACTCAAACTCGGGCGGTGAGTCTTCAAAATCGTCCGAAAAAGTGAAACACTCGTAATCGATATCGGTTGTGAGAGCTGTGTCAGATTCAAGGAGGTATGCACTAGTGGCGTCCAAACTGCTATGATCGAAGAGAAATCTTTCAAGCTCACAGTTCACATGTGTGTTCTTTTGTGTGGTCGGAACGATGGAAAAGAAGGGGGGGTGATTTAGGAAGTATAACAGTTAAAGGTTTAGGAGGATGAATTGGAAAATCCGACACATCAAACAAAACTGGTTCATCCTCAATACTATCCTCAATACTCTCCTCAATACTATCCTCAAAATTATCCTCAAAAGTTATCTCATCCATGCAATTATCATCGAAATGAGGTTCAGGAGAAACATTTAATGATTCGGGATGATGAATTGGAGAGAAAATTTCAGTCAAATCTACGGGTTCATCATCCAAAATATTCCCTGCGTCAATATCCTCAATCAAGTGAAAATCCATTTTTTTAGACACCTCATCAAAGGCATGGATATTTATCAATTCAGGTTCTAGATTGGGGGTGTAGAGATCAAAAGGATTGCTGACGGTTTCACTCGAATGGGGATCTTCACAATCAGGTAAATCAAACACTACAAAGTCGCACAACTCATTACACGTTTTATCTTTAACTGGTGAATCATTTGGGACACTTGTTTGAAAACCGGAGTTGTGGGATTCAATTTGTGATGGGTAGGTTTGATTTGGAAGGGTGTATAGCTCACTTTCTTCATTCAAATTATCGATCTGTCCAACTGCCGCATCATACATTGGAATTTTTGGAGCTACTTGGAAACTAGCTACCGGTTCACTAGGTTGTCTAAGGGCGGCCATGGATGCATCCACATTCCTCATCATTTGGTTTGTCGCTACCATATAAGCTTCCAACGACTGTTCCAGACTAGACATGGGTTGTGAAGGGGTTTCAGTAAAAGATTCAAAATTGTTTGGATACGTGAAACTCCCAAATGGTTGTGTAGAAACAATGTCTAGGGAATATGTGACAGTCGGGTAGGACTGGTAGGAATTGAATGGTTGGACAGGAGTATGATCAACATTTGGATAAAAAGGTGAATAGACTTGTTGATCCCAAGATCTAGAAGTGTTGAAAGGAGTGAAAGATCGGTTACGAGATTGTTCAATATGTTCAGCAATAGACATGGGTTTCGGAGTTACAACATGACTCAAAAAAGGAGTATAAACATAAGAAGGTGGTGAAGGTTGAAACGGTTGATACAAAGTGGATTGTGGAGTCGAACTGTTTCTCCTAGACGCTTCTATTCGATCTTTCAAAGAGATTTTGGGCATGGAGGGGTCGTCCTTAATTCGACCAAAACAATTCGCGTATGAAGTAATGTTTGGATGAGGGTACCAAAGTTCGGCAAGAGTTTTGGGAAGTGGGGTACCCATGATGTAAGAAAGTGAAGAAAAAGAATGTGGGGTGCACGGATTTCTTTGCGACAAGTTGCAAGTTTTTGTAAATTTTTTTTTTCTTTTTGTGTTTTTTTATGGAGCTTTTTGCAAAAAGATTTTCAATAAAAGGCTTAGACACACGTTCAATCAACCACAAATGCACAATCATGCATAGATCTAGGGTCACCTAGGTCAGCTAGGCAACTCCTAACTGTTCCAAAGGGCAAGAAGTAGGACCTCAAACTGCCTCTTCACCGCCAATTGTGGGCAGGTAAGCACAAGTAGAGAAAGGAGGGATCCGCTCACGAATCACCGTGAGACGAGCCTTTTAAAGTTACCTTTCACTACCTGTCTAGCCTAGGCACCACAAAGTCAGGTTAGGATCAACGGTCGATGCCTACAACTATTCCTTTGTCCTATTGAGCGCGAAGTCCTTAGGGCTGAGTCTAATCTTTTTTAATTAGATTGATGGTCAATGCAATATGTCTTATGTGATTTTTGGGGTCCTGGGAAGGGTAATGAAATCCCCACCCAATCTGGATTGGTGTTCAAGCCCCTTAAAGTCAATTTAAATATGCAAAACAGTAAACACAATCACTTGCAAACAATTTTTTTTTTAATTTTAAAGCGCGGCGCAAAGAATCCTGCACAAGATCAATTATTGGAAGGGGAAGAGATTTTTAGCGCAAAGAATCCTACAGGCAAATATTTACAGAGGAGATATCAGGGGTAGCAGAGAAGGAGAGAGAAAACTTACAGTGATTTTTCCACGTGATGACGTCACCAGAGCGCCGCGGTTCCGCCGCCGAAACGCACCTTTGACCGCGGTTCCACGGTTGACTTGTTGACTCGGTTCTCCAAATTTCTTCTGTTGTCTGTTGTGATATTCCTCTGTTTGTTCAGATCTGCCGTTTTCTGTTTTGCTCTATGGATTTTTCCAGATCCGAACTCGTTCGTCGATCCTGCAAAATTCAAACAAAAAATACCCTTCACAAAAAAACAAGATGATTTTTTTTAAATTTTTTTTATTTTTCAGTTTTTATGATTTTTCAATTTTATATTAACCCGAAATTACAAAAAGATAATAACACGCCATCCCCGACAACGGCGCCATTTGATTTATCAAAGAATATTTATAACCGCAATCAAGAACGGCGTCGCTTGGTAGCTAGCCGGTGAGTACGGGTCGGTCCACAGGGATTTTGTGTATTCTCTAATTGTTCTAACGAGTTAATTCCGATTGGTGTCGGATTGATTAAATCTAAAAACTAAATTGATCTAAATCTTGCCAGGGTTAAGTTTAGGTTAAGTTTGGAAAATTAAAGAATTCCCACCGCTTTCAATGCCCTAAATTAGATCTCTTTAGGCGTTATGGTAATTATTAATAAAGTGGATTAGTACCATCGGGAAGGAATGATGTTCCTTCCTCTAGGTTCTTGTCCTTCCTTTCTTAATCCTTACCCTGACCTCCATGGAAAACACGCTCAACCGGTCCTTTATACTACGGTATCACCGCTACCTTCGTGGGATAGGGTGCCGTAGGGAGCGGTGTGTGCATGTATGCATAGAGTCCTATAAAAACGTGTGATGGGCAAGAAAGGGGTGAGAGATCTTCATCTCTCAAGCCTTCCCCAAATCTAATCTTAACAAGCGAGGAGACTACTCACTCATTAGGGAATTGAAAAACATTTTCTAACTATCTAACTAGGGCAAATAATAAAGATCTATACTAGGGCAAGAAAGAAATTACCTAGGCCATGGAAATAAAATTGAACTAGGGCAATGAAAAGAAAACTTACTCCTAATTTTTATTTGATGCTCTCTTCCTTCTTTACAGAAATTTACAGATCTGAATTTAGATAGATGAAATGAGGCATAAGAAGAGGCATAACCTAAAAATGGTTTTAGGGTTTCTATTTATAGAACATAGAAACCCTAGGGTTACAATCGACGTACATCTGCTTTTATAATTTTACCCCTAAAGAAGACTAGTCAACGCGCCGCCAGTTTACAATTTTCCACCGACACGGGCACTATATGGCCGCGGATCCGCGGCCAAAACCCATGTTTGGCCGCGGTTCCGCGGCCAAATAGTGTGATCTCTGGCTGTGTTTTTCTGACTTTCTTCCTGCTGCATTTTCCTTGTCTTTTCTTCACTTGGTTTCTCAGAATGTATTCTATTTTTCTTCCAGATTTCTACAGTGAACAATATCGTGGACTTTACCGTTTGCTTCGTGTCGAAGTCTTGAACCTTGCGCTGCCTTTATACTTTGTGAACTTGTTCACTGATCTTCGTTTAGTCTTCAAACTGTAGGCATGATCAAGATCTTTCCGTTTGTTGGTCGTAGTCTCACTTTTGTATTGTCTTTTCCTTGTTTTCGCTGTTTTTGTTCCGAGAACCTATAACCTGCAACTATGTAGCAGACATGGGTCAAAAGCACCTGTTTATTTGTAAACTGAATAAGAATGAGGAATAAAATAATGCAAAATTATGGTATGAACAACTATGAGACCCGGCAGGAGGATGAGTATAGCGTCGTTCAAAACTAGCTTTAGAAGTGCACGTATATATGACACTGCCAGAGAGTTGTTGTAGTCAGTGGGAGCAGTGGAAGTATAGTGGACAAGTTGCTTATGCCTATTTATAGACTAAAGTGAATATAGCGGAGATAGATCATCTATTTTTGATGTGACAGGCATAGGCTTTGACTTCATTAGAATAGGAGATGGATCTGTTAAGAAGGCAGTAGGGTGTGATGTCCGGATATTTGGATGACATACACATAGTACGAAGTGAAATTCCTATACTACGATTGGTTATACCGTGGTTGTGACACAGTGGTTTCTTCACATAGGATCTGGATATTATATCTGGCATTCTGGATACTAGATCTATGGTTTTAGATCCAGATTTGGGTAGTTTCCCAATTCAGGTACTTAGACAATATTCTAAAGGTGTTTTAGAATGGACGACTCCTGGTATGGTGGTGTATCTGCAGGTGATGGAGTCACCCTCTCTAAAGGTGTCTTATAGACTAAAAGGGAGAGGGATGTGCATGATTGGCATATCACTTGCTTAAGCAATTGAGTCAATCATGAGATGTCAAGTACCACACAAAATGTTGTTTTTGCACTAAATGCTATAAGTTAGTATATTAATCCAATCCTGGAGAAATGTTCGGAAGCAGTTTATGAACATAAGTGGATATTCTAAGGATTTGATAACGACAGCCTGCTTCGGGAGACGGTTATCATTCCAGGCTTTCAAGGTGACCTGGATGACAGAGTGACTGTCAGAGTTATAGTTTTTCCTGATGACGAGGGGCAGTAGTTTGGACAGGTGGTCCAAGCAGATACTGAGGGAGGCATGACGTAGGATACTGATTAAATTCAGTTGACGATACAGTCTAAGAAGTAAACCGGATCTGGAGTTCATTTGTGAACTGGGTCCCATCAGATATCCAGACATATTCTAAGACGGGTATTGCTCATTTCGGGAGATGGCTTTCTCCGCGAACTTGAGATAAAGAGAGACATAGAAAGAAACATCAGAGCTGATCCAATCACTGATGCTATTTCTCGAACACAATAGTTTTACAAACGAGCTTTGTGAAACTGATTAGTAGAGGAGTTGGGTGTTCGGTATCACACCGGCTGTGAGTATGCGACATCGCAATAATTAGCCTTAAGTGCAAGTGGGAGATTGTTGGCTATAGTGTCCTCAAGTCAATTATTGGATCGCAGGCACGTGATTGCAATGATTGAGGGATGACCTATACCGGTAGGACAGTCTTACTCGAGATGATAGTATGCTATCTAGTTTGCCTTTATCATCGTGTACATGCTTCAGGTGATATTACAGATCACTATTACATGTTGATAGATCCCATAGGATTCTTGCTTGACTACCAGCAGTATGATGGTGATCATATACATGAGAGTTGGGTAGTCTATAAGCACATCCTTAAAGTGTCCCTAGTCGTGGGAGTTTCGAGGCTGGGCATCGATACTCCGAGAGTAGACTAGTGTATACGGATCGAGATCCCGACGAGGGGCGGTAGCCGGTCTCACAAGCCATTGGTGTCAGTTGGTTCATCTAAGATATTATACAGGTGCTCCTTGGGTTATTAGTACACCGGACGGACTCGCCGGGAACATGATAGTTGGTATTATACCAATCGTCAGATAGATGTTGTCTGCTGACATGTGTAGAGGTTAGTCTATCGACCTGAGATCGTCATTTGTCTCATGTGAGTTCCCACTGTGCTTTGATTACTACCCTACCACGGCTCAAAGGAGTCGTGCAAACAGGTTTTAGTTGGGTACAGTCCCGAGCTACATGGAGGCAGTGAGCGGATCGTCAGGGGATTCGTCTCTCCTGGTATTGGGGGTAGAGGTCGCAGTGTGCACGGGTGGCCATCACCAGAAATCCTTGACCAAGGTAGTCGAGAATTACTGATTCGGATCAGTAGTTTCTTAGGTGGTGATGGTCTTCATACCGACACTAAATATTGCGTTATTAGGGGTCTGACTTTATCCACCCCTAGACCCGATATGCGATACTCATAGAAGAACGGACCGGACTGTACGGATATTGTCACTGTCAGGCTCAGTAGAGTTTTAGGATGAGTTAGCTCGTCGGTCTCCCTTTCGCTCAATACCTAGGCAGCCGTTATGTACAGCTAGTGCCACTGACGTGCTTGTGGTTAAACCCACTACCGGTGTATTGACGAGTCTTTAGAGTCCCACACAGAGGGTTTCCCTGGTTCGGGCGAAACGTTGTAGAGGCCGTAATTTTTTTTGGAAGGGTTCGATCATATACGTGCTCTTGTGCACGGATCAAGATCGGATGAATAATAGTAGTGGGCTTTGGTTTAAGCCGAATCCTAGTATTATATTGTTGGATTACTTTCGTCTCGTTGTATTCATATTCAGTCGGAATACGGATGCAGGTATGTATGTAGAGATGATGGGTATTCTTGTAATCCGTTACAAGATTTCTTTTGAAGATGCCATTTATTTTCTTTGATTAAACATTAAGTTTTAATGTTTATTGTGTGGAATTTGTGAGGCTAAGTTTTGGCAATTGGCATTGATCATGGCACATGCTCACTTAGTGATTCAGGGTGTTGGGTCTTGTGTGAGTTGGTGCATTGATGTGTTTTGTTTTGGTGGAGATATTTGTGAGATATTATTGAGTGTAGAGGCAGTTCTTTTGGTGGCTGGGATTTATATTTTCTTCACTTGCCCAAACTCAAAGATACCTCACAACACTAACAAAAGAAAACAACAGAGCCTTTTTCTTGCCTTGCCAAATTCTTGAGTTCACACTTTCTCATCCATGGAAACTTCTTTCACTTCCATCCAAACCCTCTCATGAGTTGGGAATCCTTGGATGTTATGAGACAAAATAATCATACACACTCTCTACTTCACCTTGGGCATCTAGGCTAGCAAACTTGATGTTCGAGTTGCTTCAGTTTTTGAAGCGGGAGCCGGTATTACTAATCCTTGACGTGGATCCTCTTCGACGAGGGAGACCGGAGAGCGAACTTCGTCGAGGCAGCCGCGACAAGGTTAGGATAGAGGTTGAAGACTGAAGGATACGGATCGATCGGTATAACCTCTCTAAACTCTTTACAGTTAACTAGTATTGGGTTAATGACACGATCCGGGTTTTAGGCTTCCGTTAGCGCCAAATTTTAAAAGTTTTTGTTCTGCGTTTGACCACGGATTGATAGCCGGGGCGCTGGCGTATCCTTACATATGCTATGCACACTAAATATAGTTTAACAAATTAAACTTGGTTTAATGCATAATTAAGAAATACTAATCAAGTTTAACATTAAGCTTGTATGTAAATAATTATATATTAGTTTATAAAATCCCAAATCAATAAAAGCTTTTATAATTAATAATTCATTTTTAAATCCCAATTATTTTTCAAAAATATAGCTATATAATTATACCAATCTACGAAAACTCAAATCCATTTTCGTATAATATCCGTGAAATTTATTATTTTATTATTTAAATTCTAAAAATATTATTTTCTATTTTCTGAAATGTTACAACGGGGTAGTCCCTTGATCTGATATCGCCATAGTGTCTTGTGTGTATTTCCACTGTACTTTGATTACTACTCTACCACGGCTTTAAAGAGTCATGCAAATAGGTTTTAGTTGGGTACAGTCTCGAAGCACATGGAAGAAGTAAGCGGTCGAGAGGATTCATCTCTCCCGGTATAGGGAGTCGATATCGCTCTATGCAAGACACAACTATAACCAGAAGCCCGTGGCCGCGGCAGCTGAGATAAATTGATAAGTGTTATCAGTTATATTTTTGATGGTTATGAATCCAATATCTGCATGACTTATTGGGTTATTAGAGGTCTGACAGATTCCACCTCTCCAGACCCGGTATGCGACACTCTTTGACGAAGAGACCAGACTGTACGGTGACCGTCACTGATAAGCTCTGATTTCGTTTGGACGAGCTTGATTTTCGACCTTTATTTTGATTAATAGCTGGGTAGCCATTATGTACATCTAGTGTCATTGACATGCTTGTGGGTTAACCCGTGAGGGGATTAATTTGAAAGTGTTTCAGATTAATCGGATATGATCCTAATTTACTGCCAGAGTATTGATTGAGTCTTTAGAATCCCACGCAGAGTTTTTTCCCACTTAAGTGAAACGATATAGTGTGAGTATGGCGATACCTACGGGAGTTCGATTAAATATGTTTATATGATATATATATGTTATTCGGACGTTTTATAATACCAGCCGACTTATGTTTAAGCCGGATTATTAAATCAAGTGTTGATTTAATATATATATATATATATATATATTCTAGTATTAAGATCACTTTTATTTTCTCTCTCATTTCGTAAACCCCTCCCGCAAGAAGCACCTCGTGCCCCCGTTCGAGAGTCAGAATCCTAGCCAGGTGAAGATCCACTGGATGGCGGGCTATTCGATACAAATACGGATATATGTATACGACACATATACTTTGTGTATATAATACACAAACTAGAATTTTAATGTATTATGAAACATTAAACAATCTAGATGAGGGACACCTCATTTCTAATTTTAGAAAAGAAAACGAAAATGTGTATGGTAGAAGGTATGGTCAAGAGAGTATGGTTTTTATTTTAATTGGAAAAAGATTTTTTTTTTTAAAAAACGGGAATGAATCATACTCTCTCCTCTAATTCAACCATATACATTCTCTCTCTTCTTTTTCCTTCTTGTAGAGAATAAGATTTCCATGAGAGAAAATGAGAGAAAAATTATTATGAGTCTCTTGATCCTTTTCATCAGTAAAGAAAATGATCAGGTTACTTCACAAGTTGCTTTCATTGGGTGGAGTTGAAGCTTATGTCGGGGTTTCCTCAATATGGATCATTTTCGACTACGAGATTGGCTTGCAAGCTCGATCCGGAGGTGGCAGAGTTTAGCTCGGGTTTTCCACAATTAGGTGGACAGGCTACAAAGGTTGTAGCCCCCTAAACGCCTCTCTAGATTTCTAGTTTTTACAATTCTAGTAAATGAGTGAACTTGGTTTTGTGCAATTGGTGTTATGCATGTTAAATATTTTTGTTTGATGTTTCCGCCGAGTCCGCAAATGTTGCTACCCTAGCATTGGTTTCCCAACAAATTCCTGGGTTCTCCCCTGGATGTATCTGTAGAGTTTGTTTTATTTGGCTCGCATGTTGCTGTTGTTGACTTATGAGTGTGTGCAAGAGAGAAAACGATGAAGTTAAAAATTACAAATTTCTACTCGGTTAGTCAATTGGAAAAAATAGTTTGAACTGGAATATACCGTGATAATAAATCAGTTAGTGATGGTCAATTAGAACTGGAACTTAAAGTTCTAAATTTGGTGTTAGTCATGAATGGAAATGAAACTGAAAAAATGTTCTGACTAGAACTTTGTTATATATCAAACGAGTGTTCTCCAACCTTAAAAAGACATCTCGTTTATTTGGATGGAAAAAAACTAAAAATTAAAACTACATGACACCTATTAGACACCTAACCCCCTCTCTTTTCCCTTCCCCCACCTCTCTTCCCTTACCGTTTTCTTTCTGTAAGCTTTCAAATCTCATTTGTCCTTCTCCATCAACCAAATCCAATTGATTCAATACTAAGTTTATTGATCGCTTTTAAATCCAACTAATTTGAAGACAACCTATTTAATCAGAAAGTTAAAAAATATTTAAACCTGTATCTAAGCTTAATTAGTCAAACTAAAAGAAAGACTGGTTTAGTTATGTTTTATCAGTATACAGAAATCTCATTTGATATAATTAAAACAGTAAAATGGTTTTTGATCTTGTAAACCAATTGGAAATAGTTTGATATTTTCTAGTTTATTGGTCTGAATTTTTTCATATATCTTATAAATATATTGTTATCATTAGAGAAAAAGGAATCTCAGATGCTATCGGAGGAACATGGCATCGAAAAAAGTCAACATGCCATCATTTTTTTTGACAATTGGCATCCACCAAATTCATCTTGCAAGATATTTACATACCAAATTTGATGTGAATCCAATACCTTTTCAACGTTGATTTTATGATGTAAAAATACTAAAAATGTTATACTATCGAAAAACTATTAATTTTGCATCCACTACATTAACGGTGAAAAGTATAAGATCTTGAAGATGATGCAATTTAGGGTTTGAATTTAATTGATTTGTATTGAATCTCAAAGGTGTATATATACACTTTACATGATGAAGAAATAAAATAAAATCTTTTCTAATAAGAATAAAATCTTTCCTAACAAATAAAATTAGAAAAGTTATGGAAATATTTATAATCACAAAAATCTGCATTAGTTATGGAAATCTTTCCTAATACGCCCCCGAAAAATTGAGACTCCATTGGAGACTCCGATCTTAGAACGAAATTTAAGAAATTGACTGTATCCAAGTGCTTTTATGAGAACATCTGGAAGTTGATCATGAGTACTGATGCGGTGAAAACGAATGGTGCCATCTTCAACGCATTCCCAAACAAAGTGATAGTCAAGAGCAATATGCTTCATCCGAGAGTGGAAGACTGGGTTAGGTAAGGTAGATAGAATGTGAAGTTTGGTAGGTCGGGTATACTTGATTGGTTGCGATGTTACGCCAGGGGAGGCCGAATCTTGCGGAAGAGCTTCTTAATGTCTACTAGATACCGGCATGGGAAAATTGGTTTCAAAAAATTTGACATTACGAGAAATGTAAATTTTGTGAGTGACATGATCTAGACATTTAGACGCAGATTGAGATGTTAAATAACCTAGAAATATACAGGGAGTAGATCTAGGTTGAAGTTTGGAGGAGGTGTACAGTCTTAACCAGGGATAACAAAGACACCCAAAAATCTTAAGACGTTTGTAGTTTGGGGAACATTGAAATAGTTTTTCAAATAGGAATTAGAAATTAAGAACCGGTGTGGGAAGACGATTTATAAGATTAACAATGGTTTGAAAGTCTTGACTCCAATACTTAGAGGGAAGAGAAGCCGTACACAAGAGTGTAAGACCGGTTTTGACAATATGACAATGACGATGTTCTGACGTGCCATTGTGTTCAGGGGTGTGTGGAGGAGTGGTGAGATGAAAGACACCATAGGATGTGAGAATGGAGGCAAGAGATGTGTATTCACCATCATTATCAGAGTATATTGATATGAGCGATAATTGAAAATATTTTTCGAAAAGCTTTTTGAATTGGGGAAAAATGGTAGCAACATCAGATATACGTTTCATATGGTATAGCTAGACAAATTTTATGTAATAATCAACAAAAATTATGTAATAGCGAAAACCATCAAAAGACAATTCAGTGGGCCCCCAAACATCAGTGTAAATTAATTGCAAAGGCATAGAAGCACAAAGTGAATTTTCAGAAAAAAGGAAATTTATGACTTTTATTGCAATCACAAGAGTTGCATTGAATAGTATTAGCTATCGAAATATTAGACACTAACTTATTTTTTCGAACAACAGACTGAAGGATGTGGATGGAGGGATGGACAAGACGACATAGCTACTCACTTATTTCTGATTTAGAAGTAGCATGAATTTGATGTTAGAGAGAAGGGGATAATTATGGAGAGGGTAAATGAGATTGATCGGTTGTGGAAGAAGGTGGGGAGGTAGGGATTGGGAGGTTGGCAAGATTATCGAAATTGGAGGATGGGGATTGCGAAGAGTCAGTGGAAGGGGAGAGGTTGAGAGCATGAGATGTTGATGATTGAGGTTCAGTGGGGGTTTTGTTGGATATGTATGCCCTAGATGCTCTTATTGTATATATATAGTGGATGCTTGGACATATATATATACAGGACAGTCTTGCTCGATATGATAGTATACTATTTGGTTTGTCTTTATCTTAACATGTGTATATGTTTTACTTGTTATTATGTATCGCTAATACATGTTGATAAAGCTCGTAGGATTATTGCTTGACTACCAGCGTTATGATGGCGATCATACTTGTAGGGGCTGGGTAGTCCATAAGCACATCCTTAAATATCCTAAGTCATAGGAGTATCGAGAGTGGGTATCGATACTTCAGAGTAGAGTTGTCTATACATTTCTAGACCGTGATGAGGGGCGGTGGTTGGTCCCACAGCCATTGGTGTGATCCACCTAAGATTGTATACATGTGCTCACTGGAGGTGAGTACACCGGATGGACTCGACGAGAACTTCTAGATGGTATTATACCTATCATCAGCGTTGGGGTTCCTAGCGCCTTGGCTGCTAACCGCGGCTGTTGTGGAACGAAAAACTTTAACTTTTAAATAACTTGGTGCTAGAAACCACTACCTAGAATCTAACCAAATATTAAACCATCAAACTAAAGGAGTTTAGCTGCTGTGATAAAGAGTTATACCAAAAGATCTGTGTCCTTCGGTATTCTACCATTTTCCTCAGCTCCATGGGGACTCCGTGATCGAGCTTGATCTCCGGTCCTCCTCCATCGAAGATGATCCACCCGAGAGATATGGTTCATAGCTCTAGCTCCACTCAAAAACCTAGTGGAGCAACTAAAGGCTCTATGTTGCTAATCTAGAGTGTCTAGTGATATAGTGCGTGGTTCTAGTAATTTTCTATTTCTTTTCCTCCCTTATTTCCTAACTCATGAAAGAGTAGGGAGGAAGATGAAGGAGGAGCTCAAGAAAAGAGCTGGTGCAGAGAGAGAATCAAAATTGTGAGAATAAAAATTTTCACTTCAAAACAATAATGCAAGCATGGTTTTGTATGAAACATTTTTTCAATAAAAATATATCAACCATACTTGAATAGTTTGCACAAATGAAGATATAATTCATTTGTCAAAACTATTCAAGCATGGTTCTCACCATTCTCACCTCACTACCTTTACACCTCATTTTCCATTTAAATTAATAAATGGATAAACTAAAATGAGGTATCCACCTTCTAGAATGTTTTCCGTATAAATACGGAATACACTCTACCGTATATACATACTCATATTCGTATCAAAATACGAACACCCAAAGAGATTGAATAATACAAAGAACATAATACTTGAATATACATATCGAAATATATATATGTAAATTATTAAATCAATACCTGATATAATAATCCGGTTTAATCCTAAGACGGCTAGTATTATCAACCCTTCGATCGAAAGTCTGGATAACACTAGAATATACATATCGAAATATGCATATGTAAATTATTAAATCAACACCTGATTTAATAATCCGGCTTAATCCTAAGCCGGCCAGTATTATCATTCAATCGGAACCTTACATGTATCAAAATACGGCCACTATATCATTTCGCCTGAACCAGGAAAACTCTCTGTGTGGGACTCTAAAGACTCGACAGTACGCTGGCAGTGGGTTTAACCACAAGCACGTGAGTGGCACTAGCTGTACGTAACGGCTACCCAGGTATCTGTCGAAAAGCAAGCATATCCAAACCTCTACCAAACTTATCCGTGACAATCTCCATACAGTCCGGTCTCTTCGTCTAAGAGTATCGCATACCGGGTCTAGAAGGGTGGTAAACGTCAGACCCCCAATAACCTGATAAGTCATGTCGATTTGGCTGAGGACCGATCCGAGAAACTACTGATCTAACCATCAGTAAATCTCAATTGCCTTGGCCAAGGTCTTATGGTTCTAGCCAACCGGACACAGTACGATATCGACTCCCAATACCGGGAGGGACAAATCCCTGACAATAACTCACTGCCTCCATGTGGCTCAGGACTGTACCCAACCAAAACCTGTTTGCACGACTCAGTAGAGTCATGGTAGGGCAGTGATCAAAGTACAGTAGGAACTTACACAAGACAAATGATACTCTCAGGTATAAAGACTAACTTGTACTCATGTCACCTGAGAATCGCTATCTCACGATAGGTATAATACTATATAATGGTTCTCGGCGAGTCCATCCAGTGTACTCACCCCCCAGTGAGCACCTATATACAATCTTAGGTGATCACACCTATGGCTGTGGGACCAACCACCGCCTATCGTCGGGGTCTAGAAACGTATACATAAGTCTACTCTGGAATATCGATGCCCAGTCTCGATACTCCTGCGACTTGGGACCTTTAAGGATGTGCTTATGGACTACCGAGCTCCCACAAGTATGTTTGCCATCATAATGCTGGCAGTCAAGCAAAATCCTACGGGTTTTATCAACATGTACCGGCCATATGTGATATCGAGTATAACATATGCACATATTATGATAAAGAAAAACCAAAATAGCATACTACTGTAACGAGTTTTTATCAACATGTATAAGCAATATAAAGCATTAAGAAAAACAAATACACATGTTCAGATAAAGAAAACTCAAATAACATATTATATAACTGAGCAAGATTGTCCTGTACATACATATCCCCAGCATCCTATACGATACAGGCCTCTAGGGTATACATATCCAATATATACATATCCCTAGCATCATATACAATACAGGCCTCTAGGGAATACATATCCAACAATCTCCCACATGCACTAAAGCCTGTAATTGACGTACCGAATACCCAACGTCTGCTCTAGGGTCAGTTGTTGGTGTATCGCATACCCAACATCTTAAAAATTTGCTCGAACTGCGTTTGGGGGAGGGCCTTGGTAAATGGATCCGCCGTGTTGTCTTTTATATCTACTCTCCGGACCTTGATCTTCCGGTGATCTACGATCTCCCTGATCAGGTGATACCGCCTTAAGATGTGTCTGGATTTCTGATGGGACCGTGGTTCCTTCGCTAAAACCATAGCCCCATTGTTATCACAATACAAAGGTATTGGATTAACAATGGACGGAACCACCTCATGTTCAGTAATGAACTTTTTCATCAAGACCGCTTCTTTTGCGGTATCGTTGGCAGCAATGTATTCAGCCTCCATTGTTGAGTCTGCGATGGTGTCATGTTTGGAGCTCTTCCAACAGAACACACATCCTTTGAGGGTAAACACAAAACCCGAGATAGATTTGCTGTCATCCTTGTCACTATGGAAGCTTGAGTTTGTAAAGGACTCGACCTGGAGGTCTCCATCACCATAAACTAAGAACATATCCTTAGTCCTTCTCAGTACTTGAGAATGTTCTTCACTGCTGTCCAGTGGTTCTCAATTTGACTGATACCGGCTCACCACGCTAAGCGCATAAGCTACATCTGGTCTGGTACACAGTATCACATACATTATAAATCTTACCATCGAAGCGTAGGGTATATTGCTCATGTGAACCCTCTCCACATCAGTCTTGGGAAACATCTCTTTGGAGAGGGTGATTCTGTGCAAAGCGGGTATATTACCGCGCTTGGAATCTTCCATACTAAATCTATTTAGTATGGTCTCTATGTACCTAGACTGTGAGAGTCCCAACAATCTTTTGGATCTATCTCTATAAATGTTAATCCCTAGAATGTAGGAGGCTTCACCCAGGTCTTTCATCGAGAACTTTTATGAGAAGAACAATTTGACCGATTGCAGCATATGAATGCCATTTCCTATCAAGAGAATGACATCCACGTATAAGACGAGGAATACTACAGTTCTCCCTACAATCTTCTTGTAGATACATGGTTCATATTCATTTTTGATAAAGTCAAATTCCTTGACTGTCTCATCAAAATAGATGTTCCAGCTCCGCGATACCTGCTTTAATTCATAAATGGATTTAAGTAACTTGCACACCTTTCCGCTGCTTCCACTGTCTACGAATCCCTCCGGCTGATCCATATAAATGCACTCTTCTAAACTTCCATTTAGAAAAGCTATTTTAACGTCCATCTGCCAGATATCATAGTCATGGTATGCAGTAATGGAAAGTAGAATCCGAATGGATTTCAGCATAACCACTGGAGAAAAGGTTTCGTCATAGTCCACTCCTGGTCTTTGACGAAAACCTTTTGCAACAAGTCTGGCCTTATAGGTTTTCACCTGTCTATCTACACCAATCTTCTTTTTAAAGATCCACTTGGATCCAACGGGTTTTATCCCAGGAGGAGCAATATCCAAAGTCCATACTTTGTTGGTGTACATGGATTCCATTTCGGATCGTATAACATCCAGCCATTTATCAGAGTCCCTACTGGTAATGGCATGTTTAAAACTAGTAGGATCATCTTCTTCCAAGATGCAATCCTCTCGATCCTCATCTATGAGAAAATCGTAGTATCTCTTGGGCGGATGGGAAATCCTACTAGATCTACGGAGTGGCTGAGGTTCGTCTGAGATTATTGAATCCTCTGGTTCTATCAAATCTTCAGTTATATTTTGTGTTTCTGGAACTTCATCCAGTTCTATCGCGCTCCCACTAATTTCTTTTTCAAGAAATATCCTTTCGAGAAAGGTGGCGTGTCGAGAAACAAATGCCTTTTGTTCATCGACATGGTAGAATAGATATCTATTTGAATGCCTGGGATATCCCACAAACTTACATAAAACTGACCGTGCCTGAAGTTTGTCCGGATCCTGGTTTTTAACGTAGGCCGGACAACCCCATATCTTAACTCGTTTAAGACATGGTTTTTTAACACTCCATATTTCATTTGGAGTCTTAGACACGGATTTAGATGTAACCTGATTTAATAGGTATGCTGATGTTTCAAGCGCAAGTCCCCAGAATGAAAGAGGCAATCAGCATTACTCATTATGGAGCGAACCATATCCAATAGAGTACGGTTCCTCCGCTCCGATACACTGTTATGTTGTGCTGTATACGGAGGAGTAAGCTAAGAGAGAATACCATTCTCTTTTAGAAATTCCTGGAATTCCGTACTTAAGTACTCCCCTCCTCGATCAGATCGAAGGATCTTGATACTTTTTCCTGTCTGGTTCTCTACTTAGATTTTAAGTTCTTTGAACTTCTCAAAAGCTTTAGATTTGTGTTTCATGAGAAATATATATTCGAACCTAGAGAGATCATTAGTGAATGTAATGAAGTACGAGAACCCACCCCTTACATGTATGGACATTCGACCGCATACATCACTGTGTATGAGTCCCAAGAGCTCTGTAACTCTTTCTTCATGTCCGATGAACGGGGAATATTTCCGCGATAATGGAATGCGTCATCTTTCCTTTGAGACAAGATTGATAAGTTTCATAGGATGAAAATTTGAATGGATTCAGATATCCATCTTTATGCAACTTATTTAGTCTTTTCTCACCGATATAACCAAGTCTAAAATGCCACAAGTAGGTTTCGTTCGGATCAGAACTTTTCCTCTTGCGTGTGTTTTGTATATTGTAAACTGTGTTTTGATTTAGAATATAGATACCATTATACAGTATACTTTCTGCAACCAATACCTGATTAAGGTAAATGTTCATAATATTTCTATCAGAACAAACTTATATCCATTTTTATCAAGTAAAGAAATTGATATGATGTTGCAAAGCATGGAAGGTACATAATAGCAGTTGTTCAAAATCATAGTATTGCTGCTTGGCAATACTAGGTGATATTCATAGATGGTAGCAGCATCAACTTGTGCTTCGTTCCCTACTCTGAGGGACATATCACCCTGTCCAACCATTCTACTTTTTCTCAGTCCTTATAATAATTACAGATATGAGATCCTGATCCGGTATCTAATACCTAAGAGGTAGGGTTGACCGAGAAGCAGTTTTTAATAACAAATACACCTGAAGAAGATGCATTAGAATGCTTCTTCTTCAATAGGGTCATCTGGAATTCCTTACAGTCCTTTTTTCCTTGCCCATACTCGTGACAGTTGTCATAAGTTAGAGCCGAACCGACGTTCCCCAGCCCAGTGTAATAAGCTGGTTCGGTTAAGTCAAACATTTTATTATCTTGATTAGGGCGTGACATGGTTGCTACTTGAAGAGAGAGAAAAGAAACACTTAGTGTGCGCTCTTGCAAGATTAGATTGGTTATTAGTTTATTTAATCAGGATGGCTGCCACTGTTTTCTCGAATTCTCCTCCAAACCTTAAAATGAGAATTAGTCGGGATCATTCACACCTTACAAGTTCGCTAACCGTTCAGCCAGGTGAGTGTTAGTACTCCGATGGAGGTTCCCCGTGCTCTCGCACGGACCTAATTAAAATAAACCTTGTTTCCGCAGGGGCGTAGCCCCGTTAACACTTTTCTAGACACCTAATAGGTTAGCTAATTGTGAAGTAAGTAATCATACTCAACAGTAGGATCGGGATCCAACTATCATCGCGTGATAACCTAGATGGAAGCCACTCTAGTCTCCACACTCCAGATGGTATGCAACACCAACAAGTTTCCTGTATATTTGAAACTCCTGATGTGGTTTTTGCCACAAGCGTTACATGGTCTTGATAGAGACCAATGTAGCATAAGTCGCAAGTTAAGTTCAACCCATCATTTTTCTGGATTAACTTAGACCCACCCGTATAAGCCTTTGATAGAGACCAACGTGGCTATGCGACTGTCATAACTAATCGCATCAAAATGAAACAGATAAGCAACATTTAGCTACCATACACTATGCCTTGATAGAGACCAACGTACATAGAACGAATACTAACTGCTACTTATCTGAAATGACGGAGGGCTATTGTTGGGTTTTTGGCAAAAAACCCTTTAACATAATGAACTTGATATCGTTGAAGGAATCAAGTGGTTTTGAAAACGAGTGGTTTAGGCTTCGCTTTTGAAAACTAGTGGTTTTGAAGAAAACCGAGTAATCTATAGTAATATAAACTTTTTCTCAAGAGGTCACTTCACATGAAGAGATCTAGGCTCTTGCCTCCTCGAATACCACTATGCAAAACGAAAGAATATGATTATAGTTTTTCGAAAATTTGTTCCAACAACATCTTTTATGTTTCTTTTTCCTTGCATTAATTAAAATTAATGTGGTCCTATCAATTAATTCCTATCACACCAGAAAAGAACGAAAATAAAATATACGTATATGCCATCCGCATTCACCACGGGGCCCCATCATGCACCGTTAGGTTACTTAACTAACGACAGAGCAGGGGCTGGATTAGCACAGATGCAAAATATATACAACATCTACTAGTATATATAAATTTATATATAACCATTCTTCCAAGGCATGATATAAGAAACATCATAGAACAACGATAAGCAACATAGAATAGCGGATAATCTAGGAGCCCCGGGATTCATTTGAGCCGCAAATGAAACTCGACGTTCCTCGGTCATGTGGATAACTTGTGCAATGTAAAACCAAGACCCCTACGAGCACGGCAAATTACCGGCCAATCTCGAAAGTGAGGCAACTCCAATCAACGAAGTGAATAGGCAACGCAGCACTTCACGGAATCCGATAACTTGAGCACCCCACCGCGTGTCAACCTATACCTCCTACAAGTGCGGCGAGTAGCTCGCTAATTCTAGAGTAAGGCACCCTGGTCTCAATGCCATGAGATGGGGCCCCGTTGCCCTCTAGAACCCGGCTACTTGAGCACTCCTCCACGGGGTAATCCTAGTACAAAATAGAAAATATATATACAATGGTGACATCGACCTCAACCCCGCCGTTCCCCAATCAAAGAATATACAAACTGGCAGAGACGGCAGTCCACATGTCGGACGCTCACCCCGCAATAATGAATATACAATCTAAACTGTACAACTACCATTGCACTAGGGGCTATCCAACACGACAATCTGAATAAACTATCAAAGATATAAACATCACAGCAACAGAAGAAAGTACGTGCAACCCCGTCTTAATGACATATAGCAAGTAGACGACGTTTGAAAAACACATACACCACATCACAAAAATCAACGATGCAAAAGTTTCAAGTTCTAAACTTTCCAAGTTGCCCCAATACAAAGATAACACTAATTAAATTCTAGGGCAAATCAAACAAGACCAAAATACCAATTTTCAAAACCCAAGACACTGGATGAAAACGAGGATCTAAAATGAACAGTAAACCACCGGTGGTGGGCTTTTGGTGAAAATGGGCGGTTTTTCTATAGTCGTTTTGCCTCGTTTTCATCGTGTGTCACTATCATCTCAAGAGTAAGCCTCTGCACTTATTTAAATTTTTTTCAGAGACCAAAATTTTTTGGACATAGAACGGGTTTTTGAAAATTGGAATTTTTCGGTTTTGAAACTAAAATATCGTCTACTACTAGTTTCTAATGTTTGGGTGACTCTGATACCATGTTGGGGTTCCTAGCGCCTTGGCCACTGACCGCGGCCATTGCGGAACGAAAAACATTAACTTTTAAATAACTTGGCAGTAGAAACCACTATATAGAATCTTACCAAATATTAAACTAGCAAACTAAAGGAGTTTAGCTACTGTGATAGAGAGTTATACCGAAAGATCCGTGTCCTTCGGTCTTCTACCCTCTTCCTCGGCTCTATGGGGACTCCGTGATCGAGCTTGATCTCCGGTCTTCCTCCGTCGAAGATGATCCATCCGAGAGATATTGTTCATGGCTCTAGTTCTACTCAAAAACCTGGTGGAGTAACTAAAGGCTATAGTTTGCTAATGTATAGTGTCTAGTGATGTAGTGTGTGGTTCTAGTAATTTTCTATCTCTCTTCCTCCTTTGTTTCTCAACTCATGAGAGGGTAGGGAGGAAGATGAAGGAGGAGCTCAAGAAAAGAGCTGGTGAAGAGAGAGAAGCAAAATGGTGAGAATGAAAATTTTCACTTCAAAACAATAATGCAAGCATGGTTTTGTATAAAACATTTTTGCAATAAAAATATATCAACCATACTTGAATAGTTTGCACAAATGAATATATAATTCATTTTTCAAAACTATTTATGCATGGTGAAAGTTCCTAGTGCCTTCGCCGCTAACCCGCGACTAATGCGGAATCCGAGAACAAAAATTTTCAAGGCACTAAAAACTTATACGCTAGAATCTAAACCGAAACACCTAAACTAGCACTACAACAAGATAGAAATTACAACCTTTGTAGTGTCTTCATTTGCTCCAATTGGGTTGGACTCTAGCATGCTCTTAAGAGCTCTGGATCTCGCTTGCAAGCCGGTCTTCCTTCACCAAAGATGATCCACCTAAGGGAACCAAGTTCAAGCTTCAATTTCATCCATGAAATAACTAAAGATTCTAGGATGCTAATCTAGGATGCTTAGTGATGTGTGTGAGTATTTTAATGATTTTTCTTTCTCTTAATCCTCTTGGATCTTAACTCTTGAGAAGGTAGAGGAAGAAGAAAAAGGAGGAGCCATGGAAGAGAGAGAAAACCAAAATGGTAGAATGAATAAAACTTTTCACTCATTCAAGCATGCTTACTTTCTTTTGTTAAAAGAATTTTTTCATTTTAAAACTACAATCATGCTTGAATAGTATTTGCGAATGAATAATAAATTCATTTGCCTATACCCTCCACCATTTCTCTTTTCCGTCTCATTTCTTAATTTCTTAAAAAGAAAAACTTTGAAATGAGTTGTCCTTCTTCTAGAAGTATTCTTGTATAAATACAAGAATACTTTCCACAAACACATGCCCGTATTCGTATCAAAATATGAGTACCCAAAAGATATAAAAATACAATGAACATAATACTAGAATATACATATCGAAATATATATATGAACATTATTAAATCAAAACTTGATTTAATAATCCGGCTTAATCCTAAGACGGCTAGTATTATCATCCGCCCGATTAAAGTCTGCTTGGCTAGCACACATACCTAATCGGAACGCTGCATGTATCAATATACGTCCACTATATTATTTTGCCTGAACTGGGAAACTCTGTGTGTGGGACTCTAAAGACTCGTTAATACGCTGGCAGTGGGTGTAACCACAAGCACGTCAACGGCACTAGCTGTATATAACGGCTATCCAGGTATTGAGCGAAAGGAAGGACGACAAGAAAACTCATTGTCATGAACCGAAAGTGGCACGTGACTGGCACTTAAATCACATGACATTTAAAGATGTCGACGCGGTCCAAGTAAGCCAAAATCCTGGAATCTAAACATTTTAAAGAAAATATTGGAGGTGAAGTTTAAAAATAGTCATTAGATGGAATCAGTTTAAAAATAGTCATTAAAATCTAAATAAGTTTGTTTGAAAAGCATCTATGATGTTTTAAAAAAAATTGGGTAGCACCTCCTTTGTAAATTTTGAATAAAACCTGATACAAGTATAATAAATAAATCACCCCAACGGGAGCTAGCTTCCACGTCCAAACGGCGAAGCAACCTCGCAGATACTATACGACGCCTAATGGCGACGAAAAGAATATCAAAACAAAACCAACAAGTATAAAAAGTCGACTCCAACGAGTGCGACGTCCACAAACACATAAACGCTAAGTCTCGCTTCTAAGTCCACAAATATACAAGTTCTGGGTTGATAGAGTTTTAACTAGATACAAAAGAATATATATATATACAAGTGTGGTTACGATAAAACAGTAACCCACTTACCAAAGCAATCACTGAAGAAAAGAGTGTGCCACAAGCAGCTAATGATCCGAGCGGTAAATTCTGCAAGAAACTGGGGCACAACGGGGGTGAGTTGCCAACTCAGTGAATAAAAATATATCACAAGGTAGAAATCGAAATGCATAACAATAAACCTAGGTCATAAAGTATAGTACTATCATATCCTGTACTAATATATGAATAATTCATAAGTACTATAAATGCATCACTATCGATCGTGTAAACTCGAAAATATATCATCTCATATGTATATAACATGCATCCAGGTATAAGCCTATAAGGTAGCCGAAATATGTATGTAAAACCCCTTTTAAAATAGCCGCGGGATACGTATGTCACGGCATAAGAAGCAGACGTAATAGTATGAAGTATTATATGTATTTTATTTAAGATATACGTCTCGCTATTTAGTAAAGAGTTTTAAGAGGTTTACAGTTTAAAAGATCCTTGTGTCATCTTAGACACGTCAAAATAATGAGACTATAGCTCGTTTAGAAACCCTTTTATATGTATCAACAGGAAAAAATAGTATTCAGGTACCGTCTTCCGGATCAGTCCTGATCGGCTACTATATCGCATAAACTATAACGGCGATTGTAGAACATCAATATATGAGTGTCCAGCATCAACACCCTAAATCATCATATTTCTTGTGTCCATCACCGACACGCAAAATTATCAAATCTCTCGTGTCCATCACTGACACACAAATCCAGATATCATCAACACCGTATCATTAGATCGGTCTCCCCTCGATATCTCTAGCCCCGGTCAGTATCCCCTGGATATCCGCCGTGCTTATATCTATCTCCGGTATCGAGTGTCCTTACTAGGCTCCCTGTCCCAACTGCGGCTTTTCTGCCCCTCGACCTCGACCGGGTCCACCATGTATCCGACTGTATAATCCCCCACTCAGTCCGGATATGTAGCATGTCCGTAACCATATAGCTCCCCCACTTGGTTCGGAATAAAATCAAATCAGAAAACATCAAGCTCATGGTGGACGCCAACTCATCGTATCCAGAAAATATCAAGTAAAGAAGAATGATAATTGCATATATCATTCTGATGATATAATCTATATATATATATATATTTATAGCAGTGTCCCATACCACTGATATATATCATCGAAGGTAAAAATATCATAAAAACTCATAACAATCAAATATGAATACACATGGTAATGGTATTCGCAATTAATTAACAGGTAATAAAGGCATCGTATGTAAATATTGTTAGTCGTGCAAATAAATGCAACAGTTCTACCGTGTCATGGCAATACTAATAATGTATGGTGTAGCATACGCGTCTGTGCTCGTGCAGCATGACAATCATTAGTATTTGTGCAAGTGTTCTATAAGTGTTCATAGCAAAATATAATTCTATCATTATCCATAGCATATGAATACAACCCAATTCCTCGGATATAGGGAAGTCATAACACATCGTATTGGCATCTATATAGACATCGCATGGTATAACTGTCCTACAGTGTCATGGCAGTACCAATGAGGTGTAGTGTAACATATGCGTCTGTGCTCATGCAACATAGTACTCATTGGTAGTTGTACAGTATTCTATCAGTGTGTTCGTATAAAAGAATAACGTAATTAACGTATATAATCGCTAAGCGTATTGCGAGCATATAAAGGTAATCTAAGCGCATCGCGTAATTATTAAATGTAACTAATTTTTATGAGCTATACTATTATAATTGGAAATGGAACGAAACGTTATTTGGAACTAAGGAAGCTGCATTATTTTTAAATAGATATTCATTTTGGAAATAGCATCGCATCCTTGTCATTTATCATATAAAATTGAAAACGAATCGTTGGTTTTTTAAAAGAGTATAGCTCAATCAATCGTAATGTCCCAAGTCATGATAACGCATGACTCCACGAGTCCAAATGAAACTCAGTCATATTCGGCACATTATCCTCATCATCACAAGTACGGTATGATTCCTCGTATAATTTCCATCACTGTTATATCCATATCGTATGGATCTATCATCGCGCACATATGTCCCCAATACCATATATGAAGGTATAATCATACCCATACGAAATTTACTAGGTACTTACCATACACTAATATAATGTAATCTAAGTTAGCTAACATATCACTAAAATCTAACTAGATAGCATAACTATCCTAGTAAATTGGTTGCGGGGGTGCTATACGCCATCCACCCGACTTCCCCCGTAGATATAAATCTACTCACCAACTTGTCGAGCTAGTCGAAATCCACGATAGCTTTGTCCGTCCTTGCCGTCTCAGAATTTCTCGATTGGTCCTACAATCATAATCATGATAAAACGACATAAATATCAAATCAAAAGCGATATAACGAGCTAAGCGTATATAGATTAGAACCTATAGCTCACTTACTCCAAATACGACCAAATACCCCCGACATCAACGTACGAACGTCAACAATTTAGTCGAGGTATAGAAATACGAAAAACCGTATCATAAATATCGGAAACATTTTTAAAACAATACTAAAACACTCCAACTAAAGCTACAGTCCAAAACCCAAAACACAATTCAACAGGAAAACCGCCACCGACGGGAAATTTGGGAAAACGGCTGGTTTTATTAAGGAGTTAGGGGCTCGAGCTTTAGGGGTTGCCTCTTATTGGTCTTACCATATCCTAGTATTGTTATTTTTTCCTATAGACCACCCTACTAGTTCCAGATTCAAATTGATCCTCACAAATATCACAAAAATCCTAGTTCCTGATATTTGCACACTAAAAACCGATTTTTAACAAAACAAGACTTGCAAAAGATGTGAGATTTACCTATAGAGAATGTGCACAAGAGATATCCAACTCAAGCAGTGCATGGTTGAGGCTTCTAGAGCTTGTAGTGGCTCTAGCTTGATGATATGAACAATATTGGTGAAGGAACCCTCCAATTTCTTTTTTGATTTGATGTTACATGAGAATTTTGGTGTTGGAGCTTGAGGGAACTCATTGTTTCAGTTTAAGAGCTCAAAGAATATCCTAAGGATTGTGATAAATAGAAAGGTGGATGTGTAAAGGGTTTATGTAAAGCAAGTAGGAGGTGTCAAGGGAGAAGGATGAGGTGGAGTGAGGTGAGGGTGTGTGTGTGGTGTGGAGGTTGTGAGGGTTTAACTAGCTTAAACATATACCCACCCTCTTAACAAAATAAAAACCTCTTTTTAAAATTAATACCTCCATGTTACACTAAATCTCAATTCATGTTTTTAAAATAAATAAAAACTTATTATAACACTTAAATACTACCACATTATAATAAAATCTCATATCATATTAAAAACAAAACACTTGTCATTTTATAAGATATCACATATATCTCATTTTCTCTAAAATAATTACAATTTTACGGATATCAATTCGATACCAAAATTCATATATGATATTATTTTTGTAAACTCATTATATCCATATTTAAATTATAAATTACTATTTATAATTTTCTAAAATGTTACAATATCTCCTCCTTAAAGAAATTCGGTCCCCGAATTTAAATTTAACCCCAATCTTAAAACATTTTTCCCAATCAAATCAAATCAAATCGCCGGGGTCTAAATTCTAAAAACATATAGTCCTCTCCAATTAACGGAACTCCGAAGTTCCACACGAGCTAAGACGTATACTGACGCAACTCATGCGTATGAAAACTCAGAAATATAAAACTCCCATAACAGTAACTCTAGCAGATGCTATGAGAATTACACCAGTTATGATACAAAATACCAAATGCAAAATCAACTGTGTACTTCGAGTACACAATCATTGCCATATCCATAATGCAATATCTTTAGCATACAACCAAGCGAAAATATATAATCAAAGCTATAATATATCTCCTCAAGTGCAATGCATGAAAAAAAAATCACCCCCAACGGGTTTGCATGAAAACCAAATCACATGCCACGGGTGTTCATGAAACAAAAACAATGTCAAGTGCAACAGGTGTGCACGACAACAACATCTACTGTATCGAATGTGCATGGAACCAATATCAAGGGCATCTAGAGTGCACAAAATCAACCTCAAGTGCATCGGGGTGCACAAAATCAATCTCAAGTGCATCAGGGTGCACAAAATCAATACTGAGTGCATCAAGGTGCACAAAACATCAACATGTGCAACTTGTCTGCACAAAATCAACATCAAGTACGTCTAGAGTGTATAAAAATCTCAATCAAATGCAGCTACTGTGTACGGAAATCTCAAACAAGTGCACTTGGTATGCACAAATTATATGTGTGACCCTCAAATCCTCAAAACACATAAGTCAAAATAACGTACGTCGAGTTATCCTTTCTTCAACATTGAAAACACGATATTCGGATCGTCGAAATGAAAATCAACAACAAATGACATCGAAATACACCTTCTTCAATATTGAAAGGTATCTATACACCCGGAACTGGAAGAGCAAGGATTACCACTTTCCTTCTGCCCACGGTCTAGCGTTCTGTCTCTAGTTTCTTGTTCTCTTAGCGGATCACTAAAACTACGGCTTCTCTATACAATCGTCTGGTGAGGAGTAGCGACGCAAGCATTCCTATGCTGACACTTCTCAAGACACTTCCTTACCAAGTAACCTGGTCTCTCGCAATGTAACACGATGACGATAGCGATCTCTAACCTCTGAGTATGCGTCATACAACTGACCATGGGCCTAATCTCAATCACTCTAGAATCCTGGAAAGAACCCGTCATGGCTCCTACCGATCTCATCTATCCAATTTTCCCGGAACTAGCACTCCTTAATGAATTCACTTCCGTTCCGGAACAACTGCAATCTCATCAAGACTTTCCTCTAAAAGTGTGGTTGTACACAATGCCTCTGCATACATATCGAATCTCCAGTACCGACGGAGAAGAACAACTTCGCATTGAGACATCGCATAAATCTCTTAATCCATTACTCTTCAGTATCGATCAAATAAGGAGCGTATCGCGATAGCTACGCGAACTGCAAGTCATACTTGGTTATGATCTTTCCCAGAGTCTTACACAAAGACTCAAAAATAAAAATTCGGCATCTTCAACACTCTGTGGATGAAATTTGGCTAAGCACACCTTCGAGAACTCGTCCCAAGTCGTCGGAGGAAGACACATTATACGGTCTCTCTCGAGCGACTCACACCAGGTCTGAGCAAGACCCCTCAAAAGGAAGCCAGTCAACTTCACTGAGCTCTCTTCAGAGCCTTACAATGAACTACACATCCTAACCATCATATCCATGAATGACTAAAAATCCTCTGGCATATCTATACTCGTAAACACCTGCGACTTTAGCTTCATGAACTCTTGGAAGCGATGCCTCGATAATCTCAGCAACGGCTGGTACAACTATCTGAACGGTAGGTAACACAATAATCTCTATAGTAGGCTGAACAACATCAGGCCTCTAAATCCAGTTGGTCTCAAGCGATGACCCGACCCTATGGTGCGGATCCCAAAGAATACTCGCTTCAAAACTAGAAATCTTATCATATAAGGATAAATGTTCCCATGTCACCGGAATATCACCCTGTTCAGTCCTCATCCCAGACAAGTCTGCCCTAACCGTGTCTCTAACTGCAGCCTTCTCGGTTTGCATAGACATGGTGACTGGAACAACTAACATGTATCGATGAGGATAGCTCAACAGAACGAATAGAAGGAAGATCTCAATATATATATCCTAAGGTAACTTAGGCGGAGTATCGTATCTGTACCATTTCAGGAAAATAAAATATTATTTTTGGGAATTTTTATAATTAAATAATAATTATATTGAATATTTTAATAAGGCGGTAAAAATTAAATACCGATAAATTTGGGGAAAATTTGGAAAAATATAGAAATTACTAAAAAGAGGGTGCTTTGTGTAATTTAAGCAAAATATGAAATTTTATGATTTATTATACACTATTTTAATGCTAATCGCTGTTAAATATCGCTAATCGCGCATTAAGCTTGTTTTGTGCAAAACATGCACCATATCATTTTTACACTTGTGTTACATTTTCCTACATGGCATTCTCTTCATTTTCATTCATGGTTTTGGTTTTATGTGAGAAGAGAAAAGAAAAGGAAAAGAAAAGAAAAGAAAAAGGATAATAGTAAACAAAGAAGTATGGGCAAGAGAGAGAGAGGGGGTGAGAGGTCAAACCTTGGTCATGGCTCCCATTTCATTCCTTTATCTCTTCATCTTCTTCTCTCCTCTTCATTTCCATGGCAACACTCTCTCCTCCCTCCTCTTCAAACTCACAAAACACCATCAAAACAACCTCAAAACCTTATCCCCACTTCATAATAAATTTGCACAAGCTCACAAACTACACTATGGACCAAGAAAGTTTGCATTTTGGTGCCCTAGGGGATTCATGAGTGCCAAATAAGGTAATTTCTGCACCATTAGGGTAGTTTTTCAATTCCTTAAGCATCCATACATGTTTAGTATCGATATTTTGTAGTTTGGCGAACTTTGAAGATTCCAAGTTAAGCTTAGGGTTTTGAATTGATTCCAAAGGTGAAATTGAGGTGTAATTAGGGACTACAACCCCTGTTGTGATGATTTAGTGGACTGAAACCGATACTTAAACCCCGGATTACGAACTTAGAAACCCAATATCGGAAAAATTGTGGATTCTATGAGAGTATAATGAAATCTGCTAACACCCGGGTGACCTGAAAATTATTTAGCATAGATTGGGATACAAGCAGGCAACCTAGAAGCATTAACCAAAACCCTAGCCCCTATATCCTCAACATGGCCACAAATATAACCTTTCTGGCCGCAATTTGCGGCCAGACCTGGAGCAATGGGGTTCGTGTTTGGTTCATGCCTCCATCTCCAGTAAACTAGACCCTCCATGTATGCAAAATTGGCTAATTTGGCCTAGGGTAAAATCTGGGACCATTTTCATGAGTTGCGGTATTGATTCGGAGTTATATTTTTCGTATTTTAGATTCTGGATTTTAGCATTTATGTTTTACCTCGATCACTTGATGTTTGTACGACGATATCGAGGGTTGTTTGGTGGTTTGAAAGGCGTAGTCCGTAGGTTCTAACCTATAGGCTTTTAGCGTGTCGTTTTGGTTTTGATTTGGTTTTTAATGTGATACGATACGTTATGATGTATGTTCCCTGATTAAAAATCAGGGTTTTCCTCAAAGAGGCATCACGTGTTCGCACGTGACCAAGGGTCATGTGTTGACACATGATCTATTTACAAGGTTAAAATCTAAGCAAACAGAATCATAAACAAGCGGCTGAAGGAGGACCCAACTGGGGGTCACGTGCTCACACGTGACCAATGGTCACGTGTCAACATGTGATTGTTAAAACAAAAGCACAAACAAACGGCTGAAGGAGGACCCAATTGGGGGTCACGTGCTCACACATGACCAAGGGTCACGTGCCAGCACGTGACAGGCTCTGAAAGCCTTATAACTTAATAGAATTTAATTCTAAAAATCGGGAATTACCTCAATGAGGTATTATGTGCTCACACGTGACCAATGGTCACGTGTTGACACGTGATGGTTAAATTCTCATCAAACAGAAATGAAAACAAACGGCTGAAGGAGAAGACGGGGGTCACGTGCTCACACGTGACCAAGGGTCACGTGCCAGCACGTGACAGGCTTTGAAAGCCTTATAGTTTAATAGAATTAAAATTCTAAATTTCTCTAAAATCTTTCCAAATGGGAAAGGATTAGGGAGAACCGTTGGATTAAAAATCCAGGGGTGATTAAATATCACCAATTTATGGAAATATCTTAGGTAAGGAAAGATTTCCCTGAATCTCACCGAAAATAACAAACAGAATATCTTTGGATTGAAAATCCAACGGTGAATAAAATTCACTGAATGATCTAAATACTCATATTAATTATGAAAACAAACAAAATCTTTCAATGAAAGATTCATTAAACAAATTGATTCTTTTCCTTCTCCTATAAATAGGAGCCAAGAGGAGAAAAAAAAAGAGGGAGGGATAGAGAATCTTTTTGGAGATATAGAGTTTTGGAATCTTGAAATTTCAGAGAGAAAAGAAAGGAGAATTTAATTCTCAACAAAGAAAACCCTAGGTGAAAAAAGAAAGGGAATCAAAACTTCAAACAGAGAATTTAATTCTCAAAATCTAAGAGTTTAACTCTTCTGCAAAAGAACTTAGTTCTTCCTCTAGTTGAAGATCTACAGAAGCACATCTCCCCATAGGTTGAGAATTTAATTCTCATCGGGTTGAGATCCTGCCATGCAGATCCAAAACTTAGAGGGGGAATTGAGTTTAGAGAATTTAATTCTCTCAAAACAAAACTAGGGTTTAACCCTATATGAGAATTCAATTATCCCAAAATTACAAGAATTTAATTCCTTCAAGATGGATAGAAACCAGGGTTTAACCCTAATTGAGAATTTACTGTAAGTCGACGTTGTACACCCCACGAGTTACGGGGAGGCGGAAATATGAAAAACAATCTTTTTCTTTAAACTAACATCGACTAACCGTAAGGATCTTTGCTAAACTCTAACTAACACTATCATCGGAGTAGTTAGCTACTATGAAAGAAGATTATACCTAATGAACCAAGTCCTTCTTCTTCTCGTTAACCACCTCCTCGTCGGCCTCCTCTTTGTAATAGACGATCCACCCGAAAGCTACTACTCCAAGCTTTGCCTCTAACTTGAGGAAACTAGGTTACTCAAATTGCTAATCAAAGTCACCTAGGTAATATAGAGTGTGATTAGGGATTAACAAGTCTTACTATTCCTTGATCTCAACACATGAGAGGTTAGGATTAGGGTTTGAAGAGAGAGAGCTTGAGGAGAGAGAAGGTGAGAGTGAGAATGAAATGAAATAATGATATCATTTGAATATATGAAGCATAATGATTTATTAAATGAATAATCAAATGATTTATCAACCATGCTTCATTTATTCATTATGAGGGATTCATCTCATGAGTCATTAGTCATTAAATGCACCATTAACTACATGAATGAATCACACAAATGAGTCATTAAATCAATAAATGAAAATGCCACCTTAGCCCCCAAGTCATCATCCTTCTAGAATCTTCTCGCCAAATTACGAGAACGCCCCTCCTATCCGTGAAAACACGGAAAAACTTTAGACTGTATAAATCCAATAATCCGATACTAGAATCTGGCTTAAACCAAAGTCGGCTAGTAAAAACTGTCCGAACATCGTACGTGCGTAAAAACACGTATGCGTCCGAACCCTTGTCGTAAAACCATACGACCTCTATATCGTTTCGCCCGGAGCAGGGAAACTCTCTGTGTGGGACCCTAAAGACCTGACTACTACGCTGGCAGTGGGTTTAACCACAGACCGCAAGCAGCACTAGCTGTACGTAACGGTCCCCAGGTAGATGTCGATAAGAAGGCCGATGAGGAAACCCATCCGAACTCCTACTGAGCCTGATGTGACAATCTCCGTACAGTCCGGTCTGTTCGTCTAGGACTATCGCATATCGGGCCTAGGGGGCGGCAAGCGTCAGTCCCCTAAAAGAGGTATAAGTCGTGTCGGAGCGTAGCCCATTACACCTTGAGAAACTACTGGAAAACCTACCTGTAAATCTCGCTTGCCCTGGCTAGGGACTTTGCATAATGGCTCTCCAGACACAGCGCGATATCAACTCCCAATACTGGGAGAGACGAATCCTGTCTAACCGCCACTGCCTCCAAGTGCTCGGGACTGCACCCAACTGCTACCTGTTTGCACGACTCCTTTGAGCCGTGGTAGGGTAGCAATCTAAGAACAGTGGGAACACACTCGAGGCGAAGCAGCAGTGTCAAGTCTGCGGACTATGCTTTACTCATGTCACTTGGGAACTGTTAACTGACGACAGGTATAATACCAACCAACAGTTCCCTGCGAGTCATGTCCGGTGTACCCGTAACCCAACGAGCACCTGCGTACTATCTCCAGTACAACGTACTGATGGATGTGGGACGGACCATCTCCCCAACTGGGATGAGAAGCGTACACACTAGTCAACTCCGGAGTATCGATGCCCTGTGTAACAACTCCAATTTTGTATACCAAAAATTTACTTTAAATATAGTGTATACTTAGAGTATTGATGTTGCTGGAAACAATTTAAGTATCTAATTCCTTACAATAATTACAAGAAGGAGCTTGTAGCTCATTGGTAATACCTTGCACTGCTGAACCAAGCCATCAGAGTTCGAATCCCATGCCTCACATAATTTTTTATATCTTTTTGTTTTAATTTTTTTTAGAAGTCAAACGGTCAAACAGCCATAACTTACAATTTATTGCGAATTATAAAAAATAAACTATACCAAAATCTCCCCCAGACCAAGACCCACCCATCGAGACCCGACTCGGCCCTGACTCGGCCGAATCGGCCGGCGCCGCCGGCCGGACTCGGCCGGTCGGCCGAGTCGTCAACACGAAATTTTTTCGTGTTGACTGGGTCTTTTCACCTGCATAGTCTAAATTTTCTGTACTGTTACACAATTTCAATTAAATCTCTTTAAAGACCAAAATTAATGAATTTTTAATGATTTTTACATTTTTAAAAATATTTTTTAATCCAAACCCTAATCCTAGCCTAGCCCTATATAAAGACCCCTACCCTTTACCATTTCACCTCACAACTCTAAGTCCACTCTATCAAATTCTCGAGAACTCGGTACGAAGAGCGAGAAGCGAAGCGTTGCCGAAATCGACGACGGATTCCGGCGACCGGATCAGAACCTTCGCGACGTTTTCGACGAATCGACAACCACCACATCCCTTAGCTTCCTTAGCTTGTCCAAACCGTAAGTCCCATCCCCTCTATCTCTCTTTTCTATAAGTATAAAAATACGACTTTTTGGAACCCGACGGAAATCGGACAAATCGATTTCCGATTCGGTTTTTCTATAAATTTCCACTTGTCACCTAATACATATTATCTACCCATATGCCTGTTGACTATTAATCACCCATAAACCAATTTAATCAAACTTTTTCACATGAAATGATAGCTTCTTTGCAAAACCGTATTCTTTTCATAAAAATACCATGAAGTTCATTTTTCTTAGTTTAATTAATTCCCTCACTCCTAAATAGGTTTATCTTGATCACTAAACTTGTAGAACCCAATTTGAATGAAATTTCACACATAAAATGATAACGTTTTCGAATACCGTATTCTTGCGCTATAATACCTTTAAGTTTAACATAGCATGTTTTACCTTTAAACTTCACCAAAACTTAAAATAAGTCACGAGGTAATGACCTACCTCTACACACACTCAATATAACCCTAGTTGATAAATATCAAAACACAGAATACGAAATTACAGGACGTTTCGCTAAAATACCCTAATCTTTATAACCTTGAAAGCTTTAAGTTGTAAACATTTCTAGATAAAATCTTTTAATAAAATGAAAGCACGATTGGTCATGGACATCGATCTTTTATCTAAACTGTCTTGTGGTGACTAGGCAAGTGTGTCTAAGGCTAGTGGTTTTTAATTAGGCCCACGACTGTGGTTCCTTCCCACTTACCTGGCACTTACCTGGCCGCAATTGACGGTGAAGAGGCGATTTGAGGCTTCTAATGACTCATCGTTTAGACTTAGAAGTAGGCTAGTTGGCTTAGGAAACCCTAACAACTAAAATACGGAAAACTATACTTTTTGCAAATAAATACCCCATATTTATAAAACTGTTTCCCAAATGAAAAGTATTTGTTAAACCTAAGCAAAGCGCCGCTACAACCCACTTTTGGGGAACCTGTTAGGGATAGTACGGTTCATCGTGCACCCGCAGGCTAGTAGTGCGAGATTCAGACCTCCGCAAGGAGCATTCGGCCTCGAAAGGTTCAAAATACGATATTTAGGGAAAACGAGATTTTTCTAAATATAATATTTATATAAAATTATTCATGTGTTAATATATATATAATTATCATTTAAACATCTATTTTATCATAATATAAGTTTCCACATTTTTTCTAAAATTACAAGATTAAAAGTTACACTAAAATACCATGAATTTCAGATAAAACAATTAATACTTTTATTAGGATATATTCAATAGAATAACACAAATAAAATTCACATTCATTATAACAATAAAGACGATTATTAAATACTTGAGGTGTATTTTGAAAACTATACAAAAGTACTTTTTACATAAAACCCCCTCAAGTTTTATAAATTACAATAAGGCCCCTAGCTAATATTGAACTTCAAATTATTTTTCTTTTAGTCTGACTCGGGTTAGAGTCTGACTATTCCTGACTCGAATATGATTCAAGTCAATCTTTATTCTTTTATATTCCAATACAATTTGAATACATGAAACCCTGAATCCAGTTAACAATATATTCTTTTTGACTGAATCAAACCATGGATATTCATCCATTATCCTGATATTCCATTTACCTGATTATACAGTTACATCATGTTTACTGATATCATGGTTTTGGTCAGTCACCCAACTTACATATTCCAATACTACACTACTGTTAAAACATTACGGGGTTTAAGGGGTAGATTGGTACGGAAGGTGTTAAAGATGGCACGAGGTGGTCAGATTAAGACACCTAACCTGAATCCTATTGCTGTTGTACCGTGGCATAACGGTTCCTTGTACTTTCCTTTTGCCCTGATCTCTAGCATATAGAGATCCCCCTCGTATACACTGGCATCCTTCTATACCAAGCTACAAACAACAACGTTAAACAATGTTATATAATATACAACAATATAATACTTTAGAAAATACTGTTACTCTGTCATTCTCATTCTTCTTATCTTTGGGACTTACCGAGCGATCTGTTCGCTGACGACATTCTATTTCTTTCTTCTTTGAATGTCGTCAGGTGAGTTGGACCAAGCTGAGATCGAGCCCACCGGTGAAGATTTGGAGCAGTTCCAAGAAGACCCAGAGCTCTAGATAATTGTACCTTGTTCTTTCCAGTATTTTCATTTTCTGTTATGCCACTGTTTAGGCATTGCTTTTCATTCCAGTTGTATTTTCTTTTCATGCATTGTACAAAGAATGTTATTAATAAAAGTTGCTGTTATTTCTATATTATTCGTCTCTTGTGATTTACTTTATATTGCTTAGTTACGCTTAGTGTATGTACCTCTGAGTATATACGTAGCGGGCCTCGTCGCGTCCACTTCGCCGTACACTGGGAAGCGGGGCGTGACAGGTTTTGTTGGTGGCCCATACAGGTCTGGGCTGTATGAATCCCTGTCATGCAGTTCTGGTCTGTGTGAACAACCTAAGCAATATAACACAAGAACCAGCAACTAAAACATTCTTTACAATTCATGTTCCTTGAATCTTGCAAATTTCTATTCCTTGAATCTTATCATTTCATGTATTTGAATCTGTCCTAATGCAAATTTTTCTTCAGAATTATGGATTCCCCGAACAACATCAGCACCAACGTCAACAACACCCCATCAGCACTACCTCTCACACCAGCTGTTCCCGCACTACCCACTGAGCAAACGATGTTATTTGATGCGATCCGTAGTCTTCTCGAGGGACAGCAACAACTTCTAAGTCGTCCTGAGACAGATGCACCGGGAATAAAGCAATTCAGAGCTTTGCACCCAAAGCAGTTTTCGGGTAAAGGAAGCCCTCTCGAAGCAGAAGAATGGGCACAAAGCATCGAAGACGATCTGGCAGCAGCTCAAGTGCCAGATAATGCTTGGGTCCGTGTAGCAAAACTACAGCTCACGGATAATGCTCGCAATTGGTGGAAGGCGGAGGAAACCCGTCTAGCGCAGCCAATTGAATGGAAGACATTTCGCGAGAAGTTTGACGCGAAATATTTCCCTGTGACTGCCAGGTTCGCTATGGAGCAGCAGTTTATTCATCTACAGCAAGGATCAATGTGGGAGAAATCGGTAGATGAATACGATGCTGAGTTCACTATGTTGAGCCGGTAAGATATGTCACAATAGTTCAATTTTTAAATATCACATACTACACAGCTAACACAATCTTTAAACAGATTCGCGGCACGCCTGATACCGACGGACGAGATCAGAGCCCGTCGTTTTCAGCAAGGTTTGGACACAGAGATCAAGGCTGCTCTAGCCACAGGAAAGTTTTTGACTCATGAGGAAGCCCTAGAAGCTGCCCGCAGTTATGAGGCAGTGATAAAAGAGAGGGGCAGACCTCAGTCTGCAGGAGTCAAGCGCCCTGCCAATCAGATGGCAGATGGAGCCATGTCCAGACCATCTTTCGTGCCGAGGCGACCCGGAGTACCAACTCATCGTCCTAGTCTAGCCTTTTGCACCTACTGCAAGAGAACTGGACATATGATGAAGGACTGCCGTCGAGCCAACCGCCTCTGCTTAGTCTGCGGTTCAGCCACTCATGATATTGGATCTTTTCCCCAAAGGCAGAACTCAGTTGCTGCACCCAGGCCAGCAAATACTTATCAGCAGCGACCAACTCTTCAGGCACCTGCTCCCAGACTTGCACTGCCTGCACCACCCAAGGGACCACAAGCTGCACCATCTCCTCGACAGTTCCATCAAGCTCAAAGGAATGTTCAGAGGAATGCTCCTCAGGCCAGGAGGAATGTGCCGAAGCGCCAAGCTTTCATGATGTCTGTTGAAGAAGCTGAGGCCACTGGCCAAGTCATCACTGGTAAACTTTCTTTCTCAAACTTATCTTTTAGTTTTGTTTACCTACACACTTTCCCTATACCTAAAACCTATCCCATATACCTTAGGTACAATCCTAGTAGCTTCACTACCTGCACTTGCACTGTTTGATACTGGAGCATCCCACTGCTTTATGTCGCAACGGTTTGTCCGAACCCATGCGATTCCAGTCTCACCGCTTGTATCCAGCTGGAACGTCTGTTCCGGAAATGGTGTTCTAAAGGCAACTATGGGATACAACATGTGTCCAGTCATCGTCTGCAGTCGAGAGTTTTATGCTGACTTCAAGGTACTGGACATACCAAACTTCGATGTTGTTCTAGGAATGGACTGGCTTGGAACCTTTTATGCTACCATCGACTGTCGTCAAAGGAGGGTAGTATTTGAGATTCCAGATCATCCGGTCTTCTATTTCTAGAGTGGAGATCGCACCCTGGAGCCAAGTACTTACAAAGCGAAGCCAAGGGAAGCAGTAGTTGCAGCAGCTCATGCAGAGGAAGAATCAAGACCGGAGGTAGTTCGAGAGTTCGACGATGTATTCCCTGACGATATATCAGGTTTGCCTCCCGATCGAGCTCTTGAATTCAGTATTGACTTAGTACAAGGAGCACAACCAGTGATCAAAACACCGTATAGACTAAGTCCGGAAGGTTTGAAGGAAGTTCGAACACAGTTGGACGAATTACTGGCGAAAGGATGGATTCGTCCCAGCACTTCAAGTTGGGGAGCACCTGTACTATTGGTGAAGAAGAAGGAAGGTTCATACAGAATGTGCATCGACTATAGAGCCTTGAACGAAGTCACAATAAAGAACAACTATCCACTCCCGCTCATCGACGATTTATTCGATCAGCTAAGTGGATCTTGTGTCTTCTCTAAACTAGATCTTCGTTCAGGTTATCATCAAGTGAAGGTCAAGGAAGCTGATATTCACAAAACAGCTTTCAGAACTCGCTATGGGCATTATGAATTTTTAGTAATGCCATTTGGAGTGACCAATGCACCAGCAATCTTCATGAACCTTATGAACCAAGTCTTCCGGGAGTATTTAGACAGGTTCGTTGTCATCTTCATCGACGACATCCTGGTATATTCTAAGAATCGGAAAGAGCATGCGGAGCACTTACGAATTGTCCTGGAAACACTTCGACAACATAAGCTTTATGCCAAATACAGCAAGTGCGAGTTTTGGCTAAAACAGGTTGGTTTTCTTGGACACATCGTATCAGGAGAAGGGATTTCTGTGGATCCAGCAAAAGTTTCAGCAGTCAGCGAATGGCCTACACCAAAATCAGTGAAGGATATATGGAGTTTCTTGGGCTTAGCTGGATATTACCGAAGATTCATTGAAGGCTTTTCGAAGATAGCAACACCCCTGACCAAGCTCACAAGAAAAGATGAAGAATTTGTGTGGTCAGAAGCATGCGAGCAAGCTTTCGTAGAACTCAAGTCAAGATTGACATCTGCACCTATTCTCGTCATACCGGATCAATCCGGAGGATTCGAAGTACATTGTGATGCATCCGGTAAGGGATTAGGGTGTGTTCTACATCAGCACGGTAAGGTTGTGGCTTATGCTTCAAGACAACTGAAGACTCATGAGCGCAATTATCCGACGCATGATCTGGAGTTGGCAGCCGTAATTTTTGCTCTCAAAATTTGGCGCCACTACTTACTTGGTGAACGAGTGAACATCTACACAGATTATAAAAGTCTGAAGTATGTGTTTACTCAGAAGGAGTTGAATATGCGGCAGAGAAGATGGTTAGAACTAATGGCGGACTTTGACATCAACTTGCAATATCATCCAGGAAAGGTGAACGTAGTACCTGAAGCTCTTAGTCGCCAACCATTAGCAATGAATCTCACCGCACAGTGGAAGCTTCAGCAAGACCTACATCAGATGGAGATCGAACTAGTCATGCCAGGTGATGTTTCAAATTTGATGAATCTACAAGTCCAATCAACTATTGTCAACCAGATCAAGGCAGCTCAAGCCAGCGATGCTAAGTTGCAAAAGATCAGAGAACAAGTGGAGAATGGACTCAGAATAGATTTCATCATCCATGAAGACTGATCTTTGAGATACGGCAGCAGATTGTATGTACCAAAAGGTCCTGTTCGGGAAGAGTTAATGAAAGAAGCTCATAGCTCTCCCTATTCAGTACATCCTGGAGGTACCAAAATGTACAAAGATCTACGTCAGAATTATTGGTGGCATGGAATGAAGCGTGAAGTATCCAGAAGCGTCGCAAAATGCTTGGTGTGTCAGCAAGTAAAGGCTGAACATCACAGGACAGCTGGACTACTTCAACCGTTACCAATACCAGAATGGAAGTGGCAGCATCTCACGATGGACTTTGTAACTGCTCTTCCTCGCAGCACAAAGGGTAACGATGCGATTTGGGTCATTGTGGATCGACTCACAAAGTCGGCTCACTTCATCCCATTTCGAGTTGGCTAATCAACTGAGACATTAGCGAAGAAGTACATGGAGGTAATAATCTAATTTAAGATTTAAACTCTTCATACTGTACTATCTCTGATACCCATGAACTTATACAGGAAATTGTAAGACTTCATGGAGTACCGGTCTGCATTGTCTCCGATCGTGACACCAGGTTCCGATCGCAATTTTGGCAAAGTCTGCAAGCAAGCTTGGGAACAAGTCTGAAATTCAGCACGGCTTATCATCCACAAACAGATGGTCAGTCGGAACGAACTATTCAGATCTTGGAGGATATGCTCAGAGCATGTATGCTCGACTTCAAAGGATCGTGGGAAGATCACCTGCATCTTGTGGAGTTTGCGTACAACAACAGCTACCAAGTAAGTATAGGAATGACACCTTTTGCAGCTTTATATGGAAGGAAGTGTCGATCGCCATTAAATTGGGACGACATCGGAGATAGAGAACTCCTTGGACCAGAGATGATAGTAGCGACAGTTGATGTGGTTCGTACTATCAGAGAAAGAATGCGCATAGCCCAAGATAGACAGAAACACTGGGCTGATGCGAAGAGACGACACTTGGAGTTCCAGCCAGGAGATCATGTATTCCTGAAAATCTCTCCGAACCGCGGAGTGATCAGATTTGGAAGACGGGGAAAGTTGAGTCCGAGATACATTGGACCGTTCGATATACTCGAACGAGTCGGTGAGGTGGCATATTGTTTAGCGCTTCCACCCTCATTGGAAGGAGTGCATAACGTGTTTCACACATCTCAACTCAGAAGGTATGTGAGTGACCCCAGCCATGTACTTGATCATTCCGAGCTCACGATACAGCCCGATTTGTCTTGTGAGCAACCTGTGGAGATCCTGGACAGGAAAGTGAAGACACTTCGGAACAAAGAAGTTAATTTGCTCCGGGTAATGTGGAGGAAAGACACTCCTGGTGAATCCACGTGGGAAAGGGAGGATGAAATGCGTACAAGATATCCGCACCTTTTTGTAAACTAGTCCTCAAAATAAAAGTTGTAAATTTCGAGGACGAAATTTTTGTAAGGAGGGTAGATTGTAACAACTCCAATTTTGTATACCAAAAATTTACTTTAAATATAGTGTATACTTGGAGTATTGATGTTGCTGGAAACAATTTAAGTATCTAATTCCTTACAATAATTACAAGAAGGAGCTTGTAGCTCATTGGTAATACCTTGCACTGCTGAACCAAGCCATCAGAGTTCGAATCCCATGCCCCACATAATTTTTTATATCGTTTTGTTTTAATTTTTTTTTAGAAGTCAAACGGTCAAACAGCCATAACTTACAATTTATTGTGAATTATAAAAAATAAACTATACCAAAATCTCCCCCAGACCAAGACCCACCCATCGAGACCCGACTCGGCCCTGACTCGGCCGAATCGGCCGGCGCCACCGGCCGGACTCGGCCGGTCGGCCGAGTCGTCAACACGAAATTTTTTCGTGTTCACTGGGTCTTTTCACCTGCATAGTCTAAATTTTCTGTACTGTTACACAATTTCAATTAAATCTCTTTAAAGACCAAAATTAATGAATTTTTAATGATTTTTACATTTTTAAAAATATTTTTTAATCCAAACCCTAACCCTAGCCTAGCCCTATATAAAGACCCCTACCCTCTACCATTTCACCTCACAACTCTAAGTCCACTCTATCAAATTCTCGAGAACTCGGTATGAAGAGCGAGAAGCGAAGCGCTGCCGAAATCGACGACGGATTCCGGCGACCGGATCAGAACCTTCGCGACGTTTTCGACGAATCGACAACCACCACATCCCTTAGCTTCCTTAGCTTGTCCAAACCGTAAGTCCCATCCCCTCTATCTCTCTTTTCTATAAGTATAAAAATACGACTTTTTGGAACCCGACGGAAATCGTACAAATCGATTTCCGATTCGGTTTTTCTATAAATTTCCACTTGTCACCTAATACATATTATCTACCCATATGCCTGTTGACTATTAATCACCCATAAACCAATTTAATCAAACTTTTTCACATGAAATGATAGCTTCTTTACAAAACCGTATTCTTTTCATAAAAATACCATGAAGTTCATTTTTCTTAGTTTAATTAATTCCCTCACTCCTAAATAGGTTTATCTTGATCATTAAACTTGTAGAACCCAATTTGAATGAAATTTCACACATAAAATGATAACTTTTTCGAATACCGTATTCTTGCGCTATAATACCTTTAAGTTTAACATAGCATGTTTTACCTTTAAACTTCACCAAAACTTAAAATAAGTCACGAGGTAATGACCTACCTCTACACACACTCAATATAACCCTAGTTGATAAATATCAAAACACAGAATACGAAATTACAGGACGTTTCGCTAAAATACCCTAATCTTTATAACCTTTATTGAAAGTTTTAAGTTGTAAACATTTCTAGATAAAATCTTTTAATAAAATGAAAGCACGGTTGGTCATGGACATCGATCGTTTATCTAAACTGTCTTGTGGTGACTAGGCAAGTGTGTCTAAGGCTAGTGGTTTTTAATTAGGCCCACGACTGTGGTTCCTTCCCACTTACCTGGTACTTACCTGGCCGTAATTGACGGTGAAGAGGCGATTTGAGGCTTCTAATGACTCATCGTTTAGACTTAGAAGTAGGCTAGTTGGCTTAGGAAACCCTAACAACTAAAATACGGAAAACTATACTTTTTGCAAATAAATACCCCATATTTATAAAACTGTTTCCCAAATGAAAAGTATTTGTTAAACCTAAGCAAAGCGCCGCTACAACCCACTTTTGGGGAACCTGTTAGGGATAGTACGGTTCATCGTGCACCCGCAGGCTAGTAGTGCGAGATTCAGACCTCCGCAAGGAGCATTCGGTCTCGAAAGGTTCAAAATACGATATTTAGGGAAAACGAGATTTTTCTAAATATAATATTTATATAAAATTATTCATGTGTTAATATATATATAATTATCATTTAAACATCTATTTTATCATAATATAAGTTTCCACATTTTTTCTAAAATTACAAGATTAAAAGTTACACTAAAATACCATGAATTTCAGATAAAACAATTAATACTTTTATTAGGATATATTCAATAGAATAACACAAATAAAATTCACATTCATTATAACAATAAAGACGATTATTAAATACTTGAGGTGTATTTTGAAAACTATACAAAAGTACTTTTTACATAAAACCCCCTCAAGTTTTATAAATTACAATAAGGCCCCTAGCTAATATTGAACTTCAAATTATCTTTCTTTTAGTCTGACTCGGGTTAGAGTCTGACTATTCCTGACTCGAATATGATTCAAGTCAATCTTTATTCTTTTATATTCCAATACAATTTGAATACATGAAACCCTGAATCCAGTTAACAATATATTCTTTTTGACTGAATCAAACCATGGATATTCATCTATTATCCTGATATTCCATTTACCTGATTATACAGTTACATCATGTTTACTGATATCATGGTTTTGGTCAGTCACCCAACTTACATATTCCAATACTACAATACTGTTAAAACATTACGTGGTTTAAGGGGTAGATTGGTACGGAAGGTGTTAAAGGTGGCACGAGGTGGTCAGATTAAGACACCTAACCTGAATCCTATTGCTGTTGTACCGTGGCATAACGGTTCCTTGTACTTTCTTTTTGCCCTGATCTCTAGCATATAGATATCCCCCTCGTATACACTGGCATCCTTCTGTACCAAGCTACAAACAACAGCGTTAAACAATGTTACATAATATACAACAATATAATACTTTAGAAAATACTGTTACTCTGTCATTCTCATTCTTCTTATCTTTGGGACTTACCGAGCGATCTGTTCGCTGACGACATTCTATTTCTTTCTTCTTTGAATGTCGTCAGGTGCGTTGGACCAAGCTGAGATCGAGCCCACCGGTGAAGATTTGGAGCAGTTCCAAGAAGACCCAGAGCTCTAGATAATTGCACCTTGTTCTTTTCAGTATTTTCATTTTCTGTTATGCCACTGTTTAGGCATTGCTTTTCATTCCAGTTGTATTTTCTTTTCATGCATTGTACAAAGAATGTTATTAATAAAAGTTGCTGTTATTTCTATATTATTCGTCTCTTGTGATTTACTTTATATTGCTTAGTTACGTTTAGCGTATGTACCTCTGAGTATATACGTAGCGGGCCTCGTCGCGTCCACTTCACCGTACACTGGGAAGCGGGGCGTAACACCTTGTCTCGATAATCCTACGACTAGGGACCTGAAAAAGGATGTGCTTGCAGACTACCCAGCCCCCACTAGTGTGACTGCCATCACAACGCTGGTAGTTAAGCAAGGTCCTAAGGGCTCTATCAATACGTACACACATATTAAGATAGATATAACCAAGTAGCATACTACCATGTTTAGCAAGACTGTTAATATAACTGTCAATATCCCAAGCTTCCATTAAGTAATATACAAGCTAGTATGATACAATAATGACCCCTAAGGCATATACACTAACAATCTCCCACTTGCACTAGGGCCATGTATTAGTATATCGAAGAACGATCATCTCGAGTAGCCTCTCGAACTGAATCTGAGGTAAGGCCTTTGTGAATGGATCAATAGTGTTCTCCTCTGTAGCAACTCTCCGGACCTCGATCTCCCGGCGATCTATGATCTCCCTGATCAGGTGATACCGCCTTAAGATGTGTCTGGACTTCTGATGGGACTTGGGTTCCTTCGCTAAAGCTATAGCTCCGTTGTTGTCGCAATACAGTGGTATTGGATCAACAATGGTAGGAACCACCTGAAGTTCTGTTAGGAACTTCTTCATCCAGACCGCTTCTTTTGCGGCATTGCAAGCAGCAATATACTCCGCTTCCATCATCGAGTCAGCAACGGTGTCCTGCTTGGAACTCTTCTAGCACACCGCCCCTCCATTGAGGGTAAAGACATAACCTGACATGGACTTGGAGTCATCCTTGTCACTCTGGAAGCCGGAATCAGCAAAGGCCTCGATCTTGAGATCTTTTCCGCCGTAAACCAAGAACATCTCATTTGTCCTTCTCAGGTACTTGAGAATGTTCTTTACTGCTATCCAGTGCTTCTTCCCTAGGTCTGACTGATACCTGCTTACCACGCTCAGTGCGTAAGCTACATCTGGTCTGGTTCACAACTTCGCAAACATTATAGAGCCTACCGCAGAAGCGTATGGTATAATAGACATGCGATCCCTTTCCAAATTAGTCTTGGGAGACATCTCTTTGGATAGGATGATTCTGTGACAAGCCGGTAGATTACCGCGCTTAGAATCTTCCATACTGAATCTTTTCAGTATAGTGTTGATATACCTGGACCGCGAAAGTCCCAACATACTCTTGGATCTATCACGATAGATCCGAATCCCCAGAATGTAAGAGGCATCACCTAGGTCTTTCATGGAGAACCTATGTGACAAGAATCCTTTGATAGATTGTAGCATAGGAATTTCATTTCCTATCAATAGAATGTCATCCACGTACAAGACGAGGAATACAACAGTTCGTGCTACAATTTTACTATATATACATGGTTCATCTGGATTTTTGATAAAGTCATATTCTTTGACCGTTTCATCAAAACAGATGTTCCAACTCCGCGATGCCTGCTTTAGTCCATAAATGGACTTAAGCAACTTGCACACTTTCCCGTTGCTCCCACTCTGATTGAAGCCTTCTGGCTGATCCATATAGACACACTCTTCCAAATTACCATTTAGAAAATCCGTCTTTACGTCCATTTGCCAGATCTCATAATCATGGAAGGCGGCAAAAGCAAGAAGGACTCGAATGGATTTGAGCATAGCCACTGGAGAAAAAGTCTCGTCATAGTCCAAAGCAGGTCTTTGACGAAAACCCTTTGCAACAAGTCTAGCTTTATAGGTTTCCACCTGTCCATCTACACTAATCTTTTTCTTGAAGATCCATTTGCATCCTATGGATTTTACCCCATCTGGAGCAAAATCCAAAGTCCATACTTTGTTGGTGTACATGGACTCCATCTCGGTCCGCATTGCATCCAGCCATCGTACCGAGTCACCGCTCTGGATAGCCTGCTGGAATCTAGTAGGTTCATCATCATCAATGACGCAATCCTCTCTATCCCCATCTATGAGAAAACCGTAGTATCTCTCAGGCAGATGAGACGGCCTACTACTCCCGCGGAGGGGTGCGGGAATGTCCTGTTCTTCTTGAACTACTGGTTCTACCAAACTTTCAGTAGTAGTTTGTGGTTCTGGAATTTCTTCCAGTTCTATTTCGCTCCCACTTGTTTCCTTTTCTAAAAACTGCTGTTCTAGAAAATGGGCATTACGAGAAACAAAAACCTTTTGTTCCTCTGCGTAATAGAAATAATACCCCTTGGAGTTCTTTGGATATCCTACAAACTTACACTGTACTGATCGTGCCTCGAGTTTGTCCGCATGCTGCTTTTTAACAAAAGCTGGACATCCCCATATCTTCAGATACTGAAGATAGGGTTTCTTCCCACTCCACATCTGATATGGCATGGTAGGCACAGTCTTGGTAGGAGCCCTGTTCAAAAGATATGCAGCTGATTCTAGCGCATAACCCCAGAAAGATCGCGGTAACTCAGCATTACTCATCATGGAACGTACCATATCCAATAGGGTTCGATTCCGCCTCTCCGATACACCGTTATACTGTGGAGTGTATGGAGGAGTAAGCTTAGAGAGAATTCCTTTCTCTTTTAGGTAACCTAGGAACTCGGCACTTAAGTATTCACCACCTCGATCAGATCTCAGTGTCTTGATACTTTTGCCGGTTTGGTTTTCTACTTCATTCTTATACTCTTGGAATTTCTCAAAAGCCTCGGATTTATGTTTCATCAAGAAAATGAATCCGTACCTAGAGTAATCATCCGTAAAAGTAATGAAATAGGAAAAACCACCTCTTGCATGTGTAGACATTGGACCACATACATCGCTGTGTATGAGTCCTAAGAGCTCGCTCGCTCTTACTCCATGTCCAGTGAATGGAGTCTTTGTCATCTTTCCTTTGAGACATGATTGACAAGTGGCATAAGTTTGATATTCGAACGAATCCAAATATCCTTCTCTATGTAACTTAGTTAACATTGTCTCATTGATGTGACCCAGTCTACAATGCCATAAGAAAGCCTTATTTAAATCTGGAGAATTTCTTTTTAGTGTGTTCTGGACATTGAAAATCTGTAATTGGTTTAATACATATATACCGTTATCCAGCGTACCGGACCCAATCAAACCATGATTTAGGTGGATGTTAACAACATCGCTTACAAACGTGAAATCATAACCTTCTTTTGATAACAAGGAAACTGATATGATATTACACGTTAAACTAGGTACACAAAAACAGTTATGCAAAACCAAAATATGTCCACTCGTCAATCCAAGGTGATAATCCCCTACGGACACAGCTCCCACGCTAGCTCCGTTAGCAACCTTCAGGATCATATCACCAACCTTCGGCACTCTATGGTTTCTCAGTGCCTGCAATGAATTGCATATATGAGATCCTGATCCGGTATCCAATACCCAGGAAGTAGAGTTGATTGACAGACAATTCTCAATTACAAACACACCTGAAGTCGAAGCCACAGCTTGCTTCGGTTCCTGGTTCTTGGCATTCCAAGCTTTGCAATCCTTTTTCCAGTGCCCTTTCCTATGACAGTGGAAGCACTCATCCTTTGCCACTACTGGCACCGCAATCTTTTTCTTTCCCTTCGCTCCCACCTTACTAACACCTCCTCTAGGTTTGGCGGCGGCCTTATTCTTCCTTCTTTTGGCCCTAGCCTTGGACCCGGAAGAAGAAGCACCGCGAACAAACATAGCGGGTGTATCCTTTGCCTTCTGCAAGGTGCCCTCTGCACTCCTCAACATGTAAGGAGTTCTGGAAGTTCAACTTCTTTTCTTTGAATGTTGAAATTCAGAATAAACTGGGCATAGGTGGAAGGAAGGGACTGGAGAATCAAATCTGTATAGAGCTCATTCTCCAAAGTCGTCCCAAGGTCTGCGAGCTCTTCTATATAGCCAATCATCTTTAGGACATATTCTCCTACGGATGATCCGACGGCCAACCTCGCCTGAAACAAGTTCTTTGAGGTCTCGTATCTTGCTATACGAGATTGCTCTCCATAAAGTTCCTTTGTATGGAGAAATATGGCATCAAGATCCATATCCTCGTGCCTCCTCTGATGTTCATTATTCATCGAGGCAAGCACGATGCACTTGGCCCTCGCGCAATCTAACTCCCAGGTTTTGCGGATTTCCTTATCTGCATTACTGGATTTGGGACCAGGGACAGCAGGTGCCTTAGCGGTAAGGACATACCCCAATTTGTCATAGGTCAAAGCCATCTTGACATTCTGCAGCCAATCTTTATAGTTTGGCTCTGTCAATATATTTTTCTCTAATAGTAACTTAAGGCCAGTCATGTTTTGGGTCGCTGCAATGAGAGAGAGAGGGAACACTTTAGCATGATGCTCTTGCAAGTTTAGAGTGGTTTTTAGTTTATCTAAACTGGATGGCTCCCACTGTTTCTCGAATCTCTCCTCAAACCAAAAAGGAAGAACTAGCTAGGACTATTCTCACTGTACAATACTTGCTTAACCGTTCAGCCAGGCCGGTGTCGGTACTTCGAGGGAGGTTTTCCAACGCTTTCGCAAAGTTCCTTAATTAAATGACTTCTTTTCTCTGGGGGCGTAGCCCCGCTGACACCTTTCTCGACACTTACTTGGTTTATAGCATTGATCGTTAAGTGACGAATCTCCTGATGAGTAGCGTATACTCACAGTAGGATCGGGATCCAAATATCATCGTGTGATAATGCTGAAGGAATCCTACCAACATTCATCACACTCCAAATGGTATGCATCTCTATGCAAATTTCAGTTTCTTTAGAAATTCCCGATATAAATTTCTGCCCCATGCTCTTATGACCTTGGCGTTGGTCAAAATGTCATAAGTCACATGTCAAGTTCTACCCCCAAAATATCATAAGTCACATGTCAAGTTCTACCCATCATTATCTTGTTAATTTGAACCCATCCGTACATGCCCCTGACGTTGGCCAAATGATAATACGACTGTCCCAAACTAACCCATCTATCTATGCAACAAATGAATACCCAGCAGCTACCAAACACTATGCCTTGGTGCTGGTCAAAATATATAGCTTGAATACTACTGAATACCCAAATGAAATGACGGAGGGCTACGAATGGTTTTGGCGAAACCGTGAACGTTGTGAACTTGATATGATCGAAGGAACCTGATAGCTTTTAAAAGGAGTGCTTAATGCTCCGCAATTTAAAAAATATCCTCTGTTTTAAAATAACCGAGTGGTTTCTTTTAAATTGTTCCAACGATTCAACTTTGGTTTATTTTCTTTGCATTAATCTAATGTGTCCCATCAATTAACCTATCATTGCAGAAAACAACGAAAATACAACGTCCTCTTATGCTATCCGCATTCGCCACTGGGTCCCGTCATCACCCGTTAGGTTACTTAACTAACGACAGAGCGGGGGCTGGGCTAGTGCGGGTGTAAAACATAAGTGACGTCTAAATAGCTATCATATATAGATATTGTACATTCGTCAGACGCAATAATAGGCATTCCAGATCACTGATGAACATTATTGGATATACAAGCAATCCGCGTTTCCTTTGAGCCTGCAATGAAAGACGGATTACACAGTTGTGATGAATAGCCATTACCCCACCCTAGACCCCTACGGGTATGGCAAACTACCCGCCAAGTACCCGAAGTGAAGCGGTCTCCCTCAACAACATGAGTAGGCCACTAAACACTTCAAAGTACCCGGTAGTTTGTGCACCCTACCTTGGGTCTATCCTAGGAGCAAAAATCAGTAAATGAAATAATACAATGGTGGCTACAACCGCAACCTGGATGTGCCCCGCAAAAGAATATTACATCATATTGCAATTTACATCGAATGAATGAATATACAAAAACCCATCTCAAACCCCGGCTAATCATCACAACGATCCAATCAAGTTCATAAACACAAACAGTAAAACCATTACAGAAATGTGCAATCCCCTGCCAACCGACATACTAGCAGTTAGGGGAGGTTTACGAACACATTATACAAATCACATATATAATCAAATTAGCCAAACATCGCAGAATTTTGATCGAGCAAACACAATTGATTCTACTCCAAAAACTTCTCTGTGCACCTAAGACTTGAGCAGAAAAAAAACATTCCAGAAAGAACAAAATTATCACAGAAGAGTTCTGGGGAATTTTGGGCTGAGTCGGCCCCAACTCGGCAGCGGATCCGTGGCCGATCGCTTGGATCGGCCGCGGTTCCGCGGCGCTTTGGCTGATTCAGGAACCCAAATTTCTCCAGTATTCTTAAGTTTCCCTGCTTGTAATTTTAAGGGTCCCTGAAAAATTTTTAGACCCTGTTTTAAAATCGACAGAAACTTGATAAAAATGATGTTTTTTCGGTTCGTTTTGCGATCGAATTTCTAACGACTTTGCTAACAAGTTAGTTATGGTTTAGCGAGGCTCTGATACCACTGTAAGTCGACGTTGTACACCCCACGAGTTGCGGGGAGGCGGAAATATGAAAAACAATCTTTTTCTTTAAACTAACATCGACTAACCGTAAGGATCTTTGCTAAACTCTAACTAACACTATCATAGGAGTAGTTAGCTACTATGAAAGAAGATTATACCTAATGAACCAAGTCATTCTTCTTCTCGTTAACCACCTCCTCGTCGGTCTCCTCTTTGTAATAGACGATCCACCCGAAAGCTACTACTCCAAGCTTTGCCTCTAACTTGAGGAAACTAGGTTTCTTAAATTGCTAATCAAAGTCACCTAGGTAATATAGAGTGTGATTAGGGATTAAAAAGTCTTACTAATCCTTGATCTCAACACATGAGAGGTTAGGATTAGGGTTTGAAGAGAGAGAGCTTGATGAGAGAGAAGGTGAGAGTGAGAATGAAATGAAATAATGATATCATTTGAATATATGAAGCATAATGATTTATTAAATGAATAATCAAATGATTTATCAACCATGCTTCATTTATTCATTATGAGTGATTCATCTCATGAGTCATTAGTCATTAAATGCACCATTAACTACATGAATGAATCACACAAATGAGTCATTAAATCAAAAAAATGCAAATACCACCTTAGTCCCCAAGTCATCATCCTTCTAGAAGCTTCTTTCCAAATTACGAGAACGCCCCTCCTATCCGTGAAAACACGGAAAAACTTTAGACTGTATAAATCCAATAATCCGATACTAGAATCTGGCTTAAACCAAAGCCGGCTAGTAAAAACTGTCCGAACATCGTACGTGCATAAAAACACGTAAGCGTCCGAACCCTTGTCGTAAAACCATACGACCTCTATATCGTTTCGCCCGGAGCAGGGAAACTCTCTGTGTGGGACTCTAAAGACTCGACTACTATGCTGGCAGTGGGTTTAACCACAGACTGCAAGCGGCACTAGCTGTACGTAACGATCCCCAGGTAGATGTCGATAAGAAGGCCGATGAGGAAACCCATTCGAACTCCTACTGAGCCTGATGTGAAAATCTCCATACAGTCCGGTCTGTTCGTCTAGGACTATCGCATATTGGACCTAGGGGGGCGGCAAGTTTTAGTCCCCTAAAAGCGGTATAAATCGTGTCGGAGCGTAGCCCATTACACCTTGAGAAACTACTAGAAAACCTACCAGTAAATCTCGCTTGCCCTGGCCAGGGACTTTGCGTAATGGCTCTCCAGACACAGCGTGATATCAACTCCCAATACCGGGAGAGACGAATCCTGTCTAACCGCCACTGCCTCCAAGTGCTCGGGACTGCACCCAACTGCTACCTGTTTGCATGACTCCTTTGAGCCGTGGTAGGGCAGCAATCTAAGAACAGTGGGAACACACTCGAGGCGAAGCAGCAGTGTCAAGTCTGCGGACTATGCTGTACTCATATCACCTGGGAACTGTTAACTGACGACGGGTATAATACCAACCAACAGTTCCCTGCGAGTCCTGTCCGGTGTACCCGTAACCCAACGAGCACCTGTTCTCTGATTAAAAATCAGGAAAAAGCTTCAGAGGAAGCATCACGTGCTAGCACGTGACCAGCGGTCACGTGTTGGCACGTGACGTTTAAAGCAGCGGCACAGAGCAAGCGTAGAAGAGAAGCCCATTCAAGGGGTCACGTGCCTACACGTGACCGAGGGTCACGTGCTCACATGTGACCAGGGGTCACGTGGCCGCACGTGACTGGCTTTAAAAGCCCTGCTGTTCAACAGAATTAAATTCTGAATAAGATCATTTAAATCTTTCTAAAATAGAGAAGATATATCTGAAACCGTTGAATTAAAAATCCGAGGGTGATTAAATATCACCAATTTATGGAAAAATCTTGGACATGGAAAGATTACCCCCTAAATCTAACTGAAATAACAAAAGAATATCTTTGGATTTAAAATCCAACGGTGAATAAAATTCACCTAATAATTTAAAGGCCCGGATCAATGATGAAAATAAATTAAATCTCTCAATAAACAAATCAAATCTTTCAATGAAAGATTCACTAAACAGATTGATTCTTTTCCTTCTCCTATAAATAGGTGCCAAGGGAGAGAGTTAAGTAAAAAAGAGAAAAGGGGGAGAAAAACAGACAGAGAGAGATATAGAGCCTTGGAATCTTGAAAATTGAGAAGGAATAATTTGATTCTCTGCAAAGAAAAACCTTAGGTAAGAAAAGAGAGGCTTCAAAAAGAGAATTTAATTCTCAAAAGAGTTTAACTCTTCTATAAAGAAAAGAACTTAGTTCTTTCTCTGGTTGAAGATCTGCAAAGTGCACATCTCCCCATAAATTGAGAATTTAATTCTCATTGGGTTGAGATCCTGCCATGCAGATCTAAAACATAGAGGAGGAATTGAGTTTTGAGAATTTAATTCTCACAAGAGCTATAATTCCTTTGAGATAAAATTAGGGTTTAACCCTATATTATATGAATTTAATTCCTTCGAAATGGACAGAACTAGGGTTTAACCCTAATTGAGAACTTAATTATCTCAAACTCACAGGAATTTAATTCCCTTAAAAAAGAAATTAGGGTTTCACCCTATGCCAGAATTAATTCTTTACATATATGGGGAATTTAATTCCTACAGAAAAGAAATTAGGGTTTAACCCTATCTAAGAATATAATTCTTCAAAAGAAAAGTGGGAATTTAATTCCTTTAAAGTTATTGCTAGGGTTTAACCCTATGAAGGATTTAACTCTTAAAAAGATAAAGAGATCTTCAAACATGCAAAGAACCAGAGTCACGTGCTACCACGTGACCCCTGTAAAGATCCACAGAAAAGAATTTTGAGGCAACGCCTCACGTGCCCCACGTGCCCCTTGAAGCACATAAAGAATAGAGCCCAAAACTACCATTACGTCCTTAACCTTGACCGCAACGTCTTAAAACTAACATTGGACCGCAATGTCCTTAAACTACCTATCGACCGCAATGTCCCTAAACTAAACAATAGAGCCCAAATGCTCTTTTGTTGGATCTAAACGATCCCGTTAAGTTGATCTTAGTCTGAAATGAGACTAACGTATCCTTAACAAATGGTTAAGTTGATCTTAGTCTGGAATGAGACTAACGTATTCTTAACTAACGTTTAAGTTGATCTTAGTCTCAAATGAGGCTAACGTATCCTTAAACCCAAACCCCCAAACCCAAATCTAAGATAATACGGATTTGGACTAGTCCACGCCCTACGGGCGACAACATAACTTAGTCTCCGTATACAATCCACGGACAACCAAACACAAAACAAACACACACGACACGAAGTGACCATATGGAGAAGGAGAAAGTTGTTACCGCGATGCGGTAACATAATTAACTGCAGGAGCTTGCGCCTGCAGGGAAGAGCATCCCCACAATCAAAAAACCCCTCAAGCGAGGGGGAATCTGACGAAGTCTGCTATATCGGCCGCATCCGTTTAAACATTCGATACACGGTGCCATAAATCAACTTGACATCTTCGGAGAGGTGGACGGATAGCTCCAATTAGCATCTGCCCCGAATCTCAGGCAAGACGTCCCTGCGTCGCGCCGTCTTTCGGAGGGGAACAGATTCTGGCACGCCCGGTGGGATCCTTTCCTCTTTCCACTCCATACTTCGTGTGTCGTGTTTTCCCCGTGATCAAATAATCGCGGTGTGTATGTTTTTGGTTGCCCTTAGGGGAGTGGCTATTGAAGCCGGCATTTCGTCTCTATGAAGAATGGCATTTGCTCCCACTCTGTCATATCCGGCGGAGTCAAGTATGGGTCATTTGCAGCCACAAATCTCTGCAATCCGGCTTTTCAAGAAATCAACGGGCTTCTTTTTGGGTCGATGCTCCCACCTCCCACCCTCGGTGCCTCAACGCCGATGGAGGAAGCCCAGAGGATGTCTGTCGTCCATAGGTAGGCTCCCCAAGCAGCAGCCTTGCCGACGGAATCAGTCCTCAAACAACTGGCACATGCCAAAGACCAAGGTCGACACAGGGGGTAGAATATTCAAGCTCTTTAAGAAATCAATGGCTTCAAACTGCACTAACTGCACCCTCGAGGGCGGTTGTATAAAGAATGAGAGGCTTTCCCTTGACCGGAGCAGCCAGCACTGGAGGGCTCTGCAGATACTGCTGTCCTCTTTTCCGGATGCCATATAGACGGTGTGCATCACCATGCCCCCAGACTTGGGGCGTTTAGGTTCAGTGGTCTTGCGATTCGTCGCAGACTCAGGGATTTTCTCCAGCCTTCTTTTCTTGTGAGCGGTTGAAGTTGAGGGGGCTCTTGCAGTAGGCACCCAAGTAGCTATCGCCTTTTATGGCTTGATAGGACGGTCCTCTTCCCGCTGAACTTTCACCTTTTTCTGTCGGCGGGGATAATCTTGATCAATTGCCGAGTCTTGGACTTGACGCCAGACCTTGTAGATTTTAGAGGACGCCGTTGAGGGGGTTGTTCTGGCTTCACCTTTGTAGCGCTCTCCATATGTGGAGGAGATCTTTTCAGCACAGCGGTCGGAAAGTTCTTGCGGACCTTCCTAAGTGGTTCAAAGCTGTTCCCAGTTGGAACAGCAGCATCAATTTCCGCCGTTGGAGTCGGCGGAATCAGTCCAGGAGGAGAGTTGCCCCCAGCCTTCCTTACTCGGCGCCAGTGGCATATCCCTAGTAGGAGTAGTGTTGTCTCCTGAGGGTTTTCAGCGGATTACACCCACAAAATCCTATAATAAAAAAGAGATGGTGAGAGTTATATAAAGATAAGAACTATAAAAGAAAAAACTTGAAAATAAGAGTTTTCAACTATACCAGCTTTTCAGTTGCTATGAGCCCTATCTTAATGGTCATGAAAAAATGTTAGAAATCACACTATCCCTCAATAAAACATCGCCTTTAGTTTTCATTCCTACCTTTCTTTCAAGCATTGATCATATACCCCTACGTGTGTGAACTGGACATCCCTACACTCAGAGAATTCAATTCAAGCAATCATACTCTTGTCCATCTACCTTAGTACTTTTTAATAGATATTTAGATGGAATTTGCTCACACATTCTTCATGCGACCGTTAATACTTCTTGAGGTACTAACCGACCGATTACTCATGTGCTTGCTAATTAGGTGTTTTTCCTCGTCTTGCAACACCTAAGGCTTAGCAGTGGCTCCCAAACCAGTTGGTCTAAGGCATTAGGTGATAAAGCACCCTCGCTATATTTTTTATTGCTGCCTCGGTGATAACAAAACCAGTGTTCATTTTTCTTTTCACCATTTTATCTTTTATTCTCCACTTTTATTTTCTTCATACTTTGGCTTTTAGACAAGAGCATTTCAAGATATCCTCTACTATCCCGAGTTTCAAGATGTGTGTAAGTGCGTATAGTAGGGTATCAACGTTCAAATGTTTGGCTTCCAGAATAGGAACTATTTTTCAGGCTTATTTTTATCCTCAGATTAGTAATTTCCTTCATCTTACTAACCCTTGGGACAACAGCTCATAACTACTTATTACTAGTTTCATTTAAGAAAACATCTAACTTTCTTGTTTTTCTTAAACTATTCCTATCTTTTAAATATAATTTTTCACTTTCTACTCTTTTATTATCACAATTTTTTTGTGTGTGCTTATATATAGTATAATGCAAAGTAGGGCGTAAATAAGCACAGGAGCGCTGAAAAACGACTTCTTGGGAGCTTCTTGCGATGGTACAGGAGCGCTAAAGCTCGTTGGCGGGAGCATGGTCCCGAAGAATAGCCCAGTAGTGGCTTGAGTTACCTGCTCCACTGGCATAGTGAAAAGGGAGGCCGCTTGGGGCCCGTAGGTTACTCCTCCAGATGGGACAGAGCGAGAGTTGCTATTGCAGTTAGTGCAGTTTGAAGCCATTGATTTCTTAAAGAGCTTGAATATTCTGAAACCTGACTCCCTGTCCGGCCGGTGAGCCCGAACAGTGAGCGGTTTCCGAGTCGGAAAGCGCGGCCTTGCGTGTCGCGTTGGAGATTGTCTACAGCTTGCCAAATCCGTGCAAACTCTTGATGCGCTAAATCCCCCCTGCGTCGACCTGGTCTTTGGCAAGTGCCAGTTGTTTGAGGACCGATTCTGTCGGCAAGGCTGCTGCTTGGGGAGCCTGCTTGTGGACGGCAGATATCCTCTGGGCTTCCTCCATCGGCGTTGAGGCACCGAGGGAGGGAGGTGGGAGTATCGACCTAAAAAGAAGCCCGTTGATTTCTTGAAGAGCCGGATTGCAGAGATTTGAGGCTGTAAATGACCCATACTTGACGCCGCCGGATATGACAGAGTGGGAGCAAATGCCATTCTTCATAGAGACGAAATGCCGGCTTCAATATCCACTCCCCTAAGGGCAACCAAAAACATACACACCGCGATTATTTGATTGCGGGAAAAACACGACACACGAAGTGTGGAGTGGAAAGTGGAAAAGGTCCCACCGGGTGTGCCAGAATCTGTTCCCCTCCGAAAGACGGCGCGACGCAGGGACGTCTTGCCTGAGATTCGGGGCAGATGCTAATAGGTGCTATCCGTCCACCTCTCCGAAGATGCCAAGTTGATTTATGGCACCATGTATCGAAGGTTTAAACGGATGCGTCCGATATAGCAGACTTCGTCAGATTCCCCCTCGCTTGAGGGTTTTTTTGATTGTGGGGACGCTCTTCCCTACAGGCGCAAGCCCCCGCAGTAATTATGCTACCGCATTGCGGTAACAACTTTCTCCTTCTCCAGATGGTCACTTCGTGTCGTAGGTGTTTGTTTTGTTTGTGGTTGCCCGTGGATTGTATACGGAGACTAAGTTATGTTGTCGCCCGTAGGGCGTGGACTAGTCCAAATCCGTATTATCTTAGATTTGGGTTTAGGGGTTTGGGTTTAAGGATACGTTAGCCTCATTTGAGACTAAGATCGACTTAAACGTTTGTTAAGGATACGTTAGTCTAGGTTTTAGACTAATATCAATTTAACGGGATCGTTTAGATCCAACAAGAGAGCAATTAAGGGAGCCCTGTTGTTTAGTTTAGTGACATTACGGTCAATAGCTAGTTTAAGGACATTGCGGTCCAATGTTAGTTTTAAGACGTTGCGGTCAAGGTTAAGGACATCATAGTCCGAGGGTTTAAGGATTCCACAGTCCGGCATTAGTTTTAAGACATCACGGTCAAGGTTAAGGACGTCATAGTCCGTTGTTAGTTTTAAGACATCCCGGTCAAGGTTAAGGACATCATAGTCCATGAGTTTAAGGACCCCACAGTCCGTTGTTAGTTTTAAGACATCCCGGTCAAGGTTAAGGACGTCATAGTCCATGAGTTTAAGGACCCTACAGTCCGTTGTTAGTTTTAAGACATCCCGGTCAAGGTTAAGGATGTCATAGTCCATGAGTTTAAGGACCCCACAGTCCGTATCAATGTGTGGTTGTCGGGACCTGTCACCTCTTTGAAGACGTTGAGGAATTACAACGACAAGTATCAAAGGAGTGAAGAGATGTGCCCTTGAACCAAAGTAGATTTAATGATCTGTAGTCCAATTTGGAACCAAGACCAATTCATTAGGTTATGAGCACATTGGCTCAGTTAAGTCTGGATTGAGGACTTATGGCCTTCTTGGGCTAAGTCCAATCATGTTTGGAATATTGGCCCTCTGTTGGTCCATTGAAGGGAAAAATCAGCCAACTTGGCTAAGAGTAGTGTTAAACACTAAAGACCAAAAGTGTTAAACACTAGAGATAGATTCCTTAAACTAGTGTTAGCCACTAAGAGTACAATCGGTGTTAAACACTGGAAATATAGTTCTTGATGTAGTGTCAAACACTAGAAGGTAATAGTGTTAAACACTGCAGATAGGGTTTTTTCAAGTTAGTGTAAATCACTAAGAAAATCAGTGTTAAACACTGGAAACAGGGTTTTTAAATTAGTTGTTAGGTCCACGTTGCCCACCCCGGTGCTTACGGGGAGGCGGAAAACATAGTAAAGAACGGATTTTTATCGACTTAGGCAATATGGACCGAGCATGTGAGGATCTTTGCTAAACAAAAACTAGCTAAAGCAAACTAACAACTAGCTAAGTTGTAGAAAGGTTATACCTTGAGCTCGAACTCCTTCTCTCCTTGCTCGTCGGAATGGTAGAAAGGCCTCACCTTGCTTGTCTTCTTCCGTCAAAGAAGGATCCACCCGAAAGCCTCGACCTTTAGCTTCAACTCCAAGCTAGGAGTAACTAGAGTGCAAGAAATGCTAAGACTTGAACCCTAGAAGAGAGTAGAGAAGATCAAGTGAAGGTTTTTCTCAAGCTTTTTGTTTCTCAACACATGAGAGGGAGAGAGCTTGAGGGAGAGGATGAGCAAGAGAGAGAAATGATATGAGATAATGAATTATTAGTGAGCCATTATCACTAATATGTGTGTAATATTTTAATTCCATAATTAGCTAGAAAATTGTCATGGTTTAATCAAGAGGTGACCATTATCATTTCAATATTAATGCAAATTGCAAGGATCAAAGAGCATCTTCCATATGAAATGATTATGGTCAAGTTGTCAACATGGTCAACAAGTCAATGAAGTCAAATGGTCAACAACAACAACCATGCACAATAATTAAGCTAATTATCAATTAACAATAATACACACAAAAGCAATAGGGTTAATAAAATGACAATAGTCATTAACCCTAAACAAGGTCCTCTCCCTCAATCTCAAGCAACTGTGCATACGCACCCGCATTCGTGATCCGAGGAACACGAATACACTGAGAAAAACCAATCTCAAATCATATACTAGGATCCGGCTTAAACCAAAGCCCGCTAGTATAAACTGTCCGGACAGCAAACGTGCACAAGTGCGCGGATGCGAACGAACCCTGTCGCAAAACCATGCGACCTCTACTCATTTTGCCTAAAGGCGAATAGCTCTCTGTGTGGGACTCTAAAGACTCGACACTACGCTGGCAGTGGGTTTAACCACAGACCGCAAGCGGCACTAGCTGTACGTAACGGTCCCCAGGTAGATGTCGATAAGAAGACCGACGAGGTGAACCCCATCTGCACTCCTACTGAGCCTGTATGTGACAGTCTCCGTACAGTCCGGTCTGTTCGTCTGATACATCGCATGGCGGGCCTAGGAGGGCGGTGAACGTCAGTCCCCTAATAGCGGTACAAGTCATGTCGGAGTGTAGCCCAATACACCCTGAGATAACACTGGAACCTACCAGTAGATCTCGCTTGCCCTGGCCAGGGACTACTTGTGTAATGGCTCTCCTAGACACAGCGCGATGTCAACCCCCAATACCGGGAGAGACGAATCCTGTCTAACCGTCACTGCCTCCAAGTGCTTCGGGACTGCTCCCAACTACTACCTGTTTGCACGACTCAGTACAGCCGTGGTAGGGTAGTAATCAAAGAACAGTGGGAACACACTCGAGGCGAAGTGATAGTGTCAAGTCAGCGGACTAAGCTGTACTCATGTCACCTGGGAACTGATAACTGACGATAGGTATATTACCAACCAACAGTTCCCGACGAGTCCTGTCCAGTGTACTCGTAACCTAACGAGCACCCGCATACTATCCCAAGTACAACGTACTAACGGCTGTGGGACAGGCCGTCTCCCACACTGGGATGAGAAGCGCATACGCTAGTCTACTCCGGAGTATCGATGCCCTGTCTCGATAGTCCAACGACCAGGGACCTGTATAAGGATGTGCTTATAGATTACCCAGCCCCCACGAGTGTGATCGCCATCACAACGCCGGTAATCAAGCAAAGATCCTAAGGGCTCTACTAATGCGTATAGGTGATATAATAAATAAACACACATGTACACATTAAAGCAGAGACAAACCAAGTAGCATACTACTATATTGAGCAAGATTGTCTGTACAACTGTGAATATCCCAAGCTTCCATCAAGTAATATACATACTAGTATGATACAGTAATGGCCTCTAGGGCATATACACTAACAATCTCCCACTTGCACTAAGGCCATGTACTGGCGTATCGAAGACCTATCATCTCGATCAGCCGCTCGAACTGAGTCTGGGGTAAAGCCTTCGTGAATGGGTCCGCAGTGTTGTCCTTTGTGTCCACTCTCCGCACCTCGATCTCCTGTCGATCAATGATCTCCCTGATCAGGTGATACCGCCTTAAGATGTGCCTGGATTTCTGATGGGACCTTGGTTCCTTCGCTAAAGCTATAGCCCCATTGTTATCGCAATACAAAGGTATTGGGTCAACAATGGACGGAACCACCTGAAGTTCACTAATGAACTTCTTAATCCAGACCGCCTCTTTTGCGGCATCGCTTGCAGCAATGTATTCAGCTTCCATCATCGAGTCTGCGACGGTATCTTGCTTGGAACTCCTCCAACATACCGCCCCTCCGTTGAGAGTAAACACAAAACCTGAGACGGACTTGCTGTCATCTTTGTCACTCTGGAAGCTTGAATCGGTAAAGGACTCGACCCTGAGGTCTCCATTACCGTAAACCAGGAACATCTCCTTAGTCCTTCTCAGGTACTTGAGAATGTTCTTCACTGCTGTCCAGTGGTCCTCCCCTGGGTCTGACTGATACCGGCTTACCATGCTCAACGCGTAAGCTACATCTGGTCTTGTACATAGCATCGCATACATTATAGATCCTACCGCCGAAGCGTAGGGTATAGTGCTCATGCGAACCCTCTCCTCGTCAGTCTTAGGAGACATCTTCTTGGAGAGGGTAATTCCGTGCAATGCGGGTATGTTACCGCGCTTGGAACCCTCCATACTAAATCTCTTTAGTACGGTCTCTATGTACCTGGACTGTGAAAGTCCCAACAGTTTCTTGGATCTATCTCTATAGATCTTGATCCCCAGAATGTACGAGGCATCACCCAGGTCCTTCATGGAGAACCTTTGTGACAAAAACAGCTTGACCGATTGTAGCATAGGAATGTCATTTCCTATCAGAAGAATGTCGTCCACGTACAAGACTAGGAATACGACAGTTCGTCCTACAATCTTCTTATATACACAGGGTTCATCTTCGTTCTTGATGAAATCAAATTCCTTGATTGCCTCATCAAAACAGATGTTCCAGCTCCGCGATGCCTGCTTTAATCCATAAATGGATTTAAGCAACTTGCACACCTTTCCGCTGCTCCCACTGTCTACGAAACCTTCTGGTTGATCCATGTAAACGCACTCTTCCAAACAACCGTTTAGGAAAGCCGTTTTAACATCCATCTGCCAGATTTCATAGTCATGGAAGGCAGCAATGGCAAGTAGGATCCGAATGGATTTGAGCATAGCCACCGGAGAAAAAGTTTCATCATAGTCCAAACCAGGTCTTTGACGAAAACCTTTTGCAACGAGTCTAGCTTTATAGGTTTCCACCTGCCCATCTACACCAAGTTTCCTTTTGTAGATCCATTTGCATCCAACGGGTTTTACCCCAGGTGGAGCAATATCCAAGGTCCACACTTTATTGGCGTACATGGACTCCATTTCGGATTGCATTGCTTCCTGCCACTTATCAGAGTCCTTACTGATAATGGCCTGCCTGAAACTGGTAGGGTCATCTTATTCCAAGATGCAATCCTCTCGATCCCCATCAATAAGAAAACCGTAGTATCTCTCGGGCGGATGAGAAATCCTACCAGATCTGCGGAGTGGCTGAGGTTCGTTTGGGGTTATTGAATCTAGCGGTTCCACCAAATCTTTTGTTAAAGTTTGTGTTTCTGGAACTTCATCCAGTTCTACCGTGCTGCCACTAATGTTTTTAACAAGAAATTCTTTTTCTAAAAATGTGGCATTTCTTGAAACAATTATCTTCTGTTCCTCTGCATGGTAGAACAGATACCCACTTGAATCTTTTGGGTATCCCACAAACTTACACAAAACTGCCCGTGCCTCAAGTTTGTCTGGGTTCTGCTTTTTGACATAAGCTGGGCAACCCCAAATCTTAACACGTTTAAGATACAAACTCTTACCACTCCATATTTCATACGGAGTCTTAGGCACGGATTTGGATGGAACTTGATTCAATAGATGTGCTGCAGTTTGAAGTGCATATCCCCAGAATGAAAGAGGTAACTCAGCACTACTCATCATGGAGCGAACCATATCCAATAGGGTACGATTCCTCCGCTCCGATACACCGTTGTGCTGTGGTGTATAAGGAGGAGTAAGCTGAGAGAGAATACCATTCTCTTTTAAGTAATCTAGGAATTCCATGCTTAAGTACTCCCCTCCCCTGTCAGACCGGAGGATCTTGATACTTTTGCCTGTCTGGTTCTCTACTTCGTTTCTAAATTCCTTGAATTTCTCAAAAGCTTCAGATTTGTGTTTCATCAGATACACATATCCGAACTTAGAGAGATCGTCAGTGAATGTGATGAAGTACGAGAACCCACCCCTTGCATGTATAGACATCGGACCACATACATCACTATGTATGAGTCCTAAGAGCTCTGCTGCTCTTTCTCCATGTCCGGTGAACGGAGATTTGGTCATCTTCCCTTTGAGACAAGACTGACAAGTTTCATAAGATGAAAACTCGAACGCATCCAAGAGTCCATCTTTATGCAACTTACTCAGTCTTTTCTCTCCGATATGACCAAGTCTACAATGCCACAAGTAGGATTCATTCGTATCTGAATTCTTCCTCATGCGTGTGTTTTGTATATTGAGAACTGTATTCTGATTTAGAACGTAGATACCATTACACAGTGTACCCTCTGCAACCAGTACCTTATGAAGGTAAATGTTCATGATATTCTTTTCAAGAACAAAGTTATATCCATCTTTATCGAGTAAAGACACTGATATGATGTTGTAAACCATGGAGGGTACATAGTAGCAATCGTTCAAAATCATAGTCTTGCCATTTGGCAATACTAGGTGATATTCACCGACGGCTGCCGCATAAACTTGTGCTCCGTTCGCTACTCTGAGCGACATATCACCCGGTGCAACTTTCCTACTTTTTCTCAGTCCCTGTAATAAATTACAGATATGAGATCCTGATCCGGTATCAAGTACCCAGGAGGTAGGGCTGACCGTAAAGCAGTTCTCAATTACAAGAACACCTGAAGTAGATGCAAAACCATGCTTCTTCTTCGCCTGGGTATCCTGGAAATCCATACAATCCCCTTTCCCATTCTCATACTCATGACTGTTGTCACAAGTTAGAGCTGAACCAACTTTCCCCAGTCCCGAATAAGAATTCGGATCGGTCAAGCAATACATTTTATTATCTTGATTAGGGCGTGAAATGGTTGCTGCCTGGAGAGAGAGAAAAGAAACACTCAGCGTATGCTCTTGCAAGATTAGATTGGTTTATTAATTTATCTAACCAGGATGTCTCCCACTGTTTCCTCAAATTCTTCTTAAAACCTTTTTAAAAGAAGAACTAGCCGGGTATTAATTCACGTCACAATACTTGCTTAACCTTTCAGCCAGGCTAGTGTCGGTACTTCGAGGGAGGTTTTCCAACGCTTTCGCGAAGTTCCTTAATTAAAGAACCTCTTTTCCCTGGGGGCGTAACCCCGCTAACACCTTTCTAGACACCTACTAGGTTTATAGCATTGATCGTTAAGTGAAATAATCTCCTGAGAGTAAACCAACTCATCAGTGGGATCGGGATCCAACTGTCATTGTGTGATAACCTAGATGGAATCCACTCTAGTCACCACACTCCAGAAGGTATGCTAAATCTGCAAGTTTCAGTTCTTTTGAAACTCCCGATGTGGTTTTTGCCCCTAGGACCCAAGTGATCTTGACACAGTCAACAAATCAGAGAGTCCTAGTCAAGTTCATCCCGTCGTTGTCTTGATTGCATTAAACCCACCTGCATAGCCCTTGACACAGTCAACAAGGTTACACAAATGTCCTAACCAATCACATTGTATCCAGCAAATAAGCAACACTTAGCTACCGTTCACTGTGCCTTGACACAGTCAACAAACGCAGCACGAATACTAAGTATAACTTATAAGAAACGACGGAGGGCTACGGCTGGGTTTTTGGCGAAAAACCCGTTAACGTAATGAACTTGATATCGTTGAAGGAACATGATACAGTTTTTGAAAATATAGTGGCGAAAACCTTTTTTTTTTTTTTTTTTTGCTAAAGAGGTCACTCCCTGTGAAGGGATCTCGGCTCTTTCCTCGTCGAATGAGGTGCAGGATATTCCAAATTGAATACCTCGATGCAAAGCAAGAATAATCGACTATAGTGAAGTTATTACCCTGACGCAAACTTTTGTCCAAGGGGTCACTCCCGGTGAAGGGATCTCGGCCCTTGCCTCGTCGACTGAGGTGCTGGGCATTCACAACCGAATACTGCGATGCAAAACAAAAAATGAACGTCCTTGTAATAACAGCTTTTTTTGAAAAATTGTTCCAACAACGTCTTTTAGGTTTATTTTCTTGCATTAGTTCTTTTAATGCGTCCCATCATTTAATCCTACCATTGCAGAAAACAACCAAAATATGACGTACGCTTATGCCATTCGCATTCGCCACGGGGCCCCGTCATCACCCGTTAGGTTACTTAACTAACGACAGAGCGGGGGCTGGGCTAGCGCGGCTGTAAAACATAAGCAACGCCTAAATAGTTATTATATATAAATATATAGCAATGATAGACATTACAGATCACAGATGAATATATTGGATATACTAGGAATCCGCAATGCGTTCGAGCCTGCAACGTAAAGCGGATTACACGGTCGCGGTGAATAGCCAATACCCCACCCAAGACCCCTACGGGTGCGGCAAACTACCCGCCAAGCACCCGAAGCGAAGCAACCTCCCTCTCCACCGTGAGTAGGCCACTCGGCACTTCGAGATACCCGGTAGTTTGTGCACCCCTCCATGGGTCTATCCTAGGAGCAAAAACAGTAAAAAGAATTATACAATGACGGCAACAACCCCGACCCGGTTGTGCGGCCATACAAATAATATTATTACATCAATTTACATTTACAATGAATGAAAGAAAACAAAAGCTCATCTCACATCCACCCCGGCTATTCACCCGCGACAATCCAATCTATTCATATCCACAAACCAATAACAATCACAGATCATGTATAACCCCGACTAATCGTCTTATAGCGATTAGCCGACGTTCAATACATGCAAGCATCACAGATATAACCATCATAGTCAAAGTGCAGTGAAGTTCGGAAAAAATACGGAATTATAGGACCCCAAAAGTAAATTTCTTTTCTGGAAAAACTGGGCACATATAATATATTTTAAAAATCCCAAAACCAACACAGACACACACTGCACGAAAAACGATGCACAGAAGACGTCAAACGGCGGCGCTTCCGCGGCACATGGCTACCTCGTGCGGCGGAAGCGCGGCGGTTTGAATGAATTAGGGCATCGTTTTTCTTGGGTGTTCACACAAAACCCTGAGCCAAATTTACAAGTATAAAGTTTTTCATTTAGAGCAGAAAAAATTTCAACAGAAACTTAGGGTTTTTGTTTTTCCGGTTTTGTGATTTTTTCGGTTCCGAACTTCGTTACACTTCACTACCTAGCTAGTTTGAGTTTAGTTAGGCTCTGATACCACTGTTAGGTCCACGTTGCCCACCCCGGTGCTTATGGGGAGGCGGAAAACATAGTAAAGAACGGATTTTTATCGACTTAGGCAATATGGACCGAGCATGCGAGGATCTTTGCTAAACAAAAACTAGCTAAAGCAAACTAACAACTAGCTAAGTTGTAGAAAGGTTATACCTTGAGCTCGAACTCCTTCTCTCCTTGCTCGTCGGAATGGTAGAAAGGCCTCACCTTGCTTGTCTTCTTCCGTCAAAGAAGGATCCACCCGAAAGCCTCGACCTTTAGCTTCAACTCCAAGCTAGGAGTAACTAGAGTGCAAGAAATGCTAAGACTTGAACCCTAGAAGAGAGTAGAGAAGATCAAGTGAAGGTTTTTCTCAAGCTTTTTGTTTCTCAACACATGAGAGGGAGAGAGCTTGAGGGAGAGGATGAGCAAGAGAGAGAAATGATATGAGATAATGAATTATTAGTGAGCCATTCTCACTAATATGTGTGTAATATTTTAATTCCATAATTAGCTAGAAAATTGTCATGGTTTAATCAAGAGGTGACCATTATCATTTCAATATTAATGCAAATTGCAAGGATCAAAGAGCATCTTCCATATGAAATGATTATGGTCAAGTTGTCAACATGGTCAACAAGTCAATGAAGTCAAATGGTCAACAACAACAACCATGCACAATAATTAAGCTAATTATCAATTAACAATAATACACACAAAAGCAATAGGGTTAATAAAATGACAATAGTCATTAACCCTAAACAAGGTCCTCTCCCTCAATCTCAAGCAACTGTGCATACGCACCCGCATTCGTGATCTGAGGAATACGAATACACTGAGAAAAACCAATCTCAAATCATATACTAGGATCCGGCTTAAACCAAAGCCCGCTAGTATAAACTGTCCGGACAGCAAACGTGCACAAGTGCGCGGATGCGAACGAACCCTGTCGCAAAACCATGCGACCTCTACTCATTTTGCCTAAAGGCGAATAGCTCTCTGTGTGGGACTCTAAAGACTCGACACTACGCTGGCAGTGGGTTTAACCACAGACCGCAAGCGGCACTAGCTGTACGTAACGGTCCCCAGGTAGATGTCGATAAGAAGACCGACGAGGTGAACCCCATCTGCACTCCTACTGAGCCTGTATGTGACAGTCTCCGTACAGTCCGGTCTGTTCGTCTGATACATCGCATGGCGGGCCTAGGGGGGCGGTGAACGTCAGTCCCCTAATAGCGATACAAGTCGTGTCGGAGTGTAGCCCAATACACCCTGAGATAACACTGGAACCTACCAGTAGATCTCGCTTGCCCTGGCCAGGGACTACTTGTGTAATGGCTCTCCTAGACACAGCGCGATGTCAACCCCCAATACCGAGAGAGACGAATCCTGTCTAACCGTCACTGCCTCCAAGTGCTTCGGGACTGCTCCCAACTACTACCTATTTGCACGACTCAGTAGAGCCGTGGTAGGGTAGTAATCAAAGAACAGTGGGAACACACTCGAGGCGAAGTGATAGTGTCAAGTCAGCGGACTAAGCTGTACTCATGTCACCTGGGAACTGATAACTGACGATAGGTATATTACCAACCAACAGTTCCCGACGAGTCCTGTCCAGTGTACTCGTAACCTAACGAGCACCCGCATACTATCCCAAGTACAACGTACTAACGGCTGTGGGACAGGCCGTCTCCCACACTGGGATGAGAAGCGCATATGCTAGTCTACTCCGGAGTATTGATGCCCTGTCTCGATAGTCCAACGACCAGGGACCTGTATAAGGATATGCTTATAGATTACCCAGCCCCCACGAGTGTGATCGCCATCACAACGCCGGTAATCAAGCAAAGATCCTAAGGGCTCTACTAATGCGTATAGATGATATAATAAATAAACACACATGTACACATTAAAGCAGAGACAAACCAAGTAGCATACTACTATATTGAGCAAGATTGTCTGTACAACTGTGAATATCCCAAGCTTCCATTAAGTAATATCATACTAGTATGATACAGTAATGGTCTCTAGGGCATATACACTAACATTAGTGTTAAACACTAAGAAAACCAGTGTTAAACACTGGAAACAGAGTCTTCAAATTAGTGTTAAACACTAAGAAAATCAGTGTTAAATACTGGAAACAAAGTTTTCAAATTAGTGTTAAAGACTAAGAAAATCTGTGTTAAACACTGGAAACAGAGATCTCAAATTACTGTTAAACACTAAAGAAAGAGGGGTCACCTGTAGTACGTGAGAGCGCCCTGATTCCCTTTATTTTGTTATGTCAAAAGTATTGAATACTTTAGAGCATCACGTGCTGTCACGTGGTGGGAATTTGGGTATTTGTCTGCTAAAGCTTTTGCCAAGGGGTCACGTGGGGCACGTGAGAGCGCCCATAGCTTCTGTTTCTTTTGCTTTTTCTTTATGTGCTTCAGGGGTCACGTGGGGCACGTGAGGCATTACCTCAAAGTTCTTTTCTGTGGATCTTTACAGGGGTCACGTGGTAGCACGTGACTCTGGTTCTTTGCATGTTTGAAGATCTCTTTATCTTTTTAAGAGTTAAATCCTTCATAGGGTTAAACCCTAGCAATAACTTTAAAGGAATTAAATTCCCATTTTTCTTTTGAAGAATTATATTCTTAGATAGGTTTAAACCCTAATTTCTTTTCTGTAGGAATTAAATTCCCCATATATGTAAAGAATTAAATTCTGGCATAGGGTAAAACCCTAATTTCTTTTTTAAGGGAATTAAATTCCTGTGAGTTTGAGATAATTAAGTTCTCAATTAGGGTTAAACCCTAGTTCTGTCCATTTTGAAGGAATTAAATTCCTATAATATAGGGTTAAACCCTAATTTTATCTCAATGAAATTATAGCTCTTGTGAGAATTAAATTCTCAAAACTCAATTCCTCCTCTATGTTTTAGATCTGTATGGCAGGATCTCAACCCAATGAGAATTAAATTCTCAATTTATGAGGAGATGTGCACTTTGCAGATCTTCAACCAGAGAAAAAACTAAGTTCTTTTCTTTATAGAAGAGTTAAACTCTTTCGAGAATTAAATTCTCTTTTTGAAGCCTCTCTTTTCTTACCTAAGGTTTTTCTTTGCAGAGAATCAAATTCTTCCTTCTCAATTTTCAAGATTCCAAGGCTCTATATCTCTCTCTGTCTGTTTTTCTCCCCCTCTTCTCTCTTTTTCTTAACTCTCTCCCTTGGCACCTATTTATAGGAGAAGGAAAAGAATCAATCTGTTTAGTGAATTTTTCATTGAAAGATTTGATTTGTTTATTGAGAGATTTGATTTATTTTCATCATTGATCCGGGCCTTTAAATTATTAGGTGAATTTTATTCACCGTTGGATTTTAAATCCAAAGATATTCTTTTGTTATTTCGGTTAGATTTAGGGGGTAATCTTTCCATGTCCAAGATTTTTCCATAAATTGGTGATATTTAATCACCCTCGGATTTTTAATTCAACAGTTTCAGATAATTCTTCTCTATTTTAGAAAGATTTAAATGATCTTATACAGAATTTAATTCTGTTGAACAGCAGGGCTTTTAAAGCCAGTCACGTGTGGCCACGTGACCCCTGGTTGTTTCGCCCCGGCAGCGCCCCGGCCGTCTATCCGAGGCCAAAATGCGGAATCAAAAATTTTCTTAACTTTCAAACTGGCGCTACCGCGGACAATAATCCCGGATCGTAACCATTAACCTAATGCTAGCTATCAAGAGAAGGGTAGAGAAGTATACCGAGCGATCCGTGTCCTTCGGTCTTCTCGTCGTCGTCCCGATCTCCCGCGGAATCACCATTCGTCGTCTTCTCGTCGGAAAGGGAACCACGTAGCCGATTTATTTTACGGGCTCCCACCTCTGGACCGAGGCAACTCGGGCGCGAAGTTAGCTAGCCGACGCGTCCAAGAAGTGCTGTAGGCTAGTGTAGAATGGTTGTCTTATTTGGGATAGTGAAGTTGCCATTGGTGATGGAGGAATGAGGTTAAGGAAAGATGGTGCTTTCATTTTTCCAAAACAAGAAGAATGAGATGAAGAAATATGTGCCACCACAAAAATGAATCTCTCATCTCTCCCCAATAGTGTGGCCGGCCTCTCCTCATGGAAAATGGTGGAGGGCAAAAAACATAATACAAGAGGGAGGTGAGTGTAGTAAAAGGTAGAGGGTGACCACATCCAAAAGCCATCATAACAAAGTCATATCAACTCTCATCAAGTCCTAATCCATTCTAATCACCATTAAAGCAAAAGAAAAGATGGAAAAAGAATATAATGATGATGGTCATATCAAAATCTCACAAATGCAAGAAAACTATCCACAATAAGTTATTTGCAAACTTGCAAATAACCCCCTCCATCAGAAAAGTCCGGCCGGGAAGGAACAAAGGAAAAACCGGCCGGAATGGAATGCAAACTGGCAACTTCAGAAAACTGATCCCGTAATAAATTACAGGAAAACCCCGCTACTGCATATACATGCCCGCATTTGTATTCCTACTGAACACAAATGCAAAGAGACAAAATCTACACTGTACTATACTAGGATCCGGCTTAAACCAAAGCCGGCTAGTAATATCCGTCCGATCCTGATCCGTGCAATACCGCACGTATCTGATCGAAGCCTGCCATATAATCATATGGCCTATAGTACAAACTGTCCGATCCTGATCCGTGCAATACCGCACGTATCTGATCGGACCCTGCCATATCTCCATACGGCCTCTACAGCGTTTCGCCCGAAACTTGAGTAACTGAATGTGTGGTGGACTCTAAATACTCATCAATACTATGGCTGTGGATTTAACCACTGGCACGTCAGAGGTATAAGCCAATACGTGACGGGCCACCAGCTATTGACCAAAAGGGACGTCGATGAGCGAACTCATCCTGACACCCTTACTGAGCCTGTCAGTGACAATATCCGTACAGTCCGGTCCGTTCGTCTATGAGCATCGCATGGCGGGCCTAGGGGGTTGGTAAAAGTCAGACCCCCAAAAGCGGTACAAGTCGTGTCGGAGCGTAGCCCAGAACACCCTGAGATACTACCGGAATACCTACCAGTAAATCTCCTGCCTCGGCCGAGGGCTTTGTGTAATGGCTCTCCTAGACACAGCGCGACCTCACCCCCAATACCGGGAGAGACGAACCCCTGCAGATCCGCTCACTGCCTCCATGTGGCTCGGGACTGTACCCAACTAAAACCTGTTTGCACGAATCCTTTGAGCCGTGGTAGGGTAGTAATCAAAGCACAGTGGGAACTCACACGAGACAAATGACGATCTCAGGTCGATGAACTAACCTGTACACATGTCACCAGGGAACTGCTATCTGACATCTGGTATAAGACCAACTAGCATGTTCCCGGCGAGTCCTGTCCGGTGTACTCATAACCCAATGAGCACCTGTATTCATCTTAGGTGAACCAACTGACACCAGTGGCTTGTGAGACCGGCCACCGCCCCTTGTCGGGGTCTCGACTGTATACACTAGTCTACTAATGGAGTATCGATGCCCTGTCTCGAAACTCCCACGACTAGGGACCTTTTAAGGATGTGCTTATAGACCGCCAGTTCTCACGTATATGATCGCCATCATACTGCTGGCGGTCAAGCAAGAATCCTAAGGGCTCTATCAACGTGTAATAGCGACATGTCAGGTCACCTAACGCAGTACACGATGATAAAGGTAAACCAGATAGCATACTATCATCTTGAGTAAGACTGTCCTCCTGGGATAGGTCCTCCCTCAATCATTGCAATCACGTGCCTGTGATCCAATAATTGACTCTGAGGGCACTATCTCCAACAATCTCCCACTTGCACTCAAGGCTTATTATTGCAATGTCGCATACTCACAGCCCGTGTGATACCGAACACCTAACTCCTCTACTAGTCAGTCTCACAAAACCCGTTTGCGAAACTATTGCGTTCGAGGAATAGCCTCAGTGAGTGGATCCGCTTTGATGTTTCTTTCTATGTCTCTCTATATCTCAAGTTCGCGGAGAAAGCCATCTCCCGAAATGAGCAATACCTGTCTAAGAATGTGTCTGGATGTCTGATGGGACCTAGCTCATAAATGGACTCCAAATCCAAACTTCTTAGACTGTATCGTCAACTGAACTTAATCAGTATCCTGCGCCATGCCTCCCTCAGTATCCACCTGGGCCACCTGTCCAAAATACTGCCCCTCGTCAGAGGGAAAACAATAACTCTGATAGCCACTCTGCCATCCAGGTCACCTTGGAAGCCTGGAATGATAACTGTCTCCCGAAGGAGAATGCCGTTATCATATCCCTAGAACATCCACTTATGTTCTAAAACTGCTTCCGACTGTTTCTCCAGGATTGGATCAATATCAACTTATTGCATCTACTGCAAGAACAACATCTGGTGTGGTACTTGACATCTCATGATTGACTCAATTGCCTAAGCAAGTGATCTGCCAATCATGCACATCCTCTCCCCTTTAGTCTGTAAGACACCTTTAGAGAGGGTGACTCCATTACCTGCAGGTACACTACCGTGCCAGGAGTCATCCATTCTAAATACTCTTAGAATGTTGTCTAAGTACCCTGATTGGGAAACCACCCAAATCTAGATCTAAAACCATAGATCTAGTAACCAGTATGTCAGATATAATGTCCAAGTCCCATGTGGAGAAACCACTGTGTGACGACCAAAGTATAACCGATCGTAGTATAGGAATATCACTTCCTACTCTGTGTATGTCATCCATATACCATGACATCACACCCTACTACCTTCTCAACTGATCCATCCCCTATTATGATGAAGTCAAACCTATGACTGTCACATCAGAAATTGATGATCTATCTCCGCTACATCTGCTTTAGTCTATAAATAGACATAAGCCACATGTCCACCAATGCTTCCGCTGCTCCCACTGACTACGACAACCCTCTGGTAGAGTCATATACACGTACACTTCTGAAGCCAGTTCAGAACGACGCTATACTCATCCTCCTGCCGGGTCTCGCAGCCTGGAACAACTGCAATGGCAAGTGTGGATAAACAAGAACTTCCCTGTCACCGTCCTTGAGGCTACCGGAGTACCTCTCGGGTGCCTGAAGTTACCCACCGTATCTGCGGAGTGGCCAATGGAATGTCAAATCAGATTGAATCTTTAGGTTCCTATCAAATCTTCAGTAATCGTTTGTGGTTCTGGAATCACTTCCAGTTCTACCATACTCCCACTACTGTTTTCTGAAAAAATCCATTTTTATTAAAACTGTGGCGAGTCTAAAACAATATCACTATTGATCTCCCAGATGGTAGAAAATCAACCCTCGTCATAGCCTGGGTCAACCCACAAACAGCCATTACAGAAACGTGCCTTGAGTTATCCGGAGTCTGGTTTTAAGCATAAGCCGGACAACTCCCCGTACCTTAACAATGTCAAGATACGAACTGTTCTATATCCAATACAGAAACAGAGGCACTGATTTAATTGGAACCAGATTCAAATCATGCAGCTGTCTCCAGTGCATGTCAATAAAATGGAAAGAGGCCGATCAGTGTTACTCAACTTAGGAATGCTTCCAATTATGAGTAACCTGAAAGAGAAGCAAGTTCTCTTAATCATTACTATCAACTGAATACCCTTCACAAGTATCTACATCTCCAATCACTTTGAAGAATCCCGATACTTGCAACATCTGGTCCTCTACTTTATTCAAATACCTATAACTTCTCAAAATTCGGACCCTGTGTTTCCACGAAACACTTGTCTAAAACTAGAGAAGTCATAAGTAAACCGAATATAGTACGAGGACCAACCCCTCTGTCCTGATGGACCCTAGACAACATACAATACTCTGTATAAGTCCCTTGAGTCTAATAACTCATTCCCTGTGTGTCGTAGGTTGAAAACTGTACCTTTGGTTATGAAGAATTACACCGATGCTTAATGCTCCTTACCTAACCATCCACTGATATAGGTAAATGTCGTAGACATAATTTCAAAAAGGTATATCTCACTCTATGAAAATAGACGTACAGATATATCGATTTGAAATTGGTGCATAACAGCGGATATTCAAAACCAAATATTTGCCGTCCGGCAACCAACCCAGGTGACTTCCTCAAATATCACCGATTACAACGAATCCCGATATAATGAGGATGATCACCCAATTCCCAATAACTTACTCCCACTCATCATCTGTAAAACCATACAGATGTAAGAATCATACCTGGTGAATACATACCCTGGAGCAAGTGTCTAACTGGGAAATCAGTTTTCCTTTAACAGTACACAGTGAAACTGAAACATTGAAATGTTTCGATGGGGTATCCTGGTATTCCTAGTAATGCCTCTTCCATTATCCAGATTCACAACTGTAACCGTATAATTCTTTGCCATCTCTCCAAATCCCTTTATATGTCTTTAGTCATTACCTTCTGCACACCCCTTTAGGCCAAATGGTTTTCTTCCTTCCCTACCGTTCGGCACCAGCCTATGGTTTGGAAGAAGACTATCCAATAAGCATAAAGGGTGTACTGTCCTAATCCTAGGAGCACTCGCAATGCGAGAGAAGGTGAAGATAAAAGACAACCGAATGAACCTTATTCCTATTTCTCCTGAACCATGATCCATCCCCGAACTGGAATAAGTTCCTTTCGAGTTCGTATATAACCATACGATGGAGTATCCAGTAAACCGTGGATCTTCGTAGTGATACGGAGTGTCCTGGAGAAATACAAAGGTGATTTAGGATTGGCGAAGAAATACTTGGTTTGGTCGTGAATATCAGTCGCAATTTACTTTGCCCTCCTACTAATCCCTTGCTTTGTCTTAACTTAATACCTTCTGCACACCATCGTTATGCTAATTGGTTTTCTTCATTCCCCACCGTTCGGCACCAGCCTAAGGTTTGGAAGAAGACTATCCAATTTGCGTAATAGGTGTACTATCTCCTAAACCAAGGAGCACTCGCAACCTGAGAGAAGGTAAAAGGAAAAGACAACTGAATAGTCCTATCCGTTTTCTCCAGAACCGGAAACCATCCTCGAATTCCTTTGAGTTCGTATATAACCATACGATGGTTTTGTCCAATGGAAGTGGACGTTCGTAGTAATACGGGGTGTCTAGGAGAAAAGGGTAAAAGTAGGAGTGGCAATGAGGTTTGCAACTCTGACAATCCAAAAGCCAATCTTGTAAGAAGGTTCGGTTAATCTTGGTCACTGAGTCATAGTCTAGGGTCGGGTCAATGGTCGCTGCCAAAGAGAGAGAGAAAAGAAACACTCAGCGTGCACTCTAACCTAGATCAGAATGGTTATCACTTTATCTAATCTGGAAACCTCCCACTGTAATCTCAAATTCTTCTCCAAACCTGAAAGAAGAATTAGTCGGGATCACCCGAGGAGTAAACCAACTCATCAGTGGGAATCGGGATCCAACTATCATCGCATGATAACTTGACGGAATCTACTCACGTCACCACACTCCAGAAGGTATGCGCATGCTTGGCAAGTTTCAGTTTCTTTAGAAACTCCCGATGTGTGTTTTTACCCCAAGCGGCTTATGACCTTGACTAGGTCAACAAACCATAAACCGCCAGTCAAGTTCAACCCGTCATTATTCTGGATTGCATTAAACCCACCCGTACGTGCCCTTGACGGAGTCAACAAGGCCGCACGACTGTCCTAACCAATCCCATTTATGCAACAAACAAGCACCACTTAGCTACCGTACACTACGCCTTGACGGAGTCAACAAACGCAACACGAATACTAAGTAACACTTGTAAGAAATGACGGAGGGCTACGTCTAGTTTTTAGCGAAAAACCTTTAACGTAATGAATTTGATATCATTGAAGGAACTGCATAGCTTTTATAAAAATATAGTGACGAAAACCCTTTGCTAAAGAGGTCACTTCCGGTGAAGGGATCTCGGCTCTTTCCCCGTAGAATGAGGTGCAGGATATTCCAACTGAATACCACGATGCAAAGCAAAAAGTAATCGGCTATAGTGAAGCTATTGCCCTGACGCAAACTTCTGTCCAAGGGGTCACTCCCGGTGAAGGGATCTCGGCCCTTGCCTCGTCGACTGAGGAGCAGGATATTCTAACTGAATACCACTATGCAAAACAAAAGAGAACGCCTTTGCAATAACAGCTTTTTGAAAAATTGTTCCAACAACATCAGAAGGTTTGTTTTTAACTTGCATTGATCCGAATCAATGCAGTCCCATCAATGGATCACACCACAAAGAACGAAAATATACTGATGTCCGTATATGCCATCCGCATTCGCCACTGGGTCCCGTCATTACCCGTTAGGTTAGCTAACTAACGACAGAGCGGGGACTGGACTAGCGCGGATGTAAAACATATACAACATCTACTAAAATATATACCAATATATTATATTCGCTCAAGGCGTGATAAGAATGCAACATCACAGAAATGTACAGCATCACAGAACAATACAGATATCTGGGATCCCCGGGTTTCACAGAGCCGCTACTGAAACCCGACGTTCCCCTGGTCGTGTGGATAGCCTGTGCAATGAAATCCTAGACCCCTACGGGCGCGGCAAGTCACCCGCCAAGACCTGGAGCGAGGCAGTCCCCTCCAGCACCGTGAATGGACCACCCAGCACTTCACGGAATCCGGTAACTTGGGCACCCCTCCTGGGTCAGCCTGTACCCCCTACGAGTGCGGCGAATAGCCCGCCAATCCTAGAGTGAAGCCCCCTCCGTCTCAATGCCATGAGATGCGGGCCCGTTGCCCTCTAGAACCCGGCTATCCGTGCACCCCTCCGCGGGGTAATTCTAGTACAGAAAGTAAAATATACATACACCGGGTACATCGACCGCAACTAGGTCGTGCCCCAAAAGAATAATACAAACAGGCAGAGACGGCAGTCCACATGTCGGACGCTCGCCCCGCAATATCAAATGTACATAATACAACAAAACTGTACTAGCATTGCATCCAGGCTATCCCCCATGACCGATCCGCAACATCACAGCAATACATAGAACATCAACGTGAAAATCACGTTCGCAAATCCTTCTAACCGTTCTATATAAGTTAGACAGGATTTACCGATCAAGTGACATTCACGGTCGCAGATATAATGTAAATACTGTGAACTAATGTGTTTAAAATATCCGATCGATCAAAATTACCAAATGGGCCCCCAAGTACTACTGTAGCACATCAAGAAATTCTGGGCCCAAAAATAATATTCCAGAAACCCTATTTTTACCCCAGAGGCCCACTGGAAAAATTTGACGCATTGATCCCTCCATACTGCGGCGGAACCGCAGCGACAAGTAGGGTTTGGCCGCGGTTCCGCGCTCTCCTTGAAGGATCAATGTCTCGAATTTCTCCATAATTCTTAGGACTTCCAGTACATCAGTTTTCTACAACCTGAAAAATTTTTAGAGCCAGAAAAAATTCGACAGAAAACTGATGTGAAGAAAACGCGGGTTTTTGGAATTTTGGTCGATCGAAAATGTAAAACACATTAGACAAAGCTAGACAATGTTAATGGCGAGGCTCTGATACCATGTTTCGCCACGGCAGCGCCCCGGCCGTCTATCCGAGGCCAAAATGCGGAATCAAAAATTTTCTTAACTTTCAAACTGGCGCTACCGCGGACAATAATCCCGGATCGTAACCATTAACCTAATGCTAGCTATCAAGAGAAGGGTAGAGAAGTATACTGAGCGATCCATGTCCTTCGGTCTTCTCGTCGTCGTCCCGATCTCCCGCGGAATCACCATTCGTCGTCTTCTCGTCGGAAAGGGCACCACGTAGCCGATTTCTTTTATGGGCTCCCACCTCTGGACCGAGGCAACTCGGGCGCGAAGTTGGCTAGCCGACGCGTCCAAGAAGTGCTGTAGGCTAGTGTAGAATGGTTGTCTCATTTGGGGTAGTGAAGTTGCCATTGGTGATGGAGGAATGAGGTTAAGGAAAGATGGTGCTTTCATTTTTCCAAAACAAGAAGAATGAGATGAAGAAATATGTGCCACCACAAAAATGAATCTCTCATCTCTCCCCAATAGTGTGGCCGGCCTCTCCTCATAGAAAATGGTGGAGGGCAAAAAACATAATACAAGAGGGAGGTGAGTGTAGTAAAAGGTAGAGGGTGACCACATCCTAAAGCCATCATAACAAAGTCATATCAACTCTCATCAAGTCCTAATCCATTCTAATCACCATTAAAGCAAAAGAAAAGATGGAAAAAGAATATAATGATGACGGTCATATCAAAATCTCACAAATGCAAGAAAACCCTCCACAATAAGTTATTTGCAAACTTGCAAATAACCCCCTCCAGCAGAAAAGTCCGGCCGGGAAGGAACAAAGGAAAAACCGGCCGGAATGGAATGCAAACTGGCAACTTCAGAAAACTGATCCCGTAATAAATTACAGGAAAACCCCGCTACTGCATATACATGCCCGCATTTGTATTCCTACTGAACACAAATGCAAAGAGACAAAATCTACACTGTACTATACTAGGATCCGGCTTAAACCAAAGCCGGCTAGTAATATCCGTCCGATCTTGATCCGTACAATACCGTACGTATCTGATCGAAGCCTGCCATATAATCATATGGCCTCTAGTACAAACTGTCCGATCCTGATCCGTGCAATACCGCACGTATCTGATCGGACTCTGCCATATCTCCATACGACCTCTACAGCGTTTCGCCCGAAACTTGAGTAACTGAATGTGTGGTGGACTCTAAAGACTCGTCAATACTATGGCTGTGGATTTAACCATTGGCACGTCAGAGATATAAGCCAATACGTGACGGGCCACCAACTATTGACCAAAAGGGACGTCGATGAGCGAACTCATCCTGACACCCTTACTGAGCCTGTCAGTGACAATATCCATATAGTCCGGTCCGTTCGTCTATGAGCATCGCATGGCGGGCCTAGGGGGTTGGTAAAAGTCAGACCCCCAAAAGCGGTACAAGTCGTGTCGGAGCGTAGCCCAGAACACCCTGAGATACTACCGGAATACCTACCAGTAAATCTCCTGCCTCGGCCGAGGGCTTTGTGTAATGGCTCTCCTAGACACAGCGCGACCTCACCCCCAATACCGGGAGAGACGAACCCCTGCAGATCCGCTCACTGCCTCCATGTGGCTCGAGACTGTACCCAACTAAAACCTGTTTGCACGACTCCTTTGAGCCGTGGTAGGGTAGTAATCAAAGCACAGTGGGAACTCACACGAGACAAATGACGATCTCAGGTCGATGAACTAACCTGTACACATGTCACCAGGGAACTGCTATCTGACATCTGGTATAAGACCAACTAGCATGTTCCCGGCGAGTCCTGTCCGGTATACTCATAACCCAATGAGCACCTGTATACATCTTAGGTGAACTAACTGACACCAGTGGCTTGTGAGACCGGCCACCGCCCCTCGTCGGGGTCTCGACTGTATACACTAGTCTACTAATGGAGTATCGATGCCCTGTCTCGAAACTCCCATGACTAGGGACCTTTTAAGGATGTGCTTATAGACCGCCAGTTCTCACGTATATGATCGCCATCATACTGCTGGCGGTCAAGCAAGAATCCTAAGGGCTCTATCAACATGTAATAGCGACATGTCAGGTCACCTAACGCAGTACACGATGATAAAGGTAAACCAGATAGCATACTATCATCTTGAGTAAGACTGTCCTCCTGGGATAGGTCCTCCCTCAATCATTGCAATCACGTGCCTGTGATCCAATAATTGACTCTGAGGGCACTATCTCCAACACTGGTCACATGTAAGCACGTGACCCTCGGTCATGTGTAGGCACGTGACCCTCGGTCACGTGTAGGCACGTGATCCCTTGAATGGGCTTCTCTTCTGCGCTTGCTCTGTGCCACTGCTTTAAATGTCACGTGCCAACACGTGACCGCTGGTCACGTGCTAGCACGTGATGCTTCCTCTGAAGCTTTTTCCTGATTTTTAATCAGGGAACAAATGCCCCCACAGCGTTGCTCTCACGTGTCTGCACGTGAGTGCAACGCTGTCACTTTTGTGACCGTTGGATCTGCCTTGGGAGTAGGGTAGATGAAACGTTTTCCATCCCATCCTATAAATGCCCATGTCTTTTCAGAAGCGCCTCCACTTTTGCTCATCTTCCTCCTTTGCTAACTTTCTTCTTTTCGAGAATTTAATTCTATTTTTCCAGAGCTTAGCTCTCTGCTTCAAACTTTTTCCAGAGTTTAACTCTGTTCCAAGAAGACCCTTTCTTCAGGTAAATGATCTTTGAACGATCGGAGAACTTCCCCAGCAATTACCACGGGATTTTAAATCCAGATCACGGGTTTTTTCCTTTGATAAGAACACACATTTCTTTTTATTTTAAGTTTTTCCATAAGAACAGAAAACCTTTCAATCCTCAAATTGTAGACCTCCTAGGGTTTCTTTAACCCTTAGGGAAATGATGATGTTGGTTGTTTTCCCTGGAATTTAATTCCATGTCCAAGGAGCTCTGGCTCTGAAACCACATTTTCTGGGAATTTAATTCCCTTTTTCAAAAAGGAATTTAATTCCTATGAAGAACTAAGTTCCTCCTAGAGACTTTCATGGGTTTTCTTGCCCTGGGTCATCTTCTTCACAATTCAGAAGAAGTTTGCACTGTTGTTCTTTGGGAATTTAATTTCCTTGATTCTGTTTGATTCATCACAGAGCCCAAGATGGATTTGTCTTTTAGGGGAATGTGTAGGGTCACTTGAAACCCACTACCTATTTGATTAGAATATTCCATTTGTCTCATTATAATTGCTGTGCCTTATCATTAGCCAGCCGTCATCTTGATTTCGTGGGACCCACATGTTTTGTAACTAATGGTCCTACCAAACAAGTCTTCTGTCGCTTTCTTCAACCGTCTTCATATATTTATGCTTATATATATATATATATTGCTGGCTTCACTTTTGACAGTTTTCTTTTACTTTGTTTCAGGTGCGATGGCTTCTGTTCCGTGCTTTCCCTTCACTCGCTCGGAGGCCGCTTTTCCTCAGTCACCATCTGATGAGGAAGCGATGGCGATGATCCAGGCTCATGACCCGAACTGCACTAGCTTACTTCTATGGGGAACTTGGTACAACCATATTATCCGGGGTCGCCGGAGTTTCCTCTGCGAAGTGCCGACTGAGCCCACTTTCCCGTTCTTGCCGATGGACCCTCCGAGGACGGTTTTCGCTGTGGAGATGCTAAATTGGACTCCAACGGGACAGCTCTAGCATTCGACAACCGGTATCCCGAACCATCCGATCCCAGCTATAGATATCCTGGGACGATGTATTTGCCAGGGTGAGGCCCACCTATGGGGACAGATTTATAAGATAGGGCTCACTCCTCGACACCCCACGGGCTACCTCCTCTGGGCTCGCTATATTCTTTCTGCCCATCGTGCGCGGCTGTAAAAGGTCGGGCTTTACCAGGTAATATATGCGTCGCTCTTCCATTATCAATCCCCGCATGTCTGGTGGGTTAAGGCGTTCTTTAATCAATGGAATCTCCCCACCAACACTTTTCTTCTGGGAGACAGAGAGGTTTCGATCTCTTTGGGGGAATTTTATGAAATCTCGGGGCTGCCAATTCGAGGGACACTTTATGAGGAGTTGCTGCCTCTTGACGAATACGTCTTTGAACCCGAGCCCGCACCGTTTGACGGCTTATCTGCTGAGAACGCCGTCTGCCACAAGCGTCCCAGCTTGATCAAGGTGCTAGGTATCTTTGACCGATTGTTCACCGAATCTGAGGAGCAGGGCGTTACTTTTAAGAGCTTCACTGCCTGTTTCCTTTGCGAGGGCGTCTTGTCGAAGACGGCTCCGAAGTTCGCAAATATCAAAGACCCCTTTGGGTTTGGTCCGAAGAAGCTGCCGACCAATGAATCGGATCTACCGCAGTACTACATCCCCATAATGTCGCCGATGTCTTTCGAATCCATTGCAGCTCCCGGCATGGATGAGGAGACATTCTTTGTGGGGTTTATCAGTGTCTGGCTTAGCTGGTTTGTCATCCCTATGCATCGCCGCTTTATGAGAGTTTCAGTCATCTATCCGGCTCACCGTATAGCTGAGGGTGGCCATTGGCATCCTGGCATTGGCGCATCTCTATCACGGGTTGGGCGCTGCAGCTAATACTTCCACCCTTGGTGTAGATGTGGTAAACTTTTCGCTTCACTACTTCACGTCTTGGATCGAAATGCACATCTTGGGTGCTTTCGCTATGCATCAGAGTCCTGCATTTTATGATGCTTACACCTTTCCGCGACTTATGCGATTGGTGGATGCTTCTGCCGCTGACCCGACTCAATTCGGGGCTATTCGGGCATTGATTTCTCCTTATGCTACTGCTGGTGGGTTGGTATTTACTGATCGGGTCTTATCTTCTTCCTCGGGTTCAACTCAGCCGCATTGGGACAGGTCAAAAGATAACGTGCCCTCTTTGAGTCCCCGTGAGGCCGCGCACTTATACGCAATCGGACCGGGCTACCTGGTATTCCGTCAGGATAGCGCAGCCCTTTTCATGCGGTACAATCCGCATCGCTTTGCCCGGCAGCTTGGCTACGATCAGGGCGTCCCGTTTGAGGCTTTCATAGTCGCGCTGGTTCCTTCGCTCGAGGCCGTTCGAGATGCCGCCCATCATTTTGTGAGGCTGAACACCGGTTCCCAGTTCATGATCCCCGATGCTGATTACATGCCCCGATGCGTAGGGTCGTTCACGGGCTGGTATCTCCATCGGGTCAACCCGATTATTATTGAAGAAAGAAGGGTACTTCAAACAGATAAAAATTGATAAAATTTTTTTGTACTTTTTATATTTTCAGATTTTTGTGATTTTAAAATTTATATCAGCCCGAAATTACAAAAAGGAAATTTTTACGCCATCCCCGGCAACGGCGCCATTTGATTGGTAGGGATTTTAAGATCAAAAATATTTTTACCGCAATCAGAAACGGAGTCGCTTTGCAGGTAGCCGGTGAGTACGGGTCGATCCACATGGATGTGTAATTTTCCTAAGTGTTCTTACGAGCTGATTCAAATGGGTGTTTGGTCTTTTAATTTAATCTAAAAAAAGAACTAAGTTGTGCGATGGTTAAGAAACTTGCTAGGGTTAGGTCTAAGGTGGAGTTTGATAAGATTTAATGTCACACCTCTTTCAATGCCCTAAATGAGATCTTTTAGAAGTTATAGCAACTATTAGAAAAAGGGATTAGGATGATTGGGAAGAAACGGAGTTTCTTCCTCTAGATCCTTGTCCGTCCTTTCCTAATATTTGCTCTAACCTTCATGGAAGACATGCATGTCTGGTCCTTTATACTACGGTTTCACCGTTACCTCGTGGGTAGGGTGCCGTAGGGAGCGGATCATGCATGCATGCATGAAGTTCTAGTTATTAAAAATAATCGGGCACGAAAGAGATGAGAGATCTTCATCTCTCATTCCCTCCCTTATTCCTAACCCTAACAAGCGAGGAAATTACTCGCTCATTAGGGGATTTATTAAAAACATCATTTTGAGATTCATTTTTAGATCTATTGGATTAATTTCCTACTGCAGTTTTAAGAGATTCTATACTAGAATTAACTAAGGCAAAGGAATGATTTATCTAAGGCAAGAATTAAATTAGAGAGCTAGGGCAAAGAATGAATTGTAAACTAGGGCAGAAAATGAAATGAACTTACAGGAAATGATGCTCTTCAATCCTCAAAAGATTCTGAATTTTTATTCATTGAAAAGAGGCATCCCCATTACAATATTTTGATTACAATTTTATAGGGAAACAGGGAAATTTAGGGTTACGGGATTCGCACATGAGCGATTAAAAAAATACCCCTGAAAAATCCCAACAAAGTCACCGACGCACCGTCACCAAAATTCTGCACCGACACGTGCATCAGGAGGCCGCGAAACCGCAGCATATGTGGGGGTAGGGCCGCGGTTCCGCGGCCCTTTGATGAGGTTGTTAGGTCAAATTTTGTGGGTTTATTCTTGATGCTTTGGTCTTTCTATTTCTATAGTTCTTTTCTTCATTTGGCTTCTGGGTTTTCTCCAGCTCTTTCAGTGAAACTTGTAGTGGTCTTTTAACCGTTTCCTTTGACATTTCGGACCATGTGTTGCCTTGTACACTTGTGAATTGTTCTTCGTCTAGGCTTGACTAGGATCCTTCTACTTGTTGGTCAAAAGTCCTTCTTTGTATCATCTTTTGTCTTTTTCACTATTTTCGCCCCAAGAACCTGTATCTTGTAATATGCAGCAGACATGCGTCAAAAGCACCTGTTTATTTATAGAACGAATAAGAATGGGGAATGTAAAATGCAATATTATGATCTGAACAAATACCCCCAAACTTATATTTTGTTCGTTCTCGAGCAAACTTATTATTTTATTCTCGATAAAACCTAACCGCACTTTCGCAGGGAAACGCGATTGCACTGAGCACGTGCAACAAGCCGTTAAACCTCTAGGTGTCCCTAGTAGGAGGAGTGTTGTCTCCTGAGGGTTTTCAGCGGATACTACCCATAAAATCCTATCAATTAGGCCCACTGACTTTAATTCTCCAATTAGGTTTTATAACAAGGAATTCTATTATCATTGACTCATAAATTACCCACCCATATTCTTCACACTTCCTCATCATTTAACTTAAGATTATATATGTTCGATAGACTCACTCAGCTTTCAGCATTTCTTAAGTTTTCCTTTTAAGGTTCCATCTCCACTTGGGAATTTTTCTATCAACTCTACTAAAGATACAAGTTCTATTCTTCATTCTTTTCTCTTATCTCAATTCTAATAATATATCCCCACGTGTGTGTATAAATCACCCCTACACTTGGAATTTCAAATCAAGCAATCATACTCTTGTCCGTTGTCCAAAGCACTAATTAACTGGTGAATTCACATCCTTCATGCGACTGTTAATACTTCTTGAGGTACCAACATCCGATTACAAGATATGTTTGCACTTTAGAGCGTAATTCCTAGTCTTGCAACACCCAAGGCTTTTAGCAGTGACTCCCAAACCAGTTGGTCTAAGGCACTAGGTGACGAAGCACCCTCGCTAAATATTTCTTCTATTTTTGCAGCCTTAAGTAATCACAAAGACCAGTGTTCATTTTTTCTTTATTCACAATTTTTTTATTTTCTTCGTACTAAGGACTTTAGACAAGAGCATTTCAAGGTCTCTTCTACTATTCCAAGTTTCAAGGTGCGTGATTGTGCAATTTGTAGGGTATACATTTTCAGAATATAGACTTAAGCTAGGAATTATTTTTCAAACTTATACTCTAATACGAATATCAATATTTTTCCTTTATTTCAACTTAACCCAAAAAGTGAACTCAAAATTTGCCTAGTTCTAAATAAACTACAAAGACATATACTTTCTACCGTTAATCTTTAAAGAAGGTTATTTTTAGGGTTTTTAATTTACTACGTCAAAGATCTAGTTGTTCCTAGCTAGTTAACCTATCTGTCAAACTCAAGTTAAATATGGTCAAAATTGAATACAATAATTTTTATAATTTTTCAATTTTTTATGGGTTTTCAAAATAAATATGCAAATGCAAAAATATACATATGAATTCGAAGGAAGAAGACGTACCGAGCATACCCCCAAACTTGAACTGGACAGTGTCCTCACTGTCATGCTGCACCAAGAGGGTCAAAATGCCGGCACTCCCCTGTTTATTTTTTTTAATTTTATTGTTAAAATAAAAATAAAAATATATACAGAAAGGCTCCCCCCAAACTTCAGTGAAACAATGTTAGACATTACTGCCAGACTTTGCACAGACCAAATATCAACACCAACCAGTCGAAAAATTTATCTGTAAAGAGTGTCGGATGGTGGAAGAACATGTTGTACCGATCCAAAAAGAATTGGGGAAGATAGGAGTGATGGCAAGGAAAGTATGGAAGTGAATAGATATGATGTGGTGATGAATCAAAACGAGAATAAGAATGATCAGCAATCAGTGGAATATTGGCATTCTCATAGCTTATTAAAAGAAATGGGGGTGGTTCAACTTTTAAAGGAGGAAGTTGACTAACTACACCATCCCCAAGATATTTCTGTAGATCCTTTATCGACTTGGCATCATCCATCATGTGCATATGATATTCAATTATGAGGGAACTAATCTCCTCGATGACCGCCATAGTCCAACCGGAAACTTGCCGCCTATCTTGTAAAACCATTAAAATAGCATTCTCTTGCTCAAAGGCTAGAGATGCTGATATTATAATGGGAAAGGTCTCTTTCTCACCTATGTAAGTATATTTAAGTGTAACACCTTAGAATGTGTTTTGTGGCTAATTATATTTTAATGTATGGTTTTTAATAAAAAGTTTACCAAATTAGTTTTCAATTATTTTATCCTATTTATTGAGTATTTTATTAGATTTTTCCTAGGCTTGCACACACTTGTGCATGATAACTAGGGTTGTTTTTGGGGTTTAACCATGATTGGTAACCATGGTGGACTAAACATTTCCTTAAGCCATTTTAAGTTTTGTATTAGGTGCTTTTGGGTTTTTATTTGTATATGGTTCTTTTCAAAAATAAAATGAATTTGAAAAGGGTTTTTAAATGGTTTGAATGTTGACCTTGGTGAGTGAGAGAGAGGGTGCATTATGAGGCATGATGGCTTGCCCATGCCTTCAATTAATGAAGAGAGTGAGAGAGTAGGGGGTTGACTTGTTGGTGTTCTCTCATTCTCACTCATTTCTCTCATCCTCTCACTCTCAAACTCACACACCCACACACCCACACATCAGCAGCAGCAATAAAGACAACAACAACAACAGAAGCAGCAGCAGCAGAGAAGGAGCAGCAGCAGGCAGCAACAGCTTCAGCAGTGGCCTCAGCAGTAGCAAGCAGCTCCAGCAGCAGTAGTAACCCCTCATCTCCCCCATACACTTCTTCTCCTACTCTCTAGGGTTCTCTAGGGTATATTTCTGAACCCAAGTCCCCTTTTTCCTAGCTTGTATGCTTATTAGCGTCGGTTTGTGTTAATTAGCTAGTTTAGTGATAATTATGGTGATTTGTGAGATGTTGTGGCAAATTGATGATTGTGTTAGTTAACCCTACCTATTTAAGTGTTATTAGGGTCACTTTAACTGAGTTTAGCCCTGGATTACACTAAAATACCATAGGGTTTCCTTTTTAGTGCAATTAGCGTTTTTAAAGCGATGTATTGGATTTCTGAGATCTGCTTTTGACCCGGGGCCTTCAGGTTAAAATTGAGAAAACTGGGGCATGTACATTAGGTCTAGATACCACCACCTGAGCACGAGACCCTAACTCCTAACTTTGGCCGCCGGTTTATTGGTTCTGGCCGCAATTTGTGGCTAGGTAGGGGACTGGGGTATTGGGTTTTTGTGTGGGGTAGTCTACTGTTATGTGCAGTGTTTTGGCATGTCTAGTTTTGTAAGATTTGACCTGTAGGAAAATCTGGGACAATATACCGTTTTTCATGTCCGTTGTGTTTGAGCGATACGCGAGTAAGTTCTGTGATTCAGCGTATCGCGGCGTGTCGCGGTAGTTTTAGACGCGTATACACACGATTCAGCGTATCGTGCACACGCGCGTTTAGTTCGCGACGCGAGTTTCTCGTTTTGGTTCGATATCGCGTTTTGCGGAATATTTGGCTTATATATGATTTCCATGTCTTAATTGCAGGTTTGCAGGCGGGGACTATGGACACTACTACAGAGGGGAGCAGATGGTAGAATTCACCTAGCGTGGAGCGTAGGTGAGTAGATTTAACATCTACAGGGGAATCGCCCGCATGGCGTTATGCGTCTAGGCTAGGATTCAAATACCTGTCGCATATTCTACGTCATTGTTAGAATTGCGCCTTTATCATATTTCCTTGATATAGTTGTACTGTGACTAGCAGCCGTAGGACACTGCACATATTATTGACAGTTCATGTTGCACGGGCACGGATTGTATGCTACACACACCGTCAATAATTGCCATGTCACACACAACCCTTTATAGATACTATATTGCTTATCCTACATGACATCTAGCTTATCGGTATACCTATAGTGTATCTTACCATTAGTGATAGGTACATCTACACCTTGCGATACAGCTACGGGTATACCTTGCACATATTTTACTTATACCTTGCACATATTTTACTTATACCGGGGGGATATCCTACATATTCTATTTATACCCAGGGGGGTATACGACATCTTTTACTTATAGGTAGATACCTATATTTAGCTGTACCTTATTGATTTCGCATACATCTGGTTTCAGCTACATATTTTCATTTATATGCTCACATTTTAGATATATCGCATATATGTATTCCTGGATTTGCGCATTCTTATTTTGATTTCACATGATGATTTCTGGATTTGGGAACCGCGAGAGTTCATGAAATTATGCATACATTGAAAAACCCGGTTTCCTTGATATGATATTTGCGCAGCCACCATGAGATTTATCGGTTCTGATTGTATACTCCATACGAGGTGTGGTTGCCGTATGAGGGTACATGGTGGGGCCCGGTATGGTTCCCCTCGGCAAGAAGATCGATGGACTTTGCCGATTGAGCCTGGAGGCGGGCGAGTACCTACCGGTGACAGTACCCATGACTCGGCGGGGGATCACGGAGACACCGTTGGGAGTCATGTACGTATGCATACGTCAAAAGGCGATGGTCAGAGCTAGGCACTCGTGCTTTCGGGATAGCGTATGATACATGATCAGGATTTCTGTGTCGATGCTTGGCACATGGTTTTCATGATATTTCTTTAACACCTTTGTATATATAACAGGGGATTTAGCCGTTGTTATATATACCCTTACACCAATATTAGTGGAATGAGACGCTAATATATGTGTATTGCCCCCATCATATTTATTTCTGTATATACCTTTAGGATGTTAGATTCTTACTTGAGATTTGACTTGGGATATTAGGTGATTCATTGAGATTAGATATTGGACATACCTATGTGATTACTGATTTGTACATTCGGGATATAGGAGATTACTCGATATTGTACATTGAGGAGATGTGAGACTTATATGATGTAAGACCCAATGTGGGGGCTGAATTGAGGATTTGGGATTTGAGTGTCTTGATGGATTGTGATCCTACCACGATGTCAGGTTTCCGTGGGAACGACATATTTCACTCCATACCTCATACCTATTCACTTATGCACGGTTTCATATATTGGTAGTACCTGTTAGTGTACCCTTATGATTGCTGCATATCTACTTTCTCATATCCCTATTGCATACTATTATCATGTCATTATTGCTTCACATATTGACTGTACCTGCTAGTGTACTTTCCATTATTCTGCATTCACATGACATGTTATTACTGTAATCGCATATCTTAGATTCATTCTATACGTACATTCCTGCGATTACCTGCATATGTTATCTACTATTCACGAGTTGGCAACTCACCCCCGTTGTGCCACAGGTGTTTCAGGTTGTTCCCCAGAGTAGTCGAGGCAGGCTATTCAGTATTCATCTATCATCTTTTGCTACAGATACCGCATCGGCTCACAGTGTGCTATTTTGCTTAGGTGGGTTTTGGTGGTTATCTGTATTTTGTATTGTACCTTCGTTGTATTTGTACACTCCATCTACTATCATGTTGTTGACCTAGAGACTTGGTGAGGACGATATTGTATATTATTTGTGGATTTGTTGTCTTTTATATACAACTTTCTCTCCATTGTCTTTATTTCTTCGCTACGGCGTCGTATATTTGTGTTGTATTCATCTTGGTTAGTTTTTACAAAAAGGGGGTGTTGCCAAAATTTTAAAGAAAGAAAGTAGGACTTTTAAAGAATTTGGGTTGCGATTTCAAATGTTTCAAAAACTTATATTATCTTTTTCCGTATTTTCTTGGTTTAGATTTCTGGGTTTTGGCTTTCTTTTACTGCGTTACGTCTTTAGGCGTTGCGTAGTATTAGGGCCGTCACGGGCCAATTTCGGGTCGTGACATTAAGGTGAGACGACAAGGGCATGAGCTCGAGTTTCAGAGGCGAAACATAGGTAAAATTGGGGAATCTACCTCGAACTCGAAGGACTCTAGCACAGGTTCGAAATCACTGCAAACAACCGATTCGGATGGTTCAACCAACTCATCCAAAAATTCAAAAGACTCATATTCGGGCTGTGAGTCTTTATCATCCGAAAAAGTGAAACATTCATAATCAATATCGGTTGTGCCAACTGTGGTAGGCTTAAGGAGGGACGCACTAGTGGCGTCAAAACTGTTCTCATCAAACAAGAAACTTTCAAACTCGCAGTCCTCCTGCGTGATTTCTTGAATAGAGCAAACTTCTCGTGTACTGGTATTAGGCACGGAGGGCAGACTTCCTAACTTTTAAATATTGAACTCACTAGACGTCTTCCCGAAAGATAGAGTCATGGAGCCATTGCGACAGTTTATTACGGCATTGGAAGTGGCCAAAAATGGTCGACCGAGAATCACCGGAATTTGGTTCCGTGAGTTAGCAACAGCTTGTGTGTCCATAATAATAAAATCAACGTGGAATATGAACTCCCCAACTTTGATCAACACATCCTCTAGCTCACCCCTTGGATGGGCGATTGATCGATCAGCCATTTGGAGAGTACAGTGAGTGGGCTTAAGCTCTCCAATGCCTAGTTGCTCGTACACAGAATAAGGTAGCAAATTGACACTAGCACCAAGATCTAGTAGTGCTCTATTAATGTTCTTGTCCCCAATTGTTATCGAAATAGTAGGACAACCGGGGTCCTTGTGCTTTTGGGGTAAAGATTGGACAAGAGCATCGCTAACAGCACTGGCCACGAAAACTTTCTTTGGTACTTGTGACTTCCTCTTTTTGGTGCATAAGTCCTTTAAGATTTTTGCATATGAAGGAACTTGTTGGATTGCATCCAAAAGAGGATATTTATGCTCACCTGTTTGAACAACTCGACAATCTTCTCCATTTGTGGAGTTGGTTTATTTGATCTCAACCGGTTTGGAAAAGGAGCATTTTGAAATGTTGTTGAGTCCAATTTTTGCGGATCAGATTGTTGAGTTGGAACGGAACCCCGTGTAGATGTGTTCGTGTTGTGAGAAGTGGGTCCGTTCGAGCTAGAAGAAGTAGAGCCTTGTGAATGATGGAGAACAGGCTCTAACGAAGAAGAAGAAGGTGAAGAAGAACCACCGGCAGGGGTGTCATTGTGAATACCCACATTGTTTTGCAACATTTTCCCCGATCTCAACGTGGTCACAGCATTTACGTTATGAGTTTGCTGTTGATGTGCAGCATGTGCATGACCAGGATTGGGCAGTGGTTGAGATGGGACCTTTCCTTTCTCTCGCTCGCTCAATGCTGCATTGAGTTGTGCAATTTGTGCCTCAATAGATTTGATGCTTTGATCGTGTGAGGCACTGTTTTGCACCAAAGATTGAATAGAAGTCTCTAGTCTTGCTGTAGACTGTGTAGATTGCTTTAGGAACGCATCTAGACTTCTTTCGAGCGAGCTAACCTTGTCATTGTTAGGTTGAACAAAATTGTTTGGCGCGTAAGAATTATTAGGCACAAAATTGTTCACTTGATTAGGGTAAGGTTGCTGTTGGAAAGGTTGTTGAAATTGAGTTTGTGGGGGTGCTTGTTGTTGTTGTGGAGGAGGCCCTTGAAAATTGTTATTTCCTTGGAATTGTTGATTTTGGTTCTAAGCGAAATTTGGGTGACTCCTCCACCCCGGATTGTATATCGAAGAGTATGGATCGTTTCTCTGTCGTTGCTGAAAGGCAGCATTGACTTGATCCTGTTCTTGAGTAGATGCATTGTAAGGACACTCTTCGGTGAGATGTGATGGAGCCGAACAACAAGCACAAACAGTTCGTGGAGGCACAACAGGGGCAGGAGAAGACGATGAGATTTTGGTCTCAATCGCTTCCAGCTTTTTCGCAAGAGCGGCCATCTCGGCCTTCATGGCAATCAACATCTCTACTTGATGTATGCCTGCCCTAGATTGACCACTAGAAGAAGATGATGTGGTCTTGGTGCTCTCCCACTGAATTGTTTGTTCACTAAGATCCTCAAGAAACTGCTACGCTTCCTCACTAAATTTGGAGAGAAAATGACCTTGACAGATGGTTTCTAGCAACTGCTTCGTTGCCGAGTTTAATCCCTCGTATAATGTTTGGCAAATTTGCCAACTTTCGATCCCATGATGAGGGCATTGAACGAGTAGGTCTTTAAATCTCTCAGAACACTTCTAAAATGGTTCGGAAGGAAGTTGTGAAAATTGTATAATCTCATTGCGGATTCTAGCAGTTTTGTGATGAGGATAGAACTTCTTAAGAAAAGCCTTCACAAACTCGTCCCAATTTCTAATGGAATGTGATGCTGTGCTGTATAGCCACTTCTCGGCTAGGTCACATAAGGTGAAAGGAATGACTCTTAGCCTTATAGCGTCATCACTTAATTGGGTCGTTTTCATCATAGCGCAAATGTTTTGGAATTTATTAATAAAAATATACGCATCTTCTGATTCCAAACCATGAAATTTTGGCAGCATATTGATGAAATGTGGTTTTATTTCAAAATTGTCTCCATTTGCCGGTGGGGGTGAAAGACAGGTGGGTAAAGAAGTGCGGACAGGGTAGAAGAGATCCTGGAGCGCAACTCGTGCGGGCGCTTCAACAGGCGGTTGATTCGGGTTATTCGCACCTAACGGAGGTGGAATCATTCCCGTCGGTAAGGTATCGTTGGGGTTGAATCCCGACATGCATTCGGAGGAAGAATTTGAAGGTGGAGGTAAGAAAGTGGACGGAATTTCGACTTCGGTGTCGAAAGGTTCGTCGGTCGGTACCAACGAAACACGGACTAATCAGGCGTTAGTGTCCCTAGTCCAAAGTGACATACACTAAAGGGGTAGTGTAGTCAGAAAAACAAAAAATGAAAGACAGAATGTGGAGATAAGATAACGTCAATGAAAGGAAGTGGTGTAAGTGAGTTGCAAGGTTTCTTTAGCGACAAGTTGCAAGTTTTGAAAAGAATTTTTTTTATTTAAGTATGTGAGAGTTTTGCAAAGAGATTTTTGAAAAGAGACTTGTGACGCAACTGCGATCAACCACACATGCACAATCAGGCCTAGATCTAGGGTCACTTAGGTCAGCTAGACAGCTCCTAACTAGGGCTTGCAATAGGACCTCAAACCGTCTCTTCACCGCCAATTGCGGCCAGGTAAGTGCCAGGTAAGTGGGAGGTTCCCCGCTATAAGTAGCGGTCCTAATTAAGTAACCACTTGCCTTGACACACTTGCCTAGACACCACAAAGTCAGTTAGGATAAACGGTCGATGCCTATACTAGTCCTTTTTCCTATTGAGCTCGACGTCCTTAGGGCTGAGTCTAATATTTTTTAATTAAGAGTGGTCAATGAAAAATGCTTTTAAGTGATTTCTGGGGTCCTGGGAAGGGTGATGAGATCCCCACCCAATCTGAGTTTGGTCAATAGCCCCTTAAAGTCCGATTAAATTATGCAAAACATTAAATTCACTTGCAATCAATTATTTTTAGCGCGGCACAAAGAAAACCTGCGGAAAATCTGTTATTGAGAAGGGGGAAGAATTTTTTTAGCGCAAAGAAATCCTGCAGAAAATTTCGCAAATGGATATATGGAGGTTGCAGAGAAGAGAGAAAAGATCTTACAGTGCAAATTTGGTCAACAGATGATGTCACCAGAGTGCGGATCCGCGGCCCAAGTGCGTTCCTACCGCGTTTTCGCGGTTGTATTGAAGGCACGGTTCCCGAGAAAAATTTGTACGCGATGACGTCACTAAGTCACCGCCCTTCCGCGGTCTAAGGTAGGTTTAGGCCGCGTTTTCGTGGTTGAATGGAGGGATCAGTTCTCTGGGAAATTTGTACTGTTCTGTTGTGGAAGTTCCCCTCTGTTCTGATATAGTGTTTTCTGTTTCTCACACTAGAATTTTCCAGATCCGAGATTCTTCGCTATTCCTGCAAAATTCAAAATATAAACCCTTCAAACAGATAAAAATTGATAAATTTTTTTTGTACTTTTTATATTTTCAGATTTTTGTGATTTTAAAATTTATATCAGCCCGAAATTACAAAAAGGAAATTTTTACGCCATCCCCGGCAACGGCGCCATTTGATTGGTAGGGATTTTAAGATCAAAAATATTTTTACCGCAATCAGAAACGGCGTCGCTTTGCAGCTAGCTGGTGAGTACGGGTCGGTCCACATGGATGTGTAATTTTCCTAAATGTTCTTACGAGCTGATTCAAATGGGTGTTTGGTCTTTTAATTTAATCTAAAAAAAAGAACTAAGTTGTGCGATGGTTAAGAAACTTGCTAGGGTTAGGTCTAAGGTGGAGTTTGATAAGATTTAATGTCACACCTCTTTCAATACCCTAAATGAGATCTTTTAGAAGTTATAGCAACTATTAGAAAAAAGGATTAGGATGATTGGGAAGAAACGGAGTTTCTTCCTCTAGATCCTTGTCCGTCCTTTCCTAATATTTGCTCTAACCTTCATGGAAGACATGCATGTCCGGTCCTTTATACTACGGTTTCACCGTTACCTCGTGGGTAGGGTGCCGTAGGGAGCGGATCATGCATGCATGCATGAAGTTCTAGTTATTAAAAATAATCGGGCACGAAAGAGATGAGAGATCTTCATCTCTCATTCCCTCCCTTATTCCTAACCCTAACAAGCGAGGAAATTACTCGCTCATTAGGGGATTTATTAAAAACATCATTTTGAGATTCATTTTTAGATCTATTGGATTAATTTCCTACTGTAGTTTTAAGAGATTCTATACTAGAATTAACTAAGGCAAAGGAATGATTTATCTAAGGCAAGAATTAAATTAGAGAGCTAGGGCAAAGAATGAATTGTAAACTAGGGCAGAAAATGAAATGAACTTACAGGAAATGATGCGCTTCAATCCTCAAAAGATTCTGAATTTTTATTCATTGAAAAGAGGCATCCCCATTACAATATTTTGATTACAAGTTTATAGGGAAACAGGGAAATTTAGGGTTACGGGATTCGCACATGTGCGATTACAAAAATACCCCCGAAAAATCCCAACAAAGTCACCGACGCACCGTCACCAAAATTCTGCACCGACACGTGCATCAGGAGGCCGCGGAACTGCGGCATATGTGGGGGTAGGGCCGCGGTTCCACGGCCTTTTGATGGGGTTGTCAGGTCAAATTTTGTGGGTTTATTCTTGATGCTTTGGTCTTTCTATTTCTATAGTTCTTTTCTTCATTTGGCTTCTGGGTTTTCTCCAGCTCTTTCAGTGAAACTTGTAGTGGTCTTTTAACTGTTTCCTTTGACATTTCGGACCATGCGTTGCCTTGTACACTTGTGAATTGTTCTTCGTCTAGGCTTGACTAGGATCCTTCTACTTGTTGGTCAAAAGTCCTTCTTTGTATCATCTTTTGTCTTTTTCACTGTTTTTGCCCCAAGAACCTGTATCCTGTAATATGCAGCAGACATGCGTCAAAAGCACCTATTTATTTATAGAACGAATAAGAATGGGGAATGTAAAATGCAATATTATGATCTGAACAGGTGCCCCTACCCAGGTTCCGGCCAGAGGAGCTACGCTGCGACCGCATACCCCGGTCCGCTTTCCTCTGAGGGATACCGGCATCGCGCTTATTCCGGGAGAGTCGGGGGTGGATCTTACCCGAACAGCTGGTATGCCCCTGGGTACCTGGTCACGGGGTAAATGGGCTCCGGTAGCAGCACCACCGCCCGCGGCAGCACCGCCCCCCGTGGCGTCGACAATGGCGGTGTCATCCTCGGTTGTGGCGCCAAGCGAGGGTGATAAGGAAGAGGGTGTTGAGGGTGACGTGGGCCGGCGCCGCACTAAGGCTCTACGGGGGAGGAAACGGTCGTCTTCGGCGGCCGGTTCTGGATCTAAGAGGCGGAGGAGGGTGGCCACCAATTTACTTGATTCTCTAACGGAGTCCGAGCCCATACTTCCAGATGAACCGTTGGTTGTGTAAGAGTCGGACGCTGGTCTTCTCTTCCCGGGTTCGGCCGCCGAGGTAGCCGCACAGTTGGCTGAGGCTATAAGACGTTCCAAAGATGCGTCTCAGAACACCAGGGTTCCGAAGAAGCCCTATCCTGCTGTAATTTTTTACGAAGACCCCTCGTGGATCCGGCGGCGGTTTATCGACCCTTTGGAGGAATGGGGAGAAAGGGCCCTGAAGCAGGCTGCTTCGGAGGATGCGGTGGACGCGCTTTCCTTGTGGACTGGCGGCCACGAGTCCACCCTCGAACCCCGGCGGGCACGCCTCCTTGAGAAGGAGCATCGGCTTGAAGAAGCCATATTGAAGGCTTCCTTACGCATTGGTATGTTTTTGTAATTCTTTATAGCTTTTCAGATTATTTACACCTGTATGTATGTATCCTTATTCTTGTGTGAATTGTGCAGAATCTTCGACGATGGGGGAGGTCCCTACGGGCTTATTGAAGCTAAAGCCTGTCGACATTCCCGATGAAGCATTCCTCGATATGGAGGGGGCTGACAAGGCTGCTCCTCTTACAATAGAGCCTCCAGTGGCAGTTCTTGATTACGGAGCACTCGCTCCTTTGGTAGAGGCTCCTTTGGTGGTCGCCGCCCCAACGACTCTTCCTGAGGGCGGCCCAGAGGCTGGAAGAGAGGTAGTCGGGACTACCCTCCCTTTGTTGGAGCCGGAGATCACGGCGGAGGCCGTTGAAGCCGCCATTCCCCCGACTCAGAATGGGAGGAGTGTTGAAGGTAACCTTTTACATTTTAAATTAGCAATCTTTCTATTGTCTGAACTCTTTTTTTTTCTCAGAATTGCGCGGGCTGGCGGCCTCTATTGCTGATTTGTCTCCCCGGCAATCGTTTCAGCGTCTGTTAGAGATGGCAGCTCCGCAGGCGATATCCCCTCAACGCATCGTCCTCTCATCTAGGCAAGGTTAGTGTCGTTCGCCATTTCTTATAGCGTCGTTGTTATTTTGCGTATTGACATTGATGTTCTCTACAGTTTTGGAGGCCGATGATGAGGTTGAGGTCCTCGAAGGGCCAGGGGAACCCTCATCTCCTACTTGCATGACCGTAGGTAAATGACATCTCAATATGGCCCCACTTGTTCGTTTGCTTAAGAGTTTTACTGACATTTTTCAAATCTGAACAGCCTTGCCAGCCCCCATAGCGCTGGAATCGTGTATCGCCATGCCGCCCGGCCCCTACGCTTTGCGAGCCTCAGAGCGCCTGGCCCAGTTAAGCCTTGTCTCCATGTCGTCTTTGATCGAGGAGCTTCGTGCTGGCAGCGCAACCACAGCTGAAGCATTTGCTGCCGAGGCTAACGGTTCTCTTCCTTTTCTTGCCACCTACCATAGCGAAGAGGTGGTGAGAGTCTGGGTGGAAATCTGTCGGTAGGTGGAGGCTTGCTTGCACGCACTTGAGTGTTCCCGCCTTTCCTCGGAGGCCGTGGCTGCAAAGGCGGACTTGCGGGGGCTGATAGCGCGGTGCGCGGCAAATATGGTATCATGCGAGAAGAGGCTCGGCTGCAAATTCTCGGAAAGGGAGCTAGCCTCTAAGGCATTGAGCGAGCTTCAAACCAGCCTTACAGCCAAAGCCAATAAAGCATATGAACTCTGGCGGGTACTTCAAGAGTCTATCAGAGAGGTGGTGGCTCTTGATAAAGCTGTCGTGTTCACTCGCGAAAGGGTTGAGGCTCACAAGGCTACTGAGAAAGAGCACGAAGGCCGGCTCGCTTCGTATCAGGCCCAGCAGGCTCAGGCGGAGGCCCGTCTCCTGAGCGATCCTGAATCATGAAGCTGTGGCCCAGCAAAAGAAGGATGAGATAGTAAAATTGCTAAATCGCCCGCCGACTTGAAGACCTGTATCTTTTCTTTTCTTTTTGTACATACTCCTGAATGAGAGTATATTCTTTTTGCTTTTTCATGAATTGTACTTTGTATCCATTTTGGTTCATGAATAAAGACATATTTTTCTTCTCAATGGTGTGTCTCTTTTTATTGAATGTGTTCTGCGGACAATTTATCTTGGTCTCCTTGCAGGGCGGCGATGGCTTAGGATTCAGGGTTAAGATCTGCCTCCTAAGACTTTTGAGCTTTATGAGCCGTGAGGGTCTCATAAAGAGTTTTTCTCCCCACAGGTCGATAGGATCCCGTAGATGTAAGTTCTTCTTAAGAATCGTGAGGATTCTTAAGCGGGTTTTCCCTTGGGAGTCGTAAGGATCTCACAAGAGAGTTTCTTCCTTACAGGTCGTGAGGACCCGCAAGTGCTGGGTGCGGTCGCCCTTATCCGTATCTCACGGGGTGAGGGGTTGCTTTGGGATGTTTTCTAGGGTACCATAGTTTTAAGACATTGCGGTCAAGAACATCATAGTCCATGGATTTAAGGACTCCACAGTCCAATGCTAGTTTTAATACATCACGATCAAGGTTAATGACATCATAGTCCGTGGATTTAAGGACTCCACAGTCCGATGTTAGTTTTAAGACATCACGGTCAAGGTTAAGGACATCATAGTCCGTGGATTTAAGGACTCCACAGTCCAATGTTAGTTTTAAGACATCACGGTCAAGGTTAAGGACATCATAGTCCGTGGATTTAAGGACTCCACAGTCCGATGTGTGGTTACTGGGACCCGTCACCTCTTTGAAGACGTTGAGGAATTACAACGACAAATATCAAAGGAGTGAAGAGATGTACCCTTGAACCAAGGTAAAATCAGTCTAGAGTCATCATGGTTGATCGTTAGTTTTAAGACATTACGGTCGAGGTTAAGCACATCATAGTCTGTGGATTTTAAGGACTCCACAGTACGATGTTTGCTCTGGATGTTTCGCACGGGTTCACTGCCGTGCTCTGCGAGGACCAGGCTCCGCTCTGGGCGTTTTCCGCGGGGTCAGAGAGTGACGTTATCCGTGTTCCACGTGAGCAGGAATTTTGCATTAGATTCTTCACACGGGTTCACTGCCGTGTTCGGCGAAGACTAGGCTCCGCTCTGGATGCTTCACATGGGTTCACTGTCGTGCTCTGCGAGGACCAGGATCCGCTCTGGACGTTTTCCACGGGGTCAAAGAGTGACGTTATCCGCGTTCCACGTGACCAGGAATTTTGCTCTGGATGCTTCCCATGGGTTCACTGCCGTGTTCTGCGAGGACCAGGCTCCGCTCTGGACGTTTTCCACGGGGTCAAAGAGTGACGTTATCCGCGTTCCACATGACCAGGAATTTTGCTCTGGATGCTTTCCACGGGTTCACTGCCGTGTTCTGCGAGGACCAGGCTCCGCTCTGGACGTTTTCCACAGGGTCAAAGAGTGACGTTATCCGCGTTCCACATGACCAGAAATTTTGCTCTGGATGCTTTCCACGGGTTCACTGCCGTGTTCTGCGAGGACTAGGCTCCGCTCTGGACGTTTTCCACGGGGTCAAAGAGTGACGTTATCCGCGTTCCACGTGACCAGGAATTTTTCTCTGGATGCTTCCCACGGGTTCACTGCCGTGTTCTGCGAGGACCGGGCTTCGCTCTGGACGTTTTCCACGGGGTCAAAGAGTGACGTTATCCGCATTCCACGTAACCAGGAATTTTGCTCTGGATGCTTTCCATGGGTTCACAGCCGTGTTCTGCGAGGACCAGGCTCCGCTCTGGACGTTTTCCACGGGGTCAAAGAGTGACGTTATCCGCGTTCCACATGACCAGGAATTTTGCTCTGGATGCTTTCCACGGGTTTACTGCCGTGTTCTGCGAGGACCAGGCTCCGCTCTGGACGTTTTCCACGGGGTCAAAGAGTGACGTTATCCGCGTTCTACGTGACCAGGAATTTTGCTCTGGATGCTTTCCACGAGTTCACTTCCGTGTTCTGCGAGGACCAGGCTCCGCTCTGGACGTTTTCCACGGGGTCAAAAAGTGACGTTATCCGCGTTCCACGTGACCAGGAATTTTGTTGATTATATCCGCATTTCACGGAGTTGGGATTTGACTCTCAGTGGGAGTACATCGCCAAGTCATGGAACTGGGAGTTTCCGCTGTTTCGCATTGCTTGATGTTGTGTCTGCTGTAATGAGACGAGTTTTGAGAAGATCTCTAGGCTGTCTGTGAACCATCAAGATTTGGCTTCTTCTTCTGATGAAACCTGGGGAGGAGGAGTGTGATTCCTTCTTCGTTTGCGCCCCTGGATTGTATACAGGGATTGATGTAGCATCACTTGCAGGGCAAAACTTTCATTTTTATTTTATTTCTTTTCCCGCGATGCTCTATCATTTCAGCTTTTATATCGCGAAGGTCGCGATTGCCCCATCATTTCGGCTATTTTTCGCGGTGCCCAATCATTTCGGCTATTTTTCATGCATACATTTTTACTTGCTGCTTTTTATTGCAAGTTGCCCCATCATTTCGGCTATTTCGTATGCATGTGTGGCTTGCTGGCTTTTCGCTGCAAGCTTGGATTTAGACACCGATTTTGGCATCAGCACCGCTACAACTGGGATATTTCCAGGAGCGAATCATCATTTGCCTCTGTCGATGTTGAACAAAGGCGGCTTAGTATACAGGGTTAAGGGTCCTGTCGACTAAGGCTTTGACTTCATGAGTCGTAAGGGTCTCACAAAGGTATTTCTCCCTACAAGTCGTGAGGATCTTATAGGTGTGTTTTCTCCTTGGGAATAGTGAGGATTCCTAAGTGCATGTTCTCTTGTAAGTCGTAAGGATCTTACAAAAGGGTTTTCTCCTTATAAGTCGAGAGGACTTACAAGGGTTGTTCACCATATGAACATATCCCTAGTCACGGGTGGGACTTTGCTGGGGAAATGTTTATTCGCGCCCGTGGATTGTATACAAGGGTCAGTATGAGCCGTTTGTAGGGCAATATCGAAGGTTGTATGGGGGTTGCTTAAGAACAGGTTCAGGTCTCTGTAACTTAAGACTTTCAAATCTTATGAGCCGTGAGGGTCTCATAAGAGAGTTCTCCTTACGAGTCGTGAGGATCTCGCAAGTGTATTTTTCTCCTTAGGAATCATGGGGATCCCTAAGTGTGTTGCTCCCTTATGATTCGTAAGGATCTCACGCAGGTGGTTTCTCCTTACAAGGTCGAGAGGACCCTGCAAGTGTCTTTCAACGAGGTTGCGCCCTTTCGGGTTTTCACAAACACTCGCCGGCAGCCCTGTCACGACCCGAAAGTACGGAACGTGACTGGCACTTAGATTACGAGACGTCTAAAGGCGTACCGTAACCTAAGTCAGCCAAAGCCCAGAAATCTAACCTAAAATCAAAAGAGAGTGAAGGAAAACCTTTAATGAAAACTATTTTCAAATCAATTAAGTTGCAAAGAATCCCTTTTTTTAAAAACATCAAAAATTCCCAAAAATTTCGGCAGAGTCTCCCCTGTATTTTCTATCCCCTAAAATGGGTACAACAAGATAATACATATGAAATCATAAAAATGGCATCCCCAAGCGGGAGCTAGCTCTTCGCCCAAGGCGGATCACAACCACATGCAATATAATAGTGATATCAAGAAAAGAGCAGAAGAAACCCAATATAACAGAAAACTCAACGCCGGCTCAAGTGAGCTCGACCCAAAAGAAACCACAAATATACACATCTCTCATTCTCATCACTAGGTCGCATATACAATACAAGTGGTAGATGGAGAATACTAGATACAATGATAAAGCAAAAAGGAATAAAGTATACTCGCAACCCACCTACGGGCGATGTCGCGAGTCTGAGCAAAATGAACTGATGATAAGATAGCCCGCCGCTACAAAGATGACGGGTCCGACCTGCAAGACACTGTGGCACAACGGGGGTGAGTTGCCAGCTCGTGAGTAAATATAACATCTAATAAGGCAATCGTAAGAATGCACGCAATGCGGAACAACATGTATGTCCATATGTGATATAATAACTCTAGTATGCATGCACATGTATGCAATATCTTTTCTAACTCTTTAAGTGTTTTAAATGTTAAAGTCACTGGATTCTTAACTTTTAGAAAACGAATGTCTGCATAATAACTAAATATCATCAAGAAATCCTCAGAAAACCCGTGTCAAGCTTCGACACCAAATAGGAATCATATCTGTCTCAATGTCGGGCTCCGTCAGTCCGGATCGGCCCATATCATAAATCTCACGACAACGGTCGGTATCCTCCGGATATCCGCCGCGCCAGACATCACCGGTAGGTAGTCTTCCCCTGCCAGGCTCATCGTCTACAACTCGATCTTCTTGCCCCGGGGTACCATACCGGGCCCACCATGTACCCGAGACGGTTCATCCACTCCTCGAATCGGGTCTCGAAATCCAACAGAAAACATGAAAACTCATGGTGGACGACACATACGTCACGAGAAAACCGCAACTTTGTTTCGAAAATGATAAATCTAAGGTTTTGTTAAATTCTTGCGGTTTTCCCCAAAAATCCAGAAATCACAGAAAAACTGAAATCATCAAGAAAAATCATAGTGTTCACATGTTATATATAATAAATGTCTATGATATCAATGTATATGATGTGAGAGTTTGGCTAGAAATCTAGGTAGATGTGATAGTAATGCGAGGTATATGCGTGCGATACATTCTCAAATATCATGCATGAATGCAATGGCGTTACTAAGCTAAACAAGTTTTATAGTGCACGTGGCATGGCAAATACCAAAGGCGTGTGTGTCACATGAATAGTGCGCGTGCAATGGATGCCAATGGTAAGGTGTTCGTGTCCTACGAAATGATATCGCATATGTACATATGAATGTCATATGAATGTCCATGCAATCTAGTATAGGGTTAGCTGTAAGGGTATGCAATGTGCGTAAATGGATAAGCTAGCTAACAATATAATTATTGCATAAAGTAGAGTAATCCTAACTAGGGTGGGGGGGGGCGCCTCGCGCCATCCAGACGATTCCCCCGTAGATGAATATATCTACTCACCTGAAATCCCCGCTAATCTGATCCGGCCACCGCTTTGCCTTTTCGCGCCGTATCCGAAGTTTCCCCGACCGATCCTAAATTTGCACAACACCAAGTATAAGATTACATAACCCTAAACGATGCAAGTCACATTATACAAATATCGACGCTCACAAATTAATTATAGCATGCACTCGGTGTGCGGAAAAACGCACGAAAATCGCAATCCTTTAACAAAAATCGTCATTTCGGGGAAATCGACAAACTACCACCCGACTAGACGAAACCGCACGTTCGCGCACTCTAATAGTCCTATATGAAGCTAATTATATCGCTAACATAACCTAATTTGATCGCATTCTAATTTTTGTAAAAATCTAGTAAGCAAATTTAATACCGATTCGATGCAAACATCGAAATTTAACGATTTAGCGAGCGCACCCTTACGCAATTAACCACTCTAATCAAATAGGTAACCAAAGCCCTAACTTAATCCTTCAACCATGCTTCAAACCCTAGTTCAAGATCAATCCCATTCTTGATTTTCATGAACAAACAATTACTACAAAATTAACACTTCAAAATTCGATTTTAGCACATCTAAACTACAAGTTAACAAACTAGTTTAGAAATTTCACCTTACAAGTTGAACCCTAGTTTGCTCAAGCCACCAAAGAAGCCTCCTTTCTTCAAGTTTTGAACTAATTTGGCTTGAGGAGAGAGTGGATTAGGGTTTTGCTTTGAATTGGAGAAGAAATTTGTGAATTTTCATTGAATTTTTGCAAGAAAAGAAGCAAGAATGAAGTGGGAAAATGGAGGTTGCTGCTGTTGGAGCTCGGCCAGCAGCAAGGAGGGTGAAGTGGGGAAATTTTGGGGAAGTTTCTAGGACCAAAACACCCCCATGTGATCATTTAATGCATTTCTTTTCAACATTTTACAAAAAAACCCTTATTTTACCTCATTTTCTCATTAAATTTCCAACCCAAAAACTAAAAATGTGAAAGTCATGACACAATTTTATTAACACCATATTTTAGCTTATAAAGACTCCTAATTAAGAAATTTACCTAATTAAATTTGTATTTATCCCTAATTAAATGTATTTAAAAAGGCTTAAAATAATAAAAAAATAATTAATTACGAAAAAATTTTTATTTAACTAGAAAATTATAAATGACATTTTAGTGACAAAATTATAGTAATATCTTGTCTAAATTTTGTATAATTAGGTCTACAATGAAAAACACCTATTTTGACTTTTTACGGAAAAAGCCGAAAATTTTGCCGATTACCGAAAAACTGCCTAAACGATTTTCGAAGGGTTACAATCTTCCCTCCTTAAAGAAATTCGGTCCCCGAATTTAGAATTTAACTACGCGTACCTTCAAAAAGATGGGGATATCTCTTCCTCATCTCGACCTCGGTCTCCCAGGTGACCTCCTCGCTGTTCGGGCCACGCCAAAGGACTTTGACAGACGGTATGACCTTCGACCTCAATTTCTTCACCTGCCGATCCAAGATGACCACCGGCTGCTCGGTGAAAGAAAGATCACGCTCTAACTATATCGTCTGGTGCTGAATCGCCTGGGAAGGATCATGAAGGTACTTGCGGAGCATCGAGACATGGAATACGGGGTGAACATCGGGGAAGCTGGGCGGAAGGGCTAACCGATAAGCGACTGGACCAACGCGCTCTAGGATCTCGAAAGGACCAACATATCTAGGACTCAACTTCCCTTTCCGCCCAAATCTCATCACACCCTTCATCGGAGAGACCTTCAGGAAAACATGATCGCCAACAGCGAACTCAAGTCGGCGACGACGCCTGTCAGCATAAGATTTCTGCCTGCTCTGTGCCGCTCTCATCCTGTCCCGAATCAGCTGTATCTTCTCGGTCGTCTCCTGTACAATCTGCGGCCCCAAAATACTGCTCTCCCTGAGCTCTGTCCAACATACTGGCGATCGACATCTCCTCCCATATAAAGCCTCGAAAGGTGCCATCTGAATCGTCTCCCGGAAGCTATTATTGTAGGAAAACTCGATCAAAGGCAAATGACGATCCCAGCTACCACCGAAATCTAAAACACAAGCTCTGAGCATGTCCTCAAGAGTCTGAATCGTACGCTCCGACTGACCGTCAGTCTGAGGATGGAAGGCTGTGCTAAAACTCAATCGGGTGCCCAAAGCTTCCTGTAGTTTCTGCCACAATCGGCTGGTAAACTGGGTGCCACGGTCAGACACGATGCAAGTCGGAACACCATGCAGTCGCACTATCTCATCAATATAAACCTGGGCGTACTGAGAAAATCCAAAAGTGGTCTTCACTGGAAGAAAGTGAGCCGCTTTCGTCAGTCGATCCACAATCACCCAAATAGAGTCATACCCTCGACTGGTCCTGGGTAGACCCACAACGAAGTCCATGGAGACCTGCTCCCACTTCCACTCAGGGATGGGCAAAGGCTGTAACTCACCGGCTGGCCTCTGGTGCTCGGCCTTGACTTGCTGACAAGTCAGGCATCTGGACACAAAATCTGTAACATCCTTCTTCATCCCGTCCCACCAGTAAACCTCTCTCAAATCATGATACATCTTGGTGGAACCTGGGTGAACACTGTATACTGATCTATGTGCCTCCTCGAGAATATCACGCCTCAGTCCCTCTGAATCTGGCACACACAGTCGAGTCCCAAATCGGAGTATCCCCTGATCATCAATCACGAACTCAGAAACTCTGCCCTGCCGAATCTGCTCAATAATCTCTAATGTACGGGCATCGCCGGACTGTGCCTCGTGGATACGGTCAAGTAACTGTGGGCGTGCTCTGAAATGGGCCAGCTGTCCCCCTGTAGGAGTAAACTCGAACTGCACTCTGCTATCACATAACGCCTGCCAATCCGCCGTCGACTGCATCTGTACTGCGCTCAAACAAGATAAGCTACCTCCGGGCCTCCTACTCAAAGCATCAGCCACCACATTCGCCTTGCCCGGATGGTATAAAATCTCGCAGTCATAATCCTTCACCAACTCCATCCAACGGCGCTGCCTCAGGTTCAAATCTCGCTGCTGGAAGATATACTTCAAACTCTTGTGGTCAGTGAATATCTGGCACGACTCACCGTATAGGTAATGTCTCCAGATCTTGAGTGCAAACACCACTGCAGCCATCTCTAAATCATGGGTGGGGTAGTTCTGCTCGTGTTTCCTCAGCTGCCGAGAAGCATACGCGATAACTCTGTCGTGCTGCATCAATACACATCCCAGCCCCACTCTAGAAGCATCACAATATACCACAAACCCGCCTGATCCTGAAGGCAATGCTAACACTGGAGCAGTAGTCAGACGAGTCTTCAACTGCTGGAAGCTATCCTCACATGCCTGGGTCCAATCAAAAGGAACCCCCTTCCGGGTCAACCCGGTCAACGGTGCAGCAATGCGGGAGAAATCCTGGACAAAACGTCGATAATAGCCGGCCAGACCTAGAAAACTGCGAACCTCTGTGACTGATACCGGTCTAGGCCAACGCTGAACTGCCTCGATTTTCTTCGGGTCCACGCAAATACCATCTCTCGTCACCACATGACCCAAGAAGTCGACACTGTCTAACCAGAATGCGCACTTGGAGAATTTGGCGAACAGCTGATGCTCCCTCAAAGTCTGCAATGTGATACGTAAGTGCTGCTCATGCTCCTCCCGGCTCCGAGAATAAACCAAGATGTCGTCAATGAACACAATGATGAACTGATCGAGATACGGCCTGAATATGCGGTTCATCAAATCCATAAATGCAGCCGGGGCATTGGTGAGCCCGAACGACATCACCAAGAACTCATAATGACCATATCGAGTACGGAAAGCTGTCTTCGGAATATCCTCCTTCCGAACCCGCAACTGGTGATAACCTGACCGTAAATCAACCTTCGAGAAGAACCCTGCACCCTGGAGCTGATCAAATAAGTCATCAATGCGGGGTAGGGGATACCTGTTCCGCACAGTAACTCGGTTCAGCTGACGATAATCAATGCATAAACGCATACTTCCGTCCTTCTTCTTAACAAACAGGACGGGAGCACCCCAAGGTGACACACTCGGTCGGATAAGCCCCTTGTCCAGCAAGTCCTGTAACTGATCTTTTAGCTCTCTCAGCTCCGCCGGGGCCATCCGATAAGGAGGTATAGAAATAGGCCCCGTGCCAGGGATCAAGTCAATACAGAACTCAATCTCGCGCTCTGGTGGCAGACCAGGCAGCTCGTCAGGGAATACATCAGGGAACTCTCTCACAATAGGGACCTGGTCCAACGGAACCTCTGTGGAGCTAGTATCACAAACATAAGCTAAGAATCCCTGACACCCTTTCCTTAAGAGCTGACCAGCGCGAAGAGAAGAAATCAAGCTGGGAAGGGTAGCACTACGATCTCCCTGAATAATAAGAACCGGCTCACCAGGAAAACTGAATCTGACTGCTTTTTCACGGCAGTCCACGGATGCATAACAGGTGGCTAGCCAGTCCATACCAAGAAGAACGTCAAAGTCGAGCATATCGAGGAGAATCAAATCTACTGAAGAATCTCTCTCCCCGATACGAACGGAACAAGATCGGTACACAAAACGGGCAACAAAAGACTCGCCTACCGGGGTAATAACGACAAGCGGCTGATCTAACGGAGAAGACTCTCGGCCCAACCTCGGTGCAAAATACGTGGAAACATAAGAATGTGTGGAGCCTGGATCAAATAATACCCGTGCATCAAAGGAACATACTGGCAGAGTACCTGTCACGACGGCATTGGATGCCTGTGCATCCTGAGGAGTCAATGCAAACACTCGGGCCTGTCCACCACTAATAGCTGGCTGTGCTCTGCCTCTACCTCGGCCTCTGCCTCTGCCTCTGTCACCTCGTCCTCTCTGAACCGGACCGCCTCGCCCACGGCCTCTAGAAGCATCTGTCTGGCGTGAAGCATCATCAGGCGTAGGAAGTAAAGCTCTCTGAGAAGGTGGTGAGGGTGGTAAGGTCACATGCGGGACTGTCGCTGCGCCCGGACGCCCCATGGTACAGTCTCTGATACGGTGGTACTGACTCCCACACCGAAAACATCCTGGAGACGACTGCTGGGTCTGTGGATATGAACCAAATAACTGACCTCGTCTCAATCCTCTGCCTCCGCCATCCCCCGGAAATAATCTATCACGATGTCTGCCCATCTGCCGCTGAGCTGGCGTATCAGTACGGATCCTCTTCGGCCCAGAAGCGACCGGAGTCTCAGAAATACGCTCCTCCAAAAGTAAGGCTGCATCCATCGCGGCCGCGTATGTATCAAAGTGCTGGGTGCCGATGGCAAGGAATAGCTGTGTATCAAGCCCTCGCACAAACCTCTTTATCCTCTTCTCTTCTGTGTCGACTAGGTACGGTGCATATCGAGACAACTGGGTAAACTGTATATCATACTCCGACACTGACATCCCAGGAGTCTTGCGCAAAGACTCAAAACTACGGGCTCGAGCATCTCGGACACTCTCCGGAAGAAAACGGGCAAGAAATGCAGATGTAAACTCATCCCAGGTCATAGAAGGCAGACCTGCAGCTCGGCCTCTCTCTACTGAGTCGTACCATGTCTGGGCAAGACCCTCCAGACGAAAACTCGCAAACTCCACCAATCTATCATCAGAACACCTCAACGAACGGCCAATCCGTGCCATCCTATCGAGAAAGGTCTGTGGGTCCTCTGTCGCATCTGTACCGGTAAAAGCTGGGGGTCTCAATCTCATGAACTCCTGTAGTGAAACATGGATAGTCTCCGTAGTAGCAGCAGGAGTGACCATCTGTGCAGCAGGTACGATCGTGGTCTGTGCGGTGGAAGGAACGTCCTCGGATCTCTGTGCCCGGCTAGACTCAACTAAAGATCCCATCATCTGCCGCAACTCTTGCATGCCGGCCTCTAATCTGGCAATACGGTCAGGATAAGGCGGATCAGTAGGACCCTGAGGGGTAGGTGTATCCTCCCGCTCGATCCTCGCCTCAGACGAGCCCGCTCGAATCTCATCCCTAGCGGCAGCCCGCTGAGCTCTCGTAGTCTTTGGCGGCATCGAAGCTGGAATAAGAAACAGGACCGATAAGGACATTGCAATTGAATCAAGGAATGCAAGGAATCAAGAAAGGAAATACAAGCAATTATGTCCTAAGGTCACTTAGGCGGAGTACCGTATCGTAAGTATGCCGCGGACCATACCCACGCTACGCCACTCTGCTTAAGTCACCTACTCCATCTACCAAGGTCGTCCTACACTCAGAAAGGTAAAACCTACGCTCTGATACCAACTTTGTCACGACCCGAAAGTACGGAACGTGACTGGCACTTAGATTACGAGACGTCTAAAGGCGTACCGTAACCTAAGTCAGCCAAAGCCCAGAAATCTAACCTAAAATCAAAAGAGAGTGAAGGAAAACCTTTAATGAAAACTATTTTCAAATCAATTAAGTTGCAAAGAATCCCTTTTTTTAAAAACATCAAAAATTCCCAAAAATTTCGGCAGAGTCTCCCCTGTATTTTCTATCCCCCAAAATGGGTACAACAAGATAATACATATGAAATCATAAAAATGGCATCCCCAAGCGGGAGCTAGCTCTTCGCCCAAGGCGGATCACAACCACATGCAATATAATAGTGATATCAAGAAAAGAGCAGAAGAAACCCAATATAACAGAAAACTCAACGCCGGCTCAAGTGAGCTCGACCCAAAAGAAACCACAAATATACACATCTCTCATTCTCATCACTAGGTCGCATATACAATACAAGTGGTAGATGGAGAATACTAGATACAATGATAAAGCAAAAAGGAATAAAGTATACTCGCAACCCACCTACGGGCGATGTCGCGAGTCTGAGCAAAATGAACTGATGATAAGATAGCCCGCCGCTACAAAGATGACGGGTCCGACCTGCAAGACACTGTGGCACAACGGGGGTGAGTTGCCAGCTCGTGAGTAAATATAACATCTAATAAGGCAATCGTAAGAATGCACGCAATGCGGAACAACATGTATGTCCATATGTGATATAATAACTCTAGTATGCATGCACATGTATGCAATATCTTTTCTAACTCTTTAAGTGTTTTAAATGTTAAAGTCACTGGATTCTTAACTTTTAGAAAACGAATGTCTGCATAATAACTAAATATCATCAAGAAATCCTCAGAAAACCCGTGTCAAGCATCGACACCAAATAGGAATCATATCTGTCTCAATGTCGGGCTCCGTCAGTCCGGATCGGCCCATATCATAAATCTCACGACAACGGTCGGTATCCTCCGGATATCCGCCGCGCCAGACATCACCGGTAGGTAGTCTTCCCTTGCCAGGCTCATCGTCTACAACTCGATCTTCTTGCCCCGGGGTACCATACCGGGCCCACCATGTACCCGAGACGGTTCATCCACTCCTCGAATCGGGTCTCGAAATCCAACAGAAAACATGAAAACTCATGGTGGACGACACATACGTCACGAGAAAACCGCAACTTTGTTTCGAAAATGATAAATCTAAGGTTTTGTTAAATTCTTGCGGTTTTCCCCAAAAATCCAGAAATCACAGAAAAACTGAAATCATCAAGAAAAATCATAGTGTTCACATGTTATATATAATAAATGTCTATGATATCAATGTATATGATGTGAGAGTTTGGCTAGAAATCTAGGTAGATGTGATAGTAATGCGAGGTATATGCGTGCGATACATTCTCAAATATCATGCATGAATGCAATGGCGTTACTAAGCTAAACAAGTTTTATAGTGCACGTGGCATGGCAAATACCAAAGGCGTGTGTGTCACATGAATAGTGCGCGTGCAATGGATGCCAATGGTAAGGTGTTCGTGTCCTACGAAATGATATCGCATATGTACATATGAATGTCATATGAATGTCCATGCAATCTAGTATAGGGTTAGCTGTAAGGGTATGCAATGTGCGTAAATGGATAAGCTAGCTAACAATATAATTATTGCATAAAGTAGAGTAATCCTAACTAGGGTGGGGGGGGGCGCCTCGCGCCATCCAGACGATTCCCCCGTAGATGAATATATCTACTCACCTGAAATCCCCGCTAATCTGATCCGGCCACCGCTTTGCCTTTTCGCGCCGTATCCGAAGTTTCCCCGACCGATCCTAAATTTGCACAACACCAAGTATAAGATTACATAACCCTAAACGATGCAAGTCACATTATACAAATATCGACGCTCACAAATTAATTATAGCATGCACTCGGTGTGCGGAAAAACGCACGAAAATCGCAATCCTTTAACAAAAATCGTCATTTCGGGGAAATCGACAAACTACCACCCGACTAGACGAAACCGCACGTTCGCGCACTCTAATAGTCCTATATGAAGCTAATTATATCGCTAACATAACCTAATTTGATCGCATTCTAATTTTTGTAAAAATCTAGTAAGCAAATTTAATACCGATTCGATGCAAACATCGAAATTTAACGATTTAGCGAGCGCACCCTTACGCAATTAACCACTCTAATCAAATAGGTAACCAAAGCCCTAACTTAATCCTTCAACCATGCTTCAAACCCTAGTTCAAGATCAATCCCATTCTTGATTTTCATGAACAAACAATTACTACAAAATTAACACTTCAAAATTCGATTTTAGCACATCTAAACTACAAGTTAACAAACTAGTTTAGAAATTTCACCTTACAAGTTGAACCCTAGTTTGCTCAAGCCACCAAAGAAGCCTCCTTTCTTCAAGTTTTGAACTAATTTGGCTTGAGGAGAGAGTGGATTAGGGTTTTGCTTTGAATTGGAGAAGAAATTTGTGAATTTTCATTGAATTTTTGCAAGAAAAGAAGCAAGAATGAAGTGGGAAAATGGAGGTTGCTGCTGTTGGAGCTCGGCCAGCAGCAAGGAGGGTGAAGTGGGGAAATTTTGGGGAAGTTTCTAGGACCAAAACACCCCCATGTGATCATTTAATGCATTTCTTTTCAACATTTTACAAAAAAACCCTTATTTTACCTCATTTTCTCATTAAATTTCCAACCCAAAAACTAAAAATGTGAAAGTCATGACACAATTTTATTAACACCATATTTTAGCTTATAAAGACTCCTAATTAAGAAATTTACCTAATTAAATTTGTATTTATCCCTAATTAAATGTATTTAAAAAGGCTTAAAATAATAAAAAAATAATTAATTACGAAAATTTTTTTATTTAACTAGAAAATTATAAATGACATTTTAGTGACAAAATTATAGTAATATCTTGTCTAAATTTTGTATAATTAGGTCTACAATGAAAAACACCTATTTTGACTTTTTACGGAAAAAGCCGAAAATTTTGCCGATTACCGAAAAACTGCCTAAACGATTTTCGAAGGGTTACAAGCCCGCTGTTTTTACTCACGGAGCCCTTTCAGGTTTTTATCCGTGCCCATTTTGCTTATGGACATACCGTCTTTCATTTTTTTTATTCTTTTTATTTTTCTAACGAGGTTGCGCCCTTTCAGGTTTTCACAAACACTCGCCGGTAGCCCTGCTGTTTTTACTCACGGAGCCCTTTCGGGTTTTCATCCGTGCCCATTTTTCTTATGGACATACCGTTTTTATTTTTATTTTTTTTATTCCCTTTTTTGTATCGGTTTCGGGATGCCGCAATCCATCGTAGTTTATCGAAATCTCGGTCAACAACTAGTTTTAGGACATAGTGGCCATCGTTAGTTTAAAGACGTTTTGGTCCACCATTAGTTTAAGGACGTTTCGGTCCGTTGTTAGTTTAAGGACGTTTCGGTCCGTTGTTAGTTTAAGGACATTTTGGTCCGCTATTAGTTTAGAGACATTTCGGTCCGTTGTTGAAGAAGGCCGGTTACTACTTATAGAGTTCGGGCTTAGGAAGATAGCGAGCGGACATGGTCGTCGTCATATATCATTGACCTAGGCCTTGACCCGTCAAGCGTAGTATTTCTTCAGGAAGCGGCCGTTTATCGGTCTGAAAGGCCTTTCGCCGTGCATGTCCATGAGTAGATAGGCCCCACCCTGCTAGACCTTGTCTATGATATACGGGCCTTCGTAATTCGGCTCGAATTTCCCTCGTTTGGCACGATTGGGGATCATGGGTCTTTTGACCACTAGCATGAGTTCGCCTTGGTGGAATGTCCTCGGCCTGGTCAATCTTTCATATGAGCGCGTCATCTTTGCTTTATAAGCCTCCAGATTTTGTTGCGCTATGAGCCGGGTTTCATCAAGGGCATCAAGCTCCTCAAGCCGAAGGTGAGCGTTTTCTTCGTCTGTCAGCTCGTAATGGACTGCCATTCATAGAGAGGGTAACTCTATCTCGATGGGAAGTACTGTAAGTGCACGGCGGCGCCCCGGCCGTCAATCCGAGGACAAAATGCGGAAACGATACTTTTACAAAACTTGTAAACCGGCGCTACCGCGTACTAAAAACCCGGATCGGGCCATTAACCTACTCCTAGCTAAGAAGAGAAGGGGTAGAGAGATATACCGAGCGATCCGTGTCCTTCGGTCTTCTCGTCGTCATCCCGATCTCCCCACGGAATCTTCGGTCTTCATCTCCTCGTCGTAAGGGCACCACATCGCCAGGTTCTTTTATGGGCTCCCACCTCTGGACCGAGGCAACTCGGGCACGAAGTTGGCGGGTCGACGTGTCCAAGAATGCTGTAGGCTAGTGTAGTACTCTTTGTCTCAAGGGGTTTAAGAAGTTGCCATGGTTTTAGTGGAGAAGGAGATGAGCTTTTGAGATGGAGCTATATGATTTTTTTCAAGCTAAATGAGACCAATTCCCTTCCCAAAAATATTGGACAGCCCCCCTCAAAGTGGCCGGCCTCATGCTAGGAGAGTGAGAGAGAGAGTGGATCAATCATCTAAGAAAAAATGATTGATCATGAGTCAAAAAGCAAGCCACACTCCCTCATCATAACCAATCCAATCAAGCAAAAGTCAAGTAATGATGAACATAGAAGTCAAGGGATGGTGGAACCATCATGAAGCAACAATATACAAAGACCACCTTCCACAATGCTAATTTGCACAATTGCAAATAAGCCCTCCTCCACCAATTTTCAGCCAAGGAAAGAAACAAAGGAAAATGGCCGAAATGGAAAGCAAACTGGCAACTTCAGAAAATTGATCCCGTAATAAATTATAGGAAAACCCCGTGACTGTATATACATACCCGCATTTGTATTGCGACCGAATACAAATGCAATGAGACAAACTCTACACTGTACAATACTAGGATCCGGCTTAAACCAAAGCCCGCTAGTATTATCCGTCCGATCATGATCCGTGCAATACCGCACGTATATGATCGAACCCTGCTATATCTCCATACGGCCTCTACAACGTTTCGACCGAAACTTGAGAAACAGTCTGTGGGGGACTCTAAAGACTCGTCAATACTTTGGTTGTGGATTTAACCACTAGCACGTCAGAGGTATTAGCCATACGTAACGGGCTACCAGGTATTGACCAAAAGGGACGTCGATGAGCGAACTCATCCTGACACCCTACTGAGCCTGTCAGTGACAATATCCGTACAGTCCGTTCCGTTCATCTATGAGCATCGCATGGCGGGTCTAGGGGGTTGGTAAAAGTCAGACCCCCAAAAGCGGTACAAGTCGTGTCGGAGTGTAGCCCAGAACATCCTGAGATACTACTGGAATACCTACCAGTAAATCTCCTGCCTTGGCCAAGGACTTCGTGTAATGGCTCTCCCAGACACAGCGCGACCTCACCCCCAATACCGAGAGAGACGAACCCCTGCAGATCCGCTCATTGCCTCCATATGGCTCGGGACTGTACCCAACTAAAACCTGTTTGCACGTCTCCTTTGAGCGTGGTAGGGTAGTAATCAAAGTACAGTGGGAACTCACACGAGACAAATGACGATCTCAGGTCGATGAACTAACCTGTACACATGTCACCAGGGAACTGCTATCTGACATCTGGTATAAGACCAACTAGCATGTTCCCGGCGAGTCCTGTCCGGTGTACTCATAACCCAATGAGCACCTGTATACATCTTAGGTGAACCAACTGACACCAATGGCTTGTGAGATCGGCAACCGTCCCTCGTCGGGGTCTCGACTGTATACACTAGTCTACTCTGGAGTATCGATGCCCTGTCTCGAAACTCCCAAGACTAGGGACCTTTTAAGGATGTGCTTATAGACTACCAGCTCCCATGTATATGATCTCCATCATACTGCTGGCTGTCAAGCAAGAATCCTAAGGGCTCTATCAACGCGCAATAGTGACCTGTAAGGTCACCTAAAGCAGTACACGATGATAAAGATAAACCAGATAGCATACTATCATCTTGAGTAAGACAGTCCTACCGGTATAGGTCCTCCCTCAATCATTGCAATCATATGCCTGTGATCAAATGATTGACTCTGAGGGCACTATCTCCAACAATCTCCCACTTGCACTCAAGGCTAATTATTGCGATGTCGCATATTCACAGCCCGTGTGATACCGAACACCCAACTCCTCTACTAGTCAGTCTCACAAACCTCGTTTGCAAAACTATTGCGTTCGAGGAATAGCCTCAGTGAGTGGACCCGCCCTAATGTTTCTTTCTATGTATCTCTTTATCTCAAGTTCGCGGAGAAAACCATCTCCCGAAATGAGTAATACCTGTCTTAGAATATGTCTGGATATCTGATGGGACCTAGCTCATAAATAAACTCCAAATCCAAACTTCTTAGACTGTATCGACAACTGAACTTAATCAGTATCCTGCGTAATGCCTCCCTCAGTGTCCACTTGGATCACCTGTCCAAAACACTGTCCCTCGTCAAAAGGAAAACTATAACTCTGACAGTCACTCTGTCATCCCTGGTCACCTTGGAGGCCTGGAATGATAACCGTCTCTCAAATGAGGCTGTCGTTATCATATCCCTAGAACATCCACTTATGTTCTAAAACTGCTTCCGAATGTCTCTCCAGTATAAGATTAATATCGTCTTATTGCATCTACTGCAAAAACAACATCTGGTGTGGTACTTGACATCTCATGATTGACTCAATTGCCTAAGCAAGTGATCTGCCAATCATGCACATCCCTCTCCCCTTTAGTCTGTAGGACACCTTTAGAGGGTGACTCCATCACCTGCAGGTATACTACCGTGCCAGGAGTCGTCCGTTCTAAAACACCTTTAGAATGCTGTCTAAGTACCCAGATTGGGAAACTACCCAAATCTAGATCTAAAACCATAGATCCAGTAACCAGAATGTCTGATATAATATCCAAGTCCCATGTGGAGAAACCACTGTGTGACAACCAAAGTATAACCGATTATAGTATAGGAACTGTAGGGTTCCTAGGCACACTCATGAGGATCTACAAGGCATCAACCATGCCAAAATCAAAAAAATTTGTGCCGAACAACCCTATGCAAGATCTTATACTAGAGATTAGGCGAAACCAAAAGTAAGCAAACTACTTTGCTACTAAGTGAAAGGGATAACAACCTTTGTAGATCCGGTCCTTCACTTCTAATGCTCCGTGTTGACGTCCCTTCGCTGCGATCATCGGGATCCCGGACCCTAGCGATGGTTTCTTCGGAGAAATGAGCGGGCTAGGTCGTTGACTTTGAGGCCGAAGATGATATACGTCGAGGAGACTCAAGCTCAAGCTCCATCTTCACTTGGTTATGAACTTTGTGAAGAGAACACCCTATACTACATGGCAAGTGGTAGAGGATGAAGAAATAGGAAGTGGGTTCACTTTGGATTTGGATTTCTCACTCTTAATCTTCACTTGGTCATTTTCAAGAAGGGTTTTTCTTCTTCTTGAAGAAGAAGAAGAAGAAGGAATAAGAATGAATTATCAATTAAGTAAAATGAATAATCAAGTGAAGTATATCATAATGCAACCATGGGTGAGTTAACCTTTGTAGAGACTAAACCCTAGTTTGAGCTAATGGTTAGGTTAGTGAAAATCTCATGCAAAACAAAATGGTTAGACTTTGTCAAAGATGCTTAAAAAAAACTTCATGAAGCTTCAAGCAAAAAACAAAGAAAGCCACCATTTTGTTTTTGCCAAAAAATAAATGAAATAAATAAAACCCAACCATTAACCTAAACATGGTGTAAGTCATACACACACCCAAGTTTGCATGTATCATCAATCATGATACAAACTAGTGCACAAACATATATCATATATACAACTTATGCACATCAAGTGAGAAAATCAATCATAAGTGAACAAATACTAGTTAATGTAAAGTAATATATCAAATATATAATTATACATTAAATCATTAAATCAATACTTGATTTAATGATCCGGTCATATCGCATATAACCGACTAATATCTAGTGTATCAATATATCGAATCAACACTTGATTCGGTAACCCGGCTATATCACATATAACCGTCCGATGATACAAATCACGAGAATAGAACAAAGTATCACATGCTGGTAGTATTCTCGGTCCCGCACATATCTCATATGCGCTTCTATTTCGTTTCGCTTGAGCCAGGAAACCTCTGTGTAGGACTCTAAAGACTCGTCAATACGCCGGCAGTAGGTGGTGATCATATCAATCACCCACAAGCCGCAAGCGGTCTGCTAAACGTAATGGCCACCTGGGTATTGAGCGATCAGAAGATCAACGAGCAAGCCTGCTCACACTCCTGTGAATCCAATCAGTAACACTTACCGTACAGTCCGTTCTGTTCGTCTGATATGTCGCATATCTTGCCTAGGGGTGGTAAACGTCAGACCCCAGTAGCTTGATAAGTCATGCCGATGTAAGGTCCATAACAAGCATGAAACTACTGATAACACTTACCAGTAAATCAGTGCAACCCTGGCCAGGGATTTTCAGTTATGGCCAGTCGAGCATAGCGCAACATCAACCCCCAATACCGGGAGAGACGAATCCCCTCCTATCGCTCATTGCCTCCATGTGAATCGGGACTGTACCCAAAAACCACCTGTTTGCACGACTCAGTAGAGCCGTGGTAGGGTGGAAATCAAAGCACAGTCGGAGACACACAAGACTCTATGACGATCTCGGGTCAACAGACTAAGCTGTACCAGTGTCACCAGAGAACTGCCATCTGACGTAAGGTATAATACATCTGGGAGTTCTCGGCGAGTCCATTCAGTGTACCCAGTCATCACTGAGCACCCGCATACCATCTCTGATGTCAAACACCAATGGATATGGGATCATCTATCGCTCATCACATGGATCGAGAAGATATACGCTAGTCTACTCTGGAATATCGATGCCCCGTCTCGATATTCCCACAACTAGGAACATTGAAGGATGTACTCATTGACTACCCAGGCCCCACTAGTATGATCTGCATCATAGTCCTGGAAGTCGAGCACACACCTTAAGGGCTTTATCAACATGTAATAGAGAGACAACAAGTATACATGTTAAGATAAAGAGCAACCAGATAGCGTACTATCATGTCGAGCAAGAAAGTCCTACCTAAATAAGTCCTAGCATCCACTACAATATACATCTCATGTACAGTAATGGCCTCTAGGGCATACATATAACTAACAGGAACTTCACTTCCTACTCTGTGTATGTCATCCAAATACCAGGACATCACACCCTACTACCTTCTTAACAAATCCATCCCCTATTCTGATGAAGTCAAATCTATGATTGTCACATCAGAATTAGATGATCTATCTCCGCTACATCTGCTTTAGTCTCTTAATAGACATAAGCCATTTGTCCACCAATGCTTCCGCTGCTCCCACTGACTGCGACAACCTTTTGGCAGAGTCATATACACGTGCACTTCTAAAGCCAATTCAGAATGACGCTATACTCATCCTCCTGCCGGGTCTCAGAGTCTGGAACAATAGCAATGGCAAGTCTGGGTAAACAAGAACCTCCCTACCACCGTCCTTGAGCATACCGAAGTATCTCTCGGGTGCCTGAGGTTACCCACCAAATCTGCGGAGTGGCCAATGGAATGTCAAATCAGATTGAATGTTTAGGTTCTTATCAAATTTTCAGTAATCGTCTGCGGTTCTGGAATCACTTCCAGTTCTACTATACTCCCACTTCTGTTTTCTGAAAAAATCCATTTTACTTAAAACTGTGGCGAGGCAAGAACAATATCACTATTGATCTTCCAGATGGTAGAAAATCAACCCTCGTCATAGCCTGGGTCAACCCACAAACAGTCATTACAGAAACGTGCCTTGAGTTATCCAGAGTCTGGTTTTAAGCATAAGCCGGACAACTCCCAGTACCTTAACATCGTTAAGATACGAACCGTTCTATATCCAATATAGAAACAGAGGCACTGATTTAATTGAACCAGATTCAAATCATGCAGCTGTCTCTAGTGCATGTCAAGTAAATGGAAAGAGGCCGATCAGCATTACTCAACTTAGGAGTGCATCCAAATATGAGTAATCTGAAAGAGAAACAAGTTCTCTTAATCATTACTATCAACTGAATACTATACACAAGTATCTACATCTTCGATCACCTTGAAGAATCCCGATACTTGCTATACCTGGTTCTCTACTTTATTCATATACCTATAACTTCTCAAAACATGGACCCTGTGTTTCTACGAAACACCTGTATAAAAACTAGAGAAGTCATAAGTAAACCGAATATAGTACGAGGACCATCCCCTCTGTCCTCATGGACGCTGGACAACATACAATACTCAGTATAAGTCCCTTGAGTCTAATAACTCATTCCCTGTGTGTCGTAGGTTGAAAACTGTACCTATGGTTAAGAAGAATTACACCGCTGTTTAATGCTCCTTACCTAACCATCCACTGATATAGGTAAATATCATGGACATAATTTCAAAAAGGTATATCTCACTCTATAAAAATAGATGTACAGATGTATCAATTTGAAATTGGTGTATAATAGCGGATATTCAAAACCAAATATTTGCCGTCCGGCAAACAACCCAGGTGACTTCCTCAAATATCACCAATTACAACGAATTCCGATATAATGAGGAAAATCACCTAATTCCCAATAACTTACTCCCACTCATCATCTGTAAAACCATACAGATGTGAGAATCATACCTGGTAAATACATACCCTGGAGCAAGGACTAATTGGGAAATCAGTTTTCTTTTAACAGTACACAGTGAAACTGAAACATTGAAATGTTTCGTAGGGGTATCCGGGTATTCCTAGTAATGCCTCTTCCATTATCTAGATTCACAACTGTAACCGTATATTTTTTTGCCATCTCTCCACATCCCTTCATATGTCTTTAGTCATTACCTTCTGTACACCCTCTTAGGCTAAATGGTTTTCTTCCTTCCCTACCGTTCGGCACCAGCCTATGGTTTGGAAGAAGACTATCCAATAAGCGTAATGGGTGTACTGTCCTAATCCTAGGAGCACTCGCAACGCGAGAGAAGGTGAAGATAAAAGTCACCAGAATAAACCTTATTCCTATTTTTCCTGAACCAGAATCCATCCCCGAACTGGAACAAGTTCCTTTCGAGTTCGTATATAACCATACGATGGAGTATCCAATAAACCGTGGATCTTCGTAGTGATACGGAGTGTCCTAGAGAAATACAAAGGTGAAGTGGGAGTGGTAATGAAATACTTGGTTTGGTCGTGAATAGCAGTCACAATTTACTTTGCCTTCTTACTAATCCCTTTATTTGTCTTTACTTAATACCTTCTGCACACCATCGTTAGGCTAATTGGTTTTCTTCATTCCCCACCATTCGGCACCTGCCTATGGTTTGGAAGAAGACTATCCAATTTGCATAATAGGTGTACTGCCCTAATCCAAGGAGCACTCGCAACCTGAGAGAAAGTAAAAGGAAAAGACAACTGAATAGTCCTATTCGTTTTCTCCAGAACCAGAAACCATCCTCGAATAAATTCCTTCGAGTTTGTATATAACCATACGATGGTTTTATCCAATGGAAGTGGACGTTCGTAGTAATACGGGGTGTTCTGGAGAAAAGGGTAGAAGTAGGAGTGGCAAAGAGGTTTGCAACTCTGACAATCCAAAAGCCAGTGTTTAAGAAGGTTCAATTAATTTTGGTCACTGAGTCATTGTCAAAAGTCGGGTCATGGTCGCTGCCAAAGAGAGAGATAGAAAAGAAACACTCAGCGTGCACTCTAACCTAGATCAGAATGGTTATCACTTTATCTAATCAGGAAACCTCCCACTGTAACGTCAAATTCTCCTCCAAACCTGAAAGAAGAATTAGTCGGGATCACCCGAGGAGTAAACCAACTCATCAGTGGGAATCGGGATCCAACTATCATCGCATGATAACATGACGGAATCCGCTCACGTTATCACACTCCAGAAGGTATGCGCATATCTGGCAAGTTTCAGTTTCTTTAGAAACTCCCGATGTGATTTTTACCCCATGCTCTTATGACCTTGACTTTGGCCAACAAATCATAAGTCACATGTCAAGTTCTACCCGTCATTCTCCAGGTTGATTTGAACCCACCCATACCTACCCTTGACTTTGGCCAACAAGGCAGTACGACTGTCCCAAACCAACGCATCTATCTATGCTGCATATGAATATTCAATAGCGACCAATCACTGTGCCTTGACTTTGGCCAACAAACACAGCTTGAATACTATTGACTATCCATATGAAACGACGGAGGACTACGAATGGTTTTTGGCGAAAAACCTTTAACGTAATGAACTTGATATCGTTGAAGGAACCGGATAGCTTTTATAAAAATATAGTGACGAAAACTTTTGCTAAAGAGGTCACTCCCGGTGAAGGGATCTCGGCTCTTTCCCCGTAGAATGAGGTGCAGGATATTCCAACTGAATACCACGATGCAAAGCAAAAAGTAATCGGCTATAGTGAAGTTATTACCCTGACGCAAACTTCTGTCCAAGGGGTCACTCCCGGTGAAAGGATCTCGGCCCTTGCCTCGTCGACTGAGGTGCAGGATATTCCAACTGAATACCACTGTGCAAAACAAAAGAGAACGTCCTTGTAATAACAGCTTTTTGAAAATTGTTCCAACAACATCAGAATAGGTTTGTTTAGCTTGCATTGATCAGAATCAATGCAGTCCCATCAATTGATCACACCAATAAAGAACAAAAATAATGATGTACGTATATGCCATCCGCATTCGCCACTGTGTCCCGTCATCACCCGTTAAGTTACTTAACTAACGACAGAGCGGGGACTGGACTAGCGCGGATGCAAAACATATACAACATCTACTAGTATATATATCAATATATAATATTCGCTCAAGGCGTGATAAAATGCAACCTCACAGAAATGTAATAAGCATCACAGAACAATACAGATATCTGGGATCCTCGGGTTTCATAGAGCCGCTACTGAAACCCGACGTTCCCCTGGTCCTGTGGATAGCCTGTGCAATGAAATCCTATACCCCTACGGGCGCCAAGTTACCCGCCAAAACCTGAAGCGAGGCAGCCCCCTTCAGCAACGTGAATGGACTAACCTGCACTTCACGGAATCCGTTAACTTGGGCACCCCTCCTTGGGTCAACCTGTACCCCCTACGAGTGCGGCGAATAGCCCGCCAATTCTAGAGTAAACCCCCCTCAATCTCAACGCCATGAGATGCGGGCCCGTTGCCCTCTAGAACCTGGCTATCCATGCACCCCACCGTGGGGTAATCCTAGTACAGAAAGTAAAATATATATACAACGGGTACATCGACCTCTGCCCGGTCGTGCCCCAAAAGAATAATATACAAACAGACAGTAACGGCAGTCCACATGTCGGACGCTCGCCCCGCAATATCAAATGTACATAAATAACCAAACTGTACTAACATTGCTCCCAGGCTATCCACCACGACAAATCCGCAACATCACAGCACAACACAGAACATCAACGTGAATGTCACGTTCGCAAATCTGTCTAAAAGGGCTATAGCAGTTAGACAGGATTTACCGATCAAATGACATTCACGGTCGCAGATATAATGTAAATACTGTGAACTAACATGTTTAAAATTTTCGATCGAATGAATTTTCCGAAGTGGGCCCCAAGCACAACTGTAGCACTCAAAAACATCTGGGCCCAAAAAGAATATACCATAAACCCTATTTCCATGTCATAGAGCCACTGTAAAAATTTGATGTAGTGAAGCCAAAATTCGGCGGCGGATCCGCAGCCAAAACGTGGTTTTGGCCGCCGATCCGCCACGCTACAGTAACTTCAGCCTACCAAATTTTCACAGAATGCATAAAAAACCATGAACGTATTTTTACAATGTACCAAATAATTTTTAAAGGACTGGAATAATTCGACAAAAACTTGACATGGAAACGCGGTTTTTTGAAAATCCGTTCGATCGAACTTGTAAACACGTTAGAGCAAGCTAGACTAGGTTAATGGCGTGTCTCTGATACCAGTATAAGTGCACAGCGGCGCCCCGGCCGTCAATCCGAGGCCAAAATGCGGAAACGATACTTTTACAAAACTTGTAAACCGGCGCTACCGCGTACTAAAAACCCGGATCGGGCCATTAACCTACTCCTAGCTAACAAGAGAAGGGGTAGAGAGATATACCGAGCGATCCGTGTTCTTCGGTCTTCTCGTCGTCATTCCGATCTCCCCGCGGAATCTCCGGTCTTCATCTCCTCGTCGGAAGGGCACCACATCGCCGGGTTCTTTTACGGGCTCCCACCTCTGGACTGAGGCAACTCGGGCACGAAGTTGGCGAGTCGACGTGTCCAAGAATGCCGTAGGCTAGTGTAGTACTCTTTGTCTCAAGGGGTTTAAGAAGTTGCCATGGTTTTAGTGGAGAAGGAGATGAGCTTTTGAGATGGAGCTATATGATTTTTTTCAAGCCAAATGAGACCAATTCCCTTCCCAAAAATATTGGACAGCCCCCCTCAAAGTGGCCGGCCTCATGCTAGGAGAGTGAGAGAGAGAGAGAGTGGATCAATCATCCAAGAAAAAATGATTGATCATGAGTCAAAAAGCAAGCCACACTCCCTCATCATAACCAATCCAATCAAGCAAAAGTTAAGTAATGATGAACATAGAAGTCAAGGGATGGTGGAACCATCATGAAGCAACAATATACAAAGACCATCCTCCACAATGCTAATTTGCACAATTGCAAATAAGTTCTCCTCCACCAATTTTCAGCCAAGGAAAGAAACAAAGGAAAATGGCCGAAACGGAAAGTAAACTGGCAACTTCAGAAAATTGATCCCGTAATAAATTACAGGAAAACCCCGTGAATGTATATACAAACCCGCATTTGTATTGCGACCGAATACAAACGCAATGAGATAAACTCTACACTGTACAATACTAGGATCCGGCTTAAACCAAAGCCCGCTAGTATTATGCGTCCGATCTTGATCCGTGCAATACCGCACGTATATGATCGAACCCTGCCATATCTCCATACGACCTCTACAGCGTTTCGCCCGAAACTTAAGAAACGGTCTGTGGGGGACTCTCATGACTCGTCAATACTTTGGTTGTGGATTTAACCACTAGCACGTCAGAGGTATTAGCCATACGTAACGGGCTACCATGTATTGACCAAAAGGGACGTCGATGAGCGAACTCATCCTGACACCCTATTGAGCCTGTCAGTGACAATATCCGTACAGTCCGGTCCGTTCGTCTATGAGCATCGCATGGCAGGCCTAGGGGGTTGGTAAAAGTCAGACCCCCAAAAGCGGTACAAGTCGTGTCGGAGTGTAGCCCAGAACACCCTGAGATACTACTGGAATACCTACCAGTAAATCTCCTGCCTCGGCCGAGGGCTTCGTGTAATGGCTCTCCTAGACACAGCGCGACCTCACCCCCAATACCGGGAGAGACGAACCCCTGAAGATCCACTCACTGCCTCCATGTGGCTCGGGACTGTACCCAACCAAAACCTGTTTGCACGTCTCCTTTGAGCGTGGTAGGGTAGTAATCAAAGTACAGTGGGAACTCACACGAGACAAATGACGATCTCAGGTCGATGAACTAACCTGTACACATGTCACCAGGGAACTGCTATCTGACATCTGGTATAAGACCAACTAGCATGTTCCCGGCGAGTCCTGTCCGGTGTACTCATAACCCAATGAGCACCTGTATACATCTTAGGTGAACCAACTGACACCAGTGGCTTGTGAGACCGGCCACCGCCCCTCTTCGTGGTCTCGACTGTATACACTAGTCTACTCTGGAGTATCGATGCCCTGTCTCGAAACTCCCACGACTAGGGACCTTTTAAGGATGTGCTTATAGACTACCAGCTCCCATGTATATGATCGCCATCATACTGCTGGCTGTCAAGCAAGAATCCTAAGGGCTCTATCAATGCGCAATAGTGACCTGTAAGGTCACCTAAAGCAGTACACGATGATAAAGATAAACCAGATAACATACTATCATCTTGAGTAAGACAGTCCTACCGGTATAGGTCCTCCCTCAATCATTGCAATCACATGCCTGTGATCCAATAATTGACTCTGAGGGCACTATCTCCAACAATCTCCCACTTGCACTCAAGGCTAATTATTGCGATGTCGCATACTCACAGCCCGTGTGATACCGAACACCCAACTCCTCTACTAGTCAGTCTCACAAAGCTCGTTTGCAAAAATATTGCGTTCGAGGAATAGCCTCAGTGAGTGGACCCGCCCTAATGTTTCTTTCTATGTCTCTCTTTATCTCAAGTTCGCGGAGAAAACGATCTCCCGAAATGAGTAATACCTGTCCTAGAATATGTCTGGATATCTGATGGGACATAGCTCATAAATAAACTCCAAATCCAAACTTCTTAGACTGTATCGACAACTGAACTTAATCAGTATCCTGCGTAATGCCTCCCTCAGTGTCCACTTGGATCACCAGTCCAAAACACTGTCCCTCGTCAGAGGGAAAACTATAACTCTGACAGTCACTCTGTCATCCCAGGTCACCTTGGAAGCCTGGAATGATAACTGTCTCTCAAATGAGGCTGTCGTTATCATATCCCTAGAACATCCACTTATGTTCTAAAACTGCTTCCGAATGTCTCTCCAGTATAGGATTAATATCGTCTTATTGCATCTACTGCAAAAACAACATCTGGTGTGGTACTTGACATCTCATGATTGACTCAATTGCCTAAGCAAGTGATCTGCCAATCATGCACATCCCTCTCCCCTTTAGTCTGTAAGACACCTTCAGAGAGGGTGACTCCATCACCTGCAGGTATACTACCGTGCCAGGAGTCGTCCATTCTAAAACACCTTTAGAATGCTGTCTAAGTACCCAGATTGGGAAACTACCCAAATCCAGATCTAAAACCATAGATCCAGTAACCAGAATGTCTGATATAATATCCATGTCCCATGTGGAGAAACCACTGTGTGACAACCAAAGTATAACCGATTATAGTATAGGAACTTCACTTCCTACTCTGTGTATGTCATCAAAATACCAGGACATCACACCCTACTACCTTCTTAACAAATCTATCCCCTATTCTGATGAAGTCAAAACTATGACTGTCACATCAGAATTAGATGATCTATCTCTGCTACATCTGCTTTAGTCTCTTAATAGACATAAGCCATTTGTCCACCAACGCTTCCGCTGCTCCCACTGACTGCGACAACCTTCTGGCAAAGTCATATACACGTGCACTTCTAAAGCCAGTTCAGAACGACGCTATACTCATCCTCCTGTCGGGTCTCAAAATCTGGAACAACAGCAATGGCAAGTCTGGGTAAACAAGAACCTCCCTGCCACCGTCCTTGAGCATACCGAAGTATCTCTCAGGTGCCTGAGGTTACCCACCAAATTTGCGGAGTGGCCAATGGAATGTCAAATCAGATTGAATGTTTAGGTTCTTATCAAATTTTCAGTAATCGTCTGTGGTTCTGGAATCACTTCCAGTTCTACTATACTCCCACTTCTGTTTTCTGAAAAAATCCATTTTACTTAAAATTGTGGCGAGGCAAGAACAATATCACTATTGATCTTCCAGATGGTAGAAAATCAACCCTCGTCATAGCCTGGGTCAACCCACAAACAGTCATTACAGAAACGTGCCTTGAGTTATCCAGAGTCTGGTTTTAAGCATAAGCCGGACAACTCCCCGTACCTTAACATCGTTAAGATACGAACCGTTCTATATCCAATATAGAAACAGAGGCACTGATTTAATTGAACCAGATTCAAATTATGCAGCTGTCTCCAGTGCATGTCAAGTAAATGGAAAGAGGCCGATCAGCGTTACTCAACTTAGGAGTGCATCCAAATATGAGTAACCTGAAAGAGAAACAAGTTCTCTTAATCATTACTATCAACTGAATACTATACACAAGTATCTACATCTTCGATCACCTTGAAGAATCCCGATACTTGCAATACCTGGTTCTCTACTTTATTCATATACCTATAACTTCTCAAAACATGGACCCTGTGTTTCTACGAAACACCTGTCTAAAAACTAGAGAAGTCATAAGTAAACCGAATATAGTACCCCTCTGTCCTCATGGAGGCTGGACAACATACAATACTCTGTATAAATCCCTTGAGTCTAATAACTCATTCCCTGTGTGTCGTAGGTTGAAAGCTGTACCTATGGTTAAGAAGAATTACACCGCTGTTTAATGCTCCTTACCTAACCATCCACTGATATAGGTAAATGTCATGGACATAATTTCAAAAAGGTATATCTCACTCTATAAAAATAGATGTACAGATGTATCAATTTGAAATTGGTGTATAACAGCGGATATTCAAAACCAAATATTTTCCGTCCGGCAAACAACCCAGGTGACTTCCTCAAATATCACCAATTACAACGAATTCTGATATAATGAGGACAATCACCTAATTCCCAATAACTTACTCCCACTCATCATCTGTGAAACCATACAGATATGAGAATCATACCTGGTAAATAAATACCCTAGAGCAAAGACTAATTGGGAAATCAGTTTTCTTTTAACAGTACACAACGAAACTGAAACATTGAAATGTTTCGTAGGGGTATCCGGGTATTCCTAGTAATGCCTCTTCCATTATCCAGATTCACAACTGTAACCGTATATTTTTTTGCCATCTCTCCACATCCATTTATATGTCTTTAGTCATTACATTCTGTACACCCTCTTAGGCTAAATGGTTTTCTTCCTTCCCTACCGTTAGGCACCAGCCTATGGTTTGGAAGAAGACTATCCAATAAGCGTAATGGTTGTACTGTCCTAATCCTAGGAGCACTCACAACGCGAGAAAAGGTGAAGATAAAAGTCACCTGAATAAACCTTATTCCTATTTCTCCTGAACCAGAATCCATCCCCGAACTGGAACACGTTCCTTTCGAGTTCGTATATAACCATATGATGGAGTATCCAATAAACTGTGGATCTTTGTAGTTATACGGAGTGTCCTGGAGAAATACAAAAGTGAAGTGGGAGTGGTAATGAAATACTTGGTTTGGTCGTGAATAGCAGTCGCAATTTACTTTGCCCTCTTACTAATCCCTTTATTTGTCTTTACTTAATACCTTCTGCACACCATCGTTAGGCTAATTGGTTTTCTTCATTACCCACCGTTCGACACCTGCCTATAGTTTGGAAGAAGATTATCCAATTTGCGTAATGGGTGTACTGCCCTAATCCAAGGAGCACTCGCAACCTGAGAGAAGGTAAAAGGAAAAGACAACTGAATAGTCCTATTCGTTTTCTCCAGAACTAGAAACCATCCTCGAATAAATTCCTTCGAGTTCGTATATAACCATACGATGGTTTTATCCAATGGAAGTGAACGTTCGTAGTAAAACGGGGTGTTCTGGAGAAAAGGGTAGAAGTAGGAGTGGCAAAGAGGTTTGCAACTCTGACAATCCAAAAGCCAGTGTTTAAGAAGGTTCGGTTAATTTTGGTCACTGAGTCATTGTCAAAAGTCGGGTCATGGTCGCTGCCAAAGAGAGAGAGAGAAAAGAAACACTCAGCGTGCACTCTAACCTAGATCAGAATGGTTATCACTTTATCTAATCAGGAAACCTCCCACTGTAACGTCAAATTCTCCTCCAAACCTGAAAGAAGAATTAGTCGGGATCACCCGAGGAGTAAACCAACTCATCAGTGGGAATCGGGATCCAACTATCATCGCATGATAACGTGACGGAATCCGCTCACGTTATCACACTCCAGAAGGTATGCGCATATCTGGCAAGTTTCAGTTTCTTTAGAAACTCCCGATGTGATTTTTACCACATGCTCTTATGACCTTGACTTTGGCCAACAAATCATAAGTCACATGTCAAGTTCTACCCGTCATTCTCCAGGTTGATTTGAACCCACCCGTACCTACCCTTGACTTTGGCCTACAAGGCAGTACGACTGTCCCAAACCAACGCATCTATCTATGCTGCATATGAATATCCAATAGCTACCAATCACTGTGCCTTGACTTTGGCCAACAAACACAGCTTGAATACTATTGACTATCCATATGAAACGACGGAGGGCTACAAATGGTTTTTGGCGAAAAACCTTTAACCCTCTTCGTACTCGGCTTCGTTGTTCGTCCTCGGCTCTGTTAAGGAGAAGGCGAATCACATTATCCCTCCTTATGGGGTCACGAATATAAGGCCTACCCCTGATTTGATTATAGGCGTGTTCCGCTTGCACTTCTTCATGGAAGAGGCTCCATCGAAGTAAAGTTCCCATCGGGTATCACTACCGTCGATTGCAACAAACGCATGTTCGTCTGGAAGTTCGCAATTCAAAGGGGAGTCGGCCTGTATCGGATGTTCAGCGAGGAAGTCGGCGATAGCCTGGCCTTTCATTGCCTTGAGAGGCTGGTAGGTTATCGAAATCTCCATTAAGAGCAAGACCCATTTAGCGAGTCTCCCTGTCAATATGGCCTTCGACATTAAATATTTAAGGGGGTCTGCCTTCGAAATGAGACGGACTTTATGCGCCAACGCATAGTGCCTGAGCTTTGTTATCGCGAAGATCAACGCCAGGCAGTGTTTTTCGATGGGGGAGTAGTTGCTTTCTGCTCCCAGGAGAACTCGACTTAAGTAATAAAGAGCTCTTTCCTTCCCTTGATCGTTCTCTTGTGCCCATAATGCGCCTAAGGAACCTTCGAGGGCGGTCGTATAAAGAATGAGAGGCTTTCCCTTGACCGGAGCAGCCAGCACTGGAGGGCTCTGCAGATACTACTGTCCTCTTTTCCGGACGCCATATAGACGGTGTGCACCACCATGCCCCCATACTTGGGGCGTTTAGGTTCAGTGGTCTTGCGATTTGTCGCAGACTCAGGGATTTTCTCCGGCCTTCTTTTCTTGTGAGCGGTCGAAGTTGAGGGGGCCCTTGCAGTTGGCACCCAAGTAGCTATCGCCTTTTGTGGCTTGATAGGACGGTCCTCTTCCTGCTGAACTTTCACCTATTTCTGTCGGCGGGGATAACTTGATCAATTGCCGAGTCTTGGACTTGACGCCAGACCTTGTAGATTTTAGAGGACAGCCGTTGAGGGGGCTGTTCCGGCTTCACCTTTGTAGCGCTCTCCATAGGTGGATGAGATCTTTTCAGCACAGCGGTCGGAGAGTTCTTGCGGACCTTCCTAAGTGGTTCAAAGCTGTTCCCAGTGGGAACAACAGCATCAATTTCCGCCGTTGGAGTCGGCGGAGTCAGTCCAGGAGGAGAGTTGCCCCCAGCCTTCCTTACTCGGCGCCAGTGGCATATCCCTAGTAGGAGGAGTGTTGTCTCCTGAGGGTTTTCAGCGGATTACACCCACAAAATCCTATAATAAAAGAGAGATGGTGAAAGTTATATAAAGATAAGAACTATAAAAGAAAGAACTTGAAAATAAGAGTTTTCAACTATACCAGCGTTTCAGTTGCTATGAGCCCTATCTTAATGGTCATGAAAAAATGTTAGAAATCACACTATCCCTCAATAAAACATCGCCTTTAGTTTTCATTCCTACCTTTCTTCCAAGCATTGATCATATATCCCTACGTCTGTGAACTGGACATCCCTACACTCAGAGAATTCAATTCAAGCAATCATACTCTTGTCCATCTACCTTAGTACTTTTTAATAGATATAGATGGAATTTGCTCACACATTCTAAATGCGACCGTTAATACTTCTTGAGGTACTAACCGACCGATTACTCATGTGCTTGCTAATTAGGTGTTTTTCCTTGTCTTGCAACACCTAAGGCTTAGGAGTAATTGTGTGTTACTGTGTGGTTTTTGGTAAAAAGTTTACCAAATCGGGTTTCTAATAATGTATATGGTTTTATGGATATTTTATTAGATTTTTATCTTGACCGCACACACTTGTGCATGTTAATGTGGGTTAAGTCTAGGGTTACCAAGTTAGGTGTGCATGGTGGGTTAACCATGTTTAGCCAACCATGATGGTTTAGCCCACTTGGTTAAGCTAATTAGATTTAATTAAGGGTTTTTGGTTTTGTCCAAGGGTATTTAGGGTTAAGGTTGACTTGTTGTGAGAGAGAGAGGATTTGATGGTTGTCATGCTAGCATTTATTTGAGAGAGAGAGAATGGTGGCTTTAAGGTAGTGTCACCTCCTTTTCATTTCAAAACTTTTTGCATATCTATCACACCCTCAAACACTCACTTCACTCACATCTCTCCCTCTCACACCCACACACTCATGACCAAGTATCAACTGTTGCAACAGCAGCTGATATAACACCATCAGCCCCAATTTTATCAACATCAGCAGCCACACCAGCCCCTAGCATCATTGCAACAATACCATCAGCCCACACCATACCAACTGCATAACATCAGCACAACAGCAGCTGCATCAGCCACACCAGCCCCAATATATCACCAACAACAGCTTCATAACCCCTAACTTCAGCAAATACTCTCACACTCACACACACACATACCTGATGCATGCAGCAGCAACATCACTATATACAACAGCAGCTGCTGCAACAACAGCAACACAAACACAATATCAAAAACAACTGCAGCAAGCATCAGCAGTGGCAGCAACATCATCAGCCAACACACACCAGCTACATAACAACATCAGCCACAACACCACACCACATCATCCCAACATAACAACATCAGCCCCAACACCACACCACATCAGCCCAACACAACAACACCAGCACCACAACACACACCAGCTACACAACATCAGCACCACAACACCATACCATACCATAACAACAGCAACAACTTCAGCAGCAGTTAACAGCAACAGCAACAGCAGATCAGCAACAGCAACAGCGTTTGCAAGAAGCAGCAGCGACAAGACCTTCTCTTCTTCTTCTTCTTCTCTTCTCCTTCATCTAGGATCTCTAGAGGTATAATCCCTTAACTCAACTCCTTTTTGCTAAGTTATGGTCGATAGTGTAGTTAGTGTTCATAATATGTAGTTTAGTGCTAGTTTTAGCAATTTTGAGTGAGATATAGCCAAGTGATGGTTGTGATGGTTAGAGTAGCCTTATTAGATTCTGTTGAGACTAGATCACCCAAGATTTATCCCAGATTTCACCGGAATACCAGATTTGTTCGACTTGGCGTAATTTAGCGTATTTAGCGACTTTTTAGCCTCTGTAAAATCTGCTGTGGACCCGAACCTTTAAGAATAAAATTGGTGAAAATGTAGCATGGTGAACTTTGCAGAGACACACAAACAAAACACGGGGACTCCTCTCCCCTTTCTGGCAGCCGATTTAATCAATCTGGCCGCAATTTGCGGCCAGAACAGAGGGTGGGGTGTTGGGTTTTTAGGTGTGGGGTTCTGCTGGGTAGCTTAGGATGTTGGTATCTGTAACTTTTTGAGTTTGGCCCAGAGGCAGAATCTAGAGCCTTAAGCGTGTTATCGATGTTTTTTTTTTAAAAACTTGTGCGACACGCGCGTGATCCGCGTGGTTCAGTGGCGCGCTGCGCGACACAGCGCGTCGGAGTGGATTCTGGAGAGGTTGCACGCGTCACGACGTATCGTGTGCACGTGCGTTTAGTTTCACGCACGCGTATCCCTTTTTAGCGATATATCGCGTTTTTGTAGGATTTGCCTTATATGTGACTTTTGTAAATTCTAGGTTCGCCGGCGGAGACTTCGAGCGCAGCGGAGAAAGGAAAGCAGGTGGTCGGACACACCTAGCACGGGATCACAGGTGAGTAGATTTAACATCTACGGGGGACCATCGTTTGGATGGCGCAAGTCGCCCGATAGATTTAGTAAATTTAAAGATTGTTAGTGACATTAGAAATTATAATACTTGTATGTTATCTGCTACATTCATGCTCTATACTGTCATACATGTGCGAACACATCCTGTAGGACACATGAACCATTATCAGGGTTTTTGTATGTAGCACGAGCACTATTAATGTGTACACATACCCCCTGGTAATTGCCATGTCACGACACTAGAAAACTTATAATTTGAAACATGTTAAAAATAAATGCTTAGACCTGTGCTATTAAAATAAGCCCTTAAAATGAAATTGTCAATTGCTATTCACGTGCTTGTATATCATTATATCACTTGTTCATGCCTAGTTATTAATCATACATTGCAACTGAACATTGATACCATATGCATTCATTATTATTGACATATGCACCCATGATGGTTTCTTGAGATTTTATGATATTTCTGGATTTTGGGGGAAAGCTGCAAGATTTACAAACTTATTATCTTTTAAAATATAAAAAGTTGCGGTTTTCTAGTGATGTAAAGTGTCATCCACCATGAGTTTGCTGTGGTTTTCGAGATCCGTTTTGAGGAGTGGAGGAACCGTCACGGGTACATGGCGGGCCCGGTAAGGTACCCCGGGGCAAGAGGATCGCAGGAGATGGAGTTGAGCCTAGCAGGGGACGGATTACCTACCGGTGACTTCATTTGGCACGGCGGATATCCAGAGGGTACCGACCGTGGCCGCGAGATTGAGATATTGATATTTGAGATGGGTCAGCCGGACGGCTGAGGCCAGAGATACTGTGACATGGATATATGAGATTTAAGACAGTTTTGAGGTGTCGTTGCTGGACACGGATTATGTTGATTCTATGAGTATTATGCTGATATTTAAAAAGAGTTTCAAAAGAAAAAGAGATAGAATGATTCTTATATATACATATTGAGATCGCAGTTGATTTATGTTGCATACATACATGCCAGTACATTATGTGGTATACATACCTGCTAGTATACTGATGTTGCATACATACCTGCTAGTACATCCAGACATACCTGTTTTAGAGATGCTAGGATACTTGTGTGCATGCATGCGATAGCCTTTGTAGATGTTATTTATTACTCACGAGCTGGCAACTCACCCCCGTTGTGCCACAGCTTTTCTACAAGTCCGTTCCGTCAGCACTATAGCGGCGGACTCTTTTGCTCATTTTGCTCTTTTTGCCTGGACTCGAGACTTTTGCTCATAGGTGGGTTATGTTATCATTTTGTACCACCTTATATATATTTATTCTATCTAGATTACTCCATCTGCTACTATTTCAGTTGTACCAGTTTTATTTGGATTACTGTATATTGACCTAGAGGTGAGGTTGTGAGACTTGTGGACTTTATGTTATTTGAGGTCGAGCTCACTTGAGTCGACATGTTATTTTTACTTATGCTTTCATGCTTGCTTATGCACACTGTTATTTTACATTACGTGGGATTTGTGACCGCCTTGAGGCGAAGAGCTAGCTCCCGCTTGGGGATGCCATTATTCATGTTATTCATTTATATTCCTGTTTTATACCCGTTTGGGGGCTTGTTTTACAAAGGAGATTCTGCCGGAAATTTGGGAAAAGAAAGTTGTTTTCAAAAAGAGACTGGATATGATTTAATGGAACAAGGTGCTTGAAATAAAAATGGTTTTTCCTTCACTCTATTTCTAAATCAGGTTTTGATTTCTGGGCTTCGGCTTACTTATTTTACGGACGTCTTGAGACGTTTCGTAACTTAAGTGCCGGTCACGTTCCGTACCCTGCGGGTCGTGACAAAGTTGGTATCAGAGCGATAGGTTTTACCTTTCAGAGTGTAGGATGACCCTTAGTAGATGGAGTAAGTGACTTAAGCAGGGTAGCGTAGCGTGCGTATGTCCACGACATACTTTGATACGATACTCCGCCTAGTTGACTTTAGGATATACTTGCTCGAAATTCCTTCTTCAATTCCGTGTATCCTATGATTCTATTGCACCGTTCTTATTGTCCTGTTTCCTGTACCAGTCACTATGCCGCAGAGGGCTACGAGAGCGCAGAGGGCTGCCGCCCGGGATGAGATCCGAGCAGGCTCGTCCGAGACGAGGACCGAGCATGGTGGTATGCCTACGCCGCAGGGACAGACTGATCCGCCTTCCCCAGGCCGTATGGATAGGCTTGAGTCTGGTATGGAGGAGCTGCGACAGATGATGGGAGGTATGCAGGAGTTACGACAGATGGTGGGATCCTTAGTAGCGGCCAGTCGTGCACCGAGGCCGGAGGACGTACCTACCACATCCTAGACGACCATGATACCTGCTCCTACTACTACCACCGTGGCCATCCCGATTTCGCTACAGGATTTCATGAAGCTTAGACCTCCAGTCTTCACGGGCACCGATGCAGCAGAGGACCCGCAGACATTCCTTGACAGTTTAGCAAGGATTTGTCGTTTGCTTAGATGTTCTGATGATCGATGGGTGGAGCTTGCGAGTTTCAGTCTAGAGGGTCTCGCGCAGATAGGGTGGGAGTCAGTCTTGAGAGGTCGAGCTGTAGGTCTTCCGCCTATGATTTGGACTGAGTTCACAGCGGTATTTTTAGCCCATTTTCTTCCGGAGAGCATTCGTGATGCCAGAGCTCATAGTTTTGAGGCCTTGATCAAGACCCCAAGGATGACGGTGTCTGAGTGTGACGTCCAGTTCACGCAGTATCCAGATATGCTCCGTATTTGGTGGATACCGAAGAGAAAAGAGTGAAGAGGTTCGTACAGGGACTTGATGCCCAGCTATATCTTGCCATTGGCGCCCAGCATTTCGACACTTATTCAGTTGCTATGGATACGGCATTGCGGATGGAGGCACGTATTTCAGCGACTTCGACCGTTTCCGGGCCGAAGAGGATTCGTACCAGTACGCCAGATCAGAGGCAGCATGCCAGATTCTTTCCGAGAGATAGGGCCGACAGAGGGTTTGGACGAGGTCAGATGTATGGTTCGTATCCTCAGGGACAACAGCCGTCGCCAGGATGTTATGGGTGCGGGAGTCTGCACCATCGTATCAGAGACTGCCCGACGAGACGACAGAGAGTGGCGACAGTTCCATATGTGACCCTACCACCATCACCACCCCCTCCTTAGAGAGCTCTACTTCCTGCCACAAGTGATGCTCCACACTAGTTAGGTGCAGCCAGAGGCCGTGGACACGGCGGACCTATCCAGAGAGGACGAGGAGGCAGAGGCCGAGGCTGAGGTCAGCCCGCTATTGGTGGAGGTCAGGCCCGAGTATTTGCGTTGGCGCCACAGGATGCACAGGCATCCAATGCCGTCGTGACAGGTACCCTATCAGTATGTTCTGTTGATGAACACGTGTTGTTTGATCCCGGATCCACGCATTCGTACGTTTCCACACACTTCGTGCCGAGTCTGGGTAGAGATTCCGGTTTGCTTGATCAGCCGCTTGTTGTGACCACTCCTGTGGGAGAGTCATTTGTTGCTAGGCTCGTGTTCCGATCCTATATTGTCCGTATTGGCGAAAGAGAGCTGCCCGTCGACTTGATCCTTCTTGAGATGTTGTACTTCGACGTTCTTTTGGGCATGGATTGGTTAGCCACGTGCTATGCGTCTATGGACTGCCGGGAGAAGACAGTTAGATTTTGTTTTCCCGGTGAGTCGGCTTTTGTTGTGCAGGGGGACCGTTGTGCCGCCCCTCACATATTGATTTCGTCTCTTAGCGCTGATCAGCTGTTGAGGAAGGGATGTCGGGGATTTCTAGCCTATGTTTGCGATACTAGAGCTACAGATGTTCCATTGGACCAGGTTCCGATTGTATGTGAGTTCCCCGATGTTTTCCCTGTTGAGCTGCCAGGATTACCGCCTGAGCGCGATGTCGAGTTCTGTATTGATTTGATTCCCGGCTCAGGGCCTATTTCTATACCGCCTTATCGGATGGCCCCGGCGGAGCTTAGAGAGTTGAAGGTTCAGCTGCAAGATTTGTTAGATAAGGGACTTATTCGACCCAGTGTTTCTCCATGGGGTGCTCCGGTCCTGTTTGTCAAGAAGAAGGACGGCATTTTGCGTCTGTGTATCGACTACCGTCAGCTGAACAAGGTGACCTTGCGGAACAGATATTCCTTGCCACGCATTGATGATTTGTTCGACCAGCTTCATGGGGCAGGATATTTTTCGAGGATCGACTTGCGATCAGGATACCATCAGCTGCGAGTTCGACAGGAGGATATACCGAAGACAGCTTTCCGCACACGCTATGGCCACTATGAGTTTTTGGTGATATCGTTCGGACTCACCAACGCCCCAGCAGCATTCATGGATTTGATGAACCGTACATTCAGGCCGTATCTCGACTTGTTCACCATAGTTTCATTGATGATATTTTGGTGTATTCCTGGAGCCGAGAGGAGCACGAGCAGCACTTGCGGATTACGCTGCAGACTTTGAGGGAGCACCAGCTTTTCGCAAAATTTTCCAAGTGTGCATTCTGGCTGGATAGCGTGGGTTTCTTGGGTCACGTGATTACGAGAGATGGCATATGTGTGGACCCGAAGAAGATCGAGGCTGTTCAGCAGTGGCCCAGACCGACATCAGTTACGGAGATCCACAGTTATCTAGGCCTGGCGAGCTACTACAGGCGATTAGTTCAGGATTTCTCCCGTATTGCTGCACCTTTGACCGGTCTGACCCGGAAGGGAGTTCCTTTCGTTTGGACGGAGGAGTGCGAGCACAGTTTTCAGCAGCTACGAACTTGTTTGACTACGGCGCCGGTGTTATCTTTGCCTTCAGGATCAGGCGGATTTGTGGTCTATTGTGACGCTTCACGGGTGGGGCTAGGGTGCGTATTGATGCAACATGACAGGGTGATCGCGTATGCTTCGCGGCAGTTGAAAAAACATGAACATAACTACCCCACTCACGATTTGGAGATGGCTGCAGTGGTCTTTGCACTTAAGATCTGGCGACATTACCTATATGGCGAGTCATGTCAGATATTCACTGATCACAAGAGCTTAAAATACATATTTCAGCAACGAGACCTGAACCTCAGACAGCGTCGTTGGATGGAGCTGGTGAAGGTCTACGATTGTGAGATCTTGTATCACCCGGGCAAGGCTAATATAGTGGCGGATGCTTTGAGTAGGAGGCCCGGGGGTAGTCTATCATATCTGAGCACAGTACAGAGGCATTCGTCAGCAGATTGGCAGATTTTATGCGACAGCCGAGTCGAGTTCGAGTTCACTCTGACAGGAGGACAGCTTGCGCATGTTCGTGCACGTCCGCAGTTACTTGACCGTTTTCGAGAGGCACAGCCCAGTGATGACCGTATTTCAGAGATCATGGAGCAGGTTAGGTAGGGCAGAGAGTCCAAGTTCGTGATTGATGATCAGGGAGTACTGCGATTTCGGACTCGACTGTACGTACCAGATTCTGAGGGACTGCGACGTGAGATTCTTGAGGAGGCGCATAGATCGACATACAGCGTTCTTCCGGGTTCCACCAAGATGTACCGCGATTTGAGAGATGTTTATTGGTGGGACGGGATGAAGAGGGATATCACAGACTTCGTATCGAGATGCCTGACTTGTCAGCAAGTCAAGGCCGAGCACCAGAGGCCAGCAGGAGAGTTGCAGCCTTTGCCCATTCTGGAGTGGAAATGGGAGCAGATTTCGATGGACTTTGTTGTAGGTCTACCCAGGACCAGTCGGGGGTACGACTCCATTTGGGTGATTATGGATCGATTGACGAAAGCGGCTTACTTCCTGCCAGTGAAGACAACTTTCAGTTTTGCTCAGTATGCCCAGATTTACATCGACGAGATCGTGCGGTTGCATGGCGTACCGACTTGTATAGTGTCAGATCGAGGCACCCAGTTTACCAGCCGACTATGGCAGAGACTTCAGGAGGCATTGGGCACCCGTTTGAGTTTCAGCACAGCATTTCATCTGTAGACCGACGGCCAGTCAGAGCGGACTATTCAGACTCTCGAGGACATGCTCAGAGCGTGCGTTTTGGACTTTGGTGGTAGCTAGGATCGTCATTTGCCTTTAGTGGAGTTCTCCTACAACAACAGCTTCCAGGATACTATTCAGATGGCACCTTTCGAGGCTTTGTATGGGAGGAGATATAGATCGCCCGTCTGTTGGACTGAGCTGAGCGAGAACAGTATCTTGGGGCCGCAGATCGTGCAGGAGATGACCGAGAAAGTACAGTTGATTCAAGATCGGATGAGAGCGGCTCAGAGCAGGAAGAAATCGTATGCAGACAGGCGCCGTCACAGATTAGAGTTCGCAGTTGTCGATCATGTTTTTCTGAGGGTCTCTCCGATGAAGGGCGTGATGCGATTTGGGCGAAAGGGAAAGCTTAGCCCCAGATTTGTGAGTCCCTTCGAGATCCTCGAGCGTGTCGGCACAGTCGCATATCGTTTGGCTCTTCTACCCAGCTTTTCAGATGTTCATCCCGTCTTCCACGTGTCGATGCTACGCAGATATCTTCATGACCCGTCCCACACGATTCAGCATCAGACAGTTCAGCTTGAGCCCGACCTTTCGTTCACCGTGCAGCCAGTGGAGATATTGGATCGGCAGGTGAAGAAACTTCGATCAAAGGTCCTGCCGTCGGTGAAGGTTCTTTGGCGCAGCCCGAATGGTGAGGAGATCACTTGGGAAGCCGAGGGAGAGACGCGGAAGAAATTCCCTCATCTTTTTGAAGGTACGCATAGTTATATATTTTAAATTCGGGGACGAATTTTCTTAAGGGGGGAAGACTGTAACACCCGAGTCTGTGTTTAGGAGTGATTGTGTATTACTGTGTGGTTTTTGGTAAAAAGTTTACCGAATCGGGGTTCTAATAATGTATCTGGTTTTATGGATATTTTATTAGATTTTTATCTTGACCGCACACACTTGTGCATGTTAATGTGGGTTAAGTCTAGGGTTACCAAGTTAGGTGTGCATGGTGGGTTAACCATGTTTAGCCAACCATGATGGTTTAGCCCACTTGGTTAAGCTAATTAGATTTAATTAAGGGTTTTTGGTTTTGTCCAAGGGTGTTTAGGGTTAAGGTTGACTTGTTGTGTGAGAGAGAGGATTTGATGGTTGTCATGCTAGCATTTATTTGAGTGAGAGAGAATGGTGGCTTTAAGGTAGTGTCACCTCCTTTTCATTTCAAAACTTTTTGCATATCTATCACACCCTCAAACACTCACTTCACTCACATCTCTCCCTCTCACACCTACACACTCATGACCAATCATCAACTGTTGCAACAGCAGCTGATATAACACCATCAGCCCCAATTTTATCAACATCAGCAGCCACACCAGCCCCTAGCATCATTGCAACAATACCATCAGCCCACACCACACCAACTGCATAACATCAGCACAACAGCAGCTGCATCAGCCATACCAGCCCCAATATATCACCAACAACAGCTTCATAACCCCTAACTTCAGCAAATACTCTCACACTCACACACACACATACATGATGCATGCAGCAGAAACATCACTATATACAACAGCAGCTGGTGCAACAACAACAACACAAACACAATATCAATAACAATTGCAGCAAGCATCAGTAGTGGCAGCAACATCATCAGCCAACACACACCAGCTACATAACAACATCAGCCACAACACCACACCACATCAGCCCAACACAACAACACCAGCACCACAACACACACCAGCTACACAACATCAGCACCACAACACCACACCACACCATAACAACAGCAACAACTTCAGCAGCAGTTAACAGCAACAGCGTTTGCAAGCAGCAGCAGCGAAAAGACCTTCTCTTCTTCTTCTCTTCTCCTTCATCTAGGATCTCTAGAGGTATACCCCCTTAACTCAACTCCTTTTTGCTAAGTTATGGTCGATAGTGTAGTTAGTGTTCATAATATGTAGTTTAGTGCTAGTTTTAGCAATTTTGAGTGAGATATAGCCAAGTGATGGTTGTGATGGTTAGAGTAGCCTTATTAGATGCTGTTGAGACTAGATCACCCAAGATTTATCCCATATTTCACCGGAATACCAGATTTGTTCGACTTGGTGTAATTTAGCGTATTTAGCGACTTTTTAGCCTCTGTAAGATCTGCTGTGGACCCGAACCTTTAAGAATAAAATTGGTGAAACTGTAGCATGGTGAACTTAACAGAGACACACACAAAAAACACGAGGACCCCTCTCCCCTTTCTGGCCGCCGATTTAATCAATCTGGCCGCAATTTGCGGCCAGAACAGAGGGTGGGGTGTTGGGTTTTTGGGTATAGGGTTCTGCTGGGTAGCTTAGGGTGTTGGTATCTATAACTTTTTGAGTTTGGCCCAGAGGCAGAATCTGGAGCCTTAAGCGTGTTATCGATGTTTTATTAAAAACTTGTGCGACACGCGCGTGATCCGCGTGGTTCTGTGGCGCACTGCGCGACACAGCACGTCGGAGTGGATTCTGGAGAGGTTGCACGCGTCGCGACGTATCGTGTGCACGCGCGTTTAGTTTCACGCACGCGTATCCCTTTTTAGCGATATATCGCGTTTTTGCAGGATTTGCCTTATGTGTGACTTTTGTAAATTCTAGGTTCGCCGGCGGAAACTTCGAGCGCAGCGGAGAAAGGAAAGCAGGTGGTCGGACACACCTAGCGCGGGATCATGGGTGAGTAGATTTAACATCTACGGGGGACCATCGTTTGGATGGCGCAAGTCGCCCGATAGATTTAGTAAATTTAAAGATTGTTAGTGACATTAGAAATTATAATACTTGTATGTTATCTGCTACATTCATGCTCTATACTGTCATACATGTGCGAACTCATCCTGTAGGACACATGCACCATTATCAGGGTTTTTATATGCAGCACGAGCACTATTCATGTGTACACCCCCCTGGTAATTGCCATGTCACGATACTAGAAAACTTATAATTTGAAACATGTTAAAAATAAATGCTTAGACCTGTGTTATTAAAATAAGCCCTTAAAATGAAATTGTCAATTGCTATTCACGTGCATGTATATCATTATATCACTTGTTCATGCCTAGTTATTAATCATACATTGCAACTGAACATTGATACCATATGCATTCATTATCATTGATATATGCACCCATGATGGTTTCTTGAGATTTTATTATATTTCTTGATTTCGGGGGAAAGCCGCAAGATTTACCAATTTATTATCTTTTAAAATATAAAAAGTTGCGGTTTTCTTGTGATGTAAAATGTCGTCTACCATGAGTTTGCTGTGGTTTTCGAGATCCGTTTTGAGGAGTGGAGGAACCGTCACGGGTACATGGTGGGCCCGGTAAGGTACCCCGGGGCAAGAGGATTGCAGGAGATGGCGTTGAGCCTGGCATGGGACGGATTACCTACCGGTGACTTCATTTGGCACGGCGGATATCCAGAGGGTACCGACCGTGGCCGCGAGATTGAGATATTGATATTTGAGATGGGTCAGCCGGACGGCTGAGGCCAGAGATACTGTGACATGGATATATGAGATTTAAGACAGTTTTGAGGTGTCGTTGCTGGACACGGATTTTGTTGATTCTATGAGTATTGTGCTGATATTTAAAAAGAGTTTCAAAACAAAAAGAGATAAAATGATTCTTATATATACATATTGAGATCACAGTTGATTTATGTTGCATACATACATGCCAGTACATTTTGTGGCATACATACCTGCTAGTACACTGATGTTGCATACATACCTGCTAGTACATCCAGCCATACCTGTTTTAGAGATGCTAGGATACTTGTGTGCATGCATGCGATAGCCTTTGTAGATGTTATTTATTACTCACGAGCTGGCAACTCACCCCCATTGTGCCACAGCTTTTCTGCAGGTCCGTTCCGTCAGCACTGTAGCGGCAGACACTTTTGCTCATTTTGCTCTTTTTGCCTGGACTCGAGGCTTTTGCTCATAGGTGGGTTATGTTATCATTTTGTACCACTTTATATATATTTATTGTATCTAGAGTACTCCATCTACTACTATTTCAGCTGTACCAGTTTTATTTGGATTACTGTATATTGACCTAGAGGTGAGGTTGTGAGACTTGTGAACTTTATGTTATTTGAGGTCGAGCTCACTTGAGTCGACATGTTATTTTTACTTGTGCTTTCATTCTTACTTATGCACACTGTTATTTTACATTGCGTGGGATTTGTGACCGCCTTGAGGCGAAGAGCTAGCTCCCGCTTGGGGATGCTATTATTCATGTTATTCATTTATATTCCTGTTTTATACCCGTTTGGGGGCTTGTTTTACAAAGGAGATTCTGCTGGAAATTTGGGAAAAGAAAGTTGTTTTTAAAAAGAGACTGGATATGATTTAATGGAACAAGGTGCTTGAAATAAAAATGGTTTTTCCTTCACTCTATTTCTAAATCAGGTTTTGATTTCTGGGCTTCGGCTTACTTATTTTACGGACGCCTTGAGACGTTTCGTAACTTAAGTGCCGGTCACGTTCCGTACCCTGCGGGTCGTGACACCAAGTTGATTTATGGCACCATGTATCGAAGGTTTAAACGGATGCGTCCGATGTAGCAGACTTCGTCAGATTCCCCCTCGCTTGAGGGGTTTTTGATTATGGGGATGCTCTTCCCTGCAGGCGCAAGCCCCTGCAGTTAATTACGCTACCGTATTGCGGTAACAACTTTCTCCTTCTCCAGATGGTCACTTCATGTCGTAGGTGTTTGTTTTGTTTGTGGTTGCCCGTGGATTATATACGGAGACTATGTTATGTTGTCTCCTGTACGGCGTGGACTAGTCCAAATCCGTATTATCTTAGATTTGGGTTTGGGGGTTTAGGTTTAAGGATACATTAGCCTCATTTGAGACTAAGATCGACTTAAACGTTTGTTAATGATACGTTAGTATAGTTTTTAGACTAAGATCAACTTAACGGGATCGTTTAGATCCAACAAGAGAGCAATTAAGGGAGCCCTGTTGTTTAGTTTAGTGACATTACGGTCAATAGGTAGTTTAAGGATATTGCGGTCCAATGTTAGTTTTAAGACGTTGCGGTCAAGGTTAAGGACATCATAGTCCGAGGGTTTAAGGACTCCACAGTCCGGCGTTAGTTTTAAGACATCACGGTCAAGGTTATGTAGGGTTGCTAGGCACGCGCACAAGGGTCTACGAGGCATCAACCATGCCCGATTAAAAAATTAGCCGTGCCGAACAACCCAAAGCCGGATCTTTAAACTAGGGTTTAGGCGAAAACTAACATGTTAAACAGTTTAACACTAAGTGAAAAGGATTACAACCTTTGTAGATCCGGTCCTTCACTTCATTAGCTCCGTGTAGATGTCCCCATCGCTGCGATCGTGAACTCCGGACTCTAGAGAAGCTTCACAAGAATAACGAACGTGCTTGCTTCGATGACTTCGAGGCCGAAGATGATCTACGTCGGGGAGACACTAACTCAAGCTATCCTTCACTAGGTCATGAACTTTGTGAAGAGAACACACTCTACTACATGGCAAGTGGTAGAGGATGAAGAAGTAGGAAGTGGGCTCACTTTAGAATTGATTTTCTCACACTTTTTCTCATGGCACCATTGGAGCTAGTAAGCTTTTCATGGAGCTTGATGAAGAAGAAGAAGAAGAAAGAATAAATTCATCATATGAATTATATCCTCTCAATAATGTAACCATGGGTGAGTTAAGCTATCATGCTTAACTCATGTAGAGAATTAACCAAAGCATGAGGTTAAGGGTTGGGTTAACTAAATATCCTTAAGAATGAGAAAAGAGTTGACTTTGTCAATGTTTCCACAAGCTTCATGAAAGCTTGAGAACTTTGACAAAGTCTTTCTCTTTTGTTATTCTTAAGATATAAAAAAAACCCTAATCTTTACCCTAATCTTAGTATAAGTCTCATACACCCATCTTTGATGTATCATCAAGCATGACACAATCATATGTACACAAATATATATCACATATATACTTATGCACAATCAAGTGAGAAAATAAATCTTAAGTGAGCTAATACTAGTTAATGTAATGTAATATATCAAATATATAATTATACATTACATTTTTAAATCAACTCTTGATTTAATAACCCGGCTATAACCGACTAATATTTTGTGTAACAACTTATCGAATCAACACTTGATCCGATAACCCGGTTATATCGCATACAACCGATCAATGTTACAAATCGCGAGAATAGAATACGGTATCTCATATCGTATCAATCTCGGTCCCGCACATATCACATATGTGCTCCTACTCCGTTTCGCTTGAGCCAAAAAACCCCTGTGTAGGACTCTAAAGACTCGTCAATACGCCGGCAGTAGGTGATGATCATATCAAACACCCACAAGCCGCAAGCGGTCTGCTAAACGTAACGGCCACCCGGGTATTGAGCGATCCGAAGATAAACAAGCAAGCCTATACATTCTCCTGTGAATCCAATCAGTAACACTCCCATACAGTCCGGTCTCGTCGTCTGATATGTCGCATATCTCGCCTAGGGGTGGTAAACGTCAGACCCTAGTAGCTCGATAAGTCGTGTCGATATGAGGTCTATAACAGTTCGAGAAACTACTGATAACACTTACCAGTAAATCTCAGCAACCCTGGCCAGGGATTCCTGGTTATAGCCAATCGAACACAGCACTACATCAACTCCCTATACCGGGAGAGACGAATCCCCTCTTATCGCTCATTGCCTCCATGTGATTCGGGACTGTACCCAAAAGCCACCTTTTTGCACGCCCTCTTGGACGTGGTATGATGGAAATCAAAGCACAGTGGGAATCATACAAGACTCTATGATGATCTTGGGTCAGCAGACTACTCTGTACCAGTGTCACCGGAGAACTGCCATCTGACGTGAGGTATAATACCATCTGGGAGTTCTCGGCGAGTCCGTCCAGTGTACCCAGTCTCCACTGAGCACCCATACACCATCCTTGAGGGTCAAACACCGATGGATATGGGATCATCCATCGCCCATCATATGGGTCAAGATGCGTATACGCTAGTCTACTCTGGTGTATCGATGCCCTGTCTCGATACACCCTCGACTAGGAACAGTTATAGGATGTACTCGTCGACTACCGTGGCCCCACTAGTATGATCTCATCATAGTCCCAGTAGTCGAGTACATATCCTAAGGGCTTTATCAACATGTAACATAGAGACAATCAGAGTACATGTTAAGATAAAGTACAACCAGATAGCATACTATCATGTCGAGCAAGAAAGTCCTCCCTATATATGTCCAAGCATCCATTACAATATACATCGTATGTACAGTAATGGCCTCTAGGGCATACATATAACTAACAATCTCCCACTTGCACTAGGGCCATCTGTTGTGGTATCACATACCCAACAATTAGCTGCGGTTGAAGTATCTCATACTCAACCATCCCATAAAAGTCTCTACCGGGAAAAAGGCCTTTGTGAGTGGATCCGTGCTGTTGTCCTCTGTGTCTACTCTCCTAACCTCGATCTCCCTGGAGATTAACCATCTCCATGATCAGGTGATACTGCCTAAGAATTATATCTGGATTTCTGATGGGACAGTAGTTCCTTGGCTAAAGCCACAACTCCATTGTCACACAATGGTAGGAACGAAGTTCATCTCATGAACTTTTATATATCCAGACTGCCTCTTTGGTAGCATCCTTAGTAACGTTGTATCCTGCCTTTAATCGTCTAGTAAGTCACGGTATCTAGCTTAGAACTCTTCCAACATACCGTCCCTCCACTGAGGGTATAGACAATGCATGCGACTGACATTCAGTCCTCCTTATCACCCTAGAACCTTTCTAGTGATTCTCCCCAGGATCGATTGATACCATCTCTCTACAACTAGTGAGTATCCTAACATCCAATTAGATCTATCTCATAGATCCAAAATCCAGGATTTAGGAGGTATCACTATGATCCTATATGGAGAATCCTTGTGATAAGCGGAGATTGACCGAGCGTAGCATAGGAAACTCCTTCCCTATCAAGAGTATGTCATCTACGTACTCTACGAGGATCACCACCATACTCTCTACTACCTTTTTGTATATACAAGGTTCATCTACCATTTTGACGAAGTCAAATTCTTTGACTATCACATCAAAACAGATGTTCCAACTCCGCGATGCCTGCTTTATCACATAAAACATCTTGCACACGTTTCCGCTGCTCCCACTGTCTACGAAGCCCTCTGGCTGTGTACTTATAGACGTTCTCTTCTAAAATATCATTTAGAAAAGCAGTCATGACACCCAACCACCAGATATCGTAGTCATGGTATGTAGCCGTGGCAAATAGGATCTGGATGGACTTAAGCATAGCTTTGAAAGTCTTAACTTTTCCATGTACACCAAGTAATCTTCTCAAGATATACTTTCTCCTGATGGGGATTTAACCCTTCAGATAAAGAAACCAAAGTCCATACTTTGTTGGTGTACAAGGATTCCATCTCAGATCGATAAGCATCCAGCCATTCTTACAGAGTCCCACTCTTGATGGCCAGCTCGAAACTAGTTGGGTCATCATCTCATGATGCAATCCTCGCTCCCACTGTCATAGAGAAACCGAAGTTTCTCTCAGGTGGGTGAGGAACCCTACTAGATCGGCGGAGAGGCTGAGGTTGGTTGGAAACTATTGAATCCTTTGGTTCTACTAAATCATCAGCTGCAGTTTGTATAGCTGGAACATTTCCAGTTCTACATAACAGACCTTGCCTCGAGCTTGTCCGGATTTTGCTTTTAGACATAGGCCGGACAACCCCAAATCTTAACCAACTTAAGATATGGGCTCTTCCCTTTCCATATCACATATGAAATGGTAGGCAACTGATTTGATTCGAACCCTATTCAATAGGTATGCAGCTTCTCAAGTGCATAACTCCCAAAACGAAATAGGAAACTCAGTAGTACTCATCATAGAGCACACCATATGACATAGGGTGCTATTGCTCCGCCCCGATACACCGACGTGCTGTGGTGTATACGGAGGAGTAATGCTGAGAGAGAATCTCATTCTCTTTTAGAATAGTCCAGGAATTACGTGCTCAAGTATTCTCCTCCTTGATCTCATCAAAGGACATGATACTTATACCCGTATTTTGGTTCTCTACTTCTAACTTACATTCTGTGAATATCTCAAAAGGTTCGGACTTGTGTTTCAACAGGAACATATGTCCGAATCTTGAGAGATCATCAGAGAATGTAATGAAGTACAAAGAACCGGTCTTGGCATGTGTAGATAGGAGACTTTCATACATCAGCATGTATCAATCCCAAGAGTTCACTAACTCTTTCTCTGTTTCCAATAAACAGAGCTATGGTCATGTTATCTTTGTGACATGACCAGCAAGTTTCACAAGATGTAAATTTAATCAGATTTAAATATGCATCTAAATGTAACTTAGCTAGTCGGGTCGCATTGATATGACCTAGTCTACAATGCCTCAAGAAGGATTCGTTCATTTCTGAACTCTTCCTCTCGTGTGTGTTCTGTATACTAAGAACTGTAGTTTGATTTAGAACGTCGATGCTTTTAGATAACGTGCCTGAACCGATCAACTCTTGATATAGGAAATGTTCAAAACATTATCCAACAATACAAAATTATATACGTTCTTTACTAATAAAGAGACTGATATGATGTTGTATATCAGATTCGGTATCTAATAACATTTGTTCAGAATCAATGTATTCTGGTAATACAGGGTGATAGTGACCAACAGACTTGGCTGCAACACTTGCACCGTTTTCTATCTCATGAAACTTATCACCCGTTCTCAGTTCTCTATCTTTCTGTAGTCCATGTAACAGATTACATATGCGGGATCCTGATTCGGTATCTCATACCCAGGACGTAAAGGATACTGAGAAACAGTTCTCTGTAATGAACACACCCGAAGAAGATGCATCAGCATGCACTTTCTTCGTTTGGGCGGCACGGGAAATCTGGTATTCCCTAATTTCCTGCTCTGTCTTATAACAATTATAAGTTAGAGCGGGACCAACGTTCCCCAGCTCAGTATAACAAGCGGGTTCGGTCAATACATCCGTATTATTATCTTGATTAAGGCGTGATATGGTCGCTACCTGGAGAGAGAGAGAGAAGAAAACACTCAGCGTATGCTCTTGCAAGATTAGATTGGTGATCTAATATATCTAATCAGGATGTCTCCCACTGTTTTAATCAAATCTTCCTTCAAACCCTAAAAGGAAAGACTAGCCGGGATTAATTACACGCTACAAGTTTGCCAATCTTTCAGCCAGGCCAGTGTTGGTACTTTGAGGGAGGTTCCCCGTGCTTTCGCACGGACCTAATTAAAGTAAACCTCGTTTACCCAGAGGCGTAACCCCGTTAACACCTTTCTAGACACATACTTGATCGGCTAATTGTAATGTGTAAAACTCTCCCAGGAGTAACTCTTACTCGCAGCAGGTATCGGGATCCAACTATCTCATAGAAGGTATGCAATCTCATTGCAAATTTCAACACTTGAAATTCCCAATAATATTTTACCCGTAGCGTCCTATGACCTTGACAGAGGTCAAAAAATCATAGGCTGCTAGTCAAGTTCAACCCGTCATTTCCTGATTGAAGTAAACCCACTCCCACGACCCTTGACAGAGGCCAACAAGGTCGCACGACTACCCTAAATCAATCACATCATATGCTTATACAGATAAGCACTAATCAGCTACCGCACACTACGCCTTGACAGAGGTCAACAAACGCAGCACGAATACTAAATACTACTTATCTGAAATGACGGAGGGCTACGACAGGTTTTTAAGAAAACCTTTTGCGTAATGAACTTGATATCGTTGTAGAATCGAGTAATTTTAAATGGAGTGTTTTTGAGGCTTTTCTAGTTTTGCTAAAGGGGTCACTCCCGGCGAAGGGATCGTCGGCCCTTTCCTCATCGAATAAGGTGCATGGTATATCATATATACCACTATGCAAAGCAAGAACTATAGAAGCAATCAAAAGACAAACCGAGTTTGTAGCATCTGCTAGTTTCACTAAAGAGGTCACTCCCGGTGAAGGGATCTCGGCTCTTTCCTTATCGAATAAGGTGCTGGATGTTCTACAAGGAACACCGCTATGCAAAGCAAAAACTAGAGCTACCAGTTTTTTTAAACAAGTTTCTACAACATCTTTAGGTTTCTTTTATTTCATTAATCTCATTAATGAAGTCCCATTTTAATATGCTTCACAAGCATCAGGTATGAAACGAAATCAACAATATATAATATATATCTCATATATATAATATAAACATTCGTCTCAGGCAGTAATATGATCTCATCACAGAACATTGCAGCAGAAGAACATATATGAAATATTGGATATAATAGAATGTCCATGTTTTCAATACGAGCCTGTATAAAACACGGATTCCACGGTCGCGATGAATAGCTAAACCCACATCCCTAGACCCCTACGAGAGTGGCAAGCAACACTGCCAATTCTAGGGTTAGGAGACCCGGTCTCGACTCCTCGAGATGGTCTCCCACTGGACCCTAGAACCCGGTTACTTGTGCTCCCCGCCTTGGGTCTACCTAATGCGGAAAAGTAAATAATATACAATGGTGACATCATCCTCAGCCCGGAAGTGCCCCAATAAAAGAATATTACATACAAATGAATTTTACATGAATGAAAAATAAAAACTCTCATCTCACATAAAAACCCCCGGCTATTCAGAACACGACGATCCAATATAACATATCACATCAACACATAATATCTCATATCATCAACGTAAGCATGTATGCGTATCCCGATTGTCGTTGATGTATAGCAACGAACCGGCGATACACCACATACTACGCTTATGGTCACAGAAAAGAAAGTGTAAAACTACAACAGTTAGAATCCGCAACCTCCTTAGACATCGCATGCCAAACCAAATGAATTCCTTAGACATTGCAATCAGGGTTCAAACCTACAGAGAATTAAATTCTTAAAAAATAAGGAGACTTAAAAGATCTCCATGCATGCGAAGAACTAAGGTCACGTGTCCCCACGTGACCCTTGAAAAGATCCTTGAAGAAAGAAGCTTTGAGGCAATGCCTCACGTGTTCCCACGTGACTTCTAAAACGCAGAAAGAAAAAGCAAAGGAAATGAAGGCTTTGGGCGCTCTCACGTGTTACCACGTGGCCCCTTGGCAAACGCTTTAACAGTCAGCGCATAAATCCCCATCACGTGTCAACACGTGATGCTCAAAATAAAAATATAAAAATAGTTTAACACTTAATTGCAGAACGAAGAAAAGGGATTTGGTCCCACCTTTGGGCGCCCTCACGTGTCCACACGTGACCCCACTTTCTTTAGTGTGTAACACTAATTTGGGGATTATATTTCCAGCGTTTAACACTGATTGTTTTCTAGTGTTTAACTCTAAATTGAAGATTAAATTTCCAGTGTTTAACACTGATTGTCTTTTAGTGTTTAACACTATCTCCAGTGTTTAACACTGTTGTTCTCTAGTGTTTAACACTACTTTTAGAAAAATTGGCTAGTTCTGCAGAGGAAAAAGTCCCTCCTCCAAATGAATCTCAAAATTGAGGAAATCAAGGATAAAATGTTGCCAAAGCCCTCCAACTTTCATTTAGCATTGCTAACTAATATGGGCTCGAATCCAGACAAATGCCCAATGGTCCAACAGAGGGCCAACACTTCAAACCTAATTGGACTTAGCCCAAGTAGGCCATAAGTCCTCAATTCAGACTCAACTGAGCCAATGTGCTCATAATATAATTAATTGATCTTAGTTTCAAATTGGACTACAGATCACTTAATCCACCCTGTTTCAAGGGTACATCTTTTCACTCCTTTGATATTTGTCGTTGTAATCCCTCAACATCTTCAAAGAGGTGATGGGTCCCGACAACCACACATTTCATGGACTGTGGGGTCCTTAAACTCATGGACTATGATGTCCTTAATATTGACCGTGATGTGTTTAAACTAACATCAGACTGTGGGGTCCTTAAGCCCATGGACTATGATGTCCTTAACCTCGACCGTGATGTCTTAAAACTAACAACGGACTATGATGTCCTTAACCTCGACCGTGATGTCTTTAAACTAATATCGGACTGTGAGGTCCTTAAACTCACGGACTATGATGTCCTTAACCTCGACCGCGATGTCTTTAAACTAACATTGGACCGAGATGTCCCTAAACTAACGATGGACCGTAATGTCCTTAAACTAATTACCGACCACAATGTCATTAAACTAAACAATAGAGCCTAATTGCTCTCTTGTTGGATCTAAACGATCCCGTTAAGTTGATCTTAGTCTAAAATGAGACTAATGTATCCTTAACAAACGTTTAAGTTGATCTTAGTCTCAAATAAGGCTAACGTATCCTTAAACCAAACCCCCCAAACCTAAATCTAAGAAAGATACGGATTTGGACTAGTACACGCCCTATGGGTGACTGCATAACTTAGTCTCCGTATACAATCCACGGGAAACCAAATACAAAACAAACACCCACGACACGAAGTGACCATCTGGAGAAGGAGAAAGTTGTTACTGCGATGCGGTAGCGTAATTAACTGCAGGGGCTTGCGCCTGCAGGGAAGAGCATTCCCACAATCAAAAACCCCTCAGACGAGGGGGAATCTGACGAAGTCTGCTACATCGGCCGCATCCGTCTGAACCTTCGATACATGGTGCCATAAATCAACTTGGCATCTTCGAAGAGGTGGACGGATAGCACCAATTAGCATCTGCCCCGAATTTCAGGCAAGACGAACCTACGCGGTCGCGTCTCTGTGTTCGGAGGGGAACAGATTCTGGCATGCCCGGTGGGACCTTTTCCTCTTTCCACTCCACACTTCGTGTGTCGTGTTCGCGAACGAATCGCGGTTTGCTAATGGTTGCCCTTGGGTTCGAGATACTGAGATTTGGCGTTTTGCTTGGTGCAGAAAGCAAAGATCAATAGCGTTCACCTGCTCGAAGTGTTCCACATGCAACTGTAACCCACATTCTGCCTCAACTGGGGGCATAGCTTATGGGCCCCAGGCGGCTTCCATGTTCACGATGCCGATGGAACAGGTCACCTAAGCCACCACATGATTGTTTTTCGGGACCATGCTCCCGCCAGCGAGCTTCACCGTTCCTATGCCCGCACCAGAAGCTCCCAAGAAGTTGTTCTTCGATCGGCTTGCTACTACCACGACCCCTCTCAACGGGTCGTCCAGCTCCAACTCCTCGGTTTTCGCCATACTGAGCCTGAACTCCGATGGGCCTGCCAAGAAGCCCATGACACCTGAAGTGGCCATCCCAAAGAAGATAGCCATCTCTGCTCCTGAAGTCGTCAAGGCGGCTTCTCCTACCAAAGAGTCCGTCTTTACAAGATTGACTATTCCGGCTCCCGTTCCTGCTCGAAGGTCTGTCTTTGACAGATTGGATACCACTGTTCAAAAGACATCAGTCTTCAAGAGGCTGGCACCAGCGACGCCTCATTTGGATAGGGGGCAAGACAAAGCCGTCCCCATCGCCGAACCAGCCCCAACAGCTCGATAAGCTCGACGTCGCCACCGGCGCCGAGTAAGGAAGGCCGGGGTCAATTCCCCCTCTGGGCTAACTCCACAAGCTCCAACGGTGGAAGTTAATGCTGCTGTTCCAATCGAGAACAGCTTTGAGCTGCTGAACAAGGTACGCAGGAATTCGCCTACCGCCGTACTAAAAAGATCTCCACCGCCGGTGGAAACCGTCATAGAAATGAAGTCGGAACAGTCCCCTCAACGACTGTCTTCTAAAGTTTACAAAATCTGGCGACAAGTCCGAGAGTCGGTGGTTGATCAAGACTATCCCTGCCGACAGAAGAAGCTGAAGGTCCGACAGGAAGAAAACCGTCCCGGTAAGCCGCAAAAGACAACAACCACTTGGGTGCCCGCTACAACGGCCCCCTCCATGTCGACTACTCAAAAGAAAAGGAGGCCAGAGAAAGCCCCTGTAAACGTGGCATACCACAAAAACACCGAGCCCAAACGCCCTGAGTCTGGGAGGCATGGTGGTACATTCTGTTTACATGGTTTCCGGAAAAAAGGAAAGCCGCACTTCGACGGGCCACCGTCCGCTCACCCGATCAATAACAAGGGCTCAGGAACAATAGCAGCAGAAGCTTCGGGCGATGATGACTGCGATGGCCGCACTCACCGGGCCAAAAGAAAGCCCAGAGGCATCCTCGGAAGAACGCCATGAGCAAGAAACTGATGCCGAATTCCTTCGGAGAATACTTGAGAAGAAGGACAAAGAGGCTGCGGAACAAGCAGCTAATATAAAACGAATGGCCCTTCTATTCCAAGATATGGTGGCATGATGATCCAGCCGGATCCCCCAGCCGAAGATCCTCCCGTAATAATTGAAGATGACAGAGGAGAAACATCAAACCCTCTGCCGGCTCTGTCGATAGCCAAAGAAGAGACAATCTCCAAAGCTGCACTGGATGACTATATTGCTCAGCAAATAAGAGTTCACCAGGAAAATGAAGCGGCCGACCAAGTTGTTAGAACTGGGCGACCGTATCCAGGCTGGTATGATCAGATAAAGTACCCGCCGGGCTACACGATCCCGAAATTCCATGTGTATAAGGGGACAGGCAATCCTCATCAACATGTCGCTCAGTTCAGGGCTCTCTGTGGCAACACTAGTGGCGATGATAAACTTTTGCTCCGCCAATTCGTCGGCAGCTTATCGGAGACAGCCTTCGAATGGTACTCCGAACTCCTGAATGACTCCATCAAGAATTTTGCGGAAATGGAGTTGTTGTTCACCCAGCGATTCACAGGCGCTACTGAACGCACTCCAATAACGGCATTAATCAATGCCAGGGTGAAGCCGGGCGAGACGTGGGTTCAGTATGCAATCCGATGGCGGAATCTGTGGTCGAAGTGCGAACAGCGCATCGAAGAAGCACTAGCGGTGGGCATGTTCGTGGGCACCCTAGACCCTCATGCAACTATTTCACAGTTCATGATGTTCTTAAAACCGACTACATTCCAGGTTTTAATCGACAAGCTAGCCCAGATGGATCAGATGGGTCATAGACCGTCTCCTTCAAAGCCGGAGCTACGGAACGAAAAGGGTAAAGGGGAGGCGACCTTCGTTGTAAACACCCGACAGCAGCCTAGTGCTCTAAGATTAACGGATCAATTGGAAGAGAGACAGCGCTATTATAATGAGAAAATGAAGCGCCCTTACTCATTCCCACGGGACAAAATGAAGAGGCTGTTCGAACTAGCGATGCGCAACAAGCTCATCAATTTGTCGAATCCAAGGCGACCATCGCAACCTGGCGAAGTGAGTAATCCCAATTATTGCCCTTACCACCAAACGGTAAGCCATCCAATTGAAGATTGCTTCGTTTTTAAGGGATGGATCGAGGATCAGTACCTACAAGGCAAGTTTGCGCTGTCTAAAAAGTGGAAAGTAAACCCACCACAACCGCACACTCCTAAAAAGACGGATACACCGGGGGCAACGTGCTCTTTTGTTGAAGAAGCTCCATGGGAGGTGGCTCTTTCGGCCAAAACCAAAAGGATGCTGAATGATCTCCAGACATGCCCGGCAATCAGATGGAAGAATCCGTTGGAACCTGAGATTATCGAGGGGATGCTGAAGCCGCGCTCGACTCCAAGAATCAGTGGTGATAGCCAAAGTGTTCACACCCAGCCGTCGAAATCTTCGAAGAAGAAGAAGAAATCCAAAAAGCCCGTGAAGCCTGACGACAAGCGCACGGACCTGCAAAAACAGATCGACGTGTTGGAAGAGTATAACCAGAAGGCGCGGACTCCAATCACGCTCCAGGAATTCCTCGGCCACGTCCTTCAAGACGGAGATGATGAAGAAGACTCGTCGGATGAATCTGAGGATTACGTAGCAAGTTGTCATATGATCTATCACTCGTCAATAGGCGATGAAGAAGCTCCTTGCACCGAGAGACTGGGGGCAGGTCCCGAACCGGAACTTCCAGGGTTATCAGACGAAATGATCGACGCATTCCTAAAAGAAGCTCTACTGAAAAGTAAAGCTGATCGGGAGCGTGAGATGGCCATATTTGAAAAGGCCAAACGCCGGTGACTGGACGAAAGAGTCGAGATACTCCTACCAAATCAAAGGATATCTATCGCAGATAAAAACAAGTTCAAGATGAGGAAAAAGTTTGCGAAAGCCATATCAGTAGGAATAAAGCTACCACCATCCGAAGGAAGTACTCTTGGTGAAGCCGAGATGCATTCTAGCTTCTGCTTATATCATCGAAAGATTGCGCACCCCATTGAAGAGTGCGACGCTTTTAAAAGATGGTGGCAATTGTATGTCGCTCACCGGCTGCATTTCAAGCTGATGAAATGCAAGACTCGTCAGGAGCGAAGAAATACGACCGAGGAGCTTGGAATAATTACCGGCAACTGTCACACGGTCAGTGCTGGTGGATCGCAGGTTCTTACCTTCGGGAGCGACTCCGACGAAGAAATGGCTATTGGTCCTCTCTTTAAAGAATCCACCCTGGAGAAAGAGGAAGAACCGAAGGCCTATGAAAATATTCAGCTACGCAATCGTACGCTGCCCAAAAAGAATCTCAGGCCTACAAATAGAAAAGATAAGGGAAAAGAGAAGGTCTCTGAAGATATCGCCCTAGATGACCAAGTCATGAAAGAGCTGACCGCCAAGGACCCGCCAAGAAAAAGTAAGGTGGACTACAACATTATGGCACGCTTGAGGAAGTTACCCTCGCAGCTCAGCATTCTCGACGCTCTTTTACTATCAAAAGAAGCAAGGGACTCATTGATCAAGGCGCTACAAGAGCCGGGGCAATTCCAAGCTTTTCTCGCCGATGAAAAGATGAAGGATGAGCTGGAAAAAGTACACACAGCCGATATTACCTTCGGCGATGAAGATCTCCTCCTTGGGATGTGCGAGCACAACCGTCCCCTATATGTCTCTGGATATTGTCACGATATCAAGATAGGCAAAATCCTGGTCGACAATGGGTCTTCCGTCAATCTCCTCAACGTGCGAGGGTTGAAGGAAATCTGCATGAGCGTTCAGCACCTCGCTCGTGATAAAATCACCATCTCCGGCTTCGATTCCCAGTCAACACGGAACCTCGGGTCTGTGATACTGACGCTGCGCTTCAAACTACTCATCACAGATATTAAATTTCACGTCATCGATGCCAAGACATGCTACAATGCTTTGCTCGGCAGGCCCTGATTACACGAGTACAACATTATCCCTTCTACACAACATCAGTGTATGAAATACTTCAAGGATGGTCTTGAGTATACTGTAACAGGAGAGCTGAACCCATTCTCTGTGAACGAAGTCCGAAAGTACGAAGATGCAAAATACTTCTTACCAGATTTCGAGAATACGGAGAAGTGTCACAAACCGAAGGACAAAGCTATCACCACTATTCCAGTCTTCGGGAGTGATACCGAGGAGGAAGAAGAGATAGTTTACTCAGGTCCGCCCCCCCAGTACAACAAACCAGGACCGTCCGCCCCCATGTTGATCTTCGGCAGCGACTTGGAAGACGAGGTTAATGCTGTATTCTCCGCTCGGCCACCAATACAAGCATTCGTTGGTGATAATCAGAGTTTGCAAATCACCATGATTCCGCGGAAGCACTACAAAGATCTTTACGCACTTGAAGCTTATAGCGTGCAAGAGCTACAAACATTTTAGGTCCCTTCCAGGCGAAAAGGTGAACAGGCAATCCTATTCTACCGATCCATGGAAACTAAAGGGGAGAAAGAAGTTTGGCATTGCACCGATTCTACGCTCGACCGGCTCCAACCCATCTGTCTGCCTAGATATTACACGAAAGGCTTGAAAAGGCTATTGAAGCGCCAAGGGGTACCCTTCAGACAAACTACTCGACAAGCTCGATTCTACAACAGGATTTGGGACGTCCCCGGGACATAACGAAAGCTGCCCAACGGGAGAATAGAGACGGTCGGGCTCGGATATGCCCAATCCAAGAAGCGAGAACGAATCCATGGTAGCTACGTCATATATGACTTCGATGAAGAAGAGGACGCCCTGTTAAAAGATGCTGATCCTGAACCAAAACAAGGTCCGGTCATCAAAGCACCGAGTCCGTCTTTTGAAGAACGAATGGACAAGCTAGTAAGAGAAGCGGGTCAAAAGATCCGAGATGACCATAACCGCGATATGACCATCTACGAAAAAGCCAGGACACAGCGCCTCCTTCAACAGGCCACGGAGAATGGAAACGCCCTTCCTTATCAACCCGTCATACAAAGGCCCGACGCAGAGGCATAAATAAATCAAAGAACGGGAAAAGCGTCCGAGAACAACAAAGCGGGACCAAGAAGCCACGCAATCGGGAATCGAGCAATCCGGATTAATCTCTTATAAAGAAGATGGGTCGAGCATACTCTTTTCCTCAGAACAGAACACAGAAGATACTTGATCTCGTCATAAGATATCAAATGATTACACTCCCGGAGTCCAAGCACCCCGAGCAAGTAGGTGAAGTCTCTCATCCGGACTATTGCTCCTATCATAGGGCAATAGGGAATCCTATTGAAGACTGCTTCACCTTCAAGAACTGGGTCGAAGACCAATATCAGCTCGGCAGGTTTGCTCTATCCAGCAGTTGGAGGGTAACTCCGCCACAGAAGCATGAACCGAAAGCCACGCATACAGTGAGAGTAGAACCAGATCAACATCGGTCTTGGAAGCGAGCTCGTACTTGTTATATGATAACGCTATCAGAAGAAGAGCCCGAGAATATGGATGACCTTCCCCGGTGCTTCGAAAACAATGATGATGAGGTGATCTCAGAGTTTCCACCGGCGCCGAAAGAGCTGTAAGATGGAATATATACCACTGCAGATGATCTCAAGAAGATTGATTTGGGGACGAAAAGTGATCCGCGGCCGACGTTCGTCAGTGAGTTGCTGTCTGAAGAAAGGGTGGCCACACTAAAGGACGTGCTCATGCAGCATAAAGATTTCTTCGCATGGAATTATTTTGAGATACCGGGGATAGATCCAGAAATAGCTGTACACAAATTGGCGATATCTCCGGACGCCAAGCCAATCAAACAAGCGCCGAGAAGAATGCGGCTCAAGCTTGAGATGAGCATCAACGCAAAAGTCAAGAAGCTGATCGACTTTGGCTTCATCTAAGAGGTTCAGTATCCTGACTGGATCGCCAACATCGTCCCGGTAATGAAGAAAAATGGGACAGTGCGCATATGTGTGGAGTTTCGGGATCTCAATAAAGCCTGCCCGAAAGACGACTTCCCAGTACCGGTCACCGAGCTGATGATAGACAATACGTCCACTCACGAAGTTTTCTCCTTCATGGACGGCTCGTCGGGATACAATCAGATAAAAATGCATCCCGAGGACCAGAAGCATACCGCTTTCCGGACCCCTTTAGGCATATTCTGCTACAAGGTGATGCCTTTCGGTATAAAGAACGCCGGTGCCACCTACTAGAGGGCCATGACGAAGATCTTCGATGACCTCATACATGAAATCGTCGAATGCTATATCGACGACCTTGTGGTGAAAAGCAAATCTTATAAGGAGCATTTAGAGCATCTGAAGATCGTGTTTCAACGCCTCCGGCAATACAACTTGAAGATGAACCCTCTCAAATGCGCGTTCGGAGTTTCCTCAGGCAAGTTCCTAGGATTCATTATCCGACACCGAGGCATCGAGGTAGATCCGTCGAAGATCAAGGCGATTATAGAAATGCCTCCGCCAAGGACTCTCAAGCAACTTCGGTCTCTCCAAAGGAAGCTCGTGTATATCCGGCGATTTATAGCCAATCTCTCTGGCAAGTGCCATCCTTATAGTCACCTGATGAAGAAAGGAACCCCTTTCATCTGGGACCGCAAATGCCAAAGCGCGCTGGATGAAATCAAGCAATACTTGCAGAACCCGCCAGTGCTGGCTGCTCCGGTCAAGGGAAAGCCTATCATTCTGTATATAACCGCCCTTGAAGGTTCCTTAGGCGCATTATGGGCACAAGAGAATGACCAAGTGAAGGAGAGAGCCCACTACTATTTGAGTCGAGTTCTACTGGGGGCAGAAAACAATTATTCTCCCATCGAAAAACACTGCCTAGCATTGATCTTCGCGATAACGAAGCTCAGGCACTAAGCGTTGGCGCATGAAGTCCGTCTCATATCGAAGGTGGATCCTCTCAAGTATTTGATGTCAAAGGACATATTGATGGGGCAACTCGCTAAATGGGCCCTGCTCTTGATGGAGTTCTCAATAACCTATCAGCCTCTTAAGGCAATGAAAGTCCAGGCCATCGCCGACTTCCTCGCTGAGCATCCGATACCTGCCGATTCTCCCTTGAATTGCGAACTTCCAGACGAACATGCGTTTGACACGATCGACGGAAATGATACCCGGTGGGAACTTTACTTTGATGGAGCATCTTCCATGAAGAAGCGCAAACAAAGCACCCCCATAATCAAATCAGGGGTAGGCCTCATCTTCGTGACTCCACAAGGAGGGATAATGCGCATTGCTTTCTCCTTAACAGAGCCGAGGACGAACAATGAAGCCGAGTATGAAGCTTTGATAGCAGGTCTCGAGATCGCTATTGACATGGGAATTGAAAACCTCCTCATATACAGAGACTCCCAACTGGTCGTTTGTCAAATAAACGGCGACTACCAAATGTGCAAGCCAGAGTTGGTGAAGTACGGCGAGAGAGTACAACAACTACTGACCCAAATTCCTTCCTACACCTTGGAAAGCATACCGCGTGTGGAAAATAGCAAAGCGGATGCATTAGCCAAACTCGCTAAAGAACTGGCCGACGAGAACCTCCATGACGTGAGAATCGTCGTGCAAAGCCGTCGGGTTCTTGCACCGGCAGAAATATTCCCAGAGTCATCCAAAGAAAAGGGAGCGACCGAGAAAATGGCCCTACAAGTAAAAGACCAAGAAAAGTTTGAAGATTGGAGAGAAGTCTTTATAGATTACTTCAAATCCCGTCGAACGCCTGAAGATGCGTCCTCAAAACATTAGCTCATGAAGCAAGCCCTATCTTTTGCCTTCGTCAATGATACTCTGTACAAGAGATCATTTGATTCTCTATGGCTAAGATTCCTAGGACCTGAAGAGGCAAAAAGAGTCGTCCAAGAAACTCATGACGGACTCTGCGGTTCTCACCATACCGGGCCGAAGATGAAGCTGAAGATTAAAAGGATGGGCTACTATTGACCCACGATGATTCTGGACTGCCTTGAGTATGCGAAGCATTACCATTCATGCCAGATTCATGGGGACTTCATCCATCAGCATCTAGATCCACTACATCCAACGGTGGCTAGCTGGCTGATGATGCTCAAAATTGGCAACCTTTCAGATCAGGACACGTGGCAGATGACGTGTCCCAGAACTCAGAAGAGAGGGCCCATAGGGGCCGATCAGGCCCGACCTACAAGCACAAAGCTGGTTCACCTCAGGGCCCTTGCAAATTGGCCTCCTCGGTCTCTCATCTCGCCTCCGAGCTACCGCAGGACCAAGATACCTCGGCCCTCTTGCTCGTTCCTGAGTTCTCCCGCCAAGACCATCTTCCTCGGTCCCTCCGACCGACCAACTCCACCATTCACAGGCGTAACCGCCGCTCCGCAAATCTCGCCATGCGCAGATTCTCCGCCGGCAACATCCCACGTTCCACGCCATCACGATCCCCATTAAAGGGCGATCCGCTCTTTACGTGGGCGTGACGTCGGGAGAGTAACTGCCGGCGATATTCTCGCGCCTGCTGCTGCATGTCACCACCGCTATATAAACCCCCATCACAGAGGGGTCAAGTAAGCCATTTTTCTACACTTTTATGCCGTGACTCTGCTCGGATCTCATCACTAACTTGAGCGTCGGAAGGTCCTTGGTGGTACCAAACCACCCCGGGACTTCTTTGCAGGTACTCGGCAACAGCTTCCTCATCTCACCTCTTCCTCCAAAAACCCATTGAGACCCACACACAACGAAGGATAATCAGCTAAGTTCACCGCGAGATCAACGAAAAACAACATCTGACGGAGGCCCGAAAAGGAGCTCCATCAGTTGGCGCCGTCTGTGGGAACATAACTGCATGAAATACAAAGTTGGCCTTCCTATCTCCACCCTCATGGCTGACGACCATCCTGGAGATCCCGGTACCAGCCGCCGTTCTCCACTCACCGAAGGCAGGGATGAACCTCCTCCCATGACGGTCATCAACGCCCTCGCAGGCCGGATAGATTGCCTGCAATCCCTCGTGGAGGCCCTCGTCCGCACCCAAACGGCCGTGCCCGGGCCCCAGATCGCCGTTCCACCGCCTCCAGAAGTCTTTGTCCCCGTCTGGACGGCCGATCACCAACAAGCCGCGTCCCATGGCCGCCGGTCTCTCGAACCGGTGCTCCCTGAGGCCCGTTTGGCGCCCCAGGGCTCGATACCGAGATCCGCCGCTAGGGCGCCTCGCCTCGAGCCTCCTCGTGACCCCTATCCCCCTGAGGAGGTGTCAGTCACCTCGCCTGTCCATGGGCGTGGTCGGCCAGACCACCATCGGCGGGGCCGCACAGAAGAGGTCCGCCCAGGAGGCTCAAGAGTTACCTCACCCCGGGACCTGAGGCACCTCATTGAGAAGAACCGGGGACGCTCCCAGATGCAGGTCACCCACAGCGGGGGCCAGAATTCCCGAGGCGCCGATTTCCCGGGGTACCACGGTCGGCTCGACGCCCTCGAGAAGAAGATCGAGGGCATGCGCCGAGAAGCTCACCTCTCGAGCGACGGAGCTAAGTACTCCTCCGACTCGCTCACGAAGCCGTTCACCGAGGAACTACTCGCCGTCCACGTCTCCTCGCGCAACAAGCCCCCAAAGGTCTCTCTGTTTGACGGGAAAACCGACCCGAAGGACTACTTGGATGCTTTCACAGCGGAGATGAGCTTCCAGGATCACTCCGACGCCTCCCAGTGCAGGGCCTTCCCGGACACCCTCATCCGCGCAGGTCGGGACTGGTTCCGGGGGCTCGAGTCCCGCTCGATTTCGACCTTCGACGAGCTGGCTACTCAGTTCCTCGGCCATTTTGTGGGGAACCGTCGACAGAAGCGCACGGTCGACTACCTTTTCACGGTTAAGAGTGGGGACAAGGAAACGTTCAAGGCATACATTACCCGTTTCTACAACGCCCTCCTCGAGGTGCCCGAGCACCGAGACGAAACCGTCATAACGGCACTCAGATCCGGCGTGAGGCACAAGGAATGGTTGCGCTAGCGCAACCTAGGACCATGGCCAAGGTCAAGGCGTGGACCGAGCGCGAGGTCCAGCTGGAATCCGAGGTGAATGCTAACCTTCCCCGGGAAGAACGGCCCGACCAGAAGAAGAGGGCTCGGTAGGAGAGGCCGGAGCGTCAGCGGCCATACCACCCAAAGTTCCAGGAGTATACCCCCCTTAACATCTCCCTCGCGGTGTTGCTGGAGGAGGCCCAGAACGAGGGGTTCTTCAAGTTCCCTCCGGTCCCGCGTCAGGCCGCGAAGCAAACCCGGGGCCCCTACTGCGCTTTCCACCGGGTACTGGGCCACACCACGGAGGACTGCAAACAACTGAGGGACTACATCGAAGAACTCATCTGGTCTAGGCACCTCGCCGCCTACCTGAGGGACAAATGGCAGACCGACCGCGAGCAGGAGCAGCATCACCCTCCCGCCGACCTGACCATCGGTCAGATCATGCTTGCTTCAGCGGATGGCCAACTCGGAGCTTAGGGAGCCCCATGCCCTATGCCAAGTGCGGGGGCCGACAGCCCTTCGGGGAGCTCGGCCCCAGCCAATAAAGTCATCTTCTAGCATGTACCCTTCTTTTAAAGCATTGTAAATTCTTCCTATGATCTATTGTTAATTTAATAAAGATCAACGGAGCGTTGCGAAAAAGAAAAAAAGCTTTGTTTATTCAAAGGGTATTATGGGCTCCTCAGCCGTACATGCAAAAAGAAAAGAAAATTACAATAGTGGGGGAAGGGGGTGCAGTGAGCACTGCTCGTGGTACTTGGTAAAAATCTCTGCCAGCCGGGGCCTCGCCAGTTCCGACCTCTGTCCCCGGTTCCCCCCGCGAGCATCAACCCCGAGCCCCAGCTCGTAGCATTCGCGGACGAGCACCTCTGAGCGGGCCAGCCGGTTTGCGGAGATTAAGCCGAATCACCTCAAAGACCGCAGCTTGCCCACGGCCTCGTCAAAGAGCAGCTCAGACAGGGGGTTGTAAAGCCCCGGCGATGCCCTCCAGATGGAGTACATCAGCAGCTACAGAAGGGAGGAGCGTCGGGGGAGCAGCCGGCCAAAATGTTCCTCGATGCTCCCGTAGACCAGTTGCACCGTGTCCTCGGTGCAGTACAGGTCATAGAGGTACACGTTTTCGAAGCGGACGATGTTGGGGATGGTGAACGGGAAGTCCTGCCTCCTCGGCGACCTATTTATGAAGGATGAAAGGACCAGTACTCCTTCAGCCTTATATAGCCCACTGCGCAGCCCAACCGTCCCACGCTTTCGCCCAGGGAGTCGCTGCCACGAGGCAACCGTCAAGCCTCCCCCGGTGGAATCGAAGCGACACGCCCCTAGCGCTTCGCCTTCCCCCGCATTCAATAGGCCAGCTACGCACGCCGTTGCCCCGACCGTTCCCATTCCCCACACCTGCAGCTGAACGGTCGGGACACACCACGACAAGATTCGGCCCAGCAGCTTCCCTGCTCAGTCGTCCCTAGCGGGCAGCTTCCCTGCCACAACGCCGGGGATTAAAAAGCCCTCCCAGAGGTAGTCGAGCCCGAGGTCCCCTCGTCCGGCTATCCCCGGCGGGCAGCTTCCCTGCCACAACTGTTTCCCCCAATCAGAGCAAAGCTCTGTTTGAATTTCAAAATTCAAAATTCGAAGCAACTCTTCAGATTCTTTGCGCTGTGCGCAACGCGCCACGTGTCAAAAGCCGATACATCAGCACAGCGCGCCCAATCAAAGCAAAGCTCTATTTAAAACAAAATTAAAGGAAGCAACGCTTCAGTTGCGCAAGCGCTGCGCTGTGCGACACGTGTCAGCGCAGATGCGCAAGCGCAAATGCGCTGCGATGCGCGACACATGTCAGCGCAGATGCGCTGCGCTGCGCGACACGTGTCAGCGCAGATGCGCTAGCGCAGTTGCGCTGCGCCGTGCGCTGCGCGACACGTGTCAGCGCAGATGCGCTGCGCTATGCGCTGCTTGACACGTGTCACGCGCTGGGGCGTTTGCGCCAAACAGAATTAAATTCTAGTAAGATTCTTCTGTTCTTGTTAAAACAAGAAGATTGCCTTCTGTAAAACAGAAGCCCTTGGATCAAAGATCCAACGGTGGGGAAAATTCCCCAAATCACTCAGAGAAAGATCTCTTTAACAAATTTAACAAATTTTTGGGCACTATATAAAGACCCCTAGACCCTAATTCAAAGAGGATCAACATTGTGAGAGATCTAGAACTTCAAACAGAGAGAACTCTGAAGAAATTTCAAGAAGAAAAAAGGTAAAAACCTTTGATATTAGAAGAATTTCTTCTAATAGATCACTGATCTAAGAACAAGATCAATGATCTTCAATAAAACAAAAAAACAAATAATAATAGTGCTTTGCACTTTTTATGAACCACTGGTTCTCTGAAATCAAGAAAAACAAGAAAAACTTGTTTTCTTTGATCTAAATTGGATCAAGAAATCAAACAGTGTTTTGCATTTTTTTATGAACCATTGGTTCTGGAATCTTAAAGATTCTCAAGATTATTGAAATAGTGCCTTGCACTTGCAAAAACTGCACTGTTGCGCTCCTGGGTTGGCGCAAGCCACCAGAGAGCGCCACGTGTCAGCATCTGACTCACTTGCGCTGTGCGCTTTCAAGATAGAGCTTTGCTCTCTGAAATTGGCGCAACTCACCAGAGCGCGCCACGTGTCAGCAGCGCAAGCGCAGCGCACTGGTGCAGCGCACTGCGCTTGCGTGACACGTGTCACCCCCGCAAGCGCTTGCGCTCATTTATTGGCGCAAAGCGTCCGACGGGCCACATGGCCCTTGTCAAATAATTGATGCACTGCATCATTAAAAAGAAGGGCTCAGCCCAATTAAAAATTCCTAACGGGCCTAGTAAATGCTATGCATTATTTTCAAACAGATGCAATGCATCAGTGCCCAAATTAAAATAGATGCAATGCATCAGAGCCTAAACAAGGGTCTGTCAGACCAAAACAGATGCTATGCATCATTTAAAGGGGCAGAGCCCAAATAAAGGTCCAACACAGACCAAGATTAATGCTATGCATTATTAAACATTGGCAAAGCCCTAGCACAGGTCTAATAGACCAAAAACAAATAAAAGCGTTGAATATTTTTCAACTGGACTTAGCCCAATCATGGCCGTAAGTCCTCAAATTAAATTGACTGAGCACAGCTGCTCTCTTAAATCAATTTACATCCGGTTTGAGGGTACATCTCCGAACTCCTTTCACTCCTATCGTTGTAATCCTTCAACGATGTCAGAGAGGTGACGGGTCCCGACAACCACACATCAACACGGACTGTGGGGTCCTTAAACTCATGGACTTATGCGTCCTTAAACCAAGATACGGACTGTGGGGTCCTTAAACCCGCGGACTTATGCGTCCTTAAACTAACGGACTAATGCGTCCTTAAACACACCCATATGGACTGTGGGGTCCTTAAACCCATGGACTTATGCGTCCTTAAACTACCAATGGACCGCAATGTCCCTAAACTACCTATGGACCACTACGTCCCTAAAGTGGAACAATAGAGCCCCCAAACGCTCTTTTGTTGGATCTAAACGATCCCGTTTAAGTTGATCTTAGTCTCAAATATGGCTAACGTATCCTTAAACATTCAAACGGACTTTAGTCCCAAATTGGACTATAAGACCCCCAATCAACTTTGGTTCAAGGGTACATCTCCGAACTCCTCTGACACATGTCGTTGTAATCCTTCAACGTCGTCAGAGAGGTGACGGGTCCCGACGGCCATATATTAAATGGACCCCCATGTCCCTAAACTGGAAATAGATCTAGACGATCCCGTTAAGTAGATCTTAGTCTAGAAATTAGACTAACGTATCCTTAACAAACGTTTAAGTTAATTTTAGTCTCAAATATGGCTAACGTATCCTTAAACCAAAACCCAAAACCCAAATCTAAGAAAGTACAGATTTGGACTAATCCACGTCCTACGGGCGACGAAATAAATAGTCTCCGTATACAATCCACGGGCAACCACAAACAAAACAAACACCCACGACATGAAGTGAAATTCTGGAGAAGGAGAAAGTTGTTACCGCGATTCGGTAGTGTAATTAACTGCAGGGTCTTGCGCCTGCAGGGAAGAGCGCCTCCACAATCAAAAACCCCTCAAGCGAGGGGGAATCTGACGAAGTCTGCTACATCGGCCGCATCCGTCTAAACCTCCGATACACGGTGCCATAAATCAACTTGGCATCTTCGGAGAGGTAGACGGATAAAACCAAATAGCATTTGCCCCGAATCTCAGGCAAGACGTCCTCACGTATGCGCCGTCTTTCGGAGGGGAACAGATTCTGGCACGCCCGGTGGGACCTTTTCCTCTTTCCACTCCACACTTCGTGTGTCGTATTCAGGAGTGAATCGCGATTTGTTAATGGTTGCCTTTGGATTTTAAGTTACTAAGATTTGTTCTTTTGCCTGGTGATTGTTTCGTGAGAGTGTGATTGTTGTAGTTTAACCGCAATCAATAACGGTGTCGCGTGTTGCTAGACCGAGATGAGCACGGGTCGTCCTCTGGGAAACGTGGAACCTTTTACTTTTACTTTAGATGTGTTGAGAAAGAGAGGAGGGATAAAGAATTTTATAGAATGGTTTCTAGATCTACGTTAAACAAGAATGTAAAATATAGATCTAGATTATTTTAAATATGTAGTTAATATAATAAGAGGGCTTGTAGGGCTCGTTAGGATTTAGTAGTTATGGACGATTAATTAAAAGTTACCCATTTTTATCCATTAATAGATTTAGAACTAGAACGACGGTGATGCGTGTAGATTAGGGTTTCTGGAGGGAAAATGAATCCCACTCTTAACCCTTATCTCGACACGGAACTCCGTTCATATCTAGCCTTTACCAAAACAATCATTAATCTAATCTCTAATCGCGGTCGGAACTAGCAAAGAATTGCTAGCGCGCCCGATTACGATGTTAATGATTCTTTTGATAAAGTTCCTAAACTTTATAGGACTTAAAAAGGGTTTAGTTATTTTCATCGTCCATTAGCCTACCCTAATCCTACGAACCCTAACAAGCGGAGAATTACTCGCGCATGTTAGGAGAAGAAGATGAAAAGAAAGAGAGGGAAAACATAATGTAAAATGCAAAAAGAATTAAAAAGAACTACCTTTATTAATCAACTGAACAATCTACACTTTTATTCCGTAGAAAATGATTACAAACTAGTTGCTTCTCGATCTTTCCTAAGGAGGTAGATGAACAGTTGATGATCAGCCTGGATGCGTGGGCCGTCTTGGACTTCGTGATCCCGTCGGCTTGATGAATTTTCCAAGAGGCTCTCGGTGCCTTTTTATAGTGTAAAGCCAGAATCATTTGCTTCCATATTAGGTAAAATGTAGAAAAGATTTTCCCCAAAAATCCTCAACTCCCAACTCACTATATCTGCGGCGGATCCGCGGCATAAAGGGGCTATTGCCGCGGATCCGCGGCTTGATGATCATGGCCGTCCATCATTTTTCAGGAGCTGTCTCTATGTGACATTTGGCGATCCTTGGCACCTTTAGAATTTGGAAATCTTTTCGCGGTTGCTACCAGACTTGGTCTCCAAGTTTTGCTTCTTTAATTAGGCATGTCTTCTTCAACAACTTGATTTACTTGATTCTAGTCTTTGAAAAATTCTGCACACTAGGAAATCTTTTGCACAACAACTCAAATAATCTTTAGTAGACCTTGTTCTAATAGGATTTGGTCAATGAATTTATTTGCATACATTTTTCTACCAAATGCTAATTATAATATATCAACACATGGAAAATAGTATTTTTACACATAAACCCTCATATGTATGATATATTATTGTCACGACCCGAAAGAGCACGTGACTGGCCCTTGAACCATATGAAGTCTATAGGACTCCATCTGATCCAAGTAAGCCGAAAGACCAGAAATCTAAAACCATTTTAAGGATAAATAAACAACAAGCAATACACTATACAACGCCGAATGGCGAGGATCAAAATTTAAAAGAAACCCAGATAAGCATGAAAACTGCAACACTACTTAAGCGCGACTCTAAGGTCGAAATAATACATCACTAGTGTCTGAGTCTGAAACAATATACAAGTCTTTGGTTGATGGAATTTCTAGATACAAAGAATAATACAAGTACAACGGCGGGTCTGATAGAAGGAACCCACCTGCCAAGCAAATCACCCGCAAAGAAAAGCAGTGTGCCAGAAGTGCCGCTATGGAACCTGTACGGCAAGCCCTGCAAGAACTGTGGCACAACGGGGGTGAGTTGCCAACTTGTGAATAGAAATATCTACAAGCAGAAATCGAAAGCAAGACATAATCCTAAGTCAATACGATCAGTATATAATATAAAACTCAAATGAATAAGTTCGAAGCATAGTAAAGTGGCAATGTAACATCTGAACATAAGTGTAGTGCCAAGTACTCGTACCAGTGCCTCACGTAACGATATATCACAAATATGATGTAAGTATGCGGTAAAATGAAAACAGGAGATATTGTGAATGGAATTATCAGGAAATCAATGTCGAGCATTGACACAAACTATATATCTCAATATCAATGAAACACATATATCATATATCCGACATGTATGCGACATTCCTGAAGGTACCCTGTCAGGTACTACTAACATGTGATGCAATGCATATACAATGAGTGTGGGGTAGGGGAGATATAATATACCATCGACCATAAAGGCCCCGAGCATGTAGGCTCCTCTCCAATCGAGCTCATAGGCTCCGAGCTCATAGGCTCCTCTCCAATCGTGCTCATAGGCTCCGAGCTCATAGGCTCCTCTCCAATCGAGCTCATAGGCTCCTCTCCAATCGTGCTCATAGGCTCCGAGCACATAGGCTCCTCTCCAATCGAGCTCATAGGCTCCGAGCACATAGGCTCCTCTCCAATCGAGCTCATAGGCTCCGAGCACATAGGCTCCTCTCCAAATTCATATGTAAATTTGCATAGATCATCGTGATGATATATTTAAATATGCGTATATATATCAGCGTCCCATACCACTAATATATATATACTCTAGGGGTACACATATATATGTCAGCGTCCCATACCACTGATATATATATATATATGCAGGAGTAAAACAATCTAGAATCATCATATGCAATCATATCACAGTGCGAAATCCATGAATTATAATACATGCAACAAGAACACTAATATAAGCATGCAACTATGTAAAGGCATGTGCACAAGGAATATGAATCATTAACATATGCAAGCAATGTGAATAGCAGGAATATGCGGACATTGAATAATCGACGTAACAGTAAAGAATCTACACCCATATGTACATGTCATGCGGTTATACCATTTGAAAAAGAGTGACTCGGGTCTAGTCTAACATCTACTGTGTAGCTACAGATCTAAGTATCAAGTAAATCAGGAGGGGTAAGGACACCACCTAAGTCTGAGTCGATACAAACATATATATATATATATACATAAAATAGTCAGGGATCCCGCCTCAATAGTATCGCTTACAATACAGTATATCATATGACAATCCTCAAGTCATGAGTGCGGATCTATCATCAACATAAAGCTCGTACGGTAAGTCGTCGTACGGCATCCCAATAGCTGGGTACAGGTCAATATCACATTATCTTATCAAGTGCCTGGTATTCTTATCATCATAACACATAATCTGGGATACTGAATCTAATTCTAGTATAAATCGATACCATCTATATAATTATGAATGCGGGGGTAAAACACACATCCCAAGCCCGCAAGTATCACATATCGTATCCCAAATACAAATCATATCAAATCACCGATCTCACGGCACCAAGCCCAATATCATTGACTCATCTCCAAGGTCATCCAATATTATCATCAACGCAGTGTAAATATAGTGAATATGCAAGGGTGTGCGTGTGGGTGTAAATCTATTCTAGGGTTCGTGGCTATGAACTCCACTAGTTTACTTCTAAGCCTAAACTATCCATAAAACACCTAACACAATATCCATGACACACTGTAACTATCATATATAGTATATCAACTACGGACTGCGGGGGTGCTATACGTCATCCCCTGACTTCCCCCTGTAGATATAATCTACTCACCTTGCGTCTTTATATGTGGATGTCGCCACGCGCTTTCTTGGCGTCCCGAAGTCTTCATGAGGTACCTACACATCAAGGTATCGCATATACGCAATTAAAACCAAAACCAAGCTAAAACGGCACATGAAATCCAAAACGATACGATAAGGGGCCTATAGGTGAGAACCTATGGCACGCCTTCAAAACCATCAATACACCCTCTATATCGTCGTATAAACGCCAAATAGTCGAGGTAAAACGAAACACACCAATGCAGAAATGAAAATACGGAATACGGAAACTAAAATCCAAAACAGCAACTCATGAAATATGTCCCAGATTTTACCAGAGATCAATTAATACAAATATATATATACCAAGGGCCTAAAGTAAGCATGTAGGAGCTACAGAACAAACAAGAGGCAAAATGGTGGGACCCAGGCCGCAAATTGCGGCCAAACAGATGAAATCTGCGGCCTGGATAAGGAAGTGGGGGCTAGGGCTTTGGGGTTAGCTTCCTGGGTGCCTGCACATATCACTGTCCACCCAATATTATTTTAGGGGTCTCGGGGTGTTAGCAGATTCTTAATAACAGTGACAGATTCCAGTTTTTCCCCGATATCGGTTTCTAAAATCCGTATTCTGGTTTTAGGCTTCAGGTTAGGGTCTCAATTTAGGCACTATGGTGTTTATATAACCTCAACTGAGCTTAATTTCCCAATGCAACACAAGTTTCTCTCAAACCCTAACTAGGTTTTCATCAAGTCCATAATATCACACAATATCGATTCTATAACAACATTGGGGTATAGGGAATGCTAGAATTAAGCTAATGTTTCAGAAATTACCTCAATTGGCAACTCAAGAATTTTCTTGAGTTGCCCCTAGTGGCCAAACTCCATGCTTTCTTGGTCCATCTTGTAGGTCTCGGGCTTGTGCACACATTTAATGAAATGGAGATTGGATTTTGGTGTAGTTTTAGAGGTGTTTTGGAGCTTGAAGAGGGGAGGGGATGAGGTGCAGGAGCAGCAGCAGGAGGAGGAAGAAGAGGGAGGAAAATGTGAGGAAAACAATTGGCTAAGTCTTTTGGTCAATGGTGCCCCATGCCTCTCTTCTCACCAACCCCCATTTTCTTTATTCTTTTCTCTTTTCTTTCTCTTTTCCTTTTTCTTTTCCTCCAAAACCCTTCTCACAAGAATAGTAGCTCCAAATAACATGAAAGAAAATGCACAAGTGTGAGAAAAGATGATATGTGCATGTTTTTCACAAAAAGCTAGAAAAACCGATTAGCGATTTTTAATCGCGATTAACACTAAATTAGCATATAACTAAACAATTAAACTTAGAATGGCATAATTCTCTAAATTACCCTATTTTAAAATTTTCCATGATTTTTCTCAAATTTTTCCTATTTATTTGTATTTAATTATTCCGAATTATTAAAATATTCAATAAAATAATATTAAATTATAAATATTCCCTAAAATTAATATTTTATCTTTTTGAAAATGTTACAATCTACCCCCCTTAAAGAAATTCGGTCTCCGAATTTAAAAAAAAATCTAACTATTCGCACCTTCAAAAAGATAGGGATACCTCTTCCTCATCTCGCTCTCGGTCTCCCAAGTGACTTCCTCGCCGCTCTGGCCACGCCAAGTATCTTGACGGACGGTATCTCTTTCGACCTCAATTTCTTCACTTGCCGATCCAAGATCATCACCAGCTGCTCTGCATAGGAAAGGTCGCGCTCAAGCTGGATCGTCGGGTGCTGAATCGCATGCGAAGGATCATGAAGTTACCTGCGGAGCATCGATACGTGAAATACGGGGTGCACGTCTGGAAAAATGGGCGGAAGGGCTAATCGATACGCAACCGCACCAACACGCTCAAGGACCTCGAAGGGGCCCACAATGAAATCCATAGATATCTGTTCCCATTTCCACTCCGGAATGGGTAACGGCTGTAGTTCTCCCGCAGGCCTCTGGTGCTCAGCCTTGACTTGCTGACAAGTCAGGCATCTCGACACAAAATCTGTAATGTCCCTCTTCATAACGTCCCACCAGTAAACATCTCTCATATCATGGTACATCTTGGTGGGACCGGGATGAACACTATATACCGACCAATGTGCCTCCTCAAGACTCTCGCGCCGTAATCCTTCAGCATCTGGTACGCACAGTCTAGCTCCCAATCGTAGTATCCCTCGATCATCGATCACGAACTCGGAAAATCTGCCCTGTCCCATCTGTGTCCCGATCTCTGAACAGCGGTCATCACGGTGCTGTGCCTCATGTATACGGTCAAGCAACTGTGAGCGTGCACGAACATGCGCAATTCGTCCTCCGATCGGCGTAAACTCGAACTGTACCCGGCTGTCGCATAAGACCTGCCAATCCGCCGACGACTGCCTCTGCACTGCGCTTAAATAGGATAGACTACCCCTGGGCCTCCTACTCAAAGTATCCGCCACTACATTCGCCCTTCCCGGGTGATACAAGATCGCACAATCGTAGTCCTTCACTAATTCCATCCATCGGCGTTGTCTAAGGTTCAGGTCTCGCTGCTGAAATATGTACTTTAAATCTCTTGTGGTCAGTGAATATCTTGCACGACTCTCTATACAGATAATGTCGTCAGATCTTGAGTTCAAAGACCACTGCAGCCATGCCCTGGGAGGGATCCCGCTCAAGGTTTCTCCGATCTTGCCTATGCCAAACTGTACGAAGGCTGGCTCTCTCGCATAATCTCTTCTCACTCGATGGACATCGGTGTCCTCAGCACAATATTTTCTCGGAAATAGGTCGCATCCCAACGCCTCTGCAAGCATATCAGGTCTCCAGTCTCGACGGGAAGTAATGACGGCTCGTCAGCGTCTCGCCCGAACCTCTGGTTCCACTTGTCTTTATCGTCGTCCACTATGACGCCACGCCATGCTATCTACGCATTGCACTGTTCTCGGCCACGGTCAATCCAAAGTCTCTTGCACGGACTCGAAGTCGCGTACTCTGTAGCTTCATCATTCTGTAGAAGATGTCTGGCAGAACAGGTCCTCGGGAACGCGTCCCAACCATCGGAGGGATACTCAATACTCGTCCGTCCATGATCAACTCGCAACGCATCTGGGTAAGGTCCCTTATCCGAACCTGGTCAACTACCTTGTCGACGATACCAAACTCTGGCCTGCTGGGTGTGCGCAATATGACCACTCCTGGGTCTAGGTCTTCTCGTATCGTATTCCAGAAAGGTCCTGTCGAGATTTCTCTCTCAAATCTCATTCCTGCCGGATTTCCCGGAAGTCATCATCCATCGCTGAAGCAAATTCTTATTCCGGAACGGCTGCATACTTATCGCGCTTCTTTCCGGAAGATATATCCACATACAACGCCTCTGGGTGCGTATCACATCTCTGATGTCAGCGGAGTGGGACGTCATCTCGTCGAAATCTCTTGCGAACTCTTTTCTTCACTCTGCTTCAATGTCGACTGATTCGGACTCGTCTCATCGTGGCTGCATGGACTATGCTCCAATGGCTATACTCGTATCTGGAGTCTCCCAAACAATGCATCCCATCACATGATATCTGAATGATGTCGAAACATTCGATCGACTCGTCAGAACCTTATAATCCCCCAAGAGATCAACATCTTGAGTACAGTTTAATAGTATCGAGTACATGCCACAGCGTCGGTGGTCCAGCCGTAGAAGGGCAAACCCAAACCTCACTAATGGCGCCGAGGAACTGCCGCAAACCCTAAGGTTCAAAGGCTTTCACACGGTCATTAAGTCGAGTTAGGGTTTCATTCTTCTAGAGGGTCCATAGAATCACCTGCATGTCTTTCCGTATACTTTAAACTTGGAAAATGGGCTTCTGACCTTCGATCGTCTCTATCGACTCTCAAGGAACCTGCGTGGAGTCGTCTCTAGCTGGAAACAATCTATCTGATGACCTCGCATCGGTAAACGAACGAACCAAATGTCCTAGTCATTCTTCCTCAGGTGACTAGCGACTCGCTATCATCTCTCTAAGCATATGCTCACGGTGCAGTAGCTCCAACCATCTGGGCGATATCCCGTCATTTGCAGCAGCAACTGGCTCATTCGCCTGTACGCCGAACAGCACCTCGATCCTCCAGGAAAGGCGACACATTGGCGGCCATCTCTGAATCGGTCTGCTCTAGATCTGAGTAAGACTCTCCACACTGAAAATCTTCAACTCAACTGGGCCCGCTCCGGCGCATAAATCGGACGAATCACCTTCGTCTCTCAATTCGGGTAGACTAGCTATAATCTGTCTCATATCCGCCTGGAAGCTCCGATAATCTCAGCTCGTAAGCTCCGGAAGCGACATCCTGTCAATCTCAGCAACAGCTGGTCCATGTGTCTGCACGGTAGGCGGCATCATAATCTCTGAGGTATGCTGTACATCAACAGTCCCCTCTCAACTGGCAGCTCTCACAATGCCCCGATCATCCGGTGCAAAACCAAGCACTCGCCTCAACTAGATGTCACAATCACCACTACTAACTCGAGACGTTCCCATGTCACCAGAAAACACAATGGTCGGCCCTCGTACCAGACGAGCTTGCCCTGACCGTAACCCTAGCAGCAGCCCAAACTGCGCTCAAACATGGTGACAGGAACCTCAATCGAGTATCGAAGAGAGCAGATCAACGGCAAGAAAGGGAACAACAGATCCAGAGTGGATACATGATCATAAGAAGGAACAGCATCAATGAAGGTATGATCATGAAACTAATAGAATCGAGGATCTCAAATGGATGTATAATAATGGATATGAAGAGAATCACTGATCTCGAAAATATGTACATCCTAAGGTTCCTTAAGCGGAGTGGCGTGTCGTAAGTATGCCGCGGAACATACCAACGGTACGTCACTCTACTTTAGTTACCTATTCCATCAACCAAGGGTCATCCTACACGACGAAAGTTCGGGTCTAATACCCCCTCGACTAAGTCTAAGTTCCGTAAGGTCAAGCCTAAGTTCCGTATATATATAACGCCCTAGGCTCCACATAGTCAAACTTAGACTCGAACCAAGGTCAACCTAACGCTCTGATACCAACTTTGTCACGACCCGAAAGAGCACGTGATTGGCCCTTGAACCATATGAAGTCTATAGGACTCCATCTGATCCAAGTAAGCCGAAAGCCCAGAAATCTAAAACCATTTTAAGGATAAATAAAGAACAAGCAATACACTATACAACGCCGAATGGCGAGGATCAAAATTTAAAAGAAACCCAGATAAGCATGAAAACTGCAACACTACTTAAGCACGACTCTAAGGTCGAAATAATACATCACTAGTGTCTGAGTCTGAAACAATATACAAGTCTTTGGTTGATGGAATTTCTAGATACAAAGAATAATACAAGTACAACGGCGGGTCTGATAGAAGGAACCCACCTGCCAAGCAAATCACCCGCAAAGAAAAGCAGTGTGCCAGAAGTGCCGCTATGGAACCTGTACGGCAAGCCCTGCAAGAACTGTGGCACAACGGGGGTGAGTTGCCAACTCGTGAATAGAAATATCTGCAAGCAGAAATCGAAAGCAAGACATAATCCAAAGTCAATACGATCAGTATATAATATAAAACTCAAATGAATAAGTTCGAAGCATAGTAAAGTGGCAATGTAACATCTGAACATAAGTGTAGTGCCAAGTACTCATACCAGTGCCTCACGTAACGATATATCACAAATATGATGTAAGTATGCGGTAAAATGAAAACAGGAGATATTGTGAATGGAATTATCAGGAAATCAATGTCGAGCATTGACACAAACTATATATCTCAATATCAATGAAACACATATATCATATATCCGACATGTATGCGACATTCCTGAAGGTACCCTGTCAGGTACTACTAACATGTGATGCAATGCATATACAATGAGTGTGGGGTAGGAGAGATATAATATACCATCGACCATAAAGGCCCCGAGCATGTAGGCTCCTCTCCAATCGAGCTCATAGGCTCCTCTCCAATCGAGCTCATAGGCTCCGAGCTCATAGGCTCCGAGCACATAGGCTCCTCTCCAATCGAGCTCATAGGCTCCGAGCACATAGGCTCCTCTCCAATCGAGCTCATAGGCTCTGAGCACATAGGCTCCTCTCCAATCGAGCTCATAGGCTCCTCTCCAATCGAGCTCATAGGCTCCTCTCCAATCGAGCTCATAGGCTCCGAGCACATAGGCTCCTCTCCAATCGAGCTCATAGGCTCCGAGCACATAGGCTCCTCTCCAATCGAGCTCATAGGCTCCGAGCATATAGGCTCCTCTCCAAATGCATATGTAAATTTGCATAGATCATCGTGATGATATATTTAAATATGCGTATATATATATCAGCGTCCCATACCACTAATATATATATACTCTAGGGGTACACATATATATGTCAGCGTCCCATACCACTGATATATATATGCAGGAGTAAAACAATCTAGAATCATCATATGCAATCATATCACAGTGCGAAATCCATGAATTATAATACATGCAACAAGAACACTAATATAAGCATGCAACTATGTAAAGGCATGTGCACAAGGAATATGAATCATTAACATATGCAAGCAATGTGAATAGCAGGAATATGCGGACATTGAATAATCGACGTAACAGTAAAGAATCTACACCCATATGTACATGTCATGCGGTTATACCATTTGAAAAAGAGTGACTCGGGTCTAGTCTAACATCTACTGTGTAGCTACAGATCTAAGTATCAAGTAAATCAGGAGGGGTAAGGACACCACCTAAGTCTGAGTCGATACAAACATATATATATACATAAAATAGTCAGTGATCCCGCCTCAATAGTATCGCTTACAATACAGTATATCATATGACAATCCTCAAGTCATTAGTGCAGATCTATCATCAACATAAAGCTCATACGGTAAGTCGTCGTACGGCATCCCAATAGCTGGGTACAGGTCAATATCACATTATCTTATTAAGTGCCTGGTATTCTTATCATCATAACACATAATCTGGGATACTGAATCTAATTCTAGTATAAATTGATACCATCTATATAATTATGAATGCGGGGATAAAACACACATCCCAAGCCCGCAAGTATCACATATCGTATCCCAAATACGAATCATATCAAATCACCGATCTCATGGCACCAAGCCCAATATCATTGACTCATCTCCAAGGTCATCCAATATTATCATCAACGCAGTGTAAATATAGTGAATATGCAAGGGTGTGCGTGTGGGTGTAAACCTATTCTAGGGTTCGTGGCTATGAACTACACTAGTTTACTTCTAAGCCTAAACTATCCATAAAACACCTAACACAATATCCATGACATACTGTAACTATCATATATAGTATATCAACTACGGACTGCGGGGGTGCTATACGTCATCCACCGACTTCCCCCTGTAGATATAATCTACTCACCTTGCGTCTTTATATGTGGATGTCGCCACGCGCTTTCTTGCCGTCCCGAAGTCTTCATGAGGTACCTACACATCAAGGTATCGCATATACGCAATTAAAACCAAAACCAAGCTAAAACGGCACATGAAATCCAAAACGATACGATAAGGGGCCTATAGGTGAGAACCTATGGCACGCCTTCAAAACCATCAATACACCCTCTATATCGTCGTATAAACGCCAAATAGTCGAGGTAAAACGAAACACACCAATGCAGAAATGAAAATACGGAATACGGAAACTAAAATCCAAAACAGCAACTCATGAAATATGTCTCAGATTTTACCAGAGATCAATTAATACCAATATATATATACCAAGGGCCTAAAGTAAGCATGTAGGAGCTACAGAACAAACAAGAGGCAAAATGGTGGGACCCAGGCCGCAAATTGAGGCCAAACAGATGAAATCTGCGGCCTGGAAAAGGAAGTGGGGGCTAGGGCTTTGGGGTTAGCTTCCTGGGTGCCTGCACATATCACTGTCGACCCAATATTATTTTAGGGGTCTCGGGGTGTTAGCAGATTCTTAATAACAGTGACAGATTCCAGTTTTTCCCCGATATCGGTTTCTAAAATCCGTATTCTGGTTTTAGGCTTCAGGTTAGGGTCTCAATTTAGGCACTATGGTGTTTATATAACCTCAACTGAGCTTAATTTCCCAATGCAACACAAGTTTCTCTCAAACCCTAACTAGGTTTTCATCAAGTCCATAATAGCACACAATATCGATTCTATAATAACATTGGGGTATAGGGAATGCTAGAATTAAGCTAATGTTTCAGAAATTACCTCAATTGGCAACTCAAGAATTTTCTTGAGTTGCCCCTAGTGGCCAAACTCCATGCTTTCTTGGTCCATCTTGTAGGTCTCGGGCTTGTGCACACATTTAATGAAATGGAGATTGGATTTTGGTGTAGTTTTAGAAGTGTTTTGGAGCTTGAAGAGGGGAGGGGATGAGGTGCAGGAGCAGCAGCAGGAGGAGGAAGAAGAGGGGGGGAAATGTGAGGAAAACAATTGGCTAAGTCTTTTGGTCAATGGTGTCCCATGCCTCTCTTCTCACCAACCCCCATTTTCTTTATTCTTTTCTCTTTTCTTTCTCTTTTCCTTTTTCTTTTCCACCAAAACCCTTCTCACAAGAATAGTAGCTCCAAATAACATGAAAGAAAATGCACAAGTGTGAGAAAAGATGATATGTGCATGTTTTGCACAAAAAGCTAGAAAAACCGATTAGCGATTTTTAATCGCGATTAACACTAAATTAGCATATAACTAAACAATTAAACTTAGAATGGCATAATTATCTAAATTACCCTATTTTAGAATTTTCCATGATTTTTCTCAAATTTTTCCTATTTATTTGTATTTAATTATTCCGAATTATTAAAATATTCAATAAAATAATATTAAATTATAAATATTCCCTAAAATTAATATTTTATCTTTTTGAAAATGTTACAATTATAATAAAGTCCTTCTTTAATATGAAAATGGTAGGGAAAATGTAATACAAATGTGCAGTTTTATCAACTGAACAAATACCCCCAAACTTATCTTTGATCGTCCCGAGCAAACTAGTTTATTCAAGAGGAGAAAAAGAAAGGAGAAAACTAAGCACACTTTCGTAGGTAGACACGATTGCACTGAGCACGTGCAACAAGCCGTTAAACCTCTAGGTGTCCCTAGTAGGAGGAGTGTTGTCTCCTGAGGGTTTTCAGCGGATTACACCCACAAAATCCAATAACAAAAGAGAGATGGTGAAATTTACATATAAAAATAAGAACCATAAAAGAAATACTATGAAAATTTAGAGTTTCCAACTACACTAGCTTTTCAGTTGTCATGAGCCCTATCTTAATAGTCATGAAAAAATGTTAGAAATCACATCATCCCTCAATAAAACATCGTCTTTATTCTTCATTCCCACCTTTCATCCAAACATTGATCATATAACCCCACGTGTGTGAAATGGACATCCCTACACTCGGAGAATTCAATTCAAGCTATCATACTCTTGTCCATCTACCTTAGTACTTTCTAATTGGATGAATATTAAGATTTGCTCACACATTTTCATGCGACCGTTAATACTTCTTGAGGTACTAACAGACCGATTACATATGTGCTTGCTGATCAGGTGATAATATTTTTCTCGTCTTGCACCACCTAAGGCTTAGCAGTGACTCCCAGACCAGTTGGCCTTAGGGCACTGGGTGAAGAGGTACCCTCGCTATATTTTTTATTGCTGCCTTGGCGATAACAAAACCAGTGTTCATTATTTTTCTTTTCACCATTTTTATATTTTCTTCATTTATTTTTTTTTATTTCCTTCAAACTTTGGCTTTTAGACAAGAGCATTTCAAGGTATCCTCTACTATCCCGAGTTTCAAGACGTGTGTAAGTGCATATAGTAGGGTATCAACATTAAAATGTTTGGCTTCCAGAATAGAAACTATTTTTCAGACTTATTTTATCCTCAGATCAGTGACTTCCTTCATCTTACTAACCCTTGGGACAACAGCTCATAACTTCTTATTACTAGTTCGTTTAAGAAAACTTCTAATTTTCTTGGTTTTCTTAAATTATTCCTATCTTTCATATATAATTTTTCACTTTCTATTCTTTTATAATAAAAGATTTTTTTTTAAATTTTTGTAAATGTTGTGCTTATGCAAAATATGATGCAACTTGATGTGTAAATAAGCACAAACCTCCCCCAAACCTGTTTACAGCAGTGTCCTCACTGATGTCATCCATTAAGCACAAAAACCTGTAGACTTGGGAGGAAATTATTAATAGGGGCAAAAATATATGAAAGTGAAAATCCTCCCCCAAACTTATTTTTGGCTCAAAAATTTGAGGACAAAAGTTATGTTCAAGAGCCAAAAATATACCCCCCTCAAATATGAGTTAGACAATACGAAGCATTTTAAGAGGCGGTGAGTCATTTGGTCAAAGTAAGACTTTACAAAGACCAAAAGTCAACACCAACCATTCAAAGATTTTATCAGTATATCGTATAGGTTGGTGGAAGAATGTGTTGTATCGAGTCAAGAAAAAGTGGGGAAGGAATAAGAGGTGGTCAGGAAAGGGTTTGAATTTAGAGAAAAGAAAGAATGAGGAGGAATGTGAATGATTAGGAAAAAGGAATGGTGACGGTTCAACTTCTATAGGTGGAGATTGATCAATCAAAAAATCCGTATTGTTTAAAAATTCAAGTTCGTCAGCAAAAAGTTCTTCAAAACTTTTATCAATGGTGTGATTGAACATTTTGCTGTCAAAGAGTTTTATGCCAGAATTTATTCTACTTGATTCATAAAAAATCACTGAGGTAGAGGACTCGAAAAACTCATCTACCTCTTTTTCAAAAATATCCAAATCAAGTTGAATTTCTGGTATTATTGAACTTGAATTAACGGATTGTGATTTATCAAAACTCACTGAAACTATAGGAAGAGAAGAAGAACCGGAGAAAGTAGAAGGTGAAATGGGTAAACAAATGGGTGTGTCGAGTGTTGCTGAACCAGATGTGGAAGATGGAGGCTGTATTTCGATCTGATCTTCGGGTATACCTTTATCATCAATTTCAAGACATATTTGGGATTCGGGAAAAATTAAAGGCTCAAGATGATGACCACAAGGAAGTGAAAAGAATTGATGAATTGGTGGGATAAGATCATCCAAAATTTTGGGTTCATCAATCAAAATATCCCCAACGTCAATCACCTTATTCAAGTGAAGGGTAAAATTCTCAAACTCCTCATCAAAAGTATGGTTTTCAATCAGTTTTGGTTCAAGAGTGGAGGTGTAGAGATCACAAGGGTTGGGTATGGTTTCACTTGAAAGGGGCCCTTCACAGTTGGGAAAATCAAACACTACAAAGTCACACAACTTATCAGACATTGTACTTGATGAATCTATGAAACTGGAGTTGTGGAGTTCAGTTTGGAATGGGGAGGTTTGATTAGGAAGGGTGTACAGTTTTGTCTTACTACGCAAATCCTTCATAATTTGATTCGTCAGTTCCATAAATTTTTCTAATGTCTGCTCCAGACTAGTCTTGGGTTGATAAGGGGTTTCAGTATAAGATTGAAATTCCTGTGGATAATTAAAACTCCCAAATGACTGATAAGAAGAACTGTCTAGAGTAGGTGGAAAAGTCGGATTGGATTGATAGAAATAGAATGGTTGCGAAAATTGGGTAGGAGTAGGATTAAAATTATGATAAGAAGAATATTGATATGGGTTGGTCGGTTGGCTATCAAACTCTTCTTTGGAAAGTGGGGGTGATGGTTGATATCGGTCCGGGTTGAAACCCTGGCCTCTAGACCTAGCTATGTGCTCAGCAATGGACATTCGTCTAGGGGCTTCCTCACTCTGGGTATGAACTGAAACAGGTGTAGGATTAGGATACGGTTGATAAGACCTAGACTGAGGTGGCCAACTGTTTCTTCCTGCTTGTTCTATATGATCTCTTAAGGACATGGAAAAGCCGGACGGTATACCGAAGGGATTTCGAAAACAAGAGATATCTGGTTGTGGACAGCAAAGCTCGGCAAGTGTTCTTCTGTTTAGGTCACCCATTATAAGAAGAGAAGAAGGGGGAAGGGGTAAAAAGGAGAGAAAGTAATTGGTTTGTTTTAAAAAAAAGACGGATTTAAACAAATCACAAAAATGCACAACCCTAGAACTATGGTTACCTAGGTCCAGTCTCTAGACCGCTCCTAGACTTCCAAAGGACAAGCCGCAGGATAAATTCTCTACCGCCTCCGTACTACCCTTGTAGCCAGGTAAGTGCCAGGTAAGTGGGAAGGAACCACGTCGTGGGCCTAATTAAAAACCACTAGCCTTCGACACACTTGCCTAGGCATTACAAAAATAATGCGGATAAACGATAGATTACCCACGACCTTCCTCTGTCCTTATTGAGCGCGACAGTCCTTAGAGTCTGGTCTAGATATTTTTTAAAATTAATGAAGGGTTGATCTATATGCTTGGTTTGTGACTTGTGGGGCTTAGGAAGGGTGATGAAATCCCCACCTAATCTTGATTTGGTCCTTGCCCCTTAAAGATCCGTATTAAAATATGCAAAAACAAACCGAAAAACAAAACTTTGCAAAAAGATTTTTGAGCGGCGATATTTTGCAAAGAATCCTGCAGAAAATAGATTTTATTGGATTTTAGAGGAGAGAGAAGGGAGTAAGAATCTTACCAGAGATGTGTGAACCCTAGATCTCCAGTTTCCTCAAGTCCGTGACTCCAGATTTCCTCGCAAAAATTCACACAATAATCGTTAAATATACAATTTGCAGTTTTGTTTTAATAATGATATGACTCGTCTAAGAATTCAACACAAATAGTAAAAATAAAAAATTACGCACGTTTCCCCGGCAACGGCGCCATTTGATTGTTTCGTGAGAGTGTGTTTGTTGTAGTTTAACCGCAATCAATAACGGTGTTGCGTGTAGCTAGACCGAGATGAGTACGGGTCGTCCTCTGGGAAACGTGGAACCTTTTACTTTTACTTTAGATGTGTTGAGAAAGAGAGGAGGGATAAAGAATTTTATAGAATGGTTTCTAGATCTACGTTAAATAAGAATGTAAAAAATAGATCTAGATTATTTTAAAGATGTAGTTAATATAATAAGAGGGCTTGTAGGGCTCGTTAGGATTTAGTAGTTATGGACGATTAATTAAAAGTTACCCATTTTTATCCATTAATAGATTTAGAACTAGAACGACGGTGATGCGTGTAGATTAGGGTTTCTGGAGGGAAAAGGAATCCCACTCTTAACCCTTATCTCGACACGGAACTCCGTTCATATCTAGCCTTTACCAAAACAATCATTAATCTAATCTCTAATCGCGGTCGGAACTAGCAAAGAATTGCTAGCGCGCCCGATTGGGATGTTAATGATTCTTTTGATAAAGTTCCTAAACTTTATAGGACTTAAAAAGGGTTTAGTTATTTTCATCGTCCATTAGCCTACCCTAATCCTACGAACCCTAAAAAGCGGAGAATTACTCGCGCATGTTGGGAGAAGAAGATGAAAAGAAAGAGAGGGAAAACATAATGTAAAATGCAAAAAGAATTAAAAAGAACTACCTTTATTAATCAACTGAACAATCTACACTTTTATTCCGTAAAAATTATTACAAACTAGTTGCTTCTCGATCTTTCCTAAGGAGGTAGATGAACAGTTGATGATCAGCCTGGATGCATGGATCGTCTTGGACTTCGTGATCCCGTCGGCTTGATGAATTTTCCAAGAGGCTCTCGGTGCCTTTTTATAGTGTAAAGCCAGAATCATTTGCTTCCATATTACGTAAAATGTAGAAAAGATTTTCCCCAAAAATCCTCAACTCCCAACTCACTATATCTGCTGCGGATCCGCGGCATAAAGGGGCTATTGCCGCGGATCCGCGGCTTGATGATCATGGCCTTCCATCATTTTTCAGGAGCTGTCTCTATGTGACATTTGGCGATCCTTGGCACCTTTAGAATTTGGAAATCTTTTCGCGGTTGCTTCCAGACTTAGTCTCCAAGTTTTGCTTCTTTAATTAGGCAAGTCTTCTTCAACAACTTGATTTGCTTGATTCTAGTTTTTGAAAAATTCTGCACACTAGGAAATCTTTTGCACAACAACTCAAATAATCTTTAGTAGACCTTGTTCTACTAGCATTTGGTCAATGAATTTATTTGCATATATTTTTCTATCAAATGCTAATTATAATATATCAACACATGGAAAATAGTATTTTTACACATAAACCCTCATATGTATGATATATTATAATAAAGTCCTTCTTTAATATGAAAATGGTAGGGAAAATGTAATACAAATGTACAGTTTTATCAACTGAACAAATACCCCCAAACTTATCTTTGATCGTCCCGAGCAAACTAGTTTATTCAAGAGGAGAAAAAGAAAGGAGAAAACTAAGCACACTTTCGTAGGCAGACACGATTGCACTGAGCACGTGCAACAAGCTGTTAAACCTCTAGGTGTCCCTACTAGGAGGAGTGTTGTCTCCTGAGGGTTTTCAGTGGATTACATCCACAAAATCCAATAACAAAAGAGAGATGGTGAAATTTACATATAAAAATAAGAACCATAAAAGAAATACTATGAAAATTTAGAGCTTCCAACTACGCTAGCTTTTCAGTTGTCATGAGCCCTATCTTAATAGTCATGAAAAAATGTTAGAAATCACATCATCCCTCAATAAAACATCGTCTTTATTCTTCATTCCCACCTTTCATCCAAACATTGATCATATAACCCCACGTGTGTGAAATGGACATCCCTACACTCGGAGAATTCAATTCAAGCTATCATACTCTTGTCCATCTACCTTAGTACTTTTAAATTGGATGAATATTAAGATTTGCTCACACATTTTCATGCGACCGTTAATACTTCTTGAGGTACTAACAGACCGATTACTTATGTGCTTGCTGATCAGGTGATAATATTTTCCTCGTCTTGCACCACCTAAGGCTTAGCAGTGACTCCCAGACCAGTTGGCCTTAGGGCACTAGGTGAAGAGGTACCCTCGCTATATTTTTTTATTGCTGCCTTGGCGATAACAAAACCAGTGTTCATTTTTTTTCTTTTCACCATTTTTATATTTTCTTCATTTATTTTTTTTTATTTCCTTCAAACTTTGGCTTTTAGACAAGAGCATTTCAAGGTATCCTCTACTATCCCGAGTTTCAAGACGTGTGTAAGTGCATATAGTAGGGTATCAACATTAAAATGTTTGGCTTCCAGAATAGAAACTATTTTTCAGACTTATTTTATCCTCAGATTAGTGACTTCCTTCATCTTACTAACCCTTGGGACAACAGCTCATAACTACTTATTACTAGTTCGTTTAAGAAAACTTCTAATTTTCTTGGTTTTCTTAAATTATTCCTATCTTTCATATATAATTTTTCACTTTCTATTCTTTTATAATAAAAGATTTTTTTTTAAATTTTTGTAAATGTTGTGCTTATGCAAAATATGATGCAACTTGATGTGTAAATAAGCACAAACCTCCCCCAAACCTGTTTACAGCAGTGTCCTCACTGATGTCATCCATTAAGCACAAAAACCTGTAGACTTGGTAGGAAATTATTAATGGGGGCAAAAATATATGAAAGTGAAAATCCTCCCCCAAACTTATTTTTGGCTCAAAAATTTGAGGACAAAAGTTATGTTCAAGAGCCAAAAATATACCCCCCCCCTCAAATATGAGTTAGACAATACGAAGCATTTTAAGAGGCGGTGAGTCATTTGGTCAAAGTAAGACTTTACAAAGACCAAAAGTCAATACCAACCATTCAAAGATTTTATCAGTATATCGTATAAGTTGGTGGAAGAATGTGTTGTATCGAGTCAAGAAAAAGTGGGGAAGGGATAAGAGGTTGTCAGGAAAGGGTTTGAATTTAGAGAAAAGAAAGAATGAGGAGGAATGTGAATGATTAGGAAAAAGGAATGGTGACGGTTCAACTTCTATAGGTGGAGATTGATCAATCACAAAATCCGTATTGTTTAAAAATTCAAGTTCGTCAGCAAAAAGTTCTTCAAAACTTTTATCAATGGTGTGATTGAACATTTTGCTGTCAAAGAGTTTTATGCCAGAATTTATTCTACTTGATTCATAAAAAATCACTGAGGTAGAGGACTCGAAAAACTCATCTATCTCTTTTTCAAAAATATCCAAATCAAGTTGAATTTCTGGTGTTATTGAACTTGAATTAACGGATTGTGATTTATCAAAACTCACTGAAACTATAGGAACAGAAGAAGAACCGGAGAAAGTAGAAGGTGAAATGGGTAAACAAATGGGTGTGTCGAGTGTTGCTGAACCAGATGTGGAAGATGGAGGCTGTATTTCGATCTGATCTTCGGGTATACCTTTATCATCAATTTCAAGACATATTTGGGATTCAGGAAGAATTAAAGGCTCAAGATGATGACCACAAGGAAGTGAAAAGAATTGATGAATTGGTGGGATAAGATCATCCAAAATTTCGGGTTCATCAATCAAAATATCCCCAACGTCAATCACCTCATTCAAGTGAAGGGTAAAATTCTCAAACTCCTCATCAAAAGTATGGTTTTCAATCAGTTTTGGTTCAAGAGTGGAGGTGTAGAGATCACAAGGGTTGGGTATGGTTTCACTTGAAAGGGGCCCTTCACAGTTGGGTAAATCAAACACTACAAAGTCACACAACTTATCAGACATTGTACTTGATGAATCTATGAAACTGGAGTTGTGGAGTTCGGTTTGGAATGGGGAGGTTTGATTAGGAAGGGTGTACAGTTTTGTCTTACTACGCAAATCCTTCATAATTTGATTCGTCAGTTCCATAAATTTTTCTAATGTCTGCTCCAGACTAGTCTTGGGTTGATAAGGGGTTTCAGTATAAGATTGAAATTCCCGTGGATAATTAAAACTCCCAAATGACTGATAAGAAGAACTGTCTAGAGTAGGTGGAAAAGTCGGATTGGATTGATAGAAACAAAATGGTTGCGAAAATTGGGTAGGAGTAGGATTAAAATTATGATAAGAAGAATATTGATATGGGTTGGTCGGTTGGCTATCAAACTCTTCTTTGGAAAGTGGGGGTGATGGTTGATATCGGTCCGGGTTGAAACCCTGGCCTCTAGACCTAGCTATGTGCTCAGCAATGGACATTCGTCTAGGGGCTTCCTCACTCTGGGTATGAACTGAAACAGGTGTAGGATTAGGATACGGTTGATAAGACCTAGACTGAGGTGGCCAACTGTTTCTTCCTGCTTGTTCTATATGATCTCTTAAGGACATGGAAGAGCCGGACGGTATACCGAAGGGATTTCGAAAACAAGAGATATCTGGTTGTGGACAGCAAAGCTCGACATGTGTTCTTCTGTTTAAGTCACCCATTATAAGAAGAGAAGAAGGGGGAAGGGGTAAAAAGGAGAGAAAGTAATTGGTTTGTTTTAAAAAAAAGACGGATTTAGACAAATCACAAAAATGCACAACCCTAGAACTATGGTTACCTAGGTCCAGTCTCTAGACCGCTCCTAGACTTCCAAAGGACAAGCCGCAGGATAAATTCTCTACCGCCTCCGTACTACCCTTGTAGCCAGGTAAGTGCCAGGTAAGTGGGAAGGAACCACGTCGTGGGCCTAATTAAAAACCACTAGCCTTCGACACACTTGCCTAGGCATTACAAAAATAATGCGGATAAACGATAGATTACCCACGACCTTTCTCTGTCCTTATTGAGCGCGACAGTCCTTAGAGTCTGGTCTAGATATTTTTTAAATTAATGAAGGGTTGATCTATATGCTTGGTTTGTGATTTGTGGGGCTTAGGATGGGTGATGAAATCCCCACCTAATCTTGATTTGGTCCTTGCCCCTTAAAGATCCGTATTAAAATATGCAAAAACAAACCGAAAAACAAAACTTTGCAAAAAGATTTTTGAGCGGCGATATTTTGCAAAGAATCCTGCAGAAAATAGATTTTATTGGATTTTAGAGGAGAGAGAAGGGAGTAAGAATCTTACCAGAGAAGTGTGAACCCTAGATCTCCTGTTTCCTCAAGTCCGTGACTCCAGATTTCCTCGCAAAAATTCACACAATAATCGTTAAATATACAATTTGCAGTTTTGTTTTAATAATGATATGACTCGTCTAAGAATTCAACACAAATAGTAAAAATAAAAAATTACGCACGTTTCCCCGGCAACGGCGCCATTTGATTGTTTCGTGAGAGTGTGTTTGTTGTAGTTTAACCGCAATCAATAACGGTGTCGCGTGTAGCTAGACCGAGATGAGTACGGGTCGTCCTCTGGGAAACGTGGAACCTTTTACTTTTACTTTAGATGTGTTGAGAAAGAGAGGAGGGATAAAGAATTTTATAGAATGGTTTCTAGATCTACGTTAAACAAGAATGTAAAATATAGATCTAGATTATTTTAAAGATGTAGTTAATATAATAAGAGGGCTTGTAGGGCTCGTTAGGATTTAGTAGTTATGGACGATTAATTAAAAGTTACCCTTTTTATCCATTAATAGATTTAGAACTAGAACGACGGTGATGCGTGTAGATTAGGGTTTCTGGAGGGAAAAGGAATCCCACTCTTAACCCTTATCTCGACACGGAACTCCGTTCATATCTAGCCTTTACCAAAACAATCATTAATCTAATCTCTAATCGCGGTCGGAACTAGCAAAGAATTGCTAGCGCGCCGGATTAGGATGTTAATGATTCTTTTGATAAAGTTCCTAAACTTTATAGGACTTAAAAAGGGTTTAGTTATTTTCATCGTCCATTAGCCTACCCTAATCCTACGAACCCTAACAAGCGGAGAATTACTCGCGCATGTTGGGAGAAGAAGATGAAAAGAAAGAGAGGGAAAACATAATGTAAAATGAAAAAAGAATTAAAATGAACTACCTTTATTAATCAACTGAACAATCTACACTTTTATTCCGTAGAAAATGATTACAAACTAGTTGCTTCTCGATCTTTCCTAAGGAGGTAGATGAACAGTTGATGATCAGCCTGGATGCGTGGGCCGTCTTGGACTTCGTGATCCCGTCGGCTTGATGAATTTTCCAAGAGGCTCTCGGTGCCTTTTTATAGTGTAAAGCCAGAATCATTTGCTTCCATATTAGGTAAAATGTAGAAAAGATTTTCCCCAAAAATCCTCAACTCCCAACTCACTATATCTGCGGCGGATCCGCGGCATAAAGGGGCTATTGCCGCGGATCCGCGGCTTGATGATCATGGCCGTCCATCATTTTTCAGGAGCTGTCTCTATGTGACATTTGGCGATCCTTGGCACCTTTAGAATTTGGAAATCTTTTCGCGGTTGCTTCCAGACTTGGTCTCCAAGTTTTGCTTCTTTAATTAGGCAAGTCTTCTTCAACAACTTGATTTGCTTGATTCTAGTCTTTGAAAAATTCTACACACTTGGAAATCTTTTGCACAATAACTCAAATAATCTTTAGTAGACCTTGTTCTACTAGGATTTGGTCAATGAATTTATTTGCATACATTTTTCTACCAAATGCTAATTATAATATATCAACACATGGAAAATAGTATTTTTACACATAAACCCTCATATGTATGATATATTATAATAAAGTCCTTCTTTAATATGAAAATGGTAGGGAAAATGTAATACAAATGTGCAGTTTTATCAACTGAACACCTGGCGCAGAAATCAAGCATCGATGGCCTCTACCTGTTCGAAGTGCTCCAACTGCAGCTGCAACTCGCGTCCTGCCTCAACTGGGGGCATAACCTACGGGCCCCAAGCAGCTTCTTTGTTCACCATGCCCGTGGAGCAGATTAGTCAAGCCACCACGGGATTGTTTTTCGAAACTATGCTTCCGCCAACAAGCTTCAGCACCCCCGTGCCCGTCCAAGAAGCTCCTAAGAAGTCGGTCTTCGATCGACTTACAGTTACTGCGGCCCCTCTCAACAGGTCGCCCAACACCAGTGCCTCGGTCTTCTCCAGACTGGGCTAAAACTCCTGCGGGCCCACAATGAAGCTTACGGTCCCAGAAAAGGTTATTCCAAAAAGAGTAGCCAAACCTGTTCCTGAAGTCGTCAAGGCGGCTTCTCCTGCTAAGAGATCGGTCTTTACAAGACTGACCGTCCCAACTCCCACTCCTGCTCCTGCTGCTCAAAAGATATCAATCTTCAATAGGTTGACGCCGGCAACAGCCCCACACCTGAACAGGGGGCAAGAGGAAGATGTTTTTGTCTCTGAACCAATACCGACAACTCGTTGCGCCTGACGATGCCACTGGCGCCGGGTAAGGAAGACTGGGGGCAACTCCCCCTCTGGGATAACTCCACCAGCTCCATCGGTGGAAGTTAATGATGCTGTTCCAACTGGGAACAGCTTTGAGTTGCTGAACAGGGTACGCAGAAACTCGCCAACTGCGGTGCTCAAAAGATCTCCTCCACCGGTAGAGATCGCCGTGGAAGCAGGAAAGCCGGAGCGGTCTCCTCAATCACTGTCCTCCAAGATCTACAGGACATGGAGAGAATCTGTGATTGATCCTAATTTCTCTCGCCAACAGAAGAAGTCGAAAGGTCGGCAAGAAGAAAATCCCCCGATCAAGCAGCGGAAGGTGACGACCACTTGGGTGCCCAAAGCAACGACTCCCTCAACTTCAACGGCCCATAAGAGAAGAAGGCCGGAGAAAGTCCTTACGCCGACGGCAAATATCAAAGGTGGTGAACCCAAACGCCCTAAGTCCAGGGGCATCATAGTTCATACCGTCTATATGGCGTCTGGTAAAGAGGACAGCCGCATATCAACAGGTCATAGACCGCTCACGCGATCGGTGACCAAAGCGCAGGAGCAGAAGCAGAAGCTCCAGGGGATGATGAACGCGATGGCCGCACTTACTGGGCCAAAAGAAAACCCTAAAACATCCTCGGATGAACGCCAGGAGCAAGAAACCGACGCCGAATTCCTTCGTCGCATATTGGAGAAGAAGGATAAATAGGCTGCTGAACAAGCAGCCAACATAAAACGTATGGGCCTCCTGTTCCAAGACATGGTGGGGATAATGATCCAACAAGATCCCTCGGCCGAAGATCCCCCGATCGTCCTTGAAGATGATAGGGGAGAGACGTCAAATCCTCTTCCAGCTCTGTCAACAGCTAAGGAGGAGACAATCTCCAAAGCTGACTTGGACGAGTACATAGCCCAACAAATATGGGTTCATCATGCGACTGAAGCAGCCGGTCAGGTTGTAAAAACAGGGCGACCGTATCCGAGTTGGTACGACCAGATCAAGTACCCGCCGGGCTACACAATTCCCAAGTTCCATGTCTATAAGGGGACGGGCAATCCTCACCAGCATGTTGCCCAGTTCAGGGCACTCTGTGGCAACACCGGCGGTGATGACAAGCTGTTGCTTCGCCAGTTCGTTGGAAGCTTATCAGATACAGCGTTCGAGTGGTACTCTGAGCTCCCGAACGACTCTATCAAGACCTTCGCGGAGATGGAGCTACTGTTTACCCAGTGTTTTGCAAGCGCCAGTGAACGCACCCTGATGACGGCACTGATTAACACCAGGGTAAAGCCAGGCGAAACATGGGTTCAATATGCTATACGGTGGCGGAACTTATGGTCAAAATGCAAGCGGCGCATTGAGGAAGCTCCTGCAGTGGGTATGTTTGTGGGAACCCTTGATCCACAGGCAACCATCTCGCAATTTATGATGTTCTTCAAGCCGACTACCTTCAGACCTTGATTGACAAGCTAGCGCAAATGGATCAAATGGGCCATAAACCCCCTCTTCCAAAACCGGACTCCCGAAATGAAAAGGGGAAGGGAAAAGCGATCGTTGTCGCTAATGCTCAACAACAGCCGAGCAACTCGAAGCCGGTTGTTCGTCAAAATAATATGCGTCCACAGGTATCCCTTGAGGAGAGACTAGGACGTCTTTATTCGTTTCCCCGAGATAAAACGAGAAGATTATTCGAGCCGGCGTTGCGCAACCGACTTATAAATCTGCCGGAGCCAAAACGTCCGTCGCAACCAAATGATGTCAATGAGCCCAACTAATGTCCCTATCACCGGGTACTGGGTCATCCGATCGAAGATTGCTACGTCTTCAAAAATTGGCTTAAAGACCAGTACCAACAGGGAAAGTTCGCGTTATCCAATAGATGGAAGGTGAGTCCGCCGCAACCTCACGCCTCTAAAAGGATGAACATGCCGGGGGCAACATGCTCTCTTGTTGAAGAAGCGCCATGGGAGGTTGTGCTGTCAGCTAAAACAAAGAGAATGCTGAACGACCTTCAGGCATGCCCAGCGATCAAGTAGAAGAACCCGTTGGAACGGCAGGTCATTGAGGGGATGTTGAAGCCACGTACAACTCCAAAGACTGATGGTGGTGGCCCAAGCACTCGCAACCAGCCGTCAAAATCTTCGAAGAAGAAGAAGAAATCTAAGAAGTCTGTAAAGCCTGTTGACAAGCGCACAGATTTACAAAAACAAATTGACGCGCTGGAGGAATACAACCAGAAAGCACGGGCTCCCATTACACTCCAAGAGTTTCTCAACCACATCTTTCAAGAGGAAGATGAGGAGGAAAGTTCGTCGGATGAGTCTAAGGAATAAGTGGCAAGCTGCCATATGATCTCCCATTCGTTGACGGACGATGAAGAGACTCCTTGCGCTGAAAAGCTGGGGGCAGATCCTGAACCAAAAATTCTGGGGCCATCAGAAGAAGTGATTGACGCATTCCTCCACGAAGTTCTGCTGAGAAGTAAAGCTGATCGGGAACGCGAGACGACTATATTTGAAAGGGCCAAGCGCCAGCGTCTTGACGAAAGAACTAAGACACTCCCGCTGGAGTAAAATACATCCACTACGGACAAAAGCAAATTCAAGATGAGGAAAAGGTTTGCTAAGGCCATATCAATGGGCATGAAGCTACCCTCCTCCGAAGGAAACATTACTAGTGAAGTGGAAATGCACCCCTCCTATTGCTTATATCATCAGAAGATTTCGCACCCCATGGAAGAGTGCAAGGCTTTCAATAGATGGTGGCAAGGATATGTTGCTCATCAACAGCATTTTAAGCGGGAGAAGCGCAAAACTCGTCGGGAGCGGAAAAATACGACCGAAGGGTTTAACAGAACTACCGGTGATTGTCGCATGGTTAACGCCGGGGGATCATAGGTGCCTACATTCAGGAGCGATTCTGATGAGGAGCTGGAGCTTGGCCCCCTCTCTAAAGAGTCCACCTCGGGAAAAGAAGAAGAGCCGAAGGTCTGCGAAAATATCCGGCTACGTAATCGCACGCTTCCCGAAAAGAATCTCGGACCCTCAAACTGAAAAGATAAAGGGAAAGAAAAGGTCTCTGAAGATATCGTCTTAGATGACCAAGTGGTGGAGGAGCTAAGTGCCAAGGACCCGCCGAAGAGGAATAAGGTGGATTACAACGTCTTAGCGCATCTGAGGAAACTACCCTCGCAGCTCAGCATTCTTGACGCCCTTTTGCTATCAAAGGAGGTGAGAGATTCATTAATCAAGGCACTACAGTATCCGGAACAATTCCAAGCTTTCCTGGCCGAGGAAAAGATGAAGGATGAATTGGAGGAAGTGCACACGGCCGATGTCGCTTTTAGTGATGAAGACCTTCTCCTTGGGACGTGCGAACACAATCGCCCCTTTTATGTCTCAGGATACTGCCACGATATAAAGATAGGCAAGATCCTGATCGATAATGGATCCTCCGTTAATCTCCTCAATGTGCGGGTGTTAAAAGAAATCTGCATGAGCGTCCAGCACCTTGCTCGGGATAAGATCACTATCTCCGGGTTCGACTCCCAGTCATCAAGAACTCTTGGGTCTGTAATACTGATGCTACGCTTCGGGCTACTCGTCATGGATATTAAGTTCCACGTCATAGACGCCAAGACATGCTACAATGCTCTGCTTGGCCGACCATGGTTACACGAGTACAACATCATCCCTTCTACGCAACATCAGTGTATGAAGTATTCTAAGGATGGTCTCGAGTATACCGTGGCGGGAGAACTGAACCCGTTCTCTGTGAACGAGGTCTGCAAATATGAAGATGCAAAGTACTTTTTGCCAGATTTCAAGGATACAGAGAGATGTTGTAAACCAGAAAGCAAAGCCGCTGCCACCATTCCTGTTTTCGGGAGTGATACCGAAGAAGAAGAAGAGATAGTTTACTCTGGGCCGTCTCGACACAACAAGCCAGGGCCATCCGCTCCTACGTTGATCTTTGGTAGCGACTCGGAAGATGAGGTCCATGTCGTATTCTCTGCTCGACCTTCAATACAAACGTCCGCTGACGAAGAGCAAAGTCTACAAGTCGCCATGGTGCTGCTTAAACACCGTAAAGAACTGGATGCACTTGATATCTACAATGTAGAAGAGCTGAAGACGTTCTATGTCCCTCCCAGGCGAGAAGGCGAAAAGGCAATTCTATTCTACCGCTCTGAAGAAACCAGAGTGGAGAAAGAAATCTGGCATGGCGCGGATCCTACGCTTGACAGGCTTCAGCCCATCCGTCTCCCCAGATATTATACAGAAGGCTTGAAGAGGCTGCTAAAACGCCAGGGGACATCCTTCAAGCAGACCGTTTGAAAAGCCAAGTTCTATGACAAAGTCTGGAACGTTCCCGGGACTCAACACAAGTTGCCTAATGGGAGAATGGAAACAATCGGGCTTGGATACATCCGGTCAAAGAAACGAGAGCTACTCCACGGTTGCTACGTCGTGTATGACTTTGATGAAGAAGAAGATGCTCAATGGGAATATGCTTATCCTGAACCAGTAAAAATTCCAGACACAAAAGTGCCCAGTCTGTCGTTCGAAGAACAAATGGACAAACTCATAAGGGAAGCTGGTCAAAAAGTCCGAGACGACCATAACCGCGAAATGGTCATCTACGAGAAAGCCAAAACGCAACGCCTCCTCCAACAGGCCGTAAAAGATGAAAATGCCGCTCCTTGTCAACCTGTTATAAAGAAGGCTCGACGCAGAGGCAGAAACAAGTCGAAACGTGAAAAAGACGCTCAACAGCAACGAAGCGGGGCTAAGAGGCCACGCAAGCGGGAACCGAGCGGTTCCGATCTATCCCTCATGAGAAAAATGGGTCGAGCATACTCTTTTCCTCGAGACAAGACGAAGAAAATACTTGACCTCGCTCTAAAACATCAGATGCTTACACTACCGGAGTCTAAACACCCCGAACAAACAGGCGAGGTCTCACACCCAGACTATTGCTTTTATCACCGAGTAGTAGGGCATCCTCTCGAAGACTGTTTCACCTTCAAGAATTAGGTCGAAGATCAGTATCAGCTTGGCAAGTTCGCTCTGTCCGACAACTGGAGGGCAGCGCCGCCACAGAAGCACGAACCCAAGGCCACGGAAGAAGAACCAGTTCCACATTGGGATTGGAAGCGAATTCGTACTTGTCACGTGATAACGATATCAAAAGAAGAGCCCGAGAACACGGATGACCTTCCCTGGTGCTTTGAAAACAGCAACGACGAGGTAATCTCAGAATTCCCACCCGCGCCAAAAGAGCTGGAAGATGGAATCTATACCACTGTAGATAACCTCAAGAAAATTGAGTTGGGAACGGCGAACGACCCGTGACCGACATTCATTAGTGAGCTGCTGTCTGAAGAGAAGTTGGCTTCATTAAAAGACCTGCTTATGCAGCATAAAGATTGCTTCGCATGGAATTATTCCGAAATGCCGGGACTAGATCCAGAAATTGCTGTGCACAAATTGGCAATATCCCCGGATGTCAAGCCAGTCAAGCAGGAACCAAGAAGAATGCGGCTCGAGCTTGAGATGAGTATCAATGCCGAGGTCAAGAAGCTGATCGACTCCGGATTTATCCAGGAGGTTCAATATCCTGAATGGATCGCCAACATCGTCCCCGTGATGAAGAAAAATGGGACAGTGCGCATATGCGTGGACTTCCGGGATCTCAATAAAGCCTGCCCAAAGGACGATTTCCCGGTGCCAGTCACTGAGCTGATGATTGACAATACATCCACTCATGAGGTTTTCTCCTTCATGGACGGCTCGTCAGGGTATAATCAGATCAAGATGCATCCCGAAGACCAGAAGCACACCGCTTTTCGGACTCCTTTGGGTATATTCTGCTACAAGGTGATGCCTTTCGGATTAAAGAACGCCGGTGCTACTTATCAGAGAGCCATGACACAGATCTTTGATGACCTTATACACGAAATCGTCGAATGCTATATCGACGATCTCGTGGTTAAAAGCAAATCATACGAGGAACATCTCGAGCATCTGAAGACCGTATTTCAACGCCTTCGACAATACAACTTGAAGATGAACCCTCTCAAGTGTGCATTAGGAGTTTTCTCGGGAAAATTCCTGGGATTCATCGTCCGACATCGAGGTATTGAGATAAATCCGTCAAAGATCAAGGCGATCATGGAAATGCCTCCGCCAAGAACTCTCAAACAGCTGCGGACTCTCCAAGGAAAGCTTGCGTATATACGACGATTTATAGCCAACCTTTCAGGCAAGTGCCGTCCTTACAGCCACCTGATGAAGAAGGGAACCCCGTTCGTCTGGGACCAAAAATGCTAAAGCGCGCTAGACGAGATCAAGCAATACCTGCAAAACCCGCCAGTATTGGCTGCTCCGGTCAAAGGGAAGCCCCTCATCCTTTATACAACCGCCCTCGAAGGTTCCTTAGGTGCATTATGGGCACAGGAGAATGATCAAGGGAAAGAAAGAGCACTCTACTACTTAAGTCGAGTTCTATTGGGGGTAGAAAGCAATTACTCCCCTATTGAAAAACACTGCCTGGCGTTGATCTTTACGATAACAAAGCTCAGACACTATGCGTTGGCACATGAAGTCTGTCTCATTTAGAAGGTGGACCCCCTTAAATATTTGATGTCAAAGGCTATATTGACGGGACGACTCGCTAAATGGGCCCTGCTCTTGATGAAGTTCTCGATAACATATCAACCTCTCAAAGCAGTGAAAGGCCAGGCCATCGCCGACCTCCTCGCTGAGCATTCGATACCCGCCGATTCTCCTTTGAATTGCGATCTTCCAGACGAACATGCGTTTGATGCGATCGACGGTGGTGATACCCGATGAGAGCTTTATTTCGATGGAGCATCTTCCGTGAAGAAGCACAAACAAAGTACCCCTATAATCAAATCGGGGGTGGGACTCATCTTTGTAACTCCACAAGGAGGGATAATGCGCTTTGCTTTCTCCCTAACAGAGCCGAGGACAAACAATAAAGCCGAATACGAAGCTTTGATAACAGGCCTTGAGATCGCCATCGACATGGGAATTGAAAACCTCCTCATATACGGAGACTCCCAGCTGGTCGTTAGTCAAGTAAACGGCGACTACCAAACATGCAAACCAGAGTTGGTGAAGTACGTTGAAAAGGTGCAACAACTGTTGACCCAAATCCCTTCCTATACTTTGGAAAACATACCGCGCGCGGAAAACAGCAAAGCGGACGCATTGGCCAAGCTCGCCAAGGAACTGGCTGATGAGAACCTCGATGACGTAAGAATCATGGTACAAAGCCATCGGGTGCTTGCCCCAGCAGAAATATCTCCGGAATCACCCGAAGAGAAGGGAGCGACTGAGCAGACGACCCTACAAATAAAAGACCGGGAAAATACCGAGGATTGGAGAGAAGTCTTTATAGACTACTTCAAATACCGTCGAATGCCCGAAGATGCGTCCTCAAGACGTCAGCTTATGAAACGAGCTCTATCTTTCGCCTTCGTCAATGATACTCTGTACAAGAGGTCGTTTGATTCTTTGTGGTTGAGATGCCTGGGACCTGACAAAGCGAAAAGAGTCGTTCAGGAAGTTCATGACGGACTCTGCGGTTCTCACCAAGCAGGCCCGAAGATGAAGTTGAAGATCAAACGGATGGGCTACTACTGGCCCACGATGATTCAGGACTGCCTCGAATACACGAAGCAATGCCACTCATGCCAAATTCATAGGGACTTCATCCACCAGCATCCAAATCCACTCCATCCAACGGTGGCTAGCTGGCCATTCGAAATGTGGGGAACTGACATAGTCGGCCCCATCGAACCAGCATCGTCTAGAGGACATCGTTTCATCCTGGCGACGACTGACTACTTCTCCAAATGGGAAGAAGCAGTACCACTGAGGGAAGTGAAGACGGAGAATATCCTCCATTTCTTCAAGATGCACGTCATATATCGGTTTGGAACTCCGCGACGGATCATCTCCGATAATGGGCCAGCTTACAGAAGCCACAAGATTAGTCGCTTTGCGCAACAACACAATATAGACTGGAGATATTCCTCGTTTTATAATCCGCGAGCTAATGGTCTCGCTGAGGCCTTCAACAAGACCTTGACAAAGATCATGAAGAAAACGGTGTCCCGAAATAAGAAGGACTGGCATGAGAGGCTGCAAGAAGCTCTCTAGGCGTATCGAACTACGTTCAAGACAGCCACAAACACAGCGCCATCTGCGTTGGTATTCGGTACAGAAGCAGTACTCCCCCTCGAGATAGAGTTACCCTCTCTACGAGTGGCGGTCCACTACGAGCTGACGGACGAAGAAAATACTCACCTTCGGCTTGAGGAGCTTGATGCCCTTGATGAGTCCTGGCTCATAGCGCAACAAAATCTGGAGGCCTATAAAGCAAAGATGACGCGCTCATATGAAAGATTGACCTGGCCGAGGACATTTCGCTAAGGCGAACTCGTGCTAGTGGTCAAAAGGCCTATGATCCCCAATCACGCCAAGCGGGGAAAATTCAAGCCAAACTATGAAGGCCCATACATCATAGACAAGGTCTACCAGGGTGGAGCCTATCTACTCATGGATATGCACGGTGAAAGGACTTACAGGCCAATAAACGGATCATTCCTAAAGAAATACTACGCTTAGTGAATTACTGCCTAGGTCAATGATAGATGACGACGACTATGTCCTCTCGCTATCTTCCTAAGCCCAAACTCTATAAGTAGTAATCGGCCTTCTTCAGCAACGGACCGAAACGTCCCTAAACTAATGGCGGACCGAAACGTCCCTAAACTAATGGCGGACCGAAACGTCCTTAAACTAATGACGGATCGAAACGTCCTTAAACTACTGCCGCAGCATCTTCAGGCTGACGAGATATAAAATATATAGATATATATATATATAATATACATAATAAAAATAAAAACGATATGTCCATAAGTAAAATGGGCATGGATGAAAACCCGAAAAGGCTCCGTGAGTAAAAACAGCAGGGCTACCGGCGGGTGTTCGTGAAAACCCGAAAGGGCGCGACCTCGTTTAAAAAAAAATAATATAAAAAGAATAAAAAAAGGGTATGTCCATAAGCAAAAAGGGCACGGATGAAAACCCGAAAGGGCTCCGTGAGTAAAAACAGCAGGACTACCAGCGAGTGTTTGTGAAAACCTGAAAGGGCGCAACCTCGTTAAAGGACACTTACAGGGTCCTCTCGACCTTGTAAGGAGAAACCACCCGCGTGAGATCCTTACGACTCACAGGGGAGCAACACACTTAGGTATCCTCACGATTCCTAAGGAGACAATACACTTGCGAGATCCTCACGACTCGTAAGGAGAACTCTCTTATGGGACCCTCAGGGCTCATGAGATTTGAAAGTCTTAAGTTACAGAGACCTAAACCTGTGCTTAAGCAAACCCCCACAACCTTCGATATTGACCTACAAGTGGCTTAATACTGACCCTTGTATACAATCCACGGGCGCGGATAAACATTTCTCTAACCAAGTCTCATCCGTGACTGGGGATATGTACGCATGATGAATAACCCTTGTAAATCCTTTCGACTTACAAGGAGAAAACCCTCCTGTAGGATCCTTACGACTTACAGAGGGACATACACTTAGGAATCCTCACGGTGCCTAAGGAGAAAATACACCTACGAGATCCTCACGACTCGTAGGGAGAAATACCTTTATGAGACCCTTACGGCTCACGAAGTCAAAAGTCATAGCCGACAGGACTTTAACCCTATTCGCTAAGCCACCTTTGTTCGACATCGACAGAGGCAAATGATGATTCGCTCCTGGCAATATCCCAGTTGTAGCGGTGCTGATGCCGAAATCGGTGCCTGATTTCAGGTTTACGGTGAAAAGCCGGTAGGCAGCACATGTATATGAAATAGCCGAAATGATGGGGGCAACTTGCAATAAAAAGCAGCAAGTAAAAACGTATGCATATAAAATAGCCGAAATGATTGGGCAACTCGCAATAAAAAAGCAGCGAGTAAAAATAAAATAAATAGCCGAAATGATTGGGCACCGCAAAAAATAGCCGAAATGATTGGGCAATCGCGACCTTCGCGATATAAAAGCTGAAATGATAGAGCATCGCGGAAATAAAACAATACAAATAAATGAAACTTTTGCCCTACAGTTGAGATCACATCGATCCCTGTATACAATCCAAGGGCACAAACAAAAAGGGGACTACATTTCCCCACCAGGCCGCGTCGAAGGAAAGTCAGATCTCGACGACCACATCTTCAGCCTGGAGACAAACATCGGCGTTCCTCCTCATTCCAGCAGGACACGGACGTGACATCACCAATCGGAGCCACGGAAAAGTCCCCAGTTCCAAGACCCTACGGTTCACAGACAACCTAGAGTCAGCAAATGACCTCCGTCGCGGAAAAAAGTCAGCCAACGACCTCCGTCGCGGAAACAAGTCAGCCAACGACCTCCGTCGCGGAAACAAGTCAGCCAACGACCTCCGTCGCGGAATCAAGTCAGCAAATGACCTCCGTCGCGGAAACAAGCCAGCCAACGACCTCCGTCGTGGAAACAAGTCAACCAACGACCTCCGTCGCGGAAACAAGTTAACCAACGACCCGGAAATAAGTCAGCCAACGACCTCCCCGTCGGAACAATACTTCGACTCGAAAACAAGTCAACTCACCAACCACTTACGAGTCCTCTCGACTTGTAAGGGAGAAAAGTCTCTTATAAGATCCTTACGACTTATAAAAGAAAACACACTTAGGAACCCTCACGATTCCTAAAGAGAAAATCCACCTACGAGATTGTCTCGATCCGTAGGGTGAAAAATCTCTATGAGACCCTCACGGCTCAAAGAGTTGAAAAGTCTTAGGCAGCAAATCTGAACCTGCGGCCTAAGCCATCGCTATCTCTTGGAGAAATCTAGATGCTTACTCTATTATCGGTCAAATGTGTTTATCAAGACAGCATGCTGATAATAAGAGAAGAGAAAAAGCAAAGAAATAGTACAAGACATTGCAAAGAAAAATGTGTATCTTTATTTATTGAATTTAATCAAGTACAAGGGGAAGCGTACAAAAGAATAAAGAATGGATACATATTATTTAAAAGAAAAATTTTACAAATACATTGATACAAAGGCAGCTATTGGGAAGGAAGCGTCTTAAATAGCTTTATCAGTTGTTCGCACACTTCCTTCCAAGCCTTTTCCTGATTGGCCACCACCACCAGTTCCGCCTCCACTTGAGCTCGCTGCTGCAAGACAGATGCAAGCTGCTCCCTAATAGCCTGATGAGCAGCTTCATGGCCTGGGGTGTCACGTTCGGCGACATCAAGCTTTCGCTTCAAGTTTAGCCCATGAGAGATGCGTTCCAGGAGGCCCTCAAAGATAGCCTTCACCTCGGCAGCGTTCGCCTCAACTTTGGCACGTAGGCGAGCAGTTTCGCTTGAAGACTCGTGACACTCATTCAGCCTTAAAGCTGTTTCTTGTTCCAAATGGTGGACGTAAGAAGCGCTTTGCTCGATCCACGCCTCTCTTTCAGTGCTCACGGCCAAAACCTCAGGGGCAGGACGCATCGACTCCAGCTGATGCAGGCGAGCCTCGATCTCTCTGCAGTGGTTAACCCAAGACGGAACGATGCCCTCGTCATGGAAATTTACAAGTATCACCAGCATCGGGTTAACCGCCGTAGCGAAGTCTGCAGCAGATGTAGGAGTCTCGACGTCGAGCTCCTCGATGTAGTCGCTCAACATACGCAGACTGTTCGCGGCGCCTTTCAAGGACGGAAGTCTCAGGAAAGGACCTGTCGGCATTGTGATGCGAGGCTCGAAGGGTGCCGAGACCGGAACGACAGCTGAAAAGAAACAAGATATGATCAGATAACAATTCAAGAAATAAAAAAAAAGGAGTTATCAATGTGATAGTTGCTGTACCAGCTGAGGCAGGTGGCAAGGCCGGAAGGGTCGGTGGCGCGGCCAATCTTTCATCCCCTCCTTCAATTTGTAGCACTGCAGTCGGGACGAGGAAAAGTTAGAAATAATTCCATCACTAAAAAAGAAAGATATCAATTGGAAACCATACTTACCAGCGCCACCAGAGGAAGAAGCGAATTCAGATGGGAAGGAGAAGTGTGGGAGCAACACTTGATAGAGATGATCAAAAAGCACTCCTGAAAAGACACAACGGTACGACTTTAGTACATAAATTATGCGGCTGAAAGACGAAACTAATAGGTTGCAAATCCATACCTTCCAACATCTTCGATGGTATAAGAGAGGGCTGAGAAGTGACCACCGCCAAGGCGGTAGTTGACGGCGCTCCCTCGAGCAATGGAGCATCGGCGCTGGCCGCACCTGCGTTAAAAAAAACAAGGGTAAACCTGTTAGAAGCGATTGTAAGATAAAAAAGGAGGGACGGTAATCCGAAATTTACCTGATGAGCCTCCAGCCGAGACGGAGGCGTCTCCCTCCTCCATCGACATAAGACCACCACCCGTGGCCTCATCCCCAGACTCCACAGGGGCCGTTGTCGTGCTCGCGAGGCCAGGAGACGGTGGAGGGCCATAGGCGGGGAGAGCTATGACCGGAGCATTGCCAGACTCCTGAGAAAGAGCGGTTGGCTCGTCCTCAGGAATCATTTCCACCTCACCCGCTACTCCCTCGGGCTCTGCAGTCACGGTTGTCTCATCTACCGTCACCACGAGGTCATCGGTCTCAGACGCTCCGCCCGCTGCTACCTCAGGCTCGGCATCAACCACTTGCTCAGGCATAGTGGACGTGACCATTTCGTCAACCACTATCTCGGGCCCAGCAATCTCGGTTGTGTCGTCCGCCATCGGCTCGGGCTCGACCAATGCCTCTCCCTCTGGCTCCTCAGGTTCGACAGTCTCCGCCTCCCCTTCGGTTGGACTTGGCCCTGCAGGATAGAATATATAAGAACCAGCAGCTTTATAATTCTTACAACAAAATTCTGAAAGAAATATTACCTAAGGTGGACTTGTCGTTAGCCTCCCTATTGGCGCGAACCTCCTGTCTATGAGCTGTAGACAAGGCGACCGGGGGCTCTTCTGACGGAGTATCGGCACGAGGGACGGTGCTTGGGCCCGCTCCAATGGCCAAGGCAGCCCTGCGTGCCTTCGCTTCGCGCCTTGACCGCTTTCTCTCCTCCCGAGCTGTTGCGATGGACCTCTTCGACGCTTCCTTCATCAAGGCGTCGTCGTCCTCATTTAGAGATGCCTCCAGAGCCTTTAAGGCATCTCTCATTGTCTCTTCAAGTCGGGCTTCTCATGGTAGTCCCGAGGAGGCAGAAACATCGGCGGCTGGCACGGGAAGAGTCTCTGCGTCACTTGGCGGAATCGGCATTGAGGTTCCTGCGATAAAAAGGGAGATGTTAGACCGACCATAACACAAGGAAAATGAAAACTTGATGAATTGGAACTTACTAAGGCCTAAGGACGCTCTAAGGCATTCCTCCTCTTGAAAAGTCTTGAGGGAAGCGGCAATGGCTTCTTCAGTGGTGATGCCTGTTGGAAGAAAAGAAGAAAGAACGTTAGTCAAGGGAAATAATAAAGATATAATATAAAAAAAAAGCGACTAGTGGTTACCTGATTGCGCAAGCTTAGCTAGCCACGCGTCACGCCTCGCCAACCGCTCTGAAGCTTCGAGGGCGGCCTCCAAGTCCGTGTCATCCGGCGGCATGACTAATCCCTCGTTAGTCCCATATTCACTCAGGCCCTCACCATAGGGAGCGTGGGGTTCCTGACCGAACACGACGTCAGCAGCGAAGAGCGACTTCTTTTTCTTCTTCTGCCCACCAACCCTAGGTGCACCCGGAATCGACTTACGCTTGGCAGGCACCTCAGGGCGGCGGGTCCCGATGTCCGCACCCACACCAGACTCCGGCGAGGCTACATCCACTGTCTCCACTGGAGCACAGGGCGCTGGCGATGCATCCGCAATATCGGGGAGCGGCAACCCGCATGGGGGACGCTGCGCACGCGGTGGTTCGGCTCTAGTATCTTTTAGAGGGGGAACTACCGGGGTCCTTGGCACCAAAGGAGCGTTGCGGTCGCTACCTGGAGGCGCACCCTTACGGTCGACCAGCAATCGCCTTTCCTCCTTTATGACGGCTCCCGTCGAATGACTGTACCATTCTGTATATACCTTGAGGAGTCGTAGGGCGCAAGCCGGTTCACTGATAAAGAAGTGGGAGCCCGTGTTCAGACACATGAAATGATGCAGCGCGCTCTCCATCCCTTCTTCGGTCGCAGCAGGTTCCGAAAGGAAAGCCTCCAGTGGTACCCCTTGATTGTAGCTCAGCTGTTGGGCGAAACGATGCAGGTTATATCTCATGAAAATCGCCGCCCCGTTCTGCCTGAACACCAAGAAGCCCGGTCTGATAGAATATAAGTGGAGGGTCTCGCGGGCCGTCAACACTGAGGCTCCATCCTTGAAAGTGTCTTGCAATGGCCGCACTGCAGTGGTGGATGCCTTTCCAATAGTCAACACCTTGTCGATGAAGGACACTCCGTCTCCAACGGTGTGGGGGCGAAGGAGTAAACCCCTGGCGTTCCGTGGCGATGGAGTCACAATTGATGCGCCAATCAACTGTATGATGCGAGGGAAGCTGCACCTATCATAGAACGAGGGCCTTTTGTGCATGCCAAAGACACCCGATGTATGTAGCTCGAGCCATGATACGAAATATTGCATCAGGAAGATCATGTGCAACACCCTAGGCTCATTAGCATCCGCCACTCGACTGAGGCCGTGATACAAGTGTGCCAAGCCGGCTATCCCAACGGCCACTTTTACCCCGATGGTCATCCGGTGAGCAGAGTAAAAGACAGAGGGCTGCATGTGGCGAGAATGTATTGGGAGCGCAAACCAACTCAGCCATAGCCCAAGAAATCCTAAGAAGAAGGCCACCTCGTCCATCCCGGGGGCCGCAACTTCCGCAAAAGACACAGTCGCGGAGTTAGGAAGGAAAAAACCCTTTTGGTCTATTTCCTTCACCGGTAGGTTATCTAAACCTAGACCGAAAGGGTCCTCAAGGGTGGCAAACTTGGCAGCTTCTGCCGAGAGGATGCTTGGGTGAAGGAACCGAGCGATGAAATCCTCAAAGCTAACTCCGCGACTCCCACGTTCGATGAAAAGGGCCTCATAGATGTTCAACACTTTGATCAAACTTGGGAATTGGTGTTGAACAGCATTCTCCGGGGTGAGGCCCCTTACCGTCGGCTTAGCACCGAAGACATACTCGTCTATCGGAAGCAAATCCTCATAGTGCTCCCCTATAACCGGTAGACCGGAGACCTCTGTGAACTCCTCCAGAGAAATCGACACTTCCCGATCCATTGCGAGGAAAGTGTGAGTAGGGATGTTCCACTGCTCCAAGAAAGCCTTAAACCACCAGGTAGGAAGTGTGGGATACTGGAAGAGGGAAACGTAAACCGTGGTGTACAACCCTAACCTTATCAACTGCGACTTCTTCGTGTTAGTTATATGTATGCCCTAGAGGCCATTACTATACATAGGATGTATATTGTAGTGGATGCTTAGACATATATAGGGATGACTTTCTTGCTCGAGATGATAGTATGCTATATAGGGATGACTTTCTTGCTCGAGATGATAGTATGCTATCTGGTTACTCTTTACCTTAACGTGTACACTGATTGTCTCTCTGTTACATGTTGGTAAAGCCCTTAGGATGTGTACTTGACTACCTGGACTATGATGCGGATCATACTAGTGGGGACGTGGTAGTCCATAAGTACATCCTTCAAAGTCCCTAGTCGTGGGTGTATCGAGACGGGGCATCGATATACCAGAGTAGACTAGCGTGTAGCTTCTCGACCCATATAGATGGGCGATGGAAGATCCCATATCCATTGGTGTTTGACATCAGAGATGATATACGGGTCCTCAGTGAAGACTGGGTACACTGGACGGACTCGCCGAGAACTCCCAGATGGTATTATACCTTACGTCAGATGGCAGTTCTCTGGTGACACTGGTGCAGGTTAGTCTGCAGACCCGAGATCGTCATAGAGTCTTGTGTGATTCCCACTATGATTTGATTTCCATCATACCACGTCCAAGAGGGCGTGCAAAAAGGTGGCTTTTGGGTACAGTTCCGAATCACATGGAGGCAATGAGCGATAGGAGGGGTTCCGTCTCTCCCGGTATAGGGAGTTGATGTTGCGCAGTGCTCGATTGGCTATAACAGGAAGTCCTTGGCCAAGGCTGCTTTAGGGATTTACTGGTAAGTGTTACCAGTAGTTTCTCGACCCGTTATGAGCCTCATATCGACATGACTTATCGAGTTATTGGGGTCTGACGTTTACCACCCCTAGACAAGATATGCGACATATCAGACGAACAGACCGGACTGTACGGTAGTGTTACTGGTTGGATTCACAGGAGTGTGAGCGGGCTTGCTCGTTGATCTTCTGATCGCTCAATACCCGGGTGGCCGTTACGTTTAGAAGACCGCTTGCGGCTTTTGGGTGTTTGATATGATCATCACCTACTGCCGGCGTATTGACGAGTCTTTAGAGTCCTACACAGGGGTTTCCTGGCTCAAGTGAAAAGAAATAGGAGCGCATATGAGATATGTGCGGGACCGAGAATAATACCAGTATGTGATACTGAATTCTATTCTCACGATTTGTGACATTGATCGGTTGTATGCGATATAGCCGGGTTATCGGATCAAGTGTTGATTCGATAAGTTGTTACTATTGATATTAGTCGGTTATATGCGATATGACCGGATCGTTAAATCAAGTGTTGATTTAATGATTTAATGTATAATTATATATTTGATATATTACTTTACATTAACTAGTATTGGTTCACTTAAGATTGATTTTCTCACTTGAATGTGCACATTGTTTATATGTGATATATGCAAGTGTACATGTTTGTATCATGCTTGATGATACAAACAAGTTGAGTGTATGAGACTTGAACCAAATCAAGGTTAAATTAGGGTTTACTGTTTTCCTAGCATATAACAAAAGAGTGTGACTTTGGTCAAAGTTATCAAGCTTCATGAAGCTTGATAAACATTGACAAAGTCAACTCTTTTGTCATTTGTATAAGATATTAGTTAACCCAACCCTTAACCTAATACTTTGGTTAATTCTCTACATGAGTTAAGCATGAGGGCTTAACTCAACCATGGTGCCATGATTAAAAGGATAAGTTTCATATTATTCTTTTAATTCCTTTCTTCTTCTTCTCATTCATCAAGCTTACAAAAGCTTGCTAGCTCCAATGGTGCCATGGGAAAAAGAATGAGAAATCCAATTCTAAAGTGAACCCACTTCCTATTTCTTCATCCTCTACTACTTTCCATATAGTATAGGGTGTTCTTTTCACAAAGTTTTTTACCAAGTAAAGGAATAGCTTGAGTTTGAGTCTCCCCGACGTAGATCATCTTCGGCCTCGAAGTCAATGACCTAGCCCGATCATTTCTCCGACGAAACCATCGCTAGAGTTCGGGATCCGATGATCGTAGCGGAGGGACGTCAACACGGAGCTTTAGAAGTGGAGGACCGGATCTACAAAGGTTGTATTTCCATTCACTTAGTAGCAAAGTAGTTTGCTTGCTTGTTGTTTCGCCTAATCTCTAGTTAACGATCTAGTTTAGGGTTTCTCGGCACCGGAAAATTTTGAATTTGGCATGGTTGATGCCTTGTGGAACCTCTTAAGTTTGCCTAGTAACCCTACAGTGGTATCAGAGCCTAGCTAGAGCTTTAGGCGAAGTGTAGACGAAGTTAGAGATCCGATCGAACCCCGAAACCCCGATCAAAACCCTTCTCTGTACATTTTTTCAAACTGTGGATTTTTGTGAATTAAAAATGCTCAGAAAATTAAGCAGGAAAATATAAGAATTACTGTGAAGTACGGACCCCTAACTCAAAAATTTGACAGCGGACCCGCGGCCAAACCAAGGGTTTAGCGGCGGTACCGCGGCCCAAATTGTGAATTAGTCCCTCAAACTTCACATATTTATTCTTAGGTCCTTTCTTGTCATTTTTTTCTGGGAATGTTTTAATTCCACTCAAGTGTTGAGTTTTCTAGGGTTTTATTGGGGACTCGTTAATTCGATCGGATAATTTAACTTCGTTTATGTTTTTCCGGATATTTTAGAAACTGTTAAAAAGTTCGACCGGATATAAATACCCAATTTTTCCCCTGCCGGGAAATTTCCGAATGTTGGATTTTTCCGTAGTTTAAGAATGTCTAAGTAGTGCAAGTAACGCGATGGACCCTCTAGAAGACAACAAACCTTAACTCGATTATGTGACCGTCTTGAACTGCCCTTTGAACCTTAGGGTTTGGGGCAGTACGGCGTGCCACATGTGAGGCGTTGGCTTGACCCTTCTACGGCTGGACCGTTGGTACTGTGGCATGAAGTGGATGTTTTTAAACTTATTTCATGTGTTGAGCTGTTTCGGGAAAACTTGGGTGTTTGATTGTTCGATCGGAAAGTTTAACATTTTCTATTTATCTGGAATGTGATACAATATTTGGAATCCACAAGTAGTTATGAGATAACTAATTTGGATGTTATAAACATAGCAGTTTAGTCTCAATTGATCGGTTGCCACGGAATTTTGATGCGATCAAAATTCCGTCGCAATCACGTAGCGTACGCGGATACTCGCCGGGTAAACTTAATAGACAGCCATGCCCCATAGCCCCGACCAAGTGACTGTAGGAGAACCCCGTCGCCAAAAGCATCCGTTCGGGTGCTCGCGGCAACGGTGTTCCGCCTTAGTGCACTTCATCGACGGCATCCGGGGGTGCGGCCGTCTACTAAAATTTACGACGAGCATTCGATCAGTTTATCGGGAATCTTGTTGAATTGCCTGACTAGATATTGAAAAGTGTTTTCGATATAGAGACTAAAATGCGGGGTTTATAATTGTTAGGCATGCGATGTCTAAGGAATTCATTTGGTTAGGCATGCGATGTCTAAAGGGGTTGCGGATTCCAACTATTGTAGTTTTACACTTTCTTTTCTGTGACCATAAGTGTAATATGTGATATCGCCGGTTTTGTTGCTATATGTCAACGACAATTGGGATGCGCACATTTACTTACGTTGATGACATGTGATGTTATGTGTTGCTGGATATGTTATATTGGATCGTCGCATTTTGAATAGCCGGGGGTTTTATGTGAGATGAGTGTTTTTCATTTTCATTCATGTAAAAACTTGTATGTAATATTCTTTTATTGGGGCACTTCCAGGTTGCGGAAGATGTCACCATTTGTATATTATTTACTTTTCTGCACTATGATAGACCCAAGGAGGAGGGCACAAGTAACCGAGTTCTGGAGTCCAGTGGGAAACCAACTCGAGGAGTCGAGTCCGGGTCTCCTAACTCTAGAATTGGTAGGGTTTCTTGCCTCTCTCGTAGGGGTCTAGGGGTGTAGGTTTGGCTATTCATCACGACCGTGGAATCCGTGTTTTATACAGGCTCGTATTGAAAACACGGACGTCCTAGTATATCCAATATTTCATATGTTTCTTCTGCTGCGATATCTGTGATGTGATCATTTGATATGTTGTGACAGATATTGAATATAGTATATACGATATATTATATAGACGTTACTTATGTTTTACACCCGCGCTAGCCCTGCCCCACTCTGCCGTTAGTTACCTAACCTAACGGTGCACGGGGGGACATTGAGGCGAATGCGGATGGGATAAGTGTACGTCGTATTTATCTGTGATGTTTAGGTGATTTAAATGATGGGACTTCATTAATATTATTAATGAAATAAAAGAAACCTAAAAGATGTTGTGGAATATCGAATTTTCAAAAACAGGTACCTACAGTTCTTGCTTTGCATCGTGGTGTTCCTTGTAGAACATCCTGCACCTTATTCGATAAGGAAAGGGCCTAGATCCCTTCGCCGGGAGTGACCCCTTTAGCAATAACTGGAAGATGCTACACCCCTCGGTTTGTCTTTTGATTGCTCCTATAGTTCTTACTTTGCACAGCGGTATATATGATATATCCTGCACCTTATTCGATGAGGAAAGGGCCGACGATCCCTTCACCGGGAGTGAACCCTTTAGCAAAACTAGAAAAGCCTAAAAAACACTCCATTTTAAAATCATTTGATTCTACAACGATATCAAGTTCATTACGCAATAGGTTTTCAGAAAAACCTGTCGTAGCCCTCCGTCATTTCAGATAAGTTGTATATAGTATTCGTGCTACATTTGTTGGCTTTCGTCAAGGTGTAGTGTGCGGTAGCTATATGCTGCTTATCGGTTGCATACGATGCGATTGGATTAGGGTAGTCGTACGGCTTTGTTGGCTTTCGTCAAGGGTCGTGCGGGTGGGTTTAATTCAATCAAGAAATGTACGGGTTGAACTTGACTAGCGGGCTATGGTTTGTTGGCTTTCGTCAAGGTCATAGCACGTTAGGGGCAAAATTATCGGGAATTTCAAGTGTTGAAATTTGCAATGAGATTGCATACCTTCTATGAGATAGTTGGATCCCGATACCCACTGCGAGTAATTGTTACTCCTGGGAGAGTTTTACACATTACAATTAGCCGATCAAGTAGGTGTCTAGAAAGGTGTCAACGGGGTTACGCCTCTGGGAAAACGAGGTTTACTTTAATTAGGTGCGTGCGAAAGCACGGGGAACCTCCCTCAAAGTACCGACACTGGCCTGGCTGAAAGATTGGCGAACTTGTAGCGTGTAATTAATCCCGGCTAGTCTTTCCTTTTAGGGTTTGAAGGAAGATTTGATAAAAACAGTGGGAGCCATCCTGATTAGATAAAATAATAACCAATCTGATCTTGCAAGAACGCACGCAGAGTGTTTTCTTCTCTCTCTCTCCAGGTAGCGACCATGTCACGCCTTAATCAAGATAATAAAATGGATATATTGACCAAACCCGCTTGTTTTACTGTGCTGGGGAACGTTGTTCCCGCTCCAACTTATAATTGTTATAAGACAGAGCAGGAAATTGGGGAATACCAGATTTCCCGTGCCGCCCAAATGAAGAAAGTGCATGTTGATGCATCATCTTCGGGTGTGTTCGTTACACAGAACTGTTTCTCAGTATCCTCTGCGTCCTGGGTATCTGATACCGGATCTGGATCCCAGATATGTAATCTATTACATAAGGCTACAGAAAGGCAGGGAACTGAGAACGGGTGATAAGTTTCATGAGACAGAAAACGGTGCAAGTGTTGCAGCCAGGTCTGTTGGTCACTGTCACCCTGTATTACCTGAATACATTGATTCTGAACAAATGTCATTAGATACCGAACCTGATATACAAAATCATATCAGTCTCTTTATTAGTAAAAAAATGATAAAATTTTGTATTGTTGGATAATGTTTTGAACATTTCCTATATCAAAAGTTGATCGGTTCAGGCACGTTATCTAAAAGCATTAATGTTCTAAATCAAACAACAGTTCTTAGTATACAGAACACACACAAGTGGAAGAGTTCAAAAATGAATGAATCCTTCTTGAGGCATTGTACACTAGGTCATATCAATGCGACCCAACTAGCTGAAGTTACATTAAGATGCATATTTAAATTAGTTTGAATTTACATCTTGTGAAACTTGCCAGTCATGTCACAGAGATAAGATGACCATAGCTCTGTTTATTGAAAACAGAGAAAGAGTTAGTGAACTCTTGGGATGATACATATTGATGTATGAAGGTCCCCTGTCTACAATGCCAAGACCGGTTCTTTGTACTTCATTACCTTCTCTGATGATCTCTCAAGATTCAGACATATGTTTCTGTTGAAACACAAGTCCGAACCTTTTGAGATATTCACAGAATATAAGTTAGAAGTAGAGAACCAAAAACGGGTATAAGTATTATGTCCTTTGATGTGATCAAGGAGGAGAATACTTAAGCACCGGATTCCTGGACTATTCTAAGAATAAGATTCTCTCTCAGCATTACTCCTCCGTATACACCATAGCACGATGGTATATCGGGGCGGAGCAATAGCACCCTATGTGATATGGTGTGCTCTATGATGAGTGCTACTGAGTTTCCTATTTCCTTTTAGGGAGTTATGCACTTATGAAGTTGCATACCTATTGAATAGGGTTCCGATCAAATCAGATGCCTACCATTTCATATGAGATATGGAAAGGGAAGAGCCCATCTCTTAAGTCAGTTAAGATTTGGGGTTGTCCGGCCTATGTCTAAAAGCAAAATCCGGACAAGCTCGAGGCAAAGTCAGATCTGTGGAAGTTTGTTGGATATCCCAAGCATACGCAAGGGAATATCTTCTACCTAACCGAGGAACAAAAATGTTTTGTTACTCAGCATGCTACCTTTGTGAAAGGGAATTTCTTATGAAGAAATTTAAGGGCATGAGGTAGAACTGGAAAGAGTTCCAGCTATACAAACTGCAGCTGATGATTTGGTAGAACCAAAGGATTCAATAGCAACCAACGAACCTCAGCCTCTCCGCCGATCTAGTAGGGTTTCTCACCCACCTGAGAGATACTTTGGTTTCTCTATGATAGTGGGAGCAAGGATTGCATCATGGGATGATGACCTAACTAGTTTCGAGCTGGCCATCAGGAGTGAGACTCTGTAAGAATGGCTGGATGTTAATCGATCTGAGATGGAATCCTTTTACACCAACAAAGTATGGACTTTGGTTGCTTTATCTGAAGGGTTAAATCCCCATCAGGAGCAAGTATATCTTGAGAAGATTACTTGGTGTACATGGAAAAGTTGAGACTTTCAAAGCTAGACTTGTTAAAGGTTTGCATCATTGACCAGCTATGGATTGTGATGAAACCTTTTCTAAGTACCTATGCTTAAGTCTATCCAGATCCTACTTGCCACGGCTACATACCATGACTACGATATCTGGCGGTTGGGTATCATGACTGCTTTTCTAAATGATGTTTTAGAAGAGAGAGTCTGTAAGTACACAGTCAGAGGGCTTCGTAGACAGTGGGAGCAGCGAAAACGTGTGCAAGATGTTTTATGTGATAAAGCAGGCATCGCGGAGTTGGAACATCTGTTTTGATGTGGTAGTCAAAGAGTTTGACTTCATCAAAATGGTAGATGAACCTTGTATATACAAAAAGGAAGTAGGGAGTATGGTGGTGATCCTCGTAGAGTATGTGGATGATATACTCATGATAGGGAAGAAGTTTCCTATGCTACGCTCGGTCAATCTCCGCTTATCACAAGGATTCTCCATAAAGGATCAAAGTGATACCTCCTAAATCCTGGGTTTGGATCTATGAGATAGATCTAATTGGATGTTAGGATACTCACTAGTTGTAGTGAGATGGTATCAATTGATCCTGGGGAGAATCACTGGAAAGGTTCCAGGGTGATAAGGACGACTGAATGTCAGTAGCAGGCATTGACTTTACCCTCAGTAAAGGGACGGTATGTTGGAAGAGTTCCAAGCTAGATATCGTGGCATACTAGATGATAAAGGCTGGATACATCACTACCAAAGAGGCAGTCTGGGTGATATTAGTTCATGAGATGAACTTCGTTCTTCCCATTGTGTGACAATGGAGTTGTGGCTTATGCCAAGGAACGACCGTCCCATCAGTGATCCAGACATATTCTTAGGCAGTATCACCTGATCATGGAGATGGTTGATCTCCAGGGGATCGAGGTTAGGAGAGTAGACTCAGAGGACAACATGGCGGATCCACTCACAAAGGCCTTTTCCCAGAGAGAGACTTTTATGGGATGGTTGAGATACTACAACCACTGCTATCAGATGGCCCTAGTGCAAGTGGGAGATTGTTAGTTATATGTATGCCCTAGAGGCCATTGCTATACATAGGATGTATATTGTAGTGGATGCTTGGACATATATAGGGATGACTTTCTTGCTCGATATGATAGTATGCTATCTGGTTACTCTTTACCTTAACGTGTACACTGATTGTCTCTCTGTTACATGTTGGTAAAGCCCTTAGGATGTGTATATGACTACCTGGACTATGATGCGGATCATACTAGTCGGGACGTGGTAGTCCATAAGTACATCCTTCAAAGTCCCTAGTCGTGGGTGTATCGAGACGGGGCATCGATATACCAGAGTAGACTAGCGTGTAGTTTCTCGACCCATATAGATGGGCGATGGATGATCCCATATCCATTGGTGTTTGACATCAGAGATGATATACGGGTGCTCAGTGAAGACTGGGTACACTGGACGGACTCGCCGAGAACTCCCAGATGGTATTATACCTTACGTCAGATGGCAGTTCTCTGGTGACACTGGTGCAGGTTAGTCTGCAGACCCGAGATCGTCATAGAGTCTTGTGTGATTCCCACTGTGCTTTGATTTCCATCATACCACGTCCAAGAGGGCGTGCAAAAAGGTGGCTTTTGGGTACAGTTCCGAATCACATGGAGGCAATGAGCGATAGGAGGGGTTCCGTCTCTCCCGGTATAGGGAGTTGATGTTGCGCAGTGCTCGATTGGCTATAACAGGAAGTCCTTGGCCAAGGCTGCTTTAGGGATTTACTGGTAAGTGTTACCAGTAGTTTCTCGACCCGTTATGAGCCTCATATCGACACGACTTATCAAGTTATTGGGGTCTGACGTTTACCACCCCTTGACAAGATATGCGACATATCAGACGAACAGACCGGACTGTACGGTAGTGTTACTGGTTGGATTCATAGGAGTGTGAGCGGGCTTGCTCGTTGATCTTCTGATCGCTCAATACCCGGGTGGCCGTTACGTTTAGCAGACCGCTTGCGGCTTGTGGGTGTTTGATATGATCATCACCTACTGCCGGCGTATTGACGAGTCTTTAGAGTCCTACACAGAGGTTTCCTGGCTCAAGCGAAACGAAATAGGAGCGCATATGAGATATGTGCGGGACCGAGAATAATACCAATATGTGATACTGAATTCTATTCTCGCGATTTGTGACATTGATCGGTTGTATGCGATATAGCCGGGTTATATTCTCGGTCACCCGGGTATCAAGTGTTGATTCGATAAGTTGTTACTATTGATATTAGTCGGTTATATGCGATATGACCGGATCGTTAAATCAAGTGTTGATTTAATGATTTAATGTATAATTGATTTAATGTATAATTATATATTTAATATATTACTTTACATTAACTAGTATTGGTTCACTTAAGATTGATTTTCTCACTTGAATGTGCACATTGTTTATATGTGATATATGCAACTGTACATGTTTGTATCATGCTTGATGATACAAACAAGTTGAGTGTATGAGACTTGAACCAAATCAAGGTTAAATTAGGGTTTACTATTTTCCTAGCATATAACAAAAGAGTGTGACTTTGGTCAAAGTTATCAAGCTTCATGAAGCTTGATAAACATTGACAAAGTCAACTCTTTTGTCATTTGTATAAGATATTAGTTAACCCAACCCTTAACCTAATACTTTGGTTAATTCTCTACATGAGTTAAGCATGAGGGCTTAACTCAACCATGGTGCCATGATTAAAAGGATAAGTTTCATATTATTCTTTTAATTCTTTTCTTCTTCTTCTCCTTCATCAAGCTCACAAAAGCTTGCTAGCTCCAATGGTGTCATGGGAAAAAGAGTGAGAAATCCAATTCTAATGTGAACCCACTTCCTATTTCTTCATCCTCTACTACTTGCCATGTAGTATAGGGTGTTCTCTTCACAAAGTTTTTGACCAAGTGAAGGAATAGCTTGAGTTTGAGTCTCCCCGACGTAGATCATCTTCGGCCTCGAAGTCAATGACCTAGCCCGATCATTTCTCCGACGAAACCATCGCTAGAGTCCGGGATCCGATGATCGTAGCGGAGGGACGTCAACCCGGAGCTTTAGAAGTGGAAGACCGGATCTACAAAGGTTGAATTTCCATTCACTTAGTAACAAAGTAGTTTTCTTGCTTGTTGTTTCGCCTAATCTCTAGTTAACGATCTAGTTTAGGGTTTCTCGGCACCGGAAAATTTTGAATTTGGCATGGTTGATGCCTTGTGGAACCTCTTGAGTGTGCCTAGTAACTGTACACTTCGCCGACAGGATGTACCAAGCCCATGGGAGATAGCCGATCGGGTGGTGGGGGATCAGACCTATGTTATATGATTGCCCCCAAGGTCACGCCTCGCCTTGACAGATACGGCGTCCCAGGATATCCAAAACCATAGAACGCTGGACCGGGATTGCATCTATGGCAGGATGAAGAAAGCCCTTCGATGTCCAATCAACCATCTCCACGGCATACTGCACCGGGGGTGGGCTGGCATAATGGATCGCCGTAATGGGCTCCGCCGGCACTGCACACGTGAAGCTCCGTCGACCCATGATAATCTGATTATACCACGACCCCAAAGGTAGAGACTCTTATATTCCGGGTCGTAGTCCTTGATCATAGCCAGGACTTCGCGGTCCAATGGCGCTTCAGGAAATCCCTCCTCCGAACGAGCAAACGGGAATGAGGTATCGAGAGACATTGTCGCTGCAAGGGAGCAAAAGTAGCCGTTAGTGTTGCAACTCCAACGCTTAGCGTTTAAAAATTTTTAAATTAAAATTAATTACACCACACTGCAGTGCAGTGGGTAGGAGACCAAGGGGGGACCCACAAAATCTGGATGACAATATGTCAGTTAACAAGACAACCCGATCATTGGATGAGATTGTCAGTTAATCCCCAAGAGAATATTCCCATTAATAATATTTAAAAAAAATCCCTTGAGACAAGGAGAAAATATCCTTTTTCAGAGCAAAGCTCTGTCACAGAGTGACACTTGTCAAACTCTGGTCTCAGGGGAATAAGATTCTTTAAAAGAGCCTTCATCAAAAAAAATTTATTAATTAATTCCTAAAAAATTGAAGTTCTGGGATCTCAAAGATCCATATGAAAAAACTCTTAAGAGTTCATCATCAGAAGATCAGGGATCTATATTCTGTCAATATGAGCAAACCTCTGTTCATGGGCTAAGAAACCCCGAAACAAATTCTTGAGAGCAGAGCTCTGTTTATGAAACCCCAAAGAGGATTTCTTTAGATCAAAAGATCTATGAGAGCAAGGCTCTATTGGTTAAGATTGATTTAAATTAATTTAACTTAATTTTAAATTAATTTTACCTAAAGTTTTCTAACTTGGAAAATGAGAGCAAAGCTCTAGAGTTCTGGAAACAAGAGCAAAGCTCTGAAGTTCTTAAGCAAGAGCAAAGCTCTGAAAATCAAAATTTTAGAAAATGGTGAAGATTTTCTAAGGGCAAGAAGTCCTATTTATAAGGCACTTGCGCCCCTTCAGCTCACCCGTTAATCCAACGGCCAGAATCTTGCCACCGCTACACTCACGTGCGCGCCACGTGAGCGCAACGGTGGGGGGCATTTGTTTCCCCCAATCAGAGCAAAGCTCTGTTTGAATTTCAAAATTCAAAATTTGAAGCAACGCTTCAGATTCTTTGCTCTGCGCGCAACGCGCCATGTGTCAAAATCTGATACATCAGCACAGCGCCCAAGGCAGCGTGCCCAATCAGAGCAAAGCTCTATTTAAAACAAAATTAAAGGAAGCAACGCTTCAGTTGCGCAAGCGCTGCGCTGCGCGACACGTGTCAGCGCAGTTGCGCTGCGCCATGCGCCGCGCGACACGTGTCAGCGCAGTTGCGAAGCGCCGCGCACCGCGCGACACGTGTCAGCGCAGATGCGTAAGCGCAGATGCTTGACACGTGTCACGCGCTGGGGCGTTTGCGCCAAACAGAATTAAATTCTAGTAAGATTCTTCTGTTCTTGTTAAAACAAGAAGATTGCCTTCTGTAAAACAGAAGCCCTTGGATCAAAGATCCAACGGTGGGGAAAATTCCCCAAATCACTCAGAGAAAGATCTCTTTAACAAATTTATGGGCACTATATAAAGACCCCTAGACCCCAATTCAAAGAGGATCAACATTCTGAGAGATCTAGAACTTCAAACAGAGAGAACTCTGAAGAAATTTCAAGAAGAAAAAGGTAAAAACCTTTGATATTAGAAGAATTTCTTCTAATAGATCATTGATCTAAGAACAAGATCAATGATCTTCAATAAAACAAAAAAAACAAATAATAATAGTGCTTTGCACTTTTTATGAACCACTGGTTCTCTGAAATCAAGAAAAACAAGAAAAACTTATTTTCTTTGATCTAAATTGGATCAAGAAATCAAACAGTGCTTTGCACTTTTTTATGAACCATTGGTTCTGGAATCTTAAAGATTCTCAAGATTATTGAAATAGTGCCATGCACTTGCAAAAACTGCACTGTTGCGCTCCTGATTTGGCGCAAGCCACCAGAGAGCGCCACGTGTCAGCATCTGACTCACTTGCGTTGTGCGCTTTCAAGATAGAGCTTTGCTCTATGAAATTGGCGCAACTCACCAGAGCGCGCCACGTGTCAACAGCGCAAGCGCAACGCACTGGTGCAGCGCACTGCACTTGCGTGACACGTGTCACCCCCGCAAGCGCTTGCGCTCATTTATTGGCGCAAAGCGTCTGACAGGCCACATGGCCCTTGTCAAATAATTGATGCACTGCATCATTAAAAAGAAGGGCTCAGCCTAATTAAAAAGGCCTAATGGGCCTAGTAAATGCTATGCATTATTTTCAAACAGATGCAATGCATCAGAGCCCAAATTAAAATAGATGCAATGCATCAGAGCCCAAACAAGGGTCTGTCAGACCAGAACAGATGTTGTGCATCATTTAAAGGGGCAGAACCCAAATAAAGGTCCAACAGAGACCAAGATTAATGCTATGCATTATTAAACAAGGGCAAAGCCCTAGCACAGGTCTAATAGACCAAAAACAAATAAAAGCGTTGAATATTTTTCAACTGGACTTAGCCCAATCATGGCCGTAAGTCCTCAAATTAAATTGACTGAGCACAGCTGCTCTCTTAAATCAATTTACATCCGGTTCGAGGGTACATCTCCGAACTCCTTTGAATCCTATCGTTGTAATCCTTCAACGACGTCAGAGAGGTGACGGGTCCCGACAACCACACATCAACACGGACTGTGGGGTCCTTAAACTCATGGACTTATGCATCCTTAAACCAAGATATGGACTGTGGGGTCCTTAAACCCGCGGACTTATGCGTCCTTAAACTAACGGACTAATGCGTCCTTAAACACACCCATATGGACTGTGGGGTCCTTAAACCCATGGACTTATGCGTCCTTAAACTACCAATGGACCGCAATGTCCCTAAACTACTTATGGACCACTACGTCCCAAAACTGGAACAATAGAGCCCCCAAACGCTCGTTTGTTCGATCTAAACGATCACGTTTAAGTTGATCTTAGCCTCAAATATGGCTAACGTATCCTTAAACATTCAAACAGACTTTAGTCCCAAATTGGACTATAAGACCCCCAATCAACTTTGGTTCAAGGGTACATCTCCGAACTCCTCTGACACATGTCGTTGTAATCCTTCAACGTCGTCAGAGAGGTGACAGGTCCCGACGGCCATATATTAAATGGACCCCTATGTCCCTAAACTGGAAATGGATCTAGACGATCCCGTTAAGTAGATCTTAGTATGGAAATTAGACTAACGTATCCTTAACAAACGTTTAAGTTAATCTTAGCCTCAAATATGGCTAACGTATCCTTAAACCAAAACCCAAAACCCAAATCTAAGAAAGTACGGATTTGGACTAATCCACGTCCTACGGGAGACGAAATAAATAGTCTCCGTATACAATCCACGGGCAACCACAAACAAAACAAACACCCACGACACGAAGTGAAATTCTGGAGAAGGAGAAAGTTGTTACCGCGATGCGGTAGTGTAATTAACTGCAGGGGCTTGCGCCTGCAGGGAAGAGCTGAAATAGAAATCATTCTCTCCCTCTGAGCGCTATTGTGCTTTCCGTTCCCCACAATCAAAAACCTTCAAGCGAGGGGGAATCTGACGAAGTCTGCTACATCGGCCGCATCCGTCTAAACCTCCGATACACGGTGTCACGACCCGAAAGTACGGAACATGACCGGCACTTAAACTACGAACGTCTCGAGGCGTACGTAATCTAAGTAAACCGAAAACCCAGAAATCCAAACCAAGAAGAGTAGTAGAGAGTAGGAAAAACCAACTTAAAGCAAGTAATTTCAATAGCATAAGCCGAATTATGCGGTTTTTAAAACATCAAAAATTTACTGAAAATTTCGGCAGAGTCTCCTTTGTAAATACTGGCCCCCAAACGGGATACAACATGAATAGTATACGAAATCAAGAAAAAGGCATCCCCAAGCGGGAGCTAGCTCTTCGTCAATCGACGGTCACAACCACACAAACAAAATAATATACAACGCCAACAGCGAGGATCAAAACTCAAAAGGAAACTCAAAACCACCAGAAATATAACGAGCGACTCTAAGGTCGAAAGGATAAACAACACTGGTCTCTATCTCAAAAAAATACATGTTTGGTTGATGGAATTTACTAGATACAACGGAATAATATTATACAAGGTAATATGATGGGTACGATACAAGAAAAACCCACCTACTAGCAAGTCACCCGAATGAAACTGAGCCCGCAAAGCCGTAAAGAAACCTGTACGGCAAACCTGCAAGAAACTGGGGCACAACGGGGGTGAGTTGCCAACTCGTGAATAGAAAAATATCTACGCACAGAAATCGCATAAATAACGCAACCTAGGTCAATGATCAGAAAATATCCTCAATATGTGTATAACAGGCAGCCTAGACAATGTCTAGGGTAAAATCTAACCCGAGTATAATTTCATGTGCCCGTGTCAGTGCCTCAGGTAGCAATATATCATAAGAATGAGATATGAATGCGTGAAAACAGAATACATTTACATGAAGCAGCAGTTTTCATACTTTAGTGAGATTTCCCTTGTATTTTTAAAGTGAGGTACCATAATGAAATCAGCATAAAACTGTGCCTAGCATCGGCACAAACGAAATCCCAATATCTCGATATCTCAAAGTCTCAACCATAATATCTAGGGCGCCGTCAGTCCAGACCGGCCCCTACCATAAATCTCAAGACCATGACGGTATCCTCCGGATATCCGACGCGTCGGGTAAAATCACCGGTAGGTATTACTCCCCTGCCAGGCTCAACGTCATCACCACATTCCTCTTGCCCCGGGGTACCGCACCGGGTCCACCATGTACCCGAAACGGTTCATCCGTCTCCTCGAATCGGGTTTCCAAATCCATCAGCAAACTCATGGTGGACGACTCATACATCATGGGAAAACCGCACTTTTTATTTTAAAAGAGAGAATATGTTTATTTGTGTTTTTGCGGTTTTCCTCCAAATCCAGAAAATCTCATAGAAATCCAAATCCAAACCTCAATAGCATGCAAAATAGTGAATATATGCATGAGAATCCATGAATGCGGCATAACAATGAATAACAGTATGCATGAAGTAGCAGGTAATGACTACAATGTCCAAACTATTCGCTAATAGGCTATGTCAAGCAATAATATATTTTTCTAAGGTGTACGTGACATGGCAATTATCGATGAAGATGTGTGTGAGCCGGCAAGTAAGTGTACGTGGTACATACGCATCATCGGTAATGGTGCTTGTGTCCTATCAGCATGATATTAAAATGGAGTATGAAACATAATATAAGAATGCGATGCAAAGCGAACCACAAAAAAAAAGTGGGAGCTGAAACTAGACGTAACCAAAACTAATCTGCATTAATCTAATATAAGTCCTACGAATGGTGCCTTTTGAAATAACACGAATCATGGGGTTTTGAAAATAGGGCTACGGTGTTTTTATGAAAGGATACGTCGCTTTTGAAATGTCCGTAGATTCCCTTGAGCTGTTTTTAAAAATGCCCACGATTCGTTAGTTTTTGAAATAGGTAAGAAGTCTAATCTACTCTAACAACTACACTAAACTATACGGCCGAACTAACAAGCTGAGCTACAGGTAAGGAAACCGCCTAACATCTGAGTCGATATATATATATATATATATAAGTCGGTGATCCCGCCTCAATAGTATCACGTACGATACAGTATATCATCTGACATCCTCGAGTCATGAGCGCGGATCTATCATCAATATAGGCTCGTACGGTAAATCGTCGTACGGCATCCCAAAAGCTGGGTACGGTTCAATATCACACTATCTCATCACATTTCAGATATCACTTATCATATCATATAAATCTGGGGTACTGATCTAAGTCTAGTACAACTGATATCATCTACAAAGTATGAATGCGGGGGTAAACACACATCCCGAACCCGCAAGAATCACATTTCGTATCCCAAATACGAATCATATCAAATCACCGATCTCGCGGCATAAAGCCCACATCATCGACTCAACTCCAAAGTCATCCCATATCATCAAACACCGTGCAAGTATAAGAAACATACAAGTGTATGCGTGTGGGTGCAAATCTATCCTATGGTTCGCAACTAGGAACTACGCTAGTTATTTCTACCCCTAACTAACCATAACACACTAACTATCACACATACAAATATACTACATAGTACTAATTACGGACTGCGGGGGTGCTATACGCCATCCACCCGACTTCTCCCCGTAAATATAAATCTACTTACCTGGTCCTCGCTAGCCGGTGCCGACGTTGCCACGCGCTTGCTTGTCGTCTCGAAGTCCATATGGGGGTACCTTAAACTAGTTTGAAATGAGATCCACACTTGCCAAAACATAGCCCCCAAAATGCCATCTTACTCCAAGGATTCAAGCTAGCATGGGCAAAGAAATAATGGGTCAAGGTTGGATTTGAGATTAGTGATGTTTTTATGTGGATTTTGAAGAAATTTTGTGGATTTTAGAGGTGAAGAATGTGAGGATTTGGAGAGGGGAGGGCTGTGAAATTTCTGGCCGAAAATTGAGGAGGGTGAGGTGAGTGGGAGAGTGAGAGAGAGAGAGTGTTGGTTTCAAAGTCAAAGAAAAGTCAAGCCCATTCTTATACATTCTTTTCCTTTTCTTTTCTTTGTTTGTTTTGACTTTTTACCGAAAACACCCTTATCTTACCGATTTTTCGAAATTTCACCGAAACGATTTTCAAAACGTTACAATCTTCCCCCCTTAAAGAAATTCGGTCCCCGAATTTAAATTCAAACTCCCCCAAATTCTAAAACATCTAAGAAAAACCATCAAGTCGTCGGGGCTCCGAAATTGTAACTACATAAAACAAATCGTAGCGCAGCGCATGCGCTTGAAAAATGAGCATATAACTCAAATCGAAACTCCGTCAAGCATCCCGCAATCATCGGAGTCATGGAAAAGACATCAATGCCAAATCCAAATCAAAACCAATATGCCATAACTCGAAACTATACATGTAAATATCGAATCTATATATGTAAGTTTTGAAGGAAATGCATGCCAAATCTCTTTAAGTCGCTGTGCACGCGTATAACACTGCACAGTGGCGGACGTCTACCATAAGAAAATACATATATACTTTTGTTTGAAATGTACGTTCCGCCGTTTTGGAAACAATTTAGAAGGGTCTCCTTGTTTTAAACATTTCGTGTCATATCTGACACGTAGGTAAATACTGGGGCTATAGCTCGCTTTTTGGAAATCCCCTCAATAACTATCAATGCATGCAAAATATATTCAGGTACTGTCCTCTGACTAGTCCTGCTCAGTACGAAAACATATAGCCATATCATAAAAACGTACTGCTCTAAAAAAATCAATCCCAAAATACGCACATGAATACTACGTGCGTCTGGTGCGCACGGAAATCAAAATCCATGAATGTGCCATACATGCGCACAGAAACAACATCTAAGTGCATCGGGTGTGCACGAAACATCTGTCGTAGGCAACATGTGTGCCTGACAGCAAAATCAGGTGCATCTGACATGCATGAAAAATCTCGATTTAGTGCATCTGGTGTGCACCAAAATCGCATCTCAAGACATGCGCGAAAATTCAAATCAGGTGCATCCATCGTGCATGAAATCATGAAATCCAATATCAAGCACCGAATGTGCGCAAAATCAATCAGGTGCACAAGGTGCACAAAACAAATATCGAGTATCACATTCGAAATCGAAGTCCAGTGCATCTAAGTGCACAAAAGGCGTATCACTGCACTGCAAGCATATATATACTATACAGAGTGCAGGAACGAAATCGTGTGCGTGCATACGCACAAAATCAACTCAAATGTCTGAAACCGTAAAATCACAAACATGTGAAACCCAAGCACGAAAACGATATCAAGTGCAACACTGTGCAAGAATCGTAAATTCTCAATCATCAAAATCAAATCATGCGAATAAATCACCCAAAACATCGAAATCAGTAATGGCGGAATAGTACTACTCCAGCGCATCCTCTAAGAATCTCGGCCAACTGTCGCGGTCACTAGTGGGACGTCTCGTCGATGATCATGAATTCTGTCCTGCTGGTGTGCGCAACCATGACCACTCCTGGGTCAAGGTCTTCACTGTGAATTACCAATCTTTCGGTCCATCGGCTCATCGGCCCGGTCAGGTGTGCTAACGGGGATGATCCCATTCTGGCACTTCTCTGGTCATTTCTCGGTCAATCATTGCGACCACTCATAAGACAGCATATCACTGGCATCGGCCTCTGGCTCTCTGAATATACGTGACACATCTGATCCTGGGTGCAAGTATCATTGCAGCAGTGTCCTGGAAGGAATCCTGCTCACGGTCTCTTCCATGTCTCGTCTCTGCCAACTGTCCGGAAGTCATTGTCCTTTCCTATATCTGCATCTTGCTCTGGAACGACTGCATACTCATCGCGACTCCTTATGGAAGGTATATCCAGTACTCTGCCTCGGCATGCGCATCACATCTCTGATGTCGGCGGAGGGGAACGTCTTCATATCTGGATTTTATACGAACCTCTTACTCCATTTTCTCTAATGTCGACCGCTTCGGACTCATCTCATCGTGGCTGCATGGACTGAGCTCCAACGGCTATCCTCGTATCTGGAGTCTCCCAAGAAATGCATCTTACCACCTAGCATCCGAATTAAGTCGAGCCATCCGATCGAGTCGTCAAAACCTCATAATCCCCTAAGAGCTCCACATCTTGGGCACAGTTTAATAGTATCGAGTACATACCACAGCATCGGTGGTCCAGCCGTAGAAGGGCAAACCCAAGCCTCACTAATGGCGCCGTAGAACTGCCGCAAACCCGAAGGTTCAAAGGCTTTCACACGGTCATTAAGTCGAGTTAGGGTTTCATTCTTCTAGAGGGACCATAGAATTGCCTGCATATCTTTTGGACTACTTAAAACTTGGAATAATAGGTTGCTGACATTCGATCGTCTCTGTCGACTCTCAACGTCTCCACGTGAAATCGTCTCCAGCTGGAATCAATCTATCTGATGACCTCGCATCAGGGTAGGCGAACGATCCACAAGTCCTAGTCATTCATCCTCGGTGACTAGCGACCTTCTATCATCTCTTAGTACAACTCGTTCTGCACTAACGACATCATCTGGGGCAATATCTCGTCGTTCGCAGCAATAACTAGCTCGCTCATCTGCACGCTGAACAGTGCCTCGACCATCATGAATAAGCAACACACCAACGGTCATCAAAATCTGGCTGGCCTCTGTCAGTGGCTCAATCCTCTAGTGTCGATCAGCACCTCCGAGTAACCTCATAAAGGCGATCCGCCAAACGCTCGTGGCGCGGAAACACAGTAAAATGACACATCTCTGCAATCGTGTGTCGCCGGAATTTCGCCCTGGTCAGTCCTCGTTCGTGACGAGCTTGTGCTGACCGCAGCTCTAGCCGTAGCTCTCCCTGCCGGTAACCGTAGCAGCAAAACCAAACTGGTACCGACGAGGCTAGATCAGGAAGGAATATAATACTGAACAAGGAAATGTACATCCTAAGGCTTCATAAGTGGAGTGGCGTGTCGTAAATATGCCGCGGAACATACCAACGGTACGTCACTCTACTTTAGTCACCTATTCCATCAACCAAGGGTCATCCTATGCTCCGAAGGTAAAACCTAACGCTCTGATACCAACTTTGTCACGACCCGAAAGTACGGAACATGACCGGCACTTAAACTACGAACGTCTCGAGGCGTACGTAATCTAAGTAAACCGAAAACCCAGAAATCCAAACCAAGAAGAGTAGTAGAGAGTAGGAAAAACCAACTTAAAGCAAGTAATTTCAATAGCATAAGCCGAATTATGCGGTTTTTAAAACATCAAAAATTTACTGAAAATTTCGGCAGAGTCTCCTTTGTAAATACTGGCCCCCAAACGGGATACAACATGAATAGTATACGAAATCAAGAAAAAGGCATCCCCAAGCGGGAGCTAGCTCTTCGTCAATCGACGGTGACAACCACACAAACAAAATAATATACAACGCCAACGGCGAGGGTCAAAACTCAAAAGGAAACTCAAAACCACCAGAAATATAACGAGCGACTCTAAGGTCGAAAGGATAAACAACACTGGTCTCTATCTCAAAAAAATACATGTTTGGTTGATGGAATTTACTAGATACAACGGAATAATATTATACAAGGTAATATGATGGGTACGATACAAGAAAAACCCACCTACTAGCAAGTCACCCGAATGAAACTGAGCCCGCAAAGCCGTAAAGAAACCTGTACGGCAAACCTGCAAGAAACTGGGGCACAACGGGGGTGAGTTGCCAACTCGTGAATAGAAAAATATCTACGCACAGAAATCGCATAAATAACGCAACCTAGGTCAATGATCAGAAAATATCCTCAATATGTGTATAACAGGCAGCCTAGACAATGTCTAGGGTAAAATCTAACCCGAGTATAATTTCATGTGCCCGTGTCAGTGCCTCAGGTAGCAATATATCATAAGAATAAGATATGAATGCGTGAAAACAGAATACATTTACATGAAGCAGCTGTTTTCATACTTTAGTGAGATTTCCCTTGTATTTTTAAAGTGAGGTACCATAATGAAATCAGCATAAAACTGTGCCTAGCATCGGCACAAACGAAATCCCAATATCCCGATATCTCAAAGTCTCAACCACAATGTCTAGGGCGCCGTCAGTCCAGACCGGCCCCTACCATAAATCTCAAGACCACGACGGTATCCTCCGGATATCCGACGCGTCGGGTAAAATCACCGGTAGGTAGTACTCCCCTGCCAGGCTCAACGTCATCACCACATTCCTCTTGCCCCGGGGTACCGCACCGGGTCCACCATGTACCCGAAACGGTTCATCCGTCTCCTCGAATCGGGTTTCCAAATCCATCAGCAAACTCATGGTGGACGACTCATACATCATGGGAAAACCGTACTTTTTATTTTAAAAGAGAGAATATGTTTATTTGTGTTTTTGCGGTTTTCCTCCAAATCCAGAAAATCTCATAGAAATCCAAATCCAAACCTCAATAGCATGCAAAATAGTGAATATATGCATGAGAATCCATGAATGCGGCATAACAATGAATAACAGTATGCATGAAGTAGCAGGTAATGACTACAATGTCCAAACTATTCGCTAATAGGCTATGTCAAGCAATAATATATTTTTCTAAGGTGTACGTGACATGGCAATTATCGATGAAGATGTGTGTGAGCCGGCAAGTAAGTGTACGTGGTACATACGCATCATCGGTAATGGTGCTTGTGTCCTATCAGCATGATATTAAAATGGAGTATGAAACATAATATAAGAATGCGATGCAAAGCGAACCACAAAAAAAAAGTGGGAGCTGAAACTAGACGTAACCAAAACTAATCTGCATTAATCTAATATAAGTCCTACGAATGGTGCCTTTTGAAATAACACGAATCATGGGGTTTTGAAAATAGGGCTACGGTGTTTTTATGAAAGGATACGTCGCTTTTGAAATGTCCGTAGATTCCCTTGAGCTGTTTTTAAAAATGCCCACGATTCGTTAGTTTTTGAAATAGGTAAGAAGTCTAATCTACTCTAACAACTACACTAAACTATACGGCCGAACTAACAAGCTGAGCTACAGGTAAGGAAACCGCCTAACATCTGAGTCGATATATATATATATATATATATAAGTCGGTGATCCCGCCTCAATAGTATCACGTACGATACAGTATATCATCTGACATCCTCGAGTCATGAGCGCGGATCTATCATCAATATAGGCTCGTACGGTAAATCGTCGTACGGCATCCCAAAAGCTGGGTATGGTTCAATATCACACTATCTCATCACATTTCAGATATCACTTATCATATCATATAAATCTGGGGTACTGATCTAAGTCTAGTACAACTGATATCATCTACAAAGTATGAATGCGGGGGTAAACACACATCCCGAACCCGCAAGAATCACATTTCGTATCCCAAATACGAATCATATCAAATCACCGATCTCGCGGCACAAAGCCCACATCATCGACTCAACTCCAAAGTCATCCCATATCATCAAACACCGTGCAAGTATAAGAAACATACAAGTGTATGCGTGTGGGTGCAAATCTATCCTATGGTTCGCAACTAGGAACTACGCTAGTTATTTCTACCCCTAACTAACCATAACACACTAACTATCACACATACAAATATACTACATAGTACTAATTACGGACTGCGGGGGTGCTATACGCCATCCACCCGACTTCTCCCCGTAGATATAAATCTACTCACCTGGTCCTCGCTAGCCGGTGCCGACGTTGCCACGCGCTTGCTTGTCGTCTCGAAGTCCATATGGGGGTACCTTAAACTAGTTTGAAATGAGATCCACACTTGCCAAAACATAGCCCCCAAAATGCCATCTTACTCCAAGGATTCAAGCTAGCATGGGCAAAGAAATAATGGGTCAAGGTTGGATTTGAGATTAGTGATGTTTTTATGTGGATTTTGAAGAAATTTTGTGGATTTTAGAGGTGAAGAATGTGAGGATTTGGAGAGGGGAGGGCTGTGAAATTTCTGGCCGAAAATTGAGGAGGGTGAGGTGAGTGGGAGAGTGAGAGAGAGAGAGTGTTGGTTTCAAAGTCAAAGAAAAGTCAAGCCCATTCTTATACATTCTTTTCCTTTTCTTTTCTTCGTTTGTTTTGACTTTTTACCGAAAACACCCTTATCTTACCGATTTTTCGAAATTTCACCGAAACGATTTTCAAAACGTTACACACGGTGCCATAAATCAACTTGGCATCTTCAGAGAGGTAGACGGATAAAACCAAATAGCATCTGCCCCGATTCTCAGGCAAGACGTCCTCACGTGTGCGCCGTCTTTCGGAGGGGAACAATAACGCCGGGGATCAAAAAGCCCTCTCAGAGGCAGTCGAGCCCGAGGTTCCCTCGCTCGGCTATCTTTCATGACAAAAGCCCTTGCCTAGAGGCACCGGACAGTACCCTGCCCGGCCAAGGGTCCTTGGTAGGCTTCTTACAGCCCTATAGCTCTTCCCGCGCTAAGGACCAAAGTCCTCCCAGAGGCAGTCGGGCCCTCGCCCGGCTATCCCCGGCCGGTAGCTTCCTACCACAACCGACAGGGATCAAAGCCCTCGCCAATAGGCACTGGGCAGTAACCCTGCTCGGTCCCCATCCTGAAGGATCAAAGCCCTCACAAGAGGAAACTGAGCAGCTACCCTGCGCGGTAAAAACTCCGGCTGGTAGTCGCCTACCCACGACACCGGGGATCAAAAGCCCTCCCATAGGCAATCGAGCCCGAGGTCCCCTCGCTCGGCTATCCCCGGCGGGCAGCTTCCCTGCCACAACGCCGAGGATCAAAAAGCCCTCCCAGAGGCAGTCGAGACCGAGGTTCCCTCGCTCGGCTATCTTTCAGGATGAAAGCTCTCGCCAAGAGGCACCGGACAGTAACCCTGCCCGGCCAAGGGTCCTTGGTAGGCTTCTTACAGCCCTATAGCTCTTCCCGCGCTAAGGACCAAAGTCCTCCCGGAGGCAGCCGGGCCCTCGCTCATCTATCCCCAGCTGGTAGCTTCCTACCACAACCGTCATGAAGGATCAAAGCCCTCGCAAGAGACAACCGAGCAGCTGCCCTGATCGGTAAAAACTCCGGCTGGTAGTCGCCTACCCACGACGCCAGAGGTCAAAGCCCTTGCCCAGAGGCCACCGAGCAGCTACCCTGCTCGGCCATCCTTGGTGGGCAACTCCCCTACCACCGCGCCAGGAGGCACCACGCCTTTGCAAGGGGTGACGATGCAGCTACCTTGCCCAGTCAACCCCAGATGGTGACCAATGCTTGGAATCAGAGATGCTCTATGGTCGTGGAGGACCCGAGACCCCAGTGAGGGGCGTCAGGTCTGCCCAAGTCTAAACGATCTTCCCTCGACTCCGGGGCCCAGGGAGATACCTCCTCAGAAGAGCTCATCGGCAAGTGATCGCAGACAACTCAACGGACAATCGCTAGACAGATGGCCAACCTGACGTAAAAGCACAACGATACAGACAAAAGATATTCCACGAGCATTCTTCACAAACAAAACGCAGAACACAATTCTATGGAGCTAAGGAAAAAAGAAACTTCATTACTATTTCGAAAGACAAAAGTTTTTTTACAAAGGGTATTTTTTGGGCTCCCCAGCCTTACAAAATTCAAAAGAAAAACAAATTGAAGATGGAAGAACGGGGGCTCTACACCTCGAGGCCGGGCGCGACCCCGGGGTCCTCGACCTCCACCACTTGATGCGCTGGGTCCTCGACCGTCTCCTCGCCGGGAACTTCTCCCCCTTGCTCATCGGCGCCCACGAGGGGGAACTCTGCCAGGAGATCCGCGTCGTCGAAACCCGGCATCCGGGACTTGACGGCATCGAGGGCGTCATGCCAAATGCGGGTCATGGCCATGACCAGGTCGTTATAAAAATACTTCGACTCCTTATAGCTCGCCACGGCCCTCGATTCAGCCGACTTAAACGCCTCCGCCGCCGCCCCCAGCTCTTTTCGGAGGGCCTTCACCGACCTCTTCAGGTTGCCGGCAAGCACCTGGGATTCCTCGAATTTTCCCTCGGCGATCACGGCGGCCTCGCGATGCCGGGCGACCTCCTTTTTCCCGGCGACCACCTCGCCCTCCAGGGCGGCGATCTTTGCCGACATCGCCTCCCGCTCTTGCCTGGAGCTTTCTTGCAGTGAGGCGAGCTGACCCGCGGCCTCCAACGCCGGGGCTACCACCTCAGTCTCCACCCGGAGGGCAAGGGCCACGTGCTGGAGAACCTGGGAAGACACAAAAAGGTTAGAAAATAGAAAAGGGCACCAAATCTCACGATGAACTGGGGGCTTACCTGCACGGACTCCTGGGCGATCGACGCCAGCTGGGCCCTGAGGGTCCCTCTGGGAACTCGACCCCCAGTCGAGGTCTATATTTCATGCAGGAGGCTATCCGCGACCAACAGCCCCGACGGCACCACGAACCGGAGCCCCCCTTCCTCCACTACGGTCGGCGAGGACCGGCCCTGGGAGGGTCTCCGGGAACTCTTCTTAAGCGGCTCCGAGGGAGAGCCAATCTCCTCTTCCGAGGTCGTGTCCTCCAGAATTAGGGCCCGCTTCCGACCCGATGCTCTGCTGGGGCCCGGGGCGGGATCCGCCACCGAGCGTCCTTGAGGTGACGCCTCCTGGGCAGCAGGAGCCGGAGCGGGCTGCGCCCGAGAAGAGCTGGCGCCCCCGGTCCTAGTAGGCTGCCTCGGCTGGCGCATAGCATCTCGGAGAGAGCCGAAGTCCTTGGATCCTACATGAAACAAACACCCAACAGATCAGCAACACGAGTAAAATGTAAACCCAAAAAGCAAGCCTAACTTACCGACGACCTCGACGGGGCTAAGCCCGACCCAGCTCAAAACCTTCTCGGACAGCAGCATGTCATGTTGAGGGACGGGCTCCCATGACGCCTCTCTCACCGCGGCTGGGTCATCGGACAGGTTCCCCGGCAGGCACTTCTCCCTCGACCACTTGGTGGGCACTGGCCAGTCCTCGCCCTCGGGAGGGAAAATGAAGAAAATTTTCTTTTTCCAATCATGAATGGAGGAGGGCAGGGCCACGACCCCGGTCCCGGCAGCGACCCCGGGCCGCTTCCTAAAAGTAAGGTAAACCCATCTCGGGTCGCCGGCTTGACCGCCAGGGTGACTCTTGAAAGTGAGGGAGGAATCAAGAAGGGAGAGACTGAAAGGAACCGCCTACAGCCTCAGGCGGATCAAGAACCCAAGGAGGATCCTCCACGCGTTTGGCACTAACTGGCCGGGGGCCAAGCCGAAGAAATTCAAAGCGGCGATGACCTCAGGAGAGAAGGGCAGGCGCATTCCGCCCCAAAAAGCTTCCAAATACAGGGCAATCTCCCTGCCCCGTACCTGGTCTGCCCTCTCTCCATCCTCGGCTAGACGGAGCGTGTAGCGCGGGGTAATGTGGAAGCGAGCCCGAGCGCTGGCGAGCTCGTCCTCATGCCTCACCCAGCACGAGGTGCTGGGGGCCACATCTGTCGCCTCCTCCCTGGAGGCGGCCCCCGCCTCACGGCCCCGGGAAGAGGGCCCAGCCCTTACTCCCCGAGGAGACTCAGAAACATCTAAAGGGACCCTAGCATCTACTCCTACAACGCCTACTGATTCTACAGAGGAAGACATCTAACCTGGGAAAGAAATTCTCCAAAGGTTGGAAACGAAAGGGGGGAGATGAGCGCCGAACAGCTGGGGATTGGGAGAGGAAAATATGAAAGAGTAAGGGCCTTAGGGCGGACCCCACCCGTATTTATTGCCACATCCAACGGCGCCCATCGTCTCCCACCGAAAGGGCTCCTCACGCCCAGCGGCTCTGATCGTTCCACGTGGCGGCCCAGCGTTGGACCGGGTCCCATCAGACGCCACAGACCTGCGCACGTCGCATCGGCTAATCGACGCCCGATATGTGGGCCGTCGCTTCGACTGCAGAGCGCACGAACCGGCGCACCTTCTTTAAATGCAAAGATCTCACCCTGATTCGCGGGCGGAAAAGACAACCGACGGCCCGAGGACGCGTCCCGACAAAACCTTAGGAGGGAGCTTACCCCAGATGGCCCGGCAGTCCACTCTTGACCCGACCCACTAGCTGGTTAGGATAAGAGTGGGGGGCTAATGATGATGCTCAATATTGGCAACCTTTCAGAATAGGACACGTGCCAGATGACGTGTCCCAGAACTCAGAAGAGAGGGCCTACAGGGGCTGATCAGGCCCGACCCACAAGCACAAAGCTGGCTCACCTCAGGGCCCTTGCAAATTGGCCTCCTCGGTCTCTCAGCTCTCCTCCGAGATACCGCAGGACCAAGATACCTCAGCCCTCTCGCTCGTTCCCGAGCTCTCCCGCCGAGACCATTTTCCTCGGTCCCTCCGACCGACCAACTCCACCACTCACAGGCGTAACCGCCGCTCCGCAAATCTCGCCATGCGCAGATTCTTCGCCGGCAACATCCCGCGTTCCACGCCATCACGATCCCCATTAACGGGCGATCCGCTCTTTACGCGGGCATGACGTCGGGAGCGTAACTGCCGGCAAGATTCTCGCACCTGCTGCTGCATGCCACCACCGCTATATAAACCCCCATCACAGAGGGGTCAAGTAAGCCATTTTTCTACACTTTTATGCCATGACTCTGCTCGGATCTCATCACTAACTTGAGCGTCGGAGGGTCCTCGGTGGTACCAAACCACCCCGGGACTTCTTTGCAGGTACTCGGCAACAGCTTCCTCATCTCACCTCTTCCTCCAAAAACCTATTGAGACCCACACGCAACGAAGGATAATCAGCTAAGTTCACTGCGAGATCAACAGAAGACAACATCTGACGGAGGCCCGAAAAGGAGATCCATCACTGGCCGTTCGAAATGTGGGGAACTGACGTAATCGGCCCCATCGAACCAGCATCGTCCAGAGGACATCGATTCATTTTGGCAACAACTGATTACTTCTCTAAGTAGGCAGAAGCAGTACCGCTGAAGGAAGTGAAAACGAAGAATATCCTCCACTTCTTCAAAACGCACGTCATTTATCGGTTTAGAACCCCGAGACAGATCATCTCCGATAACGGGCCAGCCTACAGAAGCCACAAGATCAGCCGCTTCGCACAATATCATAACATAGACTGGAGATATTCATCAGTCTATAATCCCCGAGCTAACGGTCTAGCTGAGGCTTTCAACAAGACCTTGACAAAGATTGTGAAAAAACGGTGTCTCGAAATAAGAAGGACTGGCATGAGAGACTGCATGAAGCTCTCTGGGCGTATCGAACTACGTTCAAAACGGCCATGAACACAATGCCGTACGCATTGGTATTCGGTACAGAGGAGGTACTCCCCCTCGAGATAGAGCTACCCTCTCTACGAGTGGCAGTTCATTACGAGCTAACGGACGAAGAGAATGCTCACCTTCGGCTTGAGGAGCTCGACGCCCTTGATGAAACCCGGCTCATAGCGCAACAAAATCTGGAAGCTTACAAAGCAAAGATGACACACTCATATGAAAGATTGACTAGGCCGAGAACATTCCGCCAAGGCGAATTCGTGCTAGTGGTCAAAAGACCTATGATCCTCAATCGTGCCAAGCGGGGGAAATTCGAGCCGAACTATGAAGGCTCATATATCATAGACAAGGTCCACTAGGGTGGAGCCTATCTACTCATGGATATGCATGGCGAAAGGCCCTTCAGACCAATAAATGGTCGCTTCCTGAAGAAATACTACGCCTGACGAGTCACGGCCTAGGTCAATGATAGATGACGACGACTATGCCCGCTCGCTATCTTCCTAAGCCTAAACTCTATAAGTAGTAACCGACTTCCTTAACAGGGGACCGAAACGTCCTTAAACTAACAACGGACCGAAACGTCCTTAAACTAACAACGGACCGAAACGTCCTTAAACTAACGACGGACCGAAATGTCCTAAGACTAACAACGGACCGAAACGTCCTTAAACTAACGACGGACCGAAATGTCCTAAAACTAACAACGGACCGAAACGTCCTTAAACTAACAACGGACCGAAACGTCCTTAAAACTAACAACGGACCACTATATCTTAAAACTAGCCGTTGACCGAGATGTCGATAAACTATAGTGAATTGCAGCATCCCAAAGTTGATACAAAAAAAAGAATAAAAAGAAGAGAGAAAAAAAAGAGAAAAAAAGAAAACGGTATGTCCATAAGCAAAAAGGGCATGGATGAAAACCCGAAAGGGCTCTGTGAGTAAAAACAGCAGGGCTACCGGCGAGTCTTGTGAAAACCCGAAAGGACGCAACCTCGTTAGAATAAAAAAAAGAAGAAAAAATGGTATGTCCACAAGCAAAAAGGGCACGGATGAAAACCCGAAAGGGCTCTGTGAGTAAAAACAACAGGGTTGCCGGCGAGTTTTGTGAAAACCCGAAAGAGCACAATCTCGTTAAAAGGCACTTGCAAATTCCTCTCGACTTTGTAAGGAGAAACCACCCGCGTGAAATCCTTGTGACTCACAAGGGAGCAATACACTTAGGGATCCCCACGATTCCTAAGGAGAAACATACTTGCGAGATCCTCATGACTCGTAAGGAGAACCCTCTTATGGGACCCTCACGGCTCATAAGATTTGAAAGTCTTAAGCTACAGGGATCTGAACCTGTTCTTAAGCAGCCCCCACAACCTCCAATACTGACCTACAAGCGGCTTAATGCTGACCCTTGTATACAATCCACGGGCGCGAGTAAACATTTCCCTAACAAAGTCCCGTCCGTGACTAGGGATATGTCTATACGGTGAACAACCCTTGTAAGTCCTCTCGACTTATAAGGAGAAAACACTCTTGTAAGATCCTTACGACTTATAAGAAACCATACACTTAGGAATCCTCACGACTCCTAAGGAGAAAACGCACCTACGAAATCCTCACGACTCGTAGGGAGAAATACCATTATGAGACCCTTACGGCTCATGAAGTCAAAAGCCTTAGTCGACAGAATCCTAACCCTGTCTACTAAGCCACCTTTGCTCGACATCGACGAAGGCAAATGATGATTCGCTCCTGGCAATATCTCAGTTGTAGCGGTGCTGATGCCGAAATCGGTGTCTAATTCCAAGCTTGCAGCAAGAAGCTAGCGAACCACACACGCATACGAAATAGCCGAAATGATGGGGCAACTTGCCACAAAATCAGCAAGTAAAAAAATGTATGCATGCAAAATAGCCGAAATGATTGGGCAACTCGCAATAAAAGCAGCGAGTAAAAATAAAACAAATAGCCGAAATGATTGGGCACCGCGAAAAATAGCCGAAATGATTGGGCAATAGCTATTTTTGCGATACAAAAAGCTGAAATGATAGAGCATCGCGAAAAGAAATAAAAAAATGAAAGAATGAAACTTTTTGCCCTACAAGGTGATATCACATCAATCCCTGTATACAATCTAGGGGCGCAAACAAAAAAAGAATCATACCTTTTGTAACACCTTATAATGTGTTTTGTAGCTAATTATATTTTAATATATGGTTTTTAATAAAAGGTTTACCAAATTAAGTTTCAAATATTTTATCCTATTTAATAAGTATTTTATTAGATTTTTTTCCTAGGCTTGCACACACTTGTGCATGATAACTAGGGTTGTTTTGGGGGTTTAACCATGATTGGCAACATGGTGAACTAACCATTTTCCCTAATCTAGCTTTATAGTTTTGTTTTAAGTGTTTTGGGTTTTAAGTATGATGGTTCTTTTCAAAAATAAAATGAATTTGAAAAGGGTTTTTAAATGATTGCTTTGTGTTGACTTGGTGAGAGAGAGAGAGTGTGTGCATTATGAGGCATGATGGCTTGCCCATGCCTTCATTTATTGAAGAGAGAGAAAGAGGAGGGGGTTGACTTATTGGTGTTCTCTCATTCTCACTCATTTTTCTCATCCCCTCACTCTCAAACTCACACACCCACACACCCACACAACAGCAGCAAAGACCACAACAACAACTGAAGCAGCAGCAGCAGAGAAGGAGCAGCAGCACTGGCAGCAGCACTGGCAGCATCAGCAGAGAACAGAAGCTGTAGCAGTAGCAGCCCCAGCAACTTACAGCAAGCCCTCACCTCCTCCATACACTTCTTCACTTGCTACTTAGGGTTCTCTAGGGTATATTTCTGAACCCTTTCCCTAGTTTGCTTAGCTTGTGTGTAATTAGCGTCGGTTTGTGTTAATTAGCCAGTTTAGTGCTAATTTTAGTGATTTGTGAGATGTTGTGGCAAATTGATGATTGTGTTGGTAAACCCTACTTATTTAAGTGTTGTTAGGGTCACCTTAACTGAGTTTAACCCTGGATTACACTAAAATACCATAGGGTTTCCTTTTAGTGCAAATTGGTGTTTTAAAGCGATGTATTTGCTTTCTGAGATCTGCTTTTGACCCGGGGCCTTCAGGACAAAATTGAGGAAACTGGGGCATGCACACTAGGTCTAGAACACATCATCAGAGCACGGGCCCCTAACTATTACCTTGGGCCGTAGATTTATTGTGTTTGGCCGCAATTTGCGGCCAAGTAGGGGGCAGGGGTGTTGGGGTCTTAGCTAGGGTTGTCTGCAGTGTTGTTCAGTGCTTTGGCATGTCTAGTTTTGTAAGTTTTGGCCTGTAGGAAAATCTGGGACAATATACCGTTTTCATGTCCGTTGTGTTTGCGCGATACGCGCGATACGTGAGTGGGTTCTGTGATCCAGCGTATCGCGGCGTGTCGCGATGGTTTTAGACGCGTATACACACGTTTTAGCGTATCGTGCACACGCGCGTTTAGTTCGCGACGCGAGTTTCTCGTTTTGGTTCGATATCGCGTTTTACGGAATATTTGGCTTATATTTGATTTCCATGTCTTATTTGCAGGGTTGCAGGCAGGAACTACGGACACGGCTACAGGAGGGAGCAGATGGTAGGATTCACCTAGCGTGGAGCGTAGGTGAGTAGATTTAATATCTACAGGGGAATCGCCCGCATGGCGTTATGCGTCTGGGCTAGGATTCAAATACCTGTCGCATATTCTACGTCATTGTTAGAATTGCGCCTTTACCTTATTTCCTTGATATAGTTGTACTGTGACTAGCAGCCGTAGGACACTACACATATTATTGACGGTTCATGTTGCACGAGCACGGATTATATGCTACACACACACCTTCAATAATTGCCATGTCACACACAACCCCTTATAGATACTATATTGCTTATCATACTTGACATCTAGCTTATCGGTATACCTATAGTGTATCTTACCATTAGTGATAGGTATATCTACACCTTGCGATACAGCTACAGGTATACCTTGCACATATTCTACTTATACCCAGGGGGGTATACGACATCTTTTACTTATAGGTAGACACCTATACTTAGCTGTACCTTATTGATTTCTCATACATCTGGTTTCAGCTATATGTTCTCATTTATATGCTCACATTATGATATATCGCATATATTTATTCCTGGATTTGCGCCTTGTAATTTGGATTTTACATGATGTTTTCTGGATTTGGAAACCGCGGGAGTTCATGAAATTCTGCATACATTGAAAAACCCGGTTTCCTTGATGTGATATTTGCGCAGCCACCATGAGATTTATCAGTTCTGATTATATACTCCATACGAGGTGTGGTTGCCGTATGAGGGTACATGGTGGGGCCCGGTATGGTTCCCCTCGGCAAGAAGATTGATGGACTTTGCCGATTGAGCCTGGAGGCGGGCGAGTACCTACCGGTGACAGTACCCATGACTCGGCGGGGGATCACGGAGACACCGTTGGGAGTCATGTATGTATGCATACGTCGAAAGGCGAGGGTTAGAGCTAGGCACTCGTGCTTTCGGGATAGCGTATGATACGTGATCAGGATTTCTGTGTCGATGCTTGGCACATGGTTTTCATGATATTTCTTTAACACCTTTGTATATATAATAGGGGATTTAGCCGTTGTTATATATATCCTTACACCAATATTAGTGGAATGGGACGCTAATATATGTGTATTGCCCCCATCATATTTATTTCTGTACATATTTACCTTTAGGATGTTTGATTCTTACTTGAGATTTGACTTGGGATATTAGGTGATTCATTGAGATTGGATATTGGACATACCTATGTGATTACTGATTTGTACATTCGGGATATAGGAGATTACTCGATATTGTACATTGAGGAGATGTGAGACTTATATGATGTGAGAGCCCAATATGGGGGCTGATTTGAGGAATTGGGATTTGAGTGTCTTGATGGATTGTGATCCTACCACGATGACAGGATTCCATGGATGACATATTTCACTCCATACCTCGTACCTTTTCACTTATGCACTGTTCCATGTTTTAGGAGTACCTGTTAGTGTACCCTTCATGATAGCTACATATTTGCCATCTCATATTCCTATTGCATAGTTATTGCACACTATTGTCATGTTATTATTGCTTTACATATTGATTGTACCTGCTAGTGTACTTTCCATTATTCAGCATTTGCATGACATGTTATTACTGTAATCGCATATCTTAGATTCATGTTGTACGTACATTCCTGCGATTACTTGCATATGTTATCTACTATTCACGAGTTGGCAACTCACCCCCGTTGTGCCACAGGTGTTTCAGGTTGTTCCCCAGAGTAGTCGAGGCAGGCTATTCTGCTATTCAGCTATCATCTTTTGCTACAGATATCGCATCGGCTCACAGTTTACTATTTTTGCTTAGGTGGGTTGGATGATTATCTGTATTTCATTTTGTACATTCGTTGTATCTTGTACTCTCCATCTACTATCATGTTGTTGACCTAGAGACTTGGTGAGGACGATATTGTATATTATTTATGGATTTGTTGTCTTTTATATACAGCTTTCTCTCCATTGTCTTTATTGCTTCACTACGGCATCGTATATTTGTGTTGTATTCATCTTGGCTAGTTTTTACAAAAAGGGGGTGTTGCCAAAATTTTAAAGAAAGAAAGTGGGAATTTTAAAGAATTTGGGTTGCGATTTCAAATGTTTCAAAAACTTATATTATCTTTTCCGTATTTTTGTGGTTTAGATTTCTGGGTTTTGGCTTTCTTTTACTGCGTTACGTCTTTAGGCGTTGCGTAGTATTAGGGCCGTCACGGGCTAATTTTGGGTCGTGACAAAGTTGGTTCAGAGCGCTAGGTTTTACCTTTCGGAGTGTAGGATGACCTTAGTATGATGGAGTAGGTAACTTAAGCAGATTAACGTAGAGTGTGTATGTCTTCAGCATACCCACGATGCGGTACTTCGCCTTAAGTGACCTAAGTACAAATTTGCTTGAAATTCCTTCCTTGATGATTCATATCCTTGAGATTCGATTCCTATTTCTCATCAAATCTTATATCTATTTATAGCCTTGCCGCCAATGACTATGGGGACTCAGGGTGATGCAGCGAGGGCCGAGGTCAGAGTTGGCTCGGGTGAGACGAGTACTGACCAGGTTGGCACTCTAGTTGCACAGGTGCAGACGGATCAGCCTACGACCTATACTATTGGTAGACTTTTGGCAGAGATGCAGGACTTCCGCCAAACTATGAGTTCATTGGTTGTCGTTCGGGAGCTACGACAGGAGGTTGTCACCCCTGTTACTCAGTTGTCACTTACGATCATCATGCAGCAGTCCGTCACCTACATAGCACCAGTGGTTGCAGCTCCAGTTGACGAGGCGCATATTCCAGAGGCTCGGAGAGTTCCAGGACAGTGGAGGACACGTACCAGTGTACCAGTCCAGAGACATAGATTTGGTCATCGAGACCGATTTCGTGGCCGTCGCGGGAGCAGCAGAGGCTTAGGACGAGGACAGTCGTTCAGCTCTCATTCCCAGGAGGGTCAGCAGTCACCACGTGGATGTTTTCGATGCGGAAGCCTTCAGCACTTCGTCAGGGATTGTTCCTTAGCACCTCGTCAGGATCGTTTTCGGAGAGGCCGTGGACGTGGAAGGTTCGCTCAGAGGGATCAGTCTACCGGAGGAGTTTAGCCAGCTCCGGGTAGAGGGCAGACACAGGAGTTTGCTTCTACTCATCGGGGCGCGCAGACGTCCAATGTAGAGTTTTCAGGTATCCTTATTTCGCATGTTCTTTGATGTATTCGTTTGTTTTTCATGCTTGTACCGTGGTTGGGTAGATTAGTCATAGTTGTGTTAACTTCTGTCAGCGATTCTTTTGTTGCATAACACGTATTTTAGTTGTGTGCCAATCGGATAGGAGATAGAGATTCGTCCGTCGTTTTGATCCTTCTAGAGATGTTGGATTTGACGTTCTCCTGGGCACGGACTGTTTAGCTACGTGTTAGGCGTCTGTGGACTACCGTGAGGAAACAGTCAGTTTTGTTTTCCCGGCAGGTCAATTCTTGTTGTGCAGGCGGATAGCTGTGCCGCCTCTCACAGCTTGAATTCAGCCCTTTTTCGCTAGTCGGCTACTGAGGAGATGTCATGGATTCTTGGCGTTCATTCGTGATACCGTAGCCACAGAGGGTTTGTTGGACCGGTGTTCCTTTCGTGTGAGAGTTTTCCGACGTTGTTCGGGATGAGCCGGCAAAGCTTAGGGAGCTTAAGGATCAGCTGCAGAGTTTTGGTATGGGGAGTTTGTGCGTCTGAATGTTTCGCTTTTGGAAGCTCCTATTTTTGTTCGTCAAGGAGAAAGACGGCAGTTTAAGGTTGTGTATCGACGGATCGTTACTTGAACCGGCTTACGGTGCGAATGGGTATCCTTCACCTCGCCGTGACGATTTCTTCGATCAGCTCCAGAGTGCGAGACACTTTCTAAGTTTGTTTGGGATCAAGTCATCATTATTAGGGATTCGGGGTGATGAAATTCTGAAGACTACCTTATGCGTGCGAAGGGCTTTGTGTGTTTTTGTGAGTCGTTGGATTCACTGATGCCCTAGCAGCATTTGTAGATGTGATGAACCAGATTTCTTCAGGCCGTTCCTCGACCAGTGTTTTTGTGTTATTTACGACATTCTGGTCTATCTAATGTGTCTTGAGGAACAGGAGTAGCACTCGAGGATTTGTTATGTAGATACTGGGAGAGCCCCAGCAGTTTGCTAAATTCTCGGAGTGTTTCTTCAGGCTTGTTTTGTGTTGACTCCTAGGTCTTGTAGTCATGGGAGACGGTTTCGTATGGTTCCGAGGGAGATCGTGGCTGTACAGCTTAGGTCCAGACTTGTGTGCAGGACGGAGGTCCGCAGATTTTTTGGCTTAGCAGGTTCTTACCGCCGTTTCGTGCAGGATTGCTAGAGTGGTACTGCACCGTCGACTGAATGGACCGGAATGGAGGTTTCTTTTCTGTAGACTGAGGAATGTGTGCGGAGTTTTCAGCAGTTGAAGATTCAGTTAACAACTGCATCAGTCTTTCTTGCCTCTGGTTCGAGCGACCTTGTTGTTTAACTGCAATGTTTCTTGAGTGGGGCTCGAGTGTGTACTGAGGTGACACTACAGACTTATCGCTTTTGCTTCCCTACATTTGGAGGAAGTACGAGAAGGATATTCCACTCATGATCTGGAGATGGCCGCGGTGGTTTTGCGTTGGAGATTTAGAGACACTACTTGTTCGAGAGTCGTGTCAGATTTTTCATGGACCACCAGAGCTTAATGAACATCTACCTGCAACGGATTTTGACTGTTGTGATAGTCTTCTGCAGATTTGCAGTTCTTGTGTGATCGTCGAGTACAGCTTTAGTTCGTCTCTACGGAGGGGACAGCTTGCTCATGTCCGCGCCCGACCACTTTTCTTAAATCGCTTTCGCGAGACACTGCCCGCCGATGCTCGTTCGTCAGAGATACTTGAGCCTACTCGGCTGGGTAATGATTCGGAGTCCTTGATTTGTGACACGGTGTGCTAAGTTAGGGACGCGTTTGTGTACCTGATATTATCAGGAAAAGACGTGAAATCCTAGAGAAGGCACAACAGTCAACTCTCTGTATCCATTCAAGTTCCACCAACATTGACGTGACTTGTGAGATAGTTACGGGTGGACAGGGATGTAAGGAGAAGTTTCATGGTTCGTTTCAAGGTGTCTGTCTTGTTGTGTGCGTAGGTCGAGCATCTGAGGCCGGCTGGAGATTTGCAACCTTTTACTGTTCCGATGTAGGAGTGGGAGAAGATCTCCACGAATTTCGTTATGGTTTCTACCCAAGTTTAGTCAGGGTGTGACTCCATTTGGATTCTTGTCGTCCGGTTTTACTCAGTGTGCTCAGTTGTTCCTTGTTAAGTTGTGTATTTGTTTTGATTGTTGTCAGCAGTTGGGGATCGTTACTCTCCATTGTTAGGGTTCTTCTTCGATAGCTGTTATCAGGAGACGCTCCAATTGGCCACATTTAGGCTTAGGGGTTAGGTCGTGTCGATCACCAGTCTGTTGTTTTTCTGACTCTGTGTAAGTAGGATTTTGGACCCCAGCTATGTCTAGAGACTTCAGAGATGGTCCAGTTGTGTTAGGTCAGGATGGGAATTGTCCATTGCGAACTGAGGTCTTATGCCGACTGCGTTGGTTATAGACTCGAGTTCGCAGGGACAGATCATTTATTCCTACGGACTTTCTGATGAATGACGTGTTGGATTTTGGGAAGCTTGTCCCAGGATTGTAGGTCTTTTCGAGATCCTATAAGCGAGTTAGTTTCGTTGCCTTTAATTTGGCACTTCCGCCCAGATTATTAAATTTTCACCCCGTATTCCTTGTGATGATACTTTACAATTACCTTCTTGACCTTTCTCACATGATTTGGCACCAGACCAATTAGCTTGGACGCGATCTTTCGTTCACCAGCAGCCATGTGTGTTAATGGCTCGGCAGGTGGAGAAACGCCGGTCAAGGGTCTTGCCATGAAGGGTTTTCTTGGACGTAGCCGTATAGTGAGATAATCACTTCGGAGGATGCGAGCGAGATTTGGGAGTTGTAATCTTCTCTTTGGAGGTACGTTTAGTATATTTTTAAATTCGGGGACGAATTTCTTTTAAGGGGGGAGATTGTAACACCTTAGAATGTGTTTTGTAGCTAATTATATTTTAATATATGGTTTTTAATAAAAAGTTTACCAAATTAAGTTTCAAATATTTTATCCTATTTAATGAGTATTTTATTAGATTTTTTTTCCTAGGCTTGCACACACTTGTGCATGATAACTAGGGTTGTTTTGGGGGTTTAACCATGATTAGCAACATGGTGAACTAACCATTTTCCCTAATCTAGCTTTATAGTTTTGTTTTAAGTGTTTTGGGTTTTAAGTATGATGGTTATTTTCAAAAATAAAATGAATTTGAAAAGGGTTTTTAAATGATTGCTTTGTGTTGCCTTGGTGAGAGAGAGAGAGAGAGAGTGCATTATGAAGCATGATGGCTTGCCCATGCCTTCATTTAATGAAGAGAGAGAAAGAGGAGGGGGTTGACTTGTTGGTGTTCTCTCATTCTCACTCATTTTTCTCATCCTCACTCTCAAACTCACACACACACACACCCACACAACAGCACAGCAGCAGCAAAGACCACAACAACAACTGAAGCAGCAGCAGCAGAGAAGGAGCAGCAGCACTGGCAGCATCAGCAGAGAACAGAAGCTGTAGCAGTAGCAGCCCCAGCAACTTGCAGCAAGCTCTCACCTCCTCCATACACTTCTTCACTTGCTACTTAGGGTTCTCTAGGGTATATTTCTGAACCCTTTCCCTAGTTTGCTTAGCTTGTGTGTAATTAGCGTCGGTTTGTGTTAATTAGCTAGTTTAGTGCTAATTTTAGTGATTTGTGAGATGTTGTGGCAAATTGATGATTGTGTTGGTAAACCCTACTTATTTAAGTGTTGTTAGGGTCACCTTAACTGAGTTTAACCCTGGATTACACTAAAATACCATAGGGTTTCCTTTTAGTGCAAATTGGTGTTTAAAGCGATGTATTGGCTTTCTGAGATCTGCTTTTGACCCGGGGCCTTCAGGACAAAATTGAGGAAACTGGGGCATGCACACTAGGTCTAGAACACATCACCAGAGCACGAGCCCCTAACTATTACCTTGGGCCGCAGATTTATTGTGTTTGGCCGCAATTTGCGGCCAATTAGGGGGCAGGGGTGTTGGGGTCTTGGCTGTTGGAGATAGTGCCCTCAGAGTCAATTGTTGGATCACAGGCGCGTGATTGCAATGATTGAGGGAATACCTATCCCGGTAGGACAGTCTTACTCGAGATGATAGTATGCTATCTGGTTTACCTTTATCATCGTGTACTGCTTTAGGTGACCTGACAGATCGCTATTGCACGTTGATAGAGCCCCTAGGATTCTTGCTTGACTGCCAGCAGTATGAGGGCGATCATATACGTGGGAGCTGGTAGTCTATAAGCGCATCCTTAAAAGGTCCCTAGTCGTGGGAGTTTCGAGACAGGGCATCGATTCTCCAGAGTAGACTAGTGTATACAGTCGAGACCCCGACGAGGGGCGGTGGCCGGTCTCACAAGCCACTGGTGTCAGTTGGTTCACCTAAGATATATACAGGTGCTCATTGGGTTATGAGTACACCGGACAGGACTCGCCGGGAACATGCTAGTTGGTCTAATACCTGACGTCAGATGGCAGTTCTCTGGTGACATGTGTACAGGTTAGTTCATCGACCTGAGGATCGTCATTTGTCTCGTGTGAGTTCCCACTGTGCTTTGATTACTACCCTACCACGCTCAAAGGAGTCGTGCAAACAGGTTTTAGTTGGGTACAGTCCCGAGCCACATGGAGGCAGTGAGCGGATCTTCAGGGGTTCGTCTCTCCCGGTATTGGGGGTGAGTTCGTGCTGTGTCTAGGAGAGCCATTACACAAAGTCCTTGGCCAAGGCAGGAGATTTACTGGTAGGTATTCCAGTAGTATCTCAGGGTGTTCTGGGCTACACTCCGACACGACTTGTACCGCTTTTGGGGGTCTGACTTTTACCAACCCCCTAGGCCCGCCATGCGATGCTCATAGACGAACGGACCGGACTGTACGGATATTGTCACTGAAGGCTCAGTAGGGTGTCAGGATGAGTTCGCTCATCGACGTCCCTTTTGGTCAATAGCTGGTGGCCCGTCACGTATTGGCTTATACCTCTGACGTGCTAGTGGTTAAATCCACAGCCATAGTATTGACGAGTCTTCAGAGTCCACCACACTTTCAGTTACTCAAGTTTCGGGCGAAACGCTGTAGAGGCCGTATGGAGATATGGCAGGGTCCGATCAGATACGTGTGGTATTGCATGCATCAGGATCGGACGGTAAGTACTAGAGGCCGTATAGATATATGGCAGGGTTCGATCAGATACGTGCGGTATTGCACGGATCAGGATCGGACGGATATTACTAGCCGGCTTTGGTTTAAGCCGGATCCTAGTATAGTACAGTGTAGATTTTGTCTCATTGCATTTGTATCCGGTCGGTATACAGATGCGGGTGTGTATGCACAGTATCGGGGTTTTCCTGTAATTTATTACGGGACCAGTTTTCTGGAGTTGTCAGTTTGCATTCCGTTCCGGCCGGTTTTCCTTTGTTCTTTCCCGGCCGGACTTTTCCGATGGAGGGGGTTATTTGCAATTTGTGGAAGGGGTATCTTGCATATTGGTGGCATCATGATAGTTTTTCATGATGAGATTCTTTTTCCTTCTTATCACTTGCTTTATGGTGATTAGAGTGGATTTGATATTGATTTGAGATGGTTATCATTTCTTTAGGGTTGTGGTCACCCCCTTGCTTTTACTACACTCACCTCCCTTCTTGTTATGGTTTGATATTCATTCCTCCACCATTCTCACTAAGATGAGAGAGGCTACACTTGAGAGAAGAGAAGGAGAGAGTTTCATTTTTGAGCTTGTGGCATTTTTCTTGATCTCATTTCATGCTAGGAAAAATGCAAGCATCATTTTTCTTATCTTGATTTCTCCATCATCTTCAAAGGCAACAAAAACCCCAAATGAGACATAGCCTCTACACTATATTCTACAGCAAATCTTGGGCATGTCGACTTGCCAGCTTCATGCCCGAGTTGCCTCGGTATTGAGGCGGGAGCCCGTAAAAGAAGCAGGCGATGTGGTGCCCTTCCGGCGAGGAGGCGACGACATGGAGACATGACTTTCCGCGGGAGATCGGGATGATGACGAGAAGACCGGAGGACTCGGATCACTCGGTATATCTCTAACCCGTCTTGTAGTTAGCTAGATCTAGTTTAATGGCACGATCCTGTTAGTTATATGTATGCCCTAGAGGCCATTACTGTACATATGATGTATATTGTAGTGGATGCTAGGACATATATAGGGAGGACTTTCTTGCTCGACATGATAGTATGCTATCTGGTTGTACTTTATCTTAACATGTACTCTGATTGTTTTTATGTTACATGTTGATAAAGCCCTTAGGATATGTACTCGACTACTGGGACTATGATGAGATCATACTAGTGGGGCCACGGTAGTCGTCGAGTACATCCTATAACTGTTCCTAGTCGAGGGTGTATCGAGACAGGGCATCGATGCACCAGAGTAGACTAGCGTATACGCATCTTGACCCATATGATGGGCGATGGATGATCCCATATCCATCGGTGTTTGACATCAAGGATGGTATACGGGTGCTCAGTGGAGACTGGGTACACTGGACGGACTCGCCGAGAACTCCCAGATGGTATTATACCATACGTTAGATGGCAGTTCTCCGGTGACACTGGTACAGAGTAGTCTGTTGACCCGAGATCGTCATAGAGTCTTGTGTGATTCCCACTGTGCTTTGATTTCCATCATACCACGTCCAAGAGGGCGTGCAAAAAGGTGGCTTTTGGGTACAGTCCCGAATCACATGGAGGCAATGAGTGATAGGAGGGGATTCGTCTCTCCCGGTATAGGGAGTTGATGTTGTGCTGTGTTCGATTGGCTATAACCGGAAATCCCTGGCCAGGGTTGCTGAGATTTACTGGTAAGTGTTATCAGTAGTTTCTCGAACTGTTATAGACCTCATATCGACACGACTTATCGAGCTACTGGGGTCTGACGTTTACCACCCCTAGGCGAGATATGCAACATATCAGACGACGAGACCGGACTGTACGGGAGTGTTACTGTTTGGATTCACAGGAGAAGTTACAGGCTTGCTTGTTGATCTTCTGAGCGCTCAATACCTGGGTAGCTGTTACGTTTAGCTGACCGCTTGCAGCTTGTGGGTGTTTGATATGATCATCATCTACTGCCGGCGTATTGACGATTCTTTAGAGTCCTACACAGAGGTTTCTTGACTCAGGCAAAATGGAGTAGGAGCACATATGTGATATGTGCGGGACCGAGGATAATGCGGTATGTGATATCGTATTGTATTCTCGCGATATTTGATATCAGCCGGGTCATCGGATCAAGTGTTGATTCGATGAATCGGTACGGATAAATATTAGTCGGTTATATGCGATATAGCCGAATTGTCGGATCAAGTGTTGATTCGATAATTTAATGTATAATAATATATATGATATATTAAATGACATTAACTAATATTTGCTCACTAAAAGATTCTTTTTCTCACTCGGGTAATACATTGATATATATGCGATATATGTTAAGTGTATTATTTCTTTTTGTTACGATAAATATTATATATGTGATATATAATATTGTAACATGATATGATAAATAATGCAACTTGTTTAGTGGAGTTTAAACATGATTAGGGTTTGGATTAGGGTTAAACTTTCTAGAAGTTTCTAGAAGGTTTTATTTTGTTTTGTGAAAGATATTTGTTCATGAGTCATGCTTTAACCAAACCCAAACCCTAACCCTAGTTAATTCTCTACAAAGGTTCACTTGACCATGGTTGCATAATTCTATCATATGATTATTTTCCTATTCATCACAAAAGGATAATTACATTATTCATCATCTTCTTCCTTCTTCTTCCAAGCTTGAAATGGTTTCTTGCTTTGATTTTGTGATGGATAAATGTGTGAAAAATATAAATAAATAGAGAAAAATTCCTACTTCATCATCCTCATCTTCACTTGCCATTTAGATGAGGGTGTTCACATCATTTCATGAGTGTTAGCTTGTGTTAAAGAAACTTCGAGGTAGATCATCTTAGTATCGAAGATCGGAAGCAAAGGTTGCGTCTTTCTCTTCGTGGAACCTCTCGAGAGTCCGGATCCCGATGATCGCAGCGAAGGGACCACAACACGGAGCATATGAAGTGAAGGTCCGGATCTACAAAGGTTGTAATCCATCTCACTTAGTGTTAAATTGTTTAGCATGCAAGTTATCGCCTAATCTCTAGTTTAAAGTTCCGTATTCGGGTTGTTCGGCACGACTAAATTTTTATTCGGGCATGGTTGATGCCTCGTAGACCCTTGTGCGCGTGCCTAGCAACCCTACAGTGGTATCAGAGCCAAGCTAGAGCTTTAGGCGAAGTCTGAACGAAGTTTAAAGTCCGGTCGAAACCCGAAACCCCGATAAAACATGCTCTCTGGAAATTTCTAAAAATTGGGATTTTTCCAAATTAAAAATATCCAAAAATTACAGCAGGTAATTATAAGAATTACTGTAAAACACGTGAGCACAATTCGACAACAGTAGCGCGGAACCGCGGCCCCACCCCAGTATTTGCGGTGCTTCCGCGGTCACGTGATCGATTTAGCGCACGTGCTTTTCACAGTAACTCCTATTTTCTAATGTTGCATTTTCTGGAATTTTTTTTTTTTTATTCAACTGTTGAATTATCCAGGTTGTATTGGGGACTTAAAGTTTTGATCGGATATTATAACTTTGTTTAGTTTTGTCCGGATAATTTTTTAGAAACTGTTAAAAAGTTCGAACGGATATCAATAACTCACTTTTTCCCCTGTCGGAAAATTTTTCAAAAGTTGGATTTTTCCTCGTGTTTAAGAATGTTCTAAGTCGTGCAAGTAACTCGATGGACCCTCTAGAAGACAACAAACCTTAACTCGATTATGTGACCGTCTTGAACTGCCCTTTGAACCTTAGGGTTTGGGGTAGTACGGCGTGCCACATGTGAGGCGTTGGCTTGACCCTTCTACGGCTGGACCATTGGTACTGTGGCATGTAATGGATGTTTTTAAACTGTTTTCAAGTGTTGAAATATATTGGGGAAATCTTGGGTGCTTGATGATTCGATCGGAAAGTTTAACTTTTTCTATTTATCTGGAATGTGATACAATATTTGGAATCCACATGTAGTTATGAGATAACTAATTTGAATATTATAAACATAGCAGTTTAGTCTCAGATGATCGGTTGCCACGGAATTTTGATGTGATCAAAAGTCTGTCGCAATCACGTAGAGTACGCGGATACTCGCCGGGTAAACTTAATAGGCAGCCTCACTCCATAGCCCCGACCAAGTGACTGTAGGAGAACCCCGTCGCCGAAAGCATCCGTTCGGGTGCTCCCGGTAGCGGTGTTCCGCCTTGGAGCACTTCGTCGACGGTATCGGGGGTGCGGCCGTCTACTAAAGTTTGCGACGAGCATTCGATCAGGACGTCGGGAATCTTGTTGAATTGCCCGACTTGATATTGAAAAGAGTTTTCGATAATGAGACTAAAATGCGGGGTTTATAATTGTTAGGCATGCGATGTCTAAAGAATTCATTTGGTTAGGCATGCGATGTCTAAAGAGGTTGCGGATTCCAACTGTTGTAGTTTTACACTTTCTTTTCTATGACCGTAAGCGTAGTATGTGGAGTATCGCCGGCTTCGTTGCTATACATCAACGACAATCGGGATACGCATACTTGCATACGTTGATGATATGAGATATTATGTGTTGCTGTGATATGTTGTATTGGATCGTCGCGTTTGAATAGCCGGGGTTTTATGTGAGATGAGAGTTTTTTCTTTTTCATTCATGTAAAATTCATTTGTATGTAATATTCTATTATTGGGGCACTTCCAGGTAGCGGAAGCTGTCACCGTTGTATATTATTTACTTTTCCGCATTAGGTAGACCCAAGGCGGGGAGCACAAGTAACCGGGTTCTAGGGTCCAGTGGGAGACCATCTCGAGGAGTCGAGACCGGGTCTCCTAACCCTAGAATTGGCAGTGTTACTTGCCGCTCTCGTAGGGGTCTAGGGATGTGGGTTTGGCTATTCATCGCGACCGTGGAATCCGTGTTTTATACAGGCTCGTATTGAAAAACACGGACGTCCTAGTATATCCAATATTTCATATATGTTCTTCTGCTGCAATGTTCTGTGATGAGATCATATTACTGCCTGAGACGAATGTTTATATTATATATATGAGATATATGTTATATTGCAGATTTCGTTTCAAAAAGAGATGCTTGAGAAGCATAATTAAAATGGGACTTCATTAATGAGATTAATGAAATAAAAGAAACCTAAGATGTTGTAGAAACTTGTTTAAAACTGGTAGCTACAGTTCTTGCTTTGCATAGCGGTGTTCCTTGTAGAACATCCAGCACCTTATTCGATAAGGAAAGGACCGAGATCCTTTCACCGGGAGTAACTCCTTTAGCAATAACTGGCAGATGCTACAAACTCGGTTTGTCTTTTGATTGCTTCTATAGTTCTTGCTTTGCACAGTGATATATATGATATATCCCGCACCTCATTCGACGAGGAAAGGACCGACGATCCCTTCACCGGGAATGACTCCTTTAGCAAAACTAGAAAAGCCTCAAAAACACTCCATTTAAAATCACTCGATTCTACAACGATATCAAGTTCATTACGCAAAGGGTTTTCTTAAAAACCTGTCGTAGCTCTCCGTCATTTCAGATAAGTTGTATATATTATTCGTGCTGCATTTGTTGGCTTTCGTCAAGGTGCAGTGTGCGGTAGCTATATGCTCCTTATCTGCTAGCATATGATGCGATTGGATTAGGGTAGTCGTGCGGCTTTGTTGGCTTTCGTCAAGGGTCGTGCGGGTGGGTTTAATTCAATCAAGAAATGACGGGTTGGACTTGACTAGTAGCCTATGGTTTGTTGGCTTTCGTCAAGGTCATAGGATGCTAGGGGCAAAATATTATTGGGAATTTCAAGTGTTGAAATTTGCAATGAGATTGCATACCTTCTATGAGATAGTTGGATCCCGATACCCGCTGCGAGTAAGAGTTACTCCTGGGAGAGTTTTACACATTACAATTAGCCGATCAAGTAGGTGTCTAGAAAGGTGTCAATGGGGTTACGCCTCTGGGAAAACGAGGTTTACATTAATTAGGTTCGTGCGAAAGCACGGGGGACCTCCCTCAAAGTACCGACACTGGCCTGGCTGAAAGATTGGCGAACTTGTAGCGTGTAATTAATCCCGGCTAGTCTTTCCTTTTAGGGTTTGAAGGAAGATTTGACTAAAACAGTGGGAGACATCCTGATTAGATATATTAGATAACCAATCTAATCTTGCAAGAGCATACGCTGAGTGTTTTCTTCTCTCTCTCTCCAGATAGCGACCATATCACGCCTTAATCAAGATAATAAAACGGATATATTGACTGAACCCGCTTGTTATACTGAGCTGGGGAACGTTGGTCCCGCTCCAACTTATAATTGTTATAAGACAGAGCAGGAAATTGGGGAATACCAGATTTCCCGTGCCGCCCAAACGAAGAAAGTGCATGTTGATGCATCATCTTCGGGTGTGTTCATTACACAGAACTGTTTCTCAGTATCCTTTACGTCCTGGGTATGAGATACCGGATCAGGATCCCGCATATGTAATCTGTTACATGGGCTACAGATAGGTAGAGAACTGAGAACGGGTGATAAGTTTCATGAGACAGAAAACGGTGCAAGTGTTGCAGCCAAGTCTGTTGGTCACTATCACCCTGTATTACCAGAATACATTGATTCTGAACAAATGTTATTAGATACCGAACCTGATATACAAAATCATATCAGTCTCTTTATTAGTAAAGAAAGGATATAATTTTGTATTGCTGGATAATGTTTTGAACATTTCCTATATCAAGAGTTGATCGGTTCAGGCACGTTATCTAAAAGCATTGACGTTCTAAATCAAATTACAGTTCTTAGTATACGGAACACACACAAGAGGAAGAGTTCAGAAATGAACGAATCCTTCTTGAGGCGTTGTAGACTAGGTCATATCAATGCGACCCGACTGGCTGAAGTTACATATAGATGCATATTTAAATTAGTTTGAATTTACATCTTGTGAAACTTGCCGGTCATGTCACAAAGATAAGATGACCACAGCTCTGTTTATTGGAAACAGAGAAAGAGTTAGTGAACTTTTGGGATTGATACATGTTGATGTATGAAAGTCCCCTGTCTACACATGCCAAGATCGGTTCTTTGTACTTCATTACATTCTCTGATAATCTCTCAAGATTCAGACATATGTTCCTGCTGAAACACAAGTCCGAACCTTTTGAGATATTCACAGAATATAAGTTAGAAGTAGAGAACCAAAATACGGGTATAAGTTTTATGTCCTTTGATGAGATCAAGGAGGAGAATACTTGAGTACGGAATTCCTGGATTGTTCTAAAGGAGAATGAGATTCTCTCTCAGCATTACTCCTCCGTATACACCATAGCACGATGGTATATCGGGGCGGAGCAATAGCACCCTATGTGATATGGTGTGCTCTATGATGAGTACTACTGAGTTGCCTATTTCCTTTTGGGAGTTATGCACTTGAGAAGCTGCATACTTATTGAATAGGGTTCAAATCAAATCAGTTGCCTACCACTTCATATGTGATATGGAATGGGAAGAGCCCATATCTTAAGTTTGTTAAGATTTGGGGTTGTCCGGCCTATGTCTAAAAGCAAAATCCGGACAAGCTCGAGGCATGGTCTGTTATGTAGAACTGGAAGGGTTCCAGCTATACAAACTACAACAGATGATTTGATAGAACCAAAGGATTCAATAGTTTCCAACGAACCTCAGCCTCTCTGCCGATCTAGTAGGGTTCCTCACCCACCTGAGAGATACTTCGGTTTCTCTATGACAGTGGGAGCGAGGATTGCATCATGAGATGATGACCCAACTGATTTCGGGCTGGCCATCAGGAGTGGGACTCTGTAAGAATGGCTGGATGCTTATCGATCTGAGATGGAATCCTTATACACCAACAAAGTATGGACTTTGGTTGCTTTATCTGAAGGGTTGAATCCCCATCAGGAGCGAGTATATCTTGAGAAGATTACTTGGTGTACATGGAAAAGTTGAGACTTTCAAAGCTATGCTTAAGTCCATCCAGATCCAACTTGCCACGGCTACATACCATGACTACGATATCTGGTGGTTGGGTGTCATGACTGCTTTTCTAAATGATGTTTTAGAAAAGAGCGTCTATAAGTACACAGCCAGAGGGCTTCGTAGACAGTGGGAGAGCAGAAACGTGTGCAAGATGTTTTATATGATAAAACAGGCATCGCGGAGATGGAACATCTGTTTTGATGTGGTAGTCAAAGAGTTTGACTTCATCAAAATGGTAGATGAACCTTGTATATACAAAAAGGTAGTAGAGAGTATGGTGGTGATCTTCGTAGAGTACGTGGATGACATACTCTTGATAGGGAAGAAGTTTCCTATGCTACGCTCGGTCAATCTCCGCTTATCACAAGGATTCTCCATATAGGATCAAAGTGATACCTACTAAATCCTAGGTTTTGGATCTATGAGATAGATCTAATTGGATGTTAGGATACTCACTAGTTGTAGTGAGATGTTATCAATCGATCCTGGGAAGAATCACTGGAAAGGTTCCAGGGTGATAAGTACGACTGAATGTCAGTCGCAGGCTTGTCTATACCCTCAGTAGAGGGACGGTATGTTGGAAGAGTTCCAAACTAGATACCGTGACATACTAGACGATTAAAGGCAAGATACATCGTTACCAAGGATGCTACCAAAAGAGGCAGTCTGGATATATATAAGTTCATAAGATGAACTTCGTTCCTACCATTGTGTGACAATGGAGTTGTGGCTTTAGCCAAGGAACTACCGTCCCATCAGAAATCCAGATATAATTCTTAGGTAGTATCACCTGATCATGGAGATGATTGATCTCCAGGGAGATCGAGGTTAGGAGAGCAGACACAGAGGACGACAGCGCGGATCCACTCACAAAGGCCTTTTTTCCCAGTAGAGACTCTTATGGGATGGTTGAGTATGAGATACTACAACCGCAGCTAATTGTTGGGTATGCGATACCATAACAGATGGCCCTAGTACAAGTGGGAGATTGTTAGTTATATGTATGCCGTAGAGGCCATTACTGTACATACGATGTATATTGTAGTGGATGCTAGGACATATATAGGGAGGACTTTCTTGCTCGACATGATAGTATGCTATCTGGTTGTACTTTATCTTAACATGTACTCTGATTGTCTCTATGTTACATGTTGATAAAGCCCTTAGGATATGTACTCGACTACTGGGACTATGATGAGATCATACTAGTGGGGCCACGGTAGTCGACGAGTACATCCTATAACTGTTCCTAGTCGAGGGTGTATCGAGACAGGGCATCGATGCACCAGAGTAGACTAGCGTATACGCATCTTGACCCATATGATGGGCGATGGATGATCCCATATCCATCGGTGTTTGACATCAAGGATGGTGTACGGGTGCTCAGTGGAGACTGGGTACACTGGACGGACTCGCCGAGAACTCCCAGATGGTATTATACCATACGTCAGATGGCAGTTCTCCGGTGACACTGGTACAGAGTAGTCTGTTGACCCGAGATCGTCATAGAGTCTTGTGTGATTCCCACTGTGCTTTGATTTCCATCATACCACGTCCAAGAGGGCGTGCAAAAAGGTGGCTTTTGGGTACAGTCCCGAATCACATGGAGGCAATGAGCGATAGGAGGGGATTCGTCTCTCCCGGTATAGGGAGTTGATGTTGTGCTGTGTTCGATTGGCTATAACCGGAAATCCCTGGCCAGGGTTGCTGAGATTTACTGGTAAGTGTTATCAGTAGTTTCTCGAACTGTTATAGACCTCATATCGACACGACTTATCGAGCTACTGGGGTCTGACGTTTACCACCCCTAGGCGAGATATGCAACATATCAGACGACGAGACCGGACTGTACGGGAGTGTTACTGTTTGGATTCACAGGAGAAGTTACAGGCTTACTTGTTGATCTTCTGAGCGCTCAATACCTGGGTAGCTGTTACGTTTAGCTGACCGCTTGCAGCTTGTGGGTGTTTGATATGATCATCATCTACTGCCGGCGTATTGACGATTCTTTAGAGTCCTACACAGAGGTTTCTTGACTCAGGCAAAACGGAGTAGGAGCACATATGTGATATGTGCGGGACCGAGGATAATGCGGTATGTGATATCATATTGTATTCTAGCGATATTTGATATCGGCCGGGTCATCGGATCAAGTGTTGATTCGATGAATCGGTACGGATAAATATTAGTCGGTTATATGCGATATAGCCGGATTGTCGGATCAAGTGTTGATTCGATAATTTAATGTATAATAATATATATGATATATTAAATGACATTAACTAATATTTGCTCACTAAAAGATTCTTTTTCTCACTCGGGTAATACATTGATATATATGCGACATATGTTAATTGTATTATTTCTTTTTGTTACGATAAATATTATATATGTGATATATAATATTGTAACATGATATGATAAATAATGCAACTTGTTTAGTGGAGTTTAAACATGATTAGGGTTTGGATTAGGGTTAAACTTTCTAGAAGTTTCTAGAAGGTTTTATTTTGTTTTGTGAAAGATATTTGTTCATGAGTCATGCTTTAACCAAACCCAAACCCTAACCCTAGTTAATTCTCTACAAAGGTTCACTTGACCATGGTTGCATAATTCTATCATATGATTATTTTCCTATTCATCACAAAAGGATAATTACATTATTCATCATCTTCTTCCTTCTTCTTCCAAGCTTGAAATGGTTTCTTGCTTTGATTTTGTGATGGATAAATGTGAGAAAAATATAAATAAATAGAGAAAAATTCCAACTTCATCATCCTCATCTTCACTTGCCATTTAGATGAGGGTGTTCACATCATTTCATGAGTGTTAGCTTGTGTTAAAGAAACTTCGAGGTAGATTATCTTAGTATCGAAGATCGGAAGCAAAGGTTGCGGCTTTCTCTTCGTGGAACCTCTCGAGAGTCCGGATCCCGATGATCGCAGCGAAGGGACCACAACACGGAGCATATGAAGTGAAGGACTGGATCTACAAAGGTTGTAATCCGTCTCACTTAGTGTTAAATTGTTTAGCATGCAAGTTATCGCCTAATCTCTAGTTTAAAGTTCCGTATTCGGGTTGTTCGGCACGGCTAAATTTTTATTCGGGCATGGTTGATGCCTCGTAGACCCTTGTGCGCGTGCCTAGCAACCCTACAGATCCGGGTGTTTAGTGCGCTGTGGTGCCGGCTTGCTAAGTTCGCAAAATTAAAGTTTATCACCGCTTCCGCATTTCGGCGTCAGATTGACGGCCGGGGCGCCGCCGTGCACTTACAGTGGTATCAGAGCCTCATCATTAACTTAGTCTAGCTTTGTTTAATGTGTTTACATTTCCGATCGACCAAAATTCCAGAATCCGCGTTTTTGTTCACATCAGTTTTCTGTTGAAATTTTTTGGAGTCGAAAAATTTTTCAGGTTGTAGAAAAGTGATGTACTGGAAATTATAAGCACTCTGTAAAAATTCGACACAGTGAATCGACCACTGAAGCGCGGAACCGCAGCCAAACCCCCCTTTAGGCCGCGGTTCCGCCGCACATTGGTGTCCTCGCTGTATCAAATTTTTGCAGTCGCTTTCTGGGTTAAAAATAGGGGTTTTGGAATATTAATTATGGGCCCAGAATTTCTTGATGTGCTACAGTAGTACTTGGGGGCCCACTTGTTAAAATTTGATCGATCGGATATTCTAAACACATTAGTTCACAGTATTTACATTATATCTGCGACCGTGAATGTCACTCGATCGGTAAATTCTGTCTAACTGCTATAGCCCGGTTAGACGGATTTGCGAACGTGACTTTCACGTTGATGTTCTGTGTTATGCTGTGATGTTGCGGATTGGTCGTGGGGGATAGCCTGGATGCAATGCTAGTACAGTTTTGTTGTATTATGTACATTTGATGTTGCGGGGCGAGCGTCCGACATGTGGACTGCCGTCACTGCCTGATTGTATTATTATTTTGGGGCACGACCAGGTTGCGGTCGATGTACCCGTTGTATGTATATTTTACTTTCTGTACTAGGATTACCCTACGGAGGGGTGCACGGATAGCCGGGTTCTAGAAGGCAACAAGCCCGCATCTCATGGCATTGAGACGGAGGGGGCTTCACTCTAGGATTGGCGGGCTATTCGCCGCACTCATAGGGGGTACAGGTTGACCCAGGAGGGGTGCCCAAGTTACCGGATTCCGTGAAGTGCTGGGTGGTCAATTCACGTTGCTGAAGGGGGCTGCCTCGCTTCAGGTTTTGGCGGGTAACTTGCCGCGCCCGTAGGGGTCTAGGATTTCATTGCACAGGCTATCCACACGACCAGGGGAACGTCGGGTTTAAGTAGTGGCTCTGTGAAACCCGGGGATCCCAGATATCTGTATTGTTCTGTGATACTGTACATTTCTGTGATGTTGCATTTTATCACGCCTTGAGCGAAATATAATATATTGGTATATATATTAGTAGATGTTGAATATGTTTTGCATCCGCGCTAGTCCAGTCCCCGCTCTGTCGTTAGTTAGTTAACCTAACGGGTAATGACAGGACCCAGTAGCGAATGCGGATGGCATATACGTACATCAGTATATTTTCGTTCTTTGTGGTGTGATTAATTGATGGGACTGCGTTGATTCGGATCAATGCAAGATAAACAAACCTAATCTGATGTTGTTGGAACACTTTTCAAAAAGCTGTTATTGCAAGGACGTTCTCTTTTGTTTTGCATCGTGGTATTCAGTTGGAATATCCTGCTCCTCAGTCGACGAGGCAAGGGCCGAGATCCCTTCACCGGGAGTGACCCCTTGGACAAAAAGTTTGCGTCAGGGCAATAACTTCACTATAGCCGATTGCTTTTGCTTTGCATCGTGGTATTCATTTGGAATATCCTGCACCCCATCCTACGGGGAAAGAGCCGAGATCCCTTCACCGGGAGTGACCTCTTTAGTAAAGGTTTTCTTCACTATATTTTCTAAAAAGCTATCCGTTCCTTCAACGATATCAAGTTCATTACGTTAAAGGTTTTCGCCAGAAACCATTCGTAGCCCTCCGTCGTTTCAGACGGGTAGCACGTAGTATTCATGCTATGTTTGTTGACCTTCGTCAAGGCATAGTGTATGGTAGCTGCTTGTTGCCTTTCTGCTGCATAGATAGATGCGTTGGTTTGGGACAGTCGTATAGCCTTGTTGACCTTCGTCAAGGGCTTGTACGGGTGGGTTCAAATTAACCATGGATAATGACGGGTAGAACTTGACATATGACTTATGATTTGTTGACCTTCGTCAAGGTCATAAGAGCATGGGGTAAAAATCACATCGGGAGTTTCAAAAGAACTGAAACTTGCCAGATATGCGCATACCTTCTGGAGTGTGATGACGTGAGCGGATTCCGTCACGTTATCATGCAATGATAGTTGGATCCCGATTCCCACCGATGAGTTGGTTTACTCCTCGGGTGACCCCGACTAATTCTTCTTTCAGGTTTGGAGGAGAATTTGTGGTACAGTGGGAGGTTTCCTGATTAGAAAAAGTGATAACCATTCTGATCTAGGATAGAGTGCACGCTGAGTGTTTCTTTTCTCTCTCTCTTTGGCAGCGACCATTGACCCGACCCTAAGACTATGACTCAGTGACCAAGTTGACCGAACCTTCTTAACACTGGCTTTTGGATTGTCAGAGTTGCAAACCTCATTGCCACTCCTACTTTTACCCTTTTTTCCAGGACACCCCGTATTACTACGAACGTCCACTTCCATTGGACAAAACCATCGTATGGTTAGATACGAACTCGAAGGAATTTATTCTAGGATGGTTTCCGGTTCTGGAGAAAACGGATAAGACTATTCAGTTGTCTTTTCCTTTTACCTTCTCTCAGGTTGCGAGTACTCCTTGGTTTAGGAGATAGTACACCTATTACGCAAATTGGATAGTCTTCTTCCAAACCTTAGGCTGGTGCCAACCGGTAGGGAATGAAGAAAATCAATTAGCATAACGATGGTGTGCAGAAGGTATTATGTTAAGACAAAGCAAGGGATTAGTAAGAGGGCAAAGTAAATTGCGACTGCTATTCACGACCATACCAAATATTTCTTCGCCAATCCTAAATCACCTTTGTATTTCTCCAGGACACTCCGTATCACTACGAAGATCCACAGTTTATTGGATATTCCATCGTATGGTTATATACGAACTCGAAAGGAACTTGTTCCAGTTCGGGGATGGATTCTGGTTCAGGAGAAATAGGAATAAGGTTTATTCGGTTGTCTTTTATCTTCACCTTCTCTCGCGTTGCGAGTGCTCCTAGGATTAGGACAGTACACCCATAATGCTTATTAGATAGTCTTCTTCCAAACCATAAGCTGGTGCCGAACGGTAGGGAAGGAAGAAAACCATTTGGCCTAAAGGGGTGTACAGAAGGTAATGACTAAAGACATATAAAGGGATTTGGAGAGGTGCCAAAGGATTATACGGTTACAGTTGTGAATCTGGATAATGGAAGAGGCATTACTAGGAATACCAGGATACCCCAACGAAACATTTCAATGTTTCAGTTTCACTGTGTACTGTTAATGGAAAACTGATTTCCCGATTAGACACTTACTCCAGAGTATGTATTTACTAGATATGATTCTCACATCCGTATGGTTTTACAGATGATGAGTGGGACTAGGTTATTGGGAATTGGGTGATCATCCTCATTATATCAGGATTCATTGTAATCGGTGATATTTGAGGAAGTCACCTGAGTTGTTTGCCGGACGGCAATAATTTGGTTTTGAATATCCGCTATTATGCACCAATTTCAAATTGATATATCTGTACGTCTATTTTTATAGAGTGAGATATACCTTTTTGAAATTATGTCTATGACATTTACCTATATCAGTGGATGGTTAGGTAAGGAGCATTAAACAGTGGTGTAATTCTGTAACGTTTTGGAAATCGTTATGCGATTTTGTCCGTTTTAGGTTAAGTTTGTCGGTATTTTCCGTTTTTACCCGACTGTGAACAAACGACCATATAGACTTGCCAGCACCTAGATTAGCAAAAATAAAGCTAGTGCGCGAGCTTTGGGAGTATACGGGACGTTTTGGTTCATTTTGGTTTTTCCCAATTTTTAATATTATTTTAATGCGGTATTTAAATTTTGGGAAAATTTCTGTTTGCGATCTTTGCCTTAAAACTTTAAGTTAGAATTTCCTTCTCACTTCACCTAGGAATATAATGTGTGGACTAGGATTAAACTTAGGAAATTAAAAGAAAAAGAAAAGAAAAGAGAAGGGATTAGATGCATGCATGTGTGTGTATGTGTGCAAATGCATTGATTAGGCAATTAATGAAGGAAATTGCTTGGAAACTCTCTCAAATCTCCACCTCCTCACCCTTGGCCGAAATCCTCTCTTTCTCTACTGCCCTAGATCATTCCCTTATCATTTCTAATTCATTTCTATCACAAAACTCTCAAAATTTCTGAAACCTATCACAAAAATACCTTAAACTTGGGATTTCTTGCTCTTTGATCACTTGGAGATAGGAAAAAGCTTGGAGTTAGGAGCAAAGTTGTTAGGTATATTCCTTTTACTGTTAAATTAGAGTTTTTGTGTGGGGTTGATCGTTAATTTCTGCGTAGAACGTAGTTTATATCGATTGAGGCGATATCGGGTTTTTAGTGTCTTTTTAGAGATATTAGTATCTGCTGTGACCTGGGTATTTTAGTGATTGAGGAAACAACTTCAGAGGAGTGTGCAGGTTGACCTGAGACACCACCTAGGAGACGGGGACCATCCCACCGGCCGGGGCCGGCGAGACTTGAAGAGGGGGCCGGCGACGCCGGCCGAATAGTTAGGGTTTGGGGTGGGGTCTTCTGTGGTAGTTGTCTGCTATGGTTTTGGGTTGTTTGGTACTGTTGATTTACTTAGTAAATGCAGTATTCAAAATCTGGGATCGATTACCTATAATCGTGTGTTTTGAGTTCGTGTGATACGTGTTGCGACACGAGTCGTGTGTCGTGCTGCGACGTACTCAGTTTGGGTTTAGGTATCGTTTCGTGTGTTTGCGCTATACGTGTATTCGTGATGTGGTTTAGTGCGTTGATGCGTTTTATAATACGTAGTTTTACGTTATTATGATTGCTTCTAAGATATTCGCATTATTTCTTGTGTTTGTGATATTATAGCGTCGCAAGCGGGGACTTCAGACGCTGCGAACAAAGGGAAGCAGGTGGTCGGATCTTCATAGCTGGAGACCACAGCGTGAGTAGATTTAACATCTACGGGGAATCGCCTGTATGGCGCTACGCGTCGGGGCTAGACATGATATAATATTAGCCGTATGCTTATTTGCTTATATAGAGATATTGCATGATTCACATTGCATATAGTTACTTGTAGTGCATGATATTATACCTGATGTACACTGCACTATTATCGACAGTCCATGTTGCACGAGCACCAATGACATGCTACACACACACTGTTGATAATTGACATGATAGGCACAACACAATTGCTCATTCATATACCTTGCTATTGGTTAGCGACATTAAACAGTTATACTTGTGCGATAGTGCATATTACATAGAACATACCTGTATACCTACATGCTCATATATATGCCATGCTAGATTACTCGTTCGCACATATACCTTGCTATTATACATGATTAGTTGTTATTGCATATATATCGGTGGTATGGGACGCCGTATATATATGTATTCTGGATTTGGATATACATGATTAGTTGTTATTGCATATATATCGGTGGTATGGGACGCCGTATATATATGTACTCTGGATTTGGATATACATGATTAGTTGTTATTGCATATATATCGGTGGTATGGGACGCCGTATATATATGTATTCTGGATTGGGATTTATATGATTAGTTGTTATAGCATATATATCGGTGGTATGGGACGCCGTATATATATGTTTTCTGGAATGGGATTTTTGGAAACCGTGAGATGCATTTAATGATTTGATGCATGGTTTGGCAATCTTTCCGTGATATGCTCATATTGATGTTTTATGTTGCATATGCTACTTTATATGGAGTTATGCATTTGAGATGCGATATGGGAAATTAAAGTGTCGATGTTGGGCACTTACTTTCCGAGAGATATATGGGGTTTGACAGACCGATACGTGGAATACAAGTGTCGAGATGGGATACTTGGGTTCGAGGAACGTATGGATATCAGGAAGACCGATGCGTGGAAATACAAGTGTCGAGATAGGATACTTGGGTTTCGAGGAACGTATGGAGACGGGTATTTACGTGTTGATGATAGGCACTGGTTTTCATGAGACGTACAGGATTTGAGGGCCGATCTGAGGGCCGATCTGAGTATTTTGGGATTTGGGGTGTTGATGAGTACACCGTGTTTTCCGTACTTATGATTGTGCATGAGATTATTTACTTTTCCGCACTCAGTATTCAGTTGATATGCATAGGATACATATAGATATAGTACCCTAGCGACATATACCTTGATCATGATAGTTGTATATTCATATTGCCATACTCATGCTAGCAGTTCACATGTTATTGATCATTGCTGTTAGTGCATACTTGCGATTACTGTATGATGTTAATTACTATTCACGAGTTGGCAACTCACCCCCGTTGTGCCACAGTTGTTGCAGGACTTACCCTCTGAGTAGTCGCGGCGGGGCAGCTTATCATCACTACTTTTGTGGATACCGCTACCTTTGGCAGTGAGGCCGTTGCATTATAGGTGGGTTTGCGGTTATCCGTTGTATATTGTATATCTTTTGTTGGATCTAGTATTCTCCATCTACCCTTGTTGTATATGACTTAGAGACGACTTGTGAGATATCAGTGTTGTATATTGGTTTTGGGAGCCGTGCTCGTAGAAGCAGATTATTTTGGAAATGTTTACTTCCTTTATAGTCGTTCTCTTGATATTTTCTTCGCTTTGGCGTCGTATACTTGTTGTGGTGATTGTCTCCGCCGGTGGGCGTGATTTTTCTCCCACTTGGGATGTTTTATATATTATCTGTGTTGTACCCGTTTTCGGGGCTAGTTTTACAAAGGAGGTGCTGCCGAAATTTTCATGAAAGAAAACTAGAGTTAGAGATTTTAAATGGCGACATCTAATACTTTTAAATTATGTTTTCTCCGTTGATCCAGTTTTGGGTGGTTTAGATTTCTGGGTTTTCGGCTTACTTAAGTTACGTACGCCTGTAGACGTTACGTAGGTTAAGTGCCGGTTACGGGCCGAATTGCGGGTCGTGACAAAGTTGGTATCAAAGCGTTAGGTTTTACCTTTCGGAGTCTAGGATGACCTTGGTATGATGGAGTAGGTAGCTTAAGCAGAGTGACGTAGCGTGTGTATGTTCCGCGGCATACTTACGACACGGTACTCCGCCTAAGTGACCTTAGGACTTGTTTATTGATATTCTTTCCGTGATTGATATACATTTTGTGATTCGATTTCCGTTTCCTTATCGAATCTTGTTTCCATTATAGCCCATATGCCGCCGAAGACTACGAGGGCTCAGAGAGCGGCCGCGAGGGCCGAGGTCAGGGTTGACTCGCCTGAGGCGAGAACTGACCAGGGTGGTACGCCTGTTGTACCGGAGTATATTGCTATGATTGGAGCTGGTATGCAGGATCTGCGCCAGATTGTGGGGACTTTGGTAGAGACCATCCGAGCGCAGGGGCAGGCAGTTGTTCCACCCGCTGCGGAGGCCACGATGGTACCTACGGTTCCGATAGTCGCAGTTGCAGCTCCGGAGGTTATTGCTGTGTTGTTGACAGATTTCATGAGGTTGAGACCTCCGGTGTTTACGGGCACAGATGTTACTGAGGATCCGCAGTCGTTTATCGACCGGATGGCCAGGATTTGTCGCTCACTCCGATGTTCCGACGAGAGATGGGTAGAGTTTGCCAGTTTTCGTCTGGAGGGCATGGCCCAGAAGTGGTGTGAGTCGTTGGAGAGGGGCAGAGCCGCTGGTCTTGCTCCTATGACCTGGGCTGAGTTTGTGACGTCGTTTCTTGTTCATTTTCTTCCACCGAGCGTCAGGGATGCCTGAGCGCGCAGATTTGAGTCTTTACGTCAGACGCCGGGGATGACGGTGTCGGATTATGATGTATTGTTTACTGAGCTGTCGATATATGCTCCATACCTGGTGGCGACTGAGGAGATGAGGGTGAAGAGGTTTGTTCGAGGCCTGCTTACCCAGATATTCTTAGCCATCCGCATTCAGCATTGTGACACGTATGCGGCAGCGGTGGATGCAGCTCTTTTGGTAGAGGAACGTTTAGCGGAGTCATCAGTTGCTCCGGGACCGAAGAGAGTTCGTATAGGTGATCCGACAGCGAGACAGGCGTTTAGACGTCGAGGCAGTTTCCGTTCTGATAGTGGCGGTTCGGGACGAGGTCGAATTTATGGTTCTTACCCTCAGGATGATCGGCAGTTTGCTTCGGGATGTTACCGGTGCGGTCGTTTGGGTCATCGGGTTCGAGATTGTACAGAGCCGCGTGTGAACGAGCCAGCTGTACCGCAGGTTACCTTACCACCTTCTCCACCTCAGAGAGCGTTGCCTCTTATTCCTGTAGTTGCGCCACGTCAGGCTCCTGTTCAGCGAGGTCGTGGTCGCGGAGGTTTTGTACCGAGAGGTCGAGGTGGCAGAGGCAGGGGACAGCCAGTAGCTGGCAGAGGTCAGGCTAGGGTTTTTGCCTTGACTCACCAGGACGCTCAGGCGTCCAATGCCGTGGTTTCAGGTACTCTTTCTGTATGTTCTTTTGATGCGCATGTTCTTTTTGATCCGGGATCCACGCATTCGTATGTTTCTACGCACTTCGTGCCGAGGTTAGGCCGAGAGTCGTGTTTGCTGGATCAGCCGCTGATCGTGACTACTCCTGTGGGAGAGTCGTTTGTTGCGCGTTATGTGTTTCGATCTTGTGTCGTCCATATTGGTGACAGAGATCTGCCCGTCGACTTGATCCTTCTGGAGATGTTGGACTTCGATGTTTTGTTGGGCATGGATTGGCTAGCTACTTGCTATGCGTCCGTGGACTGCCGCGAGAAGACAGTTAGATTTTGTTTTCCCGGCGAGTCGGTGTTCGTTGTGCAGGGGGACCGTAGTGCCGCCCCTCACAGCTTGATTTCTGTTTTGTGCGCTAGTCGGCTTTTGAGGAGAGGATGTCGGGGATTCTTGGCGTTCATTCATGATACTGGAGCCACAGTGGAGTTGTTGGACCAGGTTTCTACCGTGCGAGAGTTTCCCGATATTTTTCCCGATGAGTTACCTGGGATGCCGCCAGAGCGCGATATTGAGTTCTGCATTGATCTGATTCCTGGCACGGAGCCTATTTCTATACCGCCTTATCGGATGGCTCCGGCAGAGCTTAGAGAGCTTAAAGATCAATTGCAAGAGTTGCTTGATTTGGGACTTGTGCGTCCGAGTGTTTCGCCGTGGGGAGCTCCTGTTCTGTTCGTCAAGAAGAAGGACGGCAGTTTGAGGCTATGTGTGGATTATCGTCAGTTGAACCGTGTTACGGTGCGGAACAGGTATCCTTTACCCCGTATTGACGATTTATTCGATCAGCTCCAGGGTGCGAAACATTTTTCGAAGATTGATTTGCGTTCGGATTATCATCAGTTGCAGGTTCGGGATGATGACATTCCGAAGACTGCTTTTCGTACGCGCTATGGGCATTATGAGTTTTTGGTGATGTCGTTCGGACTCACCAATGCGCCAGCAGCGTTCATGGATCTGATGAACCGGATTTTCAGGCCGTTCCTCGACCAGTTCATTATCGTGTTTATTGATGACATACTGGTTTACTCTAGGAGTCGAGAGGAGCACGAGCAGCACTTGGGGATTACTTTGCAGATATTGAGAGAGCACCAGCTGTATGCTAAATTCTCAAAGTGCGCATTTTGGCTTGATAGAGTGGACTTCCTGGGTCATGTGGTGACTAGTGATGGGATTCTAGTGGACCCGAGGAAGATCGAGGCTGTACAGCTTTGGCCCAGACCTGTATCGGTGACTGAGGTCCGCAGCTTTTTGGGCTTAGCTGGTTATTATCGCCGTTTCGTGCAGGATTTTTCGAGTATCGCTGCACCGCTGACTGGACTGACCCGGAAGGGGGTTCCTTTTCTCTGGACTGATGCGTGCGAGCAGAGTTTTCAGCAGTTGAAGACTCGGTTGACGACAGCACCAGTTCTTTCTTTACCTTTTGGATCGGGAGGCTACGTTGTGTATTGTGATGCTTCTCGAGTGGGGCTCGGCTGTGTTTTGATGCAGCATGATAGGGTGATTGCATATGCTTCTAGGCAGTTGAAGAAGCACGAGCAGAATTACCCCACTCACGATCTTGAGATGGCAGCGGTAGTCTTTGCGCTGAAGATCTGGAGACACTACTTGTATGGAGAGTCGTGTCAGATCTTCACGGATCACAAGAGCCTGAAGTACATCTTCCAGCAGCGAGATCTGAACCTGAGACAGCGCCGATGGATGGAGCTAGTGAAAGATTATGATTGTGAGATCCTTTATCACCCGGGCAGGGCGAATGTGGTAGCCGATGCTTTGAGTCGTAGGCCCGTGGGTAGCTTGTCCCAGCTGAGCGCCGTTCGGTGTCAGTCTTCTGCAGATTGGCAGTTCTTGTGTGATAGTAGAGTGCAGTTCGAGTTCACCTCCACTGGGGGACAGTTTGCTCATGTCCGCGCCCGTCCACTACTTGTTGATCGTATTCGTGAGGCGCAACCCAGTGATGCTCGTTTGTCTGAGATTCTTGAGCTTGTTCGACAGGGCACAGTTTTGGAGTTCATGATTGATGACCAGGGTGTGCTACGATGCGGGACTCGCTTGTGTGTACCAGATGTTGATGGGTTGAGACGCGAGATCCTAGAGCAGGCACATCAGTCGGCTTTTAGCGTTCATCCAGGTTCCACCAAGATGTACAGAGACTTGAGAGACTACTACTGGTGGGAAGGGATGAAACGCGATATTTCGGACTTCGTTTCGAGGTGCCTGACTTGTCAACAAGTCAAGGCTGAGCATCAGAGACCGGCTGGAGAGTTGCAGCCTTTACCCATTCCGGAGTGGAAATGGGAGCAGATTTCCATGGACTTCATTGTGGGTCTACCCAGGACCAGTAGAGGGTACGACTCCATTTGGGTTGTTGTAAACCGGTTGACGAAAGCGGCTCACTTCCTTCCAGTGAAGACCACTTTCGGCTATGCTCAGTACGCTCAGCTTTATATAGATGAGATTGTGCGTTTGCACGGTGTTTCCATATGCATAGTATCCGACAGAGGTACCCAGTTTACTAGCCGTCTATGGCAGAAGCTTCAGGAAGCTTTGGGCACCAGATTGAGTTTTAGCACCGCTTTTCATCCGCAGACAGATGGTCAGACGGAGCGGACTATTCAGACTCTGGAGGATATGCTCCGTGCATGTGTGCTTGATTTTGGGGGCAGTTGGGATCGTCACTTGCCGTTGATTGAGTTCTCCTATAATAACAGTTTTCAGGAGACTATTCAGATGGCCCCTTTTGAGGCTTTATATGGTAGGAAATGTCGATCGCCAGTCTGTTGGACCGAGCTTAGTGAGAGTTTGGTTTTGGGACCCCAGCTTGTTCAGGAGACTACGGAGAAGATCCAGCTGATTCGGGACAGGATGAGAGCAGCCCAGTGCAGGCAGAAGTCTTATGCCGACCGTCGTCGTCGCAGACTTGAGTTCGCAGTGGGAGACCATGTATTCCTGAAGATTTCTCCGATGAAGGGCGTTATGCGATTTGGGAAGAGAGGGAAGCTCAGTCCCAGATTTGTAGGTCCTTTCGAGATCCTTGAGCGAGTAGGTTCCGTTGCTTATCGTCTAGCGCTCCCGCCTAGTTTTCCAGATGTTCACCCCGTTTTTCATGTGTCGATGCTTCGTAGATACCTTCATGATCCTTCTCATATGATTCAGCACGAGACCGTTCAGCTTGAGCGTGATCTTTCGTTCACCGAGCAGCCGATAGTTATTTTGGATCGGCAGGTGAAGAAGCTTCGGTCTAGGGACTTGCCTTCTGTAAAGGTTCTGTGGCGTAGTCCGACTGGTGAGGAGATCACTTGGGAGATCGAGAGCGAGATGCGGAAGAAATTCCCCCATCTTTTTGAAGGTACAATTAGTATGAAATTGTAATTCGGGGACCGAATTTCTATAAGGGGGGAGACTGTAACGTTTTGGAAATCGTTATGCGATTTTGTCCGTTTTAGGGTAAGTTTGTCGGTATTTTCCGTTTTTACCCGACTGTGAACAAACGACCATATAGACTTGCAAGCACCTAGATTAGCAAAAATAAAGCTAGTGCGCGAGCTTTGGGAGTATATGGGACGTTTTGGTTCATTTTGGTTTTTCCCAATTTTTAATATTATTTTAATGCGGTATTTAAATTTTGGGAAAATTTCTGTTTGCGATCTTTTCCTTAAAACTTTAAGTTAGAATTTCCTTCTCACTTCACCTAGGAATATAATGTGTGGACTAGGATTAAACTTAGGAAATTAAAAGAAAAAGAAAAGAAAAGAGAAGGGATTAGATGCATGCATGTGTGTGTATGTGTGCAAATGCATTGATTAGGCAATTAATGAAGGAAATTGCTTGGAAACTCTCTCAAATCTCCACCTCCTCACCCTTGGCCGAAATCCTCTCTTTCTCTACTGCCCTAGATCATTCCCTTATCATTTCTAATTCATTTCTATCACAAAACTCTCAAAATTTCTGAAACCTATCACAAAAATACCTTAAACTTGGGATTTCTTGCTCTTTGATCACTTGGAGATAGGAAAAAGCTTGGAGTTAGGAGCAAAGTTGTTAGGTATATTCCTTTTACTGTTAAATTAGAGTTTTTGTGTGGGGTTGATCGTTAATTTCTGCGTAGAACGTAGTTTATATCGATTGAGGCGATATCGGGTTTTTAGTGTCTTTTTAGAGATATTAGTATCTGCTGTGACCTGGGTATTTTAGTGATTGAGGAAACAACTTCAGAGGAGTGTGCAGGTTGACCTGAGACACCACCTAGGAGACGGGGACCATCCCACCGGCCGGGGCCGGCGAGACTTGAAGAGGGGGCCGGCGACGCCGGCCGAATAGTTAGGGTTTGGGGTGGGGTCTTCTGTGGTAGTTGTCTGCTATGGTTTTGGGTTGTTTGGTACTGTTGATTTACTTAGTAAATGCAGTATTCAAAATCTGGGATCGATTACCTATAATCGTGTGTTTTGAGTTCGCGTGATACGTGTTGCGACACGAGTCGTGTGTCGTGCTGCGACGTACTCAGTTTGGGTTTAGGTATCGTTTCGTGTGTTTGCGCTATACGTGTATTCGTGATGTGGTTTAGTGCGTTGATGCGTTTTATAATACGTAGTTTTACGTTATTATGATTGCTTCTAAGATATTCGCATTATTTCTTGTGTTTGTGATATTATAGCGTCGCAAGCGGGGACTTCAGACGCTGCGAACAAAGGGAAGCAGGTGGTCGGATCTTCATAGCTGGAGACCACAGCGTGAGTAGATTTAACATCTACGGGGAATCGCCTGTATGGCGCTACGCGTCGGGGCTAGACATGATATAATATTAGCCGTATGCTTATTTGCTTATATAGAGATATTGCATGATTCACATTGCATATAGTTACTTGTAGTGCATGATATTATACCTGATGTACACTGCACTATTATCGACAGTCCATGTTGCACGAGCACCAATGACATGCTACACACACACTGTTGATAATTGACATGATAGGCACAACACAATTGCTCATTCATATACCTTGCTATTGGTTAGCGATATTAAACAGTTATACTTGTGCGATAGTGCATATTACATAGAACATACCTGTATACCTACATGCTCATATATATGCCATGCTAGATTACTCGTTCGCACATATACCTTGCTATTATACATGATTAGTTGTTATTGCATATATATCGGTGGTATGGGACGCCGTATATATATGTATTCTGGATTTGGATATACATGATTAGTTGTTATTGCATATATATCGGTGGTATGGGACGCCGTATATATATGTACTCTGGATTTGGATATACATGATTAGTTGTTATTGCATATATATCGGTGGTATGGGACGCCGTATATATATGTATTCTGGATTGGGATTTATATGATTAGTTGTTATAGCATATATATCGGTGGTATGGGACGCCGTATATATATGTTTTCTGGAATGGGATTTTTGGAAACCGTGAGATGCATTTAATGATTTGATGCATGGTTTGGCAATCTTTCCGTGATATGCTCATATTGATGTTTTATGTTGCATATGCTACTTTATATGGAGTTATGCATTTGAGATGCGATATGGGAAATTAAAGTGTCGATGTTGGGCACTTACTTTCCGAGAGATATATGGGGTTTGACAGACCGATACGTGGAATACAAGTGTCGAGATGGGATACTTGGGTTCGAGGAACGTATGGATATCAGGAAGACCGATGCGTGGAAATACAAGTGTCGAGATAGGATACTTGGGTTTCGAGGAACGTATGGAGACGGGTATTTACGTGTTGATGATAGGCACTGGTTTTCATGAGACGTACAGGATTTGAGGGCCGATCTGAGGGCCGATCTGAGTATTTTGGGATTTGGGGTGTTGATGAGTACACCGTGTTTTCCGTACTTATGATTGTGCATGAGATTATTTACTTTTCCGCACTCAGTATTCAGTTGATATGCATAGGATACATATAGATATAGTACCCTAGCGACATATACCTTGATCATGATAGTTGTATATTCATATTGCCATACTCATGCTAGCAGTTCACATGTTATTGATCATTGCTGTTAGTGCATACTTGCGATTACTGTATGATGTTAATTACTATTCACGAGTTGGCAACTCACCCCCGTTGTGCCACAGTTGTTGCAGGACTTACCCTCTGAGTAGTCGCGGCGGGGCAGCTTATCATCACTACTTTTGTGGATACCGCTACCTTTGGCAGTGAGGCCGTTGCATTATAGGTGGGTTTGCGGTTATCCGTTGTATATTGTATATCTTTTGTTGGATCTAGTATTCTCCATCTACCCTTGTTGTATATGACTTAGAGACGACTTGTGAGATATCAGTGTTGTATATTGGTTTTGGGAGCCGTGCTCGTAGAAGCAGATTATTTTGGAAATGTTTACTTCCTTTATAGTCGTTCTCTTGATATTTTCTTCGCTTTGGCGTCGTATACTTGTTGTGGTGATTGTCTCCGCCGGTGGGCGTGATTTTTCTCCCACTTGGGATGTTTTATATATTATCTGTGTTGTACCCGTTTTCGGGGCTAGTTTTACAAAGGAGGTGCTGCCGAAATTTTCATGAAAGAAAACTAGAGTTAGAGATTTTAAATGGCGACATCTAATACTTTTAAATTATGTTTTCTCCGTTGATCCAGTTTTGGGTGGTTTAGATTTCTGGGTTTTCGGCTTACTTAAGTTACGTACGCCTGTAGACGTTACGTAGGTTAAGTGCCGGTTACGGGCCGAATTGCTGGTCGTGACAAATTCTTCTTAACCATAAGTACAGTTTTCAACCTACGACACACAGTGAATGAGTTATCAGACTCAAGGGACTTATACAGAGTATTGTATGTTGTCCAGCGTCCATGAGGACAGAGGGGTTGGTTCTCGTACTATATTCGGTTTACTTATGACTCCTCTAGTTTTTAGACAGGTGTTTCGTGGAAACACAGGGTCTGAATTTTGAGAAGTTATAGGTATTTGAATAAAGTAGAGAACCAGGTATTGCAAGTATCGGGATTCTTCAAAGTGATCGAAGATGTAGATACTTGTGTATGGTATTTAGTTGATAGTAATGATTAAGAGAACTTGCTTCTCTTTCGGGTTACTCATAATTGGAAGCATTCCTAAGTTGAGTGACGATGATCGGCCTCCTTCCATTTAGTTGACATGCACTGGAGACAGCTGCATGATTTGAATCTGGTTCAATTAAATCAGTGCCTCTGGTTCTATATTGGATATAGAACAGTTCATATCTTAACGTTGTTAAGGTACGGGGAGTTGTCTGGCTTATGATTAAAACCAGACTCTGGATAACTCAAGGCACGTTTCTGTAATGGTTGTTTGTGGGTTGACCCAGGCTATGACGAGGGTTGACTTTCTACCATCTGGAAGATCAATAGTGATATTGTTCTTGACTCGCCACAGTTTTATTAAAAATGGATTTTTTCAGAAAACAGTAATGGGAGTATGGTAGAACTGGAAGTGATTCCAGAACCGCAAACGATTACTGAAGATTTGATAAGGAACCTAAAGATTCAATCTGGATTGACATTCCATTGGCCACTCCGCAGATTTGGTGGGTAACCTCAGGCACCCGAGAGGTACTCCGGTAGCCTCAAGGACGGTGGCAGGGAGGTTCTTGTTTACCCACACTTGCCATTGCTGTTGTTCCAGACTGTGAGACCCGACAGGAAGATGAGTATAGCGTCGTTCTAAACTTGCTTTAGAAGTGTACGTGTATATGACTCTGCCAGAGGGTTGTCGTAGTCAGTGGGAGCAGCGGAAGCATTGGTGGACAGGTGGCTTATGTCTATTTATAGACTAAAGCAGATGTAGCGGAGATAGATCATCTATTTCTGACGTGACAGTCATAAGTTTGACTTCATCAGAATAGGGGATGGATCTGTTGAGAAGGTAGTAGGGTGTGATGTCATGGTATTTGGATGACATACACAGAGTAGGAAGTGATATTCCTATACTACGATCGGTTATACTTTGGTCGTCACACAGTGTTTTCTCCGTATGGGATTTGGACATTATATCAGACATACTGGTTAGTAGATCTATGGTTTTAGATCTAGATTTGGGTGGTTTCCCAATCTGGGTACTTTGACAACATTCTAAGAGTATTTAGAATGGACGACTCCTGGCACGGTAGTATACCTGTAGGTGATGGAGTCACCCTCTCTAAAGGTGTCTTACAGACTAAAGGGGAGAGGGATGTTCATGATTGGCAGATCACTTGCTTAGGCAATTGAGTCAATCATGAGATGTCAAGTACCACACCAGATGTTGTTCTTGCAGTAGATGCAATAAGTTGACATTGATCCAATCCTGGAGAAACAGTCGGAAGCAGTTTTAGAACATAAGTGGATGTTCTAGGGATATGATAACGACAGCCTCATTCAGGAGACAGTTATCATTCCAGGCTTCCAAGGTGACCTGGACGACAAGGAGGTTGTCAGAGTTATAGTTTTTCCCTTCTGACGAGAGGCAGAATTTTGGACAGATGGTCCAAGGCAATACTGAGGGAGGCATGGCGCAGGATACTGATTAAGTTCAGTTGACGATACAGTCTAAGAAGTTTGGATTTGGAGTTCATTTATGAGCTAGGTCCCATCAGAAATCCAGACATATTCTAAGACAGGTATTGCTCATTTCGGGAGATGGCTTTCTCCGCGAACTTGAGATATAGAGAGACAAAGAAAGAAATATCAAAGCGGATCCACTCACTGAGGCTATTCCTCGAACGCAATAGTTTCGCAAACGAGTTTTGTGAGACTGACTAGTAGAGGAGTTGGGTGTTCGGTATCACACGGGCTGTGAGTATGCGACATCGCAATAATTAGCCTTGAGTGCAAGTGGGAGATTGTTGGAGATAGTGCCCTCAGAGTCAATTGTTGGATCACAGGCACGTGATTGCAATGATTGAGGGAGGACCTATCCCGGTAGGACAGTCTTACTCGAGATGATAGTATGCTATCTGGTTTACCTTTATCATCGTGTACTGCTTTAGGTGACCTGACAGGTCGCTATTGCACGTTGATAGAGCCCCTAGGATTCTTGCTTGACTGCCAGCAGAATGAGGGCGATCATATACGTGGGAGCTGGTAGTCATAAGCACATCCTTAAAAGGTCCCTAGTCGTGGGAGTTTCGAGACAGGGCATCGATTCTCCAGAGTAGACTAGTGTATATAGTCGAGACCCCGACGAGGGGCGGTGGCCAGTCTCACAAGCCACTGGTGTCAGTTGGTTCACCTAAGATGTATACAGGTGCTCATTGGGTTATGAGTACACCGGACAGGACTCGCCGGGAACATGCTAGTTGGTCTTATACCTGACGTCAGATGGCAGTTCCCTGGTGACATGTGTACAGGTTAGTTCATCGACCTGAGGATCGTCATTTGTCTCGTGTGAGTTCCCACCGTGCTTTGATTACTACCCTACCACGGCTCAAAGGAGTCGTGCAAACAGGTTTTAGTTGGGTACAGTCCCGAGCCACATGGAGGCAGTGAGCGGATCTTCAGGGGTTCGTCTCTCCCGGTATTGGGGGTGAGTTCGCGCTGTGTCTAGGAGAGCCATTACACGAAGTCCTTGGCCAAGGAAGGAGATTTACTGGTAGGTATTCCAGTAGTATCTCAGGGTGTTCTGGGCTACACTCCGACACGACTTGTACCGCTTTTGGCGGTCTGACTTTTACCAACCCCCTAGGCCCGCCATGCGATGCTCATAGACGAACGGACCGGACTGTACGGATATTGTCACTGACAGGCTCAGTAGGGTGTCAGGATGAGTTCGCTCATCGACGTCCCTTTTGGTCAATAGCTGGTGGCCCGTCACGTATTGTCTTATACCTCTGACGTGCTAGTGGTTAAATCCACAGCCATAGTATTGACGAGTCTTCAGAGTCCACCACACTTTCAGTTACTCAAGTTTCGGGCGAAACGCTGTAGAGGCCGTATGGAGATATGGCAGGGTCCGATCAGATACGTGCGGTATTGCATGCATCAGGATCGGACGGTAAGTACTAGAGGCCGTATAGATATATGGCAGGGTTCGATCAGATACGTGCGGTATTGCACGGATCAGGATCGGACGGATATTACTAGCCGGCTTTGGTTTAAGCCGGATCCTAGTATAGTACAGTGTAGATTTTGTCTCATTGCATTTGTATCCGGTCGGTATACAGATGCGGGTGTGTATGCACAATATCGGGGTTTTCCTGTAATTTATTACGGGACCAGTTTTCTGGAGTTGCCAGTTTGCATTCGGTTCCGGCCGGTTTTCCTTTGTTCTTTCCCGGCCGGACTTTTCCGATGGAGGGGGTTATTTGCAATTTGTGGAAGGGGTATCTTGCATATTGGTGGCATCATGATAGTTTTTCATGATGAGATTCTTTTTCCTTCTTATCACTTGCTTTATGGTGATTAGAGTGGATTTGATATTGATTTGAGATGGTTATCATTTCTTTAGGGTTGTGGTCACCCCCTTGCTTTTACTACACTCACCTCCCTTCTTGTTATGGTTTGATATTCATTCCTCCACCATTCTCACTAAGATGAGAGAGGCTACACTTGAGAGAAGAGAAGGAGAGAGTTTCATTTTTGAGCTTGTGGCATTTTTCTTGATCTCATTTCATGCTAGGAAAAATGCAAGCATCATTTTTCTTATCTTGATTCCTCCATCATCTTCAAAGGCAACAAAAACCCCAAATGAGACATAGCCTCTACACTACATTCTACAGCAAATCTTGGGCATGTCGACTTGCCAGCTTCATGCCCGAGTTGCCTCGGTATTGAGGCAGGAGCCTGTAAAAGATGCAGGCGATGTGGTGCCCTTCCGGCGAGGAGGCGACGACATGGAGACAGGACTTTCCGCGGGAGATCGGGACGATGACGAGAAGACCGGAGGACTCGGATCACTCGGTATATCTCTAACCCGTCTTGTAGTTAGCTAGATCTAGTTTAATGGCACGATCCGGGTGTTTAGTGCGCGGTGGAGCCGGATTGCTAAGTTCGCAAAATTAAAGTTTATCACCGCTTCCGCATTTCGGCGTCAGATTGACGGCCGGGGCGCCGCCGTGCACTTACATTGGCTAGGGTTGTCTGTAGTGTTGTCTAGTACTTTGGCATGTCTAGTTTTGTAAGTTTTGGCCTGTAGGAAAATATGGGACAATTTACCGTTTTTCATGTCCGTTGTGTTTGCGCGATACGCACGATACGTGAGTGGGTTCTATGATCCAGTGTATCGCGGCGTGTCGCGATGGTTTTAGACACGTATATACACGTTTTAGCGTATCGTGCACACGTGCGTTTAGTTCGCGATGCGAGTTTCTCGTTTTGGTTCGATATCGCGTTTTGCGGAATATTTGGCTTATATTTGATTTCCATGTCTTATTTGCAGGGTTGCAGGCAGGAACTACGGACACGGCTACAGGGGGGAGCAGATGGTAAGATTCACCTAGCGTGGAGCGTAGGTGAGTAGATTTAACATCTACAGGGGAATCGCCCGCATGGCGTTATGCGTCTGGGTTAGGATTCAAATACCTGTCGCATATTCTACGTCATTGTTAGAATTGCGTCCTTACCTTATTTCCTTGATATAGTTGTACTGTGACTAGCAGCCGTAGGACACTGCACATATTATTGACGGTTCATGTTGCACGAGCACGGATTGTATGCTACATACACACCGTCAATAATTGCATGTCACACACAACCCCTTATAGATACTATATTGCTTATCATACTTGACATCTAGCTTATCGGTATACCTATAGTGTATCTTACCATTAGTGATAGGTACATCTACACCTTGCGATACAGCTACAGGTATACCTTGCACATATTCTACTTATACCCAGGGGGTATACGACATCTTTTACTTATAGGTAGACACCTATACTTAGCTGTACCTTATTGATTTCTCATACATCTGGTTTCAGCTATTTGTTCTCATTTATATGCTCACATTCTGATATATCGCATATATTTATTCCTGGATTTGCGCCTTGTTATTTGGATTTTACATGATGTTTTCTGGATTTGCGAACCGCGGGAGTTCATGAAATTATGCATATATTGAAAAACCCGGTTTCCTTGATGTGATATTTGCGCAGCCACCATGAGATTTATCAGTTCTGATTATATACTCCATACGAGGTGTGGTTTCCGTATGAGGGTACATGGTGGGGCCCGGTATGGTTCCCCTCGGCAAGAAGATTGATGGACTTTGCCGATTGAGCCTGGAGGCGGGTGAGTACCTACCAGTGACAGTACCCATGACTCGGCGGGGGATCACGGAGACACCGTTGGGAGTCATGTACGTATGCATACGTCGAAAGGCGAGGGTCAGAGCTAGGCACTCGTGCTTTCGGGATAGCGTATGATACGTGATCAGGATTTCTGTGTCGATGCTTGGCACATAGTTTTCATGATATTTCTTTAACACCTTTGTATATATAACAGGGGATTTAGCCGTTGTTATATATACCCTTACACCAATATTAGTGGAATGGGACGCTAATATATGTGTATTGCCCCCATCATATTTATTTCTGTACATATTTACCTTTAGGATGTTAGATTCTTACTTGAGATTTGACTTGGGATATTAGGTGATTCATTGAGATTGGATATTGGACATACCTATGTGATTACTGATTTGTACATTCGGGATATAGGAGATTACTCGATATTGTACATTGAGGAGATGTGAGACTTATATGATGTGAGAGCCCAATGTGGGGGCAGATTTGAGGAATTGGGATTTGAGTGTTTTGATGGATTGTGATCCTACCACGATGACAGGATTCCGTGGATGACATATTCCACTCCATACCTCGTACCTTTTCATTTATGCACTGTTCCATGTTTTAGGAGTACCTGTTAGTGTACCCTTCATGATAGCTACATATTTGCCTTCTCATATTCTTATTGCATAGTTATTGCACACTATTGTCATGTTATTATTGCTTTACATATTGATTGTACCTGCTAGTGTACTTTCCATTATTCAGCATTTGCATGACATGTTATTACTGTAATCGCATATCTTAGATTCATGCTGTACGTACATTCCTGCGATTACCTGTATATGTTATCTACTATTCACGAGTTGGCAACTCACCCCCGTTGTGCCACAGGTGTTTCAGGTTGTTCCCCAGAGTAGTTGAGGCAGGCTATTCCGCTATTCAGCTATCATCTTTTACTACAGATATTGCATCGGCTCACAGTTTACTATTTTTGCTTAGGTGGGTTGGATGATTATCTGTATTTCATATTGTACATTCGTTGTATCTTGTACTCTCTATCTACTATCATGTTGTTGACCTAGAGACTTGGTGATGACGATATTGTATATTATTTATGGATTTGTCGTCTTTTATATACAGCTTTCTCTCCATTGTCTTTATTGCTTCGCTACGGCGTCGTATATTTGTGTTGTATTCATCTTGGCTAGTTTTTACAAAAATGGGGTGTTGCCAAAATTTTAAAGAAAGAAAGTGGGACTTTTAAAGAATTTGGGTTGCGATTTCAAATGTTTCAAAAACTTATATTATCTTTTCCGTATTTTTGTGGTTTAGATTTCTGGGTTTTGGCTTTCTTTTACTGCGTTACGTCTTTAGGCGTTGCGTAGTATTAGGGCCGTCACGGGCCAATTTTGGGTCGTGACACCTTTCCTCCCCAGGTTTCATCAGAAGAAGAAGCCAAATCTCAACGGTTCACAGACAGCCTAGAGATCATCTCAACATCCGTCTCATTACGACAGACACAACATCAAGCAAAATGGAATAGCGGCAACTCCCAGTTCCATGACTCGGCGGTGCACAGATGACTGAGAGTCAAACCCCGATTCCGTGAAATACGGATACAGTGAAAAATTCCTGGCTACGTAGAACGCGGATTATGTCACTTCTGACCCCGTGGAAAACGTCTTGAGCGGATCTTGGTCCTCGCAGAGCACGGCAGTGAACCCGTATGAAGCATCCAGAGCGAAGCCTGGTCCTCGCCGAACACGGCAGTGAACCCATGGGAAGCATCCAGAGCAAAATCCCTGGCTACGTGAAACGCGAATTATGTCACTTCTGACCCCGTGGAAAACGTCCAGAGCGGATCCTGGTCCTCGCAGAGCACAGCAATGACCCCATGTGAAGCATCCAGAGCGGAGCCTGGTCCTCGCCGAACACGGTAGTGAACTCGTGGGAAGCATCCAGAGCAAAATTCCTAGCTACGTAGAACGCGGATTATGTCACTTATGACCCCGTGGAAAACGTCCAGAGCGGATCCTGGTCCTCGCAGAGCACGGCAGTGAACCCGTGTGAAGCATCCAGAGTGGAGCCTGGTCCTCGCCGAACACGGCAGTGAACCCGTGGGAAGCATCCAGAGCAAAATTCCTGGCTACGTGGAACGCGGATTATGTCACTTCTGACCCCGTGGAAAACGTCCAGAGCGGATCCTGGTCCTCGCAGAGCACAGCAGTGAACCCGTGTGAAGCATCCAGAGCGGAACTTGGTCCTCGCCGAACACGGCAGTGAACTCGTGGGAAGCATCTAGAGCAAAATTCCTGGCTACGTGGAACACGGATTATGTCACTTCTGACCCCGTGGAAAACGTCCAGAGTGGATCCTGGTCCTCGCAGAGCACGGCAGTGAACCCGTGTGAAGCATCCAGAGCGGAGCCTGGTCCTCGCCGAACACGGCAGTGAACCCGTGGGAAGCATCCAGAGCAAAATTCCTGGCTACGTGGAACGCGGATTATGTCACTTCTGACCCCGTGGAAAACGTCTAGAGCTGATCCTGGTCCTCGCAGAGCACGGCAGTGAACCCGTGTGAAGCATTTAGAGCGGAGCCTGGTCCTCACCGAATATGGCAGTGAACCCGTGGGAAGCATCCAGAGCAAAATTCCTGGCTACGTGGAACGCGGATTATGTCACTTCTGACCCCGTGGAAAACATCCAGAGCGGATCCTGGTCCTCGCAGAGCACGGCAGTGAACCTGTGTGAAGCATCCAGAGCGGAGCCTGGTCCTCGAGGAACACGGCAGTGAACCCGTGGAAAGCATCCAGAGCAAAATTCCTGGCTACGTGGAACGCGGATTATGTTACTTCTGACCCCGTGGAAAACGTCCAGAGCGGATCCTGGTCCTCGCAGAGTACGGCAGTGAACCCATGTGAAGCATCCAGAGCAGAGCCTGGTCCTCGCAGAACATGGCAGTGAACCCGTGGGAAGCATCCAGAGCAAACATTGGACCGTGAGGTCCTTAAACTCATGGACTATGATGTCCTTAACCTCGACCGTGATGTCTTAAAACTAACATTGGACTGTGAGGTCCTTAAACTCATGGACTATGATATCCTTAACCTCGACCGTGATGTCTTAAAACATACAACGGACTATGGAGTCTTTAAATCCACGGACTATGATGTCCTTAACCTCGACCGCGATGTCTTTAAACTACGGTATCCTGGAAAACGTCCAGAGCGGAGCCTGGTCCTCGCAGAACACGGTAATGAACCCGTGGGAAGCATCCAGGGCAACCCCTAACTCCATGAAATGTGGATAAGGGCAACTTCACCCATCACTTGCGGGTCCTCACGACTCGTAAGGGAGTAAATTCTCTTGTGAGATCCTTACGACATTCAAGAGAAAACACGCACTTAGGAATCCTCACGATTCTTAAAGAGAAACCACACCTACGGGATCCTCTCGACCGGTAGGGGGAAAATTCTTTATGAGACCCTCATGGCTCATAAAGTTGAAATGTCTTAGGAGGCAGACCTTAACCCTGAATCCTAAACCCTCGTTGTCCTGCAGAGAAATTGAGATAGACTATCCACAGAATACATTCAGTCAAAGAGATACACCATCGTGAAAAAGAAATATGTCTTTTATTCATGAACCAAAATGAATAAAAAGTACAATTCGTGGAAGAAACAAAAAAATATACTCTTATTCAGGAGTATGTACAAAGGAAACAAAAACATACATCTACAATTCTTCAAGTAGGCGAGTGGTTTAGCAGATTTGCCAGTTCATCCCTCTTTCGTTGTGCCTCGCCTTCATGATTCAATATCGCTAAAAGACGGGCCTCCGCCTAAGCCTGCTGGGCCTGATATGAGGCAAGCCGACCTTCGAGCTCCTTCTCGGTAGCCTTGTGGGCCTCAACCCTTTCACGAGTGAAAACGGCGGCTTTGTCGATGGCCACCACCTCCTTGATGGCCTCTTGAAGTACTCGCCAGAGTTCATACGCTTTGTTGGCTTTGGCTGTAAGGTTGGCTTGGAGCTCGTTCAGCGCCTTAGAAGCCAGCTCCCTCTCCGAGAATTTGCGGCCGAGCCTCTTCTCGCACGACACCATGTTCGCCGCACACCGTTCAATCAGCCCCCACAAGCTCGCCTTTGCAGCTACAACCTCTGAGGGAAGGCGTGTAGATTCAAGAATATGCAAGAAAAACTCTGTTTCAACGACGACACTTAATCCAGAATAAACACAAACCACTTGACATGGGAAGCAACAAGGAGAGCCCTGGATATATATCTCATCAAGCATACATGTGAAACTGTATGAACAGAAATGAGATCAAAAAAATGCGCATGCAACATAACGATGATGCTCGCAATTAAAGAGAATTTCCATGGAAAAATATGAAGCTCATTTACACAAGTAAGACGCACATACGAGTACCCGGCAGACATGAAAATTCAACAGAAAAGCATACAACAGCCAATGATAAAAAGAGTACATCGATTTAAGCATATTGCACAACCGGGAAAAGGTCACCAAACAAAGGGTCAGTGGCATAAGGGTTAACAAAACAAAACGTAAAATTTTCTAACTCCCTCTCTGCCTTCTCCAACACATCGAAACGACGATTCTCACGAGGAGTGGCTCCCTACCGATTAGCACCATGTTCATCCGCAATGGCAGACATAATAGCCCGTCGGGCTCTTATCTGACTCAACAGACGGACCGAGCAGTCTTTCAGAGCCTGAGTAATCAGGCACGCTTCGTAAAAACACTCGAGCTTGTCTTCAGCCGCATCAAGGATCGCTAGGGTCATCTCTGCTGGGTGAGGAGGGATGTCAGCGAGCACGGCAGCGAGAATCATCCGGAGCCAAATGGATCACATTAGAAGAGGGGACCCCCTACGGATCAGGAGTTCATATGTCGCCAAGTCACATTCGTCGTCGGTGAGAAGGGGATCCACCAGTCGGGCAGCAAAGCGAGGAATCATCTCCTCAATGGGTACTTCCTATGGTTGTCGACGAGCATGGGGACGGTTGCAAGCCATAGCACTCAATTGCCTCTTCAAGATAAATTACCCTAAAGTTGCAATTGGAGTTCTCTGTAAAGAGAGAAGGAAAACTACGGCTTCAAGTTATAAAGGGAAGCATTAAATGCTGTACACGGAAGATACTGCATGATGAAACTATTTCCAAGGCCTAGAAAAAGGGAAGGAATTGGAAATCAAAGAGATTGAACTATTTCCAAGGCTCCTTTTTTGCATCTAATGTCGTGCACAGAAAATATGGCATGAAAAACCAAACAATCCCATCAATGGAACACCACGCGCAGGGAACGTGATCATACACCTTGGCATATACTGAGAATTGAAATCATGTCATGCGTGAATAACACGTGAGTGGATGCCGATGTGAAATCAAAATCCCCAACAGTGCCTCACATGCAAAACATGTGAGCAACAACAACAATACGACAAAATTTCATAAAGGAGGCATGCAAACACAAAAGGGGAAGGAAAGACTTAGCATTCATGTTTTGAAAATTCATACAAAAAATAAGAGAAAACAATTACAATGGTAAGACCTCAGATCCAGGACATGGATTGAGGAACTCAAAAGTGACTTTGTACAGAATCTTCCAGGCATTTCGAACCATCCTAGTATGCTTTCTTTCGCGATCACAAGCGCCGGGATCCTCACGGATGTCCTCCACCCTCCGATAGGCAGCAAATATGGCCGACTGTTGAAAAGCCTGATGCAGGAGATCAATAAGATTGTCTCTCCTTCTTTTCGAGATTAGGCTCATCAGATACACCGAATGCACTTTATCCTCGGCGGCATCCAATGCCCTAAGCGGTACGCCGGTACAGAATAGAGGGAGCGCCTCCCAGATCGCCCTCACGATGTGTTTCAAAAGAGGAGAGCGACGAGGGAGTAGTCGACCGTCATACTCGTCGAAGCGGCTCATGATCTCGGCACACTGAGCGTTGGTGAACTCCTAGTTCTGGCTGCGGCCCAATGCATGAATGTCTCCGTAAGAAATAATTTCATCAAGATCATACAAATGGGCATCCATAGTATCTGAAATAAAGATTATGAGAATTTAATGAATAAGCCAATCAAGATGAATACTTGTCTAGATGAACAGTGGATTTCAAATGACCCTACACATTCCCCTAAAAAGAAATCCATCTTGGACTCTGTGACAAATCAAACAGAATCAAGGAAATTAAATTCCTAGAAAGCAACATTGCAAACTTCTTCTTCTTGGTTGTGAAGAAGACAACTCGGGGCAAGAAAACCCAAGGAGTTCTATGGAAAGAACTGAGTTCTTCATAGGAATTAAATTCCTTTTGAAAAAGGGAATTAAATTCCCAGAAACTTCTTTTTTCAGAGCCAAAGCTTTTTGAGATGGAATTAAATTCCATGGAAAGGACAAGCACCACCACCGATCCCTAAAGATCAAGGAAACCCTAAGAGATCTATTATTTGAAGATTAAATGGTTTTCTGTTTCTTTTTAAGAGCTTCAAAAGTATGGGTTCTTGATTAAAAGGGAAAACCCTTGCTGTAGATTTAAAATCCAGTGGAGATTTCTGTGAAAGTTCTTCGTTCGTTCAAGATTATTACCTGAGGAAAAGGAATCTGTCAACAGAGTTAAACTCTGGAAAATTCTTGAAGCAGAGAACTAAGCTCTGAAAAGGAGAATTAAATTCTCAAAGGGAAAAGTTTGCAAGGAAGAAGATGAAATAGTGGAGGCGCTTCTGAAGAGACCCCTGCATTTATAGGGTGTGATGGAAACGTTTCATCTCCCCTATTCCCTAGATGGATCCAACGGTCACAAAAGTAACAGCGTTGCACTCACGTACAGACACGTGAGAGGGGGCATTTGTTCCCTGATTAAAAATCAGGGTTTTCCTCAAAGAGGCATCACGTGTTCGCACGTGACCAAGGGTCACGTGTTGACACGTGATCTATTTACAAGGTTAAAATCCAAGCAAACAGAATCATAAACAAGCGGCTGAAGGAGGACCCAACTGCTGGTCACGTGCTCACACGTGACCAATGGTCACGTGTCAACACGTGATGGTTAAAAAAAAAGCACAAACAAACGGCTGAAGGAGGACCCAATTGGGGGTCACGTGCTCACACGTGAACAAGGGTCACGTGCCAGCACGTGACAGGCTCTGAAAGCCTTATAACTTAATAGAATTTAATTCTAAAAATCGGGAATTACCTTAATGAGGTATCACGTGCTCATACATGACCAATGGTCACGTGTTGACACGCGATGGTTAAATTCTCATCAAACAGAAATGAAAACAAACGGCTGAAGGAGAAGCCAAGGGTCACGTACTCACACGTGACCAAGGGTCACATGCCAGCATGTGACAGGCTTTGAAAGCCTTACAGTTTAATAGAATTAAAATTCTATATTTCTCTAAAATCTTTCCAAATGGGAAAGGATTAGGGAGAACCGTTGGATTAAAAATCCAGGGGTGATTAAATATCACCAATTTATGGAAAAATCTTAGACAAGGAAAGATTTCCCTAAATCTCACCGAAAATAACAAACAGAATATCTTTGGATTGAAAATCCAACGGTGAATAAAATTCACTGAATGATCTAAAGACTCATATTAATTATGAAAAAAAACAAAATCTTTCAATGAAAGATTCATTAAACAAATTGATTCTTTTCCTTCTCCTATAAATAGGAGCCAAGAGGAGGAAAAAAGAGAGGGAGGGATAGAGATTTTTTTTTGGAGATATAGAGTTTTGGAATCTTGAAATTTCAGAGAGAAAAGAAAGGAGAATTTAATTCTCAACAAAGAAAACCCTATGTGAGAAAAGAAAAGGAATCAAAACTTCAAACAGAGAATTTAATTCTCAAAATCTAAGAGTTTAACTCTTTTGCAAAAGAACTTAATTCATCCTCTAGTTGAAGATCTGCAAAAGCACATCTTCCCATAGGTTGAGAATTTAATTCTCATCGGGTTGAGATTCTGCCATGCAGATCCAAAACTTAGAGGGGGAATTGAGTTTAGAGAATTTAATTCTCTCAAAACAAAACTAGGGTTTAACCCTATATGAGAATTCAATTCTCCCAAAATTACAGGAATTTAATTCCTTCAAGATGGACAGAAACCAAGGTTTAACCCTAATTGAGAATTTAATTCTCCCAAATTCACAGGAATTTAATTCCTCCTAAAATGGAACTAGGGTTTAACCCTACATAAGAATTTAATTCTTTCAAAAATGGGAATTTAATTCCTCCAAAGTCGTAATCAGGGTTCAACACTACAGAGAATTCAATTCTTAAAAAATAAGGAGACATAAAAGATCTCCATGCATGCAAAGAACCAAGGTCACGTGTCCCCACGTGACCCTTGAAAAGATCCTTGAAGAAAGAAGCTTTGAGGCAATGCCTCACGTGCTCCCACGTGACTTCCAAAACGCAGAAAGAAAAAGCAAAGGAAATGAAGCTTTTGGGCGCTCTCACGTGTTACCACGTGACCCCTTGGTAAACGCTTTAATAGTCAGCGCATAAATTCCCATCATGTGTCAACACGTGATGCTCAAAATAAAATATAAAAAGTGTTTAACACTTAATTGCAGAACGAAGAAAAGGGATTTGGTCCCACCTTTGGGCGCCCTCACGTGTCCACACGTGACCCCTCTTTCTTTAGTGTTTAACACTAATTTGGGGATTATATTTCCAGTGTTTAACACTGATTGTTTTCTAGTGTTTAATACTAAATTGAAGATTATATTTCCAGTGTTTAACACTGATTGTCTTTTAGTGTTTAACACTAATTTGAGAGTTCTATCTCCAGTGTTTAACATTGTTGTTCTCTAGTGTTTAACACTACTTTTAGCCAAATTGGCTAGTTCTCCAGAGGCAAAAGTCCCTCCTCCAAATGAATCTAAATATTGAGAAAATTAAGGATAAAATGTTGCCAAAGCCCTCCAACTTTCATTTAGCATTGCTAACTAATATGGGCTCGAATCCAGACAAATGCCCAATGGTCCAACAAAGGGCCAAAACTTCAAACTTAATTGAACTTAGCCCAAGTATGCCATAAGTCCTCAATTCAGACTCAACTGAGCCAATGTGCTCATAATATAATTAATTGATCTTAGTTCCAAATTGGACTACAGATCACTTAATCCAACCTGGTTCAAGGGTACATCTCTTCACTCCTTTGATATTTATCGTTGTAATCCCTCAATGTCTTCAAAAAGGTGATGGGTCCCGACAACCACACATTTCACGGACTGCGGGCTCCTTAAACTCATGGACTATGATGTCCTTAACCTTGACCGTGATGTCTTTAAACTAACATCGGACTGTGGGGTCCTTAAGCCCATGGACTATGATGTCCTTAACCTCGACCGTGATGTCTTAAAACTAACAACGGACTATGATGTCCTTAACCTCGACTGTGATGTCTTTAAACTAATATCGGACTGTGAGGTCCTTAAACTCACGGACTATGATGTCCTTAACCTCGACCGCGATGTCTTTAAACTAACATTGGACCGAGATGTCCCTAAACTAACGATGGACCGTAATGTCCTTAAACTAATTACCGACCGCAATGTCATTAAACTAAACAATAGAGCCTAATTGCTCTCTTGTTGGATCTAAACGATCCCGTTAAGTTGATCTTAGTCTAAAATGAGACTAATGTATCCTTAACAAACGTTTAAGTTGATCTTAGTCTCAAATAAGGCTAACGTATCCTTAAACCAAACCCCCCAAACCCAAATCTAAGAAAGATACGGATTTGGACTAGTCCACGCCCTATGGGCGACAGCATAACTTAGTCTCCGTATACAATCCACGGGCAACCAAACAAAAAACAAACACCCACGACACGAAGTGACCATCTGGAGAAGGAGAAAGTTGTTACCGTGATGCGGTAGCGTAATTAACTACAGGGGCTTGCGCCTGCAGGGAAGAGCGTCCCCACAATCAAAAACCCCTCAAACGAGGGGGAATCTGACGAAGTCTGCTACATCGGCCGCATCCGTCTAAACCTTCGATACATAGTGCCATAAATCAACTTGGCATCTTTGGAGAGGTGGACGGATAGCACCAATTAGCATCTGCCCCGAATTTCAGGCAAGACGAACCTACGCGGTCGCGTCTCTGTGTTCGGAGGGGAACAATGTATAGATACCCCCATGAGGACTTCGAGACGACAAGCAAGCGCGTGGCGACGTCGGCAATGGAAAGCGAAGAGCAAGGTGAGTAGATATATATCTACGGGGGAAGTCGGGTGGATGGCGTATAGCACCCCCGCAATGTCGTAAGAAATGGTATTTCGGTGAAATTTCGGAAAATCGGTAAAATAAGGGGGTTTTCCGTAAAAAGTCAAAATATAAATATCTTTAATATAAAATTAAATATACATATTCTAGCTATGTAATTGCTAGTATTTGGTGTTTATTGAGCCACTGGTAAAATTTCTAGTTTTCTGAAAATTTTTCCGAAATTAATTATTTTAATATTATTTTAAGCTGTTAAAAATACATTAAATTAGCGATAAATACAAATTTGAATGGGCTAATTACTTGCTTTAGAACCATGACAACTAAAATCTAGTTTGTAATGTAAATTTTTAGTATGTTTTTCCAAGTTCTAGTTATTTATAATCTAAGGAAATTAAAATTTTAAATAAATTAAACTAAAACTTGCAATTTTGAGCTTGTGGGGGGTCTTTTTTGCATAGAATTTTTTTGTTCGCTCTCACACACACCCTCACCCCTCCATGGCCGGCCCCACCTCTAATAGCAGCACACATTTTTTTTCCTCTTGTTTGACTTCAACTCTTGAAAAATGAGAGGTTTTAATAAGGTTTTAAATATACTAATTTGGAGGTATGGTGTACTAGATATATGAGGGCTTTGACTTTGATTTTTTTTCCACACCATCCCTCACCTCTCCCTACTCCCCCTCTTGGCCGAAACCATCAGCTGCTGCTGTCCCCAATTTCCCTTCTCTTTTTCTCTTCAAATCTCATCAAAAAAACACATCAAAATCCACAATTTCTTCACAAAACCAAAGCTAATCCCTATTCTATCTCTTCTCACACCCCTATTAGTTTAAAACAAGGAGAAAGATGGCATCTTGCGAGGCTAGAGCAACCTAGGGTTTGGGCTTGTGAGGTATAATTTCTAATCTTTGGTTAATTTGTAGTTAAGTATGCTAAATTAGTTACTTAAAGTGTGAAATTGTTTGTTGTTGCTAGTTTATAAAAAATCAAGAGAAGGGGTTGATTTTGGAAATGGAAATTGAATCATTGCATGTGGGTTATTTGAGTGTGGTAGATTGCTAGTAGTGTGGATTGGTTGTTCATGCTAGATTGTAGTTTTTTGTCGCAAATCCGCGATGGTTGCGTCAATTTTCTAGTTTTCATGCTTACTAGGTTTTTGAAATTGAATTTGAATGTGGGATTAAAATTATGGTTAGGGTTTTTATCACCTCATTAGCAATTTAATGAGTAGTTTAACACCTTAGGTTGTGCAAAACCTAGGCTAGTTGTTGAATTGTGAATCTTGCTTGAAAAATGTTAAAATTGATATTTTTGCAAACTAGGAATTTGGAATTAATACAAATTGATGAGATTAAATTGTGAAAATGGTTTGTATGGCTTATTTAAGTTGTTTAATAAGTATTATGGCCATTAGAATTGTTAAAACATCAAGTGTTGTATTAAAACGGTAAATTTTGCTTGCTAGGTTTTCGGAAAAATAGCTTTTAAAGTGAGTTTGGGGTTTTTGTGAATTCTAACCTATTTCATATTATAATTAGTGTTTGTCAATGTGCAAATGGGTACGTTTGGGATTTTTCTCGATGGTTTGACGTTTGTACATCGACATCGAGGGTTGGTTTGGCTATTCTTGCATGCGTAGGTGATAGGTTTTGACCTATGCGTGATACGCGTGCTGATTTGGGTTTTGTATGCCGTTTCGATTTCGAGTTGGGTTTTTATGCAATACGATACGTTGTGACATGTAGGTACCCCCATGTGGATTTCGAGACGACAAGCAAGCGCATGGCGACGTCGGTACCGGTGAGCGAAGATCAGGTGAGTAGATTTATATCTACGGGGAGAAGTCGGGTGGATGGCGTATAGCACCCCCGCAAGTTGTGAGGAATGGGGTGATGTGGTAACGATATACTTTTATATGTTATTATGAGATATGAACACATAGTAAGAGAAGCCTTAAGAGCTTATGGGTTTAGGGTTAGTGAAAATTGAAGAAAGGACTTTAGCGGATTTCTTAGTCACGAACCATAGAGTAAGGATTTGCATACACGCACACATATAAACTTGCATATATCATTTTCTTGTGCGTATAAGGGAATGTGTATATATGTATATACGCATGGGTATGGGACTATGCGTATATACATTCATATACACATGTATGATTGTTGAGGATATTGTGTGATATTTGGAGATGAGTCGATGAGATTGGGTTTGAGGCCATGAGATCGGTGATGTGATATGGTCTGTATTTGAGATACGACATAATATTTTAGCGGGTTCTTTAGGCGTGGTGTTTTCATACACACGCATGCATTTCATAGATGGTATCAGTATTGTACTAGACGTAGATCTGTACCCCGATCATGATATTTGATAAAGAGGATGCCAGATGATTAATGTGATAGATGTGACATTTGACCCGTACCCAGATTTGGGGGGCCGTACGACGGATTTACCGTACGAGCTATATATTGACGATAGATCCGCACTCTTGATTCGAGGATGTCATATGATATGTTGTATCGTACATGATATTATTGAGGCGGGATCACCGACTATTATACATGTATATATATATCGACTCAGATGTAGGTGGTTTCCGTACCCCTTTTGATTGGTTGTTAGTTAGACATGTAGTTTACCTAGTATATGTCAGACTGGACCCGAGTCATACCTTTTTCCAAAACTGACGAATCGTGAGAATCTTAAGGACATACCAAGGGGCACCACGGATATTTTAAAAGACGTATCTTTTCTTAAAAACACCGTAGTCCTTATTTTCAAACACCACGATTCATACTATTTCAAACGGCAAAACAGTATAACACATGTATAGTAAGGTAGATTCCTTGTTGTTACGTTATTATTCATGTTCCTCATATTATTGTTGTATTTACTATTCATTTTACTTATTATGTTGTTATCGCCTCATTGCATGTCATTGTGTACGTAGTAATTATAAAACCATGCTGTTAGGACACCGGCACCATTACCGATGACGCGTATGCTCCACGTACACTCGCTTGCCGGCTCACACACATCTTCATCGGTAATTTCCATGTCACGTACACTTTAGAAAATACTATTTCATTGGCATAGCTTGCTAATTGATGTTGCTATATGTTATAGATTTCATATGCTAGTTAAATTATTGCATTCATTGCATGATATCAGAGGTATTCATATATTCATTGGTTATACAGTATTATGGACATTATGTCGGTTTTCACTTTCATTGACATGGTGATTTAATGTTTTCAGATCCGTCTTGAGATTTTCTGGATTTTGAAAACCGCATGTGAAAGTTTTATAACTGATGATGTATTTTAAAGAGAAAAATATGGTTTTTCCTTGATATGATGAGTAGTGTCCACCATGTTGTTTTCTCGGTTCTGAGATAGTTTTCGAGACCCGATTCGAGGAGTTGGATGAACCGTCTGCGGGTACATGGTGGACCCGGTATGGTACCCCGGGGCAATAAGTTCGAGTAGTAGACGATGAGCCCGGCAGGGGAAGACTACCTACCTGTGATTTTACCAGGCACGGCGGATATCCGGAGGATACCGTTCGTGGCCATGAGATTGATGATATAAGCTGATCCGTTCTGCCGCAGCCCACGGGCCGATCCCGCAGATGATACGGATGCCTGAGGTAATTGATATTTGAGACTTGATTTGATATTTGAGATATTGAGATTTGATACTGAGATACTGAGACTTATGTTTTGTGTCGATGCTTGACACTGATTTCTCTGTTGCATTCATTAATGATACGTGATTGACATACATATAGAAATCTCATTGAATAAAGAAAACAGTTGTCTCACTCATGATATATTCTGTTTCCATTCGTAATGCATTCATACATCATATATCTGATATGTTGCTATCTGAGGCACTGATACGAGCATGTAGTATTACATTATCCATAGCTGGACCAGGATTTTTTATTGAGGATATTACCTGATATGACCTAGGATAGCGTTATGCATACGATTTCTACTCGTAGATGTTTTCTACTCACGAGTTGGCAACTCACCCCCGTTGTGCCACAGCTCCTTACAGGTTTTGCCGTACAGGTTCTTTGCGGCTTTGCTGGCACACTGTTCTTTTCGGGTGATTACTTTGGCAGGTGGGTTCTTTTTCATCAGGACCACCATCGACTATTTATTATTTCAGTTGTATCTAAAAAACTCCATCAACCGGATTGTATATTTAAGAGAGATAGAAAACCAGACCTGTTATTCTTTCGACCTTAAAGTCGCGCGTTGTATTATTATGTCTTTCATGTTGTTTTGAGTTCTTTTGAGTTTTGATCCTCGCCCTTGGCGTTGTATATTATTGCTTGCGTGGTTGTGACCGTCGATTTACGAAGAGCTAGTTCCCGCTTGGGAATGCCTTTTTATTGATTTCGTATACTGTTTATATTGTATCCCGTTTGAGGCCAGTATTTACAAAGGAGACTCTGCCGAAATTTTCAAAAAATACTTGGATTTTAAAAATACATACTTCGGCCTATGTTGATTAAAACTACTTGCTTTCAATTGGTTTTTCCTTCACTCTACCGTTTCTTTGGTTTTGATTTCTGGGTTTTGGCTTACTTAGATTACGTACTCCTCGAGACGTTCGTAATTTAAGTGCCGGTCATGTTCCATACTTTTCGGGTCGTGACAGAAACCCCACCGTCAGGACACCAGCACCATTACCGATGATGCGTATGTTCCACGTACACCTGCTTGCTGGCTCACACACATCATCATCGGTAATTTCCATGTCACGTACACTTTAGAGAATACTATTCATTGAAACTCAGATAAGCACTAATAAGCTACCGCACACTACGCCTTAACATGGTCAACAAACGTAGCACGAATACTAACTAGTACTTATCTGAAATGACGGAGGGCTACGACGGGTTTTTCAGAAAACCCTTTGCGTAATGAACTTGATATCGTTGTTGAATCGAGTGATTTTAAATGGAGTGTTTTTGAGGCTTTTCTAGTTTTGCTAAAGGAGTCACTCCCGGTGAAGGGATCGTCGGTCCTTTCCTCGTCGAATGAGGTGCGGGATATATCATATATATCGCTGTGTAAAGCAAGAACTATAGAAGCAATCAAAAGACAAACCGAGTTTGTAGCATCTGCCAGTTATTGCTAAAGGAGTCACTCCCGGTGAAGGGATCTCGGTCCTTTCCTTATCGAATAAGGTGCTGGATGTTCTACAAGGAACACCGCTATGCAAAGCAAGAACTGTAGCTACCAGTTTTTAAACAAGTTTCTACAACATCTTAGGTTTCTTTTATTTCATTAATCTCATTAATGAAGTCCCATTTTAATTATGCTTCATAAGCATCTGTTTTGAAACGAAATCTGCAATATAACATATATCTCATATATATAATATAAACATTCGTCACAGGCAGTAATATGATCTCATCACAGAACATTGCAGCAGAAGAACATATATGAAATATTGGATATACTAGGACGTCCGTGTTTTCAATACGAGCCAGTATAAAACACGGATTCCACGGTCGTGATGAATAGCCAAACCCACATCCCTAGACCCCTACGAGAGCGGCAAGTAACACTGCCAATTCTAGGGTTAAGAGACCCGGTCTCGACTCCTCGAGATGGTCTCCCACTGGACCCTAGAACCCGGTTGCTTGTGCTCCCCTCCTTGGGTCTACCTAATGCGGAAAAGTAAATAATATACAACGGTGACATCTTCCGCTACCTGGAAGTGCCCCAATAAAAGAATATTACATACAAATGAATTTTACATGAATGAAAAAGAAAAAATCTCATCTCACATAAAACCCCCGGCTATTCAAACGTGACGATCCAATACAACATATCACAGCAACACATAATATCTCATATCATCAACGTAAGCAAGTATGCGTATCCCGATTGTCGTTGATGTATAGCAACGAAGCCGGCGATACACCACATACTACGCTTACGGTCACAGAAAAGAAAGTGTAAAACTACAACAGTTGGAATCCGCAACCTCCTTAGACATCGCATGCCTAACCAAATGAATTCCTTAGACATCACATGCCTAACAATTATAAACCCCGCATTTTAGTCTCATTATCGAAAACTCTTTTCAATATCAAGTCGGCCAATTCAACAAGATTCCCGACGTCCTGATCGAATGCTCGTCGCAAACTTAATTACCCGGCGAGTATCCGCGTACGCTACGTGATTGCGACGGACTTTTGATCGCATCAAAATTCCGTGGCAACCGATCATCTGAGACTAAACTGCTATGTTTATAATATTCAAATCAGTTATCTCATAACTACCTGTGGATTCCAAGTATTGTATCACATTCCAGATAAATAGAAAAAATTAAACTTTCCGATCGAATGATCAAGCACCCAAGATTTCCCCAATATATTTCAACACTTGAAAACAGTTTAAAAACATCCATTACATGCCACAGTACCAATGGTCCAGCCGTAGAAGGGTCAAGCCAACGCCTCACATGTGGCACGCCGTACTGCCCCAAACCCTAAGGTTCAAAGAGTAGTTCAAGACGGTCACATAATCGAGTTAAGGTTTGTTGTCTTCTAGAGGTTCCATCGAGTTACTTGCACGACTTAGAACATTCTTAAACACGAGGAAAAATCCAACTTTTGAAAAAAATTTCCGACAGGAGAAAAAGTGAGTTATTGATATCCGTTCGAACTTTTTAACAGTTTCTAAAAGTTATCCGGAAAACTACATAGACAAAATCTAATACTCCGATCGAAACATCGAATCCCTAAAACAACTCCAGAAAACTCAACTGTCGAATAAAAATTAAAACATTCCAAAGAACTCAGCACTGTGTAATAGGAATTACTGTGCAAAATAGGAGGGGTGACGTCATCAAGTGGCCGCGGAACCGCCGCAGAAGCCAGGCTTCTGCCGCGGTTCCGCCGCACTTTTGACGAATTACCCCCTCGAATTTCACAGTAATTCTAATTAGACCCTGCTGAATTTTTTAGAAACTTTTAATTGACAAAAATCCAAATTTTCAGAAAATTTCCAGAGAGCATTTTGGAGTCGGGGTTCCGGGTTCGGTCGGACTTTAAACTTCGTCTAGACTTCACCTAAAGCTCTAGCTTGGCTATGATACCACTGTAGGGTTGCTAGGCATGCGCACAAGGGTCTACGAGGCATCAACCATGCCCGATTAAAAATTTAGCCGTGCCGAACAACCCGAATACGGAACTTTAAACTAGAGATTAGGCGAAAACAAGCATGCTAAACATTTTAACACTAAGTAAGAGGGATCACAACCTTTGTAGATCCGGTCCTTCACTTCATATGCTCCGTGTTGTGGTCCCTTCGCTGCGATCATCGGGTTCCGGGCTCTCTAGAGGTTCCACGAAGAGAAAGACGCAACCTTTGCTTCCGATCTTCGATACTAAGATGATCTACCTCGAAGTTTCTTTAACACAAGCTAACACTCATGAAATGATGTGAACACCCTCATCTAAATGGCAAGGGAAGATGAGGATGATGAAGTAGGATTTTTTGCACTCTTTATTTATATTTTTCTCACATTTATCCATCACAAAATCAAAGCAAGAAACCATTTTCAAGCAAAGAAGAAGAAGGAAGAAGATGATGAATAATGAATTATCCTTTTGTGATGAATAGGAAAATAATCATATGATAGAATTATGCAACCATGGTCAAGTAAACCCTTGTAGAGAATTAACTAGGGTTAGGGTTTGGGTTTGGTTAAAGCATGACACACTTGAAAATATCTTTCACAAAACAAAATGAAAACCTTCTAGAAGCATCTAGAAAGTTTAACCCTAATCCAAACCCTAATCATGTTTAAACTCCACTAAATAAGTTGCATTATTTATCATATCATGTTACAATATTATATATCATATATACAATATTTATCGTAACAAAATAAAATAATACAATTAACATATATCGCATATATATCAATGTATTACCCGAGTGAGAAAAAGAATCTTTTAGTGAGCAAATATTAGTTAATGTAATTTAATATATCATATATATTATTATACATTAAATTATCGAATCAACACTTGATCCGACAATCCGGCTATATCGCATATAACCGACTAATATATATGCGTACCGATTCACCGAATCAACACTTGATCCGATGACCCGGCTGATATCAAATATCGCGAGAATAGAATACGGTATCACATATCGCATTATCCTCGGTCCCGCACATATCACATATGTGCTCCTACTCCGTTTTGCCTGAGTCAAGAAACCTCTGTGTAGGACTCTAAAGAATCGTCAATACGCCGGCAGTAGGTGATGATCATATCAAACACCCACAAGCTGCAAGCGGTCAGCTAAACGTAACAGCTACCCAGGTATTGAGCGCTCAGAAGATCAACAAGCAAGCCTGTACATTCTCCTATGAATCCAAACAGTAACACTCCCGTACAGTCCGGTCTCGTCGTCTGATATGTCGTATATCTCGCCTAGGGGTGGTAAACGTCAGACCCCAGTAGCTCGATAAGTCGTGTCGATTTGAGGTCTATAACAGTTCGAGAAACTACTGATAACACTTACCAGTAAATCTCAGCAACCCTGGCCAGGGATTTTCGGTTATAGCCAATCGAACACAGCACAACATCAACTCCCTATACCTGGAGAGACGAATCCCCTCCTATCGCTCATTGCCTCCATATGATTCGGGACTGTACCCAAAAGCCACCTTTTTGCACGCCCTCTTGGACGTGGTATGATGAAAATTAAAGCACAGTGGGAACCACACAAGACTCTATGACGATCTCGGGTCAACAGACTACTATGTACCAGTGTCACCGGAGAACTGCCATCTGACGTATGGTATAATACCATCTGGGAGTTCTCGGCGAGTCCGTCCAGTGTACCCAGTCTCCACTGAGCACCCGTACACCATCCTTGATGTCAAACACCGATGGATATGGGATCATCCATCGCCCATCATATGGGTCAAGATGCGTATATGCTAGTCTACTCTGGTGCATCGATGCCCTGTCTCGATACACCCTCGACTAGGAACAGTTATAGGATGTACTCGTCGACTACCGTGGCCCCCACTAGTATGATCTCATCATAGTCCCAGTAGTCGAGTACATATCCTAAGGGCTTTATCAACATGTAATATAGAGACAATCAGAGTACATGTTAAGATAAAGTACAATCAGATAGCATACTATCATGTCGAGCAAGAAAGTCCTCCCTATATATGTCCTAGTATCCACTACAATATACATCGTATGTACAGTAATGGCCTCTAGGGCATACATATTACTAACAGTTGTGACCGTCGATTTACGAAGAGCTAGTTCCCGCTTGGGGATGCCTTTTTATTGATTTCGTATACTGTTTATATTGTATCCCGTTTGGGGCCAGTATTTACAAAGGAGACTCTGCCGAAATTTTCAAAAAATACTTGGATTTTAAAAATACATACTTCGGCCTATGTTGATTAAAACTACTTGCTTTCAATTGGTTTTTCCTTCACTCTACCGTTTCTTTGTTTTTGATTTCTGGGTTTTGGCTTACTTAGATTACGTACTCCTCGAGACGTTCGTAATTTAAGTGCCGGTCATGTTCCATACTTTTCGGGTCGTGACAGAAACCCCACCGTCAGGACACCAGCACCATTATCGATGATGCGTATGTTCCACGTACACCTGCTTGCTGGCTCACACACATCATCATCGGTAATTTCCATGTCACGTACACTTTAGAGAATACTATTCATTGACATAGATTGCTAGTTGATAGTTGCAATATGGTATAGCTTCCATATGCTAGTTCAACTATTGCATTTATTGCATGATATCAGATACATTCATATATTCATTGGTCATGCAGTATTATGGAGATTTATTCCGGTATTCACTGTTTATTGATATCATGATTTTGATGATTTCGGATCCTTCTTGAGATTTTCTGGATTTGGAAACCGCATGTGAAAGTTTTATAAACTGATGATTTATTTTAAAGAGAAAAATGCGGTTTTCCTTGATATGATGAGTCTTGTCCACTATGATGTTTTCTCGGTTCTGAGATGGTTTTCGAGACCCCATTCGAGGAATTGGATGAACCGTCTGTGGGTACATAGTGGACCCGGTACGGTACCCCAGGGCAATAAGCTCGAGTTGTAGACGATGAGCCCGGCAGGGGCAGACTTCCTACCGGTGATTGTTTGGCGCGACGGATATCCAGAGGATACCGTTCGTGGTCATGTGATTGATGATATGAGCCGATCCGGACTGACGGAGCCCGAAGTATTGGGATATTGAGATATTGAGATTTGAGACACTAAGATATTGAGATTTGATGATGCAGGCCAGTCCGGATAGCCGGAGCCTGAGATATTGAGATATTGAGATTCATGTTTTGTCTCGATACTTGACATTGATTTCTCTGTTGATTTCATTGATGATATTCGATTTATATACATACAGGAATCTCATTAAATAAAGAAAACAGTTTTCTCACTCATGATGTATTCTGTTTCCATTCGTAATACATTCATACAGCATATATCTGATAGGTTGCTATCTGAGGCACTGACACGAGCACGTAGTATTGCACTTATGTGTAGATGGATCGGGATATTATTTGAGGATATTACTTGATATGACCTAGGATAGCGGCATACATGCGATTTCTGCTCTGTGATATTTTCTACTCACGAGTTGGCAACTCACCCCCGTTGTGCCACAGTTTCTTGCAGGTTTTGCCGTACAGGTTTCTTGACGACTTGCTGGCATACTGCTTTCATTTTGGGTGATTGCTTTGGTAGGTAATGTAAGTCTACGCCAGCGCCCCGGCCAATAATTTGAGGCCAAACGCGAAACAAAAACTTTTTCATAAACTGGCGCTAACATAGACTGTAACCCGGATCGTGCCATTAACACTAACCTAGCAATCTACAAAATGATAGAATGGCTATACCGATCGATCCATGTCCTTCGGTCTTTAGCCATCATCCCACGCTCCTCGCGGCATCTCCGATCTCCTGTCTCCTCGTCTAGGTGGCACCACGTCAACGGATCCTTATACGGGCTCCTGCTTCCAACTGAAGCAACTCAGACATGAAGTTTGCTAACCGACATGTCCGAGATTGAAGTAGAGAGTGTGTAGAATATTTTGTCTCAAGGAACCCAAGCCATTGGGTGAAGGTAAATCGAAGTTTCCAATTTGAAGTGAAGGAATTGAGCTTAGAATTTGCAATGAATCAATTTCACATTGAAAATGAGGCTCGGCCATTTTTTCTGGGCTGAAATGGAGTGGGGTCGGCCATGAGGTGGAAGGGGTGAGCACAAGGAAAACAAAGGTGAGGCTAAGAAGAAAATATCACACAAAAGATCTTCACTAATATCTTTAGCTTGGACAAAGGACTTAAATGCAAATGGTGAATCATATGAACACCTCATCACATGAAGAAGCCAGCAGCTTCTGGAGCCCCTGGGGCCACAAAAAAAACCTCCATTTATAAAAGTAACATTTGCAAAAAGAACCCCAAACGAAGAAGCTTAAAGCCCATCAAGAAGCCCATTGAAAAATTCAGCCATGGATGAAAGGAAATAGGCCGGCCAAGAATTTCAAACAAATACCGCAACATAAACATTAAACCAAATGTTTATGTCGGGCGAAAGAAAAATATTGGCAACTTCAAAAGTAATCCCGTGGGATTACCCCGCAACAGTATAAACATACCCGCATTTGTATTCCGACCGAATACAAAATGCAAAGAGACAAAAATACTCCTACACAATATAATACTAGAATCCGTCTTAAACCAAACTTCACTAGTATTATCTGTCCGAACCATGACACGTGCACAAGTGCACGTGTATGTTCGAACCCTGCCATAAAACCATACGGCCTTTACAACGTTTAGCCCGAACTTGGGAAACAATCTGTGGGGGACTTTAAAGACTCGTCAATACTCTGGCAGTGGGTTTAAACACAAGCCGTCAGTGGTACTAGCTGTACGTAATGGCTGCCCATGTATTGACAGAAAGGGAAGCTGATGAACGAACTCATCCTGAAACCCTACTGAGCCTATCAGTGACAATATCCGTACAGTCCGGTCCGTTCGTCTATGAGCATCGCATATTGGGCCTAGGGGCTGGTAACGTCAGACCTCCAATAGCGGTATAAGTCATGTTAGAGTGTAGCCCAGAACACCCTGAGATACTACTGGAGTACCTACCAGTAAATCTCCTGCCTGGCCGGGGGCTTTGTGTAATGGCTCTCCTAGACACAGCGCGATCTTACCCCCAATACTGGGAGAGACGAATCCTCTGCCGATCTGCTCACTTGCCTCCATGTGGCTCGGGACTGTACCCAACTAAAACCTGTTTGCACGACTCCTTTGAGCCGTGGTAGGGTAATAATCAAAGCACAGTGGGAACTCACACGAGACAAATGACGACCTCGGGTCGATGAACGAACCTGTACACATGTCACCTGGGAACTGCTATCTGACGCTAGGTATAATACCAACTAGCAGGTTCCCGGCGAGTCCTGTCCGGTGCACTCATAACCCAATGAGCTCCTGTATACATCTTAGGTGAACCAACTGACACCAATGGCTTGTGAGACCGACCACCGCCCCTCGTCGGGGTCTCGACTGTATACACTAGTCTACCCGGAGTAACGATGCCTTATCTCGAAACTCCAACGACTGGGGACCACTTTTAAGGATGTGCTTATAGACTGCCCAACTCTCACGTATATGATCGCCATCATACTGCTGGTAGTCAACCCAGAATCCTAAGGGCTCTATCAACGTGTAATAGTGATCATGTCACCTAAAGCTGTAAACGACTGATAAAGGTAAACCATCTCAAGTAAGACTGTCCTACCGGTATAGGTCATCCTCAATCATTGCAATCACGTGCCTGCGATCCAATAATTGACTTTGAGGGCACTACATCCAACAGGGTTCACTTGCATCGTGACCACTATTGTACATTTATTATTTCAGTTGTATCTAGTAAACTCCATCAACCAGACTTGTTTATTTGATAGAACTAGAAGACCAGTGTTTATTCTTTCGACCTTAGAGTCGCGCTTGTATTATTATGGTTTTCTGGTGGATATGGGCTTTCTTTTGATTTTTGATTCTCGCCCTTCGGCGTTGTATATTATATTGCTTGCGTGGTTGTGACCGTCGATTGATGAAGAGCTAGCTCCCGCTTGGGGATGCCTTTATTCATTTTATATGCTTTATCAGGTTTGTATCCGTTTGGGGTCAGTTTTTACAAAGGAAACTTTGCCGAAATTTTCAGAAAAGACTTGAGATTTTAAAAATGCATACTTCGGGTAATGTTGTTAAACTTCTTGCTTTAAATTTGGTTTTTATTCACTCTACTGCTTTACTTGGTTTGGATTTCTGGGTTTTGGCTTACTTAGATTACGTACACCTCGAGACGTTTCGTAGTTTAAGTGCCGGTCATGTTCCGTACTTTTCGGGTCGTGACAGTATCGTAAATATGCCGCGGAACATATGTACGGTACGCCACTCTACTTAGTACCTACTCCATCAACCAAGGTCAACCTACATAACGGAAGTTCGAGTATAAGACCCCCAAAGTCAAGTCTAGGTTCCGTAAGGTTAAACCTTGGTAACAAAAGTGTATCCTTTAGACTCCACATAGTCAAACCTAGACTCAAACAAATGTTAAACCAAACGCTCTGATACTAACTTTGTGATGATCCGAAAGTGGCACATGACCGTCACTTAAATCATGTGACATCTAAACATGTCGATGCGGTCCAAGTAAGCCAAAAACCCGGAATCTAAACCTTTTTACGAAAATATTGGAGATGAAGTTTAAAAATAGTCATTACATGGAATCGGTTTAAACATAGTCATTAAAGTCTAAATAAGTTTATTTAAAAAGAATCTATGACGTTTTTAAAAAAAACGGGCAGCACCTCCTTTGTAAATTTTAAATAAAACACGATATAAGTATAACAAATAAAGCATCTCAACAGGAGCTAGCTTCCACGCCCAAACGGCGGAGCAACTACGCAGATAATATACGACGCCCAATGGCGAAAAAACACAATTTTAGTAAGTGAGAGGGGTTATTGCATGAAAAACACAAGGTAAGCAAATCTAAAGCAAGTTTTCAAATCATATTGTACTCAAGTTTTAAAAGATTGAAAGTTTGAAACAAATGAGCACACAAATTCACAAATGAGCATGAGAATGATACCAATTGTAAATATCAATAGAAGTAATCTATGGATAGCATCTTGATCAGTCGAAAATATTGTATATTTTAGCCGGCAATTTCCCCATCTTTTACATACATTTAGAAGTGTTCGGCATTCATATTCTACATATTAGCAAATCTGTCACAAAATATGAGATTGCGTGTGTTAGACTTTTAAACCGACAATTTAAAGGAAATTAACCGCATTTCATGGCATCGTATCATTTCTGTATTTGCGCAACACTTGTCTTGAGTCTGTGCAGGAATTACGGAAGAAAAGCCAAAGAGCTGATCAACGTTACGCCAACTAAATCATTTCAGATCTGGTAGCAGTGCAGATAGAATTAGATAATTCTATATATCAAAAGAAGGCCCATACAAAAGTACAAGCCCACAACAGAAGAATGAAAGCCCAAAGCTCCAACTTGGCCGCGCATCCGCGGCAATAGCCTCCTTATGCCGCGGAAGCGCGGCTTAGTGGTGACGTCATCTCCTCATTTTCAGTGCAAAGTTCTTCCAGCGGGACCCACACCTCATTGTGATACTTCAAATTACAGAATTACCTCGAAGCTACTGCCAGATCAGCAAAGAAGATTAGGAAGGCTAATCCTAATTAAGCTCCTAATTAATCCTATTCTAGAAGCTCCTCCTAACTAATTACATCTAGAAGCTTCTCCCCTAACTAACTTTTGGAGGGAAATTTGAATTTCTTCAACAAACTTTAGGAGGGAAAGTTAGAATTTGAAATCCTAGATCTAGGGCTAGTTATCTATAAATAGAGCCTAGATCTAAGGGTTGAGGGGTTCTTTAATCTTCATTAGTTAAAAATAATCATTCTACACCATTTTCTTCCACAAGTCTCGTGACAAGGCTTGTGCGAAACCCTAACCCTAATTCCACTCCTAATCCAAGATCTTGAGTACCAAATCAAGCGAGAAGCCTTCAACCTTTTAGGAGCCGAGCCGATCTTCAATCGGGCAAGTGATCCAAGCCGATCCGCGATCCACGGAGACGAGCGAAGCCAAGTCGACGATCAAGTTCTTCCTCTTGTAGTTCTTGAGCGAATGTAACTAAATTGTTGATATAAATAAAAGGTGAAATTCATTAATCTTGCTTTCTTTTAATTCTTGCATCATGAATAGATCTCAATTTGTAATTGTTGCTCTTGTTGTGATGTTTGAGTGAAACTCCGCTCGTTAAGGAGTCGAGACGATTGTAGAATGATGATGTAACAAATATTAATACGATTTTTAAGTCCTACGAGTTTGTAAACCCTAGCAAGTTCAAGAATCGATGACCTAGTTTCGTAGCGATGCTTTCTTGATTGTGATCGCTCGAAATTAGGGATCTACGATCGTTTCTTGAATTTACTAGAGGCTAGAATGTGAATGATATCGACGAAAGAACAAGGGATAAGATGAAACCCTAGTTTCACGAGAAATCCCTAATTCTCGATCGATCATCATCGATCTAGTATCAATTCATCGAAGGATAAGAATACGTAATTGTAAGATTACATCACATCTATAGATCCGATCGATTCCTATGAGCCTCATTTCGATTCTTGAGATTTGGTTTGGAAAAATCAACAAACGATCAATTCTTGATTCTATCTTTTAATGCTTTCTTAGATCTAGTTTTTCTAATTCTTGAACTTCAACTATAAATCTTGAATTGTTTGTTTTGTTTTCATTAAAGATTCAATTCATCTAACTCAAAAGACGAACGATTACACTTTCCCTGTGGACGATCCGCACTCACATACTAACTACAATCCGACACCGTAGTTGATTGCGGTCAAATAATTTTTGGTTGTGATTTCTTTACAAATTTCATACTACACATCCGAAATCTTTTCAATCACATCTTATACATGAATCAAAAGCACGAAAAGATAAGCAAGGTGATCACAACTGCATCATACGGGGTATATCTAAATAACACATACTCAAATAGAATGTCAATATTTAAGCACAAATGAATATATGATATTTTAAGCAAGTATAGCAAGAAATACGATACCCTACAAATTGATGAGCCAAACAAATTTTCCATTGAGTTGCTCTTGCTCATCACGATCCTGAATCCCTCACTTCGTCGAATTGTCCATACCTACAAAAGAAGATATGGAATAGGATTTCGGTATCCAAGTCTTCTTGGATCCGTATGAGTTAAGTTTTGTTGGCATGCAAAGACATATTTTTCTTTAATGTGCAAGTGTATACCAAGTGTCCATGTACTCCACAATAGTGACAAGTGTGTGTATGTGCATACATAGAAATTTAAATGTCAACTAAGACATGAGATGAAGCAAGTTTATTATGTGCATGCTTTTTAAAAGTTTGCCTTGAACTAAATCTATAAAGATATGCATGAGTATGTGCATGAGATTTAGTATGATGAGAAGTATGTTTGACAAATCTAGACAAAGAAGGTTTTTGAAACTTCGAATTTTTAAAATCAACATCTCTTTGATTTAAAACCTTTTCCTTGCTAAATAAAGAATTGCTGTTTGAAAACATAGCAAGGGAATCGCTCAAAATCTCATTTTCTTTCTTAAGAGAATCTTTTTCGAAAATTACAGATTCTTGAGATAAAATAGACAATTTCAAAATATCAATCTCGGTTTTAAAAATTGAAATCGTATCAACGTTTTCCTTTCTCAATATTTCGCAAGATAAAAACAAGTTCTCGTTTTTCTTTCTAAGAGATGTAAAATCACAAACCAGTGCATCATGAGAATCAAGAGAAGATTTCAACAAATCAATATCACATTTAAAACTTGAAATCATATCATCATTTTCCTTTCTCAAAGCATTGCAAGTGGAAACCAAATTTTCATTTTCTACTTTCAAAGCATTAAAAAAACACATTGTAAATCCAACATTGAAAGCAACTCATTCTTTTTAAGTTCTAATCTATCAATTAAGACAACTTGAGAATCATGAGCGGAAGTTAAAGCACTAAATTTAGAAATCAAATTTTTATTCAACCTCTTAAGGGAATCACAACAAGAAACCAAATCCCTTCTCATTTTCGAAAATGGAAATACATTTTTCAAAAGAACTATTTTTAGATGCAAAGGAGATATGACTATCATGAAGAGAGTTGAATGCATCTAATAATTGATCATGTGTAAGTTTGCGGAAATCATAAAAAGGATTACTTACAACCTAATGATCAAAACACCCCTTAGCCGACTCTGTCGAGTTGGATTGTCCCTTGAGATGTAAGCTTTGTTAAGACATATCCAATGCGGCGATAGAAGTCGTTCTCTCGGCTTTCTCTTTTTTATTGCACACGGCTTGCTCTCCATATATTTTCTCCAATGAGCACCACATATTATGAGCCGTCTTGCAAGAAGAGACATTGTTAAGAACATCAACATTTAAAGCACAATGCAATATTTTAAAAGCTTTAATGTTCAAAACAAATAGATTCTTATCATGAACACTCCACATAGATTCAGCAATAGTAGGAATCAAGTACTCATTATCAACTATTTCTAAATATCCCTACCCCGAGATTCAAGAAAACATTGCATCATAATTTTCCAAAAATAAAATTTTGAACCATCAAAATATGTAGGGTTATGAATAGATTGTTCATCACGATAAGAACACGAAGGTAAACATGATGCCATGGGATCACTCTAGGATGTTAAGCCTACACAAGAAGAGCACCAAGCTCTGATACCAATTGAAAAACAGCGGAAGTTCACACCAAATAGTCCTAGAGGAAGGGAGTGAATATGACTATGCTAACTATATTCCCAAATTAAAAATTCTAACAAGCACTTTCTAATATAAAACACATTTGCAAAGATGATATAATACTAAGCAAACTACAATTGTGAACTATAACATATAGCAAGAGATAAAGATCACAATCAAGTAAGAATGAGCATGTAGAGCAAAGATAATCTAGCATGCAATTTCTATCAATGAAAACTTGCAATCAAATAAGCACAATATAAATGGAAAGTAATAAAAGAGAGATATAGAGAAATTTCAAACTCAAGACACAAGAGATTTTTAGAGTGGTTCGGGAGATCCCCTAATTCACTTTCTTTAGGCGTACGAGCCCGTTCCACTAAACACGTCTTTTTCGAAAACAACACGTTACCCGCAAGCAACCCACAACCCTGCTTCTGGTGGAGGCCTAACCAACACGTCTTATTAAAAGACTACATGTTGTTTGCCACTACAAACAACACTTCTTACAAGCTCTTCCCGCCTCTCTCTCAATACAACCACGCATGCTCACACTTGAGCACTTCTTCTCTCAACAAGCTCTTCTCTCTTACAAGGCACTCTTTCACTCAAGAATTCTTTCAATGAAGAAAGAAGGCAAAATACAAGCTCAAGATTACTCTCAAAGGAGTTTTACAATTGAAGCACTAGTACTCAAGAAAAATGGAATATCAAAGTAGAAGCTCTTGAGTGATTTTGCGTGTTAAGGCGATTTTAGATAAGTAAATGAAATCTCTTTTAAACACTCACATGTGTGATTTTTCTCTCTTTATCACTTAGGAATTTAGCAAACTGAAATATTGAGTGATAAGAGCTCAAAAAACCAACCCAAAACCCTTTTATAACCCCATACAAAAAATAGCCGTTATAAGTCAAATCAGCATTTTTCCAGTAAGAACAGACGACTGAAGAACAATAGGACAGCCATCTAAAGTTTTAACAAAATAAAACCCAACGGCTATATTTTCAAAAAAATACTACTACAGATATCTGTCGAATATAAGTTTAGACGTCTGCCTTGAGTTTTCAAAGATGGCTAAAGAAAGTACAGAGAATAAACAGATGTCTGAAGAACATTGGACAAACGTCTAAAGAAGAAATGATTTTCAAAGATTTTGAACTGCAGACGTTTGTTGTCTATACCTTCAGACGTTTTTTCCTTAAAAGAAATTCGTTCCAATTAAGCTTTCGGGGAAGTTTGGGAGTTTTCGGGATTCAAGTTTTGGCAATATGATTAGTTTTTGGATGGCGGAGTGCACTTGATTTTCGCCGTTTGCAAAATTCGAGTGTTAACTTCACGAGTGATGAATTCTATGGTCACGGTTTTCTTGTGTTGATGTATATGTGTTGGTAAATATCGTCTAATTGTTATAGGTCGATTAGACGGGGTTGCACATATTTACTTATGCCGTTGTGATGTATATCTTTGTGATGGTTTAGACGGATTGTCATGTCGGATAACCTCTCATGCGATATTGTTTGTACAGTTATGTCATTTGTATATTCATTATTGCAGGGCGAGCGTTTGACTTGTGGATTGTCGTTTCTGCCTGTTTGAATATTTTTTTTATTAGGGCTCGACCAGAATGCGGTCGATGTCACCATTGTATATTATTTCATTTTTGTACTAAGATAAAACCGCAAAGAAGTGCTCGAATAGTCGAGTTCTAGAGTGTGCTAGGCGGTCGTCTTACAGTAGTGAGTTCGAGCCGTATCGCTGTAGAATTGGCGGGTTATTCGCCGCACTTGTAGGGTTTTAGGATGACCAATGGTGGAGTGCTCAAGTTACCGGATTCCATGAAGTGCCAGGTGGCCCACTCATAACATTAAGTGTGGGTTACCTCATTTCTAGAATTGATGGGTAACTTACCGCATTCGTAGGGGTTTTAGTTTGATGTTATATGGCTATCTACATGACTGGGGAATGTCGCATTTTATTTGCGGCTCAAATGAAACGCGGGGCTCCTAAATTATCCTCTATTCGATATTGTTGATCACATGACTATGATGTTTATTATATCATGCCTGAGATGACTATATATATGTGTGTGTTTTTATGTTTTGCATCCGCGCTAGCCTTGTCCCCGCCATGTTGTAAGTTAAGTAACCTTACGGTGAAGACCCGAGATCTCGTGGCGAATGCGAGTGACATATAAAGCATTGTATTTTTGTTGTTTCTAGTGTGATAGGAACTTAAATGATGGGACCATATTAATTTTGATTAGTACAAGGAAATAAACCAAAAATTATGTTGTAAGAACCATTTTTTTTGAAAACTATAGCCATATTTTTTTGCTTTGCATAGAAGTATTCGGTTAGGAATATCCTGCACCTCATTCGATGAGGAAAGAGCCTTGATCCCTTTATGGGGATTTTGCTCTTAAGAAAAAGTTTGTGTTACTATAGATTAATCAGTTTACTTCAAAACCACTGGTTTTAAAACTGGACCCTAAACCACTTCTTTTGAAAACTACTTGGTTCCTTCAACGATATCAAGTTCATTACGTTAATGGTTTTCGCCAAAAACCAGTCGTGCTCCTCCGTCATTTCAGATAAGTAGTGCTTAGTATACATGCTATGTTTGTTGATCTTTAGTCAAGGCGTAGTGTGCGGTAGCTAAGTAATGCTTTTCTGTTTCATGGTGATGCGATTAGATAGGACAGTCGTGTGATTTTGTTGATCTTTAGTCAAGGATCGTGCAGGTAGGTTTATGCTAATCAAGAAAATGATGGGTAGAACTTAACTAGGACCTTTTGATTTGTTGATCTTTAGTCAAGGTGTGACGACCCTAAAAGTCGTATATACTTTTATTGATCCAATATTAATAAAAGAGTGTATTTCTGTCCTGATTTTGAGTTATAGGTTATTTTTGATAACTTATGAACAAGAAACTCCTTGTAGCTCACTGGTTAAGCCTCTACACTTCTGTCCCATAGCCTGCAAGTTCGAATCGCATCAGTTCCAATTATTTTTAATATTTTTCTTTTTAAATTTTTGGAAGCCTAAGAGTTGCATGTGCAATACACGGAGAAGCGATGAGTTGCAAATAAATCAAACAATAAAAACGAGATATAAATACCCAGATGAATGCACTGCACGAACCCCGAGACCAAGCTCCACTTTTAGACTGCCAGTTTCCTCATTTTGACCTCCACCGGCAGTTGATATGGCCCTAAATTCCTCCATTTTTTGCCCATGCATCCCTTCATCTCCCACTCCTCCTTTTTCCTATTTGATTTTCCTACAATTAACCAGAGAACCCTAGACCCTTCATCTATCCATTTACCTTCACTTTTAATACATTTTATTATCTTTTTAAATTTCCTCCACATCTATATTTACCCATATAAATACCTAGCCTTTCTTCTTAGTTCTTCTCCTAGATTATTCTGAAAATACCACTCAAAATTCTTTCTCTCAAGCCTCACTCTAGCAAAGGAAGTTAAGCGCATAAGTCTAAACCAACTCCATCGCTCAAGTTCGTTCCTCCGCGTGTTAACTACCTAGAGTCTATTCTTGTGCGCATAATCGGACCCAAGCTCAAGTTTTCACGCACCGTAGGTCTCGGTTTCTCAACCGAGGCTTCTTCTCTTCTTTTTTTTACTTGTACGAGTACAAGAAGAAATCATAAGTCTCCATCCCTATCTTCATTTTTCTTTCTATCCTACATTCAAATTTATAAGTCTCAACCCTCTTGACTTCTCTTTTTGCCCCTTCTTACACCACCATCAAAATACGATTTTTAGAGGCTAAAATAACTTTTAATTTAATTGTTGTAAAGTTTTGATATATCCATTATAGTTTTATATTAGTATTAACAAGAAATTATCACTTACCATCATACCACCAATTACATGTCATGTTTCACCTACATATCATATGAATTTAAAATGAAAGTTTGTTATTGTTAAAAACTACCCTAGAATGCATGTAACGCCAAAATACAATGAACTTAAAGAGTATCCCTTATTCGATAATTAGCACATACACCTTTAGGAAAATTCACGGGGTAACGACCTACCCCACACGCACACTTTTGATTCATAGCACAATGTTCTAAGTATATGGTTAATTCAGAGAATAAGTTTTTTCCTATTAAAATACCATAGTTTTACAAAAAGGGTTTCTTTTAATCGATATTTTTGAATTCTTGGTAATTGCGCCTCTACAACTCTCGTTAGGGGACCCGCTAATAGATGGTGCGGATTATCGTACATCCTTGGAATGGTAGAGCGAGATGCATAACTTCTCACAGAGTATTCGGTCTCGAAAGGAAATAAAAATACGGTTTTTAAGAAATACGACTTTTTAAAACAAAACTAGACTTTGGAAAATTATATAAAACTATGAATCCGTATTTTAAATAAAAACACATTATGAAACTATTTTTTTTAAAATGAAAGATTAAAAGTTTAGGAAAATACCAACAAGTTTCTAAAAGTAGTAGTTTTCATAAAAGTACCATAAACTTTTAAAAACTAGGTTTTATCACTAAAATACCACTAAAACTAAAATATATCTTCATAAAAACTCTAAATATTATAAATCACCCTCGAGGTTTATATTGAAACAATATTAAAGTATTTTTCATAAAACCCTCTCGAGAAATGCAAACAATATAAATACTATATAAACAACAATAATAAATATTTAAGCATTCTAGATTAATATAGATTTAAGCGATATCAATTCTCTTGAGCCCTAGGGAGCCGGATAAAGTGAGTGCTTGCCTATTCAGATTAGACAACACTGCAAATTTAACAGAGTTATCAATGGCAATTGTCTTGAAAAAAGACACAAATCCTGCCGTCCATGAGTAGCAGTTGCCCGATTACTCTCGAACTTAAGAAATTCAACAGCTAAATCCTTTCATAAGATATTTACTCTAACCTGAATACAAACTCAACCAGGATCCAAACTTTAACATAAACTTGAACCCTTGATCATGAACCAGAACACTTGAACTTGAATATTCCAAAACCTGAATACTAGAATACTATGATTTAACATGAACATGACATGAATACCATAACACAATGGCTGCTATTGAAACTGACTTGACTCGAACCATGAATACAACTTGACATGAATACATAAATACTTGACATGAATACTTGATACTGACAAGAACTCAATCTTACAACTTGATGTATTCATGGATTCGAGCAAGACTGGTAATTTTAATTATAATCTAGGATATACGGGATGTTGGGGTAGTTCAAGTGCGAATCCAACGAAATCTCAGGAGTCCCCCTAGATCGTGAATCCATGTCTACTAACACAAGAAAGCTATCATGAGGGCCCGTGTTTCCTTGCTCCTGAATTATAGCCTGTTGAGTTTGGAATACTTCAACACTAGGTTGAAGTCCCGTTACTAACACTTGATTCGGACCCGTGGTTCCTTACTCCTGAATTACAGCCTGTTGGGTTCGAGAACACTCTTGAGATTGGTTAACATTCACCCTTGAAGTTACGTTAAATTAGTTTACCCATGTAGAGACCTTTTAGGACACTTACATGCACTTCATGTTCACTATACCTACACTATACGGCCATGCTATACTATGCTCATGTTACTTTTCTATGATATATAGAACTGCATGTTAAATAAAATTGCCATTATTACATTAAATGACATATTTAAACACTATATCTCATAGTCCATTATTTCATGATATTCATTTTTCTTTGATATTATACTTTTATACTTCACACCCCTTTTTCTTAGGGATTTACCGAGCGAAAATTCGCTGACGGCATTCCACCCACCTTTGTTTCTTAGAATGTTCGTCAGATACTGTGGAGAGTGAACAGTTGGACATCGCAGAAGAGGAGCACGATCAGATCGTGACTCGGGCCTAGACTAGTTATCATTTTCTTTCAGTTTATATATGCTACCTGTTTGGGCATTTCTTTTCTTATATTTCCTTTTCAGTCGAACTCATGTATTGTAAATGTATCAAGTTTGAATGTAAATAAAGTTGTTGAAGTTTAAATCTCATGTTAATTTCTTGTTATTTTGTATTGCTCAATTACACTTAGCGTATTTATTCTGGGAAATGACCAAATACGTCGCGGGCCTCGTCATGTACCTGCTTCCGTATACTCGGAAGAGGGGCGTGACACAAGGTCCTAGGTGTAAAAACTATATTGGGGGTTTCAAACATAAGGGAAACTTGTCAGGTGTGTGCATACCTTTTGGAGAGTGGTGACTAGAGTGGCTTCCATCTAGGTTATCACGCGATGGTAGTGTAAGGTTCCCGTGCTCGCCGGACGGGTTTCAAAAACATTGCGGAAGCATAAAATTGAAAAAATCCAAGCGAGCAAGACACCCAAAACCCTAGAATACTACCATACACTAAAATAGCTTGCAAAACTAAAGAGAAGGAGTTAGGATTGCACAACCTTTGAAGCATCTGTTAGTTGTATGTATGCCCTAGAGGCCATTATTGTACATGATTATATATTATAATGGATGCTTAGACATATATAGAAAGGACTTTCTTGCTCGACATGATAGTATGCTATCTAGTTGCTCTTTATCTTAATATGTAAACTCGTATTGTGATACCGTCTTGCTCTCACATGTTGGTAAAGCCCTTAGGATGTATACTTGACTACCAGGATTATGATGCAAATCATACTAGTGGAGCCAGGGTAGTTCACAAGTTCATCCTTTAATTGTTCCTAGTCGGGAGAGTATCGAGGCAGGGCATCGATATTCCAGAGTAGACTAGTGTATACGTTTCTTGACCCTGTATGGCGCGATGGATGATCCCACATCCATTGGTGTTTGACATCAAAGATTGTACACAAGTGCTCATTGGATAATGGGTACACTGAATAGGACTCGCTGAGAACTCCTAGATGGTATTATACCTAACGTCAGATATCAGTTCTCTGGTGACATTGGTCCAGGTTAGTCTGTAGACCTGAGATCGTCATAGAGTCTTGTGTGATTCCTACTGTGCTTTGATTTCCTCCCTACCACGTTCAAGAGAGCATGCAAACAGGTGGATTTTGGGTACAGTCCCGAGTCATATAGAGGCAATGAGCGATAGGAGGGGTTTCGTCTCTCCCGGTATTGGAGGTTGATGTTGCGCTATGCTCGATTGACCATAACAGGAAGTCCCTGGCCAGGGCTGATGATGAGATTTACCGGTAAGTGTTATCAGTAGTTTCTCGACCCGTTATGAGCCTCACATTGGCATGACTTATCAAGTTATTGGGGTCTGACATTTACCACCCCCAGACTCGATATGCGACATATCAGACGAAGAGACCGGACTGTACGGTAGTGTTACTTACTGGATTCACGGAAATATGAACAAGCTTGCTTGTTGATCTTCTGATTGCTCAATCCCTGGATAGCCATTACGTCCAGCTAGTACCGCTGACGGCTTGTGGATGACTAATATGATCATCACCTACTGCTGGCGTATTGACGAGTGTTTAGAGTCCTACACAGAGATTTTCTGGCTCAAGCAAAACGAAGTAGGGCACATATGTGATATGTGCGGGACCGAGATTGATACTTGTATGTGATACAGTATTCTAATCTCACGATATAGGTTATATGTGATATAACCGGATTATTGAATCAATTGTTGATTCAATAATTTGTTATATGTATATTTGATATACATATAAATGATATTAGTCGGTTGTATGTGATATAGCCAAATTATTAAATCAAGTATTGATTTAATAATTTAATATATAATTATATATATTTGATATATTAATATATATTAACTAATATTAGCCCACTTAAGAAATTTCTTTTCTCTAAATACATTTAAATATATATGTGATATATATTAATGTATTTATTTTATGACATGCTAGATAATACATTGGACTTGGGTGTATGAGACTCATACCTAACTAAAGATAATTTGGGTGATTAATTATTAAGAGATAAATCAAAATTAGGTGGAAATAGACATGGTTTAAGATGCTTGTGAAAGTATGTAGAAACCTTGACTTAGTCCACTAATTTTATTTTACTCTAGATATTTATTAACCTAACCATTATCTTTAGCCATGGTTAAGTCTCTACAAGAGATTATATGAGATATTCATCTCTTTCTTTGCTTTCTATCTTTCTAGTGAGATGAAAATGAAAAAGAGAAAAATAATTCTAAAGTGAGCTAAATTCCTACTTCATCAATCTATACCAAACTAGCAATTTAGTATAGATTGTTTGCTTCACTAATTCATCAATTAGTGAAGAGGTAGCTTGAGTTAGAGATTCTTCGACATAGATCATCTTCGATCTCGAAGATCCTTGAGAAAGCTCGTTCCTTTCGCCTAGTGGAGCCTAAGGAGAGTCTGGGACACCACTACTTGGAGCTAAGGGACTACTACACGGAGCTTTAGAAGTGAAGGACTGATCTACAAAGGTTGTTTTCCTATTTCACTTAGTGTAAAGTTTGTTTATATGCTATAAAACCATAATTCTCTAGTTAGATCCTTGGTCGGGCTCGCTCGGCACCCTAGATTTTTTGAAATAGAATACTTGATGCATGCAGAAACATAGTTGGGGTGCTAAACGAACCCAGCAGTGGTATCAGAGCCAAGCTAGAGCATTAGGAGTAGTCTAGGCAAAGTTAAAGTGTTCGATCGACTTTTCGAAACCCGAAATACCTACTCTTTGGAAAAAAAATTCAAAAGTTGGAATTTTTCAAATTAAAAATATTCAGAAAATTGTGCAGGGTTTTCTATAGATCCCCAAGAAAAACAATGGCCCAAATCGACTAAACGACCGCGGAAGCGCGGCCAAAACATGCTTTTGGCGGCGGTTCCGCGGCACCATTGGTGAGGCAGGAAGCGTGCCTTCTTGTGTTGGTCCGTAGGTACTTAGGGCACTCTCTGGGTATTTTTAACAGTGACTCAAGTGTTGAGGTCTCTGGAAATTTTGGGTGTTTGATAAATTGATCGAAATGTTTAACATCGTCTAGATATCTATGCTTTGTGATACAATATTTGGAATCCACAATAATTAGTTTTGTGAAAACTAGTTAGAACTTTGTAAATCTAGCAATTTAGTCTCTTTTGATCGGTTGCCATGTGGTTTTGATTTGGATCAAAACTCCGTCTCAATCTCGTATAGTACGCGAACATTCGTCGGGTAACACTACTCGATAGCCACGCCCCATAGCCCTGACCAAGTGACTGTAGGAGAACCCCGTTTCCAAAAGCATCCATTCGGGTGCTCACGGCCGCGGTGTTCCGCCTAAGTGTACTTCGTCGACGGCATCGGGGGTGCGGCCGTCCACTAATGTTTCCGACGAGCTTTCGATCAACAGTTAGGAATCTTTTTGAATTGCCCAACTGGATATTGAAAAAAGTTTTTAATTTGAGACTAAAATGCCGGGTTTATAATGTTAGGCATGAAATCCGGAATATATGATATTTCGGGTTTATGATGTCTAAGGAATTTTTATACGGTTAGGCATGAAATCCGAAGTATATGATATTTCGGGTTTATGATGTCTAAGGTGGTTGCGGATTTTAATTATTGTAGTTTTCATTTCTTTTCTGCGACTGTAAGCGTAATATGTGGTGTATCGCCGGTTTCGTTGCTATACGTCAATGACAATTTGGATACGCATATTTACTTACGTTGATGACATGTGATGTTATGTGTTGCTATGATATGTTATATTGGATCGTCGTATTTGAATAGCCGGGGGTTTTTGCGTGAGATGAGAGTTTTTCATCTTCATTCATGTAAAAACTTGTATGTAATATTCTTTTATTGGGACACTTCCGGGTTGAGGATGATGTCACCATTGATGTATATTATTTACTTTTCCGCATTAGGAAAGACCCAAGGCGGGGAGCACAAGTAACCGGGTTCTAGAGTCCAGTGGGAGGCCATCTCGAGGAGTTGAGACCGGTTCTCCTAACTCTAGAATTGGTAGGGTTGCTTGACGCACTCGTTGGGGTCGAGGAATGTGGGTTTGGCTATTCATCACGACCGTGGAATCCGTGTTTTTACTGGCTTAATTTAAAACACGGACCTCCTAGTATATCCTATATTTCATATGTTGACTTCTGCTGTAATGTTCTGTGATGAGATCATATAACTGCGTGAGACGAATGCTTTATATTATATATATGATATATAATAAACGTTGCTTATGTTTTGCATCCGCGCTAGTCCTTCCCCCGCTTTGCCGTTAGTTAACTAACCTAACGGTGCATGACGAGACACCATGGCGAATGCGGATGGCATAAGCGTACGTTGTATTTTCGTTTCATTATCTGTGATTCTTAGGAAGCATAAATGATGGGGGCTTCATTAATGAGATTAATGAAAAGGAAAGAAACCCAATGATGTTGTGGAATCAAATTTTCAAAAAGGTAGCTCTAGTTCTTGCTTTGCATAGTAGTATTCCTTAATGAAAATCTCATTCGATAAGGAAATAGCCTAGATCCTTCACCGGGAATGACCTCTTTAGAAAAATCTAGCAGATGCTGCACCCACTTGGTTTGTTTTGAAAACTATTCGATTTTATAAAGCGGAGCTTAAACCACTCCTTTTCAAATCACTCGATTCTACAACGATATCAAGTTTATTACACAAAAGGTTTTCTTAAAAACCTGTCGTGGCCCTCCGTCATTTTAGATAAGGACTATTTAGTATTCATGCTATGTTTGTTGACCTTATTAAGGCGTAGTGTGTCGTAGCTAATTAGTGCTTATCTGCAACCATATGATGCAATTGGATTAGGGTAGTCCTACAACTTTGTTGACCTTGTTAAGGGTCGTACGGATGGGTTTAATTCAATCAAGAAATGACGGGTTGAACTTGGCCAGCGCTTATGATTTGTTGACCTTGTTAAGATCATAAGTTGCTAGGGGAAAAAATATTATCGGGAATTTCAATTGTTGAAAAAGTTGCAATGAGATTGCATGCCTTCTATGAGATAGATGGATCCCGATACCCACTGCAAGTAAGAGTTACTCTTAGTAGAGTTTTGCACTTTACAATTAGCCGATCAAGTAGGTGACTAGAAAGGTGTCAACCGGGTTATGCCTCTGGGAAAACGAGGTTTATTTTAATTAGGTCCATGCGAAAGCATGGGGAACCTCCCTCAATGTACCGACACTGGCCTGGCTGAAAGATTGGCGAACTTGTAGGGTGTAATTAATCTCGGCTAGTCTTTCCTTTTAGGGTTTGAAGGAAGATTTGATAAAAACAGTGGGAGCCATCCTGATTAGATAAAATAATAACCAATCTAATCTTGCAAGAACGCACGCAGTGTTTTCTTCTCTCTCTCTCTCTTTCTCTCCTGGTAGCGACCATGACATGCCTTAATCAAGATAATAATATTGATGTATTGACCGAACCCGCTTGTTATACAGAGCTGGGGAACGTTGGTTCCGCTCTATCTTATAATTGTTATAAGTCTGAGCAGGAAATAGGGGAATATCTGGATTCCCACGCCACCCGAATGAGAAATGAGCATGGTGATGCATCTTCTTCGGATGTGTTCGTTACCGAGAACTATTTCTCAGTATGCTCTACATCCTCGGTATTAGATACCAGATCAGAATCCCACATATATAATCTTTTACATGGGCTTGAGAGAGGTAAAGAACTGAGAATGGGTGATAAGGATATAAGAGTAGGAAATGGTGCAATTATTGTAGCCAAAGCAGTTGGCGATTATCACCTTGTATTACCAAGTGGTAATACATTGATTCTGAATGAATGTTCTTACAAACCGAATCTGATATGCAATATTATATCAGTCCCTTTATTAAGTAAAGAAGGATATAATTTTGTATTGCAGGATAATGTTATGAACATTTTCCTAAATCAAAAGTTGATTGGATTAGGCACGTTAAGTAATGGCATATACATTCTAAATCAAACCACAGTTCTTAATGTACAGAACACACACAAGTGGAAAAGTTCAGAAATGAACGAATCCTTCTTGTGGCATTGTGGACTAGGTCATATCAATGCGACACGACTAGTTAAGTTGCATAAAAATGGATATTTGAATCAGTTTGAATTTACATCATATGAAACTTTCCAGTCATGTCTCAAAGGTAAAATGACCAAAACTCCGTTTACTGGGCACGAAGAAAAAGCTATTGAACTCTTGGGACTGATACATAGTGATGTATATGGTCCCATGTCTACACATGCCAGGAATGGTTCCTCGTACTTCATTACATTCACTGATGATCTCTCAAGATACAGACATATGTTCATGTTGAAACACAAGTCTGAAGCTTTTGAGAAATTCAAGGAATATAAGTGCGACTCGAGAACCAAATGGGTAAAAGTATTAAAATCTTTCGATCTGACCGGGGAGGAGAATACTTAACCACGAAGTTCCTGGAGTATCTAAAAGGGAATGGGATTCTCGTTCAGCTTACTCCTCCATATACACCACAGCACAACGGTGTGTCGGAGCGGGGGTATCGCACCCTATTAGATATGGTGCGCTCTATGATGAGCAACGCTGAGTTACCTGTTTCCTTTTGGGGTTATGCGCTTGAGACAGCAACATACCTATTGAATAGATTTCCAACCAAATCAGTACCTACCACTCCATATGAGATATGGAATGGGAAGAGGCCATCTCTTAAATGAGTTAAGATATGGGGTTGTCCGGCTATGTCAAAAAGAAAAATCCGGACAAGCTCGAAGCAAGGTCTGTTCTGTGTAAATTTGTGGGATATCCAAAGGATTCCTATGGATATATATTCTACCATGGTAAGGAACAAAATGTGTTTGTTGCTCAACATGCCACCTTTTTAGAAAAGGAATTTCTTGTAAAAGAAATTAGTGGTCATGAGGTAGAACTGGAAGAAGTTCCAGCTACACAAACTACAACTGACGATTTGGTGAAACTGGAGGATTCGATAGTCCCCGACGAACCTCAGCCTCTCCGCCGATCTAGTAGGGTTCCTCATCCACATGAGAGATACTATGGTTTTCTTATAGACGGTGGGAGCGAGGATTGCATCATGGAAGATGATGACCTAACTAGTTTCGAGCAGGCCATCACGAGTGGGGACTCTGTGAAATGGCTGGATGCAATGCAATCTAAGATGGAATCCATGTACACCAATAAAGTACATTGGGAGCAAGTGGATCTTGAGAAGATTCTTGGTGTAGATGGAAAAGTTAAGACTTTCAAAGCTAGACTTGTAGCAAAAGATTTTCGTCAACGACCAGGTGTGGATTATGATGAAACATTTTCTCCAGTGTCTATGCTTAAGTCCATCCGGATCCTACTTGCCATTGCTGCATACCATGACTATGAAATCTGGCAGATGGACGTCAAGACCGCTTTTCTAAATGGTAATTTAGAAGAGAGCGTGTATATGACACTGCAAGAGGGCTTCATAGATAGTTGAAGCGACGAAAAGGTGTGCAAGCTGCTTAAATCGATCTACGGGTTAAAGCAGGTATCACAGAGTTGGAACATCTGTTTTGATATGGCAGTCAAAAAGTTTGACTTTATCAAAAAGATAGATGAACCTTGTATATATAAGAAGATAGTAGAGAGTAAGGTTGTCTTCCTCGTATTGTATATGGATGACATACTCTTGATAGGAAATGATGTTCCTATGCTACACTCGGTCAAGCTCCACTTATCACAATTTCTCCATGAAAGATCTGGGTGATGCCTCCTATATCCCGGGATTAAGATCTGTAGAGATAGATCTAAGAGGATGTATCATACTCACTAGGTGTAGTGAGTAGGTGACAATCGGATCCTGGGGAGAATCACTGGACAGCTATGAAGAACATCTTTAAGTACTTGAGAAGCACTAAAGAAATGTTCTTGGTGTATGGTAACGGTGAACTCCAGATGGAGTCCTTTACCGATTCGAGCTTCCAGAGTGATAAAGTCCATTGAAAGTCAGTCTCGGGTTACCCTCAGTAGAGGGACAGTATGTTGGAAGAGTTCCAAGCTAGATACCATAGTAGGCTCGACGATAAAGGCTGAATATATCGTTACCAACGATGCTGCCAAAGAGGCTGTCTGGATGAACAAGTTCATGAGATGAACTTGGTGAGGTTCCTACCATTAAGCATCCAATACTTGTGTATTGTGATAACAATGGAGCTGTGGCTTTAGCCTAGGAACCCCGGTCCCATCAGTGATCCAGACATATTCTTAGGCGGTATCACCTGATCAGGGAGATAGTTGATCTCCGGGAGATCAAGGTCAGGAGAGTTGACACGAAGAATAACACGGCGGATCCACTTACGAAGGCCATTCCCCATATATAATTTGATAGATTCTTTGAGATGTTGGGTATAAGATACTACAATAACTGGCCTTAGTGCAAGTGGGAGATTGTTAGTTGTATATATGCCCTAGAGGCCATTATTGTACATGATTGTATATTATAATGGATGCTTGGACATATAGAGAGAGGACTTTCTTGCTCGATATGATAGTATGCTATCTGGTTGCTCTTTATTTTAACATGTAAACTAGTATTATGATACCGTCTTGCTCTCACATGTCGGTAAAGCTCTTAGGATGTATACTTGACTACCTGGATTATGATGCAGATCATACTAATGGGGCCAGGGTAGTCCACAAGTTCATCCTTTAATTGTTCCTAATCGAGGGAGTATCGAGACAGGGCATCGATATTCCAGAGTAGATTAGCGTGTACGTTTCTTGACCCTGTATGGGGCAATGGATGATCCCACATCCATTGGTGTTTGACATTAAAGATTGTACACAGGTGCTCATTGGAGAATGGGTACACCGAACAGGACTCGCCGAGAACTCCTAGATGGTATTATACCTAACGTCAGATAGCGGTTCTCTGGTGACACTGGTACAGGTTAGTCTGTAGACCCGAGATCGTCATAGAGTCTTTTGTGATTCCCACTGTGCTTTGATTTCCTCCCTACCACGTTCAAGAGAGCATGCAAACAAGTGGATTTGGGTACAGTCCCGAGTCACATGGAGGCAATGAGCGATAAGAGGGGTTTCCTCTCTCCCGGTTGTAGGGTGTTTTTCGTCACCCCATTGAGATGGGCAGGCGTAATATAGATTCCCCCTGCCTAAGGTAGGCTGGAGTTTATTGATTGTGGGGATCCGAATCTCCGGCAGCCGCGGACTAAGCTGCCATTAATTACCCCTCGCCTTTGGAGAGAGAGAACCTCCGATTGACGAGTCAAACAGGTCATGCGAACTCAATATGCAGTATTATGTTTTGAAAGGGTTTTGGATGTATCGGGGGCCCTGCAGAGTTTTTACGGAGGTCCCGCTACCCGGATAGCGGGCTGGGGGTCAAGAGGGCTAGCAACCCCCTTACGGGATGCGGGGCGGCTCCCCGTTAGAAATTTTTTCTAACGGGGGATGTCTTTTTAGTGTGGAGTGTGTGTAAAATGAGAGGGAAATGGTGTCCAAAGGACGCATGGGTGCCAGCGCCTCGCGTGCCTAGCACGCAGGTGCTGGGTGCTGGCGCCTCACATGCCTAGCATGCAGGCGCTGTGCGCTGAGCGCCAGCGCCCCACGTGCCTGGCATGCGGGCGCTGTGCGCCAGAGCGCCAGCGCCCCATGTGCCTGGCAAGCGGGCGCTAGGTGTCAGCAGCAGAAGGGACTTGGTCCCTGCACCGGGAGCTGTGCTCCTGAAAGGAAATATTTATATTATATATATATATATATTGAGGAGTTGAACTCCTAAGATATTTTGGAGCTGATGAAAGGGGCTTCTCCTTTGAGCCCTGGATCTTCCCCAAATAGGGTTCTTGGAAGTGGGTCTCCTTCTTCCTCCTCTATTGGCCGGATCTTGAAGAACAAGAAATATGAGATTTTAAAAATCTCTCCTTTTTGAGATCTAATGGAAGATCTGAGTTTCCCTTTGTGGGTTTTGTGGTGAAAACTATTTAGTTTTGGAAAAGGAAGAGTAAAACTCTTGATTTAATTCAAAAAAAGAAGAAGGTTTAGAACCTTGAGAAAGGAGGAGGAGGCACAGACCTTGATTGTTTTAGAGAGAGAAAAAGATCTTCAGATATTTTCATTATCTTTGCCTTTATAGGCTATACACTTTACATATAGCCCCTTGGGCTTTACAAAATGGCATTTTGCCCATCCCATGCTTCATGTGCTATTTATTTTTGCACATAAGCCATGGGCTTTACAAAAATTTGGCTTTATGTCCATTTTCCTTACATTTATTCATAGAAATAAACAAAAGAAATACACCAAAAATTATTTATTACAAAAAATTTATTTCGGCATGGAGGGAGGCCGGCCGCTTCATGTTCGGGCTCGACCCGGGCATTGGCCCACTTGGCTTAGGGTTGACTTTGATTTTGACTTGGCCAACCGGGATGTAAATTTTGACCCTAACAAATTGCCCCCTATCAATAAATGCACACCGCATATGTGGGTTGTGTGCATGAAATTGATGGATCTTCCCTCGTGTGGAGGTCGACTCCATTTTAACGATGTGGAGGTCAATGCTGCCCTTTTTGCTACTTGGACGATCGGTTATGCCCTTTTTTGCGACTTGGACGGTCGGTGCTGCCATTTTAGCGACTTAGATGGTCGGTTCTGCCATTTTAGCGACTTGGACGGTCGGTTCTGCCATTTTAGCGACTTGGACGGTCGGTGCTGCCCTTTTTGCGACTTGGACGGTCGGTTCTGCCCTTTTTGCGACTTGGACGGTCGGTGCTGCCATTTTAGCGACTTGGACGGTCGGTTCTGCCATTTTAGCTACTTGGACGGTCGGTGCTGCCCTTTTAGCGATTTGGACAGTTGGTGCTGCCCTTTTTACAACTTGGACAGTCAGTACTAGCATTTTAGAGACTTGGACGATCAGTGCTACCCATTTTGCGACTTGGACGGTCGGTGCTGTCATTTTAGCGACTTGGACGGTCGGTACTGCCCTTTTTGCGACTTGGACGGTCGGTGCTGCCATTTTAGCGACTTGGACGGTCGGTTCTGCCATTTTAGCAACTTGGACGGTCGTTGCTGCCCTTTTAGCGACTTGGACGGTCGGTTCTGCCATTTTAGCAATTTGGACGGTCGGTGCTTCCCTTTTAGCCACTTGGACGGTCGGTGCTGCCCTTTTTGCCACTTGGATTGTCGGTGCTCCCTTATAAGCTTGTCCATTTTAGCGACTTGGACGGTCAGTGCTGCCATTTTAGCGACTTGGACGGTCGGTGCTGCCAGGTGGGACTTTGAATTTGGTTGTTGAGTCGGCATCAGCATTGCTGCACTGGAATAATGCCAGTTGCCGTGAGGGGATTTCCTTCGTTCCCAGTTTAATGACTTAGGGGGTCATATGTTCCCAGTTTAACGACTTATAGGTCATATATTCCCAGTTTAAAGACTTAGGGGTCTATTGGATTGGATTTTGGAATTCCGGGGTTAGGGTAGGCATCAGCGTTTCTAACACTGAAGCACATGTTCCAGGAGCAATTCATCATTTTGCCTTTTCCTATTGGGGAGCGATGGCTTAGGAGACAGGTTTAGGCCCCTATCGCCTAAGGCTTTTCAATTTTATGAGCCGTAAAGGTCCCATAAAAAGCATTTTCTCCCTACAAGTCGAAAGGATCTCGTAGGTGTACTTTCTCCTTAGGGGTTATGGGGACTCCCAAGTGTGTTTTTCCTTTGTGAGTCGTAAGGATCCCACGAAGGTGTTTTCTTACGAGTCGTGAGGATCCCGTAAGTTTGTTCTCCTCATATATCGTGAGGACACATGAGTGGTGTTCCTCACCGAAAATCGGAGACGCGATAAAAGTCTCGCCTGAATTTCGGGGCAGATGCTAATGGTGCTATCCGTCCACCTTTCCGAAGATGCCAAGTTGATTTATGACACCATGTATCGAAGGTTTAAACGGATGCGGCCAATGTAGTAGACTTCGTCAGATTTCCCCTCATTTGAGGGGGTTTTGATTGTGGGGACGCTCTTCCCTGCAGGCGCAAGCCCCATCAGTTAATTACGCTACCGCATCGCGGTAACCACTTTCTCCTTCTCCAGATGGCCACTTCGTGTCGTGTGTGTTTGTTTTGTGTTTGGTTGCCCGTGGATTGTATACGGAGACTAATTTATGTTGTCGCCCGTAGGGTGTGGATTAGTCCAAATCCGTATTTTCTTAGATTTGGGTTTGGGGGTTGGGTTTAAGGATATGTTAGTCTCATTTGAGACTAAGATCAACTTAAACGTATGTTAAGGATACGTTAGTATAATTTTTAGGCTAAGGTCAACTTAATGGGATCGTTTAGATCTAACAAGAGAGCATTTGGGCTCTGTTGTTTAGTTTAGGGACTTTGCGGTCCATTGTTAGTTTAAGGACATTACGGTCCAAGGTTAAGGACATCATAGTCCATGGGTTTAAACGGACCCCACAGTCCGAGGTTAAGGACATCATAGTCCGTTGGTTTAAAGGGACCCCACAGTCCGAGGTTAAGAACATCATAGTCCATGAGTTTAAAGACCCCACAATCCAGTTTAAAGACGTCATAGTCTATGAAATATTTGGTTGTCGGGACCCGTCACCTCTCTGAAGACGTTGAAGGATTACAACGACAAACATCAAAGGAGTGAAGAGATGTACCCTTGAACCAAAGTTGATTGGGAGATCTGTAATCCAACTTGGAACTAAGATCAATTAATTAGATTATGAGCACGTTGGCTCAGTTAAATCTGAATTGAGGACTTATGGCCAATTTGGGCTAAGTCCATTTAAGTTTGAAATGTTGGCCCTTTATTGGACTATTGAACATTTGTCTAGGTTCAGTCCTTCATTATTTAGCAATGCCAAACAAGAGTTTGAGGGCTCTGATAACATTTTGTCTTTAGCTGAGCATTAAACATTGTAGCTCTGGATTTTAAGGTTCATTTGAAGGGGAGATTTGCCTCTGGAAAACTTAGCCAATTTGGGCTAAGCTGGTTTTAAAATAGTGTTAAACACTAGAGGACATCTGGCGGTCACGTGTCCTCACGTGATGTATTTAAATCAGTGTTAAACACTGGAGAAAAAATGCCCAAAATAGTGTTAGACACTAGAAAGGAAGGGGTCACGTGGGGTCACGTGAAGCGCCTGAAGATGGGGCCAGACCTCCTTTATTTTATTGTCAAATCTGCAAATAAGTGTTAAACACTTCTGATCTTCTGGCCATCATGTGTTGGCACGTGATGGGTATCCATGTATTGATTATTAAAGTATTTATTAGGGGTCACGTGAGGACATGTGAGAGCGCCCAAAATCAGTACTGCCTTTACCTTTGTTCTTTTTGTTTTGAAGGTCATGTGGGAGCACATGAGGCATTGCCTCTGGGCTAAATCCTTCTTATTTTGAGGAGTCCGTTAAAGGGTCACGTGGGGACACATGACCTAGTCTTGTTCGCTCTTTTCTGCTCATTGAGAATAGGGGTCATGTGTTACCATGTGACCAAGTTCTTTACGTGCGTGGAGAGCTTTAAGCCTTTTGTTTTAAGAATTAAATTCTCTGTATGGTTAAACCCTAATTCTATTTTAGAGGAATTAAATTCCTATGTATGTGGAAGAATTAAATTCTTATGTAGGGTTAAACCCTAATTTCATTTAGAGGAATTAAATTCTTATGAATTTGGGGAGAATTGAATTCTCATGCAGGGTTGAACCTTAGTTTTATTTGGAGAAATTAAATTCCTATGAAATTGAGAGAATTAAATTCTCATATAGGGTTAAACCCTAGTTTTATTTGGAGGAATTAAATTCCTATGAATTTGGGAGAATAAAATTCTCTAAACTCAATTCTCCCTCTAAGTTTTGGATCTGCATGGCAGAATCTCCCCGATGAGAATTAAATTCTCAACTTGTGGAGAGATTTGCTTCTGCAGATCTTCAACCAGAGAAAGAACTAAGTTCTTATTCAGAAGAGTTAAACTCTTATATTGAGAATTAAATTCTCTTTTTGTTTTATGGAGCTTAGATCTCTTTCCCCTTTCTCACCTAGGGTTTCTTTTCTTGAGAATTAAATTTTCCTCTCTTTTCTCTCTGTTGTTGTTTTTTCTCCAGAAAATCAAGATTCCAAAGAGCCCTTGTCTTCTCTTCTTTGCTCCTATTTATAGGGGAAAGAAAAGAATCAATTTGTTTAGTGAATCTTTCATTGAAAGATTTTGGTTGTTTTTGTAACTAACATGATCTTTTAGATCACTCAGTGAATTTTATTCACCATTGGATTTTTTAATCCAGAAGATATTCTGTTTGTTATTATTGGTGAATTTCAGGGAAATCTTTCCTTGTATAAAATCTTTCCATAAATTGGTGATTTTTTAATCACCATTGGATTTTTAATCCAACGGTGCTCTATTTTACAGAGCACCATCTTTTTTGTTTGGAAAGATTTAAAGAAATATTTTCCCAGTTAGGGTCTTTGATTTTCCTTAATTAGAATTTAATTCTATTAGCTTAGAAGGCTTTTAAAAGTCTATCACGTGTTGGCACGTGACCCCATTATTTGATTATTAAATAGAATTTAATTCCATTGATTAAAGAGCTTAGGAGCCCATCACGTGTTGACACGTGACCAGAATTTAATTCTGTTTTTAGGGAGCTGAGAAATCATCACGTGTCAGCACGTGACCCTTGGTCACGTGTGAGCACGTAACGTCCCATTGGGGTTTTTCCTTGCTGTTTTGTTATATTTTTGTTTGACTAGAATTTAATTCTATAAAGTAGAGATCACAGGAACCTATCATGTGTCAGCACGTGACCCTTGGTCACGTGTGAGCACGTGATAACCCATTGGGGAATTTCCTGATATTTTATCAGGGAACAAGTGGGTCTTTCCTAATGGTGCATAATTCCAAGGGCGGAGACCAGCCGCGTAACTGGTGATTGCGGTGGGGCATGGGTATGATGAGAATTATTTGAGCCCGTGGATTGTATACGGTAGTCAACTTGAGGACCAACCGTAGGGCGGGAAGAATTTTGGGAAATTGGATTTTGGTTGGCGTCTGCATCGCGGCACTGGAATATCGTACCAGGAGCGACTCATCATTCGCCGTTTGGGGACTTGGAATTTGGATCTCGTTTGGCATCAGCATTACTGCACTGGAATAATGCCAGGAGCAACTCATCATTTGCCCCAGGAGGACTTGGGATTTGGGTTTTTGGTCGGCATCAGCACCGCTAACACTAAAGCGAAATGCCAAGAGCGACCCATCATTTGTCGTTGCCCGTTGGGGAGCGATGGCTCAGGAGATAGGTTTAGATCCCTATCACCTAAGGCTTTTCAATTTTATGAGCCGTAAGGGTCTCATAAAAGCTTCTCCCTACGAGTCGAGAGTGTAAGTCCATGCTACCTCTCCCGGTACTTACGGGCTTGCGGAAATGATAAAAAACGATTTTTCAAGAGGTGGTAACATGGACTCAAAATACGGATCTTTGTTAAACAACTATCTAACAATCCTAACTAAGAGTTTTGCCTACTCGGTTAGGGGGGTTATACCTTTCTTGAACTCCTTCGTCTTCAACTCTTTGCGGTGTATGGATCGGCCTCACCTCGTCCTCTCCTCGCGCTGAAGATGGATCCACCCGAAAGCTTCTACCTTTTGGCTTCTACTTCGAACTTGAAGAAACTAGAACACTTAGTTTGCTAAACCTTATGAACTAGGATGAGTAGAGAAGTGATATGGGTTTTCTTTTATCTCTAAGGCAATGTTTCTCAACTCATGAGAGGGAGTTGCCTTGAGCTAGAGAGAGAGCAAGAGGAAGAGCAAGAGGGAGAGCTCAAGCAAGAGAGAGAAAACAAAATGAGAGAATGAGCAACTCTTTTGCCATCCAAGCTCTCATAATCAAAAATCATCATAACAAATAATAGTAATCAAGTATTATGTGATGGTTCAAGTCAAAATGGCCATATCATTTCATGCACTCATTTTGCAAAAAGAAACAAGCAAGCAAAAGTCTTTGCCATGAAATGATAGCCATTGTAATGATGATGGTCAACTAGTCCAACCTAGTCAACCGGTCAACAAAGTCAACAAGTCAACAAAGTCAACCCCTCAACAACCATGTCACTATAATACTTAATTAATATTATTGTTAATTATATTTCTTATTCTCATTAGGGTTTAGCAAAAAGTCAATAGTCAACAGTCAACAGTCAACAACCCCAATGAGAATCCTCTGCCTCTGTCTCTCTGTCAACTGTGCATACACACCCGCATCCGCGTTCTGAGGAACACGAATACAAACGAGATAAAATCTCAAAACGTACACTAGGATCTGGCTTAATCCAAAGCCCGCTAGTATTAACTGCCCGGACACTAAACGTGCACAAGTGCACGGATGTGACCGAACCCTGTCGCAAAACCATGCGACTCTACTCTTTTGCCTAAAGGAGAATAGCATTCTGTGTGGGACTCTAAAGACTCGACACTACGCTGGCAGTGGGTTTAACCACAGACCGCAAGCGGCACTAGCTGTGCATAACGGTCCCCGGGTAGATGCCGACAAGAAGACGGACGAGGTGAAACCCATCTGAACTCCTACTGAGCCTGAATGTGACAATCTCCGTACAGTCCGGTCTGTTCGTCTAAGAACATTGCATGGCGGGCCTAGGGGGCGGTAAACGTCAGTCCCCTACTAGCAGTACAAGTCATGTCGGAGTGTAGCCCAGAACACCTGAGATAACACTGGAAACCTACCAGTCTATCTTGCTTGCCCTGGCCAGGGACTTTGTGTAATGGCTCTCCTAGACACAGCGCGATATCAACCCCCAATACCGGGAGAGACGAATCCTGTCTAACCGTCACTGCCTCCAAGTGCTTCGGGACTGCACCCAAAAACTACCTATTTGCACGACTCCTTTGAGCCGTGGTAGGGTAGTAATCAAAGTACAGTGGAAACACACTCGAGGCGAAGTGACAGTGTCAAGTCAACGGACTAAGCTGTACTCATGTCACCTGGGAACTGATAACTGACGATAGGTATAATACCAACCAACAGTTCCCGACGAGTCCTGTCCAGTGTACTCGTAACCTAACGAGCACCCGCATACTATCTCAAGTACGACGTACTGACGGCTGTGGGACAGACCGTCTCCCAAGCTGGGATAAGAAGCGCATACGCTAGTCTACTCCGGAGTATCGATACCCTGTCTCGATAGTCCTGCGACTAAGGACCTGCATAAGGATGTGCTTATAGATTACCCAGCCCCCACGAGTGTGACTGCCATCACAACGCTGGTAATCAAGCAAAGATCCTAAGGGCTCCACTAATGTGTAAAGGCGATATGCTAAAAGAAACACATGCACACATTAAAGCAGAAACAAACCAAGTAGCATACTACCATTTTGAGCAAGATTGTCAATACAAGGTGAATATCCCAAGCTTCCATTAAGTAATATACATACTAGTATGATACAGTAATGGCCTCTAGGGCATATACACTAACAATTTCCCACTTGCACTAAGGCCCATGTACTGGCGTATCGAAGACCTATCATCTCGATCAGCCACTCGAACTGAATCTGGGGTAAGGCCTTCGTGAATGGATCAACAGTGTTATCTTCCGTAGCAACTCTCCGAACCTCGATCTCCTGGAGACCCACGATCTCCCTGATCAGGTGATACCGCCTCAAGATGTGTATGGACTTCTGATGGGACTTGGGTTCCTTCGCTAAAGCTATAGCCCCGTTGTTGTCGCAATACATAGGTACTGGATCAACAATGGACGGAACCACCTGAAGTTCTGTTAGGAACTTCCTTATCCAGACGGCTTCTTTTGCGGCATCTGCAGCAGCGATATATTCCGCTTCCATCGTCGAGTCAGCAACGGTTTCCTGTTTGGAACTCTTCCAGCACACCGCCCCTCCATAGAGGGTAAAGACATAACCCAACATGGACTTGGAATCATCCTTGTGACTCTGGAAGCTGGAGTCAGTAAAGGCCTCGATCTGGAGGTCTTTTCCGCCATACACCAAGAACATCTCCTTAGTCCTTCTCAGGTACTTAAGAATGTTCTTTACTGCTATCCAGTGTTTCTCCCCAGGGTTTGACTGATACTGGCTTACCACACTCAGTGCATAAGCTACATCTGGTCTGGTACACAACATTGCATACATTATAGAGCCTACCGCAGAAGCGTAGGGTATAATAGACATGCGATCCCTTTCCAAATCAGTCTTGGGAGACATCTTTTTGGAGAGGGTGATCCCGTGACAAGCCGGTAGATTACCGCGCTTGGAATCTTCCATACTGAATCTTTTCAGAATGGTGTCGATGTACTGAGAGTCACAGTATCCTCTTGGATCTGTCACGATAGATCCGGATCCCCAGAATGTATGAGGCATCACTCAGGTCTTTCATGGAGAACCTGTGTGACAAGAACCCTTTGACAGATTGTAGCATAGGAATGTCATTTCCTATCAAGAGAATGTCATCCACGTATAAAACGAGGAATACTACAGTTCTCGCTACAAATCTACTATAGATGCATGGTTCATCTCGATTTTTGATAAAGCCAAATTCTTTGACCGTCTCATCAAAACAGATGTTCCAACTCCGCGATGCCTGCTTTAGTCCATAGATGGACTTAAGCAACTTGCACACCTTTCCGCTGCTCCCACTCTGAATGAAACCCTCTGGCTGGTCCATATAGACACACTCCTCTAAATTTCCATTTAGAAAAGCGGTCTTTACGTCCATTTGCCAGATCTCATAATCGTGGAAGGCAGCAATGGCAAGAAGGATCCGAATGGATTTCAGCATAGCCACTGGAGAAAAGGTTTCGTCATAGTCCAAGCCAGGTCTTTGATGGAAACCCTTTGCAACAAGTCTAGCTTTATAGGTCTCAACCTGTCCATCTACACCAACCTTCCTTTTGAAGATCCACTTGCATCCTACGGGTTTTACCCCATCTGGAGCAATGTCCAACGTCCATACTTTGTTGGTGTACATGGACTCCATTTCGGCCCGCATTGCATCCAGCCATTTTACCGAGTCAACGCTCTGAATGGCCTGCTGGAAGCTAGTCGGCTCATCACTATCAATGATGCAATCCTCTCTATCCCCGTCTATGAGAAAACTTTAGTATCTCTCGGGCGGATGAGACTGCCTACTACTTCTGCGGAGCGGCGTAGGAATGTCCTGATCTTTCGAACCCTCTGGTTCTACTAAGCTTTCAGTAATAGCTCGTGGTTCTGGAATTTCTTCCAGTTCTATTGCGCTCCCACTTATCTGATTCTCCAAAAACTGAGTTTCAAAGAAGTGGGCATGCCGAGAAACAAAAACCTTTTGTTCCTCTTCGCAATAGAAGAAATATCCCTTGGAGTTCTTTGGATATCCCACAAACTTGCACTGTACTGAGCGTGCCTCGAGCTTGTCTGCATGCTGCTTTTTGACAAAAGCTGGACATCCCCATGTCTTAATGTGATTAAAATAGGGTCTCTTCCCACACCACATTTGATATGGTGTAGTAGGCACAGTCTTAGTTGGAACTCGGTTCAAAAGTTATGCAGCTGATTCTAGTGCATATCCCCAGAATGATCGCGGTAACTCAGCGTTACTCATCATGGACTGTACCATATCCAATAGGGTGCGGTTCCGTCTCTCCGATACACCGTTATGTTGCGCGGTGTATGGAGGAGTAAGCTGAGAGAGAATTCCATTCTCTTTTAAGTAATCCAGGAACTCGGCACTTAAGTATTCACCACCTCGATCAGATCTCAGTGTTTTGATACTTTTTCCTGTTTGTTTTTCTACTTCATTCTAATATTCCTGGAATTTTCCAAAGGCTTCGGATTTATGTTTCATTAAGAAGACATAATCGTACCTTGAAAAGTCATCCGTAAAAGTAATGAAGTAAGAATAACCGCTTCGTGCATGCGTAGACATTGGACCGCACACGTCGCTGTGTACGAGTCCCAAGAGCTCGCTCGCTCTTACTCCGTGTCCAGTGAACGGAGTCTTTGTCATCTTTCCTTTGAGACAGGATTGACAAGTTGCATATGATTGATATTGGAATGGATCCAAATATCCTTCTGTATGTAACTTAGTCAATCTTCTCTCATTGATGTGACCCAGTCTACAATGCCATAAGAAAGCCTGATTAGTTTCCGGAGACTTTCTTTTGTGTGTATTCTGGACATTGAAAATCTGTGGTTGGTTTAATACGTATATACTATTGCTTAATGTACCTGACCCAATCAGAACTTAATTAAGGTGAATGTTCACAACATTACTTACAAACGTAAATTCATAACCTTCTTTAGAAATCAAAGATACAGAAATGATATTACAAGTTGCATTGGGTACAAAAAAGCAATTACGTAAAACCAAAACATGTCCATCTGACATTCCCAGGTGATAGTCCCCCACGGCCTCAGCATCCATGCTAGCTCCGTTTGCAACTTTGAGGGTCATGTCACCTGCTTTCAAAAACCTACGCTTTCTCAACGCCTGCAAAGAATTACAGATATGAGATCCTGATCCAGTATCCAATACCCAGGACGTAGAGTTTATTGATCGACAGTTTTCAATAACATACACACCTGAAGCTGAAGCCGCAACCTGCTTCAGATCCTGTGTTCTAGCTTTCCAAGCCCTGCAATCTTTCTTCCAGTGTCCACTCTTGTGACAGTAAAAGCATTCTTCCTTATCCACAAGCTTCCCCGCTACCTTTGTTGCTTTTGCCTTTCCCTTCGTATCCACCTTACTAACACCACCCCTTGGTTTGGCGGGGGTTTTCTTCTTCTTTCCCTTAGCTTTCGCCTTGGACCTAGAAGAGGAAGATCCTCCTACAAACAAAGTGGATGTTTCCCTACCTTTCTGTAGGGTGCCTGATTGAAACGAATTCTTGATGTGTAGTATGAAATTGGAAAGAAATCACAACCAAAAATTATTTGACCGCAATCAACTACGGTGTCGGATGTAGATTGTTAGTGAGTGCGGATCGTCCACAGGGAAAGTGTAATCGTTCATCTTTTGAATTAGATGAGTCGAAACTTTAAAGAAAACAAAACAAAACAATTCATGATTTATATTTGAAGTTCAAGAATTAGAAAATATAGATCTAATAACAAGAAAAAGATAGAATCAAGAATTGATAGTTTGATGATTTTTCCAAACCAAATCTCAAGAATCGAAATGAGGCTCGTAGGAATCAATCGGATCTATAGATGTGATGTAATCTTACAATTACGTATTCTTATCCTTCGATGAATTGATACTAGATCGATGATGATCGACAAGAATTAGGGATTTCTAGTGAAACTAGGGTTTCATCTTATCCCTTGTTCTTTCGTCGATATCATTCACATTCTAGCCTCTAGTAAATTCAAGAAACGATTGTAGATCCCTAATTTCGAGCGATAATCAAGAAAGCATCGCAACGAAACTAGGTCATCGATTCTTGAACTTGCTAGGGTTTACAAAACTCGTAGGACTTAAAAATCGTTTTAAGATTTGTTACATCATCATTCTATTTATCGTCTCGACTCCTTAACGAGCGGAGTTTTACTCAAACATCACAACAAGAACAACAATTACAAATTGAGATCTAATCATGATGCAAGAATTAAAAGAAAGCAAGATTCAAGAATTTCACCTTTTATTTATATCGACAATTTTATTACATTCGCTCAAGAACTACAAGAGGAAGAACTCGATCGTCGATTTGGCTTTGCTCGTCCCCGTGAGTCGCGGATCGGCTTGGATCACTTGCCCGATTGAAGATCGGCTCGGCTCATAAAAGGTTGAAGGCTTCTCGCTTGATTGGTACTCAAGATCTTGAATTTGGGGTGGAATTAGGGTTAGGGTTTCGCACAAGTCTTGTCACTAGACTTGTGGAAGAAGATGAAGAATTAGAATTTTAGGAATATCGAAGATTAACCTCAACCCTTAGATCTAGGCTCCTATTTATAGATAACTAAACCCTAGATCTAAGATTTCAAATTCTAAGTTTCCCTCCAAAAGTTTGTTGAGGAAATTTGAATTTCCCTCCAAAAGTTAGTTAGCGGAGAAGCTTCTAGATGTGATTAGTTAGGAGGGAGCTTCTAGAAGAGGTTAGTTAGGAGCTTAATTAGGATTAGGGTTTCTTAATGATCTTTGCTGATCTGGAAGAAGAATCTGGAGAATTCTGGAATTTGACGTGTCAGAAATGAATGTGGGCCCAGAGATGAGACTTTTGCACTGAAAATAAACTACTGACGTGGCAATAATGCGGCGGATCCGCGGCGCAAGCAGGCTCCTGCCGCAGATCCGCGGCGCTTTGTGGGCCTTGGGCTTTTATTCTTCTGGTACTTGTTTGGGATGTCTCATAGGCCTTCTTTTGATGTATTGATTTGTATTTCTCCATCTGAATTGCTACCAGGTCTGAAATTATTGAGTTGGCGTATTTTTGATCAGCTCTTTGGTTTTTCTTCCGTATTTTCCTGCACAGACTCGAGACAAGTGTTGCGCAAATACAGAAATGATGCGATGCCATGAAATGCAGTTAATTTCCCTTAAAGTGTCGGTTTAAAAGTATAACACATGAAATCTGATATTTAACGATTGATTTGCTAATATGTGAAATATGAATACCAAACACTTCTAAATGAGTGCAAATGTTAGGGAAATTGCCGGCTAAAATATACATTATTTTCGACTGATCAGTGCCCTCTGCACTCCTCAGCATGTTGAGGAGCTCTGAAAGTTCAACTTTCTTTTCTTGCAAGTTGAAATTCAGGATGAACTGGGTGTAAGTGGAAGGAAGGGACTGAAGAATCAAGTCTGTATAGAGCTCATTCTCCAACGTAGTCCCAAGGTCTGTGAGCTCTTCTATGTAGCCAATCATCTTAAGCACGTGTTCCGCTACCGATGATCCGACGGCTAATCTTGCCGAAAACAACTTCTTCGACACTTCGTATCTGGCGATTCGAGATTGCTCTCCATACAGTTCTTTTGTATGGAGAAATATGGATTCGAGGTCCATATTCTCGTGCCTCCTCTGATGTTCGTTGTCCATAGAGGCAAGCACGAGGCACTTGGCCTTCGCGCAGTCGATTTCCCAGGTCTTACGGATTTCCCTATCTGCGACGCTGGTTTTGGGACCTGGGACAGAGGGAGCTTTGGTGGTAAGAAGATACCCCAACTTGTTATAAGTGATTGCCATTTTGACATTCCTGAGCCAATCTTTGTAGTTTGGCCCTGTCAGTATGTTTTTATCTAGTAGTAACTTAAGTCCAGTCATGATGTTTGGTCGCTGCAATTAGGAGAGAGAGAAGAAACACTTTAGCATGATGCTCTTGCAAGTTTAAAGTGGTTTTTAATTTGTCTAAACAGGATGGCTCCCACTGTCTCTCGAATCCCTCCTCAAACCATAAAGGAAGAACTAGTCGGGATCAATCTCACCGTACAATACTTGCTTAACCGTTCAGCCAGGCCAGTGTCGGTACTTCGAGAGAGGTTTTCCAACGCTTTCGCGAAGTTCCTTAATTAAATAACCTCTTTTCCCTGTGGGCGTAGCCCCGCTAACACCTTTCTAGACACCTACTTGGTTTATAGCATTGATCGTTAAGTGAGAAAGTTCCGGAGGAGTAGCATATACTCACAGTAGGATCGGGATCCAAATATCATCGCGTGACAAAACTGAAGGAATCCTACCAGAATCATCACACTCTAAATGGTATGCAGCGCTAGCAAGTTTCAGTTCTTTTGAAACTCCCGATGTGGATTTTTGCCCCATGCTCTTATGACCTTGACTTTGGCTAAAATATCATAAGTCACATGTCAAGTTCTACCCGTCATTCTCCAGGTTAATTTGAGCCTACCCGCACATACCCTTGACTTTGGCCAACATGGTAGAACGACTGCCCCAAACCAACACATCTATCTATGCTGCACATGAATACCCAATAGCTACCAATCACTATGCCTTGACTTTGGCCAACATACATAGCTTGAATACTTATTGACCATTCATGTGAAACGACGGAGGGCTACGAATGGTTTTGGCGAAACCGTGAACGTAGTGAACTTGACATAATCGATGGAACGAGATAGCTTTCAAAAGGAGTGGTTCAAGCTCCGCATTTAAAAGTTTGGTTTTGAAAAGAACCGAGTGGTTTTCAAAGTGTTCCAACGACTTTTACTTGGTTTATTTTTTTCTTGCATTAATTCCAATGCGTCCCATCATTTAATCCTACCATTGCAGAAAACAACCAAAATATGACGTACGCTTATGACATCCGCATTCGCCACGGGGCCCCGTCATTATCCGTTAGGTTACTTAACTAACGACAGAGCGGGGGCTGGACTAGCGCGGATGCAAGACATAAGCAACGCCTAAATAATATCATATATAGATATATTGCAATGATAGCCATTTCAGATCACAAATGAACACATTGGATATACTAGGAATCCATAATTCGTACGAGCCTGTAACGAAAAGCGGATTACACGGTCGCGGTGAATAGCCAAACCCCACCCTAGACCCCTACGGGTGCGACAAACTACCCGCCAAGTACCCGAAGCGAAGCAACCTCCCTCAACTCGTGAGTAGGCCACTCGGCACTTCGAGATACCCGGTAGTTTGTGCAACCCACCTTGGGTCTATCCTAGGAGCAAAAACAGTAAAAAGAAATTATACAGTGACGGCTACAACCCCGACCCGGTTGTGCGGCCATACAAATAATATTACATCAATTTACATATTACATGAATTGAAAGAAAAGAAAACTCTCATCTCACAACCCCCCGGCTATTCACCCGCGACAATCCAATGAATTCATATACACATACCATCAACATTACAGATCACAGATATGTATAACCCCCACTAATCGACATATAGCGATTAGCAGACGTTCAATACATATATCACATCACAGATATAAACCCGTTAGCTTTAGTCTTTAGAAATTCGATCAAAATACGGTTTTTTAAGCCCCGAAAACAAATTTTGCTTTCTGTAAAATCTGGGCTGAAAAAACATAATCCAAAAATCCCAAAATACCCCATAAAGTATACTGCAGTGAAACCGATCCACGGCCGAGTCAACTCGGCCGCGGATCCGCGGCAAGAAGTTGTTCTTGCCGTGGAACCGCGGTGGGTTGGTCGGTTCTGTGGATCGTTTTTCTGCAGTATACTATAAAAACCCTGAGTCGATTTTTGGTATATGTCAAATAATTTTTACAGCAGTTTAAAAATCGACAGAAAGTTTGTGTCCCGGGCGTATTTCGCGACTTTTTCTCCGATCGAATTTCTAGTTACTTTGCTAACATGTTAGATAGTGTTTAACTAGGCTCTGATACCACTGTAAGTCCATGCTACCTCTCCCGGTATTTACGAGCTTGCGGAAATGATAAAAAACGATTTTTCAAGAGATGGTAATATGGACTCAAAATACGGATCTTTGTTAAACAACTATCTAACAATCCTAACTAAGAGTTTTGCCTACTCGGTTAGGGGGTTATACCTTTCTTGACTCCTTCGTCTTCAACTCTTTACGGTGCACGGATCGGCCTCACCTCATCGTCTCCTCGCGCCGAAGATGGATCCACCCGAAAGCTTCTACCTTTTGGCTTCTACTTCGAACTTGAAGAAACTAGAACACTTGGTTTGCTAAACCTTGTGAACTAGGATGAGTAGAGAAGTGATATGGGTTTAATTTTATCTCTAAGGCAATATTTCTCAACTCATGAGAGGGAGTTGCCTTGAGCTAGAGAGAGAACAAGAGGAAGAGCAAGAGGGAGAGCTCAAGCAGGAGAGAGAAAACAAAATGAGAGAGTGAGCAACTCTTTTGCCATCCAAGCTCTCATAATAAAAAATCATCATAACAAATAATAGTAATCAAGTATTATGTGATGGTTCAAGTCAAAATGGCCATATCATTTCATGCACTCATTTTGCAAAAAGAAACAAGCAAGCAAAAGTCTTTGCCATAAAATGATAGCCATTGTAATGATGATGGTCAACTAGTCCAACCTAGTCAACCGGTCAACAAAGTCAACCCCTCAACAACCATGTCACTATAATACTTAATTAATATTATTGTTAATTATATTTCTTATTCTCATTAGGGTTTAGCAAAAAGTCAACAGTCAACAGTCAACAACCCCAATGAGAATCTTTTGCCTCTGTCTCTCTGTCAACTGTGCATACACACCCGCATCCGCGTTCCGAGGAACACGAATACAAACGAGATAAAATCTCAAAACGTACACTAGGATCTGGCTTAAACCAAAGCCCGCTAGTGTTAACTGCCCGGACACTAAACGTGCACAAGTGCATGGATGTGACCGAACCCTGTCGCAAAACCATGCGACCTCTACTTTTTTGTCTAAAGGCGAATAGCTTTCTGTGTAGGACTCTAAAGACTCGACACTACGCTGGTAGTGGGTTTAACCACAGACCGCAAGCGGCACTAGCTGTGCATAACGGTCCCCGGGTAGATGCCGACAAGAAGACGGACGAGGTGAAACCCATCTGAACTCCTACTGAGCCTGAATGTGACAGTCTCCATACAGTCCGGTCTGTTCGTCTAAGAACATCGCATGGCGGGCCTAGGAGGGAGGTAAACGTCAGTCCCCTACTAGCGGTACAAGTCGTGTCGGAGTGTAGCCCAGAACACCTGAGATAACACTGGAAACCTACCAGTCTATCTCGCTTGCCCTGGCCAGGGACTTTGTGTAATGGCTCTCCTAGACACAACGTGATATCAACCCCCAATACCGGGAGAGATGAATCCTGTCTAACCGTCACTGCCTCCAAGTGCTTCAGGACTGCACCCAAAAACTACCTGTTTGCACGACTCCTTTGAGCCGTGGTAGGGTAGTAATCAAAGTACAGTGGGAACACACTCGAGGCGAAGTGACAGTGTCAAGTCAACGGACTAAGCTGTACTCATGTCACCTGGGAACTGATAACTGACGATAGGTATAATACCAACCAACAGTTCCCGATGAGTCTTGTCCAGTGTACTCGTAACCTAACGAGCACCCGCATACTATCTCAAGTACGACGTACTGACGGCTATGGGACAGACCGTCTCCCAAGCTGGGATAAGAAGCGCATACGCTAGTCTACTCCGGAGTATCGATGCCCTGTCTCGATAGTCCTGCGACTAGGGACCTGCATAAGGATGTGCTTATAGATTACCCAGCCCCCACGAGTGTGACTGCCATCACAACGCTGGTAATCAAGCAAAGATCCTAAGGGCTCCACTAATGCGTAAAGGCGATATGCTAAAAGAAACGCATGCACACATTAAAGCAGAAACAAACCAAGTAGCATACTACCATTTTGAGCAAGATTGTCAATACAAGGTGAATATCCCAAGCTTCCATTAAGTAATATACATACTAGTATGATACAGTAATGGCCTCTAGGGCATATACACTAACAGAGAGGATCTCGCTGGTGTATTTCTCCCTAAGAATCGTGGGGATTCCTAAGTGTGTTGCTCATTTGTAAGTCGTAAGGATCTCACGCGGAGATTTTCTCCTCACAAGGTCGAGAGGACTTTGCGAGTGTATTTTATCTCTTTTCACGAGTTTGCGCCCTTTCGGGTTTTCACAAACTTGCCGGCAGTCCTGCTGTTTTACTCACGGAGCCCTTTCGGGTTTTCATCCGTGCCCGTTTTGCTTGTGGACATACCGTTTTTTTCGCCCGTGGACTTTAAAAGTAGTCTCATCGGCAGGACTTGGGAGAGATAGGGGTCGTTTACGCCCATGGATTGTATACGGTTTTGCACAATGTATGATCCAGACCGTAGGGCTGGTGTGCTCAATTCTCCTATGACTTGGAGCATTCATGCGTAGTATTTCTTGAGATATCGGCTATTGATGGGTGGCATGGGCCTTTCTCCCTCGACATTTATCAGCTGGTAGGATCCTCCATCAAACACTTTCTCGATGACGTATGGTCCTTCCCAGTTTGGCTCGAATTTTCCCTTGGCATGTCGATTGGGGATGATCGGTCTTTGGAGGACCAACACCAATTCGCCTTTCTTGAAAGCGCGGAGACGGGTTATCTTGTCATAGGCCCGCGATATTTGGGCTCGGTATAGCTCCAGATTTTGCTGCACCGCGAACCTCTTTTCTTCGAGGGCGTCGAGCTCTTCAAGCCGAAGGAGCACGTTTTCCTCCTTCGTCAACTCGTGCTGAACGGCCATTCTTAAGCTTGGAACTTCGACTTCGAGGGGGAGGACCACCTCCACTCCGAAGAGTAATGAGTATGGAGTGGACTGAGTTGGAGTACGGTGCGTGGTACGATATGCCCACAATGCCTCATGAAGTTTGAGATTCCAGTCTCTCTTGTTGGCTGAAGCATTTTTCCTCAGGAGCTTGTATAGAGTCTTATTGAAGGCTTTGGCTAGCCCATTGGCTCTTGGATTACAGATGGAGAAATATCTCCAGTCTATCTTGTACTGAGTAGCGAACCTTGAGACTTTGAAGCTCTTGAATGAAGGCCCGTTGTCAGAAATGATTTTTCTTGGTGTACCGAAGCGGTATAGAATATTATGCTGGAAAAATGTCAGAATATCTTCTGTCTTGACTTCTTTTAGTGGGACATCTCCCGTCTATCTAGAGAAGTAGTCTGTTGCGATCAGTATGATCCGGTGGCCTTTCGATGATGGAGGATCAATTGGGCCAACTGTGTCGGTTCCCCAGACTTCGAAGGGCCACGACGCCACTGTAGGATGCAACGGATTGGGATGCTTGTGAATGAAATCACCGTGAATTTGGCAGATATAACATTTCTTTGCATGCTCTCCGCAATACCGTATCATGGTGGGCCAGTAATACCCAAGCCGTTTAATTTGAAGTCGCATCTTAGGGCCAGATTGATGAGCACCGCAAATGCTCGAGTGAACTTCTTTCATGACCTTTTAGGCTTCGGCCAATGACAGACACCTGAGACAGAGTTGATCATATGACCTGCGGTATAGCGTGTCATTTACAAACACGTATCGGAGAGCTCTCTTCTTCAGCAGAATCCTTGCAGATTTTTCTTCGGGCAGCTTGTCGTATCGAAGGTACTCTATGAAAGGTTCTCTCCAATCGGGATCGTCTTAAATGATCGAAGCTTCTTCGGTAGGACTGCTCTTCTGTTCCGTGCTTTCCTCTTCTCATAGAGAGACAGGGGGTAGAATTTGCCGGCTCTTGACTGTGATCAGAATTTCATCCATGTCAGGATCAGCCAGCTCCTTGGCTAAGCGAGCGAGTACGTCAGCTTTTCCATTCAACGCCCTAGGAACTCTCATCAGCTCAATATGGGTGAACTGTTTCATAAGCTCCACCACCCATCTTCTGTACCAAGCTAAATCGGGTTTGTATATCTTATAGTCGCCGCTTACTTGGTTGACGACAAGCTGGGAGTCACCGTAAACTCATAGCCGAAGGATTTCCATTTCTATGGCGAGCTCCAGACCAGCTATCAGAGCTTCATACTCAGCCTCGTTGTTTTTGCGAAGCTCGGTGAAAGCAAAAGAACGCTGTAGGGTTCCCATCGATGGCGTGATGAACACCAATCCTATCCCTGCTTTTATCCGGGACGCTTGATTTACTGGAGGTCCTTATCGATGAGGCCCCATCGAAGTAGAGCTCCCAACATGGCTCGTCATTCTCGAGGTGCAGCACTTGTTCATTGGGTAACTCGCAATTGAGCGGTGACCCTTCTAGTATAGGATGAGCAGCGAGAAAGTCCGCAAGAGCTTTCCCTTTTACTGCTTTCTGAGGAGTATAAACTATGTCAAACTCAAGTAGCATGATAGCCCATCTTGCCATTCTGCCGGCTAGGCTTGCTTTGGTCATCAAGTGTTTGAGCGAGTCGACTTTGGAGATCAGCATAACCCGATGAGCGAGCAGATAGTGCCTCAGCTTCTTCACAGAAAATATCAGAGCCAGGCATTGCTTTTCAATCGGGGAATAGTTCCGCCCCAACTAGAGTTCGACTGAGGTAGTAAAGGGCATTTTCTTTTCCCTCCTCATTGTTCTGGATAAGGAGCGCACCGAGTGATTCATTTAGCACGGCAGTGTAGAGAATCAGTGATTTATTTGGAATGGGAGCGGCCAGCACTGGAGGGTGCAACAAGTACTGTTTAATGCTTTCGAACGCTTCTTGACATTCGGCATCCCAGATAAAAGGAGCTCCTTTCTTCATGAGCTTTGAGAAGGGCCTACATCTCCCTGATAAATTTGAGATAAACCTTCGTATATAAGCAAGCTTGCCTTGAAAAGATCTTAGCTGCGTCAGGCTCTTTGGAGGGGCATCTCCATGATGGCCTTTATCTTTGATGGGTCAATTTCGATCCCTCGATGTCGGACTATGAAGCCCATGAATTTTCTCGATGACATGCCAAAAGCGCACTTTAGAGGATTCATCTTCAGATCGTATTCCCTCAGTCTCGTGAGAACGGTCCTAAGATCTTGGATGTGATCGGCCTTGGCTTTAGTCTTGATGACCAGATCATCAACATAGCATTCGACGACTTTATGAATTAGGTCATCAAAGATATTGTTCATTGCCCTTTGGTATGTAGCACCTGCGTTCTTCAGTCCGAACGGCATCACCTTGTAGCAATATATTCCGATCGGGGTTCGAAATGCTGTGTGTTTCTCATCTTCAGGAGACATCTTGATCTGATTATATCCAGATGAGCCATCCATGAAGGTGAACAGCTCATAATTTGAGGTGTCATCGACCATCATTTCCATGACCGGTAGCGGGAATTCGTCTTTAGGGCATGCCTTGTTGAGGTCCCTGAAATCGATACAGACTCGGATCTGCCCATTTTTCTTCTTCACTGGGACTATGCATGCAATCCAGTCCGCATATTTCTCTTCTATGATGAAGCCAGCATCGATAAGTTTCTTAGTTTCCTCGATGACCTTTTTTTCTAGCTCCCTTCTCATTCTTTGGGGAGCTTGTTTGACTGGCTTAGCATCAGGAGATATAGTCATCTTATGCATGGCCATTTCAGGGGAAAGGCCGGGCATTTCTTTGTACGTCCACGCGAAGCAATCGACGAACTCATGCAGCAGGGTGATTATCTTCTCTTTCATTTCCTCTGACAAGAGTGATCTGATGTAGGTCGGCCTTAGATTATCGGGCGTTCCTAAGTCAATCTCGGTTAGCTCGTCAAAGGTTGCTTGTCCGCCATATTCTAGCTCTTGAGGAGCTTCTTCTGGATCGGCTAGCTCATCATCATCATTTGATCTTTCGCTGGCTTCACCAACATGGATCATGTAGCATGCCTTGGAATCAGGCTGGATGAAACCTATGCCCCATCTATCTGGAATCCGTCCATCGATGAATGCTCGGACCTGAGGTAGATGCCATAGCCCTTCATAAAACTTTGCTTCGGAATCTGTTTGATATAACTAGCATCCGTACCTTTTGAAATATTCCCGCATCTCGGGCACATAGTATCTGGGATTGAGGATGGCTCTTATGCCTCTCTCATAGGGAAGGCACGCGACAGACAAATCGTTCGGGTGCACAACAGGATTTGACCCATAAAACAGGATGTTCTTCTGTCCACTTTTCTTTCCAGGAACGTAGAAAGTTTTCAGCTGGTCCACGGTAGAGACTGACAATGCATCGAGCTCTTTGTATATCTGTTGTGGCACCCTTGTGACAACTAGGGACCCTTCTGTAATTTCGAAGGTCTCTCGTGGTTTCGCTTATTGCATCGGGGTCCAATATGCACAACTGTTGCAAGGCATGTCCTCTTCCTATGACTCTTCAGTGTCGCTGCCCAGATGAGGGCGGACTTTGCTGCAAGATGGGCCTTCAGTATCAGATTCGTCCGTATCGCTACCAAAATGATGGCGAGTTTTACGGAAAGACAGACTTCCAGCGTCGGACTCATCAGTGTCACTACCAAAACGCGGGTGCACTTGAGGGTTTTTGCTTTTAAAAGTGACAGCTAGCTCAGATTTTTTTTTTTGAGTTTTGGGGCCGCTCTGTCCTTAGTCAGTTGTGGCTTAGTATTTTGGGGGTTCATAAATGTCACGACCCAAAGTTTGGTCCGTGACCAGCACTTAACCACGTAACGTCTACAGGCGTAATGCGACTAAATAAGACAAAACCCAGAAATCAAAACCAGTAAAAGTATAGAGTGCTTAAAACATTTAATAGAAACATTTGTTAAACTGTTAAGAAAACCACAAGTAGACAATCACCAAGATAACAATATACGACGCCGTAGCGAAGAAAAGAGCAATAAGTGGAACACATCACACATGATAAGAACTGCATAAGTAAAGTCGGCTCACACGAGCTCGACACCAGAGTACAAAATAATATACATCATCGTCCTCACACTGGTCTCTAAGTCAAATACATAAAAGTAGATGGAGAATACTAGATACAAAATATGTACAATGGAAATAACCAGATACCACAAACCCACCTAGAAGCAAACAGCTCACGTACCAACTGCAGTGGTATCCATAGCCAAAAGATACAAGGAAGCAGCCTGCCGCGACAACTCCGAGGGGAAACCTGCAAACACTGTGGCACAACGGGGGTGAGTTTCCAACTCGTGAGCAGTAGATAACATATAAAGGTAATCGCGAGTATGCACGTGATGCGGTACTTTAACCTATGCCAACAGATAACATCTATATGATGAACTATATGAGCAGTAATCAAGCATCAAGTACAATCTAACAACATCTCTAAATGATAAGCAGGGTATGCAATAATCGTGCATAGCAAATGCAATCTAATGACATCTATATAGGATGAGCAGGGTATGCAATAATCGTGCATAGCATGTGAAATCTAATGACATCTATATAGGATGAGCAGGGTATGCAATAATCGTGCATAGCATGTGAAATCTAATGACATCTATATAGGATGAGCAGGGTATGCAATAATCGTGCATAGCATGTGTACTCTATCAGGTACAACAGATACAGGATGAGATATAAAATACTGAATGCTGAGCATAGGAATAATAATATCTACACGGAATATCAACGTGGAAAATAATCGGTGTCCATCCATATGCCCAAATCCTGTAAATCTTATAGAACCATGGGTGCCTAGCATCGGCACACTAAAATATCATGAATCATCGTGTCTAGCATCGACACACAAATCTTCAAGTATCGGGCTCCGTCTGCGGAATCGGCCCTCGGCCCCGGCAGTACGGATCGTCCCGTATCCATCTCTCATCACTGGTCAGTATCATCCGGATAACCGCCAGATCTAACCAATCACCGGTAGGTAGTAGTCCCTCCGCTAAGCTCACCGTCTACTGCACAACGATCCGTTCTCGCACCGGGGTACCATACCGGGTTCACCATGTACCCGCAATCGGCCCCATCCGCCTCCTCGAATCGGGTTTCACATGTCGCTCTCAGCACCGAGAAAACACATGGTGGACGTACTGAAATATCATATCAAGGGTAACCGGGTTTTTTAAACAATTACAAATTCTCTTTTGAAATATCCACGGTTCCCAAATCCAGAAATATTATGGAAACAACATATCTCAATGCGTAAATTCATGCAAGTATGAAGATATCAATATATGTGTACACTGGTATGAATATACAGTGTGCAGGTGCGTGGGTATGAAGATATCAATACATGTGTGCACTGGTATGAATATACAGGGTGCATGTGCGCAGGTATGAAAATATCAATATATGTGTGCACTGGTATGAATATACAGTGTGCATGTGCGCAGGTATGAAAATATCAATATATGTGTGCACTGGTATGAATATACAGTGCGCATGTGCGCAGGTATGAAAATATCAATATATGTGTGCACTGGTATGAATATACAGTGTGGATGTGCGCAGGTATGAAAATATCAATATATGTGTGCACTGGTATGAATATACAGTATGCATGTGCGCAGGTATGAAAATATCAATATATGTATGCACTGGTATGAACATACAGTGTGTATATGCGCAGGTATGAAAATATCAATATATGTGTGCACTGGTATGAATATACAGGGTGCATGTGCACAGGCATGAAAATATCAATATATGTGTGCACTGGTATGAATATACGGTGTGCACGTGCGCGGGTATGAAAATATCAATATACGACAAGTCATGACAATCATCAATGATGCAGCAATCAAACGATATGTATAATGCGTAGCAATCCTATAGGGGGAGTGTCATGGCAATCACTAACGGTGTGGGTGTAACATACAAATAGTGCTCGTGCAGCTTGAACCGTTAGTGACATGCAGTGTTCTATGCTATCATTTTATATGCAACAAGAAGGTATGCTACTAGTCCATATGAACATCTGCGACTAAATATCCTAACACGCCCTGACGCTTAACATCATACGGGCGATTTCCCCGTAGATGTTAAATCTACTCACCTGGTCGTGCGCTACTCGTAGCCGACCACCTGCTTCCCTTTCTTTGCTTCGTCCGACGTACCCGCCTGCGAACCTAGAATTCACACAAGGAAAATCCACATAAGCAAATATCTCGCAAAATGCGATATTGAAGTCAAACGATACACTCGCGTCGCGAACTAAACGCGCTTGTGTACGATACGCTTAAAACGTGTGTATACGCATGTAAAACTATCCCGACACGCCGCGACACGCTGGATCACAGAACCCACTCACGTATCGCGCGTATCGCGTGAACTAAACGTACTAGAAAAGCGATATATCGTCCCAGATTTTCCTACAGAGAGAAACTTACAAAATTGCACATGCCAAGACACCGGGAAACACAGCAGACTACCCTAGACAAAACCCTAACACCTATCTCCCTCATCTGGCAGCAAATTGCGGCCAGAAGGAATAAATCGGAGGCCTCAAAGTGGAATGGGGGTCTCGTATTCTGGTGGTGTGGTCAGGGTCTCTCAAGTAGGCTACAATTAACTCAGATTTTATCTGAAACAAACGGGTCTATAGCAGATCACAGAATGGTGAAATCTCACTTAAAAACACTAAATTTTGCACAAAATGAAACCCTATGGTACTTTGGTGAAATCTGGGGTTTACCCAGGTTTACTTGGACCTAATAACACTTAATTAGGCTAGGTTAACCAATAAAATCATCCCCTAATCAAAAGTCCACACAAATCACCATTTCGAGCACAAAAGCTCACTTTTTACACAAACCGAAGCTAATTCTACACAAGCTACGCAAACTAGAGAGTTAGGCTCAGAGATTATACCTTACTAGACCCTACGAAGTAGGAAGAGGAAGGAGGAGAAGAAGAAGAGGTGCTGCTGCTTGTGCTGGGGGCTGCTGCTGCTGATGCATGCTGCTGATGCTGCTTGTGCTGCTGTTGCTTGGGCTGCTGCTGCTACTGGTTGCTGTTGTTGTTGCTTGCTGTTGCTGCCTCTTCTGCTGCTGCTGTGGCTGAGTGAGTGTGTATGTGTGAGAGAGAGAATGAGAGAAGTGAGAGTGAGAATGAGAGCACAAGTCAAACACCCCCCCCCTCTCTCTCTTCATTAAATGAGCATGGCTCATGCCATGTAGCCCATACTCCCCCTCTCTCACCAAGTCAACAAAGAAAATCATTTCCATAAAAAAAACACATAAATAAAACCCAAAATACTTAATAAGAATCAATTAATTTAAAGAAAATGGGTTACTCCACCATGCTTGTTAATCATGGTTTAACCCTAAATAAGCCCTAATTTGCATGCACAAGTGTGTGCAAGCCTAGAAAAAAATTCTAATAAAATACTCATTAAATAAGATAAAATATTTGAAACTCAATTTGGTAAACTTTTTTATTAAAAACTATATATTAAAATATAATTAACCCCTAAACACAACCTAAGGTGTTACAATCTTCCCCCCTTAAAGAAATTCGTCCCCGAATTTAAAAATATACTGCTACGCATACCTTCAAGAGATGAAGGAACTTCTTCCGCATCTCGCTCTCGGCCTCCCAAGTGATCTCTTCACCATTCGGGCTGCGCCAAAACACCTTCACTGATTGCAAGACCTTCGATCGAAGTTTCTTCACCTGCCGGTCCAATATTACGACTGGCTGCTTGGTGAACGAAAGATCGCGCTCGAACTAAATGGTCTGGTGCTGAATCAAGTGAGAAAGGTCATGAAGGTAATTGCAAGGTATCGACACAAAAATACGGGATGAATACTCAATAATCTGGGCGAAAGTGCCAAATTAAAGGCAACGAAACTAACTCGCCTTAAGGATCTTAAAAAGACCTGTCATCCTGGGATAAGCTTCCCAAAACTCAACACGTCATTTATCGGAAAAATCCGTAGGAATACATGATCTGCCACTGCGAACTCGAATCTGCGACCATCTTGGTCGGCATATGATCTCTGTCCGTAATGGAAAATTCTCATCCTGACCTAAAACAACTGGATCATCTCCGAAGTCTCTAGACAAGCTGAGGTCCAAAAATCCTACAACGCGGAGTTAGAAAAACAGACTGGTGATCGACACGACCTAACCCCTAAACCTAAAGGGTGCCAATTGGAGTGTCTCCCGATAACAACTATCGAAGGAGAACCCTAACAATGGCGAGTGACGATCCCCAACTGCCGACAACAATTAATACGCACGTACAAACTTAACAAAGAACAACCGAGCAAACTGATTATAACTGGACGACAAGCATCCGAATGGAGTCACACCCTGACTAAACCTGGGTAGATACCATAACGAAATTCGTGGAGACCTGCTTCCATTCCCACTTCGGAACGGTTAAAGGTTGCAACTCTCCCGCCGGTCTCGGTTGCTCAACCCAAGCACACAACTGTACAGACACCTTGAAACGAATCCCGAGACTTCTCTTTTTCCATCCCTGCCCACTCGTAACTATCTCACAAGTCACGTTAAATGTTGGTGGGACTTGAATGAGTACAGAGAGTTGAACGATGTGCCCGCTCTAGGATTTCACGTCTCTACCCGATAATATCAGGTACATAAACGCGTCTCTAACTTAGCACACCCTTGTCATAATTTAAGGACTCCGAATCATTACCTAGCCGAACAGGCTCAACTATCTCTGACGAACGAGCGTCGGCGGCAGTGTCTCGCGAAAGCGATTAAGGAAAAGTGGTCGGGCGCGGACATGAGCAAGCTGTCCCCTCAGTAGAGACGAACTTAAGCTGTACTCGACGATCGCACAAGAACTGTAAATCTGCGGAGGACTATCACAACAATCAAAATCCGCTGCAGGAAGATGTACATTAAGCTCTGGTGGTCCGTGAAAATCTGACATGACTCTCGAACAAGTAGTGTCTCCAAATCTCCAAAGCGAAACCATCGCGGCCATCTCCAGATCATGAGTGGGATATCCTTCTCGTACTTCCTCCAAATGTAGGGAAGCAAAAGCGATAACCCCATTGTGTCACCTTAGTACACATTCGAGTCCTACTCACAAACCATCACAGTTAAACCACAAAGTCGCCCGAACCAAAAAAGCAAAGAAAGAACTGATGCAGTTGTTAACCGAATCTTCAACTGCCGAAACTCCGCACACAAGTCTCAGTCCAAAGAAAGAAACCTCCGTTCCAGTCAATTCAGTCAACGGTGCAACACTACACTAGCAATCCTGCCCGAAACGGCGGTAAAACCTGCTAAGCCCAAAAATCTGCGGACTTCCGTCCTGCTCACAAGTCTGGGCCTAAGCTGTACGGCCACGATCTTCCTCGGAACCCTACAAAACCGTCTCCCGTAACTACAAGACCAAGGAGTCAACACAACGAGCCTAAAGGAACACTCCGAGAATCTAGCAAACCGCTGGGGCTCTCCCAGTATCTGCAATACAAATGCTCAAGTGCTACTCTTATCCCTCAAGATACATTAAATAGACCAGGATGTCGTAAATAACACAAAAATAACTGGTCGAGGAACGGCCTGAAGAAATCCGGTTCATCGCATCTACGAATGCTACTAGGGCATTGGTGAATCCAATGAAACACCAAAACACACAAAGCCCGTAGCACGCACAACGCAGTCTTCGGAATGTCATCACTCCAAACCCGCAACAATGATGACCTGATCCCAAACAAACTTAGAAAAAGTCTCGCACTCTGACGCTGATCGAAGAAATCGTCAATGCGAGGTAAAGGATACCTATCCGCACCGTAGGACGGTTCAATTGACGATCCATCAATACACAACCTCAATCTGTCGTCTTTCTCCTTGACGAACAGAAATAGGAGCTTCCTAATGCGAAACACTCAGACACACGAAACTCCCCCAACAAACAACTCTGCAGCAGATCCTTAAGCTCCTTAAGCTTCGCCGGCTCATCTGGAACAACGTCGGAACTCTCGCACGAAAGAAAACCGGTCCAACAAACCAACTGTAGCTACGGTATCACGAACAAACGCCAAGAATCCATGACATCTCCTCAAATGCCGACTAGCGAAAAATGTTGAATTCAAGCTGCGAGAGGCGGCACAACTATCCGCCTGCACAACAAGAACTGACTCGCCGGGGAAAACAAAACCTAACTGTTTCCTCACGGTAGTCCACAACGCCTAGCACATAGCTAACCAGTCCGTGCCCAGGAGAACGCCAAGTCCAACATCTTTAGAAGGATCAAAATGACAGACGGATCTCTATCTCCTATTCGATTGGCACACGACCGAATTACGTGTCGCGCAACAAAAGAATCGCTGACAGAAGTTAACACAACAAACTGCTGATCTACCTAACACGACTCTCGTCCTAAACTCGGCACAAAGTGTGGAAACATACGAGTGCATGGATCCTGATCAAACAAATACATCAAAAGAACATACGAATTAAAGATACCTGAAAACTCTGCAATGGACGCCTTCGCGTCCCGATGAGTCGAAGTGAAAACTTGTGCCTGCCCTTCACCTGCGACTGACCGAACTCCTCCTCTACTAGACTGACCCCTCTGCGCGAACCATCCGTGTCCACGACGTCTCAGAATACGACCCTGGCGTGGTGCTAAGGAACAATGTCTGACGAAGTGTTGAAAGCTTCCGCATCGAAAACTCCCACGCGCTGACTGCTGACCCTCCTGGAGATGAGAGCCAAACGACTGTCCTCGTCCTATGCCTCTGCTCTGGGCTGGTACACCAATACGATTTCTCAACTGCTCTGGAACTCTCAAAGTCTCTGGAAGACGTATCTCGTAAACTGGGGCTGCATCTACTGGTGCTATGTAGGTGACGGAATACTGCATGATGATCGCAAGGAACAATTGGGTAACAGGGGTGACAACCTCCTATCGCTGCGCTCGAACGGCCTCCACCAGTGAGCTCATCGTCTGGCGCAAGTCCTGCATCTCTGCCACTAGTCTAGCGATCTGATCTGTCATAGGAGGAACAATCTGCTCTGATACAACGGGGGTACTACCCGGATCAGTCCTCGTCTCAGAAGAATCAACTCGAATCTCGGCTCTTGCAGCCGCTCTCTGCGCCCTCGTAGTCCTTGGCGGCATAATGGCTGAAAGGAAAGTAGGATTCGATGAGGATACGGAAATCGAATCACAAGGATGTATACAACCATGAAGGAATTTCAATCAATAAGTCCTAAGGTCGCTTAGGCGGAGTACCATGTCGTGAGCATGCCGCGGAACATACGCACGCTACGCCACTCTGCTGCAGCTACCTACTCCATCATACCAGGGTCATCCTACACTCTGAAGGTAAAACCTACACTCTGATACCAACTTTGTCACGACCCAAAATTTGGTCCGTGACCGGCACTTAACCACGTAACGTCTACAGGCGTAACGCGACTTAGTAAGACGAAACCCAGAAATCAAAACTAGTAAAAGTATAGAGTGCTTAAAACATTTAATAGAAATATTTGTTAAACTGTTAAGAAAACCTCAAGTAGACAATCACCAAGATAACAATATACGATGCCGTAGCGAAGAAAAGAGCAATAAGTGGAACACATCACACATGATAAGAACTGCATAAGTAAAGTCGGCTCACACGAGCTCGATACCAGAGTACAAAATAATATACATCATCGTCCTCACGCTGGTCTCTAAGTCAAATACATAAAAGTAGATGGAGAATACTAGATACAAAATATGTACAATGGAAATAACCAGATACCATAAACCCATCTAGCAGCAAACAGCTCACGCACCAACTGCAGTGGTATCCGTAGCCAAAAGATACAAGGAAGCAGCCTGCCGCGACTACTCCGAGGGGCAACCTGCAAACACGGTGGCACAACGGGGATGAGTTACCAACTCGTGAGCAGTAGATAACATATAAAGGTAATCGCGAGTATGCACGTGCTGCGGTACTCTAACCTATGCCAACAGATAACATCTATATGATGAACTATATGAGCAGTAATCATGCATCAAGTATGATCTAACAACATCTCTAAATGATAAGCAGGGTATGCAATAATCGTGCATAGCAAATGCAATCTAATGACATCTATATAGGATGAGCAGAGTATGCAATAATCGTGCATAGCATGTGAAATCTAATGACATCTATATAGGATGAGCAGGGTATGCAATAATCGTGCATAGCATGTGAAATCTAATGACATCTATATAGGATGACCAGAGTATGCAATAATCGTGCATAGCAAATGCAATCTAATAACATCTATATGATGGGCAAAGTATGTAATAATCGTGCATAGCATGTGTACTCTATCAGGTACAACAAATACAGGATGAGATATAAAATACTGAATGTTGAGCATGGGAAGAATAATATCTACATGGAATATCAACGTGGAAAATAATCGGTGTCCATCCATATGCCCAGATCCTGTAAATCTTATAGAATCATGGGTGCCTAGCATCGGCACACTAAAATATCATGAATCATCGTGTCTAGCATCGACACGCAAATCTTCAAGTATCGGGCTCCGTCTGCGGAATCGGCCCTCGGCCCTGGCAGTACGGATCGTCCCGTATCCATCTCTCATCACTGGTCAGTATCCTCCGGATAACCGCCAGATCTAACCAATCACCGGTAGGTAGTAGTCCCTCCGCCAGGCTCACCGTCAACTGCACAGCGATCCGTTCTCGCCCCGGGGTACCATACCGGGTCCACCATGTACCCGCAATCGGCCACATTCGCCTCCTCGAATCGGGTTTCACATGTCGCTCTCAGCACCGAGAAAACACATGGTGGATGCACTGAAATATCATATCAAGGGTAACCGGGTTTTTAAAATAATTACATATTCTTTTTTGAAATATCCACGGTTCCCAAATCCAGAAATATCATGGAAACAACATATCTCAATGCGTAAATTCATGCAAGTATGAAGATATCAATACATGTGTGCACTGGTATGAATATACAGTGTGCAGGTGCGCAGGTATGAAGATATCAATACATGTGTGCACTGGTATGAATATACAGGGTGCATGTGCGCAGGTATGAAGATATCAATATATGTGTGCACTGGTATGAATATACAGTGTGCATGTGCGCAGGTATGAAAATATCAATATATGTGTGCACTGGTATGAATATACAGTGTGCATGTGCGCAGGTATGAAAATATCAATATATGTGTGCACTGGTATGAATATACAGGGTGCATGTGCGCAGGTATGAAAATATCAATATATGTATGCACTGGTATGAATATACGGTGTGCACGTGCGCAGGTATGAAAATATCAATATATGTGTGCACTGGTATGAATATACAGGGTGCATGTGCGCAGGTATGAAAATATCAATATATGTATTCACTGGTATGAATATACGGTGTGCACGTGCGCAGGTATGAAAATATCAATATACGATAAGTCATGACAATCATCAATGATGCAGCAATCAAACGATATGTATAATGCGTAGCAATCCTATAGTGAGAGTGTCATGGCAATCACTAACGGTGTAGGAGTAACATACAAATAGTGCTCGTGCAGCTTGAACCGTTAGTGACAGTGCAGTGTTCTATGCTATCATTTCTGTATGCAACAAGAAGGTATGCTACTAGTCCATATGAACATCTGCGACTAAATATCCTAACACGCCCTGACGCTTAACGCCATACGGGCGATTTCCCCGTAGATGTTAAATCTACTCACCTGGTCGTGCGCTACTCGTAGCCGACCACCTGCTTCCCTTTCTTTGCTTCGTCCGACGTACCCGCCTGCGAACCTAGAATTCACACAAGGAAAATCCACATAAGCAAATATCTCGCAAAACGCGATATTGAAGTCAAACGATACACTCGCGTCGCGCACTAAACACGCTTGTGTACGATACGCTTAAAACGTGTGTATACGCGTCTAAAACTTTCCCGACACGCCGCGACACGCTGGATCACAGAACCCACTCACGTATCGCGCGTATCGCGCGAACTAAACGTACTAAAAAAGCGATATATCGTCCCAGATTTTTCTACAGAGAGAAACTTACAAAATTGCACATGCCAAGACACCGGGAAACACAGCAGACTACCCTAGACAAAACCCTAACACATATCTCCCTCATCTGGCCGCAAATTGCGGCCAGAAAGAATAAATCGGTGGCCTCAAAATGGAATGGGGGTCTCGTATTCTGGTGGTGTGGTCAGGGTCTCTCAAGTAGGCTACAATTAACTCAGATTTTATCTGAAACAAACGGGTCTATAGCAGATCAAAGAATGGTGAAATCTCACTTAAAAACACTAAATTTTGCACAAAATGAAACCCTATGGTACTTTGGTGAAATATGGGGTTTACCTAGGTTTACTTGGACCTAATAACACTTAATTAGGCTAGGTTAACCAATAAAATCATCCCCTAACCAAAAGTCCACACAAATCACCATTTCGAGCACAAAAGCTCATTTTTTACACAAACCGAAGCTAATTCTACACAAGCTACGCAAACTAGAGAGTTAGGCTCAGAGATTATACCTTACTTGACCCTACGAAGCAGGAAGAGGAAGGAGGAGGAGAAGAAGAGGTGCTGCTGCTTGTGCTGGGGGCTGTTGCTGCTGATGCATGCTGTTGATGCTGCTTGTGCTGCTGTTGCTTGGGCTGCTGCTGCTGCTGGTTGCTGTTGTTGTTGCTTGCTGTTGCTGCTGATGCTGCTGCCTCTTCTGCTGCTGCTGTGGCTGAGTGAGTGTCTGTGTGTGTGTGTGTGAGAATGAGAGAAGTGAGAGTGAGAATGAGAGCACAAGTCAAACACCCCCCCCCTCTCTCTCTTCATTAAATGAGCATGGCTCATGCCATGTAGCCCATACTCCCTCTCTCTCACCAAGTCAACAAAGAAAATCATTTCCATAAAAAAACACATAAATAAAACCCAAAATACTTAATAAGAATCAATTAATTTAAAGAAAATGGGTTACTCCACCATGCTTGTTAATCATGGTTTAACCCTAAATAAGCCCTAATTTGCATGCACAAGTGTGTGCAAGCCTAGAAAAAAATTCTAATAAAATACTCATTAAATAGGATAAAATATTTGAAACTCAATTTGGTAAACTTTTTTTATTAAAAACTATATATTAAAATATAATTAACCCCTAAACACAACCTAAGGTGTTACAATACAGTACCAAGAATCCTCATATCGGACTTCATGCACACCGAACGGCTGGATGTCTCCGTCAATGCGTCTTTCTTCGCCATTTTTAGTATACTTCATGCATTGATGGAGAGTTGACGGAATGATGCCGTAATCGTGGAGCCACGTCCACCCGAAGAGAATTTTATAAGACGTGTCAGCGTCGATCACGTATATCTTAGCTTCAGTTTGCTGATACCCAAATTTGATTGGCAAAGCTATAGACCCCAGAACTTGCTGGCAGTTTTGATTGAAGGCTTGAATGACAATCCTTTCCCTTGACAGGTGCCGGACATCCATTGACATATTCTTCAGAGTTCGCAAGTTCATGATGTTCACTGAGGACCCCGGATCAATCAATATGCGATTAATCCAGTCTCCATCGCTGTACCCTGTCACGTAAAGTGGCCGATTATGCTCAGCTATTCCCAGTAGCAAGTCTTCATCCTTAAACGTGACTGTGGCGGTATGCAGAGTGTACTGGGCTTCTTTCATATTGATTTCCACAAAGCGAGCCTGATACCGCTCAGGGTTTTGTAGAGCGCGAATGAGAACATCTCTAAGCTCTTTAGATAGGACCAAGGCATCGTAGATGCTCAGGAGAGACGGAAGCTTCCGGAAATGAGCCAAGACATTATAGTCCACCAAGGAAGGACTTGAGTTTTCATTAGCCGGTTCTCTGCCATCTTCCTCATTAGCCACCTATTTTTCCTTTCCTTTTAGGGCGTTGCCCTGATTTGGCGGTAGAGCCCTGCCGCTTCTTAGCTGGATTTGGTTGGCCCTTGTGGCGAGCTCCTCGTCCTCTTCGGGAAAATAGAGCTCCTCCTCAGAGTCGCTACCAAGATGGATGGCGTAGCAGGTCACTATAGGAATGTCTTCATTGGATTCTTCCTCTAACTCCTCCAGAATTTCAGACGCTTCTATAGGGAGGAACTCCCTCAATTGAATCAAAGTTCTTTCCTTCTGTTCATAGTCTTCGAGAGAATCAATATATTTTTGAATGGTCGATCTCCCTGCAGACTCTTTTTCGTGCCGAGCTACACTTTTCTTCTTTTTGAGCTTTTTGGATTTTGAGCCTGATGGAGCTGCATTGGTAGCTGGAATGGTAGGCTTCTTCTGCCCTTCCCATTCCGTCCTGGGCTCTTTCCGAAGTAACTTTAACATCTTCTTCGTCTTATTAGATATGTGCGTACTCCATGGAGGTTGCGGTGAGTCAGTTTCAGTTCTCAGGGTAGCGGTTCAGCTGTCCTCTCCCAGAAGGCTTCAGCTTCTGTCTGTATAAAGTTGGTGGTTGCAACTTGATTGTTCACCAACACGCTTTTGGACAGCTCGATCTCTCCAGCCTTGTACTGCTTCTCGACCCAGTCCTTGAAGATATAGCAATCCTCGATCGCATGGCTCACTACTCTGTGGTACGGGCAATACAAGAGATTATCGATCATTTTTGCTTCGTGGGGTCTCTTCGACTCCGGCAATTGTAGACCATTTTTCAAGGCATCTTTGAATATCTTGTGGACCTTATCCTTTCTGAAAGAGTAAACCCTGTTCTTTTTCTCCCCTAGAGAAAGCCCTTCTCCTCCGAGCAATGGCTTTCGAGGCCGATTGGTTTTGGAATCGCCTGCCTTTCGCTTGTCTTCATTGTCGAACGCATTGAAGACATTGGTACTGCTGGAACTCCCGCTTCTACAGTTGTCGTCCCGCTTACTTTTCCAAGTCTTGTCTCTCTGAGAGTCCGGGGTAGACTCTTGCTTCGAGCATTCCAGCATTTAGACTTTCTTGGTTAGCTCTTGAAACGTCTTGAGGCCAGCTGTACACAAGAATGGGACCATCCAATTGCTGAGGTTCCCAATAAGAAGGCTGACGGACTGGTCCTGCTCTAGCGGCGGTTCGCACTTGACCGTGAGATTACGCCATCGGGCGATAAAGTGGTGTTGCTTTCATTCTTCCCCGGCTTGGTCTTCATAAGGTCAGCAATGGAGATTTTATCACTGACACTCATGAACCTTTGCCGAAACAGAGACTCCATTTGAGCAAAGGTAATGACGGACCCATCTGGTATACTCGCGTACCAGTCAAAAGAGACACCGGCCAGGCTGTTGACAAACTGACGAAGAAGGAGCGCATCATTGCCCCATGTATTTCCGTACGATTCTTTAAAGTGGGAGATGTGCTAATTTGCGTTTCCCGTCCTGTCAAACCTTCCGAATTTAAGAATGACGTAGCCGCTCGAGAACTCGATCAGATCGTACTGTGCGGGATATGGTCGCCCACTACTGCCAATTTCTTTCTAAGCTTCAACTTCGGCCACCAATGTTTTAACCTTGCCGGTGACCAAATCCATTATCCGATCTTGTATTAGCGGGATAATGCTATCTGGGGCCAAGGCGTCTCCAGAAGCGGAACGTGGCCGGCTTTTGTGCGGCTCGACCAATCTTTGACCCAAAGGGACAGGCATCGGCCACTTCGGATTGTCATCATCCGGCTCATGAGTAGCAACTTATGCTTGATTAGGAGGTGCTCGAGCAATTTGAGCAGTAAGATGCATCACAACGTTTGTTAGGTCGTCAATTTTTTAATAGAGCTTGGCCATCTCTTTATCTTTGCTCTTGAGCTGTTTTCGAAGCTCTTGAAGCAGCTCTTGCTCTGCGGTCTTGGGGCGGAAAGTCGGCTCTTCCTCGCTGTTCGAGCTTGACTCTATATGGACTGAGGAGTATTTCTGCCTATTATCCTCATCGAGAGGGTTTTCATCATCCGGCGGAGGCGGCTGTTCTTGGGAAGCAGCAACCACATTCAAGCCAGATTGGGCATGGGATGTGGCGGCCCCATCCTTGCTTTTGCTGTGAAGGTTGTCGCTGGGGCGCCCACCCGCCATATAGACCGTATGGACAACATATCCAGCCGTCTTTTTATTATCGGCGGCTGATTTCACGGATCGCTGTCTTGACCCTCCTGTTCTGGTAACGGGCAGTCAACTGAAGGCGGCTGGCCTGGCCGGATTCTTGAATGGTGCTGACGCTTCCTTTTTGGTTTTACCCCGCTGTTTTCGCGCAGCACAGAGCGCCTGGTAAACTCTTGAAGAGACAGTGTCATACTTTTTCTGTTGGGGCCGGGACACGTCTCTTTGTAGCAACTTTCGGACCGCTGTCTTCTTGATTATGGCGGTCATGGCATTTCTCTAAACCCACTTCAGAGGTTCGAAGGGATTGCTGATTTTTACGGCTGACTCAACCGTCGACGCAGGATGTCTCTGCTCTTGGAATTTCACAAGATTCCACTTGGACAGAGTCCTGGCCCTCTTGTTGGCTCGATACCTGAGCCGCTTCTGTCTCAGCCTTTCTGTTTTGAGCACTTGGCTGGTTACGGCTTTTAGGGAAGCCGCCGTAGACCGGGCGATGGAGGGCTTTGGAGATACGCCTGATTGTGCATTTGTTGGATTCATTGCCTAAGCTCGTCCGCAACGTTTGATGTTGCCCTTTGTACCGGAAGTCTTGCCCCCAGCTGGAGCACCAGAGAGTCGTTCAAACACCGTCTTAAGTTTCGGTTGTGGTGCCTTAGCGATCACAACATTCGGCCTCTTGCCCCTTGAGACCGGCTTGGCCACCTGTTTTGCCGGGATTTCTGCCAGATCAGCGCTTCCGGCAGGGTAGATGATGATGGAACTAAATTGGCAGGGCAGTTCCTCCCATTGCCAGCTGAGACTGGCAGGGAGAACTACGCGGGCATTGATCTTGACCACGTACAAGATCGGGGTCGCGTTGGAAGCTGAATTCGTCTTGGGAGACATTATCGTTGAAAGTTGATTGCTGCAAGGAAAAAAAACATTTTTTAGTACAAACATCGGCATATATGTTAAATGAGTTCGCATGAACACTTGACCCGAGATATGGGAGGAGAGAAAGGTCCCACCGGGTGTGCCAGAATCTGTAGGGTGTTTTTCGTCACCCCATTGAGATGGGAATATGCGCACCCTTGTCAGGCGTACTACAGACTCCCCCTGTCTAGGGTAGGCTGGGGTTTATTGATTGTGGGGATCCGAATCTCCGGCATCCGCGGACTAAGCTTCCGTTAATTACCCATCGCCTTTGGAGCGAGTGAACCTCCGATTGATGGGTCAAACAGGTCATGCGAACTCAATATGCAGTGTTGTGTTTTGAAGGGGTTTTGGATGTATCGGGGGCCCCGCAGAGTTTTTACGGGGGTCTCGCTACCCGGATAGCGGACTGGGGGTCAAGGGGGCTAGCAGCCCCCTTGTGGGATGCGGGGCAGCGCCCCGTTAGAAATTTTTTCTAACGGGGGAGGTATTTTTAGTGTGGAGTGTGTGTAAAATGAGGGGGAAATAGTGTCCAAAGGACGCGTGGGTGCCAGCGCCTTGGTGCCTAGCATGCAGGCGCTGGGTGCTGGCGCCTTGCGTGCCTAGCACGCAGGCACTGGACGCAGGCACGTGCCTGGCACACGGGCGCCGGGCGCCAGAGCCCCACGTGCCTGGCACGCAGGCGCCGGGCGCCAGAGCCCCACGTGCCTGGCACGCGGGCGCCGGGCGCCAGAGCCCCACATGCCTGGCACGCGGGCGCTAGGCATCAGCAGCAGAAGGGACTTGGTCCCTGCACTGGGAGCTGTGCTCCTGAAAGGAAATATTTATTATTTTGTATGTATATATGTATATATATATATATATATATATATATATATATATATATATATATATTTTAAGGAGTTGAACTCCTAAGATATTTTGGAGCTGATGAAAGGGGCTTCTCCCTTGAGCCATGGATCTTCCCCAAAATAGGGTTCTTGGAAGTGGGTCTCCTTCTTCCTCCTCTGTTGGCCGGATCTTGAAGAACAAGAAGTATGAGATTTTAAAAATCTCTCCTTTTTTAGATCTAATGGAAGATCTGAATTCCCCTTTTTGGGTTTTGTGGTGAAAAACTATTTAGTTTTGGAAAAAAAAAAGTAAAACTCTTGATTTAATTCAAAAAAGAAGAAGGTTTAGAACCTTGAGGAAGGAGAAGGAGGCACAGACCTTGACTTTTTTTAGAGAGAGAAAAAGATCTTCAGATATTTTCATTATCTTTGCCTTTATAGGCTATACACTTTACATACAGCCCCTTGGGCTTTACAAAATGGTAATTTGCCCGTCCCATACCTCATGTGCTATTTATTTTTGCACATAAGCCATGGGCTTTACAAAAATTTGGCTTTATGCCCATTTTCCTTACATTTATTCATAGAAATAAACAAAAGAAATACACCAAAAATTATTTATTACAAAAATTTTATTTCGGCATGGGGGGAGGTCGGCCGCTTCATGTTCGGGCTCGACCCAGGCATTGGCCTAATTGGCATGGGTTGACTTTGATTTTGACTTGGCCAACCGGAGTGTAAATTTTGACCCCAACACCAGTATTGGGGGTTGATGTTGCGCTATGATCGATTGTAGCGTTTTGAAAATCGTTTCGGTGAAATTTCGGAAAATCGGTAAAATAAGGGGGTTTTCTGTAAAAAAGTCAAAATACAAATATCTTATTATAAAAATTAAATATACATATTCTTGCTATGTAATTGCTATTATTTGGTGTTTATTGAGCCGCTGGTGAAATTTCAAATTTTCTGAAAAAAATATTATTTTATTATTATTTTAAGCCGTCACTAATACATTTAATTAGGGAAAATTACAAATTGGAATGAGTTGAAAAAAATTTTGTGCATCATAAAACATTAAATAAAATTTTATCATGTGGTTTTTGGAACGAAATCATTTGCCAAAACGGTTTAGAAATTATTGAAGAAAAAAGGCTTTTTTTTAGTGTAAATGGATGTTTGGGGTATCGTATTTATCATTTTTCATCACCCCACACCCGTACCCACACCCACACACCCCCACTTACTCCTCCCCTTAGCCAAATTCAGCAGCCCTCACTTTTTCCCCACTTGGTTTGCAAAGGAAAGAAAAGGAAAAGAAAAGAAAAGAAAAGAGTAGAAAATGATATATTTTGAGGTGGACTTTGACTTTTCTTCTCACTTTTTCCACCCCACTCTCTCTCCTCCCTCACCCACCCACAATTTCTGAACGAAATTCTGCAGGCCAACAGCAGCCCCCCCTTCCTTCTTCTCCTCTCTTTCCATCAAAAAAAAAATTGTCAAAAATCAATTAAAACCTCACCGAAATCAAAATCCGACTCCTACCCATTTTCCCTCATCTCCTTTAGCATGGATCTTGGTGCAAGGATTTCAAAATGGAGTTCTAGAATTCAAGTTTGATCATGGTTTGTGAGGTATAACTTTTGACCCATTATTCATTTTTTTTGATTTAAATTCCTTAATGAAGCTAATTAGGTGTTAAATTGTGGGTTTAATTGAATGTTTGGAAATTCAATTGGGAATTTTGAATTGAAGCTAGGGTTTGAATTAAATTAGGTTCTTTATCATTAGCTTATGATTGTAATGAGGGGATTAACATGTAATTGAATGCAAAATCTAATTTGGTTACTAATTGCTAATTTGTTAGTTTAAAAATGGTGATAATTATGCTAAATTGCTAACTAGGTTTTAGAAATTAAATAAAAACGTGGGATTAAAATCTAGTTAGGATTTTTAGCACATCATTAAGGTTTCCATGAGTGGTTTAACCATTTAATATATGCAAAACCAAGTTTAATTGTAAAATTGTGAATTTTACAATAAAAAGTGTTAAAATTGATATTTTTGCAATCTAGGATTTTGGAAATTATGCAAATTTATGTGATTAAATTATGGAAATGGTTTTTATGACTTATTTAAGTTATTTAATAAGTATTATGGCCGCTAGAATTGTTTAAACATCGAGTTTTGCAATAAATTGGGTAATTTTGCTTGCTAGTTTTTCGGAAAAACGGCTTTTAAAGTGAATTTGGGGTTTTTGTGAGTTTTAACCTAGTTTATATTAAAATTAGTGTTCGTGAATGTGCAAATGAGTGTATTTGGGTTTTCTCGATGGTTTGGCGTTTGTACGCCGACGTCGAGGGTTTTTGGGTTGATTTGTGAAAGCAACCATATGTTTTGACCTATGTGGGATTCGTGCGTCGTTTTGGTCATGAGTCGGATTTTAATGAGATATGGTGCGTTATGATATGTAAGTACCCCCATGTGGACTTCGAGACGACAAACAAGCGCGTGGCAACGTAGGCACCGGCTAGCGAGGACCAGGTGAGTAGATTTATATCTACGGGGAGAAGTCGGGTGGATGGCGTATAGCACCCCCGCAGTCCGTGGTGGTGTATACGGATGCGTATACACACCAATAATTATTATATGTCATTTGGGATTATTAACGATACTTAGGATGGATATTGGTGTGTTAGATTATTTTAGCGTTGCGAACCCTAGGGTAGTGTTGCACACACATACACACATACATACTTGCATACATTCCTATTGATATGTGCTCATGGGATTCTATATAGTTATGTGTTCACATAGGTATGGGACTGTGTGTTCACATACGGATTTGAGGATAGTACTTGGGATTTATGATGAGTCGATGAGATTTGATTTGAGGCCGTGAGATCGGTGATATAGCGGGGTTCGTATTTGAGATACGACATGACGTTGTAGCGGGTCCTTGACGTAGTTTTTACACACGTGCATGCATACTTAGGCGGTATCAGTATTGTACTAGATGTAGATCAGTACCCCGATCATGATAATTGATAAAGAGGATACCAGGTGAATAGTGTCACGACCCGAAATTCGGCCCGTAACCGACACTTAAACTACGTAACGTCTACAGGCGTACGTAACTTAAGTAAGCCGAAAACCCAGAAATCTAAACCACCCAAAACTGGATCAACGGAGAAACATAATTTAAAAGTTTTAGGAGTCGCCATTTAAAATTTCTAACTCTAGTTTTCTTTCATAAAAATTTCGGCAGCACCTCCTTTGTAAAACTAGCCCCGTAAACGGGTACAACACAGATAATATATAAATCATCCCAAGTGGGTGAAAAATCACGCCCACCGGCGGAGACAATCACCACAGCAAGTATACGACGCCAAAGCGAAGAAATATCAAAGAGAACGACTATATCAAAAAGTATACATATCCACAATAACCTGCTTCTACGAGCACGGTTCCCAAAACCAATATACAACACTGATATCTCACAAGTCGTCTCTAAGTCATATACAACAAGTAGATGGAGAATACTAGATCCAACCCAAAATGATATACAAAGTACAACGGATAACCGCAAACCCACCTATAAAGCAACGGCCTCACTGCCCAAGGTAGCGGTATCCCCAAAAGAAATGATGATAAGCTGCCCCGCCGCGACTACTCAGAGGGTAAGTCCTGCAAAACTGTGGCACAACGGGGGTGAGTTGCCAACTCGTGAATAGTAATTAACATCACACAGTAATCGCAAGTATGCACTAACATCACTAATCAATAACATGTGAACTGATAGCATGAGTATGACAATATGAATATGCAACTATCATAATATCCATATCAATATAATACTGAGTGCGGAAAGTAAATAATCTCATGCGCATATCATCAGCATGAAAAACACGGTGTATCTCAACCACACCCAACTCCCAAAATACTCAGATCGGCCCTCAGATCGGCCCTCAGATCGGCCCTCAGATACTGTACATCTCAATGAAACCCGAGTGTCAAACATCGACACCCAAAAACATAATATCCATACGTTCCTCGAAAACCAAGTATCCCACCTCGATACTTGCGTTTCCACGTATCGGTCTGTCAAATCCCATATATCTCTCGGAAATTAAGTGCCCACATCGACACCTTAATTTCCCATATCGCATCTCAAATGCATAAGTCCATATAATGTATCTCGCGGATCCCAAGAATCCAAATCCAGAATACATATATATACAGCGTCCCATACTACTGATATATATGCAATACAAATCATATAAATCCAAATCCAAATACATATATATACGGCGTCCCATACCACCGATATATATGCAACACAATCTATAATATCTAAATCCAGAATACATATATACACAGCGTCCCATACCACTGATATATATGCAATACAGACGATCATATAACAATAACAAGGTATATGTGCTAACTAATAGCATAGCAGGATATATGTGCGAACAAGTAATGTAGCATGGTATATGTGCGAACAAGTAATATAGCATGGTATACATATGAGCATGTAGGTATACAGGTATGTTCTATGTAATATGCAATGTCGCACAAGTATAACTGTTTAATGTCGCTAACCGATAGCAAGGTATATGAATGAGCAATTGTGTTGTGCCTATCATGTCAATTATCAACAGTGTGTGTGTAGCATATCATTGGTGCTCGTGCAACATGGACTGTCGATAATAGTGCAGTGTACATCAGATATAATATCATGCACTACAAGTAACTATATGCAATGTGAATCATGAAATGTCTCTATATAAGCAAATGAGCATACGGCTAATATCAGATCATATCTAGCCCCGACGCGTAGCGCCATACGGGCGATTCCCCGTAGATGTTAAATCTACTCACACTGTGGTCTCCAGCTATGAAGATCCGACCACCTGCTTCCCTTTGTTCGCAGCGTCTGAAGTCCCCGCTTGCGACGCTATAATATCACAAACACAAGAAATAATGCGAATATCTTAGAAGCAATCACAATACGCAAAACTACGTAATATAAAACGCAACAACGCACTAAACCACAACACGTATACACGTCTAGCGCAAACACACGAAACGATACCTAAACCAAAACTGTGCACGTCGCAGCACGACACACGACTCGTGTCGCAACACGTATCACGCGAACTCAAAACACACGATTATAGGTAATCGATCCCAGATTTTGCATACTGCATCTATTTATAAAATAAACAGTACCAAAAGACCCAAAACCATAGCAGACAACTACCACAGAAGACCCCACCCCAAACCCTAACTATTCGGCCGGCGTCGCCGGCCCCCTCTTCAAGTCTCGCCGGCCCCGGCCGGTGGGTTGGGCTCCGTCTCTCAGGTGGTATCTCAGGTCAACCTGCACACTCCTCTGAAGTTGTTTCCATAATCACTAAACTCCCCAGATCACAGCAGATACCAATATCACTAAAAAGACACTAAAAACCCGATATCGCCTCAAACGATATAAACTACGTTCTACGCAGAATTTAACGATCAAAACAACACAAAAACTATAAATTAGCAGTAGAGGGGTTATACCTAACAATATTGCTCTCAAGTCCAAGCTTTTCCCCTCTCCAAGTGATCAAGATCAAGAAATTCCTAAGCTTTTGGTATTTTTGTGATAGTTTCAGAATTTTGAGGATTTAGTGAGTTTTGATTGATAAATTATGAAGAATAAGTGAGCAAGGGCAGTAGGGGGATGAAGGAATTCGGCCAAGTGATGAGGAGGTGGAGTTTTGATGAATTTCCAAGCATTTTCCTTCATTTAATGCCCATTAATGCATACACACATACACACACACTCATGCATGCATCTCTTTATCTTTTCTTTTCTTTTTCATTTAAATTCCAACTTAAATCCTAGGCCACACAATATAACCCTAGGTGAAGTGAGAAGGATTTCTAACTTAGAGGTTTTAAAGAAAAGATCGAAAACGGTTATTTTCCCAAAATTTGAATACCGCATTAAAATAATATTAAAAATTGGGAAAAACCAAATTGAACCAAAACGTCCCATATACTCCCAAAGTTCGCGCACTAGCTTTATTTTAGCTAATCTAGGTGCTGGCAAGTCTATATGGTCGTTTGTTCACATTCGGGTAAAAACAGAAAATACCGACAAACTTACCCTAAAACGGACGAAATCGCATAACGATTTCCAAAACGTTACAATCTCCCCCCTTATAGAAATTCGGTCCCCGAATTATAATTTCATACTAAGACGTACCTTCAAAAAGATAAGGGAATCTCTCCCGCATCTCGCTCTCGATCTCCCAAGTGATCTCCTCACCAGTCGGACTACGCCACAGAACCTTTACTGAAGGCAAGTCCCTAGACCGAAGCTTCTTCACCTGCCGATCCAAAATAACTATCGGCAGCTCGGTGAACGAAAGATCACGCTCAAGCTGAACGGTCTCGTGCTGAATCATATGAGAAGGATCATGAAGGTATCTTCGAAGCATCGACACATGAAAAACGGGGTGAACATCTGGAAAACTAGGCGGGAGCGCTAAACGATAAGCAACCGAACCTACTCGCTCAAGGATCTCGAAAGGACCTACAAATCTGGGACTGAGCTTCCCTCTCTTCCCAAATCGCATAACGCCCTTCATCGGAGAAATCTTCAGGAATACATGATCTCCCACTGCGAACTCAAGTCTGCGACGACGACGGTCGGCATAAGACTTCTGCCTGCACTGGGCTGCTCTCATCCTGTCCTGAATCAGCTGGATCTTCTCCGTAGTCTCCTGAACAAGCTGGGGTCCCAACACCAAACTCTCACTAAGCTCGGTCCAACAGACTGGCGATCGACACTTCCTACCATATAAAGCCTCAAAAGGTGCCATCTGAATAGTCTCCTGAAAGCTGTTATTGTAGGAGAACTCAATCAACGGCAAGTGACGATCCCAACTGCCCCCAAAATCAAGCACACACGCACGGAGCATATCCTCCAGAGTCTGAATAGTCCGCTCCGTCTGACCATCTGTCTGCGGATGAAAAGCGGTGCTAAAACTCAATCTGGTACCCAAAGCTTCCTGAAGCTTCTGCCATAGACGGCTAGTAAACTGGGTACCTCTGTCGGATACTATGCATGTGGGAACACCGTGCAAACGCACAATCTCATCTATATAAAGCTGAGCGTACTGAGCATAGCCGAAAGTGGTCTTCACTGGAAGGAAGTGAGCCGCTTTCGTCAACCGGTCTACAACAACCCAAATGGAGTCATACCCTCTACTGGTCCTGGGTAGACCCACAATAAAGTCCATGGAAATCTGCTCCCATTTCCACTCCGGAATGGGTAAAGGCTGCAACTCTCCAGCCGGTCTCTGATGCTCAGCCTTGACTTGTTGACAAGTCAGGCACCTCGAAACGAAGTCCGAAATATCGCGCTTCATCCCTTCCCACCAGTAGTAGTCTCTCAAGTCGCGGTACATCTTGGTGGAACCTGGATGAACGCTAAAAGTCGACTGATGTGCCTGCTCTAGGATCTCGCGTCTCAACCCATCAACATCCGGTACACACAAGCGAGTCCCGCATCGTAGCACACCCTGGTCATCAATCATGAACTCCGAAACTGTGCCTCGTCGAACAAGCTCAAGAATCTCAGAAAAACGAGCATCACTGGGTTGCGCCTCACGAATACGATCAACAAGTAGAGGACGGGCACGGACATGAGCAAACTGTCCCCCAGCGGAGGTAAACTCGAACTGCACTCTACTATCACACAAGAGCTGCCAATCTGCAGAAGACTGATACTGAACGGCGCTCAGCTGGGACAAGCTACCCACGGGCCTACGACTCAAAGCATCGGCTACCACATTCGCCCTGCCCGGGTGATAAAGGATCTCACAATCATAATCCTTCACTAGCTCCATCCATCGGCGCTGTCTCAGGTTCAGATCTCTCTGCTGGAAGATGTACTTCAGACTCTTGTGATCCGTGAAGATCTGACACGACTCCCCATACAAGTAGTGCCTCCAGATCTTCAACGCAAATACTACCGCAGCCATCTCCAGATCGTGAGTGGGGTAATTCTGCTCGTGCTTCTTCAACTGCCTAGAAGCATATGCAATCACCCTATCATGCTGCATCAAAACACAGCCGAGCCCCACTCGAGAAGCATCACAATACACAACGTAGCCTCCCGATCCAGAAGGTAAAGAAAGAACTGGTGCTGTCGTCAACCGAGTCTTCAACTCCTGAAAACTCTGCTCGCACACATCAGTCCAGAGAAAAGGAACCCCCTTCCGGGTCAATCCAGTCAGCGGTGCAGCGATACTCGAAAAATCCTGCACAAAACGGCGTTAATAACCAGCTAAGCCCAAAAAGCTGCGGACCTCAGTCACCGATCCAGGTCTGGGCCAAAACTGTACAGCCTCGATCTTCCTCGGGTCCACAAGAATCCCATCACTAGACACCACATGACCCAGGAAGTCCACTCGATCAAGCCAAAACGCGCACTTTGAGAATTTAGCATACAACTGATGCTCTCTCAATATCTGCAAAGTAATCCCCAAGTGCTGCTCATGCTCCTCTCGACTCCTAGAGTAAACCAGTATGTCATCAATAAACACGATAATGAACTGGTCGAGGAACGGCCTGAAAATCCGGTTCATCAGATCCATGAACGCTGCTGGCGCATTGGTGAGTCCGAACGACATCACCAAAAACTCATAATGCCCATAGCGTGTACGAAAAGCAGTCTTCGGAATGTCATCATCCCGAACCCGCAACTGATGATAACCCGAACGCAAATCAATCTTCGAAAAATGTTTCGCACCCTGGAGCTGATCGAATAAATCGTCAATGCGGGGTAAAGGATACTTGTTCCGCACCGTAACACGGTTCAACTGACGATAATCCACACATAACCTCAAACTGCCGTCCTTCTTCTTGACGAACAGAACAGGAGCTCCCCACGGCGAAACACTCGGACGCACAAGTCCCAAATCAAGCAACTCTTGCAATTGATCTTTAAGCTCTCTAAGCTCTGCCGGAGCCATCCGATAAGGCGGTAGAGAAATAGGCTCCGTGCCAGGAATAAGATCAATGCAAAACTCAATATCGCGCTCTGGCGGCATTCCAGGTAGCTCATCGGGAAAAACATCGGGAAACTCTCGCACGGTAGAAACCTGGTCCAACAACTCCACTGTGGCTCCAGTATCATGAATGAACGCCAAGAATCCCCGACATCCCCTCCTCAAAAGCCGACTAGCGCACACAACAGAAATCAAGCTGTGAGGGGCGGCACTACGGTCCCCCTGCACAACAAACACCGACTCGCCGGGAAAACAAAATCTAACTGTCTTCTCGCGGCAGTCCACGGACGCATAGCAAGTAGCTAGCCAATCCATGCCCAACAAAACGTCGAAGTCCAACATCTCCAGAAGGATCAAGTCGACGGGCAGATCTCTGTCACCAATATGGACGACACAAGATCGAAACACATAACGCGCAACAAACGACTCTCCCACAGGAGTAGTCACGATCAGCGGCTGATCCAGCAAACACGACTCTCGGCCTAACCTCGGCACGAAGTGCGTAGAAACATACGAATGCGTGGATCCCGGATCAAAAAGAACATGCGCATCATAAGAACATACAGAAAGAGTACCTGAAACCACGGCATTGGACGCCTGAGCGTCCTGGTGAGTCAAGGCAAAAACCCTAGCCTGACCTCTACCTGCTACTGGCTGTCCTCTGCCTCTGCCACCTCGTACTCTCGGTACAAAACCTCCGCGACCACGACCTCGCTGAACAGGAGTCTGACGTGGCGCAACCACTGGAACAAGAGGCAACGCTCTCTGAGGTGGAGAAGGTGGTAAGGTAATCTGCGGTACAGCTGGCTCGTTCACACGCGGCTCTATACAATCTCGAACCCAATGACCCAAACTACCGCACCGGTAACATCCCGGAACAAACTGCCGATCATCCTGAGGGTAAGAACCATAAAGCCTGCCTCGTCCCGAACCGCCACCATCAGAACGAAAACTATCTCGACGTCTAAACGTCTGCCTCGCTGCCACATCACCTATACGAACTCTCTTCGGTCCCGGAACAACTGATAACTCAGCTAGACGCTCCTCTACCGAAAGAGCTGCATCCACCGCTGCCGCATACGTGTCACAATGCTGAACACTGATGGCTAAGAATATCTGGGTAAGTAGGCCTCGAACAAACCTCTTCACCCTCATCTCCTCCGTCGCCACCAGGTATGGAGCATATATCGACAGCCCAGTAAACAAAACATCATAAGCCGACACCGTCATCCCCGGCGTCTGACGTAAAGACTCAAATCGGCGCGCTCGCGCATCTCTAACGCTCGGTGGAAGAAAACGAACGAGAAAAGACGTCACAAACTCAGCCCAGGTCATAGGAGCAAGACCAGCGGCTCTGCCTCTCTCCATCGACTCACACCACTTCTGGGCCATACCCTCCAGACGAAAACTGGCAAACTCTACCCATCTCTCGTCGGAACATCGGAGTGAGCGACAAATCCTGGCCATCCGGTCGATAAACGACTGCGGATCCTCGGTAACATCTGTACCCGTAAACACCGGAGGTCTCAGCCTCATGAAATCCGTCAATGACACAGCAATAACCCCCGGAGCTGCAACTGCGACTATCGGAACTGTAGGTACCACCGTGGCCACCGCAGCGGGTGGAACAACTGCCTGCCCCTGCGCTCGGATGGTCTCTACCAAAGTCCCCACAATCTGGCGCAGATCCTGCATACCAGCTCCAATCATAGCAATATACTCCGGTACAACAGGCGTACCATCCCGGTCAGTCCTCGCCTCAGGCGAGTCAACTCTGACCTCGGCCCTCACGGCCGCTCTCTGAGCCCTCGTAGTCTTCGGCGGCATATGGGCTAAAAATTGAAACAAGATTCGATAAGGAAACGTAAATCGAATCACCAGATGTATATCAATCACGGAAGGAATATCAATAAACAAGTCCTAAGGTCACTTAGGCGGAGTACCGTGTCGTAAGTATGCCGCGGAACATACACACGCTACGTCACTCTGCTTAAGCCACCTACTCCATCATACCAAGGTCATCCTAGACTCCGAAAGGTAAAACCTAACGCTCTGATACCAACTTTGTCACGACCCGAAATTCGGCCCGTAACCGACACTTAAACTACGTAACGTCTACAGGCGTACGTAACTTAAGTAAGCCGAAAACCCAGAAATCTAAACCACCCAAAACTGGATCAACGGAGAAACATAATTTAAAAGTTTTAGGAGTCGCCATTTAAAATTTCTAACTCTAGTTTTCTTTCATAAAAATTTCGGCAGCACCTCCTTTGTAAAACTAGCCCCGTAAACGGGTACAACACAGATAATATATAAATCATCCCAAGTGGGAGAAAAATCACGCCCACCGGCGGAGACAATCACCACAGCAAGTATACGACGCCAAAGCGAAGAAATATCAAAGAGAACGACTATATCAAAAAGTATACATATCCACAATAACCTGCTTCTACGAGCACGGTTCCCAAAACCAATATACAACACTGATATCTCACAAGTCGTCTCTAAGTCATATACAACAAGTAGATGGAGAATACTAGATCCAACCCAAAATGATATACAAAGTACAACGGATAACCGCAAACCCACCTATAAAGCAACGGCCTCACTGCCCAAGGTAGCGGTATCCCCAAAAGAAATGATGATAAGCTGCCCCGCCGCGACTACTCAGAGGGTAAGTCCTGCAAAACTGTAGCACAACGGGGGTGAGTTGCCAACTCGTGAATAGTAATTAACATCACACAGTAATCGCAAGTATGCACTAACATCACTAATCAATAACATGTGAACTGATAGCATGAGTATGACAATATGAATATGCAACTATCATAATATCCATATCAATATAATACTGAGTGCGGAAAGTAAATAATCTCATGCGCATATCATCAGCATGAAAAACACGGTGTATCTCAACCACACCCAACTCCCAAAATACTCAGATCGGCCCTCAGATCGGCCCTCAGATACTGTACATCTCAATGAAACCCGAGTGTCAAACATCGACACCCAAAAACATAATATCCATACGTTCCTCGAAAACCAAGTATCCCACCTCGATACTTGCGTTTCCACGTATCGGTCTGTCAAATCCCATATATCTCTCGGAAATTAAGTGCCCACATCGACACCTTAATTTCCCATATCGCATCTCAAATGCATAAGTCCATATAATGTATCTCGCGGATCCCAAGAATCCAAATCCAGAATACATATATATACAGCGTCCCATACTACTGATATATATGCAATACAAATCATATAAATCCAAATCCAAATACATATATATACGGCGTCCCATACCACCGATATATATGCAACACAATCTATAATATCTAAATCCAGAATACATATATACACAGCGTCCCATACCACTGATATATATGCAATACAGACGATCATATAACAATAACAAGGTATATGTGCTAACTAATAGCATAGCAGGATATATGTGCGAACAAGTAATGTAGCATGGTATATGTGCGAACAAGTAATATAGCATGGTATACATATGAGCATGTAGGTATACAGGTATGTTCTATGTAATATGCAATGTCGCACAAGTATAACTGTTTAATGTCGCTAACCGATAGCAAGGTATATGAATGAGCAATTGTGTTGTGCCTATCATGTCAATTATCAACAGTGTGTGTGTAGCATATCATTGGTGCTCGTGCAACATGGACTGTCGATAATAGTGCAGTGTACATCAGATATAATATCATGCACTACAAGTAACTATATGCAATGTGAATCATGAAATGTCTCTATATAAGCAAATGAGCATACGGCTAATATCAGATCATATCTAGCCCCGACGCGTAGCGCCATACGGGCGATTCCCCGTAGATGTTAAATCTACTCACACTGTGGTCTCCAGCTATGAAGATCCGACCACCTGCTTCCCTTTGTTCGCAGCGTCTGAAGTCCCCGCTTGCGACGCTATAATATCACAAACACAAGAAATAATGCGAATATCTTAGAAGCAATCACAATACGCAAAACTACGTAATATAAAACGCAACAACGCACTAAACCACAACACGTATACACGTCTAGCGCAAACACACGAAACGATACCTAAACCAAAACTGTGCACGTCGCAGCACGACACACGACTCGTGTCGCAACACGTATCACGCGAACTCAAAACACACGATTATAGGTAATCGATCCCAGATTTTGCATACTGCATCTATTTATAAAATAAACAGTACCAAAAGACCCAAAACCATAGCAGACAACTACCACAGAAGACCCCACCCCAAACCCTAACTATTCGGCCGGCGTCGCCGGCCCCCTCTTCAAGTCTCGCCGGCCCCGGCCGGTGGGTTGGGCTCCGTCTCTCAGGTGGTATCTCAGGTCAACCTGCACACTCCTCTGAAGTTGTTTCCATAATCACTAAACTCCCCAGATCACAGCAGATACCAATATCACTAAAAAGACACTAAAAACCCGATATCGCCTCAAACGATATAAACTACGTTCTACGCAGAATTTAACGATCAAAACAACACAAAAACTATAAATTAGCAGTAGAGGGGTTATACCTAACAATATTGCTCTCAAGTCCAAGCTTTTCCCCTCTCCAAGTGATCAAGATCAAGAAATTCCTAAGCTTTTGGTATTTTTGTGATAGTTTCAGAATTTTGAGGATTTAGTGAGTTTTGATTGATAAATTATGAAGAATAAGTGAGCAAGGGCAGTAGGGGGATGAAGGAATTCGGCCAAGTGATGAGGAGGTGGAGTTTTGATGAATTTCCAAGCATTTTCCTTCATTTAATGCCCATTAATGCATACACACATACACACACACTCATGCATGCATCTCTTTATCTTTTCTTTTCTTTTTCATTTAAATTCCAACTTAAATCCTAGGCCACACAATATAACCCTAGGTGAAGTGAGAAGGATTTCTAACTTAGAGGTTTTAAAGAAAAGATCGAAAACGGTTATTTTCCCAAAATTTGAATACCGCATTAAAATAATATTAAAAATTGGGAAAAACCAAATTGAACCAAAACGTCCCATATACTCCCAAAGTTCGCGCACTAGCTTTATTTTAGCTAATCTAGGTGCTGGCAAGTCTATATGGTCGTTTGTTCACATTCGGGTAAAAACGGAAAATACCGACAAACTTACCCTAAAAAGGACGAAATCGCATAACGATTTCCAAAACGTTACAAATAGTATGATGAATGTGATATTGACCCGTACCTAGATTTGGGATGCCGTACGACGGATTTACATACGAGCTATATTGATGATTGATCCGCACTCTTGACTTGGGATGTCTGGTTATGGATATGATATTATTGAGGCGGGATCACCGACTATACATATACAGGTATGTATATGTATCGACTCAGATGATAGGCGGTTTCCTTACCTGTAGTTCAGCTTGTTAGTTCAGCCGTATAGTTTAGCGTAGTTGTTAGATTAGATTAGACCCTACCTATTTCAAAACTAACGAATCGTGGGTATTTTAAAAGACAGCCCAAGGGATCTTACGGATATTTCAAAAGACGTATCTTTTCATAAAAACACCGTAGCCCCTATTTTCAAAACCCCATGATTCGTGTTATTTCAAAAGGCACCAATTTGTAGGACTTATATTAGATTAATGCAGATTAGTTATCGTTGTGTCTAGTTTCAGCTCCCGCACATTATTGTTGTTCGCTCTGCCTCGCATATTTATTTTGCTGCATATTCCATTATTGATATCATGCTGTTAGGACACTAGCACCATTACTGATGATGCGTATGTACCACGTACACCTATTTGCCGGCTCACACACATCTTCATCGGTAATTGCCATGTCACGTACACTTTAGAGAATATAATTGCTTGACTTAGATTGTTAGCTAGTAGTTTTGACATGATATTAGTGTACTTCCCTTATATACCATATTAGACATTGTAGTTATTACCTACCACTTCATGCATACTGTTATTCAGTTGTTCATGCCTAGTTCATTATCATTGACATATGCACTTGTGATGATTTCTTGAGATTTATGATATTTCTGGATTTCGGGGAAAGCCGCAAAATTTACAACTTATGATCTTTTAAAATATAAAATGTTGCGGTTTTCTAGTGATGTAAAGTGTCGTCCACCATGAGTTTGCTGTGGTTTTGGAGATCCGTGTCGAGGAGTGGAGGAACCATCACGGGTACATGGTGGGCCCGGTATGGTACCCCGGGGCAAGAGGAATGTGGTGTTGACGTTGAGCCTGGCTGGGGAGCACTACCTACCGGTGATATTACCCGACGCGTCGGATATCCGGAGGATACCTGTAACGTGTTGGAAATCGTTATGTGATTTCGTCCGTTTTAGGGTAAGTTTGTCGGTATTTTCCGTTTTTACCCGAAAGTGAACAAACGACCATATAGACTTGCCAGCACCTAGATTAGCTAAAATAAAGCTAGTGCGCGAACTTTGGGCGTATATGGGACGTTTTGGTTCAATTTGGTTTTTCCCAATTTTTAATATTATTTTAATGCGGTATTTAAATTTTGGGAAAATAACCGTTTGCGATCTTTTCTTTTAAAACCTCTAAGTTAGCAAATCCTTCTCACTTTCACCTAGAGAATTATGTGTGGCCTAGAATTAAACTAGAAATTTAAAAGAAAAAGAAAAGAAAAGAGAAGGAAATAGATGCATGCATGTGTGTGTATGTGTGCAAGTGTATTAATGAGCAATGAATGAAGGAAAATGCTTGGAAATTCATCAAAACTCCACCTCCTCATCACTTGGCCGAAAATCCCTCATTTCCTACTGCCCTTGCTCACTTATTCATCACAATTTATCATTCTAAACTCTAAAATCCTCAAAATTCTGAACCTTTACACAAAAATACCAAGAAGCTTAGGAAATTCTTGATCTTGATCACTTGGAGAGGGGAAAAGCTTGGAACTTGAGAGCAATATTGTTAGGTATAACCCCTCTACTGCTAATTTATAGTTTTTGTGTAGTTTTGATCGTTAAATTCTGCGTAGAACGTAGTTTATATCGTTTGAGGCGATATCGGGTTTTAGTGTATTTTTAGTGATATTGGTATCTGCTTTGATCTGGGGTTTTTAGTGATGAAAGCAACAACTTTAGAGAGATGTGCAGGTTGACCTGAGGCACCACCAGAGAGACGGAGGCCATCCCACCGGTTTGGGCCGGCGAGCCCTAAGGAGAGGGCCGGCGACGCCGGCCGAATGGATGAGGGATGGGGTGGGGTTTCTGTGGGTGTTGTCTGCTATGATTTTGGGTCTTTTGGTACTGTTGAATTTGTTAGTAATTACAGTATGCAAAATCTGGGATCGATTACCTATAATCGTGTGTTTTGAGTTCGCGTGATACGTGTTGCGACACGAGTCGTGTGTCGTGCTGCGACGTACTCAGTTTGGGTTTAAGTATCGTTTCGTGTGTTTGCGCTAGACGTTTTATGATACGTAGTTTACGTTATTGAGATTGCTTCTAAGTTATTCGCATTATTTCTTGTGTTTGTGATATTATAGCGTCGCAAGCGGGGACTTCAGACGCTGCGAACAAAGGGAAGCAGGTGGTCGGATCTTCATAGCTGGAGACCACAGAGTGAGTAGATTTAACATCTACGGGGAATCGCCCGTATGGCGCTACGCGTCGGGGCTAGATATGATCTGATATTAGCCGTATGCTCATTTGCTTATATAGAGACATTTCATGATTCACATTGCATATAGTTACTTGTAGTGCATGATATTATATCTGATGTACACTGCACTATTATCGACAGTCCATGTTGCACGAGCACCAATGATATGCTACACACACATTGTTGATAATTGACATGATAGGCACAACACAATTGCTCATTCATATACCTTGCTATCGGTTAGCGACATTAAACAGTTATACTTGTGCGACATTGCATATTACATAGAACATACCTGTATACCTACATGCTCATATGTATACCATGCTACATTACTTGTTCACACATATACCATGCTATATCATTTGTTCGCACATATACCATGCTATATTATTTGTTAGCACATATACTTTGCTATTGATTTATGATCAGTTTGTATTGCATATATATCAGTGGTATGGGACGCTGTGTATATATGTATTCTGGATTTAGATATTATAGATTGTATTGCATATATATCGGTGGTATGGGACGCCGTATATATATGTATTTGTATTGCATATATATCAGTGGTATGGGACGCTGTGTATATATGTATTCTGGATTTGGATTCTTGGGATCCGCGAGATACATTATATGGACTTATGCATTTGAGATGCGATATGGGAAATTAAGGTGTCGATGTGGGCACTTAATATCCGAGAGATATATGGGATTGACAGACCGATACGTGGAAACGCAAGTATCGAGGTGGATACTTGGTTTTCGAGGAACGTATGGATATTTGACAGACCGGTACGTGGAAACGCAAGTATCGAGGTGGGATACTTGGTTTTCGAGGAACGTACGGATATCATGTTTTTGGGTGTCGATGTTTGACACTCGGGTTTCATTGAGATGTACAGTATCTGAGGGCCGATCTGAGGGCCGATCTGAGGGCCGATTTGAGGGCCGATCTGAGTATTTGGGATTTGGGTGTTGTTGAGATACACCGTATTTTTCATGCTGATGATATGCGCATGAGATTATTTACTTTCCGCACTCAGTATTATATTGATATGGATATCATGATAGTTGCATATTCATATTGTCATACTCATGCTATCAGTTCACATGTTATTGATTATTGATGCTAGTGCATACTTGCGATTACTGTATGATGTTAATTACTATTCACGAGTTGGCAACTCACCCCCGTTGTGCCACAGTTTTGCAGGACTTACCCTCTGAGTAGTCGCGGCGGGGCAGCTTATCATTTCTTTTGGGGATACCGCTACCTTGGGCAGTGAGGCCGTTGCTTTATAGGTGGGTTTGCGGTTATCCGTTGTATTGTATATCATTTTGGGTTGGATCTAGTATTCTCCATCTACTTGTTGTATATGACTTAGAGACGACTTGTGAGATATCAGTATTGTATATTGGTTTTGGGAACCGTGCTCGTAGAAGCAGGTTATTGTGGATATGTATACTTTTTGATATAGTCGTTCTCTTTGATATTTCTTCGCTTTGGCGTCGTATACTTGTTGTGGTGATTGTCTCCGCCGGTGGGCGTGATTTTTCTCCCATTTGGGATGTTTATTATATTTATCTGTGTTGTACCCGTTTACGGGGCTAGTTTTACAAAGGAGGTGCTGCCGAAATTTTTATGAAAGAAAACTAGAGTTAGAAATTTTAAATGGCGACTCCTAAAACTTTTAAACTATTGTTTCTCCGTTGATCCAGTTTTGGGTGGTTTTAGATTTCTGGGTTTTCGGCTTACTTAAGTTACGTACGCCTGTAGACGTTACGTAGTTTAAGTGCCGGTTACGGGCCGAATTGCGGGTCGTGACAAAGTTGGTATCAGAGCGTTAGGTTTTACCTTTCGGAGTCTAGGATGACCTTGGTATGATGGAGTAGGTGGCTTAAGCAGAGTGACGTAGCGTGTGTATGTTCCGCGGCATACTTACGACACGGTACTCCGCCTAAGTGACCTTAGGACTTGTTTATTGATATTCCTTCCGTGATTGATATACATCTTGTGATTCGATTTCCGTTTCCTTATCGAATCTTGTTTCCATTATAGCCCATATGCCGCCGAAGACTACGAGGGCTCAGAGAGCGGCCGCGAGGGCCGAGGTCAGAGTTGACTCGCCTGAGGCGAGGACTGACCGGGATGGTACGCCTGTTGTACCGGAGTATATTGCTATGATTGGAGCTGGTATGCAGGATCTGCGCCAGATTGTGGGGACTTTGGTAGAGACCATCCGAGCGCAGGGGCAGGCAGTTGTTCCGCCCGCTGCGGTGGCCACGGTGGTACCTACAGTTCCGATAGTCGCAGTTGCAGCTCCGGGGGTTATTGCTGTGTCATTGACGGATTTCATGAGGCTGAGACCTCCGGTGTTTACGGGTACAGATGTTACCGAGGATCCGCAGTCGTTTATCGACCGGATGGCCAGGATTTGTCGCTCACTCCGATGTTCCGACGAGAGATGGGTAGAGTTTGCCAGTTTTCGTCTGGAGGGCATGGCCCAGAAGTGGTGTGAGTCGATGGAGAGAGGCAGAGCCGCTGGTCTTGCTCCTATGACCTGGGCTGAGTTTGTGACGTCTTTTCTCGTTCGTTTTCTTCCACCGAGCGTTAGAGATGCGCGAGCGCGCCGATTTGAGTCTTTACGTCAGACGCCGGGGATGACGGTGTCGGATTATGATGTATTGTTTACTGAGCTGTCGATATATGCTCCATACCTGGTGGCGACTGAGGAGATGAGGGTGAAGAGGTTTGTTCGAGGCCTACTTACCCAGATATTCTTAGCCATCAGTGTTCAGCATTGTGACACGTATGCGGCAGCGGTGGATGCAGCTCTTTCGGTAGAGGAGCGTCTAGCTGAGTTATCAGTTGTTCCGGGACCAAAGAGAGTTCGTATAGGTGATGTGGCAGCGAGGCAGACGTTTAGACGTCGAGACAGTTTTCGTTCTGATAGTGGCGGTTCGGGACGAGGCAGGCTTTATGGTTCTTACCCTCAGGATGATCGGCAGTTTACTTCGGGATGTTACCGGTGTGGTAGTTTGGGTCATCGGGTTCGAGATTGTATAGAGCCGCATGTGAACGAGCCAGCTGTACCGCAGATTACCTTACCACCTTCTCCACCTCAGAGAGCGTTGCCTCTTGTTCCAGTAGTTGCGCCACGTCAGACTCCTGTTCAGCGAGGTCGTGGTCGCGGAGGTTTTGTACCGAGAGGACGAGGTGGCAGAGGCAGAGGACAGCCAGTAGCAGGTAGAGGTCAGGCTAGGGTTTTTGCCTTGACTCACCAGGACGCCCAGGCGTCCAATGCCGTGGTTTCAGGTACTCTTTCTGTATGTTCTTATGATGCGCATGTTCTTTTTGATCCGGGATCCACGCATTCGTATGTTTCTACGCACTTCGTGCCGAGGTTAGGCCGAGAGTCGTGTTTGCTGGATCAGCCGCTGATCGTGACTACTCCTGTGGGAGAGTCGTTTGTTGCGCGTTTTGTGTTTCGATCTTGTGTCGTCCATATTGGTGACAGAGATCTGCCTGTCGACTTGATCCTTCTGGAGATGTTGGACTTCGACGTTTTGTTGGGCATGGATTGGCTAGCTACTTGCTATGCGTCCGTGGACTGCCGCGAGAAGACAGTTAGATTTTGTTTTCCCGGCGAGTCGGTGTTTGTTGTGCAGGGGGACCGTAGTGCCGCCCCTCACAGCTTGATTTCTGTTGTGTGCGCTAGTCGGCTTTTGAGGAGGGGATGTCGGGGATTCTTGGCGTTCATTCATGATACTGGAGCCACAGTGGAGTTGTTGGACCAGGTTTCTACCGTGCGAGAGTTTCCCGATGTTTTTCCCGATGAGTTACCTGGGATGCCGCCAGAGCGCGATATTGAGTTTTGCATTGATCTGATTCCTGGCACGGAGCCCATTTCTATACCGCCTTATCGGATGGCTCCGGCTGAGCTTAGAGAGCTTAAAGATCAATTGCAAGAGTTGCTTGATTTGGGACTTGTGCGTCCGAGTGTTTCGCCGTGGGGAGCTCCTGTTCTGTTCGTCAAGAAGAAGGACGGCAGTTTGAGGTTATGTGTGGATTATCGTCAGTTGAACCGTGTTACGGTGCGGAACAGGTATCCTTTACCCCGCATTGACGATTTATTCGATCAGCTCCAGGGTGCGAAACATTTTTCGAAGATTGATTTGCGTTCGGGTTATCATCAGTTGCGGGTTCGGGATGATGACATTCCGAAGACTGCTTTTCGTACACGCTATGGGCATTATGAGTTTTTGGTGATGTCGTTCGGACTCACCAATGCGCCAGCAGCGTTCATGGATCTGATGAACCGGATTTTCAGGCCGTTCCTTGACCAGTTCATTATCGTGTTTATTGATGACATACTGGTTTACTCTAGGAGTCGAGAGGAGCATGAGCAGCACTTGGGGATTACTTTACAGATATTGAGAGAGCACCAGTTGTATGCTAAATTCTCAAAGTGCGCGTTTTGGCTTGATCGTGTGGACTTCCTGGGTCATGTGGTGACTAGTGATGGGATTCTTGTGGATCCGAGGAAGATCGAGGCTGTACAGTTTTGGCCCAGACCTGGATCGGTGACTGAGGTCCGCAGCTTTTTGGGCTTAGCTGGTTATTATCGCCGTTTTGTGCAGGATTTTTCGAGTATCGCTGCACCGCTGACTGGATTGACCCGGAAGGGGGTTCCTTTTCTCTGGACTGATGCGTGCGAGCAGAGTTTTCTGGAGTTGAAGACTCGGTTGACGACAGCACCAGTTCTTTCTTTACCTTCTGGATCGGGAGGCTATGTTGTGTATTGTGATGCTTCTCGAGTGGGGCTCGGCTGTGTTTTGATGCAGCATGATAGGGTGATTGCATATGCTTCTAGGCAGTTGAAGAAGCACGAGCAGAATTACCCCACTCACGATCTGGAGATGGCTGCGGTAGTATTTGCGTTGAAGATCTGGAGGCACTACTTGTATGGGGAGTCGTGTCAGATCTTCACGGATCACAAAAGTCTGAAGTACATCTTCCAGCAGAGAGATCTGAACCTGAGACAGCGCCGATGGATGGAGCTAGTAAAGGATTATGATTGTGAGATCCTTTATCACCCGGGCAGGGCGAATGTGGTAGCCGATGCTTTGAGTCGTAGGCCCGTGGGTAGCTTGTCCCAGCTGAGCGCCGTTCAGTATCAGTCTTCTGCAGATTGGCAGCTCTTGTGTGATAGTAGAGTACAGTTTGAGTTTACCTCCACTGGGGGACAGTTTGCTCATGTCCGTGCCCGTCCTCTACTTGTTGATCGTATTCGGGAGGCGCAACCCAGTGATGCTCGTTTGTCTGAGATTCTTGAGCTTGTTCGACGAGGTACAGTTTCGGAGTTCATGATTGATGACCAGGGTGTGCTACGATGCGGGACTCGCTTGTGTGTACCGGATGTTGATGGTTTGAGACGCGAGATCCTAGAGCAGGCACATCAGTCGACTTTTAGCGTTCATCCAGGTTCCACCAAGATGTACAGCGACTTGAGAGACTACTACTGGTGGGATGGGATGAAGCACGATATTTCGGACTTCGTTTCGAGGTGCCTGACTTGTCAACAAGTCAAGGCTGAGCATCAGCGACCGGCTGGAGAGTTGCAACCTTTACCCATTCCGGAGTGGAAATGGGAGCAGATTTCCATGGACTTTATTGTGGGTCTACCCAGGACCAGTAGAGGGTATGACTCCATTTGGGTTGTTGTGGACCGGTTGACGAAAGCGGCTCACTTTCTTCCAGTGAAGACCACTTTCGGCTATGCTCAGTACGCTCAGCTTTATATAGATGAGATTGTGCGTTTGCACGGTGTTCCCACATGCATAGTATCCGACAGAGGTAACCAGTTTACTAGCCGTCTATGGCAGAAGCTTCAGGAAGCTTTGGGTACCAGATTGAGTTTTAGCACCGCTTTTCATCCGCAGACAGATGGTCAGACGGAGCGGACTATTCAGACTCTGGAGGATATGCTCCGTGCGTGTGTGCTTGATTTTGGGGGCAGTTGGGATCGTCACTTGCCGTTGATTGAGTTCTCCTATAATAATAGCTTTCAGGAGACTATTCAGATGGCACCTTTTGAGGCTTTATATGGTAGGAAGTGTCGATCGCCAGTCTGTTGGACCGAGCTTAGTGAGAGTTTGGTGTTGGGACCCCAGCTTGTTCAGGAGACTACGGAGAAGATCCAGCTGATTCAGGACAGGATGAGAGCAGCCCAGTGCAGGCAGAAGTCTTATGCCGACCGTCGTCGTCGCAGACTTGAGTTCGCAGTGGGAGATCATGTATTCCTGAAGATTTCTCCGATGAAGGGCGTTATGCGATTTGGGAAGAGAGGGAAGCTCAGTCCCAGATTTGTAGGTCCTTTCGAGATCCTTGAGCGAGTAGGTTCGGTTGCTTATCGTTTAGCGCTCCCGCCTAGTTTTCCAGATGTTCACCCCGTTTTTCATGTGTCGATGCTTCGAAGATACCTTCATGATCCTTCCCATATGATTCAGCACGAGACTGTTCAGCTTGAGCGTGATCTTTCTTTCACCGAGCAGCCGATAGTTATTTTGGATCGGCAGGTGAAGAAGCTTCGGTCTAGGGACTTGCCTTCAGTAAAGGTTCTGTGGCGTAGTCCGACTGGTGAGGAGATCACTTGGGAGATCGAGAGCGAGATGCGGGAGAGATTCCCCCATCTTTTTGAAGGTACGTTTTAGTATGAAATTATAATTCGGGGACCGAATTTCTATAAGGGGGGAGATTGTAACGTGTTGGAAATCGTTATGTGATTTCGTCCGTTTTAGGGTAAGTTTGTCGGTATTTTCCGTTTTTACCCGAAAGTGAACAAACGACCATATAGACTTGCCAGCACCTAGATTAGCTAAAATAAAGCTAGTGCGCGAACTTTGGGCGTATATGGGACGTTTTGGTTCAATTTGGTTTTTCCCAATTTTTAATATTATTTTAATGCGGTATTTAAATTTTGGGAAAATAACCGTTTGCGATCTTTTCTTTTAAAACCTCTAAGTTAGCAAATCCTTCTCACTTTCACCTAGAGAATTATGTGTGGCCTAGAATTAAACTAGAAATTTAAAAGAAAAAGAAAAGAAAAGAGAAGGAAATAGATGCATGCATGTGTGTGTATGTGTGCAAGTGTATTAATGAGCAATGAATGAAGGAAAATGCTTGGAAATTCATCAAAACTCCACCTCCTCATCACTTGGCCGAAAATCCCTCATTTCCTACTGCCCTTGCTCACTTATTCATCACAATTTATCATTCTAAACTCTAAAATCCTCAAAATTCTGAACCTTTACACAAAAATACCAAGAAGCTTAGGAAATTCTTGATCTTGATCACTTGGAGAGGGGAAAAGCTTGGAACTTGAGAGCAATATTGTTAGGTATAACCCCTCTACTGCTAATTTATAGTTTTTGTGTAGTTTTGATCGTTAAATTCTGCGTAGAACGTAGTTTATATCGTTTGAGGCGATATCGGGTTTTAGTGTATTTTTAGTGATATTGGTATCTGCTTTGATCTGGGGTTTTTAGTGATGAAAGCAACAACTTTAGAGAGATGTGCAGGTTGACCTGAGGCACCACCAGAGAGACGGAGGCCATCCCACCGGTTTGGGCCGGCGAGCCCTAAGGAGAGGGCCGGCGACGCCGGCCGAATGGATGAGGGATGGGGTGGGGTTTCTGTGGGTGTTGTCTGCTATGATTTTGGGTCTTTTGGTACTGTTGAATTTGTTAGTAATTACAGTATGCAAAATCTGGGATCGATTACCTATAATCGTGTGTTTTGAGTTCGCGTGATACGTGTTGCGACACGAGTCGTGTGTCGTGCTGCGACGTACTCAGTTTGGGTTTAAGTATCGTTTCGTGTGTTTGCGCTAGACGTGTATTCGTGATATGGTTTAGTGCGTTGTTACGTTTTATGATACGTAGTTTACGTTATTGAGATTGCTTCTAAGTTATTCGCATTATTTCTTGTGTTTGTGATATTATAGCGTCGCAAGCGGGAACTTCAGACGCTGCGAACAAAGGGAAGCAGGTGGTCGGATCTTCATAGCTGGAGACCACAGAGTGAGTAGATTTAACATCTACGGGGAATCGCCCGTATGGCGCTACGCGTCGGGGCTAGATATGATCTGATATTAGCCGTATGCTCATTTGCTTATATAGAGACATTTCATGATTCACATTGCATATAGTTACTTGTAGTGCATGATATTATATCTGATGTACACTGCACTATTATCGACAGTCCATGTTGCACGAGCACCAATGATATGCTACACACACATTGTTGATAATTGACATGATAGGCACAACACAATTGCTCATTCATATACCTTGCTATCGGTTAGCGACATTAAACAGTTATACTTGTGCGACATTGCATATTACATAGAACATACCTGTATACCTACATGCTCATATGTATACCATGCTACATTACTTGTTCACACATATACCATGCTATATCATTTGTTCGCACATATACCATGCTATATTATTTGTTAGCACATATACTTTGCTATTGATTTATGATCAGTTTGTATTGCATATATATCAGTGGTATGGGACGCTGTGTATATATGTATTCTGGATTTAGATATTATAGATTGTATTGCATATATATCGGTGGTATGGGACGCCGTATATATATGTATTTGTATTGCATATATATCAGTGGTATGGGACGCTGTGTATATATGTATTCTGGATTTGGATTCTTGGGATCCGCGAGATACATTATATGGACTTATGCATTTGAGATGCGATATGGGAAATTAAGGTGTCGATGTGGGCACTTAATTTCCGAGAGATATATGGGATTGACAGACCGATACGTGGAAACGCAAGTATCGAGGTGGATACTTGGTTTTCGAGGAACGTATGGATATTTGACAGACCGGTACGTGGAAACGCAAGTATCGAGGTGGGATACTTGGTTTTCGAGGAACGTACGGATATCATGTTTTTGGGTGTCGATGTTTGACACTCGGGTTTCATTGAGATGTACAGTATCTGAGGGCCGATCTGAGGGCCGATTTGAGGGCCGATCTGAGTATTTGGGATTTGGGTGTTGTTGAGATACACCGTATTTTTCATGCTGATGATATGCGCATGAGATTATTTACTTTCCGCACTCAGTATTATATTGATATGGATATCATGATAGTTGCATATTCATATTGTCATACTCATGCTATCAGTTCACATGTTATTGATTATTGATGCTAGTGCATACTTGCGATTACTGTATGATGTTAATTACTATTCACGAGTTGGCAACTCACCCCCGTTGTGCCACAGTTTTGCAGGACTTACCCTCTGAGTAGTCGCGGCGGGGCAGCTTATCATTTCTTTTGGGGATACCGCTACCTTGGGCAGTGAGGCCGTTGCTTTATAGGTGGGTTTGCGGTTATCCGTTGTATTGTATATCATTTTGGGTTGGATCTAGTATTCTCCATCTACTTGTTGTATATGACTTAGAGACGACTTGTGAGATATCAGTATTGTATATTGGTTTTGGGAACCGTGCTCGTAGAAGCAGGTTATTGTGGATATGTATACTTTTTGATATAGTCGTTCTCTTTGATATTTCTTCGCTTTGGCGTCGTATACTTGTTGTGGTGATTGTCTCCGCCGGTGGGCGTGATTTTTCTCCCATTTGGGATGTTTATTATATTTATCTGTGTTGTACCCGTTTACGGGGCTAGTTTTACAAAGGAGGTGCTGCCGAAATTTTTATGAAAGAAAACTAGAGTTAGAAATTTTAAATGGCGACTCCTAAAACTTTTAAACTATTGTTTCTCCGTTGATCCAGTTTTGGGTGGTTTTAGATTTCTGGGTTTTCGGCTTACTTAAGTTACGTACGCCTGTAGACGTTACGTAGTTTAAGTGCCGGTTACGGGCCGAATTGCGGGTCGTGACAATACCGTCGTGGTCTTGAGATGGATGGTAGGGGCCGGTCTGGACTGACGGCGCCCTAGATATTGAGATTGAGACATTGATATTTCGAGACAGTGAGATTTATGTTTTGTGTCGATGCTAGACACTGTTGATGCTGATTTCATTTATGATACCTCAGTTTAAAAATACGAAGGAAATCTCACTAATTTATGAAAACAGTTTCTTCGTTTACATGTATTCTGTTTCATGCATTCATACCTCATTCATATGATATATTGCTACCTGAGGCACTGACACGGGCATATGAAATTATACTCGGGTTAGATATTACCCTAGCCATTGTTATAGGCTGCCTGTTATACTTATATTTGAGGATATATTATGATCATTGACCTAGGTTGCGTTATTTATGCGATTTCTGTGCGTAGATGTTTTTCTATTCACGAGTTGGCAACTCACCCCCGTTGTGCCCCAGTTTCTTGCAGGTTTGCCGTACAGGTTTCATTATGGCTTGCGGGCTGAGTTTCATTCGGGTGGCTTGCTAGTAGGTGGGTTTTTCTTGTATCGTACCCATCATATTACCTTGTATGATATTATTCAGTTGTATCTAGTAAATTCCATCAACCAAACATGTATTTATTGAGATAGAGACCTGTGTTGTTTATTCTTTCGACCTTAGAGTCGCTCGTTATATTTCTGGTGGTTTTGAGTTTCCTTTTGAGTTTTGATCCTCGCCGTTGGCGTTGTATATTATATTACTTGTGTGGTTGTGACCGTCGATTGACGAAGAGCTAGCTCCCGTTTGGGGATGTCTTTTTCTTGATTTCGTATACTATTCATGTTGTATCCCGTTTGGGGGCCAGTATTTACAAAGGAGACTCTGCCGAAATTTTCAGTAAAATTTTGATGTTTTTAAAAAAACCGCATAATTCGGCTTATGCTATTGAAACTACTTGTTGTAAATTGGTTTTCCTTCACTCTACTTCTTTTCTTGGTTTGGATTTCTGGGTTTTCGGTTTACTTAGATTACGTACGCCTCAAGACGTTTCGTAGTTTAAGTGCCGGTCATGTTCCGTACTTTCGGGACGTGACAAAGTTGGTATCAGAGCGTTAGGTTTTAACCTTCGGAGCGTAGGATGACCCTTGGTTGATGGAATAGGTGACTAAAGTAGAGTGACGTACCGTTGATATGTTCCGCGGCATATTTACGACACGCCACTCCACTTAAGAAGCCTTAGGATGTACATTTCCTTTTTCAGTATTATATTCCTTCCTGATCTAGCCTCGTCGGTACCAGTTTGGTTTTGCTACTACGGTTACGGGCAGGGAGAGCTACGGCTAGAGTTGCGGTCAGCACGAGCTCGTCACGGACGAGGACTGACCAGGGCGAAATTCCGGCGACACCCGATTGTAGAGAGGTGTCTTTTGATTGTGTTTTCGCACCACGAGCGTTTGGCGGATCGCCTTTATGAGATTTCTCGGACGTGCCGATCAGTATCAGAGGATTGGGCCACTGGCAGAGGCCAGCCAGATTTTGATGACCGTTGGTGTGTTGCTTATTCATGATGGTTGAGGCACTGTTCAGCGTGCAGACGAGCGAGCCAGTTATTGCTGCGAACGACGAGATATTGCCCCAGATGCTGGCGTTAGTGCAGAACGAGTTGTACTAAGAGATGATAGAAGGTCGCTAATCATCGAGGATGAATGACTAGGACATGTGGATCGTTCGCCTACCCCGATGCGAGGTCATCAGATAGATTGATTCCAGCTAGAGACGACTTCACGCAGAGACGTGAGGGTCGACAGAGACGATCGAATGTCGGAAACCTATTATTCCAAGTTTAAAGTAGTCGGAAAGACATGCAGGCAATTCTATAGTCCCTCTAGAAGAATGAAACCCTAACTCGACTTAATGACCGTGCGAAAGCCTTTGAACCTTCGGGTTTGCGGCAGTTCTACGGCGCCATTAGTGAGGCTTGGGTTTGCCCTTCTACGGCTGGACCACCGATGCTGTGGTATATATATTCGATACTATTAAACTGTGCCCAAGATATTGAGCTCTTGGGGGATTATGAGGTTTTGACGAATCGATCGAATGGTTCGACTTCAATCGGATGCTTGGTGGTGAGATGCATTCTTGGGAGACTCCAGATACGAGGATAGTCGTTGGAGCTCAGTCCATGCAGCCGTGACGAGACGAGTCCAAAGCAGACGACATTAGAGAAAAGTGGAGTAAGAGGTTCGCACCAGATCTAGATGAGATGACGTTCCACTCCGCGACATCAGAGATGCGATGCGCATGCCGAGGCATGGTACTTGGACTCACCTTCCAGAAGGAGTCGCGATGAGTATGCAGTCGTTCCAGAGCAAGATGCAGATATAGGAAAGGACGATGACTTCCGGACAGTTGGCAGAGACGAGGCATGGAATAGACCGTGAGCAGGATTCCTTCCAGGACACTGCTGCAATGATACTTGCACCCAGGATCAGATGTGTCACGTACATTCAGAGAGCCAGAGGCCGACGCCAGTGATATGCTGTCTTACGAGTGGTCGCGATGATTGACCGGGAGATGACAAGAGACGTGCCAGAACTGGATCATCCCCGTTAGCACACCCGACAGGGCCAATGAGCCGATGGACCGAAAGATTGGTAATTCACAGTGAAGACCTTGACCCAGGAGTGGTCATGGTTACGCACACCAGCAGGCCAGAGTTCATGATCATCGACGAGACGTCCCATTAGTGACCGCGACAGTTGGCCCGAGATTCTTAGAGGATGCGCTTGAGCGGTACTATGCCGCCATTATTGATTTCGATGTTTTTGGTGATTTACTCGAATGATTTGATTTTGATGATTGAGGATTTATGATCTTTGCACAGTGTTGCACTTGATATCGTTTTCGTGCTTGGGTTTCACATGTTTGTGATTTTACGGTTTTAGACATTTGAGTTGATTTTGTGCGTATTCACGCACACGATTTGGTTCCTGCACTCTGTATAGTTTATATATGCTTGCAGTGCAATGATACGCCTTTTGTGCACTTAGATGCATTGGACTTTGATTTCGATGGTGTTGTTCGATATTTGTTTTGTGCACCTTGTGCACCTGATTTGATTTTGCGCATGTTCGGCACTTGATATTGGATTTCATGATTTCGTGCACGATGGATGCACCTGATTTGGATTTTCGCGCATGTTGAGCGCATGTCTTGAGATGCGATTTTGGTGCACACCAGATGCACTAAATCGAGATTTTTCATGCATGTCAGATGCACCTGATTTTGCTGTCAGGCACACATGTTGCCTACGACAGATGTTTCGTGCACACCCGATGCACTTAGATGTTGTTTCTGTGCGCATGTATGACACATTCATGGATTTTGATTTCCGTGCGCACCAGACGCACGTAGCATTCATGTGCATATTTTGGGGATTGATTTCGTATAGAGCAGTACGTTTTTATGATATTGCTATGTGTTTTCGTACTGAGCATGACTAGTCAGAGGACAGTACCTGAATATATTTGGCATTCATTTCCTTCAGATATTTACATATATAGATTTGATATTTACATGTATAGTTTCGAGTTATATCATATTGGTTTTATATTGGATTTGACATTTGTGTCTTTACCGTGACTCCGATTATTGCGCGATGCTTGACGGAGTTTTGATTTTGAGTTATCTGAACATTACTCATGCGCATGTATTGCGCTATGATGCGTTTTATATACTTAGGATTTCGGAGCCCCGACGACTTGATGGTTTTTCTTAGATGTTTTAGTATTTGGGGGAGTTTGAATTTAAATTCGGGGACCGAATTTCTTTAAGGGGGGAAGATTGTAGCGTTTTGAAAATCGTTTCGGTGAAATTTCGGAAAATCGGTAAAATAAGGGGGTTTTCTGTAAAAAAGTCAAAAATACAAATATCTTATTATAAAAATTAAATATACATATTCTAGCTATGTAATTGCTATTATTTGGTGTTTATTGAGCCGCTGGTGAAATTTCAAATTTTCTGAAAAAAATATTATTTTATTATTATTTTAAGCCGTCACTAATACATTTTATTAGGGAAAATTACAAATTGGAATGAGTTGAAAAAAAATTTGTGCATCATAAAACATTAAATAAAATTTTATCATGTGGTTTTTGGAACGAAATCATATGCCAAAACGGATTAGAAATTATTGAAGAAAAAAAGCTTTTTTTAGTGTAAATGGATGTTTGGGGTATCGTATTTATCATTTTTCATCACCCCACACCCGTACCCACACCCACACACCCCCACTTACTCCTCCCCTTAGCCAAATTCAGCAGCCCTCACTTTTTCCCCACTTGGTTTGCAAAGGAAAGAAAAGGAAAAGAAAAGAAAAGAAAAGAGTAGAAAATGATATATTTTGAGGTGGACTTTGACTTTTCTTCTCACTTTTTCCACCCCACTCTCTCTCCTCCCTCACCCACCCACAATTTCTGAACGAAATTGTGCAGGCCAACAGCAGCCCCCCCTTCCTTCTTCTCCTCTCTTTCCATCAAAAAAAAATTGTCAAAAATCAATTAAAACCTCACCGAAATCAAAATCCGACTCCTACCCATTTTCCCTCATCTCCTTTAGCATGGATCTTGGTGCAAGGATTTCAAAATGGAGGTCTAGAATTCAAGTTTGATCATGGTTTGTGAGGTATAACTTTTGACCCATTATTCATTTTTTTTGATTTAAATTCCTTAATGAAGCTAATTAGGTGTTAAATTGTGGGTTTAATTGAATGTTTGGAAATTCAATTGGGAATTTTGAATTGAAGCTAGGGTTTGAATTAAATTAGGTTCTTTATCATTAGCTTATGATTGTAATGAGGGGATTAACATGTAATTGAATGCAAAATCTAATTTGGTTACTAATTGCTAATTTGTTAGTTTAAAAATGGTGATAATTATGCTAAATTGCTAACTAGGTTTTAGAAATTAAATAAAAACGTGGGATTAAAATCTAGTTAGGATTTTTAGCACATCATTAAGGTTTCCATGAGTGGTTTAACCATTTAATATATGCAAAACCAAGTTTAATTGTAAAATTGTGAATTTTACAATAAAAAGTGTTAAAATTGATATTTTTGCAATCTAGGATTTTGGAAATTATGCAAATTTATGTGATTAAATTATGGAAATGGTTTTTATGACTTATTTAAGTTATTTAATAAGTATTATGGCCGCTAGAATTGTTTAAACATCGAGTTTTGCACTAAAATGGGTAATTTTGCTTGCTAGTTTTTCGGAAAAACGGCTTTTAAAGTGAATTTGGGGTTTTTGTGAGTTTTAACCTAGTTTATATTAAAATTAGTGTTCGTGAATGTGCAAATGAGTGTATTTGGGTTTTCTCGATGGTTTGGCGTTTGTACGCCGACGTCGAGGGTTTTTGGGTTGATTTGTGAAAGCAACCATATGTTTTGACCTATGTGGGATTCGTGCGTCGTTTTGGTCATGAGTCGGATTTTAATGAGATATGGTGCGTTATGATATGTTGGTACCCCCATGTGGACTTCGAGACGACAAACAAGCGCGTGGCAACGTAGGCACCGGCTAGCGAGGACCAGGTGAGTAGATTTATATCTACGGGGAGAAGTCGGGTGGATGGCGTATAGCACCCCCGCAGTCCGTGGTGGTGTATACGGATGCGTATACACACCAATAATTATTATATGTCATTTGGGATTATTAACGATACTTAGGATGGATATTGGTGTGTTAGATTATTTTAGCGTTGCGAACCCTAGGGTAGTGTTGCACACACATACACACATACATACTTGCATACATTCCTATTGATATGTGCTCATGGGATTCTATATAGTTATGTGTTCACATAGGTATGGGACTGTGTGTTCACATACGGATTTGAGGATAGTACTTGGGATTTATGATGAGTCGATGAGATTTGATTTGAGGCCGTGAGATCGGTGATATAGCGGGGTTCGTATTTGAGATACGACATGACGTTGTAGCGGGTCCTTGACGTAGTTTTTACACACGTGCATGCATACTTAGGCGGTATCAGTATTGTACTAGATGTAGATCAGTACCCCGATCATGATAATTGATAAAGAGGATACCAGGTGAATAGTATGATGAATGTGATATTGACCCGTACCTAGATTTGGGATGCCGTACGACGGATTTACATACGAGCTATATTGATGATTGATCCGCACTCTTGACTTGGGATGTCTGGTTATGGATATGATATTATTGAGGCGGGATCACCGACTATACATATACAGGTATGTATATGTATCGACTCAGATGATAGGCGGTTTCCTTACCTGTAGTTCAGCTTGTTAGTTCAGCCGTATAGTTTAGCGTAGTTGTTAGATTAGATTAGACCCTACCTATTTCAAAACTAACGAATCGTGGGTATTTTAAAAGACAGCCCAAGGGATCTTACGGATATTTCAAAAGACGTATCTTTTCATAAAAACACCGTAGCCCCTATTTTCAAAACCCCATGATTCGTGTTATTTCAAAAGGCACCAATTTGTAGGACTTATATTAGATTAATGCAGATTAGTTATCGTTGTGTCTAGTTTCAGCTCCTGCACATTATTGTTGTTCGCTCTGCCTCGCATATTTATTTTGCTGCATATTCCATTATTGATATCATGCTGTTAGGACACTAGCACCATTACCGATGATGCGTATGTACCACGTACACCTATTTGCCGGCTCACACACATCTTCATCGGTAATTGCCATGTCACGTACACTTTAGAGAATATAATTGCTTGACTTAGATTGTTAGCTAGTAGTTTTGATATGATATTAGTGTACTTCCCTTATATGCCATATTAGACATTGTAGTTATTACCTACCACTTCATGCATACTGTTATTCAGTTGTTCATGCCTAGTTCATTATCATTGACATATGCACTTGTGATGATTTCTTGAGATTTATGATATTTCTGGATTTCGGGGAAAGCCGCAAAATTTACAACTTATGATCTTTTAAAATATAAAATGTTGCGGTTTTCTAGTGATGTAAAGTGTCGTCCACCATGAGTTTGCTGTGGTTTTGGAGATCCGTGTCGAGGAGTGGAGGAACCATCACGGGTACATGGTAGGCCCGGTATGGTACCTCGGGGCAAGAGGAATGTGGTGTTGACGTTGAGCCTGGCTGGGGAGCACTACCTACCGGTGATATTACCCGACGCGTCGGATATCCGGAGGATACCGTCGTGGTCTTGAGATGGATGGTAGGGGCCGGTCTGGACTGACGGCGCCCTAGATATTGAGATTGAGACATTGATATTTCGAGACAGTGAGATTTATGTTTTGTGTCGATGCTAGACACTGTTGATGCTGATTTCATTTATGATACCTCAGTTTAAAAATACGAAGAAAATCTCACTAATTTATGAAAACAGTTTCTTCGTTTACATGTATTCTGTTTCATGCATTCATACCTCATTCATATGATATATTGCTACCTGAGGCACTGACACGGGCACATGAAATTATACTCGGGTTAGATATTACCCTAGCCATTGTTATAGGCTGCCTGTTATACTTATATTTGAGGATATATTATGATCATTGACCTAGGTTGCGTTATTTATGCGATTTCTGTGCGTAGATATTTTTCTATTCACGAGTTGGCAACTCACCCCCGTTGTGCCCCAGTTTCTTGCAGGTTTGCCGTACAGGTTTCATTACGGCTTGCGGGCTGAGTTTCATTCGGGTGGCTTGCTAGTAGGTGGGTTTTTCTTGTATCGTACCCATCATATTACCTTGTATGATATTATTCAGTTGTATCTAGTAAATTCCATCAACCAAACATGTATTTATTGAGATAGAGACCAGTGTTGTTTATTCTTTCGACCTTAGAGTCGCTCGTTATATTTCTGGTGGTTTTGAGTTTCCTTTTGAGTTTTGATCCTCGCCGTTGGCGTTGTATATTATATTACTTGTGTGGTTGTGACCGTCGATTGACGAAGAGCTAGCTCCCGCTTGGGGATGCCTTTTTCTTGATTTCGTATACTATTCATGTTGTATCCCGTTTGGGGGCCAGTATTTACGAAGGAGACTCTGCCGAAATTTTCAGTAAAATTTTGATGTTTTTAAAAAAACCGCATAATTCGGCTTATGCTATTGAAACTACTTGTTTTAAATTGGTTTTCCTTCACTCTACTTCTTTTCTTGGTTTGGATTTCTGGGTTTTCGGTTTACTTAGATTACGTACGCCTCGAGACGTTTCGTAGTTTAAGTGCCGGTCATGTTCCGTACTTTCGGGACGTGACATCGATTGTCCATAACAGGAAGTCCCTGGCCAGGGTTGATGATGAGATTTACTGGTAAGTGTTATCAATAGTTTCTCGACCCGTTATGAGCCTCACATCGGCATGACTTATCAAGTTATTGGGGTCTGACGTTTACCACCCCCAGACTCGATATGCGACATATCAGATGAAGAGACCGGACTTTACGGTAGTGTTACTTATTGGATTCACGGGAGTATGAGCAAGCTTGCTTGCTGATTTTCTGATCGTTCAATACCTGGGTAGCCGTTACGTCCAGCTAATACCGCTGACGGCTTGTGGGTGACTAATATGATCATCACCTACTGCTGCGTATTGACGAGTGTCTAGAGTCCTACACAGAGGTTTCTTGGCTCAAGCAAAACGAAGTAGGGCACATATGTGATATGTGCGGGGCCGAGATTGATACTTGTATGTGATACAATATTCTAATCTCGCGATATAGGTTATATGTGATATAACCGGATTATTGAATCAAGTGTTGATTCAATAATTTGTTATATGTATATTTTATATACATATAAATGATATTAGTCAGTTGTATGTGATATAGCCGTATTATTAAATCAAGTGTTGATTTAATAATTTAATATATAATTATATATATTTGATATATTAATATTTATTAACTAATATTAGCTCACTTAAGAAATTTCTTTTCTCTAAATACATTTAAATGTATATGTGATATATATTAATGTATTTATTTTGTGTCATGCTAGATGATACATTGGACTTGGGTGTATGAGACTCATACCTAACTAAAGATAATTTGGGTGATTAATTATTAAGAGATAAATAAAAATTATGTGGAAATAGACATGGTTTAAGATGCTTGTGAAAGTATATAAAAACCTTGACTTAGTCCACTAATTTTGTAAACAACTTTACATCTAAGTGAATAAGGAACACTAACCTAGAATCTTAATTAGATATTTAGACGAAACATTCATGTAAACAACTTTACATCTAAGTGAATAAGGAATACAACCTTTGTAGACCGGTCCTTCACTTCAAAAGCTCCGTGTAGTAGTCCCTTCGCTCCAAGTAGTGAACTCCCGGACTCTAGAAAGACTCCACAAGATGAAAGGAATAAGCTTGCTTAAAGTCTTCGAGGCCGAAGATGATCTACATCGAGGAGACACTAACTCAAGCTACCTCTTCACTAATTGTGAAGCAAATAACCTAAACTAAATGGCTAATCTAGTATAGGTTGATGAAGTAGGAATTTTGCTCACTTTAGAAATATTTTTCTCACTAATTTTCCTCACCTCCCAAATTGCTAGAGAGCTAGAGGAAGGAGATCAAGAAAAGCAACCATGGAGTGAAGCAAGTGAAGAATGAATCAAGTCGTGAGAATAGCAACCATGGGTGAGATAATATCTTATACTAACTCATGTAGAGACTTAACCATGGCGTGGGATAATGGTTGGGTTAACAAATATCTCAAGTAAAACAAAATTAGTGGACTAAGTCAATGGTCACTACAAGCTTCTCCAAGCTTCTAACCATGTGACCAATCTCTGACTAATTTTGATTTACTTTAAATAAATAAAACCCATCATTATGATAAGCATGGTGTGAGCCTCATACACCCATGTCTCATGTATCATCCAGCATGACACAAAAGAATGTACATTAATATATATCATATATATACTAAGTGTACACAAGTGAGAAAAAGAAATATGAAGTGAGCTAATATTAGTTAATGTAAGTTAATATATCAAATATATAATTATACATTAAATTATTAAATCAACACTTTATTTAATAATCCGGCTATATCACATACAACCGACTAATATCAAATATATCAACTTATCGAATCAACACTTGATTCGACAGCCCGGCTATATCACATATAACCGACCGATATCACATATCGCAAGAATAGAATATGGTATCACATACACGTATTAATCTCGGTCCCGCACATATTACATATGTGCTCCTACTTCGTTTCTCCTGAGTCAGGAAACCTCTGTATATGACTCTAAAGACTCGTCAATACGCCAGCAGTAGTTGATGATCATATCAAACACCCATAAGCCGTCAGCGGTATGCTAAACATAACGGCCACTCGGGTATTAAGCGATCAGAAGATCAACAAGCAAACCTGCTCATACTTCTACGAATCCAATAAGTAACACTACCTACAGCCCGGTCTCTTCGTCGGATATGTCGCATATCTCATCCTGGGGGTGGTAAACGTCAGACCCCAATAGCCTGATAAGTCATGCTGATGTGAGGCCCATAACGGTTCGAGAAACTACTGATAACACTTACCAGTAAATCTCAGCAACCCTGGCCAGGGATTTCCTATTATGGCCAATCGAGCATAGCGCAACATCAACCCCCAATACCGGGAGAGACGAAATCCCCTCCTATCGCTCATTGCCTCCATGTGACTCGGGACTGTACCCAAAAACCACCGTTTTACATGATCTCTTGAATGTGGTAAGGTGGAAATCAAAGCACAGTGGGAATCACACAAGACTCTATGACGATCTCGGGACAACAGACTAACCTGTACCAGTATCACCAGAGAACTGCTGTCTGACGATAGGTATAATACCATCTAGGAGTTCTCGGCGAGTCCGTCCAGTGTACCCAGTCTCCACTGAGCACCCGTTTACCATCTCTGATGTTAAACACCAATGGATATAGGATCATCCATCACCCATCACATGGGTCGAGAAGCGTATACGCTAGTCTACTCTGGAATATCGATGCCCCGTCTCGATACTCCCACGACTACGAACATTTGAAGGATGTACTTACCGACTACCTCTACCCCACTAGTATGATCTGCAACATAATCCTGGTAGTCAAGTACTCATCCTAATGGCGTTATCAACATGTAATAGAGAGACTATAAGTGTATATGTTAAGATAAAGAGCAACCAGATAGCATATTATCATGTCGAGCAAGAAAGTCCTCCCCATATATGTCCAAGCATCCACTATAATATACATCACATGTATAATAATGTCCTCTAGGCCATACATATAACTAACAATCTCCCACTTGCACTAAGACCATTTGTTGTAGTATCTCATACTTAACGCTCCATAAAAGTCTCTCTAGGGAAAGGCCTCTGTGAATGGATCTGCCATGCTATCCTTCGTGTCAACTCTCCTGACCTCGATCCCTTGGAGATCAACCATCTCCCTGATCAGGTGATACTGTCCTCAGAATATGTCTGGATGGCTGATGGGACCTGCGTTTTTAGGCCAAAGCCACAACTCCATTGTTGTCACAATAACGGTTATTGGGTGCTCAATGGTAGGAACCATGTTCATCTCATGAACAATAAATATCCAGACATCCACTTTGGTAGCATCGTTGGTAGCGATGTATTCAGCCTTTATCTTCTAGGCTGCCACGGTATCTAGCTTGGAACACTTCCAACATACCGTCCCTCCATTGAGGGTAAAGACAAAGCCCGAGACTGACTTTCAGTCGACCTTATCACTCTGGGAGCTGGAATTGGTAAAGGACTCCCACTGGAGTTCACCGTTACCAAACCCTAAGAACAGTTCTTTAGTGCTTCTCAAGTACTTCAGAATGTCCTTCACAGCTTTCCAGTGATTCTTTCAAGATCCGATTGATTCCTGATCACTACACCTAGTGAGTTAACTACATCTGATATGGTACATAACATCGCATACATGATAGAGCCTAGTGCCAAAGCATAGGGTGTCCCTTGCACGCGAGCTCTCTCCAAATCAGTCTCGGGAAACATCTTTTTGGAGAGAGTGATTCCTGAGTAAGTGGGCGAACCACCACGCTTAGAATGCTCCATACTAAACCCCTTTAGTATGGTGTTAATGTACATGGATTTGGGACACTCCCAATATCCACTTCGATCTATCACCATAGATCATAATCCACAAGATGTAGTAGGTATCATTCAGATCTTCCATGGAGAATCCTCGTGATAAGAGGAGCTTGACCGATTGTAGCATAGGAAACCATTTCCTATCAAGAGTATGTCATCTACGTACAATTCGTGGAAGAAAACCTTACTCTCTACAACCTTCTTGTATATACAAGGTTCATCTACCTTTTTGATGAAGTCAAACTTTTTGACTGCCATATCAAATAGATGTTCCAACTCTGCGATGTGTGTTTTAATCCAGATGGACTTAAGCATAGCCACTGGAGAAAAGGTTTCATCATAATCCACACTTGGTTGCATGACGAGAACCTTTTACTGCAAGTCTAGCTTTGAAAGTCTCACTTTTCCATTTACACCAAGAATCTTCGCAAGATCCATTTGTTCCCGATGGGTTTTACCCCTTCAGATGCAACGTTCAAAGTCATACTTTGTTGGTGTACATGGATTCCATCTCTAATTGCATAGCATCCAGCCAGTTCACAGAGTCCCCACTCATGATGGCCTGCCTGAACCTAGTTGGGTCATCATCTACCATGATGCAATCCTCGCTCCTACTGTCATCGAGAAAACCGTAGTATCTCTCAGGTGGTGAAGAAACCTACCAGATTCGCGGAGATGCTGACCTTCGTTGGAGACTATTGAATCCTTTGGTTTCACCAAATATCAGCTGTTAGTTTGTCCAGCTGGAACTCCTTCCAGTTCTACCTCATGACCACAAATTTCTTCACAAGAAATTCCTTTCCTAAAAAGATGGCATGCTGAGAAACAAAACAACTTTTGTTCCTCGGTGTGGTAGAAGATATTCCCTCGCAAATGTTTTGGATATCCAACAAACTTACAGAACCGACCTTGCCTCGAGCTTGTCCGGATTTTGCATTTCAACATAGGCTGAACAACCCCATATCTTAACTTGTTTAAGACATGGTCTCTTCCCATACCATATCTCATATGGAGTGGTATGCACAGATTTGGATGGAACCCCATTCAATAGGTATGCAGCTTCTTAAGTGCATAACACCAAAAGAAAACAGGTAACTCAGTAGTACTCATCATAGAGCGCACCATATCTTATAGGGCGCGATACCGCAGCCCCGATACACCGTTGTGCTGTGGTGTATTCGAAGGAGCAAGCTGAGAGAGAATCTTATTCTTTTTTAAATAATCCAGGAACTCCGTGCTCAAGTATTCTTCTCCTCGATCACATCGAAGGAAATTAATACTTCTACTCGTCTGGTTCTCAACTTCAAACTTATATTCCTTGAATTTCTCAAAAGTTTCAGACTTGTGTTTCAACAGGAACACATGTCCGAATCTTGAGAGATCGTCGATGAATGTAATAAAGTACAAAGAACCAACCTTGGCATTTGTAGACATAGGACCGTATACATCATCATGTATCCATCCCAAGAGTTCAGTAACTCTTTCTCTGTTTCCAGTAAACGGAGTATTGGTCATTTTACCTTTGAGACAATGCTGGCAAGTATCATAAGATGAAAATTCGAATGGATTTAAATATTCATCCTTATGTAACTTAGCTAGTTGTGTCGCATTGATATGACCTAGTCTACAATACCACAAGAAAGATTCATTCATTTCTGAACTAATCATCTTGTGTGTGTTCTATATACTTTGAACTGTGGTTTGATTTAGAACTTATATGCCATTACATAACGTGCCTGATCCAATCAACTCTTGATTCAGGAAAATGTTCACAACATTATCCTGCAATACAAAATTATATCCTTCTTTAACTTAATAAAGAAACTGATGTAATGTTGTATATCAGGTTCGGTATGTAATAACATTCGTTCAGAACCAATGTTTTTACCATTTGGTAATACAAGATGATATTTGCCAACTGATTTGGCTGCAACAATTGCACCATTCTCTAACACTTAGAGATATATCACCCAATCCCCATTCTCTACCTTTCTGTAGCCCATGTAACAAATTACATATATGGGATTCTGATCCGGTATCTCATACCTAGGACGTAGAGAATACTGAGAAACAGTTCTTGGCAATGAACACACCCGAAGAATATGCATCAACATGCTCATTCCTCGTTAGGGTCGTGTAGGAATCCGGATATTCCCCTATTTCCTGCTCGGACTTATAAAAATTATAAGTTGGAGCGGAACCAACATTCCCCAGCTCAATATAATAAGCAGGTTCGGTCAATGATCCATATTATTATCTTGATTAAGGCATGTTACAGTCGCTACCAGGAGAGAGAGAGAAGAAAACACTCTGCGAATGCTCTTGCAAGATCAGATTGGTTATTATTTTATCTAATCATGATAGCTCCCACTGTTTTTATCAAATCTTCCTTCAAACCCTAAAAGATAAGACCAGCCGGGATTAATTACACCCTACAAGTTTGCCAATCTTTCGGCCAGGCCAGTGTCGGTACTTTGAGGGAGATTTCCCGTGCTTTCGCACGGACCTAATTAAAATAAATCTCGTTTTCCCAGGGGCGTAACCCCGTTAACACCTTTCTAGACACCTACTTTGATCGGCTAATAGTAATGTGCAAAACTCTCCCAGGAGTTACTCTTACTCGCAGTGGGTATCGGGATCCAACTATCTCATAGAAGGTATGCAATCTCATTGCAAATTTCAACACTTGAAATTCCCGATAATATTTTGCCCCTAGCTTCCTATGACCTTGACGAAGGCCAACAAACCATAGGCCGCTAGTCAAGTTCAACCCGTACATTTCATGATTGAATTAAACCCACCTGCATGACCCTTGACGAAGGCAAACAAAATCGCACGACTACCCTGATCCAATCGCATCACATGCTTTAGCAGATAAGCACTAGTTAGCTACCGCACACCACGCCTTGACGAAGGCCAACAAACGTAGCACGAATGCTAAGTAGCACTTATCTAAAATGACGGAGGGCTACGACAAGGTTTTAAGAAAACCTTTTGCGTAATGAACTTGATATCGTTGTAGAATCGAGTGATTTTGAAAAGGAGTGTTTTTTAGGCTTTTACTAGTTTTGCTAAAGAGGTCACTCCCGGTGAAGGGATCTCGGCTCTTTCCTCATCGAATGAGGTGCAGGATATTTCACAAATACCACTATGCAAAGCATGAACTAAAAAATCAATCAAAAAACAAAACCGAGTGGGTTGTAGTATCTGCTGGTTCCGCTAAAGAGGTCACTCCCGGTGAAGGGATCTCGGCTCTTTCCTTATCGAATAAGGTGCTGGATATTCTATAAGGAATACCGCTATGCAAAGCAAGAACTAGAGCTGCCAGTTTTTAGAACAGGTTTCTACAACATATTTAGGTTTCTTTTATTTCATTAATCTCATTAATGAAGTCCCGTCATTTATGCTTCCTAAGCATCACAGAAGAAACGAAAATATAACGTATGCTTATGCCATCCGCATTCGCCACAGTGTCCCGTTATGCACCGTTAGGTTACTTAACTAACGGAATAGCGAGGCGGGACTAGCGCGGGTGCAAAACATAAGCAACGTTTATTATATATCATATATATAATAATAACATTCGTCTCATTATATAAAGTGATCACATCACAGAATATCAGCAGCAGAAGTCCACATATGAAATATTGGATATACTAGAAATTCCGTGTTATTAAACTAGTTAAAACACGGATTCCACGGTCATGATGAATATCCAAACCCACATCCCTAGACCCCTACGAGAGCGGCAAGAAACCCTACCAATTCAAGAGTTAGGAGACCCGGTCCCGACTCCTCGAGATGGTCTACTACTGGACCCTAGAACCCGGTTACTTATGCTCCTCACTTTGGGTCTATCCTAATACGGAAAAGTAAATAATATACATCAATGGTGACATCATTCTCAATCCAGAAGTGCCCCAATAAAAGAATATTATATACAAGTTTTTACATGAATGAAAATAAAAAACTCTCATCTCACATAAAAAAAACCCGGTTATTCAAAATACGACGATCCAATATAACATATCACAGCAACACATAACATCATATGTCATCAACGTAAATAAATATGCGTATCCTAATTTTCATTGACATATAGCAACGAAACCAGCGATACACCACATATTACACTTATGGTAGCAGAAAAGAAAGTGAAAACTACAACAATTGGAATCCGCAACCACCTTAGACATCATAAACCCAATATATCACATACTTTGGATTTCATGCCTAACCAAATGAATTCCTTAGACATTGCATGCCTAACAACTATAAACCCTGCATTTTAGTCTCGATATTGAAAACACTTTTCAATAGCCAGTCGGATAATTCAACAAGATTCCCGACAACCTGATCGAATGCTCATCGGAAACTTTAGTAGACGGCCGCACCCCCGATGTCATCGACAAAGTGAACTTAGGCGGAACACCGCGGCCATGAGCACCCGAACGGATGCTTTTGGCGATGGGGTTCTCCTACAGACACTTGGTCGGGGCAATGGTGTAAATCCCCGTTTCCATTCTAATAAAAGTTTCCTATTTTCTGAATTCCAGTGATTTCCTTTTCTTCCCTTCGTATTTTAATTGGTTGTTAAGCTTAATATTTACACCTTATTTTTCCAACTCTTTTGAAATCATAGTTCAAACCCTAAAAGCCAAATTAAATTAATACCAAAACTAAAACAAGCAAAACATTTTAAATTTAAACCCCAACCTTACTTTAACCCATTATTTAAAACCCTAAGCCTTATCTCAGCCCACTCAATTTTCCTTAATAAATTCCTTATAAAAATTCCCCGGCTCGTTTCCTTTTCCTCAGCCCACACAATTTTTCCAAATAAATTCTCTGATCATTTCCCCCGGCCCGTTTCTCCCTCCAGCCCACAAAACATTTTTTTAAAAGGGATTTTCTTTTTCTCGTCAGCCCAACCCAACTCCTCAAGCCCGCCCGCAACTCACCCGACCCGACCCCACTCCTGTTCATCTTCTCTCCTCTTCTAACGGTAACTTCCCCCATTTCACGCCCGCGATCCCTTTTCCCAGCCGCGCCTCGCACCCACGCTCACGCCCACGCTCCTGCCGTTACAACCGCGACGCGCACCCCCCCTCATCTCCATTATCTCCTTCGCACTCGCTCTTCCCCTCACTTTTCCAAATCCCTCACCTCTCTCCCTCTCGAAACCCACACTTCAGTCGACCCCTCCGACGACGACAACCCCCTCAGCGATCCCTCATTCCTCCTCCTTCACTCTCTTCTCTCAAATAACTCACCCCAGGAACCCCTGCATCCTCCATCGACCCGAACACCCCCTGCCAAGCATCCCCTGCACTCTCAAACCCACTCACACCCAACCACGGTCACCGCCTGCAACCGACGCCGACGAGCCCCCACTTCATCTGAAACACCTCATCGATCTTAGACACCCTCAGCACCGTCACCATCATTCCAGAACCCGAGCCCCAATTCTCTCTCTCTTCAAAATTCCAAAAAACCCATTTTCCAAACATTTCACTGCGGCCATTGCCGGAGCGACGCCGTCGACCGTCGTCGACCCCAGTACACTCGCAGAGGATCATCAAGCACCCCTCAACCTCCAGTGACCGTGCAACGACTCCGGACAACTCCGACGCAAAATCCGCATCTCGATCCAAGCTCGCGCAAATCCGTTTCACGGCGTACATCACGCGTTCGTGACGCCGCTGCTACCGTGCGACCCCGAGACATTTTCCAGGCAAGTGTTTACTTGCTTCATGCTAATATAGTTGTGGTACAAACCTAAATCATATAGTTTACAAATTTGCCGATTACCGATATATTATGTGACCTAAGTGTTCGATGCTAGTCTCTAATGAAAATAATTGTTTATTTTGACGGAAACCGACATTTTCTGTTGGCCCATATGGTGATAAATATAGTGTATGAATCTTGCTGGAAAATAAGATTGTTAGTGACTAAAATTGATACCCCCAAATATGCCGTTAAACTAGAAATTTTCTCGTATCTGAAAATGAATAAAATCACCGTAAATTATATACATATTGGAATGATACGTTCGAGGGCTTAAATCGAAGCCGACTCGACGAACTTTAACCCTATGTAAACTTCTAATGATTTCTGTTATGTAACTGTGATGATAATTAGATCGGAGTGCGACTCTGGACTGCAGTCCAGAGCGACTTTGTTTATCGTGTACTGTACCAAAATGGGTGTCATTGTGTTTCCTGAAGTCTTATGTTACGGAACTCTGCATTAGATTAAATATAATTCTGTTAGCTAAACAAAACAAGTGGTTCCATTCCGTTTCATTGCCGTTTGCTATTTTAAACTGTAAATAAAAGGGCAGAACGTATAATTGTCCAGAACAGATTCAGAAGTGATATACTGACATTAAACTGTGTATAAATTTCAACGTACAGACGCGATTGAGGATCCGTCTATTGCGTTGAATACTCTATTGAAAACCATAGATTTCATTCAACTATAACATCGCTAAAATATGAACCCAACTGGGTGCAATTCGTGTCGCGAAACGGACGTTCAGTTCTGAAACTGAATTTCCAGCCGCGAGCACTTAAAATGAAACAGCTATATCTTGAAAACCGGAATCCCGATTGAACTGAAACAAATTTTGATGAATTTCTGACTGAGTGTTCTATTTATCTTACTTGTATCATTTTGCTGAATTCTTAACATATTAATTTATGCAATTTTTGTAAGATAATGACATGCATATTGATTCATAATGCTCATAGCTTAATGATGGCATACATACATATATCATACCCCGTTTGCCATATACTTAGTGTTAGTGCGTGTTATAGTCAGTGGACATTGCATTATCGTGCGTGGTTGATGTTGGTTTAGGAGTGACGAGGATACCAATGGGAAGTGAATATTCGTGACAGTGATTGATACAGTGAGCAGTGTTAAAACCGTGCCATTGGTATACTTGTACACGACTGAATCAAGATCACAAATAGTGTAAACCTGGGGATAAAAGGAAAATCGAAGTGGAAAGAGAATCGTATTTAGCGGGACCGTGTTTTAGAGGATGATCACTCGAGCATTGATATATATATTAGGTAGGATCTAGCGATCCGGCTGACAGGGTTATGTCCCGAGCATGTGGGCCGTTGTCTCGGGTATGTACGAGACTCCTGTTAAACATGATCCTCCTTCCACTATACGATTTCAAACATGACCTAGAGACCGATAGGGACACAGAACATATTCCGCATCATATAGTGACATAGTGATTACTTGCATTGTTTTTACACTAGTATTACCTCATATACATGTTTCATCTTATTATAATAATATTGTTATTGTGTCGCTCTGACGACCTGAGTATGCATGCTCAGATTCTGCGGAAGGACCAATACAGGAGACGGATCTATCCTTCGAGTTCACGGAGATATAGCTTGGTGTACCTTCTTCATTTACTGCTTTCCATAAAAGTGATCGTGAGATTGAACTTGGTTAGTAATTGTTCTTGTTATCTGTAATTTATGAACAATGGAATTTTAATGTAATAAATTAGTGATGTGATTCCTTTAATACTGTGCTTTATTTACTGATTACCATGTAATGCTAGAAGCCGAAGTGTGACTACGGCGGGATGATTCATTGACCATAGGAGCATGGCTGGCCTAGTCATCCCTCGTTTTCCGTATTTTGGGAAGCGGGGCGTGACATGGTTTAGTTGGTATCAGAGCCTGTGTTTAGTATCAAGGGATAACATTAACTATACTGTATTACGTTATTCTTGTTTCACTACTCTTGATTTTCATCCTTGAATTTGATCATATCCTTTTGAATCTTCCAGTGATATGACGTCCCCGAACGACCCCTCCTCGGACTCCAGCTCTCAGGACCGCACGAAAAGAATACTTAGTGCACTGACTACTCTCGCGGAAGCTCAGGAGAGGAAGACAGATTTACTCACTGAGGGACTCAGGGCGATTACCGCCACAGGAGGACCCTCCGCACTCATTACCGCCCCCGAGGGCGCTACTCCACCAACTTATCAGGCTAGGGCTGGTACCGTATCAGACTTCCGACGGTTACACCCAGCCGCATTCACAGGGCTAGCTGAACCCCTTGAGGCTGAGCAATGGCTGGTGAACATGGAGAATTTATTGACAGCCGCCAGGGTTCCAGAGGAAGACAGAGTGGACGTGATAAAGATTCAATTAGAAGACGAAGCCCGTACATGGTGGTCGATGGAAGAAAGCAGACTTGACGAGCCGATTGAATGGAGCAAGTTTAAGGAGTGCTTCCTAGATCATTATTTTCCTTCCACAGCCAAGGCAGAAATGGAGGAAAGGTTTATTCTTTTGAAGCAGAATGGACGCCCAGTGGACGTATATGCGGCAGAGTTCAACCGTCTGAGCCGCTTTGCTCCATACATGGTCAAATCGGAGGCCACCAGGGCCAGACGCTTCCTTCAGGGGTTAGATTTCGAGTTGCAGCAGTTAATTGCATCGTTGGATTTGCAGACTTTCGCACAGGTACTCAACGCGGCGAGAGTTCAGGAGCAATTGATTAATAAGTTCAGAAGACCCCCAGTCGTTCCAACACGTACCCACGCGCCTTCTCGAGGAGCCATACCGGTTCACAGAGCAGGAACGACACAAATGAAGCGCCCGTTCGTACTACAGCATCGCCCCCAGAGACAGGGCGTAGTTTGCGGCTATTGTGGCAGAGGTGGGCATACCCAGAAAGACTGTCGCCGTGCCAAGGGACAGTGCTTGATTTGCGGATCCAGTCAGCACAAGATTAACAGTTGCCCTGAGCAAGCAGAGATACTGGGAGGTTCTGGACCGTCACAGCAGAGGCCACAGGAGCAGAGGCAACCCTTTACAGGTCGCGGTCAGGGACGGGCTTTCACCTTGACCGCCGAGCAGGCAGAGGCGTCAGGAGACGTGGTTACAGGTACTCTACTCGTACATTCCTTGCCAGCTAGAGTACTATTTGATTCGGGAGCATCGCATTGTTTCTTGTCTGAGCATTTCACTGATACACACTCAATACCATATGAACCACTAACCAAGGGATGGGAAATTCATACGGGTAATGGCATTATAATATCTAGTCGAGAATATAGATTATGCCCAGTTGTAGTGTGTGGCAGGGAATTCTATGTGAATTTCCTTCTGATTAGGACAGGCAGTTACGACGCAATTCTCGGGATGGATTGGATGAGCACTTTCCATGCAGTTATCGATTGTCGTGCAAGGAAGGTGATCTTCCGCATCCCCAATCGCCCGGAGTTTATTTTCGAGTGCGGAAGTGAATCTTTGGAGCCAGCTAAGTATAGAGCCAAGCCCAAGGAACTGACAGCTATGGAGATTGATAAGAGCCCAGTCCCAGAAATTGTTCGGGACTTTCTGGACGTGTTTCCCGAAGATCTACCAGGTCTACCACCTCCTCGAATCTTGGAGTTCTCAATCGATTTGATTCTAGGTACAGCCCCAGTATCCAGAGCCCCATACAGAATGGCGCCAGTTGAGTTGGCGGAATTGAAGAAGCAGGTTGAAGAACTATTGGAGAAGGGATTTATTCGGCCAAGTGCTTCACCGTGGGGTGCACCAGTTCTGTTAGTAAAGAAGAAGGATGGATCGCTACGAATGTGTATAGATTATCGGGAGCTAAACAAGGTCACAATAAAGAACAAGTACCCAATCCCGTGCATTGACGACCTATTCGATCAGCTAAGTGGAGCCAAGGTATTCTCGAAGTTGGACCTCCGTTTTGGATATCATCAAATCAGAGTAGCAGCCGAGGATGTATGCAAGACGGCTTTCAGGACCCGATACGGACATTACGAGTTTCTTGTGATGCCGTTCGGTGTTACCAATGCCCCAGCAATATTCATGGACTTGATGAACAGGGTGTTCGCAAAGTACTTGGACACGTTTGTCGTTGTGTTTATCGACGACATACTTGTCTACTCGAAGACCCGGGAAGAGCACGCTGAACATTTGCGCATAGTACTACAAATTCTTCGGGAAGAGAAGCTGTATGCGAAGCTAAGCAAGTGTGAATTCTGGCTTGACAAGGTTCAGTTTTTGGGACATATCGTTTCGGGCGAAGGCATCTTGGTGGACCCGGCAAAGATAGAATCTGTCAGAGATTGGCCAACGCCGAAGTCAGTGGCTGAGATTAGGAGTTTTCTGGGATTGGCAGGTTATTATCGGAGATTCTTCCAAGATTTCTCAAGAATCGCTGAACCATTGACGAGGCTGACACGGAAGGACGTACCGTTTACGTGGACAGAGGAGTGCACTCAGGCATTCGACACACTAAAGCAGAAGTTAACCACGGCGCCTATCCTTACAGTACCAGATGATTCCGGTGGTTTGGTGATACACAGTGATGCTTCAGGGAAGGGTTTAGGCTGTGTCCTAATGCAGCACGGCCGAGTGGTTGCTTACGCCTCTCGACAACAGAGAAACCAAGAGAAGAACTATCCTACGCATGACTTGGAGTTAGCTGTGGTAGTCTTTGCATTGAAGATTTGGAGGCACTATTTATTGGGTGAGAAAGTGGAGGTGTACACAGATCACAAAAGTTTGAAGTATGTTTTCACTCAGAAGGAACTGAACATGAGGCAGCGCCGATGGCTAGAGTTGATGGCAGATTATGACTTAGACCTTCAGTATCACCCGGGGAAGGTCAATGTTGTACCAGATGCGCTCAGTTGCAAACCAGCGGTCATGATGTTGACCGATCAGAGGAGCATTATAGAGGATTTCCAGAGACTTGAACTTGAGGTCGTTACGCCGAACGCACTCAGTCAATTTTGGCAACTACAGGTGCAATCTTCCCTGGTGGATCGCATCAAGATTGCACAAGCGGATGATCCCCGATTGCAAAAATTCAGAGAGCAAGTGGAAGCTGGACTGAGAACGGATCTGATTATACATGATGATGGCTCTCTGAGATTTGGTAGCAGACTCTGCGTACCCAAAGGAGATGTTCGAGAAGAAGTTTTGGCTGAAGCACACAGTTCAGCTTATTCTGTGCATCCAGGAGGTACAAAAATGTATCAGGACCTAAAGCAGCACTTTTGGTGGAACGGAATGAAGCGGGAAATTGCGAGGTTCGTATCCAGGTGCTTGGTATGTCAGCAGGTGAAGGCGGAACATCAGCGGACAGCAGGATTGTTACAACCACTGCCGATACCTGAATGGAAGTGGGAGCACATTACCATGGATTTTGTGACGGCCTTACCACGGAGCCCTAGGGGCAATAATGCCATTTGGGTTATCATCGATCGCCTCACAAAAGCTGCACACTTCTTACCTTTCCGAGTGGGACAGTCGACAGAGTCACTGGCAGAAAGATATATGCAAGAGATTGTACGACTTCACGGTGTTCCAGTCAGCATTGTGTCAGACCGGGACACCAGATTTTTGTCACACTTTTGGAAGAGTCTGCAGGAGAGTTTGGGAACCCGCCTTAAATTCAGCACAGCTTATCACCCGCAGACGGATGGACAATCCGAGCGTACAATTCAGACGCTCGAGGATATGTTGAGAGCCTGTATGTTGGACTTTCAGGGTTCCTGGGAGGACCATCTGCATCTAGTCGAGTTCTCTTATAACAATAGTTATCAGGCTAGTATTCAGATGGCTCCTTTTGAAGCACTATACGGGAGAAAATGTCGATCCCCGGTATGTTGGGATGATGTGGGAGAACAAAGATTACTGGGCCCCGAACTCATTGTTCAGACAGTCGACAAGGTCCAAATGATCAGACAGCGTATCAAGGCGGCTCAGGATCGACAGAAGAGTTGGGCAGATACCAGCAGGAGGGCACTAGAATTCGAAGTCGGAGATCACGTATTCTTGAAGATTTCCCCTACTCGTGGAGTTATCAGGTTCGGAGGTCGGGGAAAACTCAGTCCCCGTTTTATAGGACCGTTTGAGGTGCTAGAGCGAGTAGGAGAGGTGGCCTATCGACTTGCCTTGCCTCCATCGCTAGCTGGTGTGCATAATACCTTCCACGTGTCACAGTTGCGGCGTTATGTTCGGGATGAGAGCCATGTCCTGGACCATTCAGAGCTAGTTTTGGGTACCGATTTATCGTACGAAGAGCAGCCTACTACCATCCTCGACCGCAGAGAGAAAGTGCTGAAGAATAAGATCATTCCTTTAGTCCGAGTGTCTTGGGGCGGTCGTTCCCCAGGAGAATCCACCTGGGAGCGGGAGGAAGATATGCGTGATCGTTATCCACATCTCTTTGTTTAGTACTTTGTCTCCTTGTATCCTTGTTAAATTTCGAGTACGAAATTTTTGTTAAGGGGGGTATGATGTAAATCCCCGTTTCCATTCTAATAAAAGTTTCCTATTTTCTGAATTCCAGTGATTTCCTTTTCTTCCCTTCGTATTTTAATTGGTTGTTAAGCTTAATATTTAAACCTTATTTTTCCAACTCTTTTGAAATCATAGTTCAAACCCTAAAAGCCAAATTAAATTAATACCAAAACTAAAACAAGCAAAACATTTTAAATTTAAACCCCAACCTTACTTTAACCCATTATTTAAAACCCTAAGCCTTATCTCAGCCCACTCAATTTTCCTTAATAAATTCCTTATAAAAATTCCCCGACCCATTTCCTTTTCCTCAGCCCACACAATTTTTCCAAATAAATTCTCTAATCATTTCCCCCGGCCCGTTTCTCCCTCCAGCCCACAAAACATTTTTTTAAAAGGGATTTTCTTTTTCTCATCAGCCCAACCCAACTCCTCAAGCCCGCCCGCAACTCACCCGACCCGACCCCACTCCTGTTCATCTGCTCTCCTCCTCTAACGGTAACTTCCCCCATTTCACGCGCGCGATCCCTTTTCCCCGCCGCGCCTCGCGCCCACGCTCACGCCCCCGCTCCTGCCGTTACAACCGCGACGCGCACCCCCCCTCGTCTCCATTATCTCCTTCGCACTCGCTCTTCCCCTCACTTTTCCAAATCCCTCACCTCTCTCCCTCTCGAAACCCACACTTCAGTCGACCCCTCCGACGACGACAACCCCTTCAGCGATCCCTCATTCCTCCTCCTTCACTCTCTTCTCTCAAATAACTCACCCCAGGAACCCCTGCATCCTCCATCGACCCAAACACCCCCTGCCAAGCATCCCCTGCACTCTCAAACCCACTCACACCCAACCACGATCACCGCCTGCAACCGACGCCGATGAGCCCCCACTTCATCTGAAACACCTCATCGACCTTAGACACCCTCAGCACCGTCACCATCATTCCAGAACCCGAGCCCCAATTCTCTCTCTCTTCAAAATTCCAGAAAACCCATTTTCCAAACATTTCACTACGGCCATTGCCGGAGCGACGCCGTCGACCGTCGTCGACCCCAGTACACTCGCAGAGGATCATCAAGCACCCTTCAACCTCCAGCGACCGTGCAACAACTCCGGACAACTCCGACGCAAAATCCGCATCTCGATCCAAGCTCGCGCAAATCCGTTTCACGGCGTACATCACGCGTTCGTGACGCCGCTGCTACCGTGCGACCCCGAGACATTTTCCAGGCAAGTGTTTACTTGCTTCATGCTAATATAGTTATGGTACAAACCTAAATCATATAGTTTACAAATTTGCCGATTACCGATATATTATGTGACCTAAGTGTTCGATGCTAGTCTCCAATGAAAATAATTGTTTATTTTGATGGAAACCGACATTTTCTGTTGGCCCATATGGTGATAAATATAGTGTATGAATCTTGCTGGAAAATACGATTGTTAGTGACTAAAATTGATACCCCCAAATATGCCGTTAAACTAGAAATTTTCTCGTATCTGAAAATGAATAAAATCACCGTAAATTATATACATATTGGAATGATACGTTCGAGGGCTTAAATCGAAGACGACTCGACGAAATTTAACCCTATGTAAACTTCTAATGATTTCTGTTCTGTAACTGTGATGATAATTAGATCGGAGTGCGACTCTGGACTGCGGTCCAGAGCGACTTTGTTTATCGTGTACTGTACCAAAATGGGTGTCACTGTCTTTCCTGAAGTTGTATATTACGAAACTCTGCAGCAGATTAAAGATAATTCTGTTAGCTAAACAAAACAAGTGGTTCCATTCCGTTTCATTGCCGTTTGCTATTTTAAACTGTAAATAAAAGGGCAGAACGTATAACTGTCCAGAACAGATTCAGAAGTGATATACTGACATTAAACTATGTATAACTTTCAACGTACAGACGCGATTGAGGATACGTCTGTTGCGTTGAATACTCTATTGAAAACCCTAGATTTCATTCAACTATAACATCGCTAAAATATGAACCCAACTGGGTGCAATTCGTATCGCGAAACGGACGTTCAGTTCTGAAACTGAATTTCCAGCCGTGAGCACTTAAAATGAAACTGCTATATCTTGAAAACCGGAATCCCGATTGAACTGAAACAAATTTTGATGAATTTCTGACTGAGTGTTCTATTTATCTTACTTGTATCATTTTGCTGAATTCTTAACATATTAATTTATGCAATTTTTGTAAGATAATGACATGCATATTGATTCATAATGCTCATAGCTTAATGATGGCATACATACATATATCATACCCCGTTTGCCATATACTTAGTGTTAGTGCGTGTTATAGTCAGTGGACATTGCATTATCGTGCGTGGTTGATGTTGGTTTAGGAGTGACGAGGATACCAATGGGAAGTGAATATTCGTGACAGTGATTGATACAGTGAGCAGTGTTAAAACCGTGCCATTGGTATACTTGTACACGACTGAATCAAGATAACAAATAGTGTAAACCTGGGGATAAAGGGGAAATCGAAGTGGAAAGAGAATCGTATTTAGCTGGACCGTGTTTTAGAGAATGATCATTCGAGCAGTGATATATATATTAGGTAGGATCTAGCGATCCGGCTGACAGGGATATGTCCCGAGCATGTGAGCCGTTGTCTCGGGTATGTACGAGATTCCTGTTAAACATGATCCTCCTTCCACTATACGATTTCAAACATGACCTAGAGACCGATAGGGACACAGAACATATTCTGCATCATATAGTAACATAGTGATTACTTGCATTGTTTTTACACTAGTATTACCTCATATACCTGTTTCATCTTATTATAATAATATTGTTATTGTGTCGCTCTGACGACCTGAGTATGCATGCTCAGATTCTGCGGAAGGACCAATACAGGAGACGGATCTATCCTTCGAGTTCACGGAGATATAGCTTGGTGTACCTTCTTCATTTACTTCTTTCCATAAAAGTGATCGTGAGATTGAACTTGGTTAGTAATTGTTCTTGTTATCTGTAATTTGTGAACAATGGAATTTTAATGTAATAAATTTGTGATGTGATTCCTTTAATACTGTGCTTTATTTACTGATTACCATGTAATGCTAGAAGCCGAAGTGTGACTACGGCGGGATGATTCCTTTACCGTAGGAGCATGGCTGGCCTAGTCATCCCTCGTTTTCCGTATTTTGGGAAGCGGGGCGTGAAAAATGGTGTAAGGTTCCCTAGCATGACAGCAAGGTTTCGGGAGGCATCGTCCATGCCGTTTTCAAAAAATTGCCATGCTAACGAACACTAAACCAAGGTTCTTTAACTAAAGATTTAGACAACACCAAATGTAAACAACTTTACATCTAAAGAGAATGAAAATACAACCTTTGTAGACGGTCCTTCTCTTCACTTGCTCCGTGTAGTAGTCCCACGACTCCACTAGGCTTCTCTTGAGACATCGAACGAGCTAGCTCCGGTGATATTTATGCCAAAGATGATCCACCTCAAAGATCTTACTAGATCAAGCTACCACTACACTAAACCCTTTAGTGTATGAAACACACCACACTAATTTGCTAGATTGGGATGATGAAGTAGGGGATGTTAATAGCTCACTAGTTTGTGCTCAAGCTTCATGATTCACATCATATGTGAGGGTTGAAGCTTGAGGCAAAGCAAGAGGAGGAAGAAGAAGCATGAGAGAAAATGGCTAAGTCTTTTGGAATGAGCAAGAATGAATCAAAAGCCAAGACCCCTCACTCATTCAAGCATGGAATTATGCAATATTAAATTGCAACCATGCTTGAATAGTGAGTAAAGAATGAATAAACAATATAAAACACCATGCTTGCAACCATGCTTCAACTTTACACCTCATTTCTATTTTCACAAAATAGAAAAGAAAATGCCATGCTTCATTTTAATATATATATATATATATATATATATATATATATATATTAATATATATTTAATGAAGATTAATTAGTGAGCTAATGATATTAGTTAATATGTAATTATATCACATATAATTTATATCATATTATTAAATCAACATTTGATCTAATAATCCTTTTATATCTTATACGACCGACTAATATCATTTATCTGTATATCACATTATCGAATCAACACTTGATTCGACATTTGGTTATATCACATATAACCGAACTGATAATAGATGACTGCCAGATTACAATACGGTATCATATACTCGTATTTAATCAGGCCCACACACATATCACATATGTGTCATACTTCGTTTCTCTTGAAACAGGGAATATCTGTGTGGGACTCTAAAAACTCGTCAATACGCCAACAGTAGGTGATGATCATATCAGTCACCTAAAAGCCGTCAGCGGTACTAGCTGGACGTAACGACTACCCGGATATTGAGTGATATGAAGATCAACAAGCAAGCTTGTCCACAGTCTCCATGAAGCCTATCAGTAACACTACCGTACAGTCTGGTCTTTTCGTCTGATATGTCGCATATCATGTCTAGGGGTGGAAATCGTCAGACCCCAGTATCATGATAAGTCATGCCGATGTGAGGCTCATAACAGGTCGAGAAACTACTGATAACACTTATTAGTAGATCTCCATATCAGCTCTGGCCAAGCACTTCCAGTTATTGCCAATCGAGTATAGCGCAACATCAACCCCCAATACCGGGAGAGAAGAAACCCCTCTTATCGCTCATTACCTCCATACGACTCGGGACTGTACCCAAAATCCACCTGTTTGCACGACTCCTCTTGAGCATGGTAGGGAGAAAATCATAGCACAGTGGGAGCCGCACAAGACTCTATGACGATCTCGGGTCTACAGACTAACCTGTACCAGTGTCACCAGAGGACTGCTATCTGACAATAGGTATACTACCACATAGGAGTTCTCGGCGAGTCCTATTCAGTGTACCCAGTCTCCACTGAGCACCCATATACCATCTCTGATGTCAAACACCAATGGATGTGGGATCATCCATCGCCCATCATATGTGTCAAGAAGCGTATACGCTAGTCTACTCTGGAATATCGATGCCCTGTCTCGATATTCCCTCGACTGGGAACAATTAAAGGATATACTTGTGAACTACCCTGGCCCCACTAGTATGATCTCCATCATAATCCTGGTAGTCAAGTACATATCCTAAGGGCTTTATCAACATGTGAGAGAAAGACAGTATAACAATATATAAGTCTACATGTTAAGATAAAGGTAACCAGATAGCATACTATCATGTTGAGCAAGAAAGTCATCTCTATATATATCCAAGCATTCACTATAATATACATCATGTGTACAATAATGGCCTCTAGGACATACATATAACTAACAATCTCCCACTTGCACTAAGGCCATGTGTTGTAGTATCCCATACCCAACATCCCAAAGAGTCTCTCAAATTGCGTCTGGGGGAGGGCCTTCGTGAGTGGATCCGCTACGTTGTCCTTCATGTCAACTCTCCTGACCTCGATCTCCCGACGATCTACTATCTTCCGGATCAGGTGATACCACCTCAGAATATGTCTGGATCTCTGATGGGACCGGGGTTCCTTGGCCAAAGCCACCGCTCCATTGTTATCACAATACACAGGTATTGGATGCTCAATGGACGGAACCACACCAAGGTTAGCAATGAACTTCTTCATGCAGACAGCTTCTTTGGCAGCATCGTTGGCAGCGATGTATTCAGCCTCCATCGTCGAGTCTGCAACGGTGTCTTGCTTGGAACTCTTCTAACACACCGCCCCTCCGTTGAGGGTAAAGACAAAACCCGAGACTGACTTACTGTCGTCCTTATCACTTTGGAAGCTCGAGTCGGTAAAGGACTCCACTTGGAGTTCACCGTTACCGTATACTAAGAACATCTCCTTAGTCCTTCTCAAGTACTTGAGAATGTTCTTAATAGTTGTCCAGTGATTCTCTCATGGATCTGCTTGATACCTACTCACTACACATAGTGAGTACGCTACATCGGGTCTGGTATATAGCATTGCATACATGATAGAGCCTACTGCCGAAACATAGGATATCCCTTGCATGTGAGTTCTCTCCAAATCAGTCTTGGGAGACATCTCTTTGGAGAGAGTGGGTCCAGAGATCATGGGTATGTTCCCACGCTTGGACTCTTCCATACTAAACTTCTTTAGTACGGTGTCTATGTACCTGGACTGGGACAATCCCAGTATCCGTTTAGATCTATCTCTATAGATCTTAATCACTAAAATGTAGGAGGCATCACCTGGATCTTTCATTGAGAATCTTTGTGATAAGAAGAGCTTGACCGAGTGCAGCATAGGAACATCGTTTCCTATCAAGAGTATGTCATCCACGTACAATACGAGGAAGACGACGTTACTCTCTGCAACCTTCTTGTATATACAAGGTACATCTATGTTTTTGATGAAGTCAAACTCTTTGACTACCTTATCAAAACAGACGTTCCAACTCGGCGATGCATGCTTTAACCCGTAGATGGATTTAAGCAGCTTGCACACCTTTCCACTGCTCCCATTGTCTACGAAGCCCTCCGGCTGATTCATATACACGCTCTCTTCTAAATTACCATTTAGAAAGGCGGTCTTAACATCTATTTGTCAGATTTCGTAGTCATGGTATGCAGCGATGGCAAGTAGGATCCGTATGGACTTAAGTATAGCCACTGGAGAAAAGGTTTCATCATAATCCACACCTGGTCGTTGACGAAAACCTTTCGCAACAAGTCTAGCTTTGAAAGTCTCAACTTTTCCATCTACACCAAGTTTCTTCTTAAAGATCCATTTGCTCCCAATGGGTTTTACCCCTCCAGGAGAAACTTCCAAAGACCATACTTTGTTGGTGTACATGGATTCCATCTCAGACCGTATTGCATCCAGCCATTTCATAGAGTCCCCACTCGTGATGTCCTGCTCGAAGCTAGTTGGGTCATCATCTTCCATGATGCAATCCTCGCTCCCACCATCAACGAGAAAACTGTAGTATCTCAGGTGGATGAGGAACCCTACTAGATCTGCGGAGAGGCTGGGGTTCGTTTGGAACTACTGAATCCTCTGGTTCCACTAAATCTTCAGTTGTAGTTTGTTCTGCTGGAGCTTCTTCCAGCTCTACCTCTTCGCCACTAATTCTTTTGCAAGAAATTCCTTTTCTAAAAAGGTGGCATGTTGAGCAACAAACACCTTTTGTTGTTCACTGTGGTAGAATAGATATCCATTTGAATATTTAGGATATTCAACAAACTTAAGAACTGATCGTGCCTCGAGTTTTTCCGGATTTTGCTTTTTGACATAGGCCGGACAACCCCATATCTTAACTCGTTTAAGACATGGTCTCTTCCCACTACATATCTCATATGGTGTGGTAGGTACAGATTTTGATGGAACTTGATTCAATAGGTATGCGGCTGCTTCAAGCGCATAACCCTAAAAGGAAATAGGTAACTTAGCATTGCTCATCATAGAGCGCACCATATCTAATAGGGTGCGATTCCTCCGTTCCGATACACCATTGTATTGTGGTGTATATGGAGGAGTAAGCTGAGAGAGAATCCCATTCTCTTTTAGAAAGTCCAGGAACTCCATGCTCAAGTATTCACCTCCTCAATCAGATCGAAGGATTTTAATACTTTTACCCGTTTGGTTTTCGACTTCGGATTTATATTCATTGAATTTCTCAAAAGCTTCAGACTTGTGTTTCAACAGGAACACATGACCGAATCTTGAGAGATCGTCAGTGAATGTAATGAAGTATGAAAAACCATTTCTGGCATTCGTAGACATGGGACCGCATACATCACTATGTATTAGTCCCAAGAATTCCGAAGCTCTTTCTCCGTGTCCACTAAACGGAGTTTTGGTCATCTTGCCTTTGAGACATGACTGGAAAGTGTCATAAGATGAAAATTCAAACGGATTCAGATATCCATCTTTATGCAACTTAGCCATTCGTGTCGCATTGATATGACCTAGTCTACAATACCACAAGAAGGATTCATTCATTTCTGAACTCTTCCTCTTGTGTGTATTTTGCACGTTAAGAACTGTGTTTTGATTCAGAACGTACAATCTGTTACATAATGCACCAAACCCAATCAACACTTGATTTAGATAAATGTTCATAACATTATTCTCTACTACAAAGTTATATCCTTCTTTATCTAATAAAGAGATTGATATTAAATTGCATATCATAGAGGGTACGTAGTAACAGTCGTTCAGGATCAATGTACTCCCTGTTGGCAATACAAGGTGATAATCACCAACTGCTTTAGCTGCAACATTTGCACCATTCCCTACTTTTAGGGTATGATCACCTATTCCCAGTTCTCTACCTTTCCTCAGCCCATACAATATATTGCATATGTGGGATCCTGATCCGGTATCTAATACCCAGGACGTAGAGTGTACTGAGAAACAGTTCTCTATAACTAACACACCCGAAGAAGATACATCAACATGCTTATTCTTCGCTTGGGTGGCGTGGGAATCCGGATATGTTCCTATTTCCTGCTCGGACTTATAACACTTATAAGTTGGAGCGGGACCAACGTTCCCCTGCTCAGTATAACAAGAGGGTTCGGTCAATACATCCATATTATTATCTTGATTAAGGCATGACATTGGTTGCTGCCTGGAGAGAGAGAAGGAAATGCGTTAGCGTGCTCTCTTTGCAAGATTAGATTAGTTATTATCTTATCTAATCATGACGTCTCCCACTGTTTTTATCAAATCTTCCTTCAAACCCTAAAAGGTAAGACTAGCCGGGATTTAATTACACCTTATAAGTTCGCCAATCTTTCAGCCAGGCCAGTGCCGGTACTTTGAGGGAGGTTCCCCGTGCTTTCGCACGGACCTAATTAAAATAAACCTCGTTTTCCCAGAGGCGTAACCCCGTTAACACCTTTCTAGACACCTACTTGATTGGCTAATTGTGATGTATAAAACTCTTCCAGGAGTAACTCTTACTCGCAGTGGGTATCGGGATCCAACTATCTCATAGAAGGTGTGCAATCTCATTGAAAATTTCAATACTTGAAATTCCCGATAATACTTTTACCCCTAGCACACTATGACCTTGACAGAGGTCAACAAATCATAATGCAATAGTCAAGTTCAACCCATCATTTCTGATTAAATCAAACCCACCCGTACGACCCTTGACAGAGGTCAACAAGGTCGTACGACTACCCTAATCCAATCGCATCACATGCTTTACAGATAAGCACTAATCAGCTACCGCACACTACACATTGACAGAGATTAACAAACGTAGTACGAATACTAAATAGTACCTATCTGAAATGACGGACGGTTACGCAGGTTTTTCAGAAAACCATGAGCATGAACTTGATATCGTTGTAGAAACGAGTGATTTTGAAAAGGAGTATTTTTTAGGCTTTTCTAGTTTCGCTAAAGAGGTCACTCCCGGTGAAGTGATCTCGGCTCTTTCCTCGTCGAATAATGTGCTGGATATTCTACAAGGAATACCGCTATGCAAAGCAAGAACTATGGAAGCAATCAAAAACTAAACCGAGTGATTTGTAGCATTTGCTAGTTTTGCTGAAGAGGTCACTCCCGGTGAAGGGATCTCGGCTCTTTCCTTATCGAATAAGGTGCTGGATATTCTACAGGGAGTACCGCTATGCAAAGAAAAAACTAGAGCTACCCTTTTTGAAAATTTGATTCTACAACATCTTTAGGTTTCTTTTCTTTCACTAATCTCATTAATGAAGTCCCATCAATTAAGCTTCCTAAGCATCACAGAAGAAACGAAAATACATCGCACATATAAAGTGATCACATCACAGAACATCAGCAGCAGAAGATATCATATGAAATATTGGATATACTAGAAATTCCGTGTTTTAAGTTAAGCCAGAATAAAACATGGATTCCACGGTCGCGATGAATAGCCAAACCCACACCCCTAGACCCCTATGAGTGCGGCAAGCAACCCTACCAATTCTAGAGTTAGGAGACCCGGACTCGACTCCTCGAGTTGGCCTCCCACTGGACTCTAGAACCCGGTTACTTGTGCTCCCCTCCTTGGGTCTATCCTAATGCGGAAAAGTAAATAATATACAACAATGGTGACATCATCCTCAACCTGGAAGTGCCCTAATAAAAGAATATTACATACATTGAATTTTACATGAATGAAAATAAAAACTCTCATCTCACATAAAAAAAACCTGCTATTCAAAACACGACGATCCAATATAACATATCCAAGTAACACAGAACATCACATGTCATCAAATCATTAGACAATGTTAAACATTTCGATCGAATCAACAAACACCCACAATTACCCAATAAGCTCAACACTTGAGCATAGTTTGAAAGTATCCATCGCATGCCACAGTACCAACGAACCAGCCGTAGAAGGGCCAACCAATGCCTCACATGTGGCACCGCTGAACTATCACGAAGCCTAAGGTTCAGTGGCGGTTCTGACGGTCACATATCGAGTTAAGGTTTCGTTCTTCTAGAGGGTTCATCGAATAACTTGCACGATGTTTGAATGCTTCAAACTACGGAAAAGATCCAACTCTTGAATAAATTTGCAGCGAGGGTCAAAGTGGGTATTTGATATCAGTTCGAACCTTTTAACACCGTCTAAAAAAACTCGAAATCTAGTTAAAATTACGACTATGAAATACTCTGAGTTGTTTTTATGGAAAATTAGCATCACATGAAAATTTAGCAAAAACAAACAACACCTGAAACACCAAAACCCAGTCAATGGAACACTGAAAAAATTTAGGAGGGGGGTGCTCGGATTTGGCCGAGATCTTGCCTATGGTGGCCGGCCCAATTTTGTCAAAATGTTCCCAAATTTCTCCAGTGTTCATGTAATGTGACATACATCACTCTGCAGTTGTTTGAAAAAAATTTAGAGCACTTTTTAAAAACGACAGAAACTGGTTTTTCGTGTTACAGTTTCGGAGAAGTTTTGGTTTCGTAATCTAACAAAGATTGTCTAAATCTTTAGCTTGGTTCTGATACCACTGTAAGGTTCCCTAGCACGACAGCAAGGTTTCGGGAGGCATCGTCCATGCCGTTTTCAAAAAATTTCCATGCTAACAAACACTAAACTAAGGTTCTTTAACTAAAGATTTAGACAACACCAAATGTAAACAACTTTACATCTAAAGAGAATGAAAATACAACCTTTGTAGACGGTCCTTCTCTTCACTTGCTCCGTGTAGTAGTCCCGCGACTCCACTAGGCTTCTCTTGAGACATCGAACGAGCTAGCTCTGGTGATCTTTACGCCAAAGATGATCCACCTCGAAGATCCTACTAGATCAAGCTACTACTACACTAAACCCTTTAGTGTATGAAACACACCACACTAATTTGCTAGATCGGTGTTGGATGATGAAGTAGGGGATGTTAAGAGCTCACTAGTTTGTGCTCAAGCTTCATGATTCACATTACATGTGAGGGTTAAAGCTTGAGGCAAAGCAAGAGGAGGAAGAAGCATGAGAGCAAGTATGAGAGAAAATGGCCAAGTCTTTTGGAATGAGCAAGAATGAATCAAAAGCCAAGACCCCTCGCTCATTCAAGCATGGAATTATGTAATATTAAATTGCAACCATACTTGAATAGTGAGTCAAGAATGAATAAACAATATAAAACACCATGCTTGCAACCATGCTTCAATTTTAAACCTCATTTCTATTTTCACAAAATAGAAAAGAAAATGACATGCTTCATTTTAATATATATATATATATATATATTAATATATATTTAATGAAGATTAATTAGTGAGCTAATGATATTAGTTAATATATAATTATATCACATATAATTTATATCATATTATTAAATCAACATTTGATATAATAATCCGGTTATATCATATACGACCGACTAATAACATTTATCTGTATATCACATTATCGAATCAACACTTGATTCGACAATCTGGTTATATCACATATAACCGAACTGATAACAGATGACTGCCAGATTACAATACGGTATCACATACTCGTATTTAATCAGGCCCACACACATATCACATATGTGTCCTACTTCGTTTCGCTTGAACCAGGGAACTTCCGTGTGGGACTCTAAAGACTCATCAATACGCCAGCAGTAGGTGATGATTATATCAGTCACCTACAAGCCATCAGCGGTACTAGCTGGATGTAACGGCTACCCAGATATTGAGTGATATGAAGATCAACAAGCAAGCATGTCCACAGTCTCCATGAAGCCTATCAGTACAGTCCGGGCTCTTCGTCTGATATATCGCATATCATGTCTAGGGGTGGAAATCGTCAGACCCCAGTAACGTGATAAGTCATGCCGATGTGAGGCTCATAACAGATCGAGAAACTACTGATAACACTTATCAGTAGATCTCCATATCAGCCCTGGACAAGGACTTCCAGTTATTGCCAATCGAGCATAGCGCAACATCAACCCCTAATACTGGGAGAGACGAAACCCCTCCTATCGCTCATTGCCTCCATACGACTTGGGACTGTACCCAAAATCCACCTGTTTGCACGACTCCTCTTGAGCGTGGTTAGGAGAAAATCAAAGCACGGTAGGAGCCGTACAAGACTCTATGACGATCTTGGGTCTACAGACTAACCTGTACCGGTGTCACCAGAGGACTGCTATCTAACGATAGGTATACTACCATATAGGAGTCCTCGGCGAGTCATGTTCAGTGTACCCAGTCTTCACTGAGCATCCGTATACCATCTCGGATGTCAAACACCAATGGATGTGGGATCATCCATCGCCCATCATATGGGTCAAGAAGCGTATACGCTAGTCTACTCTGGAATATTGATGCCCTGTCTCGATATTCCCTCGACTAGAAACAATTAAAGGATGTACTTGTGAACTATCCTGGCCCCACTAGTATGATCTCCATCATAGTCCTGGTAGTCAAGTACATATCCTAAGGGCTTTATCAACATGTGAGAGCAAGACAGTATAACAATATATAAGTCTACATGTTAAGATAAAGGTAACCAGATAGCATACTATCATGTTGAGCAAGAAATTCATCTCTATATATATCCAAGCATCCACTATAATATACATCATGTGTACAATAATGGCCTCTAGGGCATACATATAACTAACATATGGGGTGTGGCTATCTAGTAAGGTTACCCGGCGAGTATCCGTGTACACTACGTAATTGCGACGGACTTTTCATCCACATCAAAATCCCGTAGCAACTGATCAAATGAGACTAAATTGCTAGATTTATAAAATTCAAATTAGTTTTCACAAAACTAAATTTTGTGGATTCCAAATATTGTATCACAATTCAAAGATAGCAAGACGATGTTAAACTTTTCGATCGAATCAACAAACACCCAAAACTTCCCAAAGAGCTCAACACTTGAGCACAGTTTAAAAAACACCCAGAACATGCCACAGCACCTATGGACCAACCGTAGATGGGTCAACCCTTGCCTCACCTATGGCGCCGCGGAACTACCACCAACCCTAGGGTTTGGTGGCGGTTCCGACGGTCACAGAATCGAGTTAGGGTTTCGTTCTTCTAGAGGGTCCATAGAAAACACCTGCATGATTTTCTGGAGATTTTAAACATGGAAAAATCCAACGCTTGGAAAATTTCCAGCGAGTGAGAAAAATTGGGTATTTGATATTCGTTCGAACTTTTTAACGTCGTCTAGATAACCCGAAACGTTGTTAGAATTACGACTACGAAACACTCCAAATTGCCTTTACAGAAAGATAACATCACATGCAATCTCAGTAAAAACAAGGAACACCTGAAATACCAAAACCCAGAGACTGGAACACCATCAAAAATTGAAGCCAGAATGCATTTAAAAAACAGGTGGGGCCAGTTTTTTAGTGAAAGTGGCCGGCCAAAATCTGGCGAGGAGGGCTCAAATTTCTGTGGTGTTCATGTTACATCTCATATAACATTCTGCAATTGCTTAAAAAAAATTTAGACGACTTAAAAATTTCGACAGAAACTTGGTTTTTGTTTCGAGTGTTTCGGAGTTGTTTCGGTTTCGTAATTCTACAAATATCCTCTAATTCTCTAGCATGGCTCTGATAACACTGCAGGGTTCTGCAGCACCGCCACTGAGTTTCGGGAGGCATCGACCATGCCGTTTTCAAAAACTTGGCGTGCTAAAGAACCCTAACATAGTGTAAGTCCACGTTGCCCACCCCGATGCTTACGGGGAGGCGGAAAACGGAATAAAAATCGGATTTTTATCATGCTAGGCAACATGGACTAGACAAAGGAGGATCTTTGCTAAACAAAAACAAGCTAAAGCTAACTAGAAACTAGCTAAAGGTTAGAATGGTTATACCCAGGGCTTTATGTCCTTCTTTCCTTGCTCCTTGGAGTAGTAGAAAGGGATCACCTTTGTCGTCTTCTCACGTCGAAGAAGGATCCACCCGAAAGCCTCAACCTTTGGCTTCAACTCCAAGCTAGAAGTAACTAGGGTGCTAGAAGTGCTAATCCTAGAACCCTAGATGAGAGTAAAGATTATCTAGAAGAGGTTTTCTCTCAAGCTCAAGTGTTTCTCAACACATGAGAGGGGAGAGCTTGAGCAAGAGAGAGAAAGTAAATGATAGAATGAGAGAATAATAAGTCATTCTCACATATATGTGTGAATTATAAAAATAGATAATTAGCTAGATAATTGTCATGGTTAATCAAGACATGACCATTATCATTTCATATTTAATGCTAATTGCAGGGATCAAAAAGCATCTTTTATATGGAATGATGATGGTCAACATGTCAACTAAGGTCAACAAATCAAGTATGGTCAAAATGTCAGCAATCCTAACCATGCACAATTATATATATATATATATAGCCAATATCTATTAATTATAATACACACATAAACATTAGGGTTAATAAAATGACAATGGTCATTAACCCTAATCAAAGTCCTCTTCCTCTGTCTCAATCAACTGTGCATATGCACCCGTATTCGTGATCCGAGGAACACGAATACAAAGAGATAAAACCAATCCCAAATCATATACTAGGATCTGGCTTAAACCAAAGCCCGCTAGTATAAGCTGTCCGGACAACAAACGTGCACAAGTGCGCGGATGTGAACGAACCCTGTCGCAAAACCATGCGACCTCTACTCATTTTGCCTAAAGGCGAATAGCTCTCTGTGTGGGACTCTAAAGATTCGACACTACACTGGCGGTGGGTTTAACCACAGACCGCAAGCGGCACTAGCTGTGCGTAACGGTCCCCAGGTAGATGTCGATAAGAAGACAGACGAGGTGAACCCCATCTGAACTCCTACTGAGCCTGAATGTGACAGTCTCCGTACAGTCCGGTCTGTTCGTTTGATACATCGCATGGCGGGCCTAGGGGGGCAGTGAACGTCAGTCTCCTAATAGCGGTACAAGTCGTGTCGGAGTGTAGCCCAGAACACCCTGAGATAACACTGGAAACCTACCAGTATATCTCGCTTGCCCTGGCCAGGGACTACTTGTGTAATGGCTCTCCTGGACACAGCGCGATGTCAACCCCCAATACCGGGAGAGACGAATCCTGTCTAACCGTCACTGCCTCCAAGTGCTTCGGGACTGCACCCAAAAACTACCTGTTTGCACGACTCTTTTGAGCCGTGGTAGGGTAGTAATCAAAGTGCAGTGGGAACACACTCGAGGCGAAGTGACAGTGTCAAGTCAGCGGACTAAGCTGTACTCATGTCACCTGGGAACTGATAACTGACGATAGGTATAATACCAACCAACAGTTCCCGACGAGTCCTGTCCAGTGTACTCGTAACCTAACGAGCACCCGTATACTATCTCAAGTACGACGTACTGACGGCTGTGGGACAGACCGTCTCCCACACTGGGATGAGAAGCGCATACGCTAGTCTACTCCGGAGTATCGATGCCCTGTCTCGATAGTCCAACGACCAGGGACCTGTATAAGGATGTGCTTATGGATTACCCAGCCCCACGAGTGTGAGCGCCATCACAACGCTGGTAATCAAGAAAAAATCCTAAGGGCTCTACTAATATGTATATCAGCGATATGCTAAAAGAAACACATGCACATATTAAAGCAGAGACAAACCAAGTAGCATACTACCATTTCGAGCAAGATTGTATATACAACTGTGAATATCCCAAGCTTCCATCAAGTAATATACAAACTAGTATGATACAGTAATGGCTTCTAGGGCATATACACTAACAATCTCCCACTTGCACTAAGGCCATATACTGGCGTATCGAAGACCTATCATCTCGATCAGCCGCTCGAACTGAGTCTGGGGCAAGGCCTTGGTGAATGGATCTGCAGTGTTATCTTCTAAAGCAACCCTCCGAACCTCGATCTCCTGGCGATCCACGATCTCCCTGATCAGGTGATACCGCCTTAAGATGTGTCTGGATTTCTGATGGGACCTGGGTTCCTTCGCTAAAGCTATAGCCCCGTTGTTGTCGCAATACAGAGGTATTGGGTCAACAATGGACGGAACCACCTGAAGTTCTTTCAAGAACTTCCTCATCCAGACAGCTTCTTTTGCGGCATCAGATGCAGCGATGTATTCCGCTTCCATAGTCTAGTCAGCAACGGTTTCCTGTTTGGAGCTCTTCCAACACACCGCCCCTCCATTGAAGGTGAAGACAAAACCTGACATGGACTTGGAATCATCCTTGTCACTCTGGAAGCTGGAGTCAGCAAAGGCCTCAATCTGGAGGTCTTTTCCGCCATACACCAAGAACATCTCCTTAGTCCTTCTCAGGTACTTGAGAATGTTCTTTACCGCTATCCAATGTTTCTCCCCAGGGTTTGACTGATACCTGCTTACCACACTCAGTGCATAAGACACATCCGGTCTGGTACACAACATCGCATACATTATAGAGCCTACCGCAGAAGCGTAGGGTATAATAGACATGCGATCCCTCTCCAAATCAGTCTTGGGAGACATCTCTTTGGAGAGGGTGATCCCGTGACAAGCCGGTAGATTACCGCGCTTGGAATCTTCCATACTGAATCTCTTCAGTATGGTGTCGATGTACCTGGACTGTGAAAGTCCTAATATCCTCTTGGATCTGTCACGGTAGATCCGGATACCCAGAATGTATGAGGCATCACCCAGGTCTTTCATGGAGAACCTGTGTGACAAGAACCCCTTGACAGATTGTAGCATAGGAATGTCATTTCCTATTAAGAGAATGTCATCCACGTATAAAACGAGGAATACTACAGTTCTCGCTACAAATCTACAATAGATGCATGGTTCATCTGGATTTTTGATAAAGCCAAATTCCTTGACCGTCTCATCAAAACAGATGTTCCAACTCCGCGATGCCTGCTTTAGTCCATAAATGGACTTAAGCAACTTGCACACCTTTCCGCTGCTCCCACACTGAATGAAACCCTCTGGCTGGTCCATATAAACACACTCCTCTAAATGTCCATTTAGAAAGGCTGTCTTTACGTCCATCTGCCAAATCTCATAATCGTGGAAGGCAGCAATGGCAAGAAGGATCCGAATGGATTTCAGCATAGCTACTGGAGAAAAGGTTTCGTCATAGTCCAAACCAGGTCTTTGACGAAAACCCTTTGCAACCAGTCTAGCTTTATAGGTCTCAACCTGTCCATCTACACCAATCTTCCTTTTGAAGATCCACTTGCATCCTACGGGTTTTACCCCATCTGGAGCAATGTCCAACGTCCATACTTTGTTGGTGTACATGGACTCCATTTCGGTCCGCATTGCATCCAGCCATTTTACCGAGTCGACGCTCTGAATGGCTTGCTGGAAGCTAGTAGGCTCATCACAATCTATGATGCAATCTTCTCTATCCCCGTCAATGAGAAAACCGTAGTATCTCTCGGGCGGATGAGACTGCCTACTACTCCTGCGGAGTGGCGTGGGAATGTCCTGATCTTTCGAACCCTCTGGTTCTACTAAGCTTTCAGTAATAGCTCGTGGTTCCGGAATTTCTTCCAGTTCTATTGCGCTCCCACTTATTTCTTTTTCTATGAACTGGTGTTCTAGAAAGTGGGCATGGCGAGAAACAAAGACCTTTTGTTCCTCTTCGCAATAGAAGAAATATCCCTTGGAGTTCTTTGGATATCCCACAAACTTGCACTGTACTGAGCGTGTAAGTCGATGTACTTCACCCCAGTACTTGTGGGGAGGCGGAATTTTCAAAACTTATCAAGTTTAAACAACGAACATCGACTAACCGCTTGAATCGAAGCTAAACTATAAATAACCGTATTCAATGAGTTTCTTTTCACAAGTGATTAGGGATTATACCTAATGAAACCGGTCCTTCGTCTTTACGTCCTCCTTTGTTCTCCTCGACCTTCTCTAGGTAGTAGACGATCCACCCGAGAGCGAAACTCCAAGCTAAACCTCTAACTTGAGGTAACTAATCAACTTTGATCGCTAATCAAAGATGAAAGGATGATATAGAGTAAAGGTAATGGAATGTTTAGTCTAACTAATCCTTTGATCTCAACACATGAGGATTAAAGATTAGGGTTTGAAGATGAGAGCTTGAGGAGAGAGAATGTGTGATAAGATAATGAGAGGAGAGAGAGTGTATCATAATATATTATGAAGCATTCTTTTTTAACAATAATGAATAAAGGAAATGAATAAGCATGCTTCATAAAATATCTAGTGGTGATTCATTAGCATGAGTCATTAAGCAATAAATGTGCATTAATGAAATGAATGAATCACCACCATGACTCACTTTCTTATCCAAAAGAAACCTCCTTAGTCACATCTTCTAGAAGCTTCTCGAGTAATTACGAGAACGCCCCTCCGAACCGTAAAAATACGGAAAATCTTTAGACTGTATAAATCCAATAACCGGATACCAGTAACTGGCTTAAACCAAAGCCGACTGGTAAAAACTGTCCGAAAGTCGTACGCGCGTAAACGCACGTATGCGTCCGAACCCTTTGTCGCAAAACCATGCAACCTCTATATCGTTTCGCCTGGAGTAGGAAACTCTCTGTGTGGGACTCTAGAGACTCGACTACTACGCTGGCAGTGGGTTTAACCACAGACCGCAAGCGGCACTAGCTGTACGTAACGGTCCCCAGGTAGTTGTCTATAAGAAGGCCGATGAGTAAACCCATCCGAACTCCTACTGAGTCTGATGTGACAATCTCCATACAGTCCGGTCCGTTCGTCCAAGACTATCGTATATCGGGCCTAGGGGGGCGGCAAGCGTCAGTCCCCTAATAGCGGTATAAGTCGTGTCGGAGGGAAGCCCATTACACCCTGAGAAACTACTGGAACCTACCAGCAAATCTCGCTTGCCCTGGCCAGGGACTTTGCGTAATGGCTCTCTGACACAGCACGATATCTACTCCCAATACCGGGAGGGACGAATCCTGTCTAACCGCCACTGCCTCCAAGTGCTCGGGACTGCACCCAACTGCTACCTGTTTGCACGACTCCTTAGAGCCGTGGTAGGGTAGCAATCTAAGAACAGTGGGACACACTCGAGGCGAAGTAGCAGTGTCAAGTCTGCGGACTACGCTGTACTCATGTCACCTGGGAACTGTTTACTGACGACTGGTATCAAACCAACCAACAGTTCCCTGTGAGTCCTGTCCGGTGTACCCGTAACCTAACGAGCACCTGTATACTATCTCCAGTGCGACGTACTGACGGCTGTGGGACAGACCATCTCCCCAACTGGGATGAGAAGCGTACACACTAGTCTACTCCGGAGTATCGATGCTCTGTCTCGATAATCCAACGACCAGGGACCTGAATAAGGATGTGCTTGTAGACTACCCAGCCCCCACTAGTGTGACTGCCATCACAACGCTGGTAGACAAGCAAGATCCTAAGAGCTCTATCAATACGTACACTCACATATTAAGATAGAAAAACCAAGTAGCATACTACCATGTTTAGCAAGACTGTTATATACATGTGAATATCCCAAGCTTCCATTAAGTAATATACAAGCTAGTATGATACAGTAATGGCCTTCTAGGGCATAAACACTAACAGAGCGTGCCTCGAGCTTGTCCGCATGCTGCTTTTTTACAAAAGCTGGACATTCCCATGTCTTAATGTGATTAAGATAGGGTCTCTTCCCATACCACATCTGATATGGTGTAGTAGGCACAGTCTTAGTTGGAACTCGGTTCAAAAGGTATGCAGCTGATTCTAGCGCATATCCCCAGAACGATCGCGGCAACTCAGCGTTACTCATCATGGACCGTACCATATCCAATAGGGTTCGGTTCCGTCTCTCCGATACACCGTTGTGTAGCGGAGTGTATGGAGGAGTAAGCTGAGAGAGAATTCCATTCTCTTTTAAGTAACCCAGGAACTCGGCACTCAAGTATTCACCACCTCGATCAGATCTCAGTGCCTTGATACTTTTGCCTGTTTATTTTTCTACTTCATTCTTATATTCCTGGAATTTTTCAAAAGCCTCGGATTTATGTTTCATTAAGAAGACATAACCGTACCTTGAAAAGTCATCCGTAAAAGTAATGAAGTAAGAATAACCGCTTCGCGCATGTGTAGACATTGGACCGCACACGTCGCTGTGTACGAGTCCCAAGAGCTCGCTCGCTCTTACTTCGTGTCCAGTGAACGGAGTCTTTGTCATCTTTCCTTTGAGACAGGATTGACAAGTTGCATACGATTGATATTCGAACGGATCCAAATATCCTTCTGTATGTAACTTAGTCAACCTTCTCTCATTGATGTGACCTAGTCTACAATGCCATAAGAAAGTTTTATTGATTTCTGAAGACTTTCTTTTGTATGTATTCTGGACATTGAAAATCTGTGGTTGGTTTAATACGTATATACCGTTGTTCAATGTACCTGACCCAATCAAAACTTGATTAAGGTGAATGTTCACTACATTACTTACAAATGCAAATTCATAACCTTCTTTAGATAATAAAGATACAGAAATGATATTACAGGTTGCATTTGGTACATAATACCAACTACGCAAAACCAAAAAGTGTCCATCCGATAATCCCGGGTGATAGTCCCCCACGGCCTCAGCATCCATGCTAGCACCGTTTGCAACTCTGAGGGTCATGTCACCTGCCTTCAAAACTCTACGCTTTCTCAACGCCTGCAAAGAATTACAGATATGAGATCCTGATCCAGTATCCAATACCCAGGATGTAGAGTTTATTGATAGACAGTTTTCAATAACATACACACCTGAAGCTGAAGCCGCAACTCGCTTCAAATCCTGTGTTCTTGATGCGCCACGGCAGCGCCCCGGCCGTCTATCCGAGGCCAAATTGCGGAATCAAAATTTTTCCTTACTCGGAAACCGGCGCTACCGCGGACAAAGAAAACCCGGATCGTTAACCATTAACCTATACTAGCTATCAAGAGATGGGAAGAGAAGTATACCGAGAGATCCGAGTCCTCCGGTCTTCTCGTCATCGTCCCAATCTCCCGCGGAAAGTCTTGCCTCCACATCATCGCCTCCTCGCCGGAAGGGCACCACATCGCCTGCGTCTTTTACGGGCTCCCACCTTAATACCGAGGCAACTCGGGCATGAAGCCGGCAACTCGACATGCTCAAGATATGCTGTAAGAAGTGTAGTGTAGAATCATAGTCTCTTTTGGGGTTTGTTGCCATTTGTAGATGAAGGAGGAATCAAGGTAAGAAAAATGGTACTTGCATTTTTCTAGCATCAAAAATAAGATCAAGAATGCTACTCTCTCAAAGATGAAGCTCTCCTCTTTTTCCTTTCTTCTTCTCTCTTTTCTAATGAAAAAACTCTCATGAGAATGGTGGAGGGAATGAAGACTAATACAAAGGGAGGTGAGTGTAGGAGAATAGAAGAGGTGACCATATCCAAAGACAAGAAAACATCAACCATACCCTTTCATGTCTTAATTAATGCAAGTGATGGATGAAAGATATCATAATCCCACAATTGCAAGAAACCCCTCCACAAATGTTATTTGCACAATTGCAAATAACCCCCTCCATCGGAAAAGTCCGGCCGGGAAAGAACAAAGGAAAACCGGCCGGAACGGAATGCAAACTGGCAACTCCAGAAAACTGGTCCCGTAATAAATTACAGAAAAACCCCGATACTGTGCATACACACCCGCATCTGTATTCCGTCCGGATACAAATGCAATGAGACAAAATCTACACTGTACTAAACTAGGACCGGCTTAAGCCAAAGCCGGCTAGTAAAATCCGTTCGATCCTGATCCGTGCAATACCGCACGTATCTGATCGAACCCTGCCATATAACCATACGGCCACTAGTACAAAACTGTCCGATCCTGATCCGTGCAATACCGCAGGTATCTGATCGGACCCTGCCATATCTCCATACGGCCTCTACAGCGTTTCGCCCGAAAGCTTGAGTAACCGTAAGTGTGGTGGACTCTAAAGACTCGTCAATACTATGGCTGTGGATTTAACCACTAGCACGTCAGGGGTATTAGCCAATACGTGACGGGCCACCAGCTATTGACCAAAAGGGACGTCGATGAGCGAACTCATCCTGACACCCTACTGAGCCTGTCAGTGACAATATCCGTACAGTCCGGTCCGTTCGTCTATGAGCATCGCATGTCGGGCCTAGGGGGTTGGTAAAAGTCAGACCCCCAAAAGCGGTACAAGTCGTGTCGGAGTGTAGCCCAGAACGCCCTGAGATACTACTGGAATACCTACCAGTAAATCTCCTGCCTCGGCCGAGAGCTTTGCGTAATGGCTCTCCTAGACACAGCGCGACCTCACCCCCAATACCGGGAGAGACGAACCCCTGAAGATCCGCTCACTGCCTCCATGTGGCTCGGGACTGTACCCAACTAAAACCTGTTTGCACGACTCCTTTGAGCCGTGGTAGGGTAGTAATCAAAGCACAGTGGGAACTCACACGAGACAAATGACGATCCTCAGGTCGATGAACTAACCTGTACACATGTCACCAGGTAACTGCTATCTGACGTCAGGTATAAGACCAACTAGCATGTTCCCGGCGAGTCCTGTCCGGTGTACTCATAACCCAATGAGCACCTGTATAAATCTTAGGTGAACCAACTGACACCAGTGGCTTGTGAGACCGGCCACCGCCCCTCGTCGGGGTCTCGACTGTATACACTAGTCTACTCTGGAGAATCGATGCCCTGTCTCGAAACTCCCACGACTAGGGACATTTTAAGGATGTGCTTATAGACCACCAGCTCTCACGTATATGATCGCCATCATACTGCCGGTAGTCAAGCAAGAATCCTAGGGGCTCTATCAGCGTGTAATAGTGACCTGTAAGGTCACCTGAAGCAGTACACGATGATAAAGGTAAACCAGATAGCATACTATCATCTCGAGTAAGACTGTCCTACCGGGATAGGTCCTCCCTCAATCATTGCAATCACGTGCCTGTGATCCAATAATTGACTCTGAGGGCACTATCTCCAACAATCTCCCACTTGCACTCAAGGCTAATTATTGCGATGTCGCATACTCACAGCCCGTGTGATACCGAACACCCAACTCCTCTACTAGTCAGTTTCACAAAACCCGTTTGCGAAACTATTGCGTTCGAGGAATAGCCTCAGTGAGTGGATCCGCAGGGATGTTTCTTTCTATGTCTCTCTATATCTCATGTTCGCGGAGAAAGCCAGCTCCCGAAATGAGCAATACCTGTCTTAGAATGTCTGGATGTCTGATGGGACCTAGCTCATAAATGAACTCCAAATCCAAACTTCTTAGACTGTATCGTCAACTGAACTTAATCAGTATCCTGCGCCATGCAGCCCTCAGTATTGCCTTGGACCACCTGTCCAAAATACTGCCCCTCGTCAGAAGGGAAAACTATAACTCTGACAACCTCCCTGTCGTCCAGGTCACCTTGGAAGCCTGGAATGATAACTGCCTTCCGACTGTTCCTCCAGGATTGGATCAATATCAACTTATTGCATCTAGTGCAAGAACAACATCTGGTGTGGTACTTGACATCTCATGATTGACTCAATTGCCTAAGCAAGTGATCTGTCAATCATGCACATCCCTCTCTCCTTTAGTCTGTAAGACACCTTCAGAGAGGGTGACTCCATCACCTGCAGGTACACTACCGTGCCAGGAGTCGTCCATTCTAAATACTCATAGAATGCTGTCAAGATACCCAGATTGGGAAACCACCCAAATCTAGATCTAAGACCATAGATCTAGTAACCAGCATGTTTGATATAATATCCAAATCCCATATGGAGAAACTACTGTGTGACGACCATAGTATTACCGATCGTAGTATAGGAATATCACTTCCCACTCTGTGTATGTCATCAAATACCAGGACATCACACCCTACTACCTTCTCAACAGATCCATCCCCTATTCTGATGAAGTCAAACCTATGACTGTCACATCAGAAATAGATGATCTATCTCCGCTATATCTGCTTTAGTCTATAAATAGACACAAGCCTGATGTCCACCAATGCTTCCGCTGCTCCCACTGACTACGACAACCCTCTGGCAGAGTCATATAGACGTGCACTTCTAAAGCTAGTTTAGAACGACGCTATACTCATCCTCCTTCCGGGTCTCGCAGCCTGGAACAACAACAATGGCAAGTGTGGGTAAACAAGAACTTCCCTGTCACCGTCCTTGAGGCTACCGGAGTACCTCTCGGGTGCCTGAAGTTACCCACCTTATCTGCGGAGTGGCCAATGGAATGTCAAATCAGATTGAATCTTTAGGTTCCTTATCAAATCTTCAGTAATCGTTTGCGGTTCTGGAATCACTTCCAGTTCTACCATACTCCCACTGCTGTTTTCTGAAAAATCCATTTCTTTTAAAAATTGTGGCGAGTGAAGAACAATATTTCTATTGATCTGCCAGATGGTAGAAAGTCAACCCTCATCATAGCCTGGGTCAACCCATAAACAGCCATTACAGAAACGTGCCTTGAGTTATCCAGAGTCTGGTTTTAATCATAAGCCGAACAACTCCCCGTACCTTAACAATGTTAAGATATGAACTGTACTATATCCAATATAGAACTAGAGGCACTTATTTAATTGAACCAGATTCAAATCATGCAGCTATCTCCAGTGCATGTAAACTAAATGGAAGGAGGCCGATCAGCGTTACTCAACTTAGGAATGCTTCCAATTTTGAGTAACCTGAAAGAGAAGCAATTTCTCTTTATCATTACTATCAACTGAACACCATACACAAGTATCTACATCTTCGATCACTTTGATGAATCCCGATACTTGCTACACCTGGTTCTCTACTCTATTCAAATACCTATAACTCCTCAAAACTTAGACCCCGTGTTCCTACGAAACACATGTCTAAGAACTAGAGAAGTTAAAAGTAAACAGAATATAGTATGAGGACCAACCCCTCTGTCCTAATGGACACTGGACAACATACAATACTCTGTATATGTCCGCTGAGTCTAACAACTCTTTCACTGTGCATCGTAGGTTGAAAACTGTACTTATGGCTAAGAAGAATTACACCGCTGTTTGATGCTCCTTACCTAACCATCCACTGATATAGATAAATGTCATCGACATAATATCAAAAGGTATATCTCACTCTATGAAAATAGACGTAAAGATATATCAATTTGAAATTGGTGCACAACAGCGGATATTCAAAACCAAATATTTGCCGACCGGCAAACAGCCCAGATGATCTCCTCAAATATCACCGATTACAACGAATCCCGATATAATGAAGATGATCACCCAATTCCCAATAACTTACTCCCACTCACCATCTGTAAAACCATACAGATGTGAGAATCAAACCTGGTAAATACATACCCTGGAGCAAGTGTCTAATCAGGAAATCAGTTTTTCTTTTAACAGTACACAGTGAAACTGAAACATTGAAATGTTTCGGTGGGGTATCCCGGTATTCTTAGTAATGCCTCTTCCATTATCCAGATTCACAACTATAACCGTATAATTCTTTGCCACCTCTCCAAATCCCTTCATATGTCTTTAGTCATTACCTTCTGCACACCCTTTTAGGCCAATTGGTTTTCTTCCTTCCCTACCGTTCGGCACCAGCCTATGGTTTGGAAGAAGACTATCCAATAAGCATAAAGGGTGTACTGTCCTAATCCTAGGAGCACTCGCAACGCGAGAGAAGGTGAAGATAAAAGACACCTGAATGTACTTTATTCCTATTTCTCCTGGACCAGAATCCATCCCCGAACTGGAACAAGTTCCTTTCGAGTTCGTATATAACCATACGATGGAGTATCCAATAAACTGTGGATCTTCGTAGTGATACGGAGTGTCCTGGAGAAATACAAAGGTGATTTAGGATTGGCGAAGAAATACTTGGTTTGGTCGTGAATATCAGTCGCAATTTACTTTGCCCTCTTACTAATCCCTTGCTTTGTCTTAATCTTAATACCTTCTGCACACCATCGTTATGCTAATTGGTTTTCTTCATTCCCTACCGGTCGGCACCAGCCTAAGGTTTGGAAGAAGACTTTCCAATTTGCGTAATAGGTGTACTATCTCCTAAACCAAGGAGTACTCGCAATGAGAGAAGGTGAAAAGAAAAGACAACTGAATAATCCTATTCGTTTTCTCCAGAACCAGAAACCATCCTCGAATTCCTTCGAGTTCGTATCTAACTATACGATGGTTTTGTCCAATGGAAGTGGACGTTCGTAGTAATACGGGGTGTCCTGGAGAAAAGGGTAAAAGTAGGAGTGGCAATGAGGTCTACAACTTTGACAATCCAAAAGCCAGTGTTAAGAAGGTTCGGTCAACTTGGTCACTGAGTCATAGTCTTAGGGTCGGGTCAATGGTCGCTGCCAAAGAGAGAGAGAAAAGAAACACTCAGCGTGCACTCTAACCTAGATCAGAATGGTTACCAATTTATCTAATCAGGAAACCTCCCACTGTACCTCAAATTCTCCTCCAAACCTGAAAGAAGAATTAGTCGGGATCACCCGAGGAGTAAACCAACTCATCAGTGGGAATCGGGATCCAACTATCATCGCATGATAACGTGACGGAATCCACTCACGTCACCACACTCCAGAAGGTATGCGCATGCCTGGCAAGTTTCAGTTCTTTTGAAACTCCCGATGTGATTTTTACCCCTAGGACCCAAGTGACCTTGACGAATAATCAACAAATCAAAAGGTCCTAGTCAAGTTCAACCCGTCATTATCTTGATTGCGTTAAACCCACCCGCACGACCCTTGACGAATAATCAACAAAGTCGCACGACTGTCCTAACCAATCCACTTATCCATGCGACAGAAAGCATTACAGAGCTACCGCACACTACGCCTCGGCGAATAGCAACGACAAACGTAGCGCGAATACTATGCAATACTAATCCGAAATGACGGAGGGCTACGAATGGTTTTTGGCGAAAAACCTTTAACGTAATGAACTTGATATCGTTGAAGGAACTGGATAACTTTTATAAAAATATAGTGACGAAAACCTTTACTAAAGAGGTCACTCCCGGTGAAGGGATCTCGGCTCTTTCCCCGTAGAATGAGGTGCAGGATATTCCAACTGAATACCACGATGCAAAGCAAAAGTAATCGGCTATAGTGAAGTTAATGCCCTGACGCAAACTTCTGTCCAAGGGGTCACTCCCGGTGAAGGGATCTCGGCCCTTGCCTCGTCGACTGAGGAGCAGGATATTCCAAATGAATACCACGATGCAAAACAAAAGTGAACGACCTTGCAATAACAGCCTTTTGAAAAGTGTTCCAACAACATCAGAATAGGTTTGTTTATCTTGCATTGATCCGAATCAACGCAGTCCCATCAAATGATCACACTAATAAATAACGAAAATATACTGATGTACGTATATGCCATCCGCATTCGCCACTGGGTCCCGTCATCACCCGTTAGGTTACTTAACTAACGACAGAGCGGGGACTGGACTAGCGCGGATGCAAAACATATACAACATCTACTAATATATATACCAATATATTATTTTCGCTCAAGGCGTGATAAAATGCAACATCACAGAAATGTACAGCATCACAGAACAATACAGATATCTGGAACCCCGGGTTTCACAGAGCCGCTGCTGAAACCCGACGTTCCCCTGGTCGTGTGGATAGCCTGTGCAATGAAATCCTAGACCCCTACGGGCGCGGCAAGTCACCCGTCAAAACCTGAAGCGAGGCAGCCCCCTTCGGCACCGTGAATGGACCACCCAGCACTTCACGGAATCCGGTAACTTGGGCACCCCTCCTGGGTCAACCTGTACCCCCTACGAGTGCGGCGAATAGCCCGCCAATCCTAGAGTGAAGCCCCCTCCATCTCAATGCCATGAGATGCGGGCCCGTTGCCCTCTAGTACCCGGCTATCCGTGCACCCCTCCGCGGGGTAATCCTAGTACAGAAAGTAAAATATACAAACAACGGGTACATCGACCGCAACCAGGTCGTGCCCCAAAAGAATAATACAAACAGGCAGTGACGGCAGTCCACATGTCGGACGCTCGCCCCGCAATATCAAATGTACATAATACAACAAAACTGTACTACCATTGCATCCAGGCTATCCCCCACGACCGATCCGCAACATCACAGCATAAACATAGAACATCAACGTGAAAATCACGTTCGCAAATCCGTCTAACCGGGCTATAGCAGTTAGACAGGATTTACCGATCAAGTGATATTCACGGTCGCAGATATAATGTAAATACTGTGAAATAATATGTTTAAAAATATCCGACCGATCAAACAATTAACAAGTGGATCCCCAACCAATACTGTAGCAGTTACAGAAAACCTGGGCCCAAAATTAATATTCCAAAACCCACAAAATTAGCCCACAAGCCCACTGTAAAACTTTGACCCAGTGAAGACTTCAGAGTGCGGCGGAACCGCGGCCCAAGGTGGGGTTTGGCCGCGGTTCCGCGCTAAGGTCATCGACTGAACTTGTCGAATTTTTACAGAGGTCTTATAATGTCTTCTACAGTAGTTTTCTACAACCTGAAAAATTTTCAGACACCAAAAAAATCCAACAGAAAACTGATGCATGCATAAAACGCGGTTTTTAGAATTTTGGTCGATCGGATAAGTAAAACGCATTAGAACAAGCTAGGTAAGGTTAATGGCCTGGCTCTGATACCATGTTGCGCCACGGCAGCACCCCGGCGGTCTATCCGAGGCCAAATTGCGGAATCAAAATTTTTCCTTACTCGGAAACCGGCGCTACCGCGGACAAAGAAAACCCGGATCGTTAACCATTAACCTATACTAGCTATCAAGAGATGGGAAGAGAAGTATACCGAGAGATCCGAGTCCTCCGGTCTTCTCGTCATCGTCCCAATCTCCCGCGGAAAGTCTTGCCTCCACATCGTCGCCTCCTCGCCGGAAGGGCACCACATCGCCTGCGTCTTTTACGGGCTCCCGCCTCAATACCGAGGCAACTCGGGCATGAAGCCGGCAACTCAACATGCTCAAGATATGCTGTAGGAAGTGTAGTGTAGAATCATAGTCTCTTTTGGGGTTTGTTGCCATTTGTAGATGAAGGAGGAATCAAGGTAAGAAAAATGGTGCTTGCATTTTTCTAGCATCAAAAATGAGATCAAGAATGCTACTCTCTCAAAGATGAAGCTCTCCTCTTTTTCTTTTCTTCTTCTCTCTTTTCTAATGAAAAAACTCTCATGAGAATGGTGGAGGGAATGAAGACTAATACAAAGGGAGGTGAGTGTAGGAGAATAGAAGAGGTGACCATATCCAAAGACAAGAAAACATCAACCATACCCTTTCATGTCTTAAATAATGCAAGTGATGGATGAAAGATATCATAATCCCACAATTGCAAGAAACCCCTCCACAAATGTTATTTGCACAATTGCAAATAACCCCCTCCATCGGAAAAGTCCGGCCGGGAAAGAACAAAGGAAAACCGGTCGGAACGGAATGCAAACTGGCAACTCCAGAAAACTGGTCCCGTAATAAATTACAGAAAAACCCCGATACTGTGCATACACACCCGCATCTGTATTCCGTCCGGATACAAATGCAATGAGACAAAATCTACACTGTACTAAACTAGGACCGGCTTAAGCCAAAGCCGGCTAGTAAAATCCGTTCGATCCTGATCCGTGCAATACCGCACGTATCTGATCGAACCCTGCCATATAACCATACGGTCACTAGTACAAAACTGTCCGATCCTGATCCGTGCAATACCGCACATATCTGATCGGACCCCGCCATATCTCCATACGGCCTCTACAGCGTTTCGCCCGAAAGCTTGAGTAACTGTAAGTGTGGTGGACTCTAAAGACTCGTCAATACTATGGCTGTGGATTTAACCACTAGCACGTCAGGGGTATTAGCCAATACCTGACGGGCCACCAGCTATTGACCAAAAGGGACGTCGATGAGCAAACTCATCCTGACACCCTACTGAGCCTGTCAGTGACAATATCCGTACTGTCCGGTCCGTTCGTCTATGAGCATCGCATGTCGGGCCTAGGGGGTTGGTAAAAGTCAGACCCCCAAAAGCGGTACAAGTCGTGTCGGAGTGTAGCCCAGAACGCCCTGAGATACTACTGGAATACCTACCAGTAAATATCCTGCCTCGGCCGAGGGCTTTGCGTAATGGCTCTCCTAGACACAGCGCGACCTCACCCCCAATACCGGGAGAGACGAACCCCTGAAGATCCGCTCACTGCCTCCATGTGGCTCGGGACTGTACCCAACTAAAACCTGTTTGCACGACTCCTTTGAGCCGTGGTAGGCTAGTAATCAAAGCATAGTGGGAACTCACACGAGACAAATGACGATCCTCAGGTCGATGAACTAACCTGTACACATGTCACCAGGGAACTGCTATCTGACGTCAGGTATAAGACCAACTAGCATGTTCCCGGCGAGTCCTGTCCGGTGTACTCATAACCCAATGAGCACCTGTATACATCTTAGGTGAACCAACTGACACCAGTGGCTTGTGAGACCGGCCACCGCCCCTCGTCGGGGTCTCGACTGTATACACTAGTCTACTCTGGAGAATCGATGCCCTGTCTCGAAACTCCCACGACTAGGGACCTTTTAAGGATGTGCTTATAGACCACCAGCTCTCACGTATATGATCGCCATCATACTGCCGGTAGTCAAGCAAGAATCCTAGGGGCTCTATCAGCGTGTAATAGTGACCTGTAAGGTCACCTGAAGCAGTACACGATGATAAAGGTAAACCAGATAGCATACTATCATCTCGAGTAAGACTGTCCTACCGGGATAGGTCCTCCCTCAATCATTGCAATCACGTGCCTGTGATCCAATAATTGACTCTGAGGGCACTATCTCCAACAGTTCTGGCCTTCCAAGCCTTGCAATCCTATTTCCAGTGACCACTTTTGTGACAGTAGAAGCATTCTTCCTTCCCCACTAGCTTTCCCGCTACCTTTGTTGCATTTCCTTTTCCCTTCGTATCCACTTTACTGACACCGCCTCTTGGTTTGGCGGGGGCTTTCTTCTTCTTACCCTTGGCTTTCGCCCTGGATCTAGAAGAGGAAGATCCTCCTACAAACAAAGTGGATGTCTCCCTACCCTTCTGTAGGGTGCCCTCAGCACTCCTCAACATGTTCAGAAGTTCGGAAAGTTCAACCTCCTTTCCTTGCATGTTGAAGTTTAGGATAAACTGGGCGTAAGTGGAAGGAAGGGACTGGAGAATCAAATCAGTATAGAGTTCATTCTCCAGCGTGGTCCCAAGGTCTGCGAGCTCCTCTATGTAGCCAATCATCTTAAGCACGTGTTCCGCTACCGATGATCCGACGGCCAATCTTGCCGAAAATAGCTTCTTCGACACTTCGTATCTTGCGATACGAGACTGCTCTCCATACAGTTCTTTTGTATGGAGAAATATGGACTCCAGGTCCATATTCTCATGCCTCCTCTGATGTTCGTTGTCCATCGAGGCAAGCACGAGGCATTTGTGTAAGTCTACGTTAGCGCCCCGGCCGTCTACAGACGCCAAATGCGGAACAAAAAACTTTTTAACTGGCGCTATCGTATACTTTAACCCGGATCTGCCATTATTTCTAAACTAACAAACTGTAAAGAGTGTAGAAAGGTTATACCGAACGATCCGAGTCCTTCGTTCTTCAACCATCATCCCACGCTCCGTTGCGGCTGCTCCGATCTCGTCGATCTCCGAAATCCTTGTCGAGGTGGCACCACGTCGACGATTCTTTAAACGGTCTCCCGCCTCTGACTTGAGGCAACTCGATCGTCAAGTTTGCTAAAAGAGACGACCAAGAATGATGTAGAGAATGAGTAGATGACTTTGTCTCATTTCGTCCAAATCCGTGGACGATCGGTTAATGAAGTTGCCGAGGGAATTGGGTGATGGAATGAAATGAACTGTAAAATTCCATGCACCCCAAATACTATCATATCTTTTACAACCATTTGAAAACATCAAGTGCAAGTGAGAGAGGAGGGGGCCGGCCACTTTATATGCAAGAGGGAGGTGACCGTAGGAGAGGGGAGAGTAACCTTAAGCAAAAGATATTATGAACAAATATCCTAAGGAAAACAAAACCATTAATATCAAAGCATGAGTCATTAAACACATCATCAAAAAACCATTAATGCACTAATGAGTCATGAAGCCTAGTCATCATCTAGAACCTTCTAGAAGCATGACTCTCTCTCATCCAAGAAAAGATAAATCCGTCTTTAACCGAATGTTAAAAGACGGCTGATAGAAAACTGGAAACTGGCAACTTCCAAAAGTGATCCTGAAACAACTTTCAGGATAACCCCGAAACTGTATAAATATACCCGCATTTGTATTACGACCGAAAACAAATGCAACTGAGACAAAGATATTATACCTACTCAATATAATACTCGGATCCGGCTTAAACCAAAGCCGACCAGTATCATCTGTCCGAAAATCGACACGTGCGTAAACGCACGTGCATTTTCCGAACCCTGCCATAAAACCATACGGCGTCTACAACGTTTCGCCCGAACTTGGGAAACTGTCTGTGGGGGACTCTAATGACTCGTCAGTACCCTGGCAGTGGGTTTAACCACAAACCGTCAGCGGCACTAGCAATGCGTAACGGCTGCCCATGGACTGACCTCAAGGGATGCCGATGAGCGCACTCATCCGGAAAACCCTACTGAGCCTAACAGTGACAATGTATATACAGTCCGGTCCGTTCGTCTATGAGTATCGCATATCTGCCTAGGGGGCTAGTAACGTCAGACCCCCAATAGAAGTATAAGTCGTGTCGGAGTGAAGCCCAATAACACCCTGAGATACTACTGGAGTACCTACCAGTAAATCTCCTGCCATGGCCATGGACTTTGTGTAATGGCTCTCCTAGACACAGCACGACCTCGCCCCCAATACCGGGAGAGACGAATCCCCTGCCGATCCGCTCACGTGCCTCCATATGGCTCGGGACTGTACCCAAAAGCTACCTGTTTGCACGACTCCTTTGAGCCGTGGTAGGGTAGAAATCAAAGCACAGTGGGAACTCACACGAGACAAATGACGACCTCAGGTCGATGAACTAACCTGTACACATGTCACCAGGGAACTGCTATCTGACGGTAGATATAATACTAACTAGCAGATTCCCGGCGAGTCCTGTCCGGTGTACTCATAACCCAATGAGCACCTGTATACATCTTAGGTGATCCAACTGACACCAGTGGCTTGTGAGACCGGCCACCGCCCCTCGTCGGGGTCTCGACTGTATACACTAGTCTACTCCGGAGTATCGATGCCCTGTCTCGAAACTCCCACGACTAGGGACCACAATTAAGGATATGCGTATAAACCACCCAACTCTCACGTATATGATCGCCATCATACTGTTGGTGGTAAAGCAAGATCCTAAGGGCTCTATCAAAGTGTAACATGTAATCAGTCACCTGAACATGTACACGACTGATAAAGGCAAACCAGATAGCATACTATCATCTCGAGTAAGACTGTCATACCGGTATAGGTCCTCCGCAATCATTGCAATCACGTACCTGTGATCCAATAATTGACTATGAGGGCACTATCTCCAACAATCTCCCACTTGCACTCAAGGCTAATTATTGCGATGTCGACTACTCACAGCCCGTGTGAAACCGAACATCCAACTCCTCTACTAATCAGTTTCACAAAGCCCGTTTGTAAAACTATTGTGTTCGAGAAATAGCCTTAGTGAGTGGATCCGCCTAGAAGTTTCTTTCTATATCTCTCTTAATCTCAAGTTCGCGGAGAAAGCCATCTCCCGAATTGAGTAATACCTGTCTTAGAATATGTCTGGCTATCTGATGGGACCTAGTTCATAAATGAACTCCAAATCCAAACTTCTTAGACTGTATCGATCACTGAACCTAATCAGTATCCGGCACCATGCCACCCACAGTATCCTCTTGGACCACCTGTCCATAATACTGTCCCTCGTCAGAGGGAAAACTGTAACTCTGACAATCACTCTGTCATCCATGTCACCTTTGAAGCCTGGAATGATAATCATCTCCCGAAGGAAGCTGCCGTCATCAAATCCGTAGAACATGTACTTATGTTCTAAAACTGCTTCCTTATGTTTCTCCAGGATTGGATTAATACAAACTTATTGCATCTAGTGCAAAAACAACATCTGGTGTGGTACTTGACATCTCATGATTGACTCAATTGCCTAAGCAAGTGATCTGCCAATCATGCACATCCCTCTCCCCTTTAGTCTGTAAGACACCTTTAGAGAGAGTGACTCCATCACCTGCAGGTACACCACCATGCTAGGAGTCAACTATTCCAAAAACCATTAGAATATCTGTCAAAGTACCCACATTGGGAAACTACCCAAATCCAGATCTAAAACCATAGATCTAGAAACCAGAATGTCAAATATTATATCCATATCCTGTCTGGAGAAACAACTGTGTGACGACCACAGTACAACCGATCGTAGTATAGGAATTTTACTTCCTACTCTGTGTATGTCATCCAGATACCATGACATCACACCCTACTACCTTCTTAACAGATCCATCCCCTATTCTGATCGAAGTCAAACCCATGACTGTCACATCAAAATTAGATGATCTATCTCCGCTATAACTGCTCATGTCTATAAATAGATATAAGCATCTTGCCCACTATGCTTCTGCTGCTCCCACTAACTACGACAACCCTCCTACCGGGTCTCATATCCTGGAACAACAGTAGTGTCAAGTCTGGGTAGATAAGAACCTCCCTGTCACCGTCCTTGAGGCTACCGAAGTACCTCTCGGGTGTCTGAGGTTACCCACCATATCTGCGGAGTGGCTATTGGAATGTCAAACCTGATTGAATTTATAGGTCCTATTAAATTTTCCGTAATCGTTCGCGGTTCTGGAATCACTTCCAGTTCTACCATACTCCCACTACTGTTTTCTGAAAAAGATCCATTTTACTAAAACTGTGGCGAGTCAAGAACAATATCACTATTGATCTTCCAAATGGTAGAATATCAACCCTCGTCATAGCCAGGGTCAACCCATAAACAGCCATTACAGAAACGTGCCCTGAGTTATCCAGAGTCTGATTTTAAGCATAAGCTGGACACTCCCCGTACCTTAATATCTTTTAAGGTACGATCCATTCTATATCCAATACAGAAACTTTGGCACTTATTTAATTGGAACCATATTCAATCATGCAGCTGTCTCCAGTGCATTTCATCTTAATGGAAAGAGGCTAATCAGCATTACTCAACTTAGGAATCCATCCAATTATGAGTAACCTGAAAGAGAAACACGTTTCTCAAAACTATTACTATCATCTGAATACCAATCACAAGAATCTACATCTTCGATCTCTTTGAAGAATCCCGATACTTGTGATATCTGGTTCTCTACTTTATTCTTATACCCACAACTTCTCAAAACTTAGACCTTGTATTTCTACGAAACACTCGTCTAAATACTAGAGAAGTTATAAGTAAATAGAACATAGTACGAGGACCTACCCCTTTGTCCTGATGGACACTGGACAACATACAATACTTTGTATAAGTCCGCTGAGTTGAACAACTCAAAACCTATGCGTTGTAGGTGGAAAACTGTACCCTGGCGATTTCCTCAAATATCACCAATTACAAAGAATTCCGATATAATGAGGATGATCACCTAATTCCCAATATCTTACTCCCACTCATCATCTGTAAAACCATACAGATATGAGAATGAAACCTGGTAAATACATACCCTTGGAGTAAGTGTCTAATCGGGAAAACAGTTTTTCTTTTAACAATGCACTGAAACATGAAAATGTTTCGTAGGGGTATCCTGGTATTCATAGAAATGCCTCTTCCATAATCCAATTCATGACTTCAACCGTATATTTTATTGCCATCTCTCCAAATCCCTTTATTTGTCTTTAGTCGTTACCTTCTGTACACCTTCGTTAGGCTAAATGGTTTTCTTCCTTCCCTACCGTTCGGCACCAGCCTATGGTTTGGAAGAAGACTATCCAGTAAGCATAATAGGTGTACCCTCCTAAACTAAGGAGTACTCGCATCTCGAGAGAAGGTGACGATAAAAGACAACTGAATAATACCTTATTTTTTTAAAGGTGAAGTAGGAGCGGCGATGAAGTACGCGGTTTTGGTCGTGAATGATATCAGTCGCAATTTACTTTACCCTCTTTCTAATCCCTTTATTTTGTCTTTACATATTACCTTCTGCACATCCTACTTAGGCTAATTGGTTTTCTTCATTCCCTACCTTTCGGCACCAGCCTATGGTTTGGAATAAGACTATCCAATAAGCGTAATAGGTGTACTCTCCTAAACCAAGGAGCTCTCGCAACCTGAGAGAAGGTAATAATAAAAGACAACTGAATAAACCAATTCTATTTCTCCTGAACCTGGATCCATCCTCGAAGAAGTCCCTTCGAGTTTGTATATAACCATACGATGGATCTATCCAATGGAAGTGGATATCCGTAGTAATACGGGTGTTCTGAGAAATGCAAAGGGTAAAAGAAGGAGTGGCAATGACTTATGCAACTCAGACAATCCAAAAGCCAGTATTTTAAGAAGGTTCGGTCAACCTGGTCACTGAGTCATAGTCTAGGGTCGGTCAAAGGTCGCTGCCAAAGAGAGAGAGAAAAGAAACACTCTGCGTGCACTCTAACCTAGATCAGAATGGTCATCACTTTATCTAATCCGGAAACCTCCCACTGTCCTGTCAAATTCTCCTCCAAACCTAAAGAAGAATCAATCGGGATCACCCGAAGAGTAAACCAACTCATCAGTGGGAATCGGGATCCAACTCTCATCGCATGATAACGTGATGGAATGCATCCATGTTACTCATACTCCAGAAGGTATGCGCATACTTGGCAAGTTTCAGTTTCTTTAGAAACTCCCGATATAGTTTTTGCCCCATGCTCTTATGATCGTGACTAAAGGCCAGCCCATCATAAGTCACATGTCAAGTTCTTCCCATCATTATCTTGTTAATTTGAACCCACCCGTACTCGCCCATGACTATGGGCCAACAAGGCTGTACGACTGTCCCAAACCAACTCATCTATCTTTGCAACATGTGAACACCCCAGCAGCTACCAATCACTATGTCCTAGCTAAGGGCTAGACCAACATAGCTTGAATACTACTGACCATTCATATGAAATGACGGAGGGCTACGGCTGGTTTTTGGCGAAAAACCTTTAACGTAGTGAACTTGATATCGCTGAAGGAACCTGATAGCTTTTTAAAATATAGTGGCGAAAACCTTTTGCTAAAGAGGTCACTCCCGGTAAAGGGATCTCGGCTCTTTCCTCGTGGAATGAGGTGCAGGATATTCCACTGAATACCGCTATGCAAAGCAACTTGTAATCGACTATAGTGAAGTTATTACTCTGACGCAAACTTCTGCCCAAGGGGTCAGTCCTGGTGAAGGGATATCGGCCCTTGCCCCGTCGAATGAGGTGCAGGATATTCCACTGAATACCGCTATGCATAACAAAAGAAAACGTCTTTGCAATAACACTTTTTAAATTTGTTCCAACAACTGCAAACAGGTTTGTTTTACTTTGCATTGATCAAAATCAACGCAGTCCCATCAATTATCACACCAGAAAAGAACGAAAATAAAATGTACGTATATGCCATCCGTATTCGTCACTGGGTCCCGTCATCACCCGTTAGGTTACTTAACTAACGACAGAGCGGGGACTGGACTAACGCGGGTGTAAAACATATACAACATCTAATAGTATATAAACCAATATACAATAATCGCTCGTGGCGTGATAGTATGCAGCATTACAGAAAAGTAATAAGCATCACAGAACAATACAGATATCTGGGATCCCCGAGTTTCACAGAGCCGCTGCTGAAACTCGACGTTCCCCTGTCGTGTGGATAGCCTGTGCAATGAAACCTAGACCCCTACGGGTGCGGCAAGTTACCCGCCAAAACCTGAAGCGAGGCAGCCTCCTACAGCATAGTGAATGGACCACCCAGCACTTCACGGAATCCGGTAAGCTTGGGCACCCCTCCTTGGGTCAACCTGTACCCCCTACGAGTGCGGCGAATAGTCTGCCAATTCTAGAGTGGGACCCCTCTGCCTCTCAAAGACATGAGATGCGGACCCGTTGCCCCCCAGAACCCGGCTATCTGTGCACTCCATCGCAGGGCAAAACCTAGTACAGTAATGAAAAATAGTACAATAGGTACATCGACCGCAACCTGGTCGTGCCCCAAAAGAATATTATACAACAGGCAGTGACGGCTGTCCACAAGTTGGACGCTCGTCCCGCAATATCAAATGTACAAATAAACACAAACTGTACTAGCATTGCACACTGCTATCCACCACGACAAATCCGCAACATCACAGCACAACACAGAACATCAACGCGAATGTCACGTTCGCAAACCCGTCTAAAAGAACTATAGCAATCAGACGCGGTTTACCGATCAAATGACATTCCCGGTCGGAGATATAATGTAAGCACTGTAAACTAACATGTTTAAATTTCGATCGACCAAATATCAAAAAGTGGGCCCCACGACTTACTGGTGAACAGTAACAAAATCTGGGCCAAAACGATATTTACCAAAAACCACAAAATCCAACAGAGGAGACACATACAAAATTTGGTGCACTGATCCCATCATATGGCCGCGGATGCGCGGCTAAACCATGGGTTTGGCCGCTCATCCGCGGCGCTTTGGTGAGATCACGTGCTCAAATTTTGCACGTGTGCTTAAAAAACCCTGCACAGTTTTCTGAGACATGCAGAAAAATTTTAGGACACCGTTTAAAAACAACAGAAACTGTCAAGCTAGGATTTTGCAATTTTCGATTTCTGGTCGGATCGATGTTTTAAACGCGTTAGCACAAGTTAGTATAGCAAAATGGTGAGGCTCTGATACCACTGTAAGTCTACGTTAGCGCCGTCTACAGACGCCAAATGCGGAACAAAAAACTTTTTAACTGGCGCTATCGTATACTTTAACCCGGATCTGCCATTATTGCTAAACTAACAAACTGTAAAGAGTGTAGAAAGGTTATACCGAACGATCCGAGTCCTTCGTTCTTCAACCATCATCCCACGCTCCGTTGCGGCTGCTCCGATCTCGTCGATCTCCGAAATCCTTGTCGAGGTGGCACCACGTCGACGATTCTTTAAACGGGCTCCCGCCTCTGACTTGAGGCAACTCGATCGTCAAGTTTGCTAAAAGAGACGACCAAGAATGATGTAGAGAATGAGTAGATGACTTTGTCTCACTTCGTCCAAATCCGTGGACGATCGGTTAATGAAGTTGCCGAGGGAATTGGGTGATGGAATGAAATGAACTGTAAAATTCCATGCACCCCAAATACTATCATATCTTTTACAACCATTTGAAAACATCAAGTGCAAGTGAGAGAGGAGGGGGCCGGCCACTTTATATGCAAGAGGGAGGTGACCATAGGAGAGGGGAGAGTAACCTTAAGCAAAAGATATTATGAACAAATATCCTAAGGAAAACAAAACCATTAATATCAAAGCATGAGTCATTAAACACATCATCAAAAAACCATTAATGCACTAATGAGTCATGAAGCCTAGTCATCATCTAGAACCTTCTAGAAGCATGACTCTCTCTCATCCAAGAAAAGATAAATCCGTCTTTAACCGAATGTTAAAAGACGGCTGATAGAAAACTGGAAACTGGCAACTTCTAAAAGTGATCCTGAAACGACTTTCAGGATAACCCCGAAACTGTATAAATATACCCGCATTTGTATTACGACTGAATACAAATGCAACTGAGACAAAGATATTATACCTACTCAATATAATACTCGGATCCGGCTTAAACCAAAGCCGACCAGTATCATCTGTCCGAAAATCGACACGTGCGTAAACGCACGTGCATTTTCCGAACCCTGCCATAAAACCATACGGCGTCTACAACGTTTCGTCCGAACTTGGGAAACTGTCTGTGGGGGACTCTAATGACTCGTCAGTACCCTGGCAGTGGGTTTAACCACAAACCGTCAGCGGCACTAGCAATGCGTAACGGCTGCCCATGGACTGACCTCAAGGGATGCCGATGAGCGCACTCATCCGGAAAACCCTACTGAGCCTAACAGTGACAATGTATATACAGTCTGGTCCGTTCATCTATGAGTATCGCATATCTGCGTAGGGGGCTAGTAACGTCAGACCCCCAATAGCAGTATAAGTCGTGTCGGAGTGAAGCCAATTAACACCCTGAGATACTACTGGAGTACCTACCAGTAAATCACCTGCCATGGCCATGGACTTTGTGTAATGGCTCTCCTAGACACAGCACGACCTCGCCCCCAATACCGGGAGAGACGAATCCCCTGCCGATCCGCTCACGTGCCTCCATATGGCTCGGGACTGTACCCAAAAGCTACCTGTTTGCACGACTCCTTTGAGCCGTGGTAGGGTAGAAATCAAAGCACAGTGGGAACTCACACGAGACAAATGACGACCTCAGGTCGATGAACTAACCTGTACACATGTCACCAGGGAACTGCTATCTGACGGTAGATATAATACTAACTAGCAGATTCCCGGCGAGTCCTGTCCGGTGTACTCATAACCCAATGAGCACCTGTATACATCTTAGGTGATCCAACTGACACCAGTGGCTTGTGAGACCGGCCACCGCCCCTCGTCGGGGTCTCGACTGTATACACTAGTCTACTCCGGAGTATCGATGCCCTGTCTCGAAACTCCCACGACTAGGGACCACAATTAAGGATATGCGTATAAACCACCCAACTCTCACGTATATGATCGCCATCATACTGTTGGTGGTAAAGCAAGATCCTAAGGGCTCTATCAAAGTGTAACATGTAATCAGTCACCTGAACATGTACACGACTGATAAAGGCAAACCAGATAGCATACTACATCTCGAGTAAGACTGTCATACCGGTATAGGTCCTCCGCAATCATTGCAATCACGTACCTGTGATCCAATAATTGACTATGAGGGCACTATCTCCAACAATTTGGCCTTCGCGCAATCGATCTCCCATGTCTTACGGATTTCTTTATCCGCGACGCTGGAGGTGGGACATGGGACAGGGGGAGCTTTGGTGGTAAGGACATACCCCAACTTGTCGTAAGTGATTGCCATCTTGACATTCCTGAGCCAATCTTTGTAGTTTGGCCATGTCAGTATGTTTTTATCTAGTAATAACTTAAGTCTGGTCATTTTGAATGGTCGCTGCAATTAGGAGAGAGAAAAGAAACACTTTAGCATGATGCTCTTGCATGTTTAGAGTGGTTTTTAATTTGTCTAAACTGGATGGCTCCCACTGTATCTCGAATCCCTTCTCAAACCGTAAAGAAAGAATTAGTCGGGATCAATCTCACCGTACAATACTTGCTTAACCGTTCAGCCAGGCCAGTATCGGTACTTCGAGGGAGGTTTTCCAACGCTTTCGCGAAGTTCCTTAATTAAGTAACCTTTTTTCCCTGTGGGCGTAGCCCCGCTAACACCTTTCTAGACACCTACTAGGTTTATAGCATTGATCGTTAAGTGAGAGTTTTCCCGAGGAGTAGCATATACTCACAGTAGGATCGGGATCCAAATATCATCGCATGATAAACCGAAGGAATCCTACCAGAATTATCACACTCCAAATGGTATGCAGCGCTAGCAAGTTTCAGTGCTTATGAAACTCCCGATGTGGATTTTTGCCCCATGCTCTTATGACCTTGACTTTGGCCAAAATATCATAAGTCACATGTCAAGTTCTACCCATCATTCTCCTGGTTAATTTGGACCCACCCGTACCTACCCTTGACTTTGGCCAAAATGGCAGCACGACTGTCCCAAACCAACGCATCTATCTATGCTGCACATGAATACCCAATAGCTACCAATCACTATGCCTTGACTTTGGCCAAAATACATAGCTTGAATACTTTTTGACCATTCATGTGGAATGACGGAGGGCTAGAATGGTTTTGGCGAAACCGTGAACGTAGTGAACTTGATATAATCGATGGAACGAGATAGCTTTTAAAAGGAGTGGTTCAAGCTCCGCGTTTAAAAGTTTAGTTTTGAAAAGAACCGAGTGGTTTTCAAAGTGTTCCAATCGACTTTTACTTGGTTTATTTTCTTGCATTAGTTCTTTTAATGCGTCCCATCATTTAATCCTACCATTGCAGAAAACAACCAAAATATGACGTACGCTTATGCCATTCGCATTCGCCACGGGGCCCCGTCATCACCCGTTAGGTTACTTAACTAACGACAGAGCGGGGGCTGGGCTAGCACGGCTGTAAAACATAAGCAACGCCTAAATAATTATAATATATAAATATATAGCAATGATAGACATTACAGATCACAGATGACTACATTGGATATACTAGGAATCCGCAATCCGTTCGAGCCTGCAACGAAAAGCGGATTACACGGTCGCGGTGAATAGCCAAATACCCCACCCAAGACCCCTACGGGTGCGGCAAACTACCCGCCAAGTACCCGAAGCGAAGCAACCTCCCTCAACACCGTGAGTAGGCCACTCGGCACTTCGAGATACCCGGTAGTTTGTGCACCCCCTCCATGGGTCTATCCTAGGAGCAAAAACAGTAAAAAGAAATATACAATGACGGCTACAACCCCGACCCGGTTGTGCGGCCATACAAATATTATTACATCAATTTACATATTACAATGAATGAAAGAAAAAGAAACACTCATCTCATATCCACCCCGGCTATTCACCCACGACAATCCAACGCATTCATATACACAAACCAGCATCAAACACAGATCACAGATATGTATAACCCCCACTAATCGACATATAGCGATTAGCCGACGTTCAATACATATAAACATCACAGATATAACCCGTTAGTCAAAGTGTAGTGAAGTTCGATCAAAAAATACGGATTTATGGGCCCCCAAAAACAAATTTCTTTTCTGGAAAACCTGGGCACAAATAAACCATCTTAAAAATCCCAAAACCAAGCCATAAGAACACTGCACCAAACTCGACCCAGAACCGAGTCAAAACGGCCGCGGTTGCGCGGCAATAGCTTGCTATTACCGCGGAACCGCGGCGCTTTGAACGATTCACAGGATCGTTTTTGGTGGCTTTCTTCACAAAACCCTGAGATGATTTTAGACGTACGATTTATTTTATTTTGAACATAAAAAAAATAACAGAAAGTTAGGGTTTTTGTAAACTCGGTTTTGCGATTTTTCCGATTGAACTTCCATACACTTTACTACCTAGCTAGTTTATGTTTAGTTAGGCTCTGATACCACTGTAAGTCCACGTTGCCCACCCCGGTGCTTACGGGGAGGCGGAAAACGGAATAAAAATCGGATTTTTATCATGCTAGGCAACATGGACTAGACAAAGGAGGATCTTTGCTAAACAAAAACAAGCTAAAGCTAACTAGAAACTAGCTAAAGGTTAGAATGGTTATACCTAGAGCTTTATGTCCTTCTCTCCTTGCTCCTTGGAGTAGTAGAAAGGGATCACCTTTGTCGTCTTCTCACGTCGAAGAAGGATCCACCCGAAAGCCTCAACCTTTGGCTTCAACTCCAAGCTAGAAGTAACTAGGGTGCTAGAAGTGCTAATCCTAGAACCCTAGATGAGAGTAAAGATTATCTAGAAGAGGTTTTCTCTCAAGCTCAAGTGTTTCTCAACACATGAGAGGGGAGAGCTTGAAGAAGAGGAAGAGCAAGAGAGAGAAAGTAAATGATAGAATGAGAGAATAATAAGCCATTCTCACATATATGTGTGAATTATAAAAATAGATAATTAGCTAGATAATTGTCATGGTTAATCAAGACATGACCATTATCATTTCATATTTAATGCTAATTGCAAGGATCAAAAAGCATCTTTCATATGGAATGATGATGGTCAACATGTCAACTAAGGTCAACAAGTCAAGTATGGTCAAAATGTCAACAATCCTAACCATGCACAATTATATATATATATATAGCCAATATCTATTAATTATAATACACACATAAACATTAGGGTTAATAAAATGACAATGGTCATTAACCCTAATCAAAGTCCTCTTCCTCTGTCTCAATCAACTATGCATACGCACCCGTATTCGTGATCCGAGGAACACGAATACAAAGAGATAAAACCAATCCCAAATCATATACTAGGATCTGGCTTAAACCAAAGCCCACTAGTATAAGCTGTCCGGACAACAAACGTGCACAAGTGCGCGGATGTGAACGAACCCTGTCGCAAAACCATGCGACCTCTACTCATTTTGCCTAAAGGCAAATAGCTCTCTGTGTGGGACTCTAAAGACTCGACACTACGCTGGCAGTGGGTTTAACCACTGACCGCAAGCGGCACTAGCTGTACGTAACGGTCCCCAGGTAGATGTCGATAAGAAGACTGACGAGGTGAACCCCATCTGAACTCCTACTGAGCCTGAATGTGACAGTCTCCGTATAGTCCGGTCTGTTCGTCTGATACATCGCATGGGGGCCTAGGAGGCGGTGAACGTCAGTCCCCTAATAGCGGTACAAGTCGTGTCCGAGTGTAGCCCAGAACACCCTGAGATAACACTGGAAACCTACCAGTATATCTCGCTTGCCCTGGCCAGGGACTACTTAGGTAATTGCTCTCCTAGACACAGCGCGATGTCAACCTCCAATACCGGAAGAGACGAATCCTGTCTAACCGTCACTGCCTCCAAGTGCTTCGGGACTGCACCCAAAAACTACCTGTTTGCACGACTCCTTTGAGCCGTGGTAGGGTAGTAATCAAAGTGCAGTGGGAACACACTCGAGGCGAAGTGACAGTGTCAAGTCAGCGGACTAAGCTGTACTCATGTCACCTGGGAACTGATAACTGACGATAGGTATAATACCAACCAACAGTTCCCGACGAGTCCTGTCCAGTGTACTCGTAACCTAACGAGCACCCGTATACTATCTTAAGTACGACGTACTGATGGCTGTGGGACAGACCGTCTCCCACACTGGGATGAGAAGCGCATACGCTAGTCTACTCCGGAGTATCGATGCCCTGTCTCTATAGTCCAACGACCAGGGACCTGTATAAGGATGTGCTTATGGATTACCCAGCCCCACGAGTGTGAGCACCATCACAACGCTGGTAATCAAGCAAAAATCCTAAGGGCTCTACTAATATGTATATCAGCGATATGCTAAAAGAAACACATGCACATATTAAAGTAGAGACAAACCAAGTAGCATACTACCATTTCGAGCAAGATTGTATATACAACTGTGAATATCCCAAGCTTCCATCAAGTAATATACAAACTAGTATGATACAGTAATGGCCTCTAGGGCATATACACTAATACATAGAATCTTAACTACAGATTTAGACAAAACATGCATGTAAACAACTTTACATCTAAGTGAATAAGGAATACAACCTTTGTAGACCGGTCCTTCACTTTAAAAGCTCCGTGTAGTAGTCCCTTCGCTCCAAGTAGTAAACTCCCGGACTCTAGAAAGGCTCCACAAGATGAAAGGAATAAGCTTGCTTGAAGTCTTCGAGGCCGAAGATGATCTACGTCGAGGAGACACTAACTCAAGCTACCTCTTCACTAATTGTGAAGCAAACGACCTAAACTAAATGGCTAATTTAGTGTAGGTTGATGAAGTAGGAATTTTGCTCACTTTAGAAATATTTTTCTCACTAATTTTCTTCACCTTCCAAATTGCTAGAGAGCTAGAGGAAGGAGATCAAGAAAAGCAACCATGGAGTGAAGCAAGTGAAGAATGAATCAAGTCGTGAGAATAGTAACCATGGGTGAGATAATATATCATACTAACTCATGTAGAGACTTAACCATGGCTTGGGATAATGGTTGGTGTTTACAGCCGAAAACCGGGAAGACAAACGTCTTGCCTGCATTTGGGGGCAGATGCTATTTGGTTTTATCTTTCCACCTCTCCGAAGATGCCAAGTTGATTTATGCCACCGTGTATCGAAGGTTTAGACAGATGCGGCTGTTGTAGCAGACTTCGTTAGATTCCCCCTCACTGCGAGGGTTTTTTGATTGTGGGGACGCTCTTCCCTGCAGGCGCAAGCCCCTGCAGTTAATTACGTTACCGCATAGCGATAACCACTTTTTCCTGCTCCAGAAGGTCACTTCGTGTCGTGTGTGTTTGTTTTATTTTTTGGTTGCCCGTGGATTGTATACGGAGACTAATTTGTGTTGTCGTCCGTAGGGCATGGATTAGTCCAAATCCGTATTCTCTTAGATTTGGGTTTGGTTTGATTTAAGGATCGTTAATTCTGTTTGAGATTAAGATCGACTTAAATATTTTTTAAGGATACGTTAATCCGATGTTGGACTAAGATCTACTTAACGGGGGTTCAGGATCATTTTTGATCTAACGAAAGAGCATTTGGGCTCTGTCGTTTTAGTTTAGGGATGTTACGGTCCACAGCTAATTTAAGGACATTACGGTCCAAGGAATTGTTGATTGTCGGGACCCGCCACCTCTCTGAAGACGTTGAAGAATTACAACGATATATATCAGAGGTGTGGGGAGATGTACCCTTGAATCAATGTCAGTTGGGAGATCTGTAGTTGGGTTTGGGACTAAGGCCAATTTAGAAAAATTGTGAGCACATGGGCTCGGTTAATCTGAATTAGGGACTTTTGGTCAACTTGGACTCAGCCCACTCAGTTTTTGAATAAAGTGTTAAACACTTGTTTGGGCTCGGTCCCTTTTCTGTGCAACAATGCTGAGCATTGATATGGGCTCTGACGCTCACCATATTTTTTTTTATGGAGTGTTAAACACTTTTTACGATGCTGGGCTCTATTTACATAGCGCTTTATGTTAAACAGCGCCCACGTGAGAGGCACGTGGGGGGCTCGACGCTGGGCGCCAACCACTGAGTGTAGAGCACTCTTTATTAAGCAGCGTCCATGTGAGGGGCACGTGGGGTGCTTGGCGCTGGGCGCCAACCACTGAGTGCTAGGCACTCTTTATTGAGCAGCGCCCACATGAGGGGCACGTAAGGCGCTTGGCGCTGGGCGCCAACCACTGAGTGTTAACCACTCTTTATTTGGGCAACGCCCACGTGAAGGGCACGTGAGGCACTTGGCGCTGTCTCTTTCTTTGTATATTTTTCTGAAGAGTTCGATTCTTTGTTCTCCCTTGGATCTTCAATCCACAAGAACAAATTCATCCCCATGAGAATTAAATTCTTGTTTGTGGGAGACTTGTCTCATGGATCTTAGATCCAGGAAAAGAACTATGTTCTTTTATGAGGGTTAAACCCTTGGGTATGCAGATGAGATACTACGATCTCTATTTACCTTGAAGAAAGTTCTTCTTCCTTCTTCTCTCTTAAAGCACCTTTTTGCTTGCTCTTCTTTTTGAACTTGAAGTTTATGGGGGGGTTCCTCCCTGCAAGACTTGAAGTCTTGGTGTCTTTATATAGTGGAGGCAAGTTTGCTGATTTGGTTAAAGAAATCTCTTATTGAGAGATCCTTAATTGATTTGGGGATTTTATCTACCGTTGGATCTTTGATCCAAGAACTTCTATTTTACAGAAGATTTTTTTTAACAAGATTGTAAAATATTTTCCATACAGAGCTTATTCTGTAATTTGGTGATTTTTAATCACCATTGGATCTCTATTCCAACGGTGCTCTGTTTTACAGAGCTAATCTTTCTTGTTTAGAAAGATTGGGGAAATATTTTCCCATACAGAGCTTATTCTGTAGCTTGGTGATTTTCACCATTGGATTTTTAATTCAACGGTGCTCTGTTTTACAGAGAGTAATCTTTCTCGTTTAGAAAGATTTGAGGAACATTTCCTCAACAGAATTTAATTTTGTAATTGATGCCTTATCATCTTCGTTGGATCTTTGATCCAATGGTAGAGAACTTTTAGTTCTGACGCCGGCGCCCTTGTGCATGGCACGTGAGGCGCTGCCTCAGAGTTTGTAACTCTCGGCACTGGCGTCCTCGTGCAAGGCACGTGAGGCGCTGCCTTAGAGTTTTTAACTCTTATTTAATAGATTTCTTTTTGTGTTTTGCACATTGGCGCCCGCGTGAGGAGGACGTGAGGCGCCATCATAGGATTTAATTCTATCCGAGGTAGTGCCTACATACTTTGCATGTGGAGTTTTTCATTTATTTTTATTTTTATTTTATTGTTATTATTTTTTAAAGGAGTAAGTTTTGAGCCAAAATTTTGGCGGGAACAGTTGGGTTAACAAACATCTCAAGTAAAACAAAATTAGTGGACTAAGTCAATGGTCACTACAAGCTTCTCCAAGCTTCTAACCATGTGACCAATTTCCAACTAATTTTGATTTACTTTAAATAAATAAAACCTATCATTATAATAAGCATGGTGTGAGTCTCATACACCCATGTCTCATGTATCATCTAGCATGACACAAAAGAATGTACATTAATAAATATCACATATATACTAAGTGTACACAAGTGAGAAAAAGAAATCTTAAGTGAGCTAATATTAGTTAATGTAAGTTAATATATCAAATATATAATTATACATTAAATTATTAAATCAACACTTGATTTAATAATCCGGCCATATCACATACAACCGACTAATATCAAATGTATCAACTTATCGAATCAACACTTGATTCGACAGCCCGGCTATATCACATATACCCGACCGATATCACATATCGCGAGAATAGAATACGGTATCACATACACGTATTAATCTCGGTCCCTCACATATCACATATGTGCTCCTACTTCATTTCGCTTGAGCCAGGAAACCTCTGTGTATGACTCTAAAAACTCGTCAATACGCCAGCAGTAGGTGATGATCATATCAAACACCCACAAGCCGTCGGCGGTCTGCTAAACGTAACGGCCACTCGGGTATTGAGCGATCAGAAGATCAACAAGCAAACCTGCTCATACTCCTGCGAATACAATAAGTAACACTACCGTATAGTCCAGTCTCTTCGTCAGATATGTCGCATATCTCAGCCTGGGGGTGGTAAACGTCAGACCCCAATAGCCTGATAAGTCATGCCGATGTGAGGCCCATAGCGGTTCGAGAAACTACTGATAACACTTACCAGTAAATCTCAGCAACCCTGGCCAGGGATTTCCTATTATGGCCAATCGAGCATAGCGCAACATCAACCCCCAATACCGGGAGAGACGAAATCCCCTCCTATCGCTCATTGCCTCCATGTGACTCGGGACTGTACCCAAAAACCACCGTTTTGCATGATCTCTTAAACGTGGTAAGGTGGAAATCAAAGCACAGTGGGAATCACACAAGACTCTATGACGATCTCGGGTCAACAGACTAACCTGTACCAGTGTCACCAGAGAACTGCTATCTGACGATTGGTATAATACCATCTAGGAGTTCTCGGCGAGTCCGTCCAGTATACCCAGTCTCCACTGAGCACCCGTATACCATCTCTGATATCAAACACTAATGGATATGGGATCATCCATCGCCCATCACATGGGTCGAGAAGCGTATACGCTAGTCTACTCTGGAATATCGATGCCCCGTCTCGATACTCCCACGACTAGGAACATTTGAAGGGTGTACTTACCGACTACCTCTACCCTACTAGTATGATCTGCACCATAATCCTGGTAGTGAAGTACTCATCATAATGGCTTTATCAACATGTAATAGAGAGACTATAAGTGTATAAATTAAGATAAAAAGCAACCAGATAGCATACTATCATGTCGAGCAAGAAAGTCCTCCCCATATATGTCCAAGCATTCACTATAATATACATCACATGTATAATAATGTCCTCTAAGACATACATATAACTAACAGCAGCATCTTCATTTGCTCCAACGGTTGAACTCTGGACTTCGGCTAGGCTCCGCGGCGGTCCGGATCTCGCTTGGTTCCCGATCGGCTACGTCGAAAATGATCCACGCGAAGGCCACCAGCTCTAGCTTCTACTTCAATCAAATTGAAGTAACTCGCTCACTCAATTTGCTAGATGGAATGAGTAAGAGATGTAGTATATGAATTGAACTCTCTGGCTCTTTTTTTCTTCTCTACTCTTTTTCTTTTTCTTGCAAGTATGGATGAGAGAGGAAAAAATCATGAATCATGAACCCTTGTGTTGTGAGAATGAGTGTACCCTTTCTCATATCACAAATTCTACCTCACTTGTCCATGTGTCAAGAATAAGAAAGTGTGTGGCATGCTGGCCTCCACCTCTTATTCATGTCATGCAAAATTTAAGAAAAGAAAAAAAGATTAAATATATATGAAACAAATATTACACATATAATTAACCATGACATGTAACATGACATGTAGTAAAAATAGATTATGAGAATAACACCATAATACTAGTTTATATATGCTTCATCATATATAAGTAATATCATTAAATCAACACTTGATTTAATAACCCGGTTCAATCATAAACCAGCTAGTATCGTTCGTCCGATTAATACATGTAGTATCACATATACATGTTTAATTGAACCCCGCACATATCGTCGTACGTGCACTACATCATTTCGTTAGAATGGGGAAACCCTCTGTGTGGGACTCTAAAGACTCGACAATACGCTGGCAGTAGGTCAGGATCATATCCGATTGATCCAAAACACTTTCAGATCAATCCCCCACCAGGTTAACCTATAAGCACGTTAGCGGTACTAGCTGTACATAACGGCTACCCACGTATTGAACGAAAAGCCGGTCGATAAGAAAGCTCGTCCGTGCCCTGCTAGAGCCTATGAGTGACATTCACAGTACAGTCTGATCTCTTCGTCTAAGATGGTCACATACCGGGTCTGGGAGGTGGAAACCGTCAAACACCTACTAACCCGACAAGTCATGCTAACGACAAGCTCATGTCCATCTGAGAAACTACTGATAACACTTATCGGTAAATCTCAACTGCATTGGCCAAGGACTCATAGTCATAGCCAGTGCATAGTGCGACATCAACTCCTTATACCAGGAGAGACGAATTCCCTCGAGTGCTCACTGCCTCCATATACTTTGGGACTGTACCCAACTAAAACCTGTTTGCACAACTCATTAAAGTCGTGGTACGGTAGTAATCTAATTACAGTGGGAACACACATAAGACACTATGGCAATCTTGGGTCTAGGGACTACCCTGTACTCATGTCACTAGAGAACTGCTATCTGACGATTTGTATAATACCATATAGGAGTTCTCGGCGAGTCCGTCCAATGTAACTCATCCAATGAGCACCTGCATACAATCATCGGTGTTAAACACCAATGGCTATGGGATCAGCCATCGCCCCATACAGGGTCATTAAACGTATACACTAGTCTAAACTGGAGTACCGATGCCCAGTCTCGATACTCCTATGACTAAAGACTTTTAAGGATGTGCTTATAGACTATCCAGGCCCCACTAGTATGATCTCTATCATAATCCTGGTAGTCAAGCAAAGATCCTATGTGCTTTATCATTATGTAGTAGTGATACGTTATAGAAAGTAAATTGTATACTTATAAATGGAAAATACAAATCAGATAGCGTACTATCATTTCGAGCAAGACTGTTCTTAGTATAGGTCATCCTCGAATTCAGTAATTTCATTCCTACAACTACGATAATTGCCTTGAGGGCACCTATATCCAACAGATAGTTGGGTCCCGATTCCCACCGATAAGTAGGATTACTCTTGGGAGATACTTTTCACTTCATAATTAGCTAACCTATTAGGTGTTTAGAAAGTGTTAATGGGGATACGCTTCTACGGAAATGGGGTTTATTTTAATTAGGTCTGTGCGAGAGCACGGGGAACCTCTCTAGGAGTACCAATACCCACCTGGCTGAACAGTTAGTGAACTTGTAAAGTGTAAATGATCCTGAATAGTTCTTCTTTTAAGGTTTAAAGGAGAATTCAAGGAAATAGTGGGAGCCATCCTAATTAGATAAATTAATAAACCAATCTAATCTTGCAAGAGCGCACGCTGAGTGTTCCTTTTCTCTCTCTCTCTCCAGGTAGCAACAATGTCACGCCTTAATCAAGATAATAAAATGTATGACTTGACCGAACCATCTTATTACACTGGACTGGGGAATATCGGTTCGGCTCTAACTTATGACAACTGTCACGAGTATAGGCAAGGCAAAGAGGACTGCAAGGAATTCCATATGACCCTGTTGAAGGAGAAGCATTTTAATGCATCTTCCTCGGATGTATTTGTTATTGAGAACTGTTTTTCGGTCAACCCTATCTCTTGGATACTAGATACCAGATCAGGATCTCATATATGTAATTTATTATAAGAACTGAGAAAAAGTAGAATGGTTGGACCGGATGATATGTCCCTCATAGTAGAGAACGGACACAAGTTGATGCTGCTGCCGTCGGCGAATATCATCTAGTGTTGCCAAGTGGAAACACTATGATTTTGAACAACTGTTACTATGTATCATATATGCTTTGCAATATTATATCAGTTTCTTTACTAGATAAAGATGGATATAATTTTGTTCTAAATAGAAATATCATGGACATTTATCTTAATCATGTACTGATTGCAGAAGGTACAATATATAATGGTATCTATGTTCTTAATCAAAACACAGTTTTCAATGTACAAAATACACGTAAGAGGAAGAGTTCAGATATGAATGAAGCATGCTTATGATATTGTAGACTTGGTCACATCAATGAGAAAAAACTAACTAAGTTGCATAAGGATGGATTGTCGGAGTCAAAAATTACACCCCATTGACCAAGTCAAAATCAAAGTCAACCCTAAGCAAGCGGGCCCGAGCCCAAGCAAGCGGGCCCGAGCCCAAGCTTGGAAAGGGCCGGCCCCATGCCAAAAGAATGAGGCAATAAATAAATTTAATGTAATTTTTGGAAATAAATGTATGGAAAATGGGAAAAAAGCCAAAAAATTTATAAACTCCATGGCTTATGTGCAAAAAGAAATAGGCACATGAGGCATGGGGAGGCATAAGTGCCATTTGGAAAAGCCCAATTGGCTATATGTAAAGGGTGTAGCCTATAACAGGCAAATATGATGAGAAAATCAATAACAACTTTCATTCTCTCAATATTTCAAAGGTTTTATGCCTCCCCTTTCTTTAAGATTTTAAATCTTCTTCTTTCTTTTTTGAATTAAATTATGAGTTTAACTCTTCCTTTCTAAAAAAAGAAATAGTTTTTCACCATAAAACCATTGAAGGGGAGTTCAAATCTCCCATCAAATCTCTAAAAAGGGAGATTTTAAATCTCATCACCCTTCTTTTCCAGGATCCAAAAAAAAAGAGGAGGAAGAAGGAGATCCATCTCCAAAAATCCCACTTTATAAGGATCCAAAGCTCAAAAGAGAAGAAAGGGTTTCCTTTCATCATCCAAGATATAGATCTTGAAGCTTCAAGAGATAACCTTTTGGTTTTCTAAATAAAAATATTTTTTTTGGGAGTTTAACTCCTCCAAAATCTAAAATAAAAATATTTTCTTTTGGGAGTTTAACTCTTCCAAAATCCAAAATAAATATTTTGGGAGTTTAACTCCTCCGAATCAAAATAAAACCCTTTGAGAGTTTAACTCCAAAATAAAACATTTTTCAAGAGTTTAACTCCATATCCGAAGGCTTAGCCCTCCCCTTCCCGGACCGCGCTTATGTCCCACGGGCGCCTCTGCAGGCACGCGGTGTGCATGTGTCCTGCAGGAGCCCCTATGGGCACGTGTCGTGCACGTACCCCTTTTCGCAGCCCCCCACATGAAGGGGGTTCCCTTTTCCTCCACATAAGGGTGGCTCCCACTTAGTGGGAGCTCCTGCTCCCCTATGTGAGGGGGGATCCCCTTTCCCTCACGTGAGGGGGGAACTCCCACCAAGTGGGAGCTCCCACTCACCCCCTCACGTGAGGAAAGGAAGCTCCTACTAAGTAGTGGGAGCTTCCCTCCTTTTCAAAAAATAAAATAAAATAACATAAATATTTCTTCGAATAAAATTTTTTTGTCACAAACAGAATAAATAAAAGAAAAAAAATAAAATGAACACGCCTTTCTGCATTTTTTTCAAGCACCAACACCTTACATTGAGTTTGCATGACCAGTTTGACCCGTCAATTGGAGGATCCTTTGCTCCAAAAAGCGAGGGGTAATTAACGACAGCTTAGTCCGCGGTTGACGGAGATTTAGATCCCCACAATCAATAAACCTTGCCTATCCCAGGCATGGGGAATCTATACATACCTGATAAGCGCGCGTATTTCCATCTCAATGAGGTGACGAAAAACACTCTACAGATTCTGGCACGCCCGGTGGGACATTTCTCTCCTCCCATGTTTCGGGTCAAGTGTTCATGCGAGCTCAATTAATATATGTTGATTGTCTGTAATGAAATCCTATTCGTTTATGCAGATTAACAACTTTCAACCTCAGTTTCAAGCAAAGATGTCTTCATGGACGAGCTCAGCTCTCAACGCAACTTCCATCACCTACACGATGAAGATGGACGCCAGGACAGTTTTCCCGGCAGCCTCGGGTGACAATGGGAGGAGTCGCTGCTACCATTTAGCCCCGTTCTATTCGTACTAGCTAACGCCATCCATGCTCCTCAGGCCCCGGTAAAAGATAAGATGGCGTTGAAAGGAAGGAGACTAAACATAGTGATGTCGAGGGCACCACGGCTTAAGCGCAAGTCGGTGTTCGAACGACTTTCCTTGGCCCCAGCTGGGGGCAAAGCCGTCGGAGCAAAAAAAGCCGCCAGACGTAGCGGGCAAGCCAAGGCAATGGCTTTGATGAGTGAAAGTCTTTGTTAGCACCACCACTGGGTTTTACCAGCATCAAGCATGCCAATTTTTAAAAATTAGGGGTGCTAATCAACACTAACCAAGATCTTAAACTAGATGATTAGGGTTTAACTATGATATAACTAAAACTATACTAAGAGAAAGGTGGCTACAACCTTTGTAGACTGTGTCCTTCTCTTCTCAAGCTGCGGGTAGTAGTCCCTACGACTCCACTAGGCTCCACTTGAAGTTTGAATGAACTTACTTCAATGACCTTCTGCCGAAGATGATCCACCCGAAATCCGCTAATCCAAGCTACCTCTTCACTAAACTCTTTAGTGAAGGAAACACACTACACCAAAGCGCTAATCTAGTGTAGGATGGTGAAGTAGGTATGTTGTTTGCTCACTAGGGATCTCAAGCTCTATGGTTCACATCACATGTGAGGGTTTAGAGCTTGAAGTATGAGGAAGATGATGATGATGATGGAGAGAGCTAGAAAGAGTGAAGCTAAAGAAAATGAGCAAGCCTCTCTTGAAAATGAAGTGAAGAATAGCTTATCAATTATCACAATAATTGAAGCATCCAATTTAAAACAATAAACAAAAGCAACCATGCTTCAATAGTGTGGAATAAATGAATATTCAAATGATCAAGCCATGCTTCACCCCTCCACAATTTCCACCTCATTTCTATTTTCATAAAAATAGAAGATCCATGCCATGCTTTATATATATATATATATATATATATATATATATAAGAATAATTAGTGAGCTAATAATATTAGTTAATATATAATTATATCAAATATAAATATATATCATATTATTAAATCAACACTTGATTTAATAATCCGGTTATATCACATATAACCGACTAATATCATTTATCTGTATATTACATTATCAAATCAACACTTAATTCAATAATCCGGTTATATCACATATAACCTAACTGATATCAAATAATCGCCAGAATAGAATACGATATCACATACTCATATTTAATCAGGCCCCCCGCACATATCAGCATATGTGCCCTACTTCGTTTCGCTTGAACCAGGAAACCTCTATATGGGACTCTAAGGACTCGTCAATACGCCAGCAGTAGGTGATGATCACATCAGTCGCCCACAAGCCGTCAGCGGTACTAGGTGGACGTAACGGCTACCCGGGTATTGAGCAAATAGAAGATCAACAAGCAAGCTTGTCCAAACTCCCATGAAGCCTATAGGTAACACTTACCGTACAGTCCGGTCTCTTCGTCTGATATGTTGCATATCGAGTCTGGGGGTGGAATCGTCAGACCCCAATAACTTGATAAGTCATGCCGATGTGTGGCCTATAACGGTACGAGAAACTACTGATAACAGTTACCAATAAATCTCATCAACAGCCCTGGCCAGAGACTTCCTGTTATAGCCAATCGAGCATAGCGCAACATCAACTCCCTATATCGGGAGAGACGAAACCCCTCATATCGCTCATCGCCTCTATGTGACTCGGGACTGTACCCAAAATCCACCTGTTTGCACGACTCCTTTGAGCCGTGGTAGGGAGGAAATCAAAGCACAGTGGGAATCGCATAAAACTCTATGACGATCTTGGGTCTACAGACTAACTTATACCATTGTCACCAGAGAACTGCTATATGACGATAGGTATAGTACGATCTAGGAGTTCTCGGTGAGTCCTGTTCAGTGTACCCATTCTCTAATGAGCACCTGTGTACAGTCTTTGATGTCAAACACCAATGGCTATGGGATCAACCATCTCCCCATACAGGGTCAAGAACGTACACACTAGTCTACTCTGGAATATCGATGCCCTGTCTCGATATTCCCTCAACTAGGAACAATTAAAAGATGTGCTTGTGGACTACCCAGGTCCAGTAGTATGATCTACATCATAGTCCCGGTAGTCAAGCCTACATCCTAAGGGCTTTATCAATATGTATACGAGAGCAAGTATAATAATACCAGTGTACATGTTAAGATAAAAAGCAACCAGATAGCATACTATCATGTCGAGTAGGAAAGTCCTCCATATATATGTCCAAGCATCTAATATAATATACATCAATGTACAATAATAGCCTCTAGGGCATACATATCCCTAACAATCTCCCACCTGCACTAAGGCCAGTTGTTGTAGTATCTTATACCCAACATCTCAAATAGTCTCTCGAATCGCGTCTGGGGAAGGGCCTTCGTGAGTGGATCCACTGTATTATCCTCCGTGTCAACTCTCCTGACCTCGATCTCCCGGATCAAGTGATATCGCTTAAGAATATGTCTGGATCTCTGATGGGACCGGGGTTCCTTAGCTAAAGCCACAGCTCCGTTGTTATCACAATACAAAGGTATTGGATGATCAATGGAAGGAACCAGACCAAGTTCAGCTATGAACTACTTCATCCAGACAACCTCTTTGGGAACATCGTTGGCAGCGATGTATTCAGCCTCCATCGCCAAGTCTTCTACAGTATCTTGCTTAGAACTCTTCCAACATACCGTCCCTCCGTTGAGGGTAAAGACAAATGAAGGGTTACACTAGCGCCCCGGCCAACTTCCGTAACCAAATGCGGAACAAAATTTTTTCTAACGAACATAAACTTGGCGCTTGAATAACACTAAAACCCGGATCTTTACCATAAACCTAATTAGCAAAAGAAGAGTTCTATCTACTATGATAGAGAGTTATACCTTAAACTTGAACTCCTTCTTCTCCTTGTTGTGAGCTCCTTGGAATGATCTAGATGGCTCCTCCTCACCGGCTTCTCTATATCGAAGAAGATCCACCCGAAGGCCTCTACCTTGAGCTCCTACCTCATCCATGAAGTAACTAGAGTGCTTTGCTTGCTAGACTAAGAACCCTAGAGTGAGTAGAGAGTTGTTTTAGTGGTTAGATCTCACAAAGCTCTTGATTTTCAACTCATGAAACAAGAGAGCTTTGAGAGAGGAAGAGGAGAGAGCTAGCAAGAGAGAGAATGTATCATGATAGAATGATAAGAGATAGCTCTCATATGAACAAAAAGAATAATGATAATTTTAATTAGGATAAATTATCATGGTTGATGTTGATTTGACCATTATCATGTCACAATTAATGCTAAGCATGCTCACAAAAATATCTAAGTCAACATGGGTCAACTTAGTCAAATGGTCAAACCAATTAACCATGATACAATTATCTCTAATTAAAACTCATTAATCAATTTCCTCCATCTCATTATGGTTTTAATCAAGTCAATGGTCAAAACCCTAATGAGGTTCCTCTGCCTCTGTCAACTGTGTATACACACCCGCATCCGTGTTCCGAGGAACACGAATACAATGAGACCGAACCAACCCGAAACAAAATACTAGAATCTGGCTTAAACCAAAGCCCACTAGTATCAACTGCCCAAACACCGAACACGCACAAGTACGCATATGTGAACGAACCCTGTCGTAAAACCATACAACCTCTACTCGTTTCGCACAAAGGTGAACAACCCTCTGTGTGGGACTCTAAAGACTCGACACTACGCTGGCAGTGGGTTTAACCACAGGCCGTAAGCGGTACTAGCTGTACGTAACGGTCCCCAGGTAGATGCCGATAAGAAGACCGATGAGGTGAACCCATCTGAACTCCTATTGAGCCTGAATGTGACAATCTCCGTACAGTCCGGTCTGTTCGTCTAAGAGTAACGCATGTCGGTCCTAGGGGGCGGTAAACGTCAGACCCCTAATAGCGGTACAAGTCATGTCGGAGTGTAGCCCAGAACACCCTGAGAAACTACTGGAAACACTACCAGTAAATCTCGCTTGCCCTGGCCAGGGACGACTATGTGTAATGGCTCTCCTAGACACAGCGCGATATCAACCCCCAATACCGTAGAGACGAATCATGTCTAACCGTCACTGCCTCCAAGTGCTTCGGGACTGCACCCAACTACTACCTGTTTACACGACTCAATAAAGCCGTGGTAGGGTAGCAATCAAAGAACAGTGGGAACACACTTGAGGCGAAGTGGCAGTATCAAGTCAACGGACTAAGCTGTACTCATGTCACCTGGGAACTGTTAACTGACGATAGGTATAATACCAACCAACAGTTCCCGATGAGTCATGTCCAGTGTACTCATAACCTAACGAGCACCTGCATACTATCTCCAGTACGACGTACTGATGGCTGTGGGACAGACTATCTCCCTTACTGGGATGAGAAGCGTATGCACCAGTCTACTCTGGATTATCGATGCCCTGTCTCGATAATCCTACGATTAGGGACCTGAATAAGGATGTGCTTATAGACTACTCAGCCCCTACTAGTGTGATCGCTATCACAACGCCGGTAGTCAAGCAAAGATCCTAAAGGCTCCATCAATATGTATTAGCAATATGTTAAAAGAAACATATACACGTATTAAGATATAAAAAAACCAAGTAGCATACTACTATATTGAGCAAGACTGTCGTAACCCGTGTATATATCCCAAGCTTCCAAAATGTATTATACAAACTAGTATTATACAATAATGGCCTCTAGGGAATACATATCTAACAATCTCCCACTTGCACTAAAGGCCAGTAATTGGTGTACCGCATACCCAACGTCTGCTCTATGGCCAGCTGCTGGCGTACCGCATACCCAATAGCTCAAAAAGTCGCTCGAACTGTGTTTGAGGGAGGGCCTTTGTGAATGGATCCGTCGTGTTGTCTTTTGTGTCCACTCTCCGTACCTCGATCTCCTGGCGATCAATGATCTCCCTGATCAGGTGATACCGCCTTAAGATGTGTCTGGATTTCTGATGGGACCTCGGTTCCTTCGCTAAAGCTATAGCCCCATTATTATCGCAATACAAAGGTATTGGGTCAACAATGGACGGAACCACCTGAAGTTCACTAATGAACTTCTTCATCCAGACCGCTTCTTTTGCGGCATCGCTTGCAGCAATGTATTCAACCTCCATCGTCGATTCTGCGGCGGTATCCTGTTTGGAACACCTCCAACACACCGCCCCTCCGTTGAGGGTAAACACAAAACCCGAGACAGACTTGCTGTCGTCCTTGTCACTCTGGAAGCTTGAATCGGTAAAGGACTCGACCCTGAGGTCTCCATTACCGTAAACCAGGAACATCTCCTTAGTCCTTCTTAGGTGCTTGAGAATGTTCTTCACTGCTGTCCAGTGGTTCTCACCTGGGTCTGACTGATACCGGCTCACCACACTTAGTGCGTAAGATACATCTGGTCTTGTACATAGCATCGCATACATTATAGATCCTACCGCCGAAGCGTAGGGTATAGTGCTCATGCGAACCCTCTCCTCGTCAGCCTTGGGAGACATCTTCTTGGAGAGGGTGATTCCATGCAATGCGGGTATATTACCACGCTTGGAATCTTCCATACTAAATCTCTTTAGTACGGTCTCTATGTACCTGGACTGCGAAAGTCCCAGTAATCTCTTGGATCTATCTCTGTAGATCTTGATCCCCAGAATGCACGAGGCATCACCCAGGTCCTTCATAGAGAACCGTTGTGACACGAATAGCTTGACCGATTATAGCATAGGAATGTCATTTCCTATCAAAAGAATGCCGTCCACGTACAAGACTAGGAATACGACAGTTCGTCCTACAATCTTCTTATAAATACAAAGCTCATCTTCGTTCTTGATGAAATCAAATTCCTTGATTGCTTCATCAAAACAGATGTTCCAGCTCCGCGATGCCTGCTTTAATCCATAAATGGATTTAAGCAACTTGCACACCTTCCCGCTGCTCCCACTGTCTACAAAACCTTCTGGCTGGTCCATATAAACGCACTCTTCCAAACTGCCGTTTAGAAAAGCCGTTTTTACGTCCATCTGCCAGATCTCATAGTCATGGAAGGCAGCAATGGCAAGTAGGATCCGGATGGATTTGAGCATAGCCACTGGAGAAAAAGTTTCGTCATAGTCCACACCAGGTCTTTGACGAAAACCTTTTGCAACGAGTCTAGCCTTATAGGTTTCCACCTGCCCATCTACACCAAGTTTTCTTTTGTAGATCCATTTGCATCCAACGGGTTTTACCCCAGGTGGAGCAATATCCAAGGTCCACACTTTATTGGTGTACATGGACTCCATTTCGGATCGCATAGCATCCAGCCACTTATCAGAGTCCCTACTGATAATGGCCTGCCTGAAACTGGTAGGATCATCTTCTTCCAAGATGCAATCATCTCGATCCCCGTCTATGAGAAAACCGTAGTATCTCTCGGGCGAATGAGAAATCCTACCAGATCTGCGGAGTGGCTGAGGTTCGTCTGGGACTACTGAATTTTCTGGTTCTATTAAATCTTCAGTTTGAGTTTGTAGTTCAGATATTTCATCCAGTTCTACCGTGCTCCCAAAAAGGTGGCGTGCTGAGCAACAAACACCTTCTGTTCCTCAGTGTGGTAGAACAGATATCCATTTGAATGCCTGGGATATCCTACAAACTTACATAAAACTGATCGTGCCTGAAGTTTGTCCGGGTTCTGGTTTTTCACATATACCGGACAACCCCATATCTTAACCCTTTTAAGACAAGGTTTTCTGCCACTCCATACTCATATGGAGTCTTAGGCACAGATTTAGACGGAACCTGATTCAACAAGTACGCTGCTGTTTCAAGCGCAAGTCCCCAGAATGAAAGAGGTAACTCGGCATTACTCATCATGGAGCGAACCATGTCCAATAGGGTACGGTTCCTCCGTTCCGATACGCCGTTATGCTGTGGTGTGTACGGAGGAGTAAGCTGAGAGAGAATACCATTCTCTTTTAGAAAGTCCTTGAATTCAGTGCTTAAGTACTCCCCTCCTCTATTAGATCGGAGGATCTTGATACTTTTGCCAGTCTAGTTCTGTACTTCATTTCTGAATTCTTTGAATTTCTCAAAAGCTTCAGATTTGTGTTTCATCAGATACACATATCCGAACCTAGAGAGATCGTCGGTGAATGTTATGAAGTATGAGAACCCACCCCTTGCATGTATAGACATCGGACCATATACATCACTGTGTATGAGTCCCAAGAGCTCTGCTGCCCTTTCTCCATATCCGGTGAACGGAGATTTGGTCATCTTTCCTTTGAGACAAGACTGACAAGTTTCATAAGATGAAAATTCGAACGTATTCAAGAGTCCATATTTATGTAACTTACTTAGTCTTTTCTCTCCGATATGACCAAGTCTACAATATCACAAGTAGGATTCGTTCGTATCTGAACTCTTCCGCTTGCGTGTGTTTTGTATATTGAGAACTGTATTCTGATTTAGAACATAGATACCATTACACAGTGTACCTTCTGCAACCAGTACCTTATCAAGGTAAATGTTCATGATATTTCTATCAAGAACAAAATTGTATCCATCTTTATTAAGTAAAGACACTGATATTATATTGCAAACCATGGAAGGTACATAGTAGCAATTATTCAAAATCATAGTATTGCCATTTGGCAACACTAGGTGATATTCACCGACGGCTGCAGCATTAACTTGTGCGTCGTTCCCTACCCTGAGGGACATATCACCAGGTGCAACTATCCTACTTTTTCTCAGTCCCTGCAATAAATTACAGTTATGAGATCCTGATCCGGTATCAAGTACCCAAGAGGTAAGGCTGACCGAAAAGCAGTTCTCAATTAGAAGAACACCTGAAGTAGATGCAATACTATGCTTCTTCTTCAACTGGGTCTTCTTGGAATCCATACAATCCTCTTTCCCTTGCTCATACTTATGACTGTTGTCGTAAGTTAGAGCCAAACCGATGTTCCCCAGCCCCGAATAAGAATTCGGATCGGTCAAGCGATACATTTTATTATCTTGATTAGGGCATGAAATGGTTGCTACCTGGAGAGAGAGAGAAGAAACAACTCAGCGTGCGCTCTTACAAAATTAGATTGGTTTATTAATTTATCTAATCAGGATGGCTCCCACCGTTTCCTCAAATTCTTTTTCAAACCTTAAAAGAAGAACTAGTCAGGATTAATCGCACGTCACAATACTTTCTCAACCTTTCAGCCAGGCTAGTGTTGGTAGTTCGAGGGAGGTTTTCCAACGCTTTCGCGAAGTTCCTTAATTACATAACCTCTTTTTCCTGGAGGCGTAGCCCCGTTAACACCGTTCTAGACACCTACTTGGTTTATAGCATTGATTGTTAAGTGAAATAATCTCCCGAGAGTAATCCAACTCATCAGTGGGATCGGGATCCAACTATCATTGTGTGATGGCCTAGATGGAATCCACTCTAGTCACCACACGCCAGAAGGTATGCTAAATCTGCAAGTTTCCTGTATGTTTGAAACTCCCGATGTGGTTTTTGCCCCAAGCGGCTTCATGACCTTGACAGAGGTCAATATATCATAAGTCGCAAGTCAAGTTCATCCCGTCATCGTCCTGGATTGATTTAGACCCACCCACACAAGTCCTTGACAGAGGTCAAAATGACCGTGCGACTGTCCTAAATAATCGCATCAATCTATACAACATACGAGCATTGCTTAGCTACCATTCACTATGCCTTGACAGAGGTCAACATACACAGCATGAATACTAAGCAATATTTGTAAGAAATGACGGAGGGCTACGGCTGGGTTTTTGGCGAAAAACTCGTTAACGTAATGAACTTGATATCGTTGAAGGAACCTGATAGCTTTTTAAAAGGTATAGTGGCGAAAACTTTTGCTAAAGAGGTCACTCCCTGTGAAGGGATCTCGGCTCTTTCCTCGTCGAATGAGGTGCAGGATATCCCAAACTGAATACCACGATGCAAAACAAGAATGATCGACTATAGTGAAGTTATTACGTTGACGCAAACTTTTACTCAAGGGGTCACTCCCGATGAAAGGATTTCGGCCCTTGCCTCATCGAATGAGGTGCTGGATATTCCAAACTGAATACCACTGTGCAAAGCAAAAGAGAACATCTGTAATGTCTGTTTTTAAAACTTGGTTCCAACAACATCTTTTAGGTTTGTTTTTCTTGCATTAATCAAAATTAATGATGTCCCATCAATGTAACCTACCACACCAGAAAAGAACGAAAATACAATGTATGTATATGCCATCCGCATTCGCCACCGGGCCCCGTCATCACCCGTTAGGTTACTTAACTAATGACAGAGCGGGGGCTGGACTAGCGCGGGTGCAAAACATATACAACATCTACTAGTATATATATATATAAGTATATACAACATTTGTTCCAGGCATGATAGTAAACAACATCACAGAAACACAGCCAACAATACAGAATGGTGGATAATCTTGGAGCCCCGGGTTTCATTTGAGCCACAAATAAAACCAGACGTTTTCGGTCGTGTGGATAGCCTGTGCAATGAAAACCAGTACCCCCTACGAGTGCGGCGAATAGCCCGCCAATTCTAGAATGAAGCCCCCTCCATCTCAACACCATGAGAAAGAATCCCCTCCGTCTCAACGCCATGAGATGCGGGCTTGCTGCCTTTTTAGAACCCGGCTATTCGTGCACTCCACCGCGGAATAATCTTAGTACAGAAAAAGAAAATAATATGTACAAACGGTGTCATCGACCTCAACCTGGTCGTGCCCCAAAATAATAAACAACCCGACAAAGACGGCAGTCCACATGTCGGACGCTCGTCCCGCAATAACAAATGTACAAAAGAATTTAAACTGTACAACAAACATTGCAACACTTGCTATCCATCACGACTATCCAACCAACATTACAGAACAAGCACACAACATCAACGCGAATGTCACGTTCGCAAAACCCGTCTAAAAGAACATATAGCAATCAGACGAGTTTTACCGATCGAGTGACATTCCCGGTCGCAGATAAAAGTGAATGTACTGTAAAATACACATTTAAAATTTCGATCGACTAAACTTTTCCAAATAGGCCCCAAAAGCAAATCCAGCACTCAAATAAACCTGGGCCAAAAATATATATCACAAATATCATATTTTCATGAAATAGAGCCCCAGAAAATTTTTTGGGTACTGTATCCCAAAAAGCGCCGCCAAATGCGCCATTTTGCTCACTTTCCGCGGCGGCATTTTGGGGTTAGGCCCCCAAATTTTTTCTGTAGCTATATTTTCGCCTGCATGTAATTCCAAGATACTCAGAAAAATTTTATGACAACTTCGAAAATCGACAGCAAGCTCATGAACATAGATTCGTGATTCGGAAAAATTTGTCAATCGAGATTTTAACCTTGTGCAAACAAGCTAGTAGGGTTTATGGGTAGTCTCTAATACCATGAAGGGTTACACCAGCGTCCCGGCCAACTTCCGTGGCCAAATGCGGAACAAAAAATTTTCCGACGAACATAAACATGGCGCTAGAATAACACTAAAACCCGGATCTTTACCATAAACCTAACTAGCAAAAGAAGAGTTCTATCTACTATGATAGAGAGTTATACCATAAACTTGAACTCCTTCTTCTCCTTGTTGTGAGCTCCTTGGAATGATCTAGATGACTCCACCTCACCGGCTTCTCTATATCGAAGAAGATCCACCCGAAGGCCTCTACCTGTTAGTTGTATGTATGCCCTAGAGGCCAGTATTGTACAGATGATGTATATTATATTGGATGCTTGGACATATATAGAGATGACTTTCTTTCTCGATATGATAGTATGCTATCTGGTTGCTCTTTATCTTAACATGTATACTAGTCTCTTTAAACTGTCTTATAGTTACATGTTGGTAAAGCCCTTAGGATGTGTACTTGACTACTTGGACTATGATGCAGATCATACTAGTGGGGACCTGGTAGTCCATAAGTACATCCTTCAAGGTCCCTAGTCGTAGGTGTATCGAGACGGGGCATCGATATACCAGTGTAGACTAGCGTATACGCTTCTCGACCCATGAGATGGGCGATGATTGATCCCATATCTATTGGTGTTTGACATCAGAGATGGTATACGGGTGCTCAGTGGAGACTGGGTACACTGGACGGACTCGCCGAGAACTCCCAGATGGTATTATACCTCACGTCAGATGGCAGTTCTCAGGTGACACTTGTGCAGGTTAGTCTGTAGACCCGAGATCGTCATAGAGTCTTGTGTGATTCCCACTGTGCTTTGATCTCCACCTTACCACGTCCATGAGGGCGTGCAAAACGGTGGTTTTTGGGTACAGTCCCGAGTCACATGGAGGCAATGAGCGATAGGATGGGTTTCGTCTCTCCCGGTATTGGGGGTTGATGTTGCGCTGTGCTCGATTGGCCATAACAGGAAAGTCCCTGGCCAGGGCTGATCAGAGATTTGCTCGTAAGTGTTACCAGTAGTTTCTCGACCCGTTATGAGCCTCACATCGCCACGACTTATCGGTTATTGGGGTCTGACGTTTACAACCCCTAGACTTGATATGCGACATATCAGACGAGGAGACCGGACTGTACGGGAAGTGTTGCCGGTTGGATCGACGGGAGTTGTAGCAGGTTCGCTTGTTCTCTTCTGATCGCTCAATACCTGGGTGGCCGTTACGTTTAGCTGAACGCTTGCGGCTTGGGGGTGCTTGATATGATCATCACCCATTGCCGGCGTATTGACGAGTCTCAGAGTCCCACAATGGAGTTTCCTAGTCCAGGCGAAACGTTGTGGTGCGCGTATGCGATATGCGCATGTACCCGATTAAAATACGCATATAGGATACCGTATATTGATCGGGCGGCTTGCTTTTGGTTTGGGTCATATGTGATATGACCGGATTGATAAATCAAGTATTGATTTATCATTTAACCATTAGTTTCTCACTAGAAATCCTTTCTTGTGATGGATGGATGTATGCATGCATGTATGTTTTTCTTCCTTTCTAGTTTCATGCACATATGGATGTGCATGCACACATGCATACATACATCATTCTATCATGGTTAATTATACAAGAAAATAGTGGCAATATAAGACTCACACCATGGGTTTTTATTTGGATTATTATTGGATTTTTGGTTAAAACAAAATGGATAAAGGAAAGGATAATTCATGGAAGCTTTCTACACTCTTCTTGACCTAACCATGCCCACCCACCTTTTAACCACGGATTACTTTTCCTTTTGGGTTTTAACTCAAGTTCAATAATGATTCAACCATGGTTTGAGATGAGAGATAAGAAATATATATTGATATATTTTCTATTTTTCTTTGAAGAGTTATTCTTATCTTCTTCTAAAATAGCCATCATCTTCTTCCTCCTTCTTCACTTGCTCTCTAGACTTTTGTAGTGAGCAAATTACATAACAAGATTGGATTTTGAAGTGAGAATAAGAACCACAACATCATTCTACACAAGTTTAGCCAACTTGTTTAGAGTGTTAGCTTCATTTCGTTCACTTGATCGGATAAAGTTGCAAGCTTGGACAAAGCGGACTCCGGGTGGATCATCGGTGACCTCGAGGAGTTCAAGCGGAGCTTTTTCAAACCCTAAGTAGCCGAGGAGTCTAGCGTAGGGAGCTACAAAGGTTGTACTCTCAAAACCCTAGCCTCTCTTTCATATGATGATGTGAAAAATTTAGAAACCCTAATTTTTCTAGGATAGATCCTTTGTAAGTTTACTTAGCACCATTAAAATTCATTCTTTGGTTCATGTGATGCTTCCAAACCCTTCATGAGGTGCTAGGCTAACCTTTCATTGGTATCAGAGCCAACCTAGAACATTAGGCGACAATTTTACGAAGTTAAAACTCCGATCGAACCGAAATACGGCCTTTTAGAATGCTCTCTGGACAATTTTTAAAATTTGGTTATTTTCAGAATTAAAAATATGCAAAAAATTCAGCAGGTAAATATAAGAGTTACTGTGAAAAACGAGATCATGAACAGTAAATATGAGCGCGGAACCGCGGCAATAGCCTCCTTAGACCGCGGTTCCGCGGCCGTTTTGTTGAATCATGGTCTGGTTTTTGTACAGTAACTCATGAATCTGCTTGTTTATGTTTTTGGAGTATTTTTAATCTGAATTTAGTTCTAAAAATTCTAGAGTTGGTTTTGGACTCGTCGATTCGATCGGAATTTTCATTTCGTGGTTTTTCCGGATAAATTAGAAAGTATTGAAGTGTTTGAACGAGTATTGTTTGCTCACTTTTCACGGGGTTTAAATATTTTGGAAATACGTGCAAGTTTTGTGGTGGTCCCTCTAGAAGACAACAAACCTTAACTCGATTATGTGACCGTCTTAAACTGCCCTTTGAACCTTAGGGTTTTGGGGCAGTACGGCGTGCCACATGTGAGGCGTTGGCTTGACCCTTCTACGGCCGGATCGCTACTACTGTGTCACACTCCGGTTTTTTGAACTCCGCTCAAATGTTGAGCTTTAGTGAATCTTGGGTATTTGATCGTTCGTTCGAAAACTTTAATACTGTCTAATTATCTGGAATGTGATGCAATGTGTGGAATTCATATTATAAGACATGAAATACGAGGTATGTGATATTTCGCATTTATGATGTCTAAGGAGAATGTGGATTCCAGCTATTGCAGTTTTACACTTTCTTTTATGTGACCGTAAGTGTAGTATGTCGATATCGCCGGTTTCGTTGCTATACATCAACGACAATTGGGGTACACATACTTACTTACGTTGATGATATGTGATATTATGTGTTGCTGAGATATGATGTGCAGGATTGTCGCGATTGAATAGCCGGGGGGGTTTATGTGAGATGAGAGTTTTATATTTTCATTCATGTAAATTCAAATGTAATGTAATATTCTTTTATTTGGGGAACTTCCGGGTTGAGGTTGATGCCACCTGTGTTGTATATTATTTACTTTTCCGTATTAGGAAGGACCCAAGGAGGGGAGCACAGGTGACCGGGTTCTGGGGTTCAGTGGGAGGCCATCTCGAGGAGTCGAGACCGGGTCTCCTAAACTCCAGAATTGGTAGGGTCGCTTGCCTCTCTCGTAGGGGTCCAGGGTGTGGGCTTGGCTATTCATCGCGGCTGTGGAATCCGTATTTTCTATTGCTGGCTAAATACTAAATACGGATGTCCTAGTATATCCCACATTATATCTATGTTTCTGCTGCGATATCTGTGATGTGATCATTTGATATGTTGTGATGGATACAGTATATAGTATATATGATATATTATATAGACGTTACTTATGTTTTGCACCCGCACTAGCCCTGCCCTGCTCTGTCGTTAGTTACCTAACCTAACAGTGCACGAGGGGACATCGAGGCGAATGCGGATGGCATAAGTGTACGTCGTATTTATCTATGATGTTTAGGTGACTTAAATGATGGGACTTCATTAATGTGATTAATGAAAGAAAAGAAACCTAAAAGATGTTGTAGAATCAAATTTTAAAATAAAAGGGTAGCTACAGTTTTGCTTTGCATAGTGGTATATATGATATACCATGCACCTTATTCGATGAGGAAAGAGCCGAGATCCCTTCACCGGGAGTGACCTCTTTAGCGAAACTGGCAGATGCTACAACACTCGGTTTGCTTTTGATTGATTTTGGAGTTTTGCTTTGCACAGTGATATATATGATATATCCCGCACCTTATTCGATGAGGAAAGAGCCGAGATCCCTTCACCGGGAGTGACATCTTTAGCAAAACTAATAAAAGCCTCAAAATCACCCCATTTCAAAACTTCACTTGATTCTACAACGATATCAAGTTCATTACGCTCATGGTTTTCAGAAAAACCTGCGTAGCCCTCCGTCAATTCAGATATGTAATATTTAGTATCCGTGCTATGGTTGTTTGGCATGCGTCAGGGCGTAGTGTATGGTAGCTGATTATTACTTATCTGTAGCATGAGATGCGATTGGATTAAGGTATTCGTACGGCGTTGTTTGGCATGCGACAAGGGTCGTACGGGTGGGTTTAATTCAATCACGAATTGTACGGGTTGAACTTGACTAGCGGACTATGGGTTGTTTGGCATGCGTCAAGGTCATAGCACGCTAAGGGCAAAATATTATCGGGAATTTCAAGTGTTGAGATTTGCAATGAGATTGCATACCTTCTATGAGATAGTTGGATCCCGATACCCACTGCGAGTAATTGTTACTCCCGGGAGAGTTTTACACAGGACAATTAGCCGATCAAGTAGGTGTCTAGAAAGGTGTCAACGGGGTTACGCCTCTGGGAAAATGAGGTTTACCTTAATTAGATCCGTGCGAAAGCACGGGGAACCTCCCTCAAAGTACCGACACTGGCCTGGCTGAAAGATCGGTGAAGTTGTAGGGTGTAATTAATCCCGGCTAATCTTTCCTTTTAGGGTTTGAAGGAAGATTTGATAAAAACCAGTGGGAGCCATCCTGATTAAATAAGATAATAACCAATCTGATCTTGCAAGAGCATACGCTAAAGTGTTTTCTTCTCTCTCTCTCCAGGTAGCGACCATGTCATGCCTTAATCAAGATAATAATATGGATGTATTGACCGAACCCACATGTTATACTGTGCAGGGGAACGTTGGACCCGTTCTTTCTTATAAGAGTTATAAGACTGAACAGGGAATAGGAGAATATCTAGATTCTCAAGCCGCCTAAAAGAACATGCATGTTGATGCATCTTCTTCAGGTGTGTTAGTTATTGAAAACTGTTTCTCAGTTCACCCTACGTCCTGGGTATTAGATACCGGATCAGGATCCCACATATGTAAAATGTTACATGGGCTACGGAAAGGTAGAGAACTGGGAAAAGGTGATCATTCCGTTCAAGTAGGGAATGGGGCAAATGTTGCAGCCAAAACAGTTGGCGAGTATCACCTAGTATTACCAAGTGGTAATACACTGATTTTAAATGAATGCTATTATATACCAAACATGATGTGCAACATTATATCAGTTTCTTTATTAAGTAAAGAAGGATATAATTTTGTAGTAAAGGATAATGTTATGAACATATTCTTAGATCAAAAGTTGATTGCATCAGGCTCGCTACATAATGGCATATTCATTCTAAATCAAAATACAGTCCTCAATATACAAAACACACACAAGAGGAAAAGTTCAGAAATGAACGAATCCTTCTTGTGGCATTGTAGACTTGGTCACATCAATGCGACACGACTAGCTAAGTTGCATAAGGATGGATATCTAAATCCGTTTGAATTTTCATCTTATGACACTTGCCAGTCATGTCTCAAAGGCAAGATGACCAAAACTCCGTTTACGGGACACGGAGAAAGAGTTACGGAACTCTTAGGGCTGATACATAGTGATGTATGTGGTCCCATGTCTACACATGCCAGGGACGGTTCTTCCTACTTCATTACATTCACTGACGATATCTCTAGATTCGGACATGTATTCCTGATAAAACACAAGTCTGGAGCTTTTGAGAAATTCAGAGAATATAAGCACGAAATAGAGAACCAAACGGGCAAAAGTATTAAGATCCTTCGATCTGATCGAGGAGGAGAATACTTGAGCAATGATTTTCTGGATTATCTAAAAGAGAATGGGATTCTCTCTCAGCTCACTCCTCCTTATACACCACAGCACAATGGTGTATCGGAACGGAGAAACCGCACCCTATTAGATATGGTGCGCTCAATGATGAGTACAGCTGAGTTACCTATTTCCTTCTGGGGATATGCGCTTGAGACAGCCATGGACCTATTGAATAGAGTTCCTACCAAATCAGTGCCTACCACTACATATGAGATATGGAAAGGGAAGAGACCACATCTTAATTACATTAAGATATGGGGTTGTCCAGCCTATGTCAAAAGACAAAATCCGGACAAACTCGAGGCAAGATCAGTCTTATGTAAGTTTATAGGATATTCCAAAAATTCACAAGGGTGTATCTTCTACCACCCCGAGGAACAAAAGGTGTTTGTTTCTCGACATGCCACTTTCTTAGAAAAAGGTTTTCTTATGAAACAGACAAGTGGCATTGAGGTAGAACTGGAAGAGGTTCCAGCGACACAAACTATAACAGAAGACTTGGTAGAACCAGAGGATTCAGTAGTACCTGACGAACCCCAGCCGCTCCGCCGATCTAGCAGGGTTTCTCATCCGCCTGAGAGATACTACGGTTTTCTCATTGATGGTGGAAGCGAGGATTGCATCATGGAAGATGATGACCCAACTAGCTTCGAGCAGGCCATCATGAGTAAGGACTCAGTGAAATGGCTGGATGCAATGCGGTCTGAGATGGAATCCATGTACACCAACAAAGTATGGACTTTGGAAGTTGCTCCTGAAGGGGTAAAACCCATTGGGAGCAAGTGGATCTTCAAGAAAAAACTTGGTGTAGATGGGAAAGTGGAGACTTTGAAAGCTAGACTTGTTGCAAAGGGTTTTCGTCAAAGACCAGGTGTGGACTATGACGAAACCTTTTCTCCAGTGGCTATGCTTAAATCCATCCGGATCATGCTTGCCATCGCTGCATATCATGATTATGAAATCTGGCAAATGGATGTTAAGACCGCCTTTCTAAACGGTGATTTAGAAGAGTGCGTGTACATGACTCAGCCAGAGGGCTTCGTAGATAGTGGGAGCAGCAGGAAGGTGTGCAAGCTGCTTAAATCCATTTATGGATTGAAGCAAGCATCGCGGAGTTGGAACATCTGCTTTGACGTCGTTATCAAAGAGTTTGATTTCGTCAAAAACGTAGATGAACCTTATATTTACAAGAAGGTAGCAGAGAGTAAGGTTGTCTTCCTCATATTGTATGTGGACGACATACTCTTGATAGGAAATGATATTCCTATGCTGCAATCGGTCAAGCTCTTCTTATCACAAAGATTCTCAATGAAAGATCTTGGTGATGCCTCCTGCATATTGGGAATTAGGATCTATAGAGATAGATCCAAACGGATATTGGGATTGTCCCAATCCAGGTACATTGACACCATACTAAAGAGGTTTAGTATGGAAGAATCCAAGCATGAGAACTTACCCACGATCTCTGGAGTCACTCTCTCCAAAGAGATGTCTCCCAAGACTGATTTGGAGAGAGCTCGCATGCAAGGGATACCCTATGCTTCGGCTGTAGGCTCTATCATGTATGCGATGCTATGTACCAGACCCGATGTAGCATACTCACTAAGTGTAGTGAGCAGGTATCAAGCTGATCCTGGAGAGAGTCACTGGACAGCTGTGAAGAGCATTCTCAAGTACTTACGAAGGACTAAAGAGATGCTCTTGGTGTATGGTAACGGAGAACTCCAAGTGGAGTCCTTTACCGATTCGTGCTTCCAGAGTGATAAGGACGACTCTAAGTCGCAGTCGGGATTTGTCTTTACCCTTTACGGAGGGGCGGTTAGCTGGAAGAGTTCCAAGCAGGAAACCGTGGCAGACTCGACGATGGAGGCTGAATACATCGCTGCCAACGATGCTGCCAAAGAGGCTGTCTGGATCAAGAAGTTCATTACTGAACTTGGAGTGGATCCATCCATTGAGCATCCAATACCTTTGTATTGCGATAACAATGGAGCAGTGACTTTGGCCAAGGAACCTAGGTCCCATCAGCGATCTAGGCATATTCTGATACGATATCACCTGATCCGGGAGATAGTTGATCGCCGGGAGATCGAGGTCAGGAGGGTTGACACGAAGAACAACACAGCGGATCCACTCACAAAGGCCATTCCCCAGATACAGTTTGAGAGACTCTTCGGGATGCTCGGTATGCGATACTACAGCAGCTGGCCCTAGTGCAAGTGGGAGATTGTTAGTTGTATGTATGCCCTAGAGGCCAGTATTGTACAGATGATGTATATTATATTGGATGCTTGGACATATATAGAGATGACTTTCTTGCTCGATATGATAGTATGCTATCTGGTTGCTCTTTATCTTAACATGTATACTAGTCTCTTTAAACTGTCTTATAGTTACATGTTGGTAAAGCCCTTAGGATGTGTACTTGACTATCTGGACTATGATGCAGATCATACTAGTGGGGACATGGTAGTCCATAAGTACATCCTTCAAGGTCCCTAGTCATAGGTGTATCGAGATGGGGCATCGATATACCAGTGTAGACTAGCGTATACGCTTCTCGACCCATGAGATGGACGATGGATGATCCCATATCTATTGGTGTTTGACATCAGAGATGGTATACGGGTGCTCAGTGGAGACTGGGTACACTGGACGGACTCGCCGAGACTCCCAGATGGTATTATACCTCACGTCAGATGGCAGTTCTCAGGTGACACTTGTGCAGGTTAGTCTGTAGACCCGAGATCGTCATAGAGTCTTGTGTGATTCCCACTGTGCTTTGATCTCCACCTTACCACGTCCATGAGGGCGTGCAAAACGGTGGTTTTTGGGTACAGTCCCGAGTCACATGAAGGCAATGAGCGATAGGAGGGGTTTCATCTCTCCCGGTATTGGGGGTTGATGTTGCGCTGTGCTCGATTGGCCGTAACAGGAAAGTCCCTGGCCAGGGCTGATCAGAGATTTGCTGGTAAGTGTTACCAGTAGTTTCTCGACCCGTTATGAGCCTCACATCGGCATGACTTATCGGTTATTGGGGTCTGACGTTTACCACCCCTAGACTTGATATGCGACATATCAAACGAGGAGACCGGACTGTACGGGAAGTGTTGCCGGTTGGCTCGACGGGAGTTGTAGCAGGTTCGCTTGTTCTCTTCTGATCGCTCAATACCTGGGTGGCCGTTACGTTTAGCTGACCGCTTGCGGCTTGGGGGTGCTTGATATGATCATCACCCACTGCCGGTGTATTGATGAGTCTCAGAGTCCCACAATGGAGTTTCCTAGTCCAGGCGAAACGTTGTGGTGCGCGTATGCGATATGCGTAGGGACCCGATTAAAATACGCATATAGGATACCGTATATTGATCGGGCGGCTTGCTTTTGGTTTGGGTCATATGTGATATGACCGGATTGATAAATCAAGTGTTGATTTATCATTTAACCATTAGTTTCTCACTAGAAATCCTTTCTTGTGATGGATGGATGTATGCATGCATGTATGTTTTTCTTCCTTTCTAGTTTCATGCACATATGGATGTGCATGCACACATGCATGCATACATCATTCTATCATGGTTGATTATACAAGGAAATGGTGGCAATATAAGACTCACACCATGGGTTTTTATTTGGATTATTATTGGATTTTTGGTTAAAACAAAATGGATAAAGGAAAGGATAATTCATGGAAGCTTTCTACACTCTTCTTGACCTAACCATGCTCACCCACCTTTTAACCATGGATTACTTTTCCTTTTGGGTTTTAACTCAAGTTCAATAATGATTCAACCATGGTTTGAGATGATAGATAAGAAATATATATTGATATATTTTCTATTTTTCTTTGAAGAGTTATTCTTATCTTCTTCTAAAATAGCCATCATCTTCTTCCTCCTTCTTCACTTGCCCTCTAGACTTTTGTAGTGAGCAAATTACATAACAAGATTGGATTTTGAAGTGAGAATAAGAACCACAACATCATTCTACACAAGTTTAGCCAACTTGTTTAGAGTGTTAGCTTCATTTCGTTCACTTGATCGAATAAAGTTGCAAGCTTGGACAAAGCGGACTCCGGGTGGATCATCGATGACCTCGAGGAGTTCAAGCGGAGCTTTTTCAAACCCCAAGTAGCCGAGGAGTCTAGCGTAGGGAGCTACAAAGGTTGTACTCTCAAAACCCTAGCCTCTCTTTCATATGATGATGTGAAAAATTTAGAAACCTTAATTTTTCTAGGATAGATCCTTTGTAAGTTTACTTAGCACCATTAAAATTCATTCTTTGGTTCATGTAATGCTTCCAAACCCTTCATGAGGTGCTAGGCTAACCTTTCACTACCTTGAGCTCCTACCTCATCCATGAAGTAACTAGAGTGCTTTTCTTGCTAGACTAAGAACCCTAGAGTGAGTAGAGAGTTGTTTTAGTGGTTAGATCTCACAAAGCTCTTGATTTTCAACTCATGAAACAAGAGAGCTTTGAGAGAGGAAAAGGAGAGAGCTAGAAAGAGAGAGAATGTATCATGATAGAATGATAAGAGATAGATCTCATATGAACAAAAAGAATAATGATAATTTTAATTAGGATAAATTGTCATGGTTGATGTTGATTTGACCATTATCATGTCACAATTAATGTTAAGCATGCTCACAAAAATATCTAAGTCAACATGGGTCAACTTAGTCAAATGGTCAAACCAATTAACCATGATACAATTATCTCTAATTAAAACTCATTAATCAATTTCCTCCATCTTATTATGGTTTTAATCAAGTCAATGGTCAAAACCCTAATGAGGTTCCTCTGCCTCTGTCAACTGTGTATACACACCCGCATCCGTGTTCCGAGGAACACGAATACAATGAGACCGAACCAACCCGAAACCAAATACTAGGATCTGGCTTAACCCAAAGCCCACTAGTATCAACTGCCCGAACACCGAACACGCACAAGTACGCATATGTGAACGAACCCTGTCGTAAAACCATACGACCTCTACTCGTTTCGCCCAAAGGTGAACAACCCTCTGTGTGGGACTCTAAAGACTCGACACTACGCTGGCAGTGGGTTTAACCACAGGCCGCAAGTGGTACTAGCTGTACGTAACGGTCCCCAGGTAGATGCCGATAAGAAGACCGATGAGGTGAACCCATCTGAACTCCTACTGAGCCTGAATGTGACAATCTCCGTACAGTCCGGTCTGTTAGTCTAAGAGTATCGCATGTCGGGCCTAGGGGCGGTAAACGTCAGACCCCTAATAGCGGTACAAGTCATATCGGAGTGTAGCCCAGAACACCCTGAGAAACTACTGGAAACACTACCGATAAATCTCGCTTGCCCTGACCAGGGACGACTATATGTAATGGCTCTCCTAGACACAGCGCGATATCAACCCCCAATACCGGAGAGACGAATCATGTCTAACCGTCACTGCCTCCAAGTGCTTCGGGACTGCACCCAACTACTACCTGTTTGCACGACTCAATAGAGCCGTGGTAGGGTAGTAATCAAAGAACAGTGGGAACACACTTGAGGCGAAGTGGCAGTGTCAAGTCAACGGACTAAGCTGTACTCATGTCACCTAGGAACTGTTAACTGACGATAGGTATAATACCAACCAACAGTTCCCGATGAGTCCTGTCCAGTGTACTCATAACCTAACGAGCACCTGCATACTATCTCCAGTACGACGTACTGATGGCTGTGGGACAGACCATCTCCCCTACTGGGATGAGAAGCGTATGCACCAGTCTACTCTGGATTATCGATGCCCTATCTCGATAATCCTACGACTAGGGACCTGAATAAGGATGTGCTTATAGACTACTCAGCCTCCACTAGTGTGATCGCCATCATAACACCGGTAGTCAAGCAAAGATCCTAAGGGCTCCATCAATATGTATTAGCGATATGTTAAAAGAAACATATACACATATTAAGATAGAAACAAACCAAATAGCATACTACTATATTGAGCAAGACTGTCGTAAACCCGTGTATATATCCCAAGCTTCCAAAATGTATTATACAAACTAGTACTATATAATAATGGCCTCTGGGGCATACATATCCAACAACAAAACCCGAGACCGACTTACTGTCATCCTTATCACTCTGGAAGCTCGAATTGGTAAAGGACTCCATCTGGAGTTCACCGTTACTATACACTAAGAACATCTCTTTAGTCCTTCTTAAATACTTAAGAATGTTCTTCACAACTTTCCTGTGTTTCTCCCATGGATCTGATTGATACCTACTCACTACACCTATTGAGTAAGCTACATCCGGTCTGGTACATAACATCGCATACATGATTGACCCGATTGCAGAAGTATAAGGTATCCCTTGCATGTGAACCCTCTCCAAATCAGTCTTGGGAGACATCTATTGTTAGTGTATATGCCCTAGAGGCCATTACTGTATCATACTAGTTTGTATATTACTTAATTGAAGCTTGGGATATTCACCTTGTATAGACAATCTTGCTCAAAATGGTAGTATGCTACTTGGTTTGTTTCTACTTTAATATGTGCATGTGTTTCTTTTAGCATATTGCTTATACATATTAGTAGAGCCCTTAGGATATTTGCTTGATTACCAGCGTTGTGATGGCAGTCACACTCGTGGGGGCTGGGCAATCCACAAGCATATCCTTATACAGGTCCCTAGTCGTAGGACTATCGAGACAGGGCATCGATACTCCGGATTAGACTAGCGTATGCGCTTCTCATCCCAGCAGGGGAGACGGTCTGTCCCACAGCCGTCAGTACGTCATACTTGAGATAGTATGCGGGTGCTCGTTTGGTTACGAGTACACTGGACAGGACTCGTCGGGAACTGATTGGTTGGTACTACACCTATCGTCAATTATCAGTTCCCAGGTGATATGAGTACAGCTTAGTCCGCTGACTTGACACTGTCACTTCGCCTCGAGTGTGTTCCCACTGTACTTTGATTACTACCCTACCATGGCTCAAAGGAGTCGTGCAAACAGGTAGTAGTTGGGTGCAGTCCCGAAGCACTTGGAGGCGGTGACGGTTAGACAGGATTCGTCTCTCCCGGTATTGGGGATTGATATCGCGCTGTGTCTAGGAGATCCATTACACAAGTAGTCCCTGGTCAGGGCAAGCGAGATATACTAGTAGGTTTCCAGTGTTATCTCAGGGTGTTCTGGGCTACACTCCGACATGACTTGTACCGCTATTAGGGGACTGTCGTTTATCGCCCCCTAGGCCCGCCATGCGATATTCTCAGACGAACAGACCGGACTGTACGGAGATTGTCACGTTCAGGCTCAGTAGGAGTTCAGATGGGTTTCACCTCGTCCGTCTTCTTATCGGCATCTACCTGGAGGCCGTTACGCACAGCTAGTGCGGCTTGCGGTCTGTGGTTAAACCCACTGCCAGCGTAGTGTCGAGTCTTTAGAGTCCTACACAGAGAGCTATTCGCCTTTAGGCAAAAGAGTAGAGGTCGCATGGTTTTGCGACAGGTCGCATGGTTTTGCGACAGGGTTCGGTCACATCCGTGCACTTGTGCACATTTAGTGTCCGGATAGTTAACACTAGCGGGCTTTGGTTTAAGCCAGATCCTAGTGTACGTTTTGGGATTGGTTTTATCTCATTCGTATTCATGTTCCTCGGAACGCTGATGCGGGTGTGTATGCACAGTTGACAGAGAGACAGAGGCAGAGGATTCCCATTGGGGTTGTTGACTGTTGACTGTTGACTTTTGCTAAAACCCTAATGAGAATATGAAATATGATTAACAATAATATTAATTAAGTATTATAGTGACATGGTTGTTGAGGGGTTGACTTTGTTGACTTGTTGACTTTGTTGACCGGTTGACTAGGTTGGACTAGTTGACCATCATCATTACAATGGCTATCATTTCATGGCAAAGACTTTTGCTTGCTTGTTTCTTTTTGCAAAATGAGTGCATGAAATGATATGGCCATTTTGATTTGAACCATCACATAATACTCAATTACTATTATGAGTTATCATGATTTTGGATTATGAGAGCTAGGATGGCAAAAGGCTTGCTCATTCTCTCATTTCCTTTCTCTCTCTTGCTTGAGCTCTCCCTCTTCCTCTTGCTCTCTCTCTAGCTCAAGGCAACTCCCTCTCATGAGTTGAGAAACATTGCCTTAGAGATAAAAGAAAACCCATATCACTTCTCTACTCATCCTAGTTCACAAGGTCTAGCAAGCCAAGTGTTCTATTTTTCTTCAAGTTTGAAGTAGAAGCCAAAAGGTAGAAGCTTTCGGGTGGATCCATCTTCGGCGCGAGGAGACGACGAGGTGAGGGCGATCCGAACACTGCAAGGAGTTGAAGACGAAGGAGTTCAAGTAAGGTATAACCCCCTAACCGAGCAGGTAAAACTCCTAGTTAGGTTGTTAGGTAGTTGTTTAACAAAGATTCATATTTTGAGTCCATGTTACCACCCAAGAAAAATCGTTTTTCACCATTTCCGCAACCCCGTAAGTACCGGGGAAGGGTATCATGGACTTACATCTATTTGGAGAGAGTGATTCCTGAGCAAGTGGGTAAATTACCACACTTAGAATCTTCCATACTAAACCTCTTTAGTATGGTGTCTATGTACCTAGATTGGGACAATCCCAACATCCGTTTAGATCTATCTCTATAGATCTTAATCCCTAGGATGTAAGAGGCATCACCAAGATCTTTCATGGAGAACTTGTGTGATAAGAAAAGTGTGACCGAGTGTTGCATAGGAACATTGTTTCCTATCAAGAGTATGTCATCGACGTACAATACGAGGAAGACAACCTTACTCTCTACAACCTTCTTGTATATAAAAGGTTCATCTACGTTTTTGATGAAGTCAAACTCTTTGACAGCTTCATCGAAACAGATGTTCCAACTCTGCGATGCCTGCTTTAATTTGTAGATTGATTTAAGCAGCTTGCACACGCTTCCGCTGCTCCCACTATCTATAAAGCCCTCTGGCTGTGTCATGTACACGCTCTCTTCTAAATCACCATTTAGAAAAGCGGTCTTGACGTCCATCTGCCAGATTTCGTAGTCATGGTATGCAGCAATGGAAAGTAGGATCCTTATGGACTTAAGCATAGTGACAGGAGAAAAGGTTTCATCATAGTCGACACCAGGTTGTTGACGAAATCCTTTTGCTATAAGTCTAGCTTTGAAAGTCTCAACTTTTCCATCTACACCAAGTTTCTTCTTAAAGATCCACTTGCTCCCGATGGGTTTTACCCTTTCAGGAGCAACTTCTAAAGTCCATACTTTGTTGGTGTACATGGATTCCATCTCGGATCGCATAGCATCCAGCCATTTCACAGAGTCTCCACTTGTGATAGCCTGCTCGAAACTAGTTGGGTCATCATCTTCCATGATGCAATCCTCGCTCCCACCGTCTATGAGAAAACCGTAGTATCTCTTAGGTGGATGAGGACCCCTACTAGATCTACGGAGTGGTTGGGGTTCGTTGGGTACTATTGGATCCTCCGGTTCTATAAAATCGTTAGTAACAGTTTGTTTAGCCGGAACTTCTTCCAGTTCTACCTCATTGCCACTAATTTCTTTCACAAAAAATTCCTTTTCTAAAAAGGCGGCATGTCGAGAAACAAACACCTTTTATTTCTCGATGTGGTAGAAGATATACCCTCGCGAATTTTTGGGATATCCTACAAACTTGTACAGAACTGACCTTGCCTCGAGCTTGTCCGGATTTTGCGTTTTAACATAAGTCGGACAACCCCATATCTTAATAAAATTAAGACATGGTCTCTTCCCTTTCCATATCTCATATGAAGTGGTAGGTATAGATTTGGTGGGAACCATATTCAATAGGTGTGTGGCTGTCTCAGGGCATAACCCCAAAAAGAAATAGGTAACTCAGCCGTACTCATCATAGAGCGCACCATATCTAATAGGGTGAAATTCCTGCGTTCCGATACACTATTGTGCTGTGGTATGTATGGAGGAGTAAGCTGAGAGAGAATCCCATTGTCTTTTAAATAATTCAGGAACTCCGTGCTTAAGTATTCTCCTTCCCGATCAGATCGAAAGATTTTAATACTTTTACCCGTTTGGTTCTCCACTTCGCACTTATATTCCTTGAATTTCTCAAAAGCTTCAGACTTATGTTTCAACAGGAACACATGTCTGTATCTTGAGAGATCATCGGTGAATGTAATAAAGTACGAGGAACCATCCCTGGCATGTGTAGACATGGGACCGCATACATCACTATGTATCAGTCCCAAGAGTTCAATAGCTCTTTCTCCGTGTCCAGTAAACGGAGTTTTGGTCATCTTACCTTTGAGACATGACTTGCAAGTTTCATAAGATATAAATTCGAATGGATTCAAATATCCATCTTTATGCAACTTAGCTAGCCTTGTCGCATTGATATGACCTAGTCTACAGTACCACAAGAAGGCTTCGTTCATTTCTGAACTTTTCATCTTGTGTGTGTTCTGTATATTTAGAACTGTAGTTTGATTCAAAACGTATATACCATTACACAATGTACCATACCCAATCAACACTTGATTTAGAAAAATGTTCATAACATTATCCTCTAATGTGAAATTATATCCTTCTTTAGTTAGCAAAGAAACTGATATAATATTGCACATCATTTTTGGTACATAGTAACAGTCGTTCAGAATCAATGTATTACCATTTGGTAATACTTGGTGATATTCGCCAACTGCTTTGGCTGCAACAATTGCTCCATTCCGTACTGTTAGAGACTTATCACCCTTTCCAAGTTCTCTACCACTCTTTAGCCCATGTAACAAATTACATACATGGGCTGATCCGGTATCCAATACCCAGGACGTGGAGCATACTGAGAAACAGTTCTCGGTAACGAACACACCCGAAGAAGATGCATCATCATGCTCTTTCTTTGCTCGGATGGCATGGGAATTCTGATATTCTACTATTCCTTGCTCGGACTTATGACAATCATAAGATAGAGTGGAACCAACGTTCCTCAGCACAGTATAATAAGCGAGTTTGGTCAATACATCCATATTATTATCTTGATTAAGGCGTGTCATTGGTCGCTACCTGGAGAGAGAAAGAAGAAAACACTTTAGCGTGCACTCTTGCAAGATTAGATTGGTTATTATCTTATCTAATCAGGATGGCTCACACTGTTTATATCAAATCTTCCTTCAAACCTTAAAAGGTAAGATTAGCCCGGATTAATTACACCCTACAAGTTTGCCAATCGTTCGGCCAGTCAGGTATTGGTACTCCGAGGGAGTCTCCCCATGCATGCGCATGGAACTAAGTAAATAACCTCGTTTCCGCAGGGGCATAACCCCGTTAACACCTTTCTTTGACACCTACTTGATTAGCTAATTGTAAAGTGCAAAACTCTCTCAGGAGTAATTTTACTCGCATTGGGTATCGGGATCCAACAATCATATAGAAGGTATGCAATCTCATTGCAAATTTCAACACTTGAAATTCCCAATAATTATTTTTACCCCTAACGTTTTATGACCTTGACGAAGGCCAACAAACCATAGGCCGCTAGTCAAGTTCAACCTATTCATTTCTTGATTGAATTAAACCCACCCGCACGATCCTTGACGAAGGCCAACAAATTCACACGACTACCCTAATCTAATCGCATAATATGCGGTAGATAAGCACTAATCATCTACCGCACACTACGTCTTGACGAAGGCCAACAAACGTAGCACGAATACTAAATAGTACTTATCTGAAATGATGGAGGGCTACGGCTGGTTTTGAAGAAAACCTTTAACGCAATGAACTTGATATCGTTATAGAATCTAGTGATTTGAAAAGGACCGTTTTTGTAGTTTTTGCTAGTTTCGCTAAAGAGGTCACTCCCGGTGAAGGGATCTCGGCTCTTTCCTCATCGAATGAGGTGCTGGATATTCATCAAGGAATACCACTATGCAAAGCAAGAACTAGAGAAGCTATAAAAACAAAACCGAGTGGGTTGTAGCATTTGCTAGTTTTTCTAAAGAGGTCACTCCCGGTGAAGGGATCTCGGCTCTTTCCTCATCGAATGTAACATTTCAGAAAAATAAAATATTATTTTTGGGAATTTAAATAATTGAAATACTAATTTCTATGAATATTATTAAGTACAAGAATTAGTTTTAATGAAAGGGTATAATTATATACCGATAATTTGGAAAATAATTGGGAAATTAATAATAATTATTGATTAGAAGGTATTTATGTGATTTGGGCATTTTATGAACTATTATACAATTATTTGTAAATGGGTTATTTACTAAACTCGATTAGTATTTCACTAATTTTGCATTAATCTTTTTATGCATGAGACATGCAACAAATAATGTTGCAAATGACTTGCTACATTTTTAGTTATGAACCATGGCTTTTTCTTTTCCAAATAGTTGTGTTTTAAAATGAAAAAGAGAAAAAGGAAAGGGAAAAGAAAAATAAATGAGAGAGTGAGTGAGGTGACTTGTGTAGGGTGAGAGAGAGAGAGAGGGTGAGAGGCTTCTACACAATTCTCATACCTTCATTTTTTCATTTCCTCTTCTTCTTCATTCCTTCATCTCCTTTTCATCCTCCGCCTCTACCCCATGGCCATCCCCAAAATCCTCAAACAAAACCTTATACCCCCTTCATAAAAAATGACCACAACATCACTACAAACCCTATGGAGGCCTCAAGTTTGGACCTTGAATACTTTGAGCAACTCTAGAATTTTCTTGAGTTGTCAAATGAGGTATATTTCCACACCATTAGTTTAGAATCTTGTTTTCCTCATATCTTATCATAGTTTAGAGTTAAACCGATGTGATTTAGTGAACTTTGAGAATTTCTAGAGGAGGGTTAGGAGATAGCATGACTTGTGAAGATGTAATTGAGGTGTAGTGATATTTTTCATGACCTTAATGATGTATTAGGGACCCAAAACAGAGACCAAGCAGAGACCATGAACTTTGAATTTTTCCGATATCGTATTTTGTGGATTTGTGATGCCTACAGGGAATCTGGAGCAACCTGAGGTGTTTTTAAGAAAATCAAACAAGTAGAATAACCTAGATAGACCACTAGAAGACCACCACGAGAAGACAAGAGCCAAATTCTGTAGGGTTCCTAGGCACTCTTGTGAAGGTTCATAAGGCATCAAACATGCCCGGATAAAAATTTAGACGTGCCGAACAACCCAAAGCCGGGATCTTTGCTAGATTATTAGGGTTAAGCATGCAAGATAACATCTTTTTATCTAAGTGTGAAGGATTACAACCTTTGTAGTCCGCTCCTTCGCTTCACAAGCTCCGAGTAGAAGTCCCTTCGCCGCGATCCATGATCTCCCGGAGTCTAGAGAGGCTCCACGACTCGAACGATCCATGCTAGCTTGAAGTGTTCCGAATCTCCGATGATCTACGTCGAACTTGTAATAACCCAAGCTTTCTCACTCTAAAGAGATGAACACCCTAATCTCATGGGCTAGATGAGATGAGGATGAGGGAGTAGTAATTATGCTTTCTTTTTAATTCACTTTCTCACAATTTATCATCACAAATGGAATTTCTAGTGAGCTCAAAAATCAAGAGAGAAGAAGATGATAATGGAAAATGATAATTCCTTTTGTGATGAATAGAAAAGAAATGTATATGATTGATATATCAACCATGGTCAAGGATGAGTGGCTAAGAGTTTGTAGAGAATAAACTAGAGTTAGGGTTTGGTTAGGTTAAGTTATGAGTCATGGAAAAATATCAACCATAATATCTTAACCAAGACAAAAGCAAAGCTTCTAGAAGGTGCAAGAAGAAGCTAACCCTAATCAAACCCTAATCCCATTTAATCATCCTTAAACATGTTTAATAATAAATCATATCATGTCACAATAATATATATCACATATATATTATATATTTGCAACAAAAGAAAATAATACAATTAACATATATCGCATATATATCAATGTATCATCCAGTGAGAAAATGAAATAATAAAGCGAGCCAATATTAGATAATGTAATACAATATATCATATATATTATTATACATTAAATCTCGAATCAACACTTGATCCGACGATCCGGCTATATCGAATATTACCGACTAATATATCATGTACCGATTCATCGAATCAACACTTGATCCGATGACCCGGTTCATATCTAAATATCACGAGAATATAATACGGTATCTCATATCGCATTATTCTCGGTCCTACACATATCACATATGTGCCTCTACTCCGTTTCGCCTGAGCCAAGAAACCTCTGTGCAGGACTCTAAAGAATCGTCAATACGCCAGTAGCAGGTGATGATCATATCAAACACCCACAAGCTGCAAGCGGTCAACTAAACGTAACAGCCACCCAGGTATTGAGCGATTAGAAGATCAACAAGCTAGCATGTGTGTTCTCCTGTGAATCCAACCAGTAACACTCCTGTACAGTCCGGTCTGTTCGTCTGATATGTCGCATATCAAGTCTAGGGGTGGTATACGTCAGACCCCAGTAACCGATAAGTCGTGTCGATGTGAGGCTCATAACGGGTCGAGAAACTACTGGTAACACTTACCAGTATATCTCTATATCATCCCTGGCTAGGGACTTCCAGTTATAGCCAATCGAACACAGCACAACATCAACTCCCTATACCGGGAGAGACGAATCCCCTCCTATCGCTCATTGCCTCCATGTGATTCGGGACTGTACCCAAAAGCCACCGTTTTGCACGCCCTCTTGGACGTGGTAAGGTGGAAATCAAAGCACAGTGGGAATCATACAAGACTCCATGACGATCTCGGGTCTACAGACTACCATGTACCAGTGTCACCGGAGAACTGCCATCTGACGTGTGGTATATCACCATCTGGGAGTTCTCGGCGAGTCCGTCCAGTGTACCCAGTCTCCACTGAGCACCCGTACACCATCTCTGATGTCAAACACCGATGGATATGGGATCATCCATCGCCCATCATATGGGTCAAGATGCGTATACGCTAGTCTACTCTGGTGTATCGATGCCCTGTCTCGATATACCCTCGACTAGGAACAGTTATAGGATGTACTCATCGACTACCATGGCCCCACTAGTATGATCTCATCATAGTCCCAGTAGTCGAGTACAGATCCTAAGGGCTTTATCAACATGTAAGGGTAAGACAGTAAACCATTACGAGTCAACATGTTAAGATAAAGTGAAACCAAATAGCATACTATCATGACGAGCAAGAAAGTCCTTTCTATATATATCCAAGCATCCATTATAATATACATCATATGTACAACAATGGCCTCTAGGGCATATACATAACTAACAAATTCCTCCTTAGGACCGGCGAAATCGAGGATATGGGGAATCTCGCTGGGTCAATGGTTGTATATGGGTTGGATTTTTGTGTATAGCTCAGTTACCTTATAATCTAGACTCTGTATTGTTTGTTTAGCCCCACACTACCTGAGTCAAAATCTGGAACTAGTTTTCCAGTTGCTGTTTTGGTTTTGTGATTTTAATAACTTGAGTTTTTATATTGTGTTTTATCTTGATCGATTGGCGTTCGTACGTCGGTGTCGAGAGTTATTGGTTTTCTTGCATACGTAGACCATAGGTTATAACCTATGTGTGTTTCATATGCCGCCTTGGTTTTTCGTATTCGATTCGTGTTTATTATACGATGTATTTGAACTATAGGTACCTCCGCGTGGACTTAGGGACGAAGAAGGAGAGCAAGGCGTCATCGACTTCGGCAAGCGAGGATCGAGGTGAGTAGATGTATATCTATGGGGGAAGTCGGGTGGATGGCGTATAGCACCCTCGAAAACGTAGTATAGGGTTATTACTATTTTATTATGAGTTTGGATGCGATATTGGATACTTAGCGGTAGGGTATTTAGAAGGCCTTAGGTTAGATTAGGTTGATCTAGGAAGACCTATCCATAGGATGATTACCTTGGTGGCGAACCGTAGGTTATATGTAGTCATACACACACACACACTTGATTTGTGTGTATATGTGTGTGTGTGTGTATATGTATGTATGTGTGTATGTGTATGTGTGTGTGTATACACGAGTGATGAGGATAGTATATGATACATGGTGATGAGTCGATATGATCGGGCATGATGCCGTGAGATTTTGATATGTGATTGAGTCATGATATTGTATATGATATAATATTATGATGGATCGTTGGGCGATATGTATTCATCCATGCGACAATATGTGAATTGATGATATTAGAATGCACCAAAATTTAGAACCGTACCCCTGATCATGATATTGTACGACAATGATACCGGATAAAGGATGATGTTTATATGATATTTGACCCGTACCCTCGATTTTGGGGATGTCGTACAATTGATTCTACCGTACGAGGTATAGATATGATGATTGATCCACACTCTTGACTCGAGTAGTACGGTGTATTCTTACCGTACGTGATGATATGAGGCTGGATCGCCGACTATTAGATATATCGGATCGGGATAATATAGATTTCTTATTACCTTTCGACTAGTTTCTTAGTATAGTCTTTTAGTTGTTTAGGTAGATGTTAGACTAGGCTCGATTCATACTTATTTTCAAAAACTAACGAATCGTGAGTATTTTCAAAAGACATTCCGAGAGATGCTACGGATTTTCAAAGGACATATCTTTTCTCAAAAACACTGTAGCCCCTACTTTTCTAAAAACCGCGATTCGTGCTATTTCAAACACTAAAGCTGTATGACTCGTATACAGATATGTGTATTTTATTATGTTGCGTTTACTATTCATTTTTCCATTATATTCATGTTTCTCTCATTGCATTTCATATATACATGTGTCTTATTTTGCTATTATGAGCTCGTCTGTTAGGACACCAGCACCATTACCGATGATACGTATGTTGCACATACACTTGCTTGCCGGCTCACACACATCATTATCGGTAATTGCCATGCCACGTACACACTAGAGAACCTTTACTCCATTTATATAATCGGATAATCTGTAGATGTAGCATTGTTTTACATTCAAAATCTTAAAATGCTAGTGTAGACATTGTATCTCTTACTTAGAATACCACATGCATTTGCATCCGTACATTCTAGTTATGCACTGATCATTGGCTTTATGTCAGTATTTATTATCTCATTGTATACTGCATATATTGTGTTTCTCTTGGAGATTTTCGTATTCATGAGATTTCTGGATTTGAGGAAAACCGTAAAGAAATTTCATAAACTTATATCAATTTTTAAATAGAAATTGCGGTTTTCTTATGACATGATGTGTGTGTCGTCCACCATAAGTTTTCTCGGTTCTTGAGCCATGTGTGTACACACACCCGATTCGAGGAGGGGGATGCACCGTCTGCAGCTACATGGTGTACCCGGTGAGGTACCCCGGGACGAGATGGACGTATTGAGAAGGCGTTGAGCCTGGCAGGGAGCACTACCGAACGGTGATATTTGGCACGGCGGACATCCGAAAGATACCGACCGTAGTCGTGTGATCAGATGATTTGGGCCGATCCGGACTGACGGAGCCCGAGATTTAAAAGGATTTTGTGTCGCTGATGGACACGGTTTTCATGATATTTTTGAGTGTCGATGCTTGGCACTCAGGTTTATCCTTATTTTTCTGTGTCGTTGCTGGACACGCTCATTTAGTGATGTATTCGTATATCATACATATGACATGTAGTTATTTTATGATACGGACACGAGTACCTAACCTTACACACATGTCTATATTATCACCTCTACTGTTACTCGATGTTATCGTGCTACTATTTTTATTGTACTGTATTGTATGACCAAGGAGATCGTCATACATGCGATTTCTACTCGGTGATGTCTTCTACTCACGAGTTGGCAACTCACCCCTATTGTGCCACAATTTCTTGCAGGTTTATCCGCGCAGGTTCCATTGCGGCTTGCTGGCACACCACTTCCTTCAGGGTGTTTGCATTGATAGGTGAGACACTTTGCATCGTGACAACTATTGCATACTTGTATATTTTATTTCAGTTGTATCTAGTTAAAAGCTCCATCAACCAGACTATGTATATTTAGTAGACTCAGAAAAGCACAGTTGTTTATCCTTTCGGCCTTAGAGTCGCGATTATGTATTTATTGTTGTTTCTGGTTTTCTTATGATGCTTAGTTTTCTCGCTTTCATTCTGAGTTTTGATCCTCGCCCTTCGGCGTTGTATATTTATATTATCTTGCATGTTTGTTCCGCCAATTGGCGAAGAGCTAGCTCCCGTTTGGGGATGCCTTATATATTATTGCTTGTATTTGTTTTTGGATTACAAATTACAAAGGAGGTGCTGCCCGAATTTCAAAGGACAAAAGGGTTTTCAAGCTAGATACAAATATAGTGTTTCCATATATTACTACTTATGTTTATATAAAAATAAACTTGATTTCAATATAGCTTATTTCAAAACTGCACCTCCACTATTTTGCCTAAAAGGTTTAGATTTCTGGGCTTTTGGCTTACTTGAATTAGGTCGGGTCCTATAGACTTCACATGATTCAAGTACCAGTCACGTGCCTTTTCCGGGTCGTGACACATCCGCCTGAAAGATACTACGGTTTTCTCATAGATGGGGATAGAGAGGATTACATCATCAATGATGATGAGCCGACTAGTTTCCAGCAGGCCATTACTGTCACGACCCAAAGTTCGGCCCGTGACCGGCACTTAACCACGTAACGTCTACAGGCGTAACGCGACTAAGTAATCCGAAACCCAAAAATCAAAACCATTAAAAGTAATGAGTGTTAAAACATTTAAGGGAAACATTTGGTAAAGCATTTAGAAAACCTTAAGTAGTTTAGTAAAATTCTTTAAAGTTTAAGTTGTTATCTTAAAAATTTTGGCAGCATTTCCTTTGTAAAAACTAGCCCCAAAATCGGGTACAAGACAAGATCTGAGTAAAATGATATGCAATAAGAATAAAGCATGCCAAACACCGGTAGGTAGTAGTCCCTCCACCGGGCTCACCGTCTAACAATACGAGTCTTCTTGCCCCGGGGTACCATACCGGGTCCACCATGTACCCGCAATCGGTGCCTACCACTTCTCGAATCGGGTATACTCACACAAGCTCTCTGGAACCGAGAAAACTCATGGTGGACGCACTGAAATATCATATCAAGAGAAACCAGGTTTTTAAAACAGTGCGTATTTTCTTAAAATAATACCACGGTTCTCAAATCCAGAAATCCCATAAATCCAAACTCAATGCGTAAATCCATGCAATGTGTCGTATGACACTAAGAGTAAAAAGGGAAATCCGCTCTTTTTAAAAGAATCCAGTTTTGAAAATATTTCATGCGGTCCCTATTTTCTTGAAATCAAGTCAATATCATCCAGGTATGTAACATATGTATGTATGTAGGTATGGATGTGCAAATGGATATATACGCGAATATGAGTGTAACACTACTATGAATATACAGTGTGCATGTGCGCAAGTATGGATATATCAAATAATATGTGCACTACTATGAATATACAGTGTGCATGTGCGCAAGTATGGAGATATCAATATGTTAGTGTTTATGCCCTAGAAGGCCATTACTGTATCATACTATCTTGTATATTACTTAATGGAAGCTTGGGATATTCACATGTATATAACAGTCTTGCTAAACATGGTAGTATGCTACTTGGTTTTTCTATCTTAATATGTGAGTGTACGTATTGATAGAGCTCTTAGGATCTTGCTTGTCTACCAGCGTTGTGATGGCAGTCACACTAGTGGGGGCTGGGTAGTCTACAAGCACATCCTTATTCTGGTCCCTGGTCGTTGGATTATCGAGACAGAGCATCGATACTCCGGAGTAGACTAGTGTGTACGCTTCTCATCCCAGTTGGGGAGATGGTCTGTCCCACAGCTGTCAGTACGTCGTACTGGAGATAGTATACAGGTGCTCGTTAGGTTACGGGTACACCGGACAGGACTCACAGGGGACTGTTGGTTGGTTTGATACCAGTCGTCAGTAAACAGTTCCCAGGTGACATGAGTACAGCGTAGTCCGCAGACTTGACACTGCTACTTCGCCTCGAGTGTGTCCCACTGTTCTTAGATTGCTACCCTACCACGGCTCAAAAGAGTCGTGCAAACAGGTAGCAGTTGGGTGCAGTCCCGAACACTTGGAGGCAGTGGCGGTTAGACAGGATTCGTCCCTTCCGGTATTGGGAGTAGATATCGTGCTGTGTCAGAGAGCCATTACGCAAAGTCCCTGGCCAGGGCAAGCGAGATTTGCTGGTAGGTTCCAGTAGTTTCTCAGGGTGTAATGGGCTTCCCTCCGACACGACTTATACCGCTATTAGGGGACTGACGCTTGCCGCCCCCTAGGCCCGATATGCGATAGTCTTGGACGAACGGACCGGACTGTATGGAGATTGTCACATCTGACTCAGTAGGAGTTCGGATGGGTTTTCTCATCAGCCTTCTTATCGACAACTACCTGGGGACCGTTACGTACAGCTAGTGCCGCTTGCGGTCTGTGGTTAAACCCACTGCCAGCGTAGTAGTCGAGTCTCTAGAGTCCCACACAGAGAGTTTCCTACTCCAGGCGAAACGATATAGAGGTCGCATGGTTTTGCGACAAAGGGTTCGGACGCATACGTGCGTTTACGCACGTACGACTTTCGGACAGTTTTTCCAGTCGGCTTTGGTTTAAGCCAGTTACTGGTATCCGGTTATTGGATTTTTACAGTCTAAAGTTTTTCCGTATTTTTGCGGATTGGAGGGGCGTTCTCGTAATTGTACGAGAAGCTTCTAGAAGATGTGACTAAGGAGGTTAAGGTGACATAAGCTTTGGATAAGATTAGTGAGTCATGAGGGTGATTCATCATGATCATTAATGCACCATAAATGCTTAATGACTCATGTTAATGAATCACCTCTTTTCATTTATGAAGCATGCTTATTCATTTCTATTATTCATTATTCTTTAATAAGAATGCTTCATAATATATTATGATACACTCTCTCTCATCTCATTATCTCATCTCACATTCTCTCTCCTCAAGCTCTCATCTTCAAGAGACTAATCCTTAATCCTCATGTGTTGAGATCAAAGGTTTAGTTAGACTTAAACATCCATTACCTTCACTCTATATCATCCTTTCTTCTTTGATTAGCAATCAAAGTAGATTAGTTACCTCAAGTTAGAGGTGTAGCTTGGTGTTTTGCTCTCGGGTGGATCGTCTACTACCTAAAGAAGGTCGAGGAGAACAAAGGAGGACACAAAGACGAAGGACCGGTTTCATTAGGTATAATCCCTAAACACAATTGATAAGAAACTCTTTGTGTACGGTTATTTATAGTTTAGCTTCGATTCAAGCGGTTAGTCGATGTTCGTTCTTTAAACTTGATCGTTTTTGAAAATTCCGCCTCCCCACAAGTATTGGGGTTTACTACATCGACTTACAGTGGTATCAGAGCCTCGCTAAACACTAAATAACTTAATTGCAAATTTGTACGAATTTCGAACGGAAAAACGAAGCCGAAAAACCCTAATTCTGTCAAGTTTCTGTCGAAGTTAAAATGAAGTCCAAAAATTTTTATGGTGTGTTCAGAGAGCTTGACATGACACCAGTAGAACACCCAAGAAAAACAGTCGCCTGAATCGTCTAACTCGCCGTGGAACCGCGGCCTCAGCCTACTGAGTCGCCGCGCTTCCGCCGCCGAGTTGGCGAGTCAGGAACCGAGTTTTCTTCTGTTGCTTCTCTGTGTAATTTGGGGTTTTCTGGAATATTTAATATTTGCTCAGGTTACTGTTTAACAGAGCAGATTTTGGAGCAATATTGATGTTGTTTAATCGATCGAAATTGTACAGTATTTGCATATTGGATTATATCTGTGATTGTTTAATGTGTTCGTAAACCTCCCCTAACTGCTAGTATGTCAGTTGGCAGGGGGTTGCACATTTCTGAAATGGTTATATCTGTTTGTGCATATAAACTGTATTGGACTGTTGTGGTGTATAGCCGGGGTTTAGCAATGGGTTATTGTTTAATTCATTTGTTGTAAATGTAATTTGTTGTAATATTATTTTGCGGGGCACATCCAGGTTGCGGTTGTAGCCACCGTTGTATTATTTCATTTTACTGTTTTTGCTCCTAGGACTGACCCAAGGTGGGGTACACAAACTGCCGGGTGGGTAGTTTGCCGTACCCGTAGGGGTCGAGGGTGGGGTAACGGCTATTCATCACAACTGTGTAATCTGTCTTTTCTTGCAGGCTCAAAAGAAATACAGATTGCTTGCAAATCCAATATTGTTTATCTGTGTTCTGGAATGAATATCATTGCGTCAGACGAATGTAAAATATCTATATTTATGATAGCTATTTAGACGTCACTTATGTTTTACACCCGCGCTAGCCCAGCCCCCGCTCTGTCGTTAGTTAAGTAACCTAACGGGTGATGACGGGACCCCGTGGCGAATGCGGATGGCATAAGAGGACGTTGTATTTTCGTTGTTTTCTGCAATGATAGGTTAATGATGGGACGCATTATCTATAATGCAAAGAAAAACAAACCAAAGTTTAAATCGTTGGAACAATTTAAAAGAAACCACTCAGTTATTTTTAAAACAGATATTTTTAAATGCGGAGATTTAACCACTCCTTTTAAAAGCTATTCGGTTCCTTCGGTTATATCAAGTTCACTACGTTCACGGTTTCGCCAAAACCAGTCGTAGCCCTCCGTCATTTCTTATGGATGGTCAGTAGTATTCAAGCTATGCTTGTTGGCTTTCGTCAAGGCATAGTGTTTGGTAGCTGCTGGGGTATTCATTTGTTGCATAGATAGATGAGTTGGTTTGGGACAGTCGTATAACCTTGTTGGCTTTCGTCAAGGGTATATACGGGTGGGTTCAAATTAACAAGATAATGATGGGCAGAACTTGACATGTGTTTTATGATTTGTTGGCTTTCGTCAAGGTCATAAGAACATGGGGCAAAAATGTATATCGGGAATTTCTAAAGAAACTGAAATTTGCAAAGAGATGCATACCATTTTGAGTTTGATGAATGTTGGTAGCATTCCTACAACATTATCAGACGATGATATTTGGATCCCGATCCTACTGTGAGTATATGCTACTTATCAGGATATTCGTCACTTAACGATCAATGCTATAAACCTAGTAGGTGTCCAGAAAGGTGTCAGCGGGGTTACGCCCCCAGAGAAAAGAGGTTATTTAATTAAGGAACTTCGCGAAAGCGTTGGAAAACCTCCCTCGAAGTATCGACACTGGCCTGGCTGAACGCTTAAGCAAGTATTGTACGGTGAGAATAGTCCTGGCTAATTCTTCTTTTATGGTTTGAGGAAGGATTCGAGAAACAGTGGGAGCCATCCAGTTTAGATAAATTAAAAACCACTCTAAAACTTGCAAGAGCATCATGCTAAAGTGTTTTCTTCTCTCTCTCTCATTGCAGCGACCTTGTGACCATGACTAGGTTACATCTAGATAACAAGATGACTGAATCTAACTTATTTGACTGGCAAAGGTCTGTCCAGATGACCATTGCCTATGACAAGCTGGACCACCCTATTACTACTCAAGATCCCACCGTCCCAAGTCCAGTTTCCACCGTCGCGGATATGGATATCCGTCAGACAAAGGAAAAGAATAAAGCGAAAGCCAAATGCCTCGTGTTGGCTTCAGTTGATGGTAGATACCAGAAGCAGCACGAGAAGATGGACTCTGGTTCCATCTTTCTCCATAACAAAGATTTATATGGAGAGCAATCTCATATCGCAAGATATGAGGCCTCGAACGAATTGATTCAAGCGAGGTCGGCTGACGGGTCATCTGTAAGGGACGACGTCCTTACGATGACTAGCTATATTGATGAGCTCAAGGACCTGGAGACCACGTTGGGAAACAGGTCATACACTGACTTATTTCCACAGTCCCTACCCTCTACTTACACCCTGAAAGAAACCAGGGAGACACAAGCTCTGCTTAATAGGGGACCTTCTTCCTCTTCATCCAAGGCGAAAGCAAAGGGTGAAAAGAAGAAGACCTCTACAAAGCCGATATACGGTGTCAGCAAAGTAGGAGGAAAGGGAAGAGAAACAGTTTCGGGACTTGGTATAGGTAAGGAGGGATATTCCTATTGTTATGGGAATGGACATTGGCAGAAGGATTGCAGGGCTTTGGAAGCCAGTAGCCAGGATTCGAAGCATGTTGTGGCTTCAGCCTCAAGTGTATTTGTAATTGAGAACTGTTTGTCAATTAACTCTACTTCCTGGGTACTAGATACCGGAGCAGGATCTCATATCTGTAATTCGTTACATGCTTTGAGAAACCGTAAAGTTATAAGGATAGGTGATTTGTCTCTCAGAGTTGCAAACGGAATGAGCGTGGATGCTGAATCCGTGGGAGAATATCGCCTGGGTTTGACAAGTGGGCAGATATTGATTCTACGTAACTGTCTGTATGTACCTAGTTTGACTTGTAATATCATATCAGTGTCCTCACTTTCAAGAGAGGGATATGACTTTACATTCGTAAGCGATGTAGTTCACATCCACCTAAATCAAGTTCTGATTGGGTCCGGTACATTAGATGACGGTATATACGTATTGAATCAAGCTCAGGTTTTCAATGTCCAGAACACACTTAAAAGAAAGTCTCCAGAAGTGAATCAGGCTTTCTTATGGCATTGTAGACTAGGTCACATCAATGAAACACGGTTAACAAAGTTACATAGAGAAGGATATTTGAATCCGTTCGAATATCAATCTTATGCCACTTGTGAATCTTGTCTCATGGGAAAGATGACAAAGACTCCGTTTTCTGGACACGGAGTAAGAGCGAGCGAGCTCTTAGGACTCGTACACAGTGACGTGTGCGGTCCAATGTCTACACATGCGCGAGGTGGTTATTCCTACTTCATTACTTTTACGGATGATTTCTCTAGGTATGGACATATCTTCTTGATGAAGCATAAATCCGAGGCCTTTGAGAAATTCCAAGAATACAAGAATGAAGTGGAAAACCAAACAGGCAAAAGTATTAAGACACTGAGATCTGATCGAGGTGGTGAATACTTAAGTGCCGAGTTCCTGGGTTACTTAAAAGAGAAAGGAATTCTCTCTCAGCTTACTCCTCCATACACACCACAACACAACGGTGTATCGGAAAGGAGGAATCGAACCCTATTAGATATGGTTCGTTCCATGATGAGTAAGGCTGAGTTACCGCGATCATTCTGGGGTTATGCGCTAGAATCAGCGGCATATCTTTTGAACAAGGTTCCAACCAAGACTGTGCCTACCACGCCATATCAGATGTGGAGTGGGAAGAAACCCCATCTTCAGTACCTGAAGACATAGGGATGTCCAGCTTTTGTAAAAAAGCAGCATCCGGACAAGCTCGAGGCACGCTCAGTAGAGTGTAAGTTTGTGGGATATCCAAAGAATTCCATGGGATATTACTTCTACTACGCAGAGGAACAAAAGGTTTTTGTTTCTCGTCATGCCCGCTTCTTAGAAACTGAATTTTTAGAAAATCAGAAGAGTGGGAGCGCAGTAGAACTGGAAGAAATTCCAGAACCACAAGCTGTTACTGAAAGTTTGGTGGAACAAGAAGTTTCAGAAGAAAGGGACATACCAGCGCCTATCCGCAGAAGTAGTAGGCAGTCTCATCCGCCCGAGAGATACTACGGTTTTCTCATAGACGGGGATAGAGAAGATTGCGTCATTGATAATGACGACCCTACTAGCTTCCAGCAAGCCATTCAGAGCGGTGACTCGGTAAAATGGTTGGATGCAATGCGGACCGAAATGGAGTCCATGTACACTAACAAAGTATGGACTTTGGACACTGCTCCAGATGGGGTGAAACCCGTAGGATGCAAGTGGATCTTCAGAAAGAAGATTGGTGTAGATGGACAGGTTGAAACCTATAAGGCTAGACTTGTTGCAAAGGGTTTCCGTCAAAGACCTGGTTTGGACTATGACGAAACCTTTTCTCCAGTGGCTATGCTGAAATCCATTCGGGTCCTTCTTGCTATTGCTGCCTTCCACGATTATGAAATCTGGCAGATGGACGTAAAGACGGCCTTTCTAAATGGAAATTTAGAAGAGAGCGTCTATATGGATCAGCCAGAGGGATTCATTCAGAGTGGGAGCAGCGGTAAAGTATGCAAGCTGCTTAAATCCATTTATGGACTAAAGCAGGCATCGCGGAGTTGGAACATCTGTTTTGATGATACTGTCAAAGAATTCGACTTTATCAAAAATCCAGATGAACCATGCATATACAGTAAGATTGTAGGGAGAGTTGTTGTATTCCTCGTCTTGTACGTGGATGACATTCTCCTAATAGGAAATGATATTCCTATGCTACAGTCAGTCAAAAGATTCTTGTCACAGAAATTCTCCATGAAGGACCTGGGTGATGCCACCTACATTCTGGGGATCCAGATCTATCGTGATAGATCAAAGAGGATGTTGGGACTTTCATAGTCCAGGTACATAGACACCATATTGAAAAGATTCAGTATGGAAGATTCTAAGCGCGGTAACCTACCGGCTTGTCACGGAATCACCCTCTCCAAAGAGATGTCTCCCAAGACTGATTTGGAAAGGGAACGCATGTCGATTATACCCTACGCTTCTGCGGTAGGCTCTATAATGTATGCGATGTTATGTACCAGACCAGATGTAGCATACGTATTGAGCGTTGTAAGCCGGTATCAGGCAAACCCAGGGGAGAATCACTGGATAGCAGTAAAGAACATTCTCAAGTACCTGAGGAGGACTAAGGAGATTTTCTTGGTTTACGGCGGAAAGGACCTCAAGATGGAGGCCTTTGCTGATTCCGGCTTCCAGAGTGATAAGGACGACTCCAAGTCCATGTCGGGTTATGTCTTTACCCTCAATGGAGGGGCGGTCTGTTGGAAGAGTTCCAAGCAGGACACCGTTGCTGACTCAACGATGGAAGCGGAGTACATAGCTGCTTGCGATGCCGCAAAAGAAGCTGTCTGGATGAAGAAGTTCCTCACAGAACTTCAGGTGGTTCCTACCAGTGTTGGTCCAATACCTCTGTATTGCGACAACAACGGAGCTATAGCTTTAGCGAAGGAACCAAGGTCCCATCAGAAGTCCAGACACATCTTGAGGCGGTATCACCTGATCAGGGAGATCATTGATCGTCAGGAGATCGAGGTTCGGAGAGTTGCTTCAGAAGAGAAAATTGCTGATCCATTCACTAAGGCCCTTCCTCAGATTCAGTTCGAGAGGCTACTCGAGATCATTGGTCTACGATATGCCAGTACATGGCCCTAGTGCAAGTGGGAGATTGTTAGTGTTTATGCCCTAGAAGGCCATTACTGTATCATACTAGCTTGTATATTACTTAATGGAAGCTTGGGATATTCACATGTATATAACAGTCTTGCTAAACATGGTAGTATGCTACTTGGTTTTTCTATCTTAATATGTGAGTGTACGTATTGATAGAGCTCTTAGGATCTTGCTTGTCTACCAGCGTTGTGATGGCAGTCACACTAGTGGGGGCTGGGTAGTCTACAAGCACATCCTTATTCTGGTCCCTGGTCGTTGGATTATCGAGATAGAGCATCGATACTCCGGAGTAGACTAGTGTGTACGCTTCTCATCCCAGTTGGGGAGATGGTCTGTCCCACAGCCGTCAGTACGTCGTACTGGAGATAGTATACAGGTGCTCGTTAGGTTACGGGTACACCGGACAGGACTCACAGGGGACTGTTGGTTGGTTTGATACCAGTCGTCAGTAAACAGTTCCCAGGTGACATGAGTACAGCGTAGTCCGCAGACTTGACACTGCTACTTCGCCTCGAGTGTGTCCCACTGTTCTTAGATTGCTACCCTACCAAGGCTCAAAGGAGTCGTGCAAACAGGTAGCAGTTGGGTGCAGTCCCGAGCACTTGGAGGCAGTGGCGGTTAGACAGGATTCGTCCCTCCCGGTATTGGGAGTAGATATCGTGCTGTGTCAGAGAGCCATTACGCAAAGTCCCTGGCCAGGGCAAGCGAGATTTGCTGGTAGGTTCCAGTAGTTTCTCAGGGTGTAATGGGCTTCCCTCCGACACGACTTATACCGCTATTAGGGGACTGACGCTTGCCGCCCCCCTAGGCCTGATATGCGATAGTCTTGGACGAACGGACCGGACTGTATGGAGATTGTCACATCTGACTCAGTAGGAGTTCGGATGGGTTTTCTCATCGGCCTTCTTATCGACAACTACCTGGGGACCGTTACGTACAGCTAGTGCCGCTTGCGGTCTGTGGTTAAACCCACTGCCAGCATAGTAGTCGAGTCTCTAGAGTCCCACACAGAGAGTTTCCTACTCCAGGAGAAACGATATAGAGGTCGCATGGTTTTGCGACAAAGGGTTCGGACGCATATGTGCGTTTACGCACGTACGACTTTCGGACAGTTTTTTCCAGTCGGCTTTGGTTTAAGCCAGTTACTGGTATCCGGTTATTGGATTTTTACAGTCTAAAGTTTTTCCGTATTTTTGCGGATTGGAGGGGCGTTCTCGTAATTGTACGAGAAGCTTCTAGAAGATGTGACTAAGGAGGTTAAGGTGACATAAGCTTTGGATAAGATTAGTGAGTCATGAGGGTGATTCATCATGATCATTAATGCACCATAAATGCTTAATGACTCATGTTAATGAATCACCTCTTTTCATTTATGAAGCATGCTTATTCATTTCTATTATTCATTATTCTTTAATAAGAATGCTTCATAATATATTATGATACACTCTCTCTCATCTCATTATCTCATCTCACATTCTCTCTCCTCAAGCTCTCATCTTCAAGAGACTAATCCTTAATCCTCATGTGTTGAGATCAAAGGTTTAGTTAGACTTAAACATCCATTACCTTCACTCTATATCATCCTTTCTTCTTTGATTAGCAATCAAAGTAGATTAGTTACCTCAAGTTAGAGGTGTAGCTTGGTGTTTTGCTCTCGGGTGGATCGTCTACTACCTAAAGAAGGTCGAGGAGAACAAAGGAGGACACAAAGACGAAGGACCGGTTTCATTAGGTATAATCCCTAAACACAATTGATAAGAAACTCTTTGTGTACGGTTATTTATAGTTTAGCTTCGATTCAAGCGGTTAGTCGATGTTCGTTCTTTAAACTTGATCGTTTTTGAAAATTCCGCCTCCCCACAAGTACTGGGGTGTACTACATCGACTTACACAATATACGTGTGCACTAGTATGAATATACAGTTTGCATGTACGCAAGTATGGAGATATCAATATATGTGTGCACTAGTATGAATATACAGTGTGCATGTGCGCAAGTATGGAGATATCAATATATGTGTGCACTAGTATGAACATACAGTGTAAACATATGCCAATATGCGAAAAGGTCATGTCTAATCATCAATGTATAATTCGTAGCAATCCTATAGTGCGAGTGTCATGGCAATCACAAACAGTGTGAGTGCAACATATAATTAGTGCTCGTGCAGCTTGAACCGTTAGTGACAGTGCAGTGTTATATACTATCATTTCTATATGCAACAAGGAATGTATGCTACAATAGTACATATAAACATATACGACTAAAATATCCTATTACGCCCTGACGCTTAACGCCATACGGGCGATTTTCCCGTAGATGTTAAATCTACTCACCTGGTCTCGTGCTAAGTGTAGCCAACTATCTGCTTCCCCTTCTTTGTGGCATCCGACGTACCCGCCTGCGAACATAGAAATTACACAAGGAATACACATAAGCAAAATCCTGCAAAACGCGATATCGAAATTAAACGAGAAACTCGCGTCGCGAACTAAACGTGTGCGTGTATACGTAATGTGTGTGCATACGTCAAAACCCAACGCGACACGCTGTGGCACACAGCGACACGCTGTGATACACAGCAAACCAACTCAACTCGTATCGTACGTGTCGCGCAAGTCCCGCTACGCAAAATATAGGTAAACGGTCCCAGATTTTATCTGGAGCAAAAATAAGAAAATCAAACAAGACCAAACCCTTCAAAATACCTACAGACAGCTACCTGCCAAAATCCAACTCACACCCTCAAAATTGGGCCGGCGGCTAAAGGGGTCATACCGGCCAAAAACCGTTGGAAGGGGTCTAGCTTCCTACACTATGACCCTAGCACAATTTATAGCCTAGTGTATATATTTACTTACTAAAATTACTACCCTAATAACAGCAGATTCCATGTATCCTAAGGTTTAGATTTAAACCGTTTCAAAACACTAAGTTTGCAACAATAGGGTGCATAAGTAAAAATAGGTGACATTACTAGACTTAAGTGATACCACCAGCACAAACTAGAGCTAATCTAACTATAATCACCCTGAATCATCTTATTTCACAGTCAAACCATAATTTTTAGCAATAAAACTCACTACAAACACTAAACTTAGCTAAACAAACCCAGATTTCAACTTGCAGACAATTAGAGAAAATAAATAACACCAAACCCAGACAAACGCCCATAGACACCACTAGCCCAAGCACCAACACCTAACTCATCACGGGGCCGGCGACGGCGGAATTTGGGGGTAGGTCGCCGGATTTTTGGGAAGGGGTTTGGCTCGAATTTCAACACAACACTCAGAAGGGCCTGCATACTATTCTGAAGTTGTTTGCTAAGCTAGAAAATGCTCACGGTTGTAGCAGATCTCATATATCCTACAATTTAATTCAAAACCACACTTTAAAACTTCAAGTTTTAGACTTTAAGGCGATTTAGTGAAATCTAGTGATACTACTAGGCTCAAACAGCAATACCAACAGTTCATGAAGTTCATTAAGCTATAACAACCCTAACTTAGCTTAAATCTTACCTAAATCACAAAACTAGCTCTAAACTCACACTAATCACTAACCGAAGCTAAAACAACACATGCAAGCAAAAAAAGGAGTTGAGTTTAGAGATTATACCCCCACTAGATCCTAGGATGCAAGAAGAAGGAGTAGAAGAAGAGAAGGAGATCTGCTTGCTACTGCTGATGTTGTTGTTGCTGGTGTTGATGTTGCTGCTGCTGCTCCAGGTGTTGCTGCTGCTGCAAGTGCTGCTGCTGATGCTGAAGTTGGTGTTGTTATTGTGCTGTTGCTGTTGGTGTTGCTACTGCTGTTGGTGGTGTTGCTGCTACTGCCCTAGATGCTGCTGCTGTTGCTGCTTCTTCTGCTGCTGGTGATGTTGTGAGTGTGTGTGAGTGAGAGTGAGAGGGAAATGAGAAAATGAGTGAGGGAAAAGCTAACCAATGAGTGATATGAGAGAGTCAACCCCCCTCTCTCTCACCTCATTTAATGCTAGCATGGGCAAGCCCATCATGCACACCCTCTCTCTCTCTCCAAGTCAACCCAAGACTAATTCAAATCATTTTTCATTTAAAAAAAAAACAAACCCCAAAACACTTAATTAAAATTTAGAATTAGCTTAAGGAAAATGGGTTAATCCACCATGGTTGCTAATCATGGTCTAACCCCAATTTAACCCTAGTTTACATTCACATGTGTGTGCAAGCCTAAATAAATTCTAATAAAATATTCATTAATTTTGATAAAATATTTGGAAATCGTTTTGGTAAACTTTTTATTAAAATCCATATGTTAAAGTATAATTAGCCACTAATCACATCCTAAGGTGTTACAATCTTCCCCCCTTAAAGAAATTCGTCCCCGAATTTAAAATATATAGCTACGCGTACTTCAAAGAGATGAGGAAATTTCTTTCGCATCTCGCCTTCGGACTCCCAAGTGGTCTCTTCACCATTCGGGCTGCGCCAAAGCACCTTCACAAATGGCAAGACCTTCGATCGAAGTTTCTTCACCTGCCGGTCCAATATCACGACTTGTTGCTCGGTGAACGAAAGATCGCACTCGAGCTGAACGGTCTGATGCTGAATCATGTGAGAAGGGTTATGTAGGTATCTGCGAAGCATCGACACGTAGAATACGGGGTGAACATCTGGGAAGTCGGGTGGAAGAGCCAAACGATATGCTACTGCGCCCACACGCTCGAGGATCTCGAAGGGACCTATGAATCTGGGGCTAAGCTTCCCCTTCCGTCCAAACCTCATCACTCCCTTCATCGGAGAGACCCTCAGAAAAACGCGATCGCCAACTGCGAACTCTAATCTGCGGTGGCGTCTGTCAGCATACGATTTCTGCCTGCTCTGAGCGGTCCTCATCCTATCTCGAATCAGCTGTATCTTCTCGGTTGTCTCCTGTACGATCTGTGGCCCCAAAATACTGCTCTCACTGAGCTCTGTCCAACAGACGGGCGATCTACATCTCCTCCCATACAAGGCCTCGAAAGGTCCCATCTGAATAGTATCCTGGAAACTATTGTTGTAGGAGAACTCCACCAAGGGTAAATGATGATCCCAGCTACCAACAAAGTCTAAAACGCACGCTTGGAGCATGTCCTCGAGAGTCTGAATAGTCCGCTCTGACTGGCTGTTGGTCTGCGGATGAAATGCTGTGCTGAAACTCAAGCGGGTGCCCAAGGCCTCCTGAAGCCTCTGCCATAGTCGGCTGGTAAACTAGGTGCCTCGGTCGGACATGATACATGTCGGGACTCCATGCAGTCGTACGATCTCGTCGATGTATATCTGGGCATACTGAGCAAATCCGAAAGTAGTCTTCACCGGCAGGAAGTGAGCCGCTTTCGTCAATCGATCCACGATCACCCAAATGGAGTCATACCCCCGCCTAGTCCTGGGTAGACCCACAATGAAGTCCATATAAATATGTTCCCATTTCCACTCCGGAATGGGTAACGGCTGTAGCTCTCCCGCTGGCCTCTGGTGCTCGGCCTTGACTTGCTGACAAGTCAGGCATCTCGACACGAAGTCTATGATTTCCCTCTTCATCCCTTCCTACCAGTAAACATCTCTCATATCATGGTACATCTTGGTGGAACCCGGATGAACACTGTACACTGATCGATGTACCTCCTCAAGAATCTCACGCCGCAATCCCTCAGCATCTGGTACGCACAGTCTAGTCCCAAATCGTAGTATCCCCTGATCATCGATCACGAACTCAGAAAATCTGCCCTGTCCAATCTGTGCCATGATCTCTGAACAACGGTCATCACTATACTGTGCCTTGTGTATACGGTCAAGCAACTGTGGGCCTGCACGAACATGCGCAAGCTATCCCCCGATCGGTGTGAACTCGAACTGCACTCGGCTGTCGCATAAAATTTGCCAATCTGCCGATGACTCCTCTACACTGTGCTCAAACAGGATAGACTACCCCCGGGCCTCCTACTCAAAGCATCCACTACTACATTAGCCTTGCCCGGGTGATACAAGATCTCGCAATCGTAGTCCTTTACTAGTTCCATCCAACGGCACTGTCTGAGATTCAGGTCTCGCTGCTGAAATATATACTTTAAGCTCTTGTGATCAGTGAATATCTGGCATGACTCGCCGTATAGGTAATGTCGCCAGATCTTGAATGCAAAGACCACTACAGCCATCTCCAAATCGTGAGTGGGGTAGTTCTGTTCATGTTTCTTCAATTGCCGTGAAGCATACGCGATCACCCTGTCATGCTGCATCAATACGCACCCTAGCCCCACTCAAGAAGCGTCACAATAGACCACAAATCTGCCTGATCCTGAGGGCAATGATAACACCGGCGCTGTAGTCAAACAAGTCCGTAGCTGTTGAAAGCTATGCTCGCACTCCTCCATCCAATCGAAAGGAACTCCCTTCCGGGTCAACCCGGTCAAAGGTGCAGCAATACGGGAGAAGTCCTGTACAAATCGCTTATAGTAGCCAGCCAGTCCTAGAAAGCTGCGGATCTCAGTAACTGATGTCGGTCTGGGCCAACGCTGAATGGCCTCGATCTTCTTTGGGTCCACACATATACCATCCCGTGTAATCACGTAACCCAAGAAGTTTATGCTGTCAAGCCAGAATGCGCACTTGGAGAATTTTGCGAATAGCTGGTGCTCCCTCAAAGTCTGCAGTGTGATCCGCAGGTGCTGCTCGTGCTCCTCTCGGCTCCGGGAATACACCAAAATATCGTCAATGAATACGATGATGAACAAATCAAGATACGGCCTGAAAATACGGTTCATCAAATCCATAAAGGTTACTGGGGCGTTGGTGAGTCCGAACGACATCACCAAAAACTCATAATGGCCGTAACGCCTGCGGAAAGCTGTCCTCGGAATATCTTCCTGTCGAACCCGCAACTGATGGTACCCTGATCGCAAGTCGATCCTCGAAAAATACCCTGCGCCCTGAAGCTGGTCGAACAAGTCGTCGATGCGTGGCAAAGGATATCTGTTCCGCACGGTAACCCTGTTCAGCTGGCGGTAGTCGATACACAAACGCAAACTGCCGTCCTTCTTCTTGACTAACAGGACCGGAGCACCCTAAGGAGACACACTGGGTCGAATAAGTCCCTTATCCAGCAAATCTTGCAACTGACCCTTCAACTCTCTAAGCTCTGCCGGGGCCATCCGATAAGGCGGTATAGAAATAGGCCCCGTGCCGGGAATCAAGTCAATGCAGAAAACAATATCGCGCTCAGGCGGTAGCCCAGGAGGGAAAACATCAGGGAACTCACAAACAATCGAAACCTGGTCCAATGGAACATCCGTAGCTCTAGTATCGCAAACATAGGCTAGGAATCCCTGACATCCCTTCCTCAACAACTGTCCAGCACGAAGAGAAGAAATCAAACTATGAGGGGCGGCACAACAATCCCCCTGCACAACAAAAGCCGACTCACCAGGAAAACAAAATCTAACTGTCTTCTCACGGCAGTCCACAGACGCATAGCACGTGGCTAACAAATCCATGCCCAAAAGAACGTCGAAGTCCAACATCTCAAGAAGGATCAAGTCGACAGGCAACTCTCTCTCGCCAATACGGACAACACAGGATCGGAACACGTGTCTAGCAACAAACAACTCACCCACAGGAGTGGTCACAACTAGCGGCTGATCAAGCAAACCGGACTCTCTACCCAAACTCGGCACGAAGTGTGTGGAAACGTACGAGTGCGTGGATCCGGGATCAAACAACACGTGTACGTCAACAGAATATACGGATAAGGTACCTGAGACCACTGCATTGGACGCCTGCGTGTCCTGATGCGTCAACGTGAAAACCCATGCCTGTCCTCTACCTGCAACTGGCGGTCCCCTACTAGCAACTGGATGTACTCTGCCGGCAGCTGGCTGTCCTTTGCCTCGGCCACCTAGTCCTCTGTGAGCAAACCCTCCGCGACCACGGCCTCTCTGTGCATGAGTCTGGCATGGAGAAACAGTAGGTACAATAGGCAACGCCCTCTGGGGTGGGGAAGGTGGAAGTGTGACATGTGGTACTGCTGCCTCCCTCCGGCGTATCTCGGTACAATCTCTGATGCGGTGACGGGGACTACCACACCCAAAGCATCCACGCGATGACTGTTGACCCTCCTGGGGATAAGAGCTAAACATCTGACCTCGCCCCGAGACTCTACCACCTGTACGACGTCTATCACGGCGTCCGAATGGGAGTCTCCGTGCTGCTGTATCAGTATGAACCCTCTTCGGCCCTGGAACCACCGAAGTCTCTGCAAGGCGCTCCTCGACTAATAGGGCTGCGTCTACAGCTGCTGCATAGGTCTCGCAATGCTGTGCGCTGATCGCAAGGAATGGTGGGGTAAGTAAACCTCGAACAAATCTCTTGACCTGCATCTCCTCAGTCGCCACTAGGTATGGGGCATAAACAGATAGCTCGGTGAACAGTACATCGTACTCTACCACTGTCATCTCTGGCGTCTGGCGTAAGGACTCGAACCTGCGCGCTCGGGTATCCCTGACACTCTGGGGAAGGAAACGGGCTAGAAATACCGTCACAAACTCGGTCCAGGTCATAAGAAGAAGACCTGTTGCTCTGCCCTTCTCGATCGATCCACACCATTTCTGTGCAAGACCTTCCAGGCGAAAGCTCGCGAACTCTACCCACATCGCATCTGAGCATCTGAGTGAACGACATATTCGGGCCATCCTATCAATGAAAGACTGTGGGTCCTCGGCTGCATCGGTGCCTGTGAAGATAGGAGGCTTCAGTCTCATAAACTCTGATAGCGATACTGCAATAACCTCCGTGGCTGCAGGGGCAACTGCCTGTACTGTAGGTACCATCGCGGTCCCCGTAACGGGTGGAACTACCTCTGGTAGCTGCGCTCGAAGCGTCTCGACTAGCGACCCTATCATCTGGCGCATCTCCTGCATACCGGCCCCTAGCATGGCAATCTGATCTGTCGTAGGAGGAACAGTCTGCTCTGGTACAACGGGTGTACTGCCCGGGTCAGTCCTCGTCTCAGACGAGTCAACTCTAATCTCGGCTCTCGCGGCC